>OY728133.1:462920918-465420918 GCA_963277665.1 Viscum album | reverse complement strand
GTTCTTCCCGTTCGGGGAAGAGAAAGTTTTCTTAGGAACACTCCGTGTAGTGGGTGGTCGTGAGGATGGCCGTGTGGTGTAGAACACGGAATAGTGTCTTTTTTAGGACTACACATCGTGTACTTTTTGTACATGCCGTGTAGTGGTACGTGGGCATGTGTTCAGGTGAAAAGAGACATCGAATAACTTCTTGTGAATAGTACACGCCCTGTACAGTAAATTACACATCGTGTACTATTACACAGGCTGACCCATTGTGCCCTGGCCATGTACTGCTTCAGTTTAGTAATTTTGAGATATCTTCAGCTCTGGAAGACAGAATTGGGCGTGTGAGTAGTCGATTCTGAGCGTTTTTATGCATAGATCGCAATGGTGGAATCCTTTTTACATTAATAGGTATTATAAATGGATTTTTGGGGTTTCCATATAAATGGAGGGGGTTCTTTCTCCACTTATTGTGTCCAGTTGTCACCGTAGAGTGAAACCTGGGGTGGATGATAGATTGGGTGGTTTTAAAAAATTAGTTAAGACCTTTAATATGATATGTGCTTTGAGCTATCTCCTATAACCCATGATTCAGAGGACGTTTCCCTTGGGAGACGTTCCCTTCTGGCCCTTGAGGCTTTGAGATTAGGTGTTTCTAAGGATCCCTGGGTGATGCCTTTGTTTGTGTGCTGACCTAGGGAGTCCCTTGAAGTATCTCTCTCTTGTTTTTACTTTGATAGGAACCATGTTAGGGAATTCCTATTTATTCTTTCCTTTGAGGTTCCCATGTAGGATTCCTCCCTTACTCTTTGCTAAGGATCCTGCGTAGGATTCCTTCCCTCGTGTTTACCTCGAGGATCCTGAGTATGATGCCTCCTCAGTGTTGACCTGAGGGACCCAGTGGGTGCCTGTTGTTTGACAGACCTTGAGTTGTTATGTCAGGTTTGGGTAGATATGGTGATCGGGTGTCACCTAGAACTCGTGCCAAACTAGTGATCCCTTTTTTCTTTTGATGTATTGTTGGGATGGGCGTTCAGGCCACCCTCACTATTTTTTTTATATCTGACTTGGTTTGCTGATGTTGTAGTTATTACCAGAGGTTCTTCTTGGTTGGTGGATGATGAGCCCGATGCGATGCGTCTTTCTTGTTTGTTTGGATGCCTATTATTCCTAGTTTTCATGAGTAGAGGTGTCTTGTCTGTAAATGGTGTATTTTACCATTCTGTGGATGTGTTTCCTGTGTGGCATGATTTTTGACCTTTGGGTCTAGCTTGCATGTTAGGTTATTGTTTTCCAACCTTGCTTGTCTACTTGTGTAGAGTTAAGTTGATCATATTTGTGGATTATTGCTATGCTAGGATTTTTTCCCATTCCTTGTTCTGTTTACGACCATTGGGTCTTGTTATCCTTTGGTCATTATACCTATTTCTATGACTTGTGACCATAGGATGGAATGATATTCTTGACATGCCTGTTTCTGTAGACTGGTTATCCAAGTAGCTTTATAGATGTAACTTGTCCTTATAGCATTATTATGCACTGACTGGCATGAGACCGTGAGAACCTGGTGATACAGACTATATGGGAGAGACGGAATGAGCTTCCCAGATAGTCTTGTATATTATAAACTATAGTATGGTAGACCGAGTGTGCTTCCTCAGAGAGTCTTGGACATTATAGACTACAGGGGATATACTGAGTGAGCTTCCTCGAGAGTCTTGGATATTATAGACTACAGGAGGGTAGACCGAGTGAGCTTCCTTAGAGAGTCTTACTTTGTTTGAATCGTTTTAAAAACCTTCCCAGGCTAGAGGAGGACTTGACCGAGTGAGCTTACTCATAGAGTCTGTGGTATACCTGAGGCTATAAGAGGTATTGACCGAGATAACTTTCTCAGAGAGTCTCTAGACCTTAGGGCTAAGAAGGTTAGACCCCCTGATCTTCCTTAGAGAGTCCCTGACTACCCTATACTATAAGGAGAATTGACCGATTGAGCTTCCCGAGAGAGTCTTATAATTTTTTATGACCAAACCAGAGGGGTTAGGCTGAGTGCGCTGCCCGTAGGGTTGTTGGTACTTCTTGGATAGGAACAGAGGGGTTGGCTGCGAGTACTTCCTAGAAGGATACCTTTTGTTTTCTTCTTGCTTGTGTTTGATTGGTTGAAATAGAGGATAACTTGTCTTTGTTTAGCTTGTTCATATGCATTTTTCTTGCGTTGGCTGAAGCAGGTACATGTCAATGGGATTACGGACCCATTGATCAACTTATTTGATATACGGATTGAGTGGCACTACGTTCATCTCAATTCCCTTGAATAGGATGTCCAAGGGATCGGGCTTATGGTTCCAAGGATCGACTGCTGAGTTTGTTTCTTTTTTTTTGAATCACATTATCATGAATATTCATATTTATGTATATGTGTATAAGTATGGGACTATACATGTGTACGTAAATAGATATGCACATCCATGGTGGCAGTTTCCCATTTGATAGGGATTACATGCCCTGAGTTCAACTGTGTTTGCGCGTTTGGGTTACTTACTTTTGTTGTGCTCCACCTAGGCTAATCACTTTGTTGTTGCATACACATTTAGTAGCAAAGTTGTTGGTTTCTTGTCGGGGTGCCCTACTGAGATTATGTCTCACCCCTGCACGTGCACCTCGGTGTACGTGTAGACCTTCTGCCTGCTTTATCAGTTTGATCATGAGTTTCATGGGGGATAGGGATGAGGCCTAGTGTTTCATGATCGAGCAAAGCATCTTGAGTGGTTTACTGATCGGGCTGCTGCAGTTCAACTTTTTCTGGAGATCGGGTACGTGGATTGGCTTAGAGTTAGTAAAAAAGCCCTGTGCTTTTACTTTATGTTTCTTCATACATGTATTAGTATGGTTGTCCTATTGGGTGACCAGTTCTGTATTGTATTGCATAGTTGTTCGGGCTTTTATATAATTTTACTATTACAGCTTTTTCTATTTCAGTTGTTTACTACTTCCGCACTCTGTTTATTTTCCGCTGTGTATGATACTTAGTTATTTCCGATGTTGGATTAATATGGTATGAGGTCATAGTCTCCACACTATCACACCCTAGGACCTTCCTGCTAGTCGGCAGCCTCTGGCATATGGGGAGACGTGCTTGAGGCCTTGTGGCGAACCGGATCAGATCATCGGTTTAGTGGCTTCCAGGCCAAGACGTTACACCTTAAAAATTAATCTTTCGGAGGATATATGCCGGGAATATTACTCCGATTTAGAATTTAAAACTTTGAAAAATTTTGAGAGAAAAAATGGAAGTATAGAGGGAGAGAGTGGTAGAGAAAGGAGTGGAATGAGAAAAAATGGATGGGGTATATATATGTTAGATAATTTATTGTGTACTATTTGTGATGAAATTCTCATATCATAAAGTAGTATTTGGGATGGGTCCTATATAAAATGATAACCTGCCTATTAATTCATAGTAGTGGATAAAAAGGGATTTGCGACATGACTCGTCAAAAATACCAACATGCTGACATACTATTTTGGATGGGAGATTAATCTCATTTGAAATACTAAAAAACACCGTCAGGTATTTGCGACGAGATTTTATACCTGTAGCAAATATCCTTCCGATGGTTTTGCACGCAACCTAAACCAAACATATTACAACAAGGCCCATCTCTCCACCACAAATAACTAATTATTTTGTGACGGGACACTTCCCCAGAGAAAATACCCCATCACAAATATCAATTTTTCTATAGTGTATTAACTTCCACAATGTATGGAGAAATATTATCTATTTGAGTCATCTGATAGATCCTTCTTTATCTCTAATTATGGTCGCACATAGATTCTACCTCTAAGATAAATGGTGAAATATATATTATTATTATATTTATGATCATTCCCATTATTTTTTTACTCTCAACATTTTTGGAAGTTCAAAATCATCCTTTTATGCCTCATTGATCTTCAATTTAATAGAATTCACGAAAATCACTCTTTCGAGATAAGATTTTTTATATACCATTATAATTTCTAGAATAATCAATTATTTATCAATGAATATAGGGTCCTCATCAATCCTCATCATGGAATGGGAATCAGTTTTTTTTCTAATAAAAATATTATATTTCTTTTCCTCCATTCTAGGATGGTAGTGTATTGAGTATTCATCTTCTCTGACTAATATAATTCATCTTTATTGATGTTCATTCAATTCCTTCTATTTGAATATATAATTTAAACTCTTTCGATCAATATTTATGTCACTCTTCTATCTATAGTGGTAGTTCCTCCAAATATTCAATGAAAAAATCATATATTCTAATTATTTATTATGTGTTTACTAGTTATGTTCAGGAATATTTGATTTTCAAGAGATATAAGAAATAAAAATATCATTTTTCAATAGTATTGAACCCAAAACATTGTTTAATGAATCACTATATATCACAAACTCGTCCCTACTTAAGGGTAGTGTGAGTATAATTATATAAATTATATTCTTTTTGAGCTCCATAAATATCTATTTACATTATTAAATGCATATATACTTCACCGTCTTCTATGTTAAAATTGGTAATATGCTAGAAAGAAAAATTTTCTAATAAAGCAATGGTATTACCTATCTAATATTAGAAAGCTATAAATGTCTATGACACTCATTGTTCCTCTCATTTTGTTATTTCCTTTGACTTTGAAGGATCCATTGAAATTTCATCTCATATAATGGAATTCCAGAAAAATATGATACGTTTGATCCAAATATCACACTTACTAAAATTATCATACATCATCTCCTTTGGTAATTTCTCAAGTACAATCCTCAGTTGTTCTTTTATTTGTATTCATATATCTCGGATTATATATGAAAATCATTAGTAAAGACTACCAAAAATTAATCGATGTAGTCTCTAATGACATTTTTTGTCAAATAGATAATGAATTCATAGTTTTTTGTATGTCTAAATTTCCTCACCATTAACTCATAGTTTCAATATATTTTATGAAAGTATATTTTTTAAATATCTTCTTTATTCAAATTTAATTGATTTCATCTAGAAAAAATGATCAACTTGTATGAAGTACTCATTTTTTTGAATTTGATCAAATATATCCCCAATATATGGAGAGAGATACTTATTCTTTATAGTGATCTTATTTTGTTCTCAGTAATGAATACAAGGCTATATTGACCCATCATTATTTTTCATAAAGAGTCCTAGTGAACCTCAAGGTGATGCACTAGGGTGTATAAAAACTTTCTCCAAATTCTCATCAAATTACATATTTCACTCCTGTAATTCTATTTGGGCCATTATTTATTCGCCCTCATATATATAATTCAAAAAAAGTGTATGTTTCATTGATAAATCTTCATTATAATCCAAGGGGGGACCATATAATTAATTTCAAAATAAATTTTTATATTCCATCAAAATATCAATGTCTACAAGGATGGTGTTCTCATTTATCTCAACCATTTGAGAAAGATATTCTTATTAATTTTGTATCAAAACTGATAAATTTAACGTATATACTAATGAAGATAATTAAGATTCCTTGAATTTTTATAATAACACATTATAGTTATAGTTAAGTAAAGATATTTCATTTTTTTGGGTAGTTGATATTATCTATATATATGGAAATCTAACCAATACCAAGAAAAATATTATATTAAAATAATAGAAGAATTATAATTTTTTATATAAGAATATTCCCTATAATCTAATGAGATAATTGTCTAACTCTTAAGATTTAATTGTTTCACCATATGATGTTTACTTAGATATATTTAATTCAATAAATAAGGTATGGGGGACTCAATAGTCCTTGGAAACATTTGAGAAATAAATGAATGATTGTAACCTGAAATAAATAATTCATTCACCATAAATAAATCGACAGTAATTATACCTTTTTCCAATTTAATTTTTAGTCCACCTCAGTAGTGGTGAAGATGAACTCCTTTCCCTACTCCCATGTATTAGGTGGTTATTAATTCCAATTACCCAGGAAGTTCTTTTGTTTTTTCCACCGACTATTATAGTGACGAAGCTCCTTACAATTGAATCATTGTATCATTGGGGGGTTCATTGACAAGCACAGTCCTTTCTTATATTGTATTATGTGTCCTTTTTCTTCCTGTTCAAAAATCGTGAGACTCATACCCACAATTACAACACATGAAGAATTTTCTTTTCCCTTTGAAGAAATTTATTGGGGGCTTCTTAACATCTCAATAATAGAAGGGAACCTATATCTTTTTACCTACATTTATTTTCTTCAATTTATCCTCCAACATTAATTTCCATCCTTCATTTCTTATCACCATGTCCATTTACTATTATCCAAACCATATTTATACATTTCTAGAACACAGAACTAATTATTCCTAACTCATACTGTAATGAGTGGCTAGGGAATTTCATTGATAATTTTTTAAACCACTAAATAATTTATCTATTTTTCTATCATGGTAGAAAAAAATTTAGACGTGTACATTATAATTATTAAAAAAATTCATTTTTATGTTGCAATAGATTCATTCCCACTTTCCTTATGTTCTAGAAATTTTAACACCATTTTGGTTAATGTGTACAAGGAAAATATTTTTTTAAAATTATTTTCTTGAAAACTTACCACTTTACTTATTCAATATAATCTTTTATATTTGTATTCATTACCAACAACCACCAATGATCATCATCTCCTTCTAAATAGTAGATAAAAAATAGTGACATTATCTTAATCATAATAAGTTAAGCGTACAATATATTTTTTCCATGGAGCTAATCTAATTACCCATAATAATTGGATTCAAATATATACATAAAGGTGGATTTAATTGTCACGTAATGGATTAAATAAATTATTAGTTACTCATGGATAATGGTGGATGATCTACATAGTTTAGGATTGATTCAAAACCTATAAGAAATGGTTATATGCCTCTTTGAGGTTTTGAACTTCATCACTCATCTCATTATGAATTTCAATAAGAAAATCTAATAATTTTCTGTGACAAGGGATTATAGATTTTTTTATTGTTTCCAAAAAAATTCAAAAATAAAAATGTTATCGAAAACACTATGTTATTAAAGTGTGTATAAGAATATTCTTCAAATGAGTAAATCAATCATACGTTCTTAACTTATGAAATTACTATGTTTCAGATAGGTTTTATATTACTAAACTGAAGACCTAAGATAACTAAACCTTGATATTATATTAACTATTGAGTATCCTAACTTAAATACATTATTATTAAATATTTTTAATACTAACATACATAAAAACACAACTACAAAAATTGATAGTTTTAGTTCCTTGAGGATAATATGTTAATAAAAAAATAATAAATATAAAAAATTACTCATTAAATAAATCATTAAAAATATCACACCTATTGTTTTTCAAAATCATCTTAATACATGTAATCACATAGGGTCTTACATCAAATAAAGGTAGGGGTAAAATACTTGTAAGAGTAGGAATAATAGGAAGGAACACAAGACATGAATTAATATCAGTACATGGGAGGGAAAAATCATCATTATCAAAACTTGATAAGCATATTATCATTATCATAAGTACGTGAAAATAAAATTAATTAGACATATAATGTGAGATATTAATAAAAATAAAACACCAAAAGTGTAGTTTTATAACCAAAATATCGTAAATGTACAGAAAAAGATAGCTGAATCATGTCAATATATTATATTATAGACCAAACTAACTGTATATTTTAAACTCATAATGATCCTATGAGATATAAAAATTTACATAATTAATTTTAGGGATATATAATTCTCACCCAACCCATAATAATATAATATCCTCATAATAATGCACACCACATACTAATGATACATATATCGATAAAAATCATGATGTATACATATTAGAAATAACAGGTTTCATAATATTGTCCCAAAAGATATAATGATAAATAAACACAGAGGATTCCAAAAGAAGAATGAAAAAATATATCTGAAATTAAAGGTAATAATAAATCATGACACAAAAAACTACAAAGAGATGAAGAAACGATAAAAGAATAACCATTGATAGGTTTTCTAAATACATGTCAGGTCAATACTAATGGAATCCTAGATAAGAATTATTTTAAAGGATTTAAAAAATGATTATCCCAAGAATAATATGAATAATGTAAAATAAAATACATTTAGAATGTATTTTAAAATATTTATAGGTAAATGATATAGAAATAGTTAATATACCCAAAAGAAATTATCTACTTTGAGAGTCCCATTATAGAAGATGTAATGTAAGAATTGTGAGTCAATCAATGGGAAATAATGGATTGTGTATTTAAATATATAAAAATAAATGGTAAATTTATTTATAGAATATCATATAAAAGTATACAGACATCGTGAATTATTTTAGATCACGAATAGGTGGGATAACCCAATGATATAAGGTAGTGATATGAATCCCAATAAATTAGGCACCATTTTGTTCCACTGCATTTACACATCTATTATAAATGTATTATGATTCTAAAAATAATAATACATGAGTATATAACTTAAAATTAATTTATCATATATCAATTAAAATCATTAGAATTTAATTATTAATATTTATTGAATATAAATTGGTTAAATGTTATGTTTATTTGGATTATCTTAATTTAATTTCAATTTTAGGGTTTATATTCATTTTTTTACAAATTAGTCTAATTTCCCGCCAAAACATAATAAAGTATATAATTAAATGCTAAAAAATTATAAATAAGTCACATTAAACATCCATAAATGTCCCGATAAGTAATGAATTGATAAATTATTCACAAGAGGTTAGACCGACCATTAATGGGACTTTTTCAAAAGTGTGAGAGAAAATTATTTAAAAATATATTATACATATTTTTTTACATGTATATTAATTACATTTATATCATGTAATTATAGAAATATATAAACTATTTATATGTATTATTTTTTAGTAGGGATAGGAATAATTGAATAGGATAAGATAAATTTCAATGTGGAAAAATTAATATCACATCATCCATTATGATTAGTATTTTAATAGGGAATTAATTCCATGATGTTTTAGAGTTGGATAAAGAAAATATCTAAGGGTCCAAGTAGCATTATGAGAATATAAATAATAAAATAATTATAAATTACATGTGTTTATGAAATGATTTTATAAGGGTTGAGTGGGGGTATTTATTCTCTAAGGGGTATATATTTTTGGTCAAAATAATGAATAAATTATTATTTCATGAAAATTAATTGTTACAGTGGTCTCACATGATAATATGAATAATATTAAATAAGAATATATTCGTTTTTAATTTTAGTCATTTCAAACACCAAATATTTTATTTTATACAAAAGAATGGAATAAAAAAATAAAAAAATCTTTCATTAATGATTCAATTTATCTTATAGACATTGTAAATTACTTTTTAGGTTTAAAAGTATTTTTTATTGTTCTTATTTAAAAAAAATAAGCTTATTTAAACAAATTTTGATAGAATAAATAGATTTGGAATATATTAGCTCACTATAAGGTCATTATTGTATCATAAAATGTGTAAATATTGAAAAAATATATTTTCTCTAAATAACTAAAACCTATAGTTTCTCAAAACAAATACAAAAAATTACTCTTGTAAATTTTGATGTGATGATTCAAAAAACACAAATTTTTTTACAAAAAAAAATTAAACATTGCGAATTTTATTTTTTAAATATTAACAATAAAATTAGGATTTATAAAAAATATTTTGAAATAAACTTTCCAAAAATGTACATTTATACTCTATTTGACTATTATATTTTTGATATATATTTTTTTATTTAAATATTTGTATTTAATTATTTTTTTAATGATAAATTTTGTTGATATGTAATTTTTCCTTGTCTATAGAAAAGATACTACTCTAATAATCAATTTTATTATTCCAACACTCTAATTTCATTTATAATTTTCTATAGATTCCTTTAATTTGATTAGTTAATAATTCCCTAATATTTTCCAACTATCTCTATAATATCTAAAAAATTACCATATTATTTTTAATGATTTGTTTTATTTTTATTTTTTTTTCACAACTGTTATAATTTATGGAGATTGTGGTGCCTTAGAATTTATAATTCCAATGATCTGATTAATTTTTGTTCATTTTCACATTAAATTATTTTTTATTTTTTATATTTTATTTAATATCCATATATAATGTTCTTCTAAGATGAAATGTTTTTTTTATTACATGATTCATGTATTTTATTCTATATCTTATACCAAAATAATCGATCAATAGTAATCTAGTGCACCTTGAGGTTCATGAATTGGGATTGAAAACGTTTTTATCTGGCTTCTAGGAATAACATTGTGAACCCAACATGTCATATTATAATTCTACATTTGGAGACCCACATGGACTGAGGTGGACTTCTATGCATCATATAAAAACCATATGAGTTATCTCCCATGAACCTAGGCCATTTTCCAATACCATAAGGTATTCATCCAAAGTAGAAAATATATTTTATATAGGGGTGGCTTTACCTATGTCTAGGATTAGGGAGAATTGGGAAGGTCGGAATCACTCAGTTACTACTAAGGGGGAGTTTTTAGATCCAGGGTTTTCCAATGGACCCCAACATTTGTGACATAATCTCAACTACCTTGTTGTCTTGTTTACATGAATTGTATAGTGACCACAACTTTCCATGTTGTGATAATAAATTTTATTCCCCACATTGATATATGTGGAGTTCCATGAATATTATAAATACAACATGGGATATATCCCCCTAGATGAGTCATTTTAAACTGCTATGCGGTAGTGATATAATAAAGGAAATATTATGAATGGTGGGGTGGTAAGATCTGTAGCTAACATAATTCCAAGGGATTCATATATTTATAATTGTTTTTTTGTTTTTTTGTTTATAAAAATTCCATTTATTGGAAACTATAATGCCTCTAAATTTTTAATTCAATTTTTGTTATTCAATTATTATTGTTTTCTCATTATACTATTTTTAATTTTATTAGAGGTATTTAATACCTCTATAAAATGTAATATATTGTGTTGGTATTTTTATTTCATGGTGAATGTGTTTTATTATAAATATTATATATAAAATGATACACATGATTCAATATATTATGAGGTTATCATTGAAATAGAAAAATATGATTTTTCATAGTTGTAACTATGATTCCCACCATGTCTCTAAATTGTTTTCTAGTTTTATGATATTTGAAGTCAATTTATGCTTTCAAGGATTTGAAAATTGAAACCTAAAATTTTGGATTTTTTGTTTTGGAGTACAGTTAGGGTGTATTCATTAGTATAAAACATTCAAAGATCCAGTAATGGTTCTAGGAAACCATTACATGCTGTTAATTTGGAATACACATAGTTTATGTTTCACATTCAACACACTGGTTGCATATAGAAGATGCAGTGCATAGGGTAACCATATAGGACCTCTGGGTAGGTTGTTATATAGTGCATGACTTCTTCTAGGTTAGGTAAACTATGTGAAAAGTTTGTGGATCAACTCCTCAATTTATAGTTTCATTTTTCATGGTTGTCATGTGATTTTTCCTACTATGAAAGGTCACATGTAAACCATGTGATAGGGTTTTGGCAAGATAGTGGCTTGCACAAGGTTAGTGCATGGTTTGGAAAACCAACTGTCCTTCCCTGTGAATTGAAAATGCTATATTGAAGTTTTAAACTTCTTGAATTAAATAATCCAACACTTATTTTTCTTTTTTCTTTACTGGAATGAACTTAGAGAACCTCAATGGGATCATCCTTTATTTTTCTCTTCAATATTATGGATTCAACCCTCGATTTTATGTTATTTATTCCATTGAAAGATCATCAAAACTACTTCTTATCATCTAATTATTCATTTTCATATGATTTATATCCTACCATGAACAATAATATATATATATATATATATCAGAAAAATTTAGAGTTTTTTGGTGCAGTATATGGGAATTTGATTGTTTAGAGGTTAAAAAGGGAATGAAATTTCTCATGGGAGTATTCACCAATGTAGGCAATGACTTTTATCTTTTTCATCATTGGACCAAGGTAGGTGTTTCATTTTTATAAAATAAGATTACTTTTCTAAATAATGATTATGGTTTCTAAATAATTCATTATTAAATGTATTCCTTGGTGTGTTCTCATTGATGGATAAATGATGTTATCAGTTGATTTTAACCGTATGGATAGAATGGGATTACGTACCTATTCTTTTTGAAAATGTGAAAAGGTTTTTTAATAATGATCACTGTTTATAAATTCTTGATGAGATATTTTTAAGGTATTAAATTTTTTTATCTTGAATAAATGATTTTGAAACCAAATGTATATGTTTTATAAAGTTTTTAAAATATGTCAATGTGGTTTTTTGATTTTAATGGGGTGTCTTAACACATGTGAAATATATTTTGAATCTTTTTTGTGGAATTAAATTATTCTAAAGGTTATTAATAGTGTTTTTTGAGTTTCCATTTTAGTTTCAATGGTTTTATCATAAAATGGGATTTAACAGAATACTAGTATGATAATTTAATATATTTTATGGGATTGGAAGTCATATATTATTTTAGAAAATGGAATTTTTGGAACTTTATGAAATATTAGATTTCATGAAATGGTATTCAACCTTATTTACACTCAAGTGAATCATGTTATTCTCATAAGGGGTTGGGATCCCATGAGTTGATGTTTTATATTGGTTAAATCTTTTATGTTTTTTTATTTATGTGGTTGGGTATTTTTTCAGTGATTAATTAGGAAAGATATTATTCATCTATAATTATTTATATTTTAAATATAGAATGATTTATTAAGCTAACTATTATTTTTATAATCATGGAAATACTAGGTAGATATTTGAGGAAATGTATTGGATAAAACCTTATTTTATCGTAAAGGTCATCCTAAGGAGACTTTCCCAACTATACCCTAATAATTAGACCAAGAGAAAAATGGGTTGTTTAGTTAATAATATTTTTAAATCCCATTGTAGTTTATGAGTTCTTGGGTTTTTCCTTCCAGATTAGGCCAAGGGGGGATACAATGGATTTGAGTACGTTTAGTAGTTCAAATTGAGTTCTAATATATCCAATTGAGGTCCTTTTTTTCCAGATCCTTGGGATTTTTCCCATAACATAAGGATCCTTTTTAAGATCCTTTTAGTGGGGTTATCCTTGACTTTGAGTTCATCAAATTTTTCTTGTATTTATTAGTGGAACCTATATTCATATTATTCATTTAATTTTTTTGTGTGACAAGGAATTGTGGTGCTAGAATATGTGATTTATTCCTTCTTTATGTGTGGTTAATTGAAAAAATTTAGGAAATGGGTTTTTCATTATTTTAAAGTAAAGAAAGAGAATGTGTTATTTCAATATGAATTTAAGATATTTTTTTCATGAGTATGAATGTCTCTATCCTTTATATGTGAAGATTTTTCCTCCAATGATCATTTGGAGTGTTTTATTATGGAAAACAAGATTTTAATTGTATTTAAAAAAATTATGTGATTGGTTTTAAAAATAGGGTATTAGGTCGTATTTTGTAGTTTTAATTTGAAATTGGAATCCTATTTTGAGTTTGAAAATTTATATTTCAAAAAGGTGTGACTCCTGAAATAGTTATATAGTTGGTAATTAATGTAGTTGTTTATAATAGGATTTGGACTATTAATAATATTCTAAAAGAGATTGTTTTCATTTAAAATAAATCCTTTAAATATATTTTTAATAAAATTTTGATATGTTGTTGTTTCAGATGGTACTTCATTAAAAAATTATTTTTCTATCGTGTTTAAAATAACTATTTCTAGGATGTAATATGTATGTTGGTACAATTATTCACTAGATTATGACCTAATTCCTTATTTAGATCAAAAATATATTATATTAGTCTTGGTCCATCACAGTTGGTTTTATTTCCCTTAATCTTCTTAGGGAGGTCTATAGTTGGATGGAGATCTAGTGTCATATGGAGGCTCATTGAAGTTGGTTTGGGAATTTTACTCCAACATCATGTTTTTTGTGGTTTTTTGCCTCGTAGTATTTTATTTATCTCCATGTATTTTTATCTGTTTCCACAATCCCTTTTTTATTGTTGGAGTTTAATATTCTATTTTTATGTTCATTTAGATTACCTCATATTGTTCATGTTTATTGCTTTTATTTCCATTTATTAGTATTATTATTAATTTGTGAGAGATAAATTTTTCCAATGTTATTTTTCTTGATTTCCATGCATTCATTTCTATATTAATGGGGGATCAAAAATGAACTTTTTCCATTTTTAAAGACCTAGTCGAGTGTCTGTTTAGATGACAACTTAGGAAGGTTTGTCACAAAAATTGTATTAGATCTTTAGGTTCTCAGTGAGGAATAATTACTAGTATTTATTCTATTTTTAGGGTGTTGGTATTTTAGAGATATGTTTATCAAGACTCATGTTGTAGGTGTAAGGAAATTGTTATGAAATATTACTATCCACACGCCTCATAATTCCACAGGCATTCCATATTTTTTTTATTATGGTTTACAATTTGGTGGTTATTTTTTTATGGTTTGATTTATTTAGAAGTGGGTTTTTTACCCTCAATGGAATGTCTTGAGTTTGATTTGGGTACTTTTTTTGGGGTTGGGATGGAGTTTTAAAAAGTGAATTAAAGGGTGATGTTTGGTGGTATGACCTGAAAGCCCATATAAGAACCAAATTCATAATGTATGATATGTTATAGGGACCAATGCACAACTGGAGAATGGTCATTAAGAATATATCTAATTAAATAATCTTTTAATTTACCACATTATTATACTATATACCCCCTTGAAATATGGATTTACAATTGTGTTATTGAAATAAAAATGAGTAAATACTTCTCCTATGATATGTTGGCATCATTGTATTGAATTTTCTATTATGTATAGTTTTTTCCCTTTGACTATATGAATTTTCATGTTATTTTATGTCAATTTATGTGTATAAAAATAAATTATAAGATAAATATGTTTTCATATTTTAAAAAAGGCCGTTATTCTTACATGGAAATGATTTTGGTTTCATAAAATTATTTTAAATGGTAGATTTGATTTTCAAACATAGAAACTGTTATTCATTGTGAGAGATTTTAGAATCAAGTTCACATGGATGTTTCAATGGATGAATTTTCTTTTTAAGCGAAAATACATATTTAAAAAAATATTATTACATCCTCTCCTTATTATGAACCAAATTAAAAAAATTAAATTATTTCAATATATTTGAAATAGATTTCTTTTATTTTTTCCAAGAAATCTGGAGGGTGTTTTGGTCGTAAAATAGGTTGGTGGTACTTTTGAAATTAGTCTTGGAAATGGTTATAATTATCCAAGTTGAGTCAGGGAATGTATTTTGAATATGTAAAATGGTTTCGGTTTTGTTTTATAGAAATAATCCCATATTTTAATGGTTTTTTGGTTTTTAATATGGGTTTTGGAACTCATATCTATGTTTCTGTGGTTTTTTAAGTGGTCATTTATGAAATTTATTAACTTTCTTGAGGAAAGTAATTGAGATTTTTTTTCACCTCATTCATATATGTGACATATTATTATTACATAATATATGTGTTTGTGATTATTTTATGTCTTTAATTTTTTAATTGGGGTATCCTATAAAGTTCTTTTCTAAAAGTATAGTACATGTATTAGGGGTATTTTCCCGTTTAATTTTATCACTTACTAGACTCCGAATGTAGTGTCACGTGTTTTCTCCCATTAGGGGTTTATTTTTTAGTTATTTATGGTTATTTTGGTTTCACAAGTTTAATTTTGGAATCTTGTGGTTAAGGTTGTTTAGACTGGTATTCCTTGGTTTGATGCTTTGACCAGTGAGGATCGATTTTATTGATTATTCAAGATATTCAATAAAGTGGAAATAATTTAATTCTTTACATGAGTGTTTTTCCATTCTCATTTTGTTAAATAATTGATCATTGGTGTAGTAAATCATTTGTTTATGTTTTCTTCATATATCTTGTTGGAGTTTCTAGGATTGATTAATGAGTTAAATCCTTCTTTATAATCCTCAAGGGTTTTCATTTTTTTTGAATGGAAAAACATTTTGTGATTGTTGATTTTTTTTCATTTAGTAGTTGATTCTTATGGAAATACTTCATGAAGGTTTGATGGGGCACTTCTTTGGTAGTTATATATGATTTGTGATACTTTTAGTGGAATATTATGTCTCATTACTATATGTGTTTATTATGAATGGTATAGACCATGATATTGGCCATGGTTTGATATTTGATTTATTTAATTAGACATGGGTAAAAACTAAGATGAATATAAGGGTGGATGAGGGTGTAGTTTTATTTAATTTTGGACTTTAGATACCATTAATTTTTTTTTATCTATTTCACTATGGGATAGTACTACATAGCTATATATTTAAATACACTATTATTTTTGAAGTGAACCTTTGGATTGATAAATTTTGATTTTTAATAAGGATTTTTTATGTTTTTTAATATTTTGTTTGTATACCATGGGTTTCATGATTTATTTTTATGTCTCTTTCTGACAATTTTAGGTTTAGTGGTTTTTAAGTTGATTTTTAGCCAGTGTATCATGGTTGGATTTTTTCAGTTCTTTTTTGAAAGTCACCTTTAATGATTTTTGGAGTATTGTTTCTTATTGATTTTTCACCTATGATGGAAAGGGGTTTATTCTTATTCCACCATTTTAATCAAGTTTTAAATTTTGTTGATACATATGATCAGTATATTTATCATAATATTTTCACTTTGATCTATGTGTAGTTGGTTTCATATAATGATTCTCATTATATGTTAGGGGTTGATTTTATTGATTGAGGACTGGCATTTAATCTTGGGGTTTATTATATATATATGTTATCATTTTACCTCTAACCTAGGCAGAGAATTTTCCAAGGAAGAAATTGGAATGGTGGGCTGAATTATGACACCCCCCAGGACAATAAATAATTTATTTCATGTGGATTTATGAGTTTGGAAGTAATGCTATGTTCTTGTGGATTTTTTTCCAAAAAAATTAAATTTTACCGTTTTATTATAGTGAAATTTTAGGGTTTCTAGGTTATATAAACTCATAATGATCCCATTATATGGAACCATGAATCACTTACATGATGATCATTCTAAACGCACATATTCTGGGTTGCACAGGGGGGGAATATGTTGCTTCCAAACCATGTAGACCCTGAGGGAAATCATGTGGGAATTCTTGTGAGTATGGGTAATGGTGAATTGAATTCACAATGTTTGGTAAATAATTTTTAAAGCATGCATATTAACCCTAAACTTGATATTTCCACTTGTAATGGTTGGTGTGAAGTTTGAAAAACCATGAGGCAAACCTTGTGGTATTCCATTGATTATTAAAAAGTGAAATTCTATTTTTCCAATACTCAAATTAAATCCTATTTCTATTTTTTTTCATTCTCAAACATTTGAATGGAACCTACATAACTCCATGGGATCCTCATTTCTTTAGTTTGATGGTTCCCCCCAGATTCATTTGTTTTTTCTATAGAAATCCTCTCAAAACCCCTTATTCTTTTATATTTCTTATCCTTACCAGGATTTCACTACACCAATGAACCAAAATATCTATATTGGAAAAAATTAGGGTTGGGATTGGTTTGATTCATGGGGATTTTTTCAAATAGGTATTTTTACATGTACATCATGTCTTGTGCTAGTGCTCACCATCGTATGATATAACATTCAGATTATTAGCCATTGAACCAAGGTAAGTGTTACATTATTGTCACATTATATATTATTTCCTTTGAATGAATTTTTAAATTCTTATTCCTTAAATGTAATCTATGGTGTGTATTCATATATTTGAAATTGGTGTCTTCAAATTATTTTAAACATTAAAATGGAATGTGATTACATGAAATGATTTAGTGAAAATAAAAAAGTTGTTTTTAAAGGATTCAATTGGATTATTAATAAGTATAGAGTATTAGATTTCTATTTTTAAATGAGATCACAGAATAAGATGATTTTTACACCATGTGTCAAAGGTAATTAATGTGTCCAAAATATTTCAATTTATTTTTTTATTATAAAGGGTTGTGTTAACCCATGTGAATTATATTTTAAAAGTAGTTGGTGTATTGGAATGTTTTTAAAGTTTATTTAAAGGGATGTGTGAGTTACAAGTTATCTTTTGATGGTTTTTAAAAAAAATTAATTTTAGGAGTTTACTGAGATGATTATTGAAAATGGTTTTTCTAGTTGGATGTCTATGTTTTTTATTAAAAAATTGACCATTTGGAGTTTAATGAATAATGAAATTTTATGAAAATGATTAAAACCATATATACACTATGTGGTTATTATTATTATGCATATGGTGGATTGTGGTCTTATGATTGAATGTTTTATATTGGTATATTCTTGTGTTAAATTCTTGTTTGATGTGGATGGGGTGGTTTTTGTGAGGGTACAAGGAAGTGAGTTGTGAGTTATGTCAAAGGCTTTGTATTTTACATTCGGAAAGATTTATTCTGTTCACCTATACTTGAATCATCATAGGAGTCCATTGTTTATAGTTTGTGACTTGTAATAGAGAAAGGCATAGTTTGATGTAGTGGGATTACTAGGAAATGTTGGCTAGATATAACTCAATGGATAAACTAATATGATAGTAGTACATTGAATAGGATGTCTTTTTTTGAACTGTGGTATCACATGAGGTCCTGAGATGTTTATTCCCATTTACTATAAGTGGGATACATAGGACATGAAAAATTTCACTAGAGTTATCCTAGATTCCTAGTAACCAGTTCAGGCCCCTTATTACTAGATCTTAGGGATGATTCTCATTACAAAAGGATACCTTTTATGACCGTTTTATCGGTTTCATCACAGTGCAATGATCATATCCCCTGTTTCTTGGACCATTTTTGGGATCCAATATTTTTTATATTCATCTATCCCTGTTGTTTGACTTTATATAGTGGAAATGGATTGTGTTATTTCTTAATTATTTATGTGTGGATACATTTAAAATGTTTTGAAAATGATTTTAAAGGTTTTAAATGAAGGTAAGGTAAAGTGTGATATTAATGTGATTTCAAACATTTTTTCATTAGTTTGATAGTTGGTGTAATTTAAATGCTGGGAGTTGTCATAAAATAATATTTTAGAGTGTCTTAAAATTTTAAATTGGATTTGTCTTTTTGTTGAAATTATAGTGTGTGTGCGTTTTCAAGATATGGTTTTACGCCATCATGGCTAGTTTTAATTGGAAATTGGAAACCTCTTTTGAGTATGGACATGTTTATTTTAAGAATGCATGTTTCATGGAATTGTTTTAAATTGGGACATTAAAATGATGTTTCCCAACGATCTTCATCCACATAATAATATTTTAAAAGGAATGTATTTATTTTATATACATTCATAGAAAGCTAGTTTTAACACACTTTGCTTTTCTGTTTGTTTATTTTTTTAAATCCTTTTGTTTTTTTTCAATATTATTTCTAACTAGTATTGTTATGATGTAATATCAAAGCTTCAGTGAGTATTTGGTGGGTGGTAACCTACTTTATTGTTTTTCTCATGCCAATATTTATTATTCCACATCCATTATAATATGTTTTTTATCTTATACAGGAGGAGTATGTTTGGATATTGATTGTAGGTCACATGCAAGCTCATTAGAACTGGTCTGCATATTTTCTTTCAGCATCAAGTTTAGTTTTGCACATTTGGGAAATTATATATTTCTATATATGTTTAGTATCTATTTATTAAAAACGTTTTTATGGTTTGGATATATATTCTATTTGTATGTTTATTTTTCTTAACCCTTATTTGGATATTTTTTATATATTATTTTTATTTATTATTAATATTGTTTTATGATGGCTAAATCATTTCCAGTGAATGATTCCTGATACCTATGAACTAGTTACCAACCTATAGTGATGTGAAATTCACTTTGGGGCTTTTGCTGGACCATGTCGGGTGTTGGGTCAAGTGAAACCTCTAGAGAATTTATTATATTTAAAATTAATTCAACCATAAAAAGAATAACAAAACATCTATGATGAAATTTGAGTTTTTGTGATGTTTGTCCAAAGTGAGGTTGGTGATGAACTCATAAGAACGTGTTTGTGATGTGTAGACCTATATAGAGTGAAAAATGGAAAACTATTATATATCATATATGAATGGAACACACTACATCGATTTACATTGGTTTGAAAGGAACATGATCTTTATTGTATGAAAACAGATTTCCATAAATGTTGTGGTTTTAATCCTTCAAAATGATTTTTTGATGATGAATAATTTTTAATTGATTCAAATTTTTTGCGATATAATAGTTATAAAGAAATTATATAATGGAATATGAGGCCACCTAGTCATTAGATAGAGTCTAGATTCCTCGACCGATAGTTGATACTGGGATTTTATTATCTTCATGTAGTAAATTTAGGTATTGTATAATATACGACAAAAGTCTTATCCAATAGATAGGATACATGGGACATAAATAAAAATGTTTTATCTTGTGAAACCTTAATTAGTGGAAGAAATTATTTAGGTTATACATGGGTCAATATGTGAACAGATCAGGATAAAAAAAAGAGGTGGACATGGATTCACAATTCATTAATGATAACCTTAAATCATTCAAATGAGATGTAGTTATATTGAAATATGAAGTCTTGATGGAAATGTTCAATTGTATCTATAGGTTCTAGAAAAAACCAAAGACCATGATGGCTCAGTCTGGTTCCTACCTATCAGAGGGGATAACTATGGAGTGAAAGGAAGTAACCGAGAAATAGTGTAATAAAAAATACATATAATATAAGGGTTATATAATATATTCAACAAAAAAAATTATAGAATTATATGAAATTATCTTGAGATTTATAATTACTATATCTTGATATTGCGAATTTCTATCTCATATAGTATGTGTTGATTTTTATTATTTTGTGATGTATGTGTTGAGTCAACTGATAAATTAAAATCATTAAATAAACTATGCAATCTAAATACCCTTTTTCTGTCACATAATTTTTATTTATTCATCGATGCATTAGTTAGTATTGATAATAATTATATTTGAAACCCTAACATAGACCACCACATAGAGCTATTAAAGTCATGCCCGACCTCTAAATCCAATTTGATTTCCAGAAAAAAATCACACACACACACACACACACATATCATTATATATAGGGGATAGAATATAAATATAATCAATAATATAATACCCAAAACATCTCATTTAAATGTTGATGAATCATACTAATGCATCTGGGAATAAATAGTTAAATGAAACTATTATCTATTATTGTTTAAATTGTTACCCATACTTATCATGTAATACTAATCTAAATATTACCTCGAAGAATAGGAAATATAATATCAAATAATATATAATAAAATGGTGCGATGAATCCACATCCCCATAGATATAGTTCCCCTTATTCCCAAACAACATATGTCATAGGGCTACCGTCCCTTACAAATGTCATATTTATTAGGATAATGTTGGATGGAAGTGTTTTGGGAATCGTAAAGATATTTGGGTTGATATTTTTATATTATGTTGTTTTTTCATGAAATAAAAATAAATATGACCTGTAAGATTTATTGATAATACCATAGAGACATAAGGATGAATCATAACCAAAAAATCAGACAAAATTTTCGTAAGAATATTTTATCTATGCTGGAGAATTATTTCATGTGAAGTTGTTCATCTATCTTACCATAGGTCTGAAATGAATGTTTTGATAGCCATGGGAAATTATATCCGAGTTTGAAATTATCCAAACAAAATCCGACTATTATTTTCTAATCATGGAGTTCACATAAATTATAATTTTTATGGGAAACTCGTACAGAAATCCTTATGAATAAAATGGAGAAATGGTGTCCTAGTCTTGGAAATCAGATGGAGAATTGGATGGAAAATATAAGATGATTCAAGGAATGAAAGTACTAGAATGTTTCCAATGTACGATAGATGATTATATGATGATCATAATTATTCTCAAAGTATGGAATAATTAATGACCTAAAAAATAGTTATTGTAAGAAAAAATTATTTGAATTCAATGTTTCTCGCTCACAGTTTATCAGTGCGAGATGACAACGAATTTTTTTTTGAAGGATATGATGTTTTTCTAGAAATGTGTGAAGATGAAGACATAATTTTTTAGTTTAAATAATCATTAACATGAGAAACATATTTGTAGAACAAATTTAGTGAATTATGGTAGGTGTTTTGTACTATAATCAGAAAAAGATAAGATGTTTCTACTGATACTAGTCTAATAGACTTAGTGTGCCACTGATCCATTAGAGGAATAATTTTTTCATTTGTATATCATTTGGTCCTGTGGAATTTTAAATGGGTGCATTTGGCACAAATAAATCATTTGATGATTAATAATTTATTCAAAAAAAATTCATAATTTTGATTTTTTTCAACATAGTTATGAAAGAAATAAGAACTCTGATATTTTAACTATTGGGTCAAGAGTCATTAGATATCGAGAGGTGTTGATTCATCATACTAGAGTTGATGCCAATCAACCTGAGTGAATTAGATACCAATCCATTTGGTGTAGTCATCATACATAAGTTCATTGGTCTATGTAAAAGAATAATTTAAGTATTTATTAATGAGTTTCATGGATTTATTTATCAAATGATGGTTTTGAAGGTATAATTGAAGTGCTTCCAAGAAGAGATGATATCTTTAGAAGCTCTGACTTTGTATACGGATGAATGGTTACAATGTTTTTTTTCGAGTGGAAATCACAATTAAAAGTATTCATTTTTTTCTTTATTAGAATGTGGGTCAATAAAATCATAGTAACCATATGTTTCCATCATAATTAAGAATCATGGAAACAAATAATTATAATAAGACTGAATAATGGTTACAATGTTTTAAGTGAGTTGAAGATTTGAGAAGGTTATATAATTATCAAGAAGAATAATTAAATGTTAAGAAGTGCTGAATAAGTCAAAGATATAGTCAAAATGAAATGAAATTCATGATTTGGGATATTTTTTAAGCGGGAAATCTTTTTTTGGATTCCCACCTAAAAAATTTTTGGCACTCAAAAAAAATAAAGAGTGTACATTTTACTTTATAATAGATTTGATCATTGTTCACATGAAAATAAATAGATTGAATTTATTACTTTTTAGTGAGAGTATGTTTTTAGAAGGATTTTACCTGAAGAAGTTTTCTAGATAGAATAATGTAATTGGACAAATATTCTTTTATTAGATCAGGCAACCAGATTGGGATTTCTAGACTAAGATAGAAGTGGTTCGAAACTATATTAGTCGTATTTCGATAGAGTATTATTTTTTCCAGACATGGAAACTAAACTGAAGAATCATACTTATCCATCACACTAAGAGTTCTTATAAAGATGTTATTAATTGTAATTTGGGTAGAAAAGTGATGAGTTTTTTTGAAGGTAATATAATATAATGTTGATGATTCATCTTAATTACAATTTTGGAAGTAACTATTTATTGTTATGTTACATGTTACAGAAACTTATATTATATCATTAATTATATTTGAATCAAATTTTCTATTTAATTAAATATAGTGATACACAAGTGTCAGGGTATATCTAACTTATGTTTATCCACATAAGTATTTTTTCTAGTGGATCATATAATATCAGATTGTTTTGAAACCATTCCATTGGCCTAACTACAATTTTTGAGTAATGAACCTAGTAAGTACTTGTGTTCGTGAGTACGTGTGACTCTTTTGCTTTTTGAAAATTGATAATTCATTAATAGGAGGTGAACGTTTTTTAAAATAAGGGAAACTTAATAGAAAAATATATCGCTAATTCAACCCCTCCCCCTAGGAGTGATATATTGATCCTCTATGGGAAATATCAATTGGTATTAGATGGAAGGTTTAATTCTTTTACAATTTGCTGAAATTTTTGAAATTTTGTTATGAAGAATCATAATTGTGTGAATTGTATTTTGATTCTGGTCTACAATAGTATGAACTATCAAATTTGGAAAGATAGAATATTTCCTTATCTTATTTCTCTTGGGTATAATGTTATGGAATTAGGTATAGATGGAATTCCACCAATTGATGAAAAATTTCCTCTCACATATGTTTATTAGAGGAATGTTGATAATGATGTAAGAGTAAATATTTCTTTACTCTCATAACTTTCTGATTGTGTGTTACTAATATTGAAGTGTGTATCTTCTACCAATGGTATCATTTGAAAGTTTTAGAAAATTTATAAAGGAAATAAAAAGGTGAAGAAATTAAAGTTATAAATCTAGATGATGATGTATAATGATCAAAAAATGGGATAGTGTGAATATGTTGGTGACTTCTTTACATAGGTGAATGATATTGTAAGCACCATAAGATCACATGGGGAGATGTTTTAAGACTCAACTGTTGTTAAAAATATCTTGAGGATTCATCATGACATTTTTTATTCCAATGTTTCATCCCTGAATGATTGTGGTCCTGAAATTATATCTTTTTTTAATCTTCATAGATCCCCAATTAATTATGATATGATAATAGATAATTTTATGAAAGGAAACACAAATGTTAATCGAGAAATTTAATTCAAGGTTTCCATGAAGGGAAATTATAAGATGGTTCTTGAAGAAGAAGATGTTGAATCCAAATCCAATAATGTGATGTGTAACAATCATGATGAATTATTATCATTTGATACTAAAAAATTGAAAAGAGATGTATAAATTTATAAAGGGAAACATACCTTGGAATGTTTGGAATGTAGACTGGTTGGTCACTATTTTGTGAATTTCCCCCAACAAAATAACAACTAAAATAGTGATGAAGATAATGGAAGGAAGAGAAGGCATTTTAATAAATTTGATGATAATTATAAATAATTTTCAAGGGGAATGGATAAAATGTTCTCCAAATCCAATAGGAGAAGATTTTTGTCTAAAGGCGATGAAGATGAAAATAGTCAAGTTGAATTCCAAAAGTTTACTAAATTTTATTGATAATTTTTTTCATTGCAACTGTTAATGATCAAGAGTTTAGATATAGTAATGTTGATGAAAAAGAAACTAATATTTAATTTCATATTAATATAGAATTGAATAAATTCCTTAGAAATACTATATGATATGGAAAAGAAATCAAAAATATGATGAAGGAATGTCCAAGAACAATCATTCCTGAATGTTCTGCAGAAGATAAAGTTAGGATAATGTAATATTTATATTTTCTAAATCAGTATATTGAGAAAGAAAACAATCATAACAAACATTTTGTGTTAAGTTGATTGAAATGGAAGAAGAGTTGTAAATTTTCCAATAAAAACTTTTTAATTATTAGCATACAGTTACAATATTCAAGAACTATATCTCTGAAGTAGATTAATGTTTTTGAAATAGAGATCCTGGGAAGGATAAAAAGTTACCTTCATGGGTTTAAAAAAAATTTGAATTTGTTTCTAAGAAGAATAAATATGGGAATGTATTGTATGTGGAATAAACCTACAATGTTGTGATGTTATATGTTTCTAGAAAATCTAAATCCTAAAATGATTTAACAATTTTTTATTCTAATAAAGTAGGAATGAAATATGAGTTGAATAATAAGACAATAGGTTATAAGAGAATTTTCAGTGGTAAAAAAAATTCATATGTGAATGATAAAATGTTTGATGGGAAACATGATCACTAGTCCATATAGTATGGGAGTTAGAGAGGAATGTATTACCATTATGGGTACTGCTGGTATTGTGGTGGATTTTTTCATTTGGAATATTTGTGTTATTTTAATAAAAAATAATAACAATATTACAGTAATTATAGATTTAAAATATTTATGGAGATGTAATCCTTTCAATGGATGTAATTTGTGAAGGATGCTTTTATGAAATATGAGAAATGTAATGTCCTACAATCTGGAACTCTCCCACATGGATGGAATGGCTAGTTACGAAACCTCAAGAGATCATCCCCATATGCCAGAGGCTAGAAACAAGTATAGGGGGTGTAAAAAGTATAGTGGGGAGAGTATACCCTCGTATATGATGTTTCATTGCAATAGAAACAATTCATAGTAAAAGCGAAATATTCAAAGTTAATAAAAAGTGGAATAAAATAATGAAATCATACTAAATAATCCAATAAATAAATAAGGATTTATGCGATGATGTGATTGAATGTAACTAAATTTCATGTTACGATAATACAATAAAAATACCTATAGACTCAGTTAAAAGACTCAATGTCCCGGGTCCCAGACCCCACATCAATTCCATTTCAAAAATATATCCCTTCTACAAGAAGGAAATCAACAATAAGGTCCTTTTACCTTTTCCAATCCAGTATGAAAGTAATCTTCCCAGGTACCAAATGGTGTCCAGAATATGGTGTTTGTATAATTTAGTAGGTCAACAGTACGATGTCTAATAAAAAAATTAGATATTAAGTACATTAAATAAATAGATAACCAGATATATTAATTATTGTAATAATTAATAATATAAAACAAGAAAACATCCATGTACCTAAGTGGTATAGGATCCTGGTTGGCATCCAAAATACCCAGGATCAAATATGGGTAGCGATGTAATTATGGGTACTGTATCATACTGTAGCAGGGCAGTGTAGTAGTATTGTTGCAGTGGCGGTACTATTACAACAGCGTCACTGTAGCGGCAAAGGCACTATATCAGACACTATAGTGGTAGTGGTACTGTTGCAAGTACTATAGAAGCGCAAGTACTATATCAGTACTTTTCACCGATGGGTATTTTGGGCAAAAAAATGAGCTTTACAGCCTTGTATTCAGGCCACATGGCCTTTGGACTTCCGGATATGTAATGGGTCTCCCTCTACTCAATCATAAAGAGATATTTTCTATAAATAATAAAATGAGACTTTGGCCCAAACATTTTAAAAAATAATAATATAAAACAACAACATACTTTAGCTATATTCCATAATACATTTAAGCATGTCATACAACCTGGTCAACCACAACTATATAAACAACGTAAAATATCCTTCTTCTAGGACATGATGAAATATCTCTGATCATATCTTATGACCATGTGAACCAAAACCATAAAAAATTGTATAGTCACAATAATATCGATCAAATTCTAATAAGAATTACAACCTCTGGGTCAAAGATCTATAAGAAATTTAGCATTGGACTTGGAATTGACCACTCTCAATAAGCATTATAGTAATGGACATGGATGATCCCACTCAATATCAATATTACAATATATATGTGTCCATGTTCTTGGGGCGATCCTAATATATAATCATTACATCATAGAACATAATCCCTTTCATACAACATGGATATCACATGATCACATCACAATTAGAAATGGTTAATTATAAAAATTACCACTCTTCTATAACATGAAACATTCAATTTAATTCCAAATTGATTAAATATTATATCAATAAGAACAGAGAAAAAATTTAGGGATTCTATAACAAGAAATATCCCTAGGTCACAATTCATGATAAACATAATTTTAGGGGTCTTACAATTCCATTATAATCATGGTTTACTCACCCTATAGGCTACCATAATCTAGTTAGAAATCCATAGAAAACAAAATTACTTTAATGAATATTTCAATTAATTTATTAAATTATTTTTGGAACACATAATGATAGAACTATTAAAATATTACATAAAAATTGAAATTATCAAAACAAAGACTTAATATTTCGACCACTGCCTTTAACTGATGATCCAATAACATTTCCTATGAAAAAACACCCATGAAGAAGAAGGTAATGATGATTATCAGGATGTTCCAAAACCAAAACTGATCAAGATCAAAACCAACAACAAATTATGTAGAGGGATATCATCTAAATGGTTGGTGAAAAAGTAAGGGTAGTCAGAAACCCAACTGAAAAGTCCTACTAGGGATTTATCATTGAAACGAGACATCCATAAGGGAATTTGGCAAAAAAACTCACATGGAGATATCCTTATGGTCGGGAGGAGATGTTTTATAGATAAAAATGATAATTAATCCACAAAACATGTTTGAAATAGTATGTTGGGGATTTAAACATCATGTAATGTGATTAAACCTCATTTAAATTTTTTTTAATGTAATACAATAAAAAAACCATTACCTTAGATTTATTTTACTAAAAACATCATTGTGAAAAGGAAGGTAACAACATGTAGCATGTGTTAGAGGATGAAATGAGAAGGAGGTGGATGATGGTCATTATTTTTTTGGAGCTTTCATAGTGTTTGCCCATTATTGATACTAATAGACGATATCAGTAGGACCAGAAAGCGATTGATGATTTCTAAGCTGTTCTCATCCTTTGAAAATGGGGGGATGTCTCTAAGAGTGGCAAGGAAAATCATAGTGATTTGGTCAGGCCTTCCTATATTGATGTTTTCAAGGATGGGAAGAAGAAGTAAGGAAATGAGGAGTCTTACCTAGCAAAAAAAAGGTTTGGGATGGATTGTTTTGATATTCCAAATACGATTTTCACTAGTTCCTCTATCAAGAAATCTTATTTGGAGTTTGTATCTTTGGAGAAATTAAAATTAGAAGGAAGTACGCCATAGTCATGAAGCACTATGAAATCTCAGAATGGGAATCAGATACTATGGAGGAATTGATTTATCATGAATTTAATATTGGGAATGAAATTTATTATATGTAATTGTAACACCACAAGCATCTGCGATACGCTTCTCTTTGAATAATACAGTAGTGTGTGTTGTATGCAACTTCGAGTTCTAACACACCACAACCAATCAAACTAGCAATTCTGAATTTTAATAAACACTTTTTGAAATTTTTTAAATTTTATAATTCAAAATGGACTTCATTTTTTGATTTGGAATATCCAAATTATCTTAGGGTGAATTTTTAGTATTTTTCTAAAAACATTCAATTTTTTATAAATAGTGAAAAACACTGAGTAATAATTTAAAACCAAATTTTTATTTAAATAATTATTTATTTTATTAAAATATATTTTAGGTCAAAATAGATACATAATACCTCTATATGTTCAATGTAATTCATTGGAGTCATTTTATAATATTTTTAGATATATAAAAATTCTAATGAACTATTCACCGTCTTTTACCGACCTCCTTGGAGAATTTTCAAATTCACATATAACGTAATTTTACCACTTATGTGAGTGGAATTTCAAAAATCCAAGAGACATGGTTGATATCAGTATGTAAAATGTGGGTCAATAAGATGGAAATAATTTTTGGTGAGTAGTAACTTTTTACTTTTATTTACAACGGTTAAAAGTTAATATGGTAATTAAGGGTAAAAATAAAATTATAATTACCCTAAAACATTTCCAAATTCTATTGGACAAGTGTAATTAGACCAAAAACATCCCTAATGAATAAAATATTTTCCTTTTTAGACCACATGGATTAGATTAGGACACTTATTATTTTTTTTAAAGAAGAGTTAAAAGAGTTAAAATCAATGTTTAATAACTTAAACATTTTTAATATATGGTTACACAGAAGATAAATTCGACTATAAATATTATTTAGAAATATAAAAGGATTTCCTACATAATAGTATTTTATATATATTTTTTATACATTCAAAAAATTGATTTATTTATGACACAATGATGATGCAGTAATTACCTAATTAATGAAATATTAAAATAATTGAAATTAAAAATATCCAAATAAATGTTATTTGAAACTTTTTAGGAATTTAACTAAATTTATAGGTTATTATGACATATTAGGATTGGTTATATGAATTGTTTTCAACGTAATAATTCTGTTATGAATTTAGAAAAAACAAAATACCAAATAGTGTCAAAATTAACATAAAAGAGTTTTTTAAAAAAATATTTTATTATTAATTGATATTGTATTCATAAAAATATAAGGATCGGCAAAAAGACATATATAATGATAGGTGTATCATTAATGGACAATTTGGGGTTATCTTGGACATATATAGAATGTTTATTAACAATATAATATAAAAATACAAAGGGACATGGTAAATGTCAAACTATTTAACTAAGAGTTAAATCTAAAAGATAAAGTTAATATAGTGACCCAAACCTCTATAAAACCTATTGGATGAGTGGTTTTAGACCCATCACCACCTAAGACATTAAAGGATCAATTTTGGAGCCATTAGAAACCGAAAATGATTTTATTATAAAATAATATTTCTAGCTTTTCCTAAGGTGCCTCTCACCCCTCTTATAAAAGGGCACTCCCCCTTCTCACTAATTCACACATTCAAAGCCTTTTGGCTCATCCAGAAACTACCCAAATATCCTCTAATCTTCACTCACTTCATCCTAGAGGCTTTACTTTAGTCATAAATCCTTCTTAAGGAGCAATTTTGATCAAATCAAAAATAAGAACTCGAAGAAGAGGTAATAATTTCCCCACCCTCTTTCATGTTCTTTTCTTCTTCAAATTCTAATTCAACTTCTTATTTATTTGTTATTTCCATTATAAAATAATAACTCAAGTATATTATATATACTGTGATGTTATTATATATATGGTACCACCATATTAATTATTATATCCATCCTTTGAATGAAATATCACCATACGTGTGTACGTATGGATTACCGTCTCCATGTCGTGGTGTAATTGTTATTCAATACATTATTTTTTGGATGGGTATTATAATGATGTGTAAATAATGTAAATAATAAATATAACATCATAATGATTCTGTATATATGATATACCATCCAATTATATATTATTTTAATAACAAAAGAATTATATTGTTTCTCGTATGTACGCACGGATTACCGTCTCCACGAACACAATGAGATTCATTCCCCATCACATCCATTCAAGAATAATTTTCATTATATGATTATAAATTATGTTTATATACTTGATATAATTCTGTATATAAATAAGATACATCCCATCCATAACAAATATGGCTCACTTAACAAATAATATAAAGTAAAAAAGAATCTGTTAACACGTGAAACGAAAATAATACTAAGATGTTATTAACAATGAAACGATAAATGACCATATATGATATATTATTAATCTATATGATTTTTTCATAATTTAATAACTATTACTTCACCATTATAAAAGATGTTAACCTACCATCTAACAAGGAAATGTACAAGGTAAGGGTTCATTTCAGAATCTCTTTATTATCCAAGGTTGTTTTTACGTAAGTATCTACTCAGACCACTTTATCATCCACATCCATATTTCTTAAAAATGTTTTTAAAAACATTATTAATATTTTATATACTATGGGTTAAAGTCATTTATACCATTTTTTGACTTTTTATAATATTTTTATAAAGGAATATTTCTGTTGTTTTCCAAACAAGATCATTTTTAACCTTTTCGACGGAATTAAGGTAAGAATGTATTTTGTAACTTATACGGAGTGTGCGACTATTTTCCACAGTTATAAAATCGTTGAACCATCCCTTAAAAAATTATAAAAATATTTTATAAGTAAATACTTTCTTTTATAATTATGTGTCTTTTAAATGATTTCAAAAAAGAGATATTTCTCTCAAATAGTTTTGATTTCATCTATGTCAACATCCTTTGAAGGATTTTAAGCTTATTTGAAGTAGATTTATTATGATACAAAATGGTGGTTGTGTTTCTTAACACGGTTTGCAGCATTAAACCCATGGGGATTGATTTTATTAAAGGGGATTCATCAGATTCCACTACTTTAGACCCCCGTAGACTCCCTTCCGGGGGACAGCAGCTCTTGACTTCTCCTTCTTTGTACATCCTTTGTTTCCCTTCCCTTTTCAATAAAATTGAAAAAACAATATTGAAGTGAAGTATGCCAGTTTAAATATGAATATTTATGTTTTGCTTAATCTTTTTCATTTGAGGAATGCATTGGACTTAGTAAGTGACGGGTGGACCTCGCTATAGCTCCTCGATCCATCGGTAGGTCTCATTAGATAAACTAGTGTCTTGGCACAAGGCCTTGACAAAATTTTATTGGTAGTCTTGGCACAAGGCCTTGAATATGTGGTTATGATAGTCCGGCATTATGAATTCCATCATTTTTAAAGTGGTTATTGATATTGCATGTGATTTTTCGACTAGTATAATATCCATGGAAATAAATAAATTGCATTATTTAATTTTATTTTTTCCATATTATGCTGAAGTTCAAGTTTAGAAGAATTTAGATTTAGTTATACATTTCTTTAAATGATTATTATTATTTATGAAAGTTTCTGTTATATTTTATCCTAACTGAGCATCTGAGCTCACCACTTTCTATGTAGTTTTTTTCCCAGGATGTGAAGAATTATATTATGACTGACCTACTGGGATAGTCTGAGGGGATATGAGTGTGGACTATGGAGACTATTTTGTTGCAGTTTTTCAATTTATCATGTAATGTAAGACTTATGAATGTATCTAGTGTTTCCAAGGCTACTAAACTAATCGGTCTTTAGAGAATTGATCTTTTGTGATCATGCCAATGCTAAGTAATAATGCACCGACTCTCGGTTAATGGGGTCAGGGCATTACAGTTGGTATCGGAGGAAGTTTAGTACAAAACTTGGAATCTAGATTTTGATAAACTCTAATTAGAGAATATTTCCCTAAGATAGACTTTGAGGATTAGTATAGATTAACATCCTTGAGTTTTGGTATTGTATAGATTTTGTGAGTTTTCCAAGAAATACATACCTGTTTGGATACGATCAGGTAGAGGAGGCTCTGGCATATATGTACCTAGCGGTAAAACCCAAAAACACCACCTTGAGCTACACTCGAATGAGAGCTGGTGCACGACAACAGGCCTTGCTACACTCTTGGGTATGACACTCTCGGGGGATATACTTAGGATAATTCTCATTTTCTTTACCAACCATTATAAAGGATTTATGAGTATATACATCCTCAACAAAAACATTTTATTATTATTATGTATTATATCCATAAACTGTTCAATTTATGTTATGTGTTTTAGAAGTTTTGAATTATGTATTTCGATTCATAAACTAATATAGTTTATTCCAATATTGAGAAATGGCATGTAGTGGAAGGAATGGAAACCATATCAATGCACGCACTCCATATAGGGATTTCCCTCCTTCTCAAGATAATTATTGTAAAGCTGGTGATACAACTGGTGCAGAATATCTTATCACTATATTGGGACAACTCACTCAGGTTATGAATAATAACCATACCTGTATGAAGCACCCTGATCCATAGCTTGGAGGATCAATGTTAGATCACTTAATGTGGAAAGAAAGACCAACATTCAATTGGAATAAAAATCCATTAGTGGCTGAGTAATGGATAAATTCCTTAGAGAAAATATTTCATGCCATGGGGAGTAGTGAAAGGGAAGAAGTTTTCATGGCAGATTACCGCGTCATATGAGATGATGATCAATGGTGGCCATTGATTCAAAACAAAAAGGAATACTATGAAGTATCAAATATGGAATAGAGAGAGTTTAAAGAGATTTCCTTAGAAAAATACTTTCCTCGTGACCATCGAGCAGATATGGAAATCAAATTTCTGAGTTTGAGGCAAAAGGAGGATGAGAATGTCGGAAAGTATGAAAATAACTTTACAAGGTTATCTAGGCATGCTGTAGATTATATAAATAACCCAAGAAGTATGATTTATTATTTCATTTATGGGTTAAAACCATTTCTATGTTGAACATTATTATCACAATCCTTCTCTTCATACAAAGATATTGTCTCATGTGCCATCAAGAGAGAAATATAATTTTCTAAGTCTTGCAACTTTAAAGAAAAGAAAGAGAAGAAGAGATCTACTAATCAATATGGAAATGTAAATAAGGGGATAGAGGAAATTTTGAATATCCATCTTGCAGTAAATGTGGGCAGAAACACCCTGGTACTTGAAGGAAATGAGAGTCTGTTACAAGTGTGGTGAAAAATGCCAACAAGCTCGTGATTTCAAGGGGAGGAAAGAATCTATCAATGATCAATGCTACAATTGTTGGGATATGGGACATTATGAAAATGAATTTCCTATGCTTCTGGGGAACTTACCTAAGAAAATTGAAAGGGATCAAGGACAAGCTTATGTTATCACTACTACTGAGGTAGAAGCTCCTAATGACGTTGTGGTAGGTAATTTAATGGTTTCCTCAAGTTTATCCAAAGATTTATTTGATTTTGGATCTTCGCATTGTTTCATATCTTCAAAATTTTCTATGAAAATTATATATTTCCAATTTTATTTAACAAGGGAGTTGTCAGTGAAAACTCTTAAGGGGTGTATCATCAAAACAATGTTTTGTGAATCCTTTTCCATTAGAGCATATAAATGTTTTTTATCTGATAATCTCATCATCATACCCATGATTGAATTTGATATAATACTTGGTATGGATTGGATTTCAGACCATGATATTAATATTTATTGTAAGAAGAAGGAGGTTGCGATTTTTTATGATGGTGATAACGAACACCTTATCTTTAGAGCAGAATCCTCACCACCTTATTCTTATCAAGATCCACCCCAGTAGCTCAGCTAAATTCAATTATTGGGGAGGAAAAGAATGAAATAATTGTGGGTGAGGAAAGGAATGTTCAAAAAGATTATGTACCTATTGTGAAATAATATGTTGATGTGTTTCTAGAAAATTTACCTAGACATCCTCCAGAATGAGAAATTGAGTTTTCCATTGACTTAATTCCTAGTTCAAGGCCCATATCGAAGACCCCTTATAGAATGACCACTATGGAATTAGTGGAACTAAATAAACAACAAGAGGAATTTAGTAATAATGTATTTAGTATTCATAGTGTTTCTCCATGGGGAGCCCTTGTCATTTTTGTTAATAATAAAGATGGATTTATGAGGTTATGTATCGACTATATGGAAATCAATGCTATAACAATAAAGAACAAGTATCCCCTACCTCACAGTGATTATTTATTTGACCAATTGCATGGAGCTCAATACATTTCAGAGATTGACCTTTGATCTGGATACCATCAGTTGTGTGTGAAGAAGGAAGTCATTCCGAAGACAACATTTCGAACCAGGTATATGCATTACGAGTATACAGTAATGCCTTTTGGGTTGACTAATTCACCCTTTGTCTTAATGGATCTAATGAACAAAGTTTTCAAGGAATATCTATATGACATTGTAGTGGTATTTATTGATGATATCTTGGTATACTCTAAAAGATACTAAGATCAGGAAAATCACATGTTCATTATCCTGAAGACTCTGAGAAGACATGCATTATATGGGTAGTTTAGCATGTGTGAATTCTGGCTTCAGGAGATTTCGTTTCTTGGCCATATTGTCCCTAATGATGGAATCTCTGTTGTTCCTTCTAATATATGATCAATCCAGTAATGGCTAGCATAAACAATTATAACCGAGGTACGCTATTTTATTTGTTTAGGAAGTTATTATCGATGATTCGTCCAGAATTTTGCTTGATTGGGAATTTTGCTCGATTGGCTAACCCATTAACAAAGCTCAAATGTAAAGGGGTTATGTCTGTTTAGAAAAAAGAGTGTGAATAATTTTTTGAATAACTGAAGAGAATATTAATCGATGATCCTATATTGACTCTACAATCGGGGAATGATGGGTTCATTATTTATAGTGATGCATCGAATAAAGGACTTGGTTGTGTCCTTATGCAGAATGATAGGTTTATTGCTTATGCATCACGACATCTGAAAATTCATGAGCAAAACTATCCTACTCGTGATCTTGAGTTAGTTTCTATATTCATTGATTTTAACATTTGGAGATACCATCTGTATGGTGAAAAATGTGAGATTTATACTAATCACAAGAGTTTGATGTATATTTTCTTACAGAAAGAACTCAACATGAGGCAAAGGCAATGGCTTTAACTACTCCAGGATTATGATTTCATGATACACTATCATCCAGGGAAGGCAAATAAGGTGGTAGATGCTTTGATCAGAAAGAATCATGGAGTTTTGAACAAGATGAGAGTTGAAAGGTATCCGATTTTCATGGATATAGTAAAGATGGATATGGGGATAACCATGGAAGGTGAAACATCAATGCTTTTTTAAATGGTTGAAAACCCATATTTACTAGAAAGGATAAAAATGTCAGGTTGATGTTGATGAGTTTCAAAAGAATATTAAAGCTCTGAATGATGGGAGATTGAGTGACTTTGTGTATGAAGATGGAATTTTGAAATTTGGGAAGAGACGTTGTATTCATAATATACCTGATCTAAAAAGAGAATTGTTGGATGATGCTCGTAGTTCCAATTTCTCTATACACCCTAGGAGAAGCAAAATGTATAGAGATTTGAAGGAACATTTTTTGTGGGACAACATGAAGAGAGAGATCATTGATTTTGTGTCAAGATGTATCATTTTTACAAAACTGAAAGCTGGAAGGCAACAGCCTGGAGGAGTCATCCAACCTCTTCCCATACCAGAGTTGAAATGGGATAATATTATGATGGACTTTTTCATGGGACTACCAAATATTCCTAGAAGGAATGATGTACTATGGGTCATTGTTGATCGTCTTACCAAGCCAGCACATTTTCTTGCTATAAGAGAAGATTAACCACTTGAACCTCTAGCAAGACTATATATTAATGATGTAGTGAGACTTCATGGAGTACCCCTATCGATTGTTTATGATCGTGATATATGTTTTACATCAAGATTCTAGAAAATTATTCAGAAATCCCTAGATATAGAGGTTCTTTTGGTCACTGCTTACCACCCCCAAACTGATGGTCAATCAGAATGGAATATTAAATCCTTAAAATACATGTTGAGATCATGATCACTTGACTTTCATGGTTTGTGGGATCAATATTTACCTCTGGTAGAATTTTCCAATAAAAATAGCATCCATTAAAGTATTCAGATGGCACAATATGAAGAATTTTACAGAAAGAGATGTCGCACACCAACCTGTTGGAGTTATGTTAGTGAAAGAAAACTCGTAGGCCCAGAACTGGTGGTTTAAATGATGGAAAAGTTGATGATAATCCAAACCCACATAAAATAATCTCAATGTAGGTAAAAGCGCTATGCCGATAAACGAAGGAAGGATTTGGAATTTCAGGTAGGAGATCATGTTTTCTTAAAGGTATCTCCATGGAATGGTGTTATACGTTTCGGTAAGAAGGGTAAATTTAGTCCCAGGTACATCAGACCTTTCGAAATTCTAGTACGAATTGGGGATGTGGCTTACCATTTTGCAATGCTTCCAAGTCTCTCCAAAGTCCACGATGTTTTACATGTATCACTATTGAGAAAATACATGCCTGGCCCAACCCATGTACTCACCTATGAGGAAATAGAACTGTAACCCGATCTGTCTTATGGCGAAGAGCCTGTCAAGGTTCTTGATACAAGAGAACAAGTCCTGAGAAACCGGACGACTCGTCTAGAAAAATTTCTATGGAGAAACCATAATATGGAAGAGGCAATGTGGAAAACCACAGAACTTATGATGAAGAACCACCCATGTCTTTTCATGAGGTAGTATTCTAGAAATTTTGAGGAAGAAATTGTTTGAAGGAGAGGAGAATGTAACACCCCAATCTTCCATGGTACTCTTGTATTTGAATAATACAGTAGCATATGTTGTACGCAACCTTGAGTTATAACACACCACAACCAATCAAACTAGCCGTTATGAATAGTAATACCCACTTTTTAAAATTTTATAAATTTTATCCTTCAAAATGGACTTCATTTTTTGATTTGGAATATTGAAATTAGATTAGGGTAATATTTTGGTATTTTTCTAAAAAATTACATTTTTTGAAGAGTAGTGAAAAACACTAAGTTACAGTTTAAAACTGAATTTGTATTTAAATAATTATTTATTTTATATAAATTTATGTTAGGTCAAAATAGATACATAAAACCTATATATGTTCAACATAATTCATTGGAGTCAGTTTATAATAATTTTAGATATATAAAAATTCTATCGAACTTTTCACCGTCTTTTACACACCTCCTAGGAGAAATTTCAAATTCACATAAAAAGTAATTTTACCACTTCTGTGAGTGGAATTTCAAAAGTCCAAGAGACACAGTTGATATCATTAAGTAAAATGTGGTTCAATAAGATGAAAATTATTTTTGTTGAATAGTAAATTTTTAGTTTTATTTAAAAAGGTTAAAAGTAAATAGATTAATTAAGGGTAAAATGATATTATTATTACACGAACACATGTCCAAATTGTATAGGATAAGTGTAATTTGACCAAAAACAACCTTAGGAATAAAATATAAACCTTTTTGGTCCACTTGGACTAGATTAGGATGCTTATTATTATTTTAATTAAAGAAGAGTTAAAAGAGTTAAAATCAAAGTTTAATAACTAAAACATTTTTAATTTAGGGTTACACATAAGATAAATTCAACTATAAATATTCATTAGAAATATAATAATATTTCCTACATAATGGTATTTTATTTATATTTTTTATACATTAAATAATTTAATTTATTTATGACACAATGATGATGCAGTAATTTCCTAATTAATGAAATATTAAAATAATTGATATTATAAATATCCAAATAAATGTTATTTTAGACTTTTAATGAATTAAAATAATTTTATCGGTTAATATGGAATATTAGTATTGGTTAGATGGTTTTTTTAGAAGTAATAATGCTTTTATGAATTTATAAAAAACAAATACCAAATCCTGTCAAAATTGACATAAAAGAGTTTTTAAAACAAATATTATATTATTAATTGATATTATATTCCTAAAAATCTATGTTTCTACCAAAATATTTATATAATTATAGGTGTATCATTAATGATCCATTCTTGGTTCTCTTGGAAGTTTATAATAAGTTTATTAACCATATAATATAAAAATACAAAGAGACATGCTAAATGTCAAACTATTTAACTAAGAGTTAAATCTAAAAGATAAAGTTAATATAGTGACCGAAACCTGTCTAAAACCAATTGGATGAGTTGTTTTGAACCCAAACCCACCTTATACTTTATATAATCCAATTTGGATCCATTAAAATCCGAAAACAATTTTATTATAAAATAATATTTCTAGCTTTTCCTAAGGTTCCCCTCACCCCTCTAATTAAAGGGCACCCCCCCTTCTATCTAATTCACCCCTTCAAATCCTTTTGGATCTACCAAACCCTACCAAAATATCCTATAAACTTCCCTAACTTCATCTTAGAGGCCTTATTTTAGTCATAAATCCAACTTAAGGAGCCCTTTTTATCAAATCAAAAGGAAGAACTCGAAGAAGAGGTAATAATTTCACCACCCTCATTCAAGTTATTTTCTTCTTCTGCTTCTTCTTTCTAAGTTATTTCCATTATAAAATAATAAATCTAGTATATTATATATACTATGATGTTATTATAAATATTTTTCAGCCATATTCATTATTCTATCCATCCTTTGAATGACATCTCACCATATGTGCGTACGTACGGATTACCGTCTCCCCGTCGTAGTGAAATTGTTATTCAATACATTATTATTTGGATGGGTATAATAATGATGTGTAATTCATTTAAATAATAAATATAACATGATAATGTTTCTATATATTATAAACCCTCCAATAATTTATTATTTTAATATCAAAAGAATGATATTGTCGCTCGAGCGTACATATGGATTACCGTCTCCACGAACGCGATGAGATTCATTCCCATCGTATCCATTCAAGACCAATTTTTCATTATATGATTAAAAATAATGTTTAAATAGTTGATATAATTCTGGATATGAATAACATACATCCCATACATAACAAATTTGACTCACATAACAAATAATATAAAGGAAAATGAATCTGTTAACACCCGAAACGACGATAATACTAACATATTATTAACAAAGTAATGTTAAAAATCATATATGATATCATATTAATTTATATGATTTTTTCATAACTTAATAACAATTATTTCACCATTATACAGGAGTTTAACCTACCCTCGAACAAGGAAAAGAACAAGGTAACGGTTAATTTCACAATCTCTTTGTTATCCGAGGTTGTTTTTACGTAATTATCTACTAGGACCTCTTTATCATCCATATCCTTGTTTCTTAAAAATGTATTTCAAAACATTCTTAATATTTTATATACTATGGGTTCAAGTCATTTATACCCTTGTTTGACTTTTTATAAGATGTTTATAAAGTAATCTTTCTGTTGTTTTCCAAACAAGGTCCTTTTTAACCTTTTCGATAGAATTAAGGTAAGAATGTCTTTTTCAACTTTTACTGAGTGTGCGAATATTTTATGCCGTTATAAAATTATCGATGCTTCCCTTTACAAGATTATAAAATATTTTCATAGTAAATATTTTATTTTATAACTATGTGACTTTTAAATGATTTCAAAAAATGATATATTTCTCTCAAATAGTTTTTATTTCATCTATGTCAACATCCTTTGATGGATTTTAAGCTTATTTGAAGTTGATTTATTATGATACAAAACTTCCATATTGTATTGATGTTTTTGTGATGTGTTTGACTATGGATGTTTTATTTTTACACCATTCATTGTTTGTGGATAAAGTATTGACATTTCATATGCTAGTTTTAATACGACTGTTTATGTTATGTTTAAACCATTTCATATGAGGAATGCATTGGACTTAGTAAGTGATGGGAGGAGCCCACTATAGCTCCTCGATGCATCGGGAGGTCTCATGAGACAAAATAGTGTCTTGGCACAAGGCCTTGACAAAATCATATGGGTATTCTTGGAACAATTCCTTGACTATGTGGTTATGAAAGTCTTGCATTATGCATTCCATCATTTTGAAAGTGGTTATTGATATTGCATGTGATTATTAAACTAGAATAATATCCATGTCAATAAGTAAATGACATTATTTCATTTTTTTTCATATTATTCTAAAGATCATGTTTAAAAGACTTTTTTTAGTTATAGATTGCCTTAAATGTTTATGCTTATTTATGAAAGTTTTTTCAAACATTGTTATCCTTACTGAGCATCTGAGCTCACCCCTTTCTAAGTTTTATTTTTCCAAGGATTAAAGAAGTATATTATGACTAACCTGCAGGGATAGTCTGAGAGGATATTAGTGTGGACTATGGAGACTATGTTGTTGTAGTTTTTCACTTTATCATGTAATATAAGACTTATAAATGTATTTAGTGTTTCCAATGGTACTAAACTAATCGGTCTTTCTAGATTTGATCTTTTGTGATCATTCCAATGTTATGTAATCATGCACCGACTCTGGGTAACTGTGGCCGAGGCATTATAGTAATCATGTTTTCTAGTTTGGTGTTATTGTTTACTGTACATTTCTTTTATTAATAAATGGTCAAAGTCTTACCTCTAATAGAGATTATTGGGTATAAAAAACCTCTGACAATTACATGGCGTGTAATCCATTTACATGGTGTGTGAATGTTCTATAGTTTATTTCTCAGCCTATTTTCCTTTTAAATAATTCTAAAATCTTTTAATGTTTCTCATATCACCAATAACCCATGAAACACTAAACCCATTTATACCCAGACTCCATTAATTCAAAAGAGCAAACACAACCCAAAATTTTGTATTATTTTCAAACAAATCTCTCCACGTGGATAATCACCAATATTTCTATCTATTCCTTCCACACTAATACCTAATTTATTCATATAAAATACTTTCATGATAAAAAAATAACCGAAATAAAATATTAATGAAAAGTATAGAGAGAGAGAGAGACGAACCCGGAAAAAGGTGAGATCATACAACCTCCATACACTATAACTTCCTATCCATGAGTATCTTCAAGAATCCCTATGAGGTCCAAAAGAAAACATACACCAACTATGTTCACATATTATAATCCCTCTCATATGTGTCCTCCTGAACTCTCCCATGGCACCACTACACCTGAACTGACGTTGTATTCCTTCCCTTATGATGTTTCTCACAATGATCTACAACCCATATTAGATTATCTTTAAATGACCCATTAATACAAAGATTTACTACACCTATGTCTATCACATGAGAAGGGTTTGGATGATATCATTGTATTTATGAAACATGGAATAGGTCGTTCATCGCACTGTAACACTATGGAAGGTCTAAACAATGTGCCATTGGATAGAAAATTTTCACTATATCAAATGGTACATAAAACATGAGTCTTAGCTTTCCCTATTTTTAGATAGTTCATTTACCCAACCCTGGTGAAACCTAAAGAAATACATGATATCCAAACATGAATTTCAAAGGTCATCTTTTATGGCCAACATATGATTTCTCCATTCTCTACATGGCCACCTAGAACTATCTGATCAGATAAACTAGTTAAAATATCTCTTACACAATAATAGGCCCAAAAAGTAATGAATCATTTACCTCCTTCCCACAAAGAGTTGAACATTATGTCCTTACATAAAAACCCTAAAAATGTTCTATTTTGATGATTTTCTAGAAGCTACTATTATATAAAAACTCCAAAAGTTCCTTATGTTTCTCCTTTGAACTACCACAATCCAAAACACATGTTTGTAACAAATCCTCCAAAACATGAATAGTACACATTGATTGATCTTATGTTTGTGGATGATAGGATGTGATTAAAATAACTCATGATCCCAATCATTTTTAAAGACCCCGATAGAAACATGATTTGAAATGAGTATCTCTGTCTAAAATGAAACTCCTCAGAACAACATGCAACTGGACAACCTCACACACATAATGATTACCAAGATCATCAACAATGAATGTTTCCCTAATATATAACAAGTGGTATAACATAGTATTTCGATCCAAAAAACCCATAAAACATCATTATTTCAGGTCATCAAGGGTTGTATTATCAAAAAATCCATTGGGACATCATCCCATTTCCACTCAGGAATGTGTATAGGCTAAAAAATCCAAGATGAACTATAATTCTAGTCTTTTACCTGTTGAAAAATGAATATTATAGCCATTAATATTTCCAACAACTTCATCATTAATACACACCAGTACTATCTATGGAGATCATGATACATCTTTGTAAAAAATTGATGAACTACCAATATAGAAGCAGGAAAATCCCCCATGAGCTCTTCACGCAAGCCTATAAGAACCCATACTCGACCACATAAAAGGATATAATTTTCATGAGATGTCAGACCATTGTAATATAATATCCCCACCGTATAATTTTTCTATCATAATAATGAACTCTGGATCAGACACCTTGTCTATCTTAATTCTTTCCAGAAACATGAGTATAAAAGATGTCGAAGTCATATCAATTCACCCCTCAAATTCTTGAACATCCATATGCATGTTTGAAAAGAGGTAAATTATCCTCTACGCATCACAAAACACCCATAATACCCCTATTAATATAATTTATCACAAATTTCCATAAAATATGTTTCTCATTTCTGGGGTATAATCCAATTCAATGTCGATAAACAATAGATACTCAACCAACATCCTCTATAGAAGGATTATATTTTACTAATATAATATATACCTGAGGATTTTGTGAATTATGTTTACCACAAAATACTCACCCATGATATAGTGTATACAACATCTCATGTCATGTACCACTACCACTATCATCATACCATTAGTAGGTCAATTACCTTAATGTGGTATCAATAGTTGGGATCCACAAGCTACCAACTGATCCTCTTGTATATGAACATCCTCAAGTCCAACTTTAGATGTTTCTCAATTAATGGAATATTATCTACCCAACATACAAAAAGAGATGATATGTTCTTAGGTCATTCTTCCTTTCATCTCCTAAAAATACCTCCTTAAAATATCATACCAAACAAACTTCCCCCCTTTCATGGTTATCCCAGAAATTTGTTCTTCGAAGTGGGATGAATTTTAGATAAAATGTTTATAATAATATATTTATCATATAAATCCTTGAATTTTGAATATGTTCATGGATATTTTCATAGATAAAATAGATGGTACATTCATTGGATCCACTGACACTCTTACCTCTGAGATAATATGGCCTATGAAGTGAACTTAATTAATATATAAACTATATTTGGTTCTCCAATTATAAATCTGATGCTCTATCAATGTAATCAAGAAGATTTCAAGATATTTGGCATGATCATATTCTTACTGGAAGTTACATAAGATATCAACAATGAAATCTACAAAAAAACGATCCATAAAATCATTAAATATATTATTCATTAAGTCCATAAATAACATAGGTTAATTAGTTATCCCAAATGATATCACAACAAATTCATACAATCCATTCATGCATTTAAAAATAGAGAATTTTATTTATGATAGTATCACCCTTAACTGATGATATCCTAATCTCAATTAAAACATGGAGAAGAACATAAAACCTTTAAACTAATAAAAAATATCCTCCAAGCATGGAGGGGCATATCAGTTATAGAACGTCATATGGTTCAACCATCGATAATCCACACATAAGAAGAAATATCCATCCACATTTATGTTGAAGAGAACTAGAGAACCACAAGAAGATTTACTCGGCCATATGAAACCATTGGATTTTAGATCCTCCAAATAAAATCTCAACTATTGAAGATCTTATGGTGTCATTCAGTTAGGCTGGATAAAAACTAGCTCTGCCACCATCCCAAACATGATCATGAAATCAATATCTCTATTGAGAGGTATGCCATATAAATATTTAAGTATAAAATCCATAAAATGGTATAGTACTGTAGAAAATGAATCCTATTACATTACCAATAATCTAGAGAAAGATTAGTTATATGTGTCATGAGATAATCCAATCTACACTTGATAAGTCCCACATGACCAGCTTGAGGATCCCATTCACCATGGTGAGAAAAGCTTCTTCTTACAAGATATAGAAATCCATCTCTCCACCTATAATAATCTATATGAGGCTAGTATTTATTTAACCAATCTATACCAATAATCTAGTCGGATCATATCATTTACAACATGAATAGTTCCCAAAAAGTAACATTATATAGCGACCCTATATTTTCATACATTAACATTATATCACTTTTTCAATATACATAATACATTAAAAACAGTCATCCAAATATAGTATTAGTCTAGTGCCTTTGGAAACTTGGTGACATAAAAATAAATTCATATGTGACCTATATTATCTCCCACTACTTTCTTCATGACTATAACCCTTCTTAGAAATGTCATACAAAATAAATTTCATCATATCATAATAATGAAATAAAAAATCAGTGATCTAAGATGCTAAATAAGGTTAAATAAAGGATATATATATGATTAAATATTATCATATGGGAGTGAGATTGTGATCATGAAATTATATGATCATACCCTACATATCAAAGATCCCAAACATGAATCATGGTATAAAAATGGGATGTCCATAAGAATTGAGTTATAAGGGAAAAGTGATCATAATCAATGAAATCATAACAAATAAGTAAGACATTGAATTGTTCTATACACATAAACATGTGATATCATTACCTGTGAGTGAAGACACATTACTTGACCATATAAGGGAACTTCATAGGCACTACACCTACTGGGTTACACATATCACAATTCCCAGTTACAATCCTTTCCTTACAAGGGATAATGACTCCCCATCTTCCCAAAGTACATCAGGATTCCCTATATATCATCTTCATAGTGACTAAACCAATTGAGTGGGACACACCACCATCCCCAGTCAGAGCCTTTTCCATATAAGATATCAGGTTTTCCCAAGTTACCATATAGGATGAAGCTCATTGGTATGATTACCATCATTATATCAGAAGATATAAATAATTTCCCAATGTATTGGAGGGAGATATAGGTCCCACACATCACATAATAAAATCATTCATACATATTCCATAAGATAATAATACATTCATCATATCGTTACCCATAAAAAGTGATGGGTTTTATTAACATCATATCATAACCAACAAAATCAAATTGTTATCATAAATATTTCATCACATCATATCATATAAAAAATATATAGGTTTTATAATAATTTCATCAAACCATAACTAGTCAACGTAAGTGGGTTTCAAAATCATATAACCAGGGAAAGACAAACAAGTTTCATAAAAATATTACCGTCAAAACATAAGACATTAAAAGGATGAATATGAATAAAATATTTATATTATTTCATATATATTAATGAATAACACCAATTAATTTCATCTTGAATGGAATATATTTTATTAATTTTATTTAAAATAAATTCTGTGGAAGAATATCATTTTTTCTTTAAAAAATATTTTAAAACATAAAGCATTTTTTAAATACTTTTCATTGAAAACATAAAATATAATCATGAAAATAGTTTCAAAACCTTTTTCCATTAAAAATAAATAATAATATTGAAAAAAGTTTGAAAACCGTTTCTTTTAAAAGAATTATTGTATTCATTCTTGAAATCCATTTCGTGGAAAAGTATTATTCAAATATTTTTTAAGAAAATTTCCTTTAAAATAATTTTGAAACATATAAATGATGATTGAAAAAAATTAACAAAATTAAAATAATTTTCCTTGAATATGATAATAAAATATAAATTTTGAAAACATTTTTTAAAACACATTATTTTAGGTTCATGGCATTTGTATCAAAAACTATAAATTTATACAAAACTGTATTACTGATTTGGTAACATTTGAATCATAAACCCAATGAAAGATAGATCCTAAAATTGATATGTAAATATGCATAAATATATGTATAAAAATAATATAATTTATCATGGTTATTATATACCCAACACAAAATAAATGGCTTGTGAATATGGTGTAAATCTCACAAAAATAAAATCAAGACTAAAAATTCCCTTACCACATAACTTGACTCAATTAGTAATCATAAAAAACTATTATATAAAAAATTTATGTTTATTATACATATTTTTTATAACATTATTATTATATATAGTACCTAATATGGTATTATTATTACTTTATAATACATTTTTATTAAATATTCCATGTTAATGTTTCGCTTCAGGTAATATCCTCTTTTTTTACATGTTTCTGAATTTGTTATAATTTTAGTACTCAAATTTATGTCATTACGTAAATAATTTAAGAAGATGAAATTTTAATTTATATTCATTATATATTTATTTAAAATATATATTAAATATAGAAATATTAAATTGAATATAACTTTTATGGAGACTGTAGAATGTACATACGCATGAATGTTTCTTCCATTTTTCTTTTTCGAATTGAATGTAATAATGTAAATTTCATAGATGTATACATAAAATATCATTAAAGTAGAATTATTATTTCACAAATATATAATTATATATATATATATATCATATTACCCTCATAATCCCATCCTTAATACAATCCATGTACTGTGTGAATTAATCAGAACGCTTTGAGGTGGCGATAGTCCATCCAACCCCAAATGAGAATATCATATTTACATATAAATTTAAATAATGAATGAATTTGTTTTATAATAACCAATTAAGAATAAATAAATCATATATATCAAATATATCACATATATATAGAGTTTCCATCATAATTCATAACCTTGATAACTATTAAATGTAAAACTGACGACATCATTTTATCTGGCGGTAGTTTACCCAACACAAGAACAGTAATTTCATTACTTGTTAGATTGAAGTGTTAGTAAGTGTCTATTTATCCAATATAATAAAAAATATAAATATATTTTTAAAAATTATGATATAATATATTCATGGAATATTAATTATAAAGGTTTTGGAAAAAATAAAATAATGGAAAGGAGCTTATGGAAGGATGTTAACTCTTATTTGGGTAACTCCTATTAGTCTGTACCAAAGGGCTTCCTTGGTTTTATTTATTCACAAATGTAGGATCTAAGTTATATGGGAGGGATGTTGTGAAGTGAATTGGGATGATAATTTCCTTAATAAAGTGGATTAGTATGTGTAAATAAGTGTGATATGCTGTTCTCGTCCATAAGGGATGGAGGGGACACACTTGGTCTTTTTGAAAACTAGTTTGGTGTACCCACGTTCATTTCTAAAAAATTTATCATAAACCCACAAAACCCAAAAATGGAAGGATTTTGGCTGAAATTTTTCCAGAGTATGGGTACTGGAAAATTGTATAGGTCATTTTGGCCTTTATGTTTGTAACATCCCAAGTAAGTAATGAATAATAGATATTTTTATCTATGTCTATTAATAATTAAGATAGTGTTTTAAAGGCTTAAAATGCAAATAAATCCAATCTTAAGAATGGAATACACTAATATTCTTAAAAGACTGTTTTACTGCCTTTTGATGGAAAACCGTTTTTAAATCTATATTTTGACAATTTTATAAGCTATGTTTGTCAAAATAAACTTATTATTTATGATTGGGACATCAAAATTTACTTTGTGTGAATTTTTGGTATTTTTCTGACAATGTTCATTTTTTAATGAATAGTGAAAAATACTGCATTTTACATCAAAACTGCTTTTTAATCTAATTTATTTATATGATTAGATTATCTTTTGAATTAGTTTTGAAGTGAAATTAGAATATATTTTTACCATTTTATCCAATTATGGTCATTGGAATAAATTTCACTTTGAAATTAGACTTAAACTGGTGTCAATCTTTTGATACTTATTGTTTTATAAAAACACGCTATTTGCTCTGACAGCGGGAATTAATTATTAAATTAATTAATGTGACTTATATGTTTTGAATTTTGTAAAATAGACTTCATTTTTGCATTCGGAATATCAAATATAGCTTAGGGTGAATTTTTGGTAATTTTCTGAAAAACTTCAATTTTTGATGAATAGTGAAACCACTAAGTGGTACTTATAAAGACTGATTTTCCGTTTAAATGAAATTTTGTCATCATTGAGTTTTGAATTTCAAAAATCCGACATACATGGTTGTCATTATGTAGTATAATGTGGTTCAATGAGATTATAATAATTTTTTTGGTGAATAGTAACTTATTAAGTTCTTAATCGCGATTAGTGGTAATTAGTGTAGTTTAATGTAAAAATAATGCTTTAATAAAATAAGATGCGCTTGACACATGTCCTACCCTCATTGGTTGTGTCATGGCCGACCAATACAATCCATGGGTCAACTTGGGGACCCCATGGAGACACTTTGGTTGGGAAATGACATAAATAACTTTTTATTTAACGTAAAAGTAAAATGACACAAACATAATATATTTTACAAAAACAATTTTTACATGGGGTCATAAAGATCAGAATTTTGATTATGAATAGTAATTGAAAAGATAAAAAGCTTTCCCACATCATAGTATTTTTTTTATAATTTTCAGACTTTATATAAATGAAATTATTTATGACATAATAATGATGCAGCGATGACATCATTATTTGACGATTTAAATAAAATTGAAAGATAATGTAAAATCTATGAACTAAACATGTCCAAAACCAATTGGATGAGTGTATTTCGAACCCTTATCACCTTATACACGAATTATATAAATGTGGGACCTTTTAAAACCGAAACACATTTTCAAATAAAGTAATATTTTTTTACTTTCCAAAAGTGCCCCTCCTCTCCTCTTATAAAAGGCCCCAACCTCTACCTCATTTCACACACTCCTCAAGCCTTTGGCTCGGCCAACCCCTACCCATTTACTCTCTCCACGTACCTCTCCTCATCTTAGAGGATTCCCGTTGGGCAGAATCCTTTCAAAGGAAGCCTTTAGGCTCAAATCAAAAGGAGTTACACTTTTAAGGGTAATTCATTCTCTCATGTTCATTTGTTTTATTTTGTTTCTCCAACCCCCTAAACTCTTTTTATTTACTTCTTTTGTAACAACACCAGTATCTTAAATATACTAGGATGCTGTTATAAGATTTATTTGAGCTACAATCTCACACAACTACATCAAATGGTTAAAGAACATACGGTTTCCGTGGATGGCGAAATTCTGCCTCCCAAAATGATGATTGTTCAATACTCATTTAACACCTTCAAAGGTGGCCATTATGATGTCACTATTTTTATATATGATATATAATATGTTTATGTTTTCCTTAAGCTTCTGTTCTTTTTCATTTTGGGCATACCTTTATGGTATCCATTATGGGTAAACACGATATCTTCATTTTAGGAAGTGCGGACTACCGCCCCCTGAAAGTGATTTGATTTGTTAATACCATATGTGGGATGTGTAAAGGATAATGTTAATGATATTATATATATTATTATACTGGAATTATAATATACTCTTATATCATTAAGATTCCATTCCAGAAAATACAAAATAGAAATCGAAGTAGCGTTCATGCGTACGTACGTCTTACCGTCTCCATGAACGGTGCATTTCATTTCTTACCTCTAAATGTGATGTAATATTATAAATACATGTATATGATGAATATATATGATGTATATGTTATCCAAATCATTAATATCATTCTGGATATAACGAAACTTTGACCAAATTAACAACATGTAAGTGTAAGAAGTCTATTTTTGACTTAAGAACCAAATACCGACAAAATGAACATTATTAACTTAAATGATTACATGATGTTCATAACATGGTATAAAAGGAATAATGAACTGGAAAAAGGTTCATAATCAAGTAGATATTAACTCAAGTTTATTATTCAGGAGATTAAAGAACGGTCGGGTCAAGTCGGATACGAGGTATGGGACTTCGTCTCAATCTCCTTTCATTGAGGCATATTTTATTTTATACACAACTTTCTTTTATACGGTGTATAAACCCCTTTGAATTTTTACGTTTATTCAAAAGGAATCTTTTTTATACGAAGCATTTACTAAACAAAAAAAGGGAATGTTTTTGTCGTACGTATGCGGCGACAACGACTTCTCTGTCGTCGTGACCGTTATTTGAGTTTCGGCTTCGTCTACAAGCCATACCTTCTTTTTAAAAGAAAAATAAATACCATGTTTTACTTTACTTTTTTTTTTGGTATTGAAAAATGGTTTTCAAAATATTTTTATATCAATGTGTGGTATTGATATCTTGTGATTGAATGGTGGAAATGTTATGTTTCCTTTATGCATGTTTTACGTGATACAGTTATGTTGAGGTTCTTGGGCATTATTATGAAAACGGGTGGTTCCGTGATAAACTAAGGGCGGGTGAGCTCAATATAGCTCTCCAATGCATTGGGTAACGCGAAGGAGTGAAACTTTAAGGTTTCTCCGAAGATATTTAGGGAATATACTGTGATGGGTATTCCAAACGTAACCAAGAGGGTTACTCCCTATGTAAGAATGTTATGAATGCCTCACGTTACCTTTATGTCTTATGATTTCTATGATTTATTCATGATATTATGAGGTATGTTAAAGTGCCTATGTTTTATGGGTAAAGTATGATTTCATTCTTATGTATATATGAACTCATGTTTCCTTTCCATGTTTTTATAACCCATACTGAGCTTTTTATGCTCATCCCAAGTTTTTTTGAAATGTTTTTCACAGGTCAAGGGAAAGGTACATGATATGATGATAGTGTCAAGGAAGTTTCAAGAATGAATCCATGTTTTATTTTAAATATGTTTCCATTGATGGGAATGAAGAATGCTATCTTTATGTAACCACTTTGTTTATATGTGGAATGTAATGCATGTTTTATGATCTAATTCTCTAAAACTCTAAACCCGAAAAGATCCTCAATGTGTAATCTTGTAATAACTCAAGATTAAGTAAGGTTTAAGGCTGGGGCCTTATAGTTGGTATCAGAGGTCGGTTTAGATAACTTTAGGAGTTAGATTTCTATTAAATGATTATCCAAAAAAAATTTTGAAATGATATAGCATTTGAAGATTACCATGTTGCTTCATCTAAGACATGTTTGTTCAGAATAGTTTTCCGCAGAGGAAACATGGAAGCCATGCTAGGAAGGCATACAGAAGGAAATAACCTTCCGAATCAGCATCCAGAAATGGTCGGAATTGGAACTGAACAGTTTGTTGCATTAATGGCGCAGTTGACTCAAGCGATAAATGGTGGTGGTATCCATGCACGAGATCAGCCAGATCAACCGCAGAGGAACATGTCAGTGGTGGAACATTTCATGAGGCAACATCCACCATCATTCTGAGGATCATCTGACCCTATGCTAGCTGAAGGGTGGATTAAAGCACCGGATAAGATTTTTGATGTCATGGGGTGTTCATACAATCAAAAGGTTAGTCTTGCTATTTACCGTTTCGAGGGTGAAGCAGATCAGTGGTGGTCTATGGTTAAAAATATCAGGGACGCCGATGAGATTGATGCTCTTGACTGGGATGAATTCAAAGGTATGTTTCTTGAGAAGTATTTTACTAAGGTTGTACGACTTAGGATGGAAAAGCAATTCTTGGAATTGAGGCAAGAGGAAGACTCAGTGGCTGCCTATGAAGAAAGGTTCACTCGATTGGCAAGGTATGCTCCAATTTTTTTCCGAGACCTTGATAGTAAAATCAATCATTTTTACTTAGGATTAAAGCCAAAATATCGAAGGGCATTAGCTTCTCGTGAGTTTAAAAGTTATGAAAAGATTGTTCGATGTGCTGAGAAGGTGGAAATGGAGTTTGCCGATGACCATGTGTTCTATAACAACCAGCAGAATAAGAGATCGAGGTGGCAGGAGAAAGGTAAGAATTCTTCAAAAAAGTCTGATGGTAAGAGAACTATGTTTCCAGTTTGTGATAAATGTGGCAAAAGGCATGCTGGGGAATGTCTTCTGAATTCTGGAAACAACTACCGATGTGGTAAGATGGGACATAAGGCTCGTGATTGCACTGAAAAGGATCAAGGTGAAGGTAAGAACAAATTCGATTTACAGTTAGTGAAATGTTATAAGTGCAATGAGATGGGTCACTATGCAAATGAGTGTCTGACAAAGAGCTTGAGTGATGGGAAGCAGTTAGACTACAAGCAGAAAGAGGTGGTGAAATCCTTTGCAACTACTTCAGTAGATGTCGGGCCATCAATTGAAGTTGTATTAGGTACTTTGTTTGATCAGCTCCAGGGAGCTCAATTTTTTTCTAAGATTGACCTGAGATCGGGGTACCATCAGCTGAAGGTAAAGGAGGCAGATATTCCGAAGACCGCGTTCTGTACGAGATGTGGCCATTATGTATTTGTAGTAATGCCTTTTGGGCTAACCAATGCACCTGATGTATTCATGGACTTAATGAATAGAATTTTCCATGAGTTCTTGGATAAGTTTGTGGTTGTTTTCATTGATGATATTTTGGTGTTTTCTAAAAGTAAAGAGGAGCATGAAATAAATTTAAGGGTTATCTTGCAAACCTTAAAAGAAAAGAAACTGTATGGGAAATTCAGCAAGTGTGAGTTTTGGTTACAACAAATTTCTTTCCTTGGTCACATTGTTTCTAAAGATGGAATAACTGTTGATCCTGCAAAAACAAAAGTTGTGGAAGAATGGCCAAGACCCACAAATGTAACCGAGATTCGTAGTTTCCATGGTTTGGAAGGCTATTACCGAAGGTTTGTTATAAATTTTTCACGGTTATCTAGTCCAATGACTAAGCTAACTCGGAAGGGTGTTAAGTTTATCTAGACAAAAGAATGTGATGATTGTTTTCAGGAATTGAAAAGAATATTGGTGAATGCTCTTGTTTTGGCACTACCTTCCAGGAATGGTGAGTTTGTTTTATACAGTGATTCTTCATTGAAAGGACTTGGTTGCGTCCTAATGCAGAATGATCAGGTAATTGCTTATGCTTCACGACAGTTGAAAACTCATGAGGTAAATTACCCTACACATAATTTGGAATTAGCTGCTGTTGTTTTTGCTTTAAAAATTTGGAGGCATCATTTGTATGGAGTAAAGTTTGAAATATATACCGATCACAAAAGTTTAAAGTATATATTCACTCAGAAAGAGTTAAACATGAGATAGAGGATATGGCTAGAATTAATCAAGTATTATGATTGTACAATTCACTATCATCCAGGAAAAGCAAATAAAGTGGCTGATGCTTTGAGTCGAAAAAGTAATGCTTCATTAACAATGTTGTGTTTGGAATGTGATCCTTTGGTTAAGGATTTGATGAACTTTAGCATAGAAGTTGTTGGTGTAGGAATTCCTTCTGTTTTGTTTCAGGTATCAGTGAGATCATCTCTATCAGATAGAATCAAGAAAGCACAGAAGCGAGACAGTGAGTTGCAGAAAAAGGTAGTGCTGGTTCAGAAAGGTAAGTTGCCTGAATTCAACATTGATAATGATCGTGTTTTGAGATTTGGGATGAGATTGTGTGTGCATTGTGATTCACAGTTGAAGAGAGAGTTTTTATGTGAAGCTCATAGTTCTCTATTTTCAGTTCATCCGGGCAGTACTAAGATGTATAGAGATCTGCGGGAGTATTACTGGTGGGATGGAATGAAAAGAGACATTGCTGATTTTACTGTGAAGTGTTTGACATGTCAACAGGTTAAAGCAGAGCGGCAGTTACCGAAAGGGATGCTTCAGACTTTACCAGTGCCAGAGTGGAAATGGTAGAATATATCCATGGACTTTGTTGTTGGATTACCGAAGACATCTCGAGGTAATAATGCAAGCTGGGTTATTGTTGATCGCTTGACCAAATCTGCTCATTTCATTGCTATACGAGATACTTTCTCTCTTGATCAACTTTCCCGTTTGTATCTTAAAGAGATAGTCAGGTTACATGGAGTTCCTCTCTCCATTGTATCAGATCGTGATCCCAGGTTTACTTCTAACTTTTGGAAATGCCTTCAGAAGTCGTTGGGTACTGAATTAAATTTTAGTACAACTTTTCATCCTCAATTAGATGGGCATTCAGAACGAACAATCCAGACATTGGAGGATATGCTACGAGCTTGTTCTATAGATTATCAGGGAAGTTGGAACCAACATCTTTCTTTGGTTGAATTTTCATATAATAACAGTTTTCATTCCAGTATACAGATGACACCATTTCAGGCATTATATGGGAAGCGGTGTCGAACTCCAGCTTTCTGGGATGAAGTGGGTGAAAGGAAGTTGATGGGACCAGAATTGGTAGAAGATATGGCAGAAAAAGTTCAGCTGATTTAGAAGCACATGAGAACAGCTTAGAGCAGGCAGAAGATTTATGCGGATAACCGGAGGAAGGATCTATCTTTCGAGGTAGGTGATCATGTTTTTCTCAAGGTTTCTCCTTAGAAAAGTTTGATGAGATTTGGTAAGAAAGAAAAGTTGAGTCCAAGGTACATTGGACCATACGAAATTCTGGAGAGAGTTGGATCAGTTGCATACCGAGTGGCTTTACCTCCTAGTTTATCTCAGGTACACAATGTTTTTCACGTTTTGATGTTGAGAAAGTATATTCCAGATCCATCTCATGTTTTGAGTCCAGAGGTAGTTCAGCTGAAAGAGAACCTAACTTATGAGGAACAACCGGTCCATATTCTTGACCATAGGGATCAAGTGTTACGAAATAAGGTGATTAATCAGGTAAAGGTTTTGTGGAAAAACCACATGATGGAAGAGGCAACATGGGAATCTGAAAATGCAATGAGTGATAAGTACCCCCATTTATTCGATAAGTAAATAAATTGCGGGGATGCAGTTTTCTAAAGGGGGAAAGGATGTAACATCCCAAGTAAATAATGAATAATTGATATTTTTATCTATGTCTATTAATGATTAAGATAGTGTTTTAGAGGCTTAAAATGAAAATAAATCCAATCTTAAGCATGGAAAACACTAATATTCTTAAAAGATTGTTTTACTGCCTTTTGATGGCAAACCATTTTTAAATCTATATTTTGACAATTTTATAAGCTATGTTTGTCAAAATAAACTTATTATTTATGTTTGGGACATCAAAATTTACTTTGTGTGAATTTTTGGTATTTTTCTGACAATGTTCATTTTTTAATGAATAGTGAAAAATACTGCATTTTACATCAAAACTACTTTTTAATCTAATTTATTTATGTTATTAGATTATATTTTTAATTGGTTTTGAAGTGAAATTAGAATATATATTTACCATTTTATCCAATGATGGTCATTGGAATAAATTTCACTTTGAAATTAGACTTAAACTGGTGTCAATCTTTTGATACTTATTGTTTTATAAAAACACGCTATTTGCTCTGACAGCGGGAATTAATTATTAAATTAATTAATGTGACATATATGTTTTGAATTTTGTAAAATAGACTTCATTTTTGAATTCGGAATATCAAATATAGCTTAGGGTGAATTTTTGTTAATTTTCTGAAAAACATCAATTTTTGATGAATAGTGAAACCACTAAGTGGTACTTATAAAGACTGATTTTCCGTTTAAATGAAATTTTGCCATCATTGTGTTTTGAATTTCAAAAATCCGACATACATGGTTGTCATTAAGAAGTAAAATTTGGTTCAATGAGATTATAATAATTTTTTTTGGTGAATAGTAACTTATTAAGTTCTTAATCGCGATTAGTGGTAATTAGTGTAGTTTAAGGTAAAAATAATGATTTAATAAAATAAGATGAGCTTGACACATGTCCTACCCTCATTGGTTGTGTCATGGCCGACCAAGACAAGCTATGGGTCAACTTGGGGACCCCATGGAGACACTTTGGTTGGTAAATGACATAAATAACTTTTTATTTAATGTAAAAGTAAAAATGACACAAACATAATATGTTTTACAAAAACAATTTTTACATGGGGTTATAAAGATCTGAATTTTGATTATAAATAGTCATTGGAAAGATAAAAAGATTTCCTACATCATATTAGTTTTTTTATAATTTTTAGACGTTAAATAAATTAAATTATTTATGACATAATAATGATGCAGCGATGACATCATTATTTGACGATTTAAATAAAATGGAAAGATAATGTAAAATATATGAACTACACATGTCCAAAACCAATTGGATGAGTGGATTTCGAACCCTTATCACATTATCCACGAATTATATCAATGTGGGAAATTTTAAAACCGAAACATATTTTCAAATAAAGTAATATTTCTTTACTTTCCAAAAGTGCCCCTCCTCTCCTCTTATAAAAGGCCCCCACCTCAACCTCATTTCACACACTCCTCAAGCCTTCGGCTCGGCCAAACCCTGCCCATTTACTCTCTCCACATCTCTCTACTCAACCTAGAGGATTCCCCTTGGGCAGAAGCCTTTCAAAGGAAGCCTTTAGGCTCAAATCAAAAGGAGTTACACTTTTAAAGGTAATTCATTCTCTCATGTTCATTTGTTTTATTTTGTTTCTCCAACCCCCTAAACTCTTTTTATTTACTTCTTTTGTAACAACACCAGTATCTTAAATATACAAGGATGTTGTTATAATATTTATTTGAGCTACACTCTCACAAAACTACATCAAATGGTTAAAGAACATACGGTTTCCGTGGATGGCGAAATTCTGCCTCCCGAAACGATGATTGTTCAATACTCATTTAACACCTTAAAAGGTGGCCATTATGATGTCACTATTTTTATATATGACATATAATATGTTTATGTTTTCCTTAATCTTCTGTTATTTTTCATTTTGGGAATACCTTTATGGTTTCCATTATGGGTAAACATGATATCTTCATTTTAGGAAGTGCGGACTACCGCCCCCTGAAAGTGATTTGATTCGTTAATACCATATGTGGGATGTGTAAAGGATAAAGTTAATGATATTATATATGTTATTATACTGGAATTATAATATACTCTTATATCATTATGATTCCATTCCAGGAAATACGAAATAGAAATGGAAGTAGCGTTCATGCGTACGTACAGCTTACCGTCTCCATGAACGGTGCATTTCATTTCTTACCTCTAAATGTGATGTAATATTACAAATACATGTATATGATGAATATATATGATATATATGTTATCCAAATAATTAATATCATTCTGGGTATAACGAAACTTTGACCAAATTAACAACATGTAAGTGTAAGAAGTCTATTTTTGACTTAAGAACCAAATACCGACAAAATGAACATTATTAACTTAAATGATTACATGATGTTCATAACATGGTATAAAAGGAATAATGAACTTGAAAAAGGTTCATAAGCAAGTATAGATTAACTCATGTTTATTATTCATGAGATTAAAGAACGGTCGGGTCATGTCGGATAAGAGGTATGGGACTTCGTCTCAATCTCCTTTCATTGAGGCATATTTTATTTTATACACAACTTTCTTTTATACGGTGCATAAACCCCTTTGACTTTTTAAGATTATTCAAAAGGAATCTATTTTATACGAAGCGTTTACTAAACGACAAAAGGTAATGTTTTTGTTATACGTATGCGGCGACAACGACTTCTCTGCCGTCGTGACCGTTATTTGAGTTTCGGCTTCCTCTACAAGCCATACCTTCTTTTTAAAAGAAAAATAAATACCATGTTTTACTTTTCTTTTATTTTGGTATTGAAAAATGGTTTTCATAATATTTTTATATCAATGTGTGGTATTGATATCTTGTGATTGAATGGTGGAAATGTTATGTTTCCTTTATGCATGTTTTACGTGATACGATTATGTTGAGGTTCTTGGGCATTATTATGAAAACGGGTGGTTCCGTGATAAACTAAGGGCGAGTGAGCCCGATATAGCTCTCCAATGCATTGGGTAACACGAAGGAGTGAAACGTTAAGGTTTCTCTGACAAGATTTAGGGAATATACTGTGATGGGTATTCCAAACGTAACCAAGAGGGTTACTCCCTACGTAAGAATGTTATGAATGCCTCAAGTTACCTTTATGTCTTTTGATTTCTATGATTTATTCATGATTTTATGAGGTATGTTAAAGTGCCTATGTTTTATGGGTAAAGTATGATTTCATTCTTATGTATATATGAACTCATGTTTCCTTTCCATGTTTTTATAACCCATACTGAGCTTTTTATGCTCATCCCAAGTTTTTTTGAAATGTTTTTCACAGGTCAAGGGAAAGGTACATGATATGGTGATAGTGTCAAGGAAGTGTCAATAAAGAATTCATGTTTTATTTTAAATATATTTCCATTGATGGGAATGAAGAATACTATCTTTATGTAACCACTTTTTTTATATTTGGAATGTAATGTAAGTTTTATGATCTAATTCTCTAAAACTCTAAACCCGAAAAGATCCTCAATGTGTAATCTTGTAATAACTCAAGATTAAGTAATTTTTAAGGGTGGGGCCTTATAATGTTTATGGTTTGGTACCATGTTATGTTTAATTTTACCTTAATCACTACAATTAATCATAATCCGTATCTCTAAATTTTTTTAATAAAAAATAATTTAATATTATTATAATATAAATATAATTCATATTAAAACTATGTTCGTATTTTTTTTAATTATATCTACATAATATCTAAAATTATGTTTAATGCTAATCACACAGACATGGTCTGAAAGAAGGTTTTTAATGTGAGAATGTTCAAAAGTTCATTCTTATTTTATATCTAAATTTAATATAAAAATATTTAAAATGACCTAAATTGGATTAAAATATTTATAAATGATATATTTTTACTTTTAAAAACATATAATATAATTTAAATATATGAATAATTTAGATGAAATGTCTTTTCTGAATTAAAATTATGTATTTTTCACTATTCCTTGAAAAATGAAGTTTCTCAGAGAATATAAAAATTCCACCAAAAGTTAATTCGAAATTTTGATTCAAAAATACATTATATTTTATCTAATAAAATTTCTTGATGTGTCTAAAATTAATTTTATTATTTTTCATAGAAGTACATAAAAAGTTTTACATTTAAGATAATATAATATTAAAACATACTATGACTTTCCTAAAACAATTGTATGATTTATTATAAACATTATTTTTCTATATTAATACATAATAAATTATATTTAAAAAGAGTTATTACTACTCATATTACTATTTTCAACTGCTAGGTTAAAATTTCCTCTTTTAAATAATTATAACAATAAAATTATGCTTCATAGAAACTCACTGTTGCGTGTAATGAAAGAAAAGTCATTTTTGCAATTAAATCAATGTTATCATAGTGTAGTGTATAAATAAATCTTTTCATAATGTATCATGAAACACATGAAATATAATAAAAAAAATTATTCAAAAAATTTTTTTACAAAAAATAGGGGTGATACATTTTACCCCCCATAAAATGAATTTCTACATCGAAATTGATCATTATCATACAAGAAAAGAGTAAAAGTATACCTCATCATATCCACAAGTTCACACATATCTTCCTCTAATTGGTATTTTCTCTATAGATATTTCAAATGGTGAGTGGTCTTATTTCCTAGAACAATTAGTATATTATCAAGAATTTTAACTAGTTATTCCTAGTTTGAAAGATTCTAATCCATTGGAAAGACATCTTGGTTTTGTACATATGAAGGGTCATGTTTTTACTTCATTAATAGATATAAAATGAACATATTGTGGACTTGAGAAATATATGTAGGATGTTCTAGGTGATATGGTACCATTTTGATACAATAAATAATCTAAAATGGGACGATATACCTAGGGATTATATTCCCTTTCTTCCTAATCCTAATAACCTACTTCCATGGAGAAAATAACAGAAAAAAATCTCAAAAACATCAAAGTCTTTATCACACAGATGGTTATATGAATAATATGTCTACCAATTTTGATCATCCTTGATAAGCTACTGAATGGCTCTACCCATCTATCCCATTTATCAAGCTATCTAAGGTCCCAATATCAATCTTTCTCCAACTTCATTTCATCATGTTGTTTTTATACATTTTTTCCAATTAAGGAATTCATAAACAGACATATTAATTGTTTACTTAAAACTTTTGTTTTAATTAAATTGATCTAGAGGAAGGTGTTGATCCCAACCCCATTTGAAATCAAATGAACATGATATCAACATATACTCCAGGGTTTGAATATTTCATTCAGACTGAGCATCCATATGTAGAAGATAATAACTACTTATACTCAATTCAAAATCATGTTCTGGAAGAAGTATTTTCTTGAAATTTCATGTAAAACTCATATCCCAATCAGATAGAATAGAATGTGGTACTCCATGTGAGATTACCACTTCATTAATGTAAATCCTAGAGAGATGATCTAGAATGAAGTATTATCTGAGAGATATAAAGTGTTATGACTTATTAAGTTGATCAAATACCACCCATATTTCATTAAACCCTTTATTGGTTTTGGGTGTCCAATGAAATAATCTATAGTGATGTTCTCTCATTTTTATTTTGGTATGGGTAATGGAATAAACATACCCATAGTTTTTTTCTTTCATACATAACATTCTTGCATACCATGATTTGAGATTCAGACATAGCGTTGTCCCTCTTGATTGAATCTGACAAGAAGTATTCATTAAAGTCTCTATAAATCTTTAAACTTCTAGAATGAATACATTATATAGAACTATGAACAACCTTGAAAAGATCCTTCGACAAATTAGTTATGGAAGGAACAAATACATTGTTCCAAAAACATATTATTTATGCCTAATATAGGTTTAACATAGGAACATCTATTAATATTTTTTCATCTTTATGTCTTCCTTCTACACCTCTTTAATCATCACTAGGATTTATCATAGTACATTCAATTAAGAAATATAATATTTTCCCCCTTCTATTATGAATTCTGAATCAATCCTTTTGAAATCCAGAAATATTGGATCCATTGGAATCCTCATCATGGAAATGCTAGAATGATCCTCTAAACTCAAAACATATACCACCTTCCTCACTTTTCCAAGTTGGTAATGTAGTGAGAAACCCTAATCATTTATCATATCTAACCATTTTATCTATAACATGATCAACTCCTTATATGTTAATATATATTTCAGACTTTTATGAAGAATATATATACCACACATTTCTTCATAAATATAATGACTCAATATTCTTAATGAAAAAATTACCCCTGCTTACTCCAAATATGGAGTAAGGAATTTTTTTTCATGAATCTTCAACTATCCCAAGGATTAGAAAACAACCATATTATTATGAATAGGAACACATCCGAATCCATTTTTGGATGCATCACTATATATTAAAAAGACTTATACAGTATATGGTAATGTAATAAAAGTCGCACCGACTAGCCTTCTCTTTCATTCCTTGAATATTTTCTCACATTCAACTATCCAAAGGAACATGGAACCCTTTTGAGGTAACTTTATTATAGGATTAGATTTTCATTATAAATTATCCACAAAAAATAGATTATATCTATCTAACCCCAAAAAACTATATATCTCGGTCACAATGGAAGGTTTAGGCTAACATTCAATAGACTATTATTTTTATTGATCTACTTCTATAACATATCTTGAGAGTATTTGACACAAAAAATGAATCCTTTTTCATAAAAAATGCACACTTTTGTAAATTTTTCATACAATTCCTACATTAAATGGTCTTTAGTACAAATCTCAATTAGTCATCATGATATTCCTTTCAATTTGAATAGATAATTATATCATCTATAAACAATACCTTGAACTAATTAAGGTAATATCCAATGACTGTATTCATAAAATCCAGGAAAAAAACATGGGAATTACTTGGAACAAAATAAATCACTACATATTATAGTTTCAATGCTATTTAATAGAATTTAATCTTTGAAATATCTTCTTTAATAAACCATAATTTATGATAAAAATAATAAAGGTCAATATTAGAAAATTATTGAGCTCGGCATTGTTTATCCATCAAATCATCAATATGTGGAAGATGATAACTCTTCATGATGGTGATCTTGTTCAACTTAAAATAATAAATATAGGGTAACATTGTTCCATATTTCCATTCCATAATGAGGACAGGTGGACCACATAGTGACACAAATGTCAAATTTAATCTATTATCATGGTTTTCTTGGACTTGCATCTTCAATTCCTATAACTCAATTGGGGTCATTTTATAGGGAGATATTAAAATTAGGGTCGAACAAGGTATAAGTTCTATCAAGAAATCAACCTCAAATTTTGGGGGAGGGATAAAAAAATAGTTTAGGATGATATCCGTAAACTCACAATAAATATTTATATTATCTATGAAATTTTTATCCCCAAAATGTTGAGAGAAAGATAACCTATGAATGGGAATTAAGATTCATAAACTGGATTTAATTTCCATAGGATATTCATAAATATTTCCACACTGATAGATGATCATATGTTGGTTTGAAATATAAAATCTAACTTCCCTTAATCAAAAATATATTTTGAATTTATGTATAGGAAGTCAATCCATTCCAATGATTCCAAGAAATTCAACCAAATGAAAAATGATAAGATTTACAGTAAGAACATTTACACAAATTTCAACCATAGAGGAATCATAGAATTGACACACAATCATCATCCCATTTGTGGTTTTACTACTAATTACACATTTTATATATTTTATATAATCATAATAACCTTATAAAATTATATAAATATTAAATAGTTGATATATGCATAATCAAATAATACAATAGCAGTTCTATAGTGGATGGTAAGTGTACCTTTTAACACGTCATTATTGAACCCCTTTTAGAAACATTGATCACATAAGATTTCCGATTGTTACAGGGTTTCAAAGGTTTTTAATTCTTATCATCATCACCAACCCTTAATTTTGGGAACTATTTATCATAATGTACATCCTCTTTAAACTAAAATCACTAAAATGTTAGAGGTTCATTCTGTGTATATTTTCTATTAATTACATCATTAGGAATATTTATCTCATAGGTTTGGTAATAAATTTCCCAATGGATTTCACTTAAACACTTATTATAGTGCATTATATAATTCCCTCCATGATTATTTCCACACATAGAGCATTATCTAAGCCCCGTCTTCTACTCTTCATGTTTTTAGACATTCCTTTGAACTCTATCTTTCTTTTCTTCTTAAAACCATGAGAATAATATGTAACAACAAAATACATTTCATCTTTGATTGAAAAATTAAAAATCTCTTCATATATACAAAATATTCTTATATATAATTACCTTATGATACATAGCTTTAAAAAACCTAATAACCTATCAATATTACATTTGGGTTGGATTTAAATTTCAGAAGCATACATCACGAGTCTTGTGAAATTAACCTAATAGGTATGGGTAAATTCATCATCCATTTTCTTAAACTATAGAAACTCCTTTTCCATATTCATACAAAGTACATGAGTAAATAATTTATTAAATAATACTTTTTTTGACTCATACCAATCGATGGATTCAATTCCATATTGATTCCTTATATTCTTGATTAGAGTCCAACACTGATCATTATCACCTTCTAAACTGATATATAGCCTGAATTAATTTCTCATGATTTGACCACTAGAGAATGAAGAATATATTTTTAGTGGAACTAATCAATTGTTTTGAAACAAGTGGTTCTGAATACCCATAGAAATAAGGTTGATTTTCCTCTTGATAAGACTCAAGGAAATGTTGTTCCCATATATTCTCATTTGAAGCTCATTAATATTTATAGCATGAGAAAGTTGTGTGATCATAATAATGAGGATTCACATTCCATCTCCCATAATATTTAGATAATGAGGTGAAAAATAATTTTATGGTTGATCGTAATCACTATTAACGCAGTTTTTTCAGGTTCCATCCATTGACTAAAACTAAAAGGAATTGAGTAATAAATAGTGATCATAGTGAAGAAGCACAAAATCATAAAAACTAACTTACAAGATGTCTTAATTATGAAACCTCCCTTAGTCTATGAAACCCTATCTTTTTTCAAAATCATTCATACCTAACATATTTTTAAATCCATTATGATGGATCTTGAAGAATTGTTGAATTCCAAAATCATATCCCCTAGGAGTGTCAGAGCAGATGTGCAGTAAGGCACATTGCCATGTACCAGGCTACGTTTGAGTCAGGACTAATGAACCTTGTCATATTTTTTACTCATAGGAACATCTATTCTAGAACTGCATCCACATTTAGTTTCTAGACATTTACTTATTTGTCGAAAACCACTATTTATATCCTTTCAAAAAAAATACATTTTTCTATAATTTTCTTCATTTTTAGACTTATCCTTAGGTATGTACTAAGAGTTATAATTACCGTTTTCTCATCCTAGTTTCCAAATGTTAACTTAAATTCCCATCTGATACCAACTATAGTGACCCTCAATTCTCACTCATCAATATTAAATCACATTTTGGAATATATAATACATTAAAAACAAATGTACCAACTGCATATTAGTATAATTTCATTGGAAACACGGTAAAATAAAAATTGGTACATAAGTGAGCAACATTATCTCTCTTTCATTTCTTCAATACTAGAACAGTTCTTAGACATATAATAAATAATACATATCCTCATTTTCTGGAGAATTATTCATAAAATGGGGTGAGTTCATATGTTCATTAATGGTAAAAAGGGAGATATATAATCATAAACATGACTATAAGGGTATAATAATGTAATCAAGGCATTAGAATATCACACCCAATATATCAAAGATCATAAAAAAGAATCATGGAATAAAGATTGGTAGTTCATAAGGAATAAATTATAAAGGAAACTAGAGGATAATCCATGAAATCATAACCTTGGGATAAGACATGGAATCTTGGCATTCACATAAACATGTAATATTATTCCATAAAAGTCAATACACATTTCTAAAACATATCAGGGAACATCATGGGGACTACAACTATGTGGTGGGATACACACAATCCCCAGTCACAGTCTTTTCTTGGTAAGGGATCATCTTTACCCATCTTCCCATAGTTAATTAATCCCATTGACATGATTCCCATAATTATGTCATGAGATATAAACCCTTACCTAATGAATTGGAAGGATATATAGGTCCCACATATGAAATTATAAAATCATTCATACATGTACCATAAGATAATAAAAAATTCTTCATATCATGTCCTATAAAAAGTGATGGGTTTCATTAACATAATATCATAACTAATGTAATGAAATGGGAATCATAAACATTTCATCACATCATAACCTAAAGAAAACATATAGGTTTCATAATCATTTCATCAAATAATAAAATGTGAAAAGAAGATAGTTTCAAAATCATATAACCTCTGAAAAAGAAACAAGATTCATAAAAAACATATCATGAAAACATAATCCATTCAATGAAATAATATGAATTTAACTTTTAGATCTCTTCCAAGAAATGAATTATTAACACAAATAAATTTCATCTTAGATAGAAAATTGTTTGGAAACATCCTTTTAAAAACATTTATTAAGGAAAATATCATTTCTTCTTTAAGAAATTATATTGAAACATAGTTTTATTTTATAACTATTTTATTTCAAAACCCAAAATGAAAACATAAAAAAAATAAAATTTATTTTCCATGAATCATATAAAATATTCATGAAACCATTTAGAAAAACATTTCTTTGAAAATGACTCTTGAAATGTTTTTTGAAAACTATTTTATTAAAAAGGATGCACAAAAATATTTTTAAAAACATTTTTTTTGAAAATAATTTGAAAACATATAAAAAAATATTGGAAACCATAAAAATTTATTAAGATATTTTTTACATGAAAATGAGATTAAAAAATAAATTTTTGAAAAAAATTTAAACATGACTTTTGAGGTTCATGCAATTTTTCTCAAAGAATGAAAATTGTGACAGAACTACTTTCCCGATTTGATAAATTTTGAAACATAAAACCCAAAAAAGAGAGATCATAAAATGGATATTTAAATATATTTAAATATAATGGTATTAGTAATATTAAACAATAATGGTAATTATATACTCCACACAAAATAAATGTGTGGTGAATAAGGTGTAAATATCAAACAAATAAAAGTAAGACAAGAAATCCCATTACCTAATGTCTTGAATTTATTTTCACTCATTCAAAAATCTTGTTTAATAAATATAAGATTATTATAAATCTTATAAATATAAAAATTAACATATATATAACCCGATATATTTTCATTATAAAATTATATTAGCTTCTTATTAATGATTATATGTTAAGGTTTTCCTTCGGGTAACATCCACTTTGTTTTTCGCATTTGTCTTAATTTGTTACAATTTTTTTCTCATACTTTTATCACGATTTCCATAATATAATGAATGATATAAATATCATTAATATTAAGAATATGTTTATTTATAATAAAAAATATAATATAGAAATATGAAAAGGAATACAACATTCATAGAGATGACAGGTCGTACATTAAAATGAGCATTGTTTCCATTTTTCAATAATATATTTAATGAATGAAATAAAATGAAATATATGTATATATATAAAACATATCATTAGAAAATAAATATTTCTTTAATATATATCATATAAGTTCACTAAACCATTCTTTAATACATTCCATGATGCGTGTGAATGATTACCATCGCTTTGAGGAGGCGGTTATCCACACTTCCCCAAACAAAACTATCATATTTTCACAAAGTGGAAAGTATGTAGGTATTTTTTATATAATAATTAAATAAAAACAAATACACAATAAAAATCATATAAAAAAATATTTTCCATCATTATTTCCATCCATGAGTGGAGGTAAAGTGAAAATGAACAACATAGTATCTTGAGGTGGTAGTTTTCCATATATAAGAACGGTATGTTCGTTACATAATAGATGAAAGTTTGAATAATTTTATGTATAACCATTATTATCAAAAAAATGAAGTATATTTCTTATACTGAGGCTATTATATAATAATGTAATAAAAATAATTATAGTTGTGTATAATGAAAATAAAGGAAAGGAGCTTGAGAAAGGATGTTACCTTTTCATTGGGTAAATCCTTTTCGTTTGCACCAAAAGGATATCATGGTTGATTTTCTTAATAAAGGGCAGATTCAAGGAGGAACGTAGAGACGTTAGGATGTTAATTTGGTATATATTTGCAGAAAATATATGTTTTATAGGTGTGAAGTAGGGGGATAGGTGGTGTCCTTTTACAAGGGAGGACGAGGATACACTTGGAATTTTTGAAAACATGTTTGTTGCACCCCTGTGTTTAGCTCAAAAGTCATAAAAAACCTATCATATTCAATAATTTATGTTTTATGGAAGAAATAAGGACAAAAAAAGGTTTTTATATGTGAATAGGTTTTTTTGGATCTTAATTGTATGGGTTAGTTCTTTATTAAGCTTAATTTTACCATAATAACTGTAATTAATCTTAATCACTTTCACTAATCTTGTTGGTAAAAAATTATGTTAATATTATTAGAATATAAATATAATACATATTATGGAAATTTATATACAATTTTTAAATTCAATTTATAGACGAATAAAATTATGTTTAATGAAAATCCCACATCCCGGGTAAGAAAGTGGGCTTTTAAAGTGAGAGTGTTCGAATGTTCATTAATCATTCATATTTAAATTTAATATAATAATTATTAAAATGAAAAAAATTGATTAATATATATATGTATATAATTTATATATTGTAAATTTAAAACCATCATCAAATATCATTTACCTATTTCAATAAATTAGCTGAAAAAGCATTTTTGAATTCAAATTCATTATTTTCACTATTCAATAAAAAATAAAGTTTCTCATAAATATCAAAAAAAAAACTCACCCTAAGGTAATTTTGACATTATGAATTAATAAATTAAATTTACTTCCAAAATTTCAATATAAAACGTCTCTACAATTATATATACTCTTTTTTTTCAAAAAAGTACATTAAAAAAAGTTCTTTTAAGAAAATAACTGTTTCAAACCTATATAGACTTTACTGAAAAAAATATATGACTTATTATAAATATTACTTATATATATAAACATTATAAATAATATTTAAAAAATTATTATTAATATTCATATTTAATTTTTAGCATCTAGGTTATAACTATTTCATTTAAATAATTATTACAAAGAAATGATTTTTTGTAGAAACTTGGTGTTGTGTGTAACACAATCCAAGTTAGTGTTGCATGTAACCAAAATTATATTTGGGTAAAACTTTAATAATTATTTCTGTAGTTAAAAACGAAACCCAAAACATCAAAGAAAATAAATTTATTCAAAAAAAAGTTCAAAAAAAATATACGTGTTACGCAGTAACCACCAATCTCTTGAGAAGACATCAGAAAATTTTTTATATTATCTGTCTGCACTCCCAAAAATGTGTGAATGTTTAGAAACCCATATATTATTTCCAAATCCAATAAACAAACATTTTCAAAAAGGGTAATATAAAAATAAAGTGACAATTTATATCAAAAAACACAAGATGGTGTCGATATTAGAATAATCATACCTTTAGCTTTATATGATCCTATATCCACGATTACCAGGGTAGTTTTCAAAAAAAATTAACTGGATTTTAACTCTTCCACAATATCCATTATGACTACCCATAGATATTTATCTTTCCCGGTATTACCAATCATGAAAAAGGGTACCACATCCCCTTCTTTGGCCTGAACTACTTGTGGAACTACATCTACCAGCCTACTGAAAGGTTGCTGAACCCCATACTAAATCTGGTGCCTATCTTAATATTATGCCACTACTCTAATATAGAGAGTTTGAACATATCCTTTAAATATAATTCAAGAATCTATAGATATGACACTTTACTACATGGTAGGGATACCATTTGTTCATGTGGCCAAAAATTTCACACTAATATAACTGGAATGAAACATGATTTTAATATGGTTTTCCAGTACCATGATTCCTCTTAGTGGTATTAATTTCGATGACAATTTCGAAAAAATGATTCATATCACTCCAAGAACAATACCCAGTTCACCAAACTAAAACATCATGTCCACTTCTCTGGGCCTCTCTCAGATTCCCTTTCCTGATGAGGGACTAATTCATCACATATTAATAGGTTCATAAAAAGCAAATTTGTACTTTTTTACTTTCTTTCATAACGAATATTTTCTTAGAAATTTCCTACCATTGACATGTCATCAGCTTCCAAAGATAGTGCAACACACCTTAGGTTGGTAAAACTTCCATCATAGTCCATCACCGACAACCCCTCCTGCTTTTGAGGCATGAACTTCTGATTTTTAATGTCTTAGGGTTTTGGGATCGAAATGGATCATGAACTTTTTCTTGAAGACCTTCCTAGATATTTCTTATTATTTCCCATCTTCCTTTAAAATATCCCACTAATTCTTGGTTGGTCCATGAATCATATATGTAGCAAGATTCACACTTCTATCTATGGGTGTCTCAAGATGATTCAAGATATTTTGAACTAACTCAATCAAGAAATCAGCTTCATGGTCCACCCTCCCCAATATATATGGGTGGATATTTAAGATGAATCTCTCTTTTCAGGTCATACATTGATATAATGGTACAAACAGTGTCTCCTTCCAAGGATGACATGACCCACATAAAGGATTTTTGAATACGAACATCTTTCTACTCCTCAAGAACTACAAGAAGCTCCATTTTATCGATGCTAGGAGCATATTGAATTCCACTCCCATAGGCTCATGTAAAATATGACAAGGAGGAATTATCCTAATTACAAATATTCATTGAAAAAAGAAATATATTGAATCAAATTCAACCTCTATAGGTGACCATTATAGAGAACAATTTACAACATGTCTCTCTAAACATGATTTTAATGTGTTTTAGCATGAACCATCTGTTAATTTTAGTTATCTAGTTAAACAGATACCTGATATCATACTTCAATATGAAAATATATATCACCTAGAAAAATAGATATCACTCTATCATAAACAATATATGTCAATATATCCCTGTGTGCCTATTCTGATGAATATATTCTCATATCGCACCATACAGAGCCATGAGTGCACATCATAAGAAATTTTAAGTTCATGGAACAATAAACTCACAAAACATTTGAATCTTCCAAGGTGAAATAACATAAACTATAATAATAACACAAAATAAATTGTGATCAAATCCCTAAGAACTCATAATTCCCCCTGTTCATGGGTTATATGATACAATGAACAAGCTCACTACCATGTCTTGAAACATCCTTGTATCCTTTCAACCTTTCCTAAATAGTAAAGCATGATAAGAGAAAATGTGATCCTCTATTATTACATTTTAATATCATCCAATATGGAGAACTTTCACATGTCCAAAAAGGGTTGGCTATGAGACCTCAAAATACCACCCCCCCTATGACAGAGGCTCCAGACTAGCTATTGGGGTGTGAAAAGTGTAGTGGTCAGACTATACCACCAATTATGAATTATCATAGTAGTATAAAAATTCATAATAAAATTGAAATAATCAATGTGAATACATAACAGATGGCAACAACAAAATCCATAAAAATAATCCAATAAAGAAATAATGAATAATGTAATGACTTGCTAGAATATAATTAAATGTCATTCAAGAAAAATAAATGAATAATACTAACAGACATAGTTTGAAGTGTCATAGTCACTGGTCCCAAACCCCATGTTGGCCCCATCACCAAAATCCATATCAACTGTTAATAATAAATCTTCTTCAAGGTCCTTTGGCCTTGTCCAAACATTCAACCATGTAATCCTCTTAGTTATGAAACAACATCTCGAATAGATTCTGAGGACAATTCAGTAGGTTGAACCCACCATGTCCAAACAAAACCATACTGATAATAATTGTATACAATAAAGCAAAACATAATATATTAATTAATTTAAAATTTAATAAAATGGAATAACATGTTTCTTCATCTCCATGTCATAATATCTCTGACCATGTCTTATGACCATGATAACAACAACCATATAACCAAGGTAAAATAACCTATTTCGGAGCCATGCAAGAATATCTCTGATCAAATCTAAAAACCATGGATACTAAAAATATATTACTATGGTATTTCCACAATAATATGGTTCAGATCCCTATAAGTATTACAACATCAAGGTAATATAACTATAATAATTTCAGTATGTAACGGGGAATATGCTTCTCTCTATATTCATTTATACATGGCACTAGGTTGGGAGCACTCAAGATCTTCATTATACAATATTTTGTCCATGTTCTAGGTCCAAGCCTGATAAATAATAGTTACAACATGTAACACAATCCTTATTATACATCGTGGGTATCATAATATAAAATAAAATTCATAGTGGATAATTATGAAAATTACTGTTCTTTTTTCGTATTGAAATTTAAATTTAATTCAAAATTGATTATAAATTTTATCTATATGAAATACGTAAATTTTTAGGGTTTCAATAATAATAATAAAACCCTAGGTCGCACAAAATGATAAACAAAATTTAAGTCATTTTCCAATTAAATTACAAAAATGGTTCACCCACACCATAGGTAGCCATAATATAGTTAATAATCTATACGAATCCAACATACATGAATGAATAATTATATTAGTTTATTTATTTAATTTGGGAACACACAATGATGGCACTATGAAGCTTTTGCATGAACATGGAAATTATCACACCATATGTTTATGATTTGAGCTTTCCACATTTAACCGATGATCCAAAAATGATTCTAATGGATAACATGCATTAGGAAGAAGGTGTATATGATTTTAAAGATGTTAGAAGGAAAAATTTATCAAGATCAAAACCAAAAATTCATTCAGCTAAGGAATATCACCACAACTATAGGAGATGAATGATGATAAGGATGAAACCTAACCAAAATGGTTAACTCGAGATCACTCACACATCTGAGATGTATAGAAGGGATGTTGGCACCCCAAAATCACATAGAAAAAGCCTTAGGGTCCAAAGGAGAATAGCTACAACCAAATAATTAGAATAATGCTTCACAACAAGTATTAAACAATAGGCTGGGAATTTACACATCATGTAATGTGATTACACATTTTGTAAATGTTTTTAACTGAATACAGTGAAAAAACAGTCACCTCAAGATTATTTTATTAAAGCCCTCGAAATATTACATGAGGTTTAGTCCCTTTACAAGGAATTTAAATGTTCTGCATTTTATTTTTCAGTCCATTATCCTTTTAAAAAATCTAAACCACATTTATTTTTTCTCATCTCACCGTAAACCCTTGAAAGGATGAATTCATTTTAAAACTGGGAAACATTAATTCTAAAAAAACGTATTTCTGAAATATAGTCCATTTTATCCAATAAATATCTCCTTGAGGATACTTTATAGTCATTCTCAAGATTCCATGCATCCCAATACTGCATATATTCAATCCAAAGACTCTCATGATGAAAAAAACATAAAAATAGATTAAAAAACAAAGATAGACATGTACATTTAAAAAGATTGATTCTTTCAAGAAGGATATTCTGAATGTTGATAATAGATTACAAAAATTTTAAAATATCATTCAAATTTGTTAAGAAGTGGTAAATATTCCAAAATGAAACTTTGTATTCTTATTAGAAAAAAAATGTTTTATAATAGTTCTCATAACCTGGATGTGAATAATGATAATGTGACCAATAAATCTCTTATTATTAAAACTGCTCACAAGGAAATAAAAGAAGAATGACCCCGGATATTTGAAAGTTGGTTTTATTCTCATATGATAAGATATTCGATGTTATTTAATAATGTTAAATACTTTAAATAAGTAACTATGACATTTTTAAATGATTAATCCCTATGAATTAAAGGTGTCACATACTCTATTATTAGGGAAGAAAAGATGAAATGTAAGAAAGATTTGTTTTTATTGTGTTGAAAGAGAATCTTTTGATTATTTGAAAATGTTGCGATGAAGTGAATATTTTTTAGAAAGGATGGTTTTTTAAAATAGTGGAAGATGAAAATGTTTTTAATAGAGTATAACATAAAAAATAAAGTTTTTTTCAAGTTGGTGATGTTTAGAATTCATATTAGTTAATCATTATGAAAAAAATCAACCATAGAATAATCTTTTGGTACATATGTGTCAGAGAAACATGAGGATGTTATCAAATAGATATAGTGTAAATGGTATGCCTAATATTTCAAGAAGAATATTTTAATATATCTTAATTTTTCATAAAGAGAATATTAAAAAAAATTATAAGGGTTTTGAAATTAGTTCAAAAAAACCGTCGAAGTTATTCATTTTGATATTTGTGGCCCAATTAGATAAGAATAAACTCATGGAGATAAGTACATCAAAACTTTTATTTATGATTTACATAAATTAACAGTGTTTCTTAATTTAATCATAAGTCAAATTCTCAAATGATGTTTAAACACTTCAGGATAAATGCTAAGATGAAATGATGATGTTCTGTTTAGAAGTTGAGAATTGAAAATTATTGTGAATATAATAATTAAGAACTCAAATGTTATCTTAAAAACAGGAAATTTGACATGAGCCTAGTACAACATACACATTATAACAAATTGTGTTGTTGAATTAATGATTATAAGTTATTTGAAATTAGGAGAATTATATTACTTGATCATTGAATATAACATTAATTTTGAACACAATACATGGGTATATATATATGTATGTATACATGGTATTTTTATAAGAAAATATTCTTTATAAATTGTTATGAAATTTTTAATGATAAAAATCCTAGTTAAAAACACCAAAGTGTTTTTAGGAGTCCCTACATTATAAATAAAAAAGCTAGAAAGCTTGGAATGTTTGATTATAGAGGTTAATAAAGAGATATTCATGGATATTCTCTAGATTGATGCAGATATAATTTGTTAAATAATGTTACTAGAATATTAGTTGACTCTACTGATGTGAATGTTGTCGAAAAAGATTAATAAGATCCTAATAAAACTTTTCTATATATAGAATATGAGAAGGATGAAGGAATTTTTGTAATGTTTTCTAATATATATGAAAATAATTGTAATCCATCCAAAGAATAAGAATAAAATTAAACTATTTCTAGTGTGAAGGATAAATATGAAGCATCTCATCCCAGGATGAAGAGGCAAGTAGATGATCAAAAATTAATTTTTGATCAACACAAAAATTTTCAAACCAGAAGAGCATCAAAATTTATTAAAGTTACATGTTTTTATTAAAACATTGATCCAAAGGTAGTTAAAGATTATATTGAGCATCAGGAAGTGATTTAGGATATGAAGGATGGGTTATACCAGATTTAGAAGAATGATACTTGGGAACTCATACCGAAACCAAATGCAAAAATTTATTTTTAAATATCATGTTATCTGGAACAAGCTAAATTAAGATGGTGAAGTGATATGAAATGATGAAATATTAGTGTGAAAATTTTACCCACATATTAAAGGAATTTATGTCAATGAGACTTTTTATCTAGTGTAAACGTTAGAAACAAATAAAATTTATCTATCTATTACTACACAACCTTGTGAATTTTTTTAGATGGATGTGAAGTCAAAATTTCATAATGGATAGCATGATGAAGGGGTTTATATTGAAAACCCTTGTAGATGTTTTTGGTAAGTTTGGAAGTTATGTGTGAAAGAAAAATAAATACTTTTATAGGATAAATCAATCTGATAGGGAATGATATTCCAAATTGGAAACATTCCTAAAAAATTATTTTTATTATTGTAAGAGAAGGGATTAATACAAAAAATAAATAATGTTATGGGATTTACCTCAATATAATTTTATATGATGATGAAATAGTATTTTGATGAAATGGGGAGAGAACTTGTAAAATGTTTTCTGAACATATGGGATAGTTGTTTGAAATATACATGCTTGGTGAAATGCAATAATCACTTGGGATAAAAATATAACCAATGAATACAATCATATTTTTTATCAAGAAACTAATTCAAATGAACTATATGAGAAGTCTGCAATGGAAAATTTGATAGTTACATCCACAAAAATTTCATTAAGAACCATGTTGACTAAATATGGAGAGGGTAAGGAAGTTTAATCTAAAGAGATTCAGATTATGATTGAATGTTTTTTATAATAACACTTTAAGACAGAACCGTTTTTACTCTATTACATTAAGTTAATGATTAAACAATTCACCAAATGAATAAAATATATTTGAAGGAAAAATAATTCTTATATATATCCCAGGAATGACTAATTTTGGAATCATGTATGATATCACAGTAAGTATGGATTCGTTTGGTTATACAATTGTGGATTGGGTACGATGTCTTGACGATAGAAGATCCATATCAGGTGGAATTTTCCTTCTAGGGACATGTTATGTTATTATTAATACTATGAAAAAAATTTATAAAATCTTTTCACAATAGAAGCGGAGTATATTTCTTCCACTCAAGTGGCTTCCAATATTATGTGGATGATGACTTATATTTAAGACATTTTTTTGAATTCCGGTTACCCTTTCTATTAGGATGTGATAATTAGAGTCCAATCAACCATATAAGAAACCCAGGAAAACAACATCATTCAAAAAATATTGATATAAAATAACACTTCATCAAAGAGAATGGGGAGATGAAGGAATTGAAGCTGATGTATGTTACTACATAGGAACAAGTTGCTGAAATATTTAAAAAACCTTTATCTAATGAAATATTTTTCATGATGTGGCTGAAAATGGGCATCAAACCTTTTTATTTCAAAGGTTGAGTTATGCGATTTTGTCCCCCATATCTTATACTCTTTGGATAGAGTTTTCAATGTGGATAATTTCTTTACAAATCTATCCATTGATATGTGATAAACCTTTTAGTGATTTAGGTATATAGGGGGTGTTTTTTTCAAGATATTAACTCCATATATAATTTTGTGAAAAATTATAATAATTTTTTGCAGTGCTTATAGGTATCTTTGTATAAGTATGTGAAAGATGAATTAATTTTGATAGGAGGATGATATAGAAGTTATGAATGATGAAGTTGTTTTGTAAGTCACAACTTTTAGAAAACATAGTTCCTTTATAAATTATTCATGATTCCTATAATGAGTAAGGTCATGTAAGATTATAATTTTTTTTAATTAATACAATAATTTTGGATAAAATGTTTTTTAATTTATGAACCTAGTTTAAAAACAGAATCAAAAGGGGATATTTTTGGAAAAAAGTTGTCTTGTAGTGTTTTTGGAAGTTGTAATAATTTTGTGATGAATGTTTTATATTATATTTCATTTTTGTGTAAAGAAACAAATAACCTCACTTTGTAAAACATTGTGATCAGAAAATAATTACATAATGATGATTCATAACAATATAATTGGTTTCAATTTTCATAAGAATGTTTCTTTTTTCATTTCTCTTTGTTGGATATGATTTGAAAGTGAATTTTTTATTATAATCCCCATTGGTCTGAAATGCATGTTATTTTAGTATGAGAAATTTTATCTTTTTCAAAAAATATATACACAAAATATATTTATTGATTTCTAATATTTTATTTCTCATAAATCATATTTTGTATGGTAAACTTAAGATACAATCCTTATTAAATTGAGAAAATGTGTCCATGTTTTGGAAATATATTTACATTTGGATGGAAAGATAAAAGATGATGAAAGGATGAAAATTAATAGAAACATTCCAATGTAAGTGAGAAGATGATATGAAGAAATTAATTACTCTCAAAGCCTAGAATAATTCATGATAAAAGAAAATGATTGTAAAATAAGATAGTATTTGAAGTCAATGTTTTTCGGTGCCGGTTTATTGGTGTGAGATCAGTATACACAAAATTATTTGATGTTTGAGAAGTTTATTTGATACTTGAGAAGACAAAGATACTGGTATTCTGTTATAACAATAAGTCATGAGAAAAAATTCGTTTGAGAATGAATCAAGGGATTATGTTTGTTTTTTGTAGAGTAATCAGAATGCTAAATAAGTTGTTGCTAATAATAGTCCATTAGACTCGGTGTTCCATTGATCTATAAGAGGCAAAAAAAATCATGTGAATATCTTTTGTGATTGGTGAAAATTTAGTTGGGAGTTTCTGGGACCAATAAATTATTTGATGATCATTAATGTATTTAAATATTTTTATTTGGTTAAATTGTTTGTAAATTATCCAAATAATTAAATAATAAATCTTATATATTTATAATTGGGTCAAGTGTCATTATAAATGAAGTTCTCATGATGCATCGGAATGGAGATGATAATGATCAATCAGTGTAATGAATATACCGATCCATATGATGTATTCATCGAACATTGGATTATCTTTATAAAAAAATGAAAAACAAGAATAATTGATTGTAGATTTTCATCTAAGAATTTTTCAATGGGTGTTTTGAAGCTTTTGTTGAAGTGGTTCCTAGAAGTGAGGATATATATAGAGTTTTCGAAAATGTTTTTGGAAGAATGGTTTCATTGTTTTCAGTTTAAAATTGGTCATCATAATTAGATGTATGGATTTCTAATGTACTATAATGTGGGTCAATAAATTGAGAGTGACCATATCTTCCCATCATAATGAAGATACATAAAAAAAATAGAATTGGAAAGAAGAATAGTTATAATGTATGAATATAGCTAAAGATGTGATATGGTTTGAAAAGTGTCAAGAATAATTTATAAATGTTAATAAATTATGAATAAGTCATTGATGGTGTCAAAATGAAATGAAATTCAGGATTTGGGAATTTTAGTTAACTGGGGAAAAAATATAAATTCCCTTGTAATGCACTTTTCCTGAACCTATAAAAGGAATAGGGTAAAATGTACTTTTAAAAGAATATAAAAATTATTCATATGAGGAAAAAAAGATATATATGTTCTAATGTTCTTGTGAGAATATGTTTATGGACATAGTTTACCTAATGGATTTTTTTGATAGAATAATGTTAGTGTTTAATGTTTCTTAGATTGGATCAGGAAATCAACCCGAGATTTCCTCACTGAGACAAAATAAATCCAAATTAAATTTCAATATTATTATGAATGAATTATATTTTCTAGACCATGAAATTGGAGTGAATAATCATACTTATCTGTTGGACTTAGTTTTTTGTATGAAGTAGTTAATACTGGATGATGGGTAGGGAATTGGAGAATTGTTTTCATGGTTATATAAGTGAAAGTCAATGAGATAGCTCAGTAACATTTCTTTAACTAATATGGTAAATAATCATTACTTATTACAAAAAATTGTATTACATAATTAATTTTATTAAAATTTTATGTTTATATCATACTTTTTGTATAAACAAAAAATTGTTTTTGTCATGTGGATTGTTTCAGATTGGATTACTTCCAAACTGTGAAAAAATTTAGCTACTCTTGTTGTGTAGTGAACCTTGTAAATAATTTTGTTCGTGTGGATGCATTATTTTTTTGATTGAATTATAGTGATAAATAATTTAATATTGGTGAAGGTTTTTTCAAAATAAAGGAAACATAAATGAAAAATATATCACCAACTAACCCCTCCTCCTCTTTGTGATACATTGATCCTAGATAGGAAATATCAATATCAATATGTACCAAATATCAATTTACCCAAAACATATACATATTGACATAACAATATATATATCACCACCCCTAACCACATAATAATCTATCAAAATCGTGAGGGATTAAAACTTGTTTATATATAATTCTATACATTGATCTATTATATCCCATGTACATATACACATATCAGAACTATATGAAATTAAAAACTATGTATATATATAATTTCCTTAATCCATAAAACCCAATATATGTCTACATACCATATTATATTAAGAAGAGAAAGTGTGAAGTGTATAAAATAAAGCATATGTATCATCTCTGTAATATATATTAGGAAAAAACAATGGAGACCCAATCCTCATTTTGGTATTGGTAGTGTTTCCCTATCTAGTGGTGGTTGAGAAGAAATGTAAAAAACTAAAAAGAAATATAATATCATTCATGCATAAATTAAGGGAAACTAATTATTGTAAAGACACCAAAATATGACCGAAGATAATATACAATAACGCATCCACCATCTATAGCCACGAGATGAATTAACCACACTATTCAATAACTCAATCATTCGAGAAATGTATATTCAACCCATTTTTATTCTAAAATTAATATAATCATCTCAAACTAATCATTTTCTAACCATTTAGTATTTCACCATACACTTATTTCACTATACATGAAATTCCCACTACATTATCAACCACATTAATGTTAATCATATATATTATATCCATTCATCTACAAATATATTTCAACCAAAGTAAATTCACAAATTAATATTACTATGAAATTAATTATACCATATCAATTCCAACCATTACAATTTTTTATATAAAATAGCTTCATTCATTATTATTTACATCACTTCCATATACTATCACATCGTATTTTATTTCATTATTACCAATATATTAACATTAATAAAATTACATTCTACTTCTATTTAATAAATTTATCATTTTATTCATCAAAATATCACCATATATAGAAGAAATAACCTTCCATAAAATCAATGATTCACTTATTATCATTCTAGGTCCAAGAAACTATGAAATAATTATAACTAATTATAATCAAAATCCCAAAAAACAATTACAATAGTAAAAAAATCACCACCACCACCAGTTAAAAATTAAAAACATTACCCCAAAAAATAATCATCATCAACTATGCTATCACATCATCAAACTATCTTTTTAAAAAAAGTATTAAAAGTAACCTTATCCATAATATTTATAACAAATCAACCACACTAAAAACATTCTAAAAATGGAAATATTATAACTATAATTACTATATAAATTCATAACCCAAATGAACAATAATTATACACACTATAATATTAAAATAACATATGAATTCATGATTTAATAATGTAGAGAAATCTATTGAAAAGCATTATCAAATAAATAATTTTTCCATTATCATTATTATATTACATTCATTACGTTATTTATTCAATTATAATAAAATTTATTCAAAAAATAAATTTAAGAGATCATAACTGTATTCCAAAAACCTCTTTATTGAAAAAATATTATCATTGGAACATATAAATTCTTAAAATCCATAGATAGATGGCCAAATATAGTGTAATATTTAGAATTTGGAACATTATTTCTTGTACCTTTTTTCTAGATTTTGGAATTTTATGGGTGGATCACCTACCCTTGGTTTTATTTTTTATAATAATATATATCATTCATTAATCGATATGGATACATTAAACGTATTTTATATAAACCTTACAGATCATTGTTATGTAGGATCATGGTTCGAGAGTTTTTTAATGTTGGACTGGAATAAGTATAAATTATAAAAGAGATGTTTTAGTTGATATATGCATGGATGTAGGAATCTAAATACAATCTAATTTCTCATATAGAATATATGAGGAGAAATGTGGAGTTTTTCCTAAATTATTATGTAAGTTTGTGGGATTCCCCTCATCATTTGAAGAAAAGGATTATTCATGAAATTATTCTAAATTAATCAAACATTTGAGGTAGTATAGTTTTTTGGTGGGGGGAATATCAGTTGTCATTTCCACAAAATATAGAGAAAATATATTATGTTTTCCATGTGTTCCAATTCATAAATATATTTATGATAACTCTTATATCATTTATTAGGGGTAGGGTATAGATATTGAAGATGATGAAACATTTACATAAATACATATAGAGATTCATGGTCATGATGAGAATGAATTTCATAGGTATGTTATTCCACTTATTAAATATTCTGTTTTCATGGTGAATTAGAATAATTTATACGGTAACATGAGTCACATAAAGTATCCCCATATTTTAATGGTTGATTCTTATTAAAATTATATTAATGTTATTATAATAGTATAATGGTATATTTATGTTGTTTTATATTAGTGTGTTTTTGTTTTTACCTTCTTATTTTGTGGAAGTCTTAATGTGCTATTGTGATAATGAGAATCTATATTGATAGGTATGTGATGGGATTAATGGTTTTATGGTTTCCTCATACATTTAGAAGTTTAGATTTAATTTTTTAGGATTAAAGTAGTTCAATAAGTATAAATTGTGGAGTACCAAACCATCCATAATACTCTAAATTTTTTAATGGGTTTGGAGGTGATTGGGTGGATTTGGGATTTAATTAGGCTATGAGAAATAATGTTTGGATTGACTTTTGGGGTATAAGTTAATATTTTTAAATTTTAAGGGAAAAAGTAATTTGGTAATTGGTTATGCCATATTTGCAATATTTTTTTGGTGTTGTATTATAATTGGTCCGAAAAAGACATTTTGGGGGAGGATAATAACTTTTCAGTCCATTTGTGGTGTCTAAGGCATTATTAATTGTTAAATTATATTGTTTTTGAAAATTTAGTGTGAATCACCCATTTTTTAGGAATTAATTATATTTTATATGATGTCGTTGTCCAAGGATCGTAGGATTTTCTCAGGATTTGTGTGGATACAGTTAGTTTGGGATTCGATCATTCCATTTTTTGTGGTTTTTGATGTGGTTTCATGTATTGCGTAATTAATTTATTTGATGGAGGAAATATTGGCGGTTAGGTTTGGAAAACCAATTTTAGAGGGTGTTTAGATCCTATGTAATAATTAATCGAGTTTTATAGCATGGTTTATATAAATAACCAAACTCTAGTATCCAAGTTATTAATTTTAAATTATTATTTTTTAGATACAAATAGTTTCACCCCAAAGGACCAAACAGAATGGTAGTTTTTTTAAATTATATTTATACTTTAATAAAACATTAAATTTAAAAACATAAATTATAACATGATTTTTTCTTTTAGAACATCATTTTTCTCTCTATAATTTCATTGAATTGCATTCAAAGTAAACTTCCTAACATCATTAGGAAAGGAAGCAATTATGCTAATATTAGGTTCTTAGTAAAGGATATTTGTAGTTGAAATTATAGGGTGAATAAGAAATAATTAATATAAATTGATAAATAATTGGAAAAAAATTCCATTAAATAAATAACCTGATAATAGAAAAAATTTTGTTCAGAATGAAGGTTGATCAAATAATTGAATATAAGAAATCATGTGATCATGAAACTTATTCCTTGATAACTATTCAAATAATCTGATGGACATCATTAACTAATATCATAAGGACGTGCTGCATTATTCTAAAAATCATAAACATAATGGTGAGGCATCGAGTAGAGACATCTTATTGCAATTGGTAAGGAAATGATAAAATACAAAAAATGGTTGTCTCACATGACCTAATGATGCATTGAGTAGCTATTTATAGCCCCAAACATCACTTTAGAATCATAATACATTAATCATGTAAACATGGTGAATTGTAATTCAGTACATAATCAATATAAACATTCATATTGTGAAACTAGATTTTAATTTTCTAATATTTACACAGACAAACTCAACATAAATCATCTATATAAATAATGTGTATGGAATTATGAGAACATATCCCATGTCCAGTATAAGTAAAACATCTTTATAATCGATGATGAATATAAATAACAAAGAAATATCATTTAAAAATATTAATGAAAATAATATTTTAAATTTTAAAAACTAAATATTTGAGAATATTTAGGAAAAAAATTAATTAATAAGAACCATTGAATATTTTTGTGTAACATTCAAGGCATTGATCATTCATTATGGTGGGAAATTTTGTTATCAAAAAATTTGTTAAAAGAAATATTATCTTCCATTTTTTGTAACATGTAAAAAATTGCCTCATTCTAAAAATAATAAGAATATTACATTGAATCAATTTTATAGAAATTAAAATATTGGTAAAAATGACATTAAATAATCAATTTAGATTAGTAAACAAGAATTTCAAAATTTGTTTATATAAAATATGGACTTGAAGAAAAATTATAATTGATCAAAATGAGAAATTAATTCGGTTTTTACACAAACAAATATTTCAATTTATAGAGTACTTAAGTATAAAAAAGTTAATAGAAAACCTTTAATTTCAAGAAATATCTCAATTATAATAAATTATATATTCATTAATATGGAATGACCAAATTATTCCCCCAGTGGAGACCTAGATTAAAATGATCATGAATAATGATGATGTAATGACCCAAACATGTTTCAATATAATTTATCTCATATTATAGTAATTTCATATATTATAAATCACCTAAAATCAATTAGAGAATATAATAAAAAATTTATAAATTATTCATTAATTAAATACAAAAATTTTCCAAATGGTAAGGATCCTTTACTAATGAAATAGTAACTTTACCTTAGGAATAATAATATGAACCATATAAATAGTAAAAAATCAAAATTAATAGTAACCACACCCATTAAATTATATATAAAATTTATGTATCTTATAAATTAAATTGTGATATAATTATTCCATAGTATAAGTAAAAAAATGATTCAAAAGATTATTAATTAAGTATTTGTATTTTTTTTTGTATTGTATAAATATTGACTCACATTTTTATGAATAATTCAATTATTTAAAATAAAATTTATTTTCATAAAATTTATTCCTAAATTAATATTTTGATGTCATATGATTTTAATATTATTTTATAAGTCCTTAAATAGCATTTCAAAGTGTTACGAAATCTGTTATAATTTTAAAAAGTTTATATTTTCTTCAAATAAATGATAGTTACAATTATAAATTAAAGTCATCATATATATAAAAAAATTCATAAAATTGTTTCCATTTTTTAAATCATCCTGTCAAAATTTTCAAATGGTAATTTTTTTTTAATTTTCTGAAATACATCAATTTTCATGTGAATAGTAAAAATAATGTTTTTCACAAAATCGATAGACCTCAAGTTAAATCATTCACGATATAATAGAGAAATTATATTTTCTAGAACATTAGGTTCTGGCATGGACTATTTAATTTCACAATAGTTCCTTAAAATATAATTAACTGATTTCATAAAACTAAAAAATGTATTTGCAATACCTGAAGTCAAAAGTGATTCCTTGAAATATCATTTTCACTTTCTTTTCACATTCATTATAATAAATTAATGCACTCAAATTATGAAAGATGATTTAAAGTCATAAAATAATTATATTATACGAATATATGAATTATATTTTCAAAAATGTACTATTACCACTTAAACATTTGATATAATGTTTTATTTAATATTTTATTCTAAAAATATCCCTCATCAAGTTTAAATAACCAATCTCCCTTCCCTTGTAAAACCATCACTCCTATCCATTAGTAAGCCTTATATCATCCTAAATCCTCTCTATCTATCCCCTTATAATACTTAGGGACATTCTGTCGTCCTCTATCTCCAATCACTAGTGGAGTTATAGTTTCATGCAAGAGAAGCTACACCGAGGAGAGAGTATGTCTCTATTAAATATTTTTTCTTTTCTTCTTCTCTTTTATTTTCTAATCTCTCCCTTTGAAATCTATATGCCTCAAAATTTTTTATATAGTAATTCTAAATTATTTCAATGATGTTAAAAAAATTTAATTATCATATTAATGAAAAATATAAATGCCATACTTCCCTTTCCTGCTCTTTTTACAATATCTCGTTAAAGATCGGTTAACCACCATTGGAGATGTTTCCAAGAAAATTATTATAACCTCTTTTATCCATGGACATCGTAAATTATATATAATATATTAATATCAAATTATATGTATTTTATTCTTCTGGAACTAATTATAATATTTTAAAAAATTTATATGATAATATAGTGAAATCGTTGCAAGACAAGAAATATTTAAGTAAAATATGATATCAAAATTATTCAATTTAATCAATAGAAAATAAGAAATATAATCCAATGAATATAATTAAGAAATATTTTTATAAAATGAAAATAATTCACTTCAATATAATTATTTTAATAAACATAAGTTTATTATTAAGGAAGCGCAAAAGGGACAAAATTAAGAAGGAATTATGGTAAGGGGATTTCTTGAATCCAACTCTCTTTCTTTGGATTTTCCCTGTTTCACCCAATTTTCAGTATGGATATCACTTAAAAAAATTAATCATCATTATTTTATATTTTCAGATATCTAAATGTTTTCTTCTAGAGTTTATGAAAAATATAATGTCTCCCAAAATAACTCTTCTTTCAAAACACACATTTTACTTCTAACTCAAGGTTGATGATTCACACATCATGTATGTTATTCCAAGTTAAATTTAAGAACTAAATGTTTATGAATGTATTATTAATATTTAAAACCCATCCCATTTCATGGTATAATTATTTTAATTATTGATATATGTTATATGTGGCATACATTATAATGTAAATGTTATGATGTGACCGGTGTGCCTAGAATTACCTAGCGCAATGTTAATGTTATGAGGTGAAGGGTGCACCTATAATTATATATAGTATTTATTATTTATTTTATGTGATTAATCTCATTAGTAAAGTGAAATATTAATTAATATGATTCTATATTTCATCACAACTATTTGTTTTTGTTTACTACTAAGACATGATGTTTCATTTTTATGCATTGCCACATTCCATGTCTTATCTTGATGATTTCTCTCATGATTATGATCCAATACCTATGTTATGATAATTATTACGCTCACCTAATGTTATATTGTTTTTTATCATATATATCCTTTAACTTGGATTTTATTTTAACCATTTTTATGGAATTTAATTAGGGGAGTACATGAACTGATGAGAATTTAAGAGCCAATTAGTAGCCGGAGAAGAATTAATTAAATGAAGGTATATGTTTTATGTCGTAATTTTATTGTAAGATCCTAGTTTTCCCAAGACACTAAGCCTTTGGGTCCTATTCAAGTAAATATTTTATATTTTTTTTCATTAAAATGATGTAATATTAAAGTAATAAATGAAGGGTCACTATAGTTGGTATTGGAGAAAGGTTTAATAAATTTGGTAATTTGGATTAGAGACCATAGGTGAAAATCCTTTGTGTGAGATGAAGTATATTTAAGCACATACGAATCTTTGCTAATCATAGGGATCCGAGAAGATACTATTTTAGTGTTAATTTCGTAACAAAATAAATTATTTATTCATGACATGTTGTCATATGTTTAGTTCTATCATTTTCAATTTTTGAAAATGGTGGGAACCAAGTGAAACTAGTCCAATAACATGTGTGAGGTACAATGCGACGATTTCCTGAATGATATCTCTAATTCTTTTGAAGGTGGTGTTCAAAACATCCTGAAGTTTCTTACCCAATTATCTACGGTTATGAATAATAACTTCAATAATTTAAAACTTCATCATTCACCTAGTATGGAGAAATAATATATTGACTGATTTATGTGACAACAACAACCCACCATTTTTAGATCTTCGGATCCACTAGTCGTGGAACAGTGGGTCTACTCAAGGGAGAAGATAATTTTTTTCATCACTATTTTGAGATGTATATGGTGACCCTAAATTTTATCATCTACATAGAGATGCCAATCAATGGTGGGTGTTGATTAATAACACCTAGCAGAGGGAAAAAATTGAAGAGATGGAGTAGAAGATATTAAGATAATGTTTCTTAACAATTATTTCCCTTGAAATATTCAAACTAATATAGAGAGTGAATTCATAGAGCTGAAACAAAAGGAATGAAAATATATCACATATTATGACTAAAATTTTATAAGGCTTCTAAGGTACACTTCAGGTTTCATTATCAACAATGATAGAAAAATTTATGGATTCATTAATGGTTTAAAATAACACCTTCAAAAAACTCTAGTAATTCGATACATTGGGTGTTATGAAGAATTAATTTGAGGTTATCTCAAAGTTGAGAAGTATTTTAGAAAATTGTATCATGAAAATATTGATAAGAAACTAAATATGGAATTTCAAGATGGAGGATATAATGTGAAAGGTGGAAAGAAAACCCAACCTCCAACATGAAAAAAATGTGGGAAGAATCTTCATTGGAGCAACCTCAAATGGCTGGGAAAATGCTTCATGTGTGGGGAGAGAAGGGAATCATTCTCATGAATATCGAAAAGACATGAGATGGTTGGAGAATGTGGTGGAGGTAATGACAGAACCACCCATGGTCTAATGCTACAACTATAGGAAGTAAGGGAACTATGCAAGGTAGGGAACTAAAACCTTGAGTTCTCGAGGGTAATCAGCATCATCAGTCACCAAATCCAAATGTGAAATGGAAGGATAATTCCATGACTACTACAAAAGTGGTCTTGAAAATGAAGTATTACATGGTATAATTCCTATTCACTCAATAATGGCAAATTTATTTTTTAATTATGGGTCAACGCATTCCATTATATCATGCAGGATCTCTAGAACTGTACAATAAAAGCCCCAACACCTTGAAGTAGAGATATCCATAAAACCAAAAGTTGTGCAATAATTGAAACCAAAGTGTTGGAATCTTCCCCTGTTGGAATCTGAGGGAAGATTATTCCATCAAATATAGTGATACTTCCATAGGTTGAACTCAATTCTATAATGGGAATGTATTGTCTCTCAATATATAGAGCACATACCAACTGTCAGGAAAACAAAATATTTTTTTATATTTCAAACCATCCCATGCTACCCTATGAATGAAAGGAAGATCATTAATATCCATTAGATATTCCTACAATTTATTGGGTGTTGATTCTCTATTAAGAATAATACCTTGCTCAAATGGTTGAGTCAAATAAATTTGTGAACCTTGCAGAAATTCCCATCGGGATAGAAGAGAGTGATGTATTTCTTAAAGAGTTTCCCAGAAATCCCCCAGATTGAGAGGTAGAGTTATCAACAGAACCCATATCTGTAGTAACTCCTACTTTAGTTTTTCCCAATATGATGGTTCTTATCAAACTGGAGGAGTTAAAGAAACAATTGAAAGATCATTTGGGAAAAGTGTTCATACACCCTTGTGCATCATCACCTTGGGTGCGTCAGTGATCTTTTTCAAGAAAAAGTTTGGATCAAGGTTGTTGTGTTTCAATTATCAAGAAGTCAACAAGATAACCAAAATGAACATGTATATTGTTCCTAATTTTTATGAATTGTTTGATTAGTTGCGAGGAGATCAATATTTCTAAAAGGTGGATCTTTGTTATGGATATCGTCAGCTTATGGTGAATAGAGAAGATATTCAATAGAGTGCCTTTTGTATAAGGTATGGGAACTATGATATTTCGGTGATTTCCTTCAGAAATACTGATTCCCCTAAAAAATTCATGGATTTGATTAATATATTATTTAGAAATTACCTTGAAAAATTTGTGGTAGTGTTTATTGATGACATTGTCACCTACTTCAAGAGTGAATAGAATCATGAAGAACACTTGAAACATTTTCTAGTGATACTGAGGAAGGATAATCAGTACGCCATGTTCTTAAAGTGTGACTTCCAAATGCATCATGTCAAATTCTTGTGACATGTGATAACAAGTTAGGGAATTTCTATGGACCATTTAAAAAAAGAAAATTGAGGAATGGACCAGAACCATTTTTCCATGGAAATATATAGTTTTCATGGATTATCTAGGTACTACCTAAGTTTTGTGAGAAGTTTCCCATGATTTTCAAGACTTTTGTAATAGTTAACAAAGAAAGGGGTGATGTATGTTTAGATGGATGAATGTGAGAAAAGATCCAAAGAGATAAATTGGAGGCCAATCAAAACAACATGAACTCATATTACTGAAAAGTGGAGAAAGTTTTGTGACAAATAGTAATGATTAAATGAATGGATTGGGTTGTGTACTCATGTAAAATTATAATGTGATATCCTATGCCTCACAATATTTTACGATCCTTGAGAAAAACTACCTGGTGGATTATCTGGAGGAAGCAGGTATGATTTTTTCATGAAAATCTGGCAGAAGTACCTCTATGGTGAGAAGTGTGATATATTTGTCGATCACAATTGCCTAAAGTATATATTCACAAAAATATAATAATTATGTGTAGAAGAAGATGGTTATATCTTATAAAATACTATTATTTCTCTATTCACTATCATCCCAACAAGGTGAACAATGTAGTGGATGCTCTAAGAAGAAAATAACCTACTACTCTATCCATGTTGCAGATTGAGAAAGACCCTATCTTCAGGGATATTAAAAGAATTGATTTTGAAATAATTTTGGTAGGGAATACATCATACCATTCCCAAATTATTTTCCAAGAATCTATCCAATATAATATTAAGGAGGTGGAAAGGGATGTGTTGAGATGGTATGTGAGTAAGATATACTCTGTAATACCAAATGTAGGATCGAAATAATAGAGATACTATAAAAAGTATCTAATTATGCTCAATATACAATAGGGGTAAATTGTATACATTTAAAAATTCATTTGGAACTTTTTAATATGGTTATGTTTAACAAGGTTAGACATGATAATTCATAAAACCTCTAGTTCTATACACTTGCTAGATTCTGGAAATATGATTCTGAGAAAGTGATTCCGGAAATATGTTTCCAAAAAATGAAACTTAATGAATGTTTAAAAAGATAAAGATTATACCTTAAAGCATATATAATCTCACTAAATCTGAGTATACAAATATAAGGAATGATAACATAGTTATACTTTCCTAAAAAAATGAAGTGGAAAACATGAAACAAAACAAGTAACAAGTAGTAAATATTTTAACCCAAAGAGAAGGGTATCCAAAAACCTTAGATAAAGGTCCCTTCATTTATACTTTCAAGAAAGTTTGTCCAACCCACACCAAGGTAAGCCCTCGATATGAAAATCAGATTATGTCTTTCTATACCCACAATCCCCCATCTTCAAGGCAGTCGACACCTCTGTCTTCCTCATCACGGAAGCCCTCAACTTCAAGGTAATCGGCACCTCTGTCATCATATCCCTGAAATTCCTCAATTGAATAGAGCAACAATCGGAATCACACAAAGAAAATCTGAACAAGAATTTCAGTACACACACGGCAATGAGAATCTCTCTCTACATATTACTTCAAAAAAATGTCATCTCTAGAGTCATAGAACAGTTTTTCAATAGTTGTGAGCTCCTTCAAATAATATCTTATTTATAGGTACAGCTCCAACAGTCGGATCCCTCTTATAACGGTAATATTTTTCCTTGAATTTCAGAGAGACCTCTACATGTGTCACTCAAACAATGGTTAGTTAGTAATTGAATGCATGACATAGTTTTATAATAAAAACATGTGTAATTAAAAATATGGTTACATAACCAAAATAAAATATTCATAATGGAAGAAAATAAAATGTTTGGAGTCTAACCAAAAATGAATTCGGAGTCTATAATACAAGGATATTCGGATTCTGTTTCCTAAGGAATTCATAACCTAAAATCTATTGAATTTTGGAGTCTGTATTTCAACGAAATTTGGATTCTGGATTCACAATAATCCAGAACCTGAATTTACATAGTTCGGAGTCAGAGTTCATGAGAATTTGGAGTTAGTCCTTACAATGTTCAGAGTCAGAATTCATTAGAATTCAGAATTAAAACTCATAGGAATTATTATTCTGAATTCGGTGTAAGAACTAAGAAGAATTCATAACAAGAATTCAGAGTCTGTATTCATAATAGTTCGTAATCAGAATTCTTATTCAAAATTCGGAGTCAAATCTCAGAAGAGTTCGGAGTCTGAATTCAATGAAATTAGAGTCAGAACTCAGAAGAGTTTGTAACTAGAATTCTGAGAATTCAAATACTAAAACAAAATGCTTTATATCTAGGTAATTATATGATTCCAAGGTTTTGGATACAAACCTAATTTTACACTTAGAAAAGTTATGATATGAACAATGAAAACATGTTAAGGATTAATTTCCTTAGGGAATGAAATTTTCATTATAGAAGTAAAACACAGGGTAAAATGAGATTTTCCTTGAGATAAAGTGTTTGTGATTTTCAAAACAAGAAGGAATGGTAAAGTCATAAAGAAACATTATTGACCCAACAATCCCCCCAAGTAAGAAGGAAAATAAAAGTCATAAGGAAAACCTTATTGAATCAGTAAGATGATCTGGACATACAAAATTTGGTGAATAAAATAAAGGAAGAGAATCTATAAGAGTTTTGTATTGATTATAATGGTGTGATTTGGTTTGGAATGAAGCTTTGGGTTCCTTACTCACCCGGTAAAAAGAAAGATCTACTAGATAATTCACATATCTCACCTCTAACATCCCACCCCATCTCATTCTCTTGAGAGGGAGGAGGAATGAGACTTTTCCTTAAGAGACGTTCCCAAGATGCCAAGGGCTATCAATAAATGATGAGGGATTCAATAATAGTTAGGGAATGACTTTTCCCTTTTCAAAAAGAACAACTAGCCAAACCATTCATTACCAAAACTACCATATGATGCATATCGACACAGAAACCCAACCATATATTACAGAAAAACAATGATGTTGTTCAAAAATACAACCCAAAAACCCAATACAACCAAACACACTAAACCATATAAGAGTTCCAAGTGGATGACTAAACAAGAGACCGACGATTAACCAAGAAACACTCCATAGCTCGACACTAAGCTCCATACTCCATGCACCAACACATCTCCCAAGCATCACCATGAGACACTAGTATTGATATGCATTACCTTAACCTATGTCCCATAATATGACATATGAAAAATCACCTAAGTGCCAAAGAAGGGGGGTGAGTACTAATACTCAGTAGGTTTTCACAAAATGACTTCCCTTCACACGCCACTCGTATATAACCATCATCAAATTTATATAAACAGTTTATATAAACCATTCAATAGTGAACCCATTATCACAAGCCAACACACCCTTACCAAGCCATGTAAAACAAAGGAATTCCACAACCATGACAAAATACATATATCCATCACGCATTAGATCCAAAAATTCTGTCTTTACAAAGAAACACATAACAATGGAACTGTTTTGGTGGGAATTTATCCCACCCCGTTCACCCCATTCACAACTAATGGGGATTTCCGAACAGTACAATTAATAGTGGTTATTCTGACCACTATCCAACGCCATTTTAATGATACTTCACTCCCACCTTTTCATCACCTTTCAATAATCCACAATAAATAATATTACCCACCTCAGCCACAACCACATGAAAATAACCATTTGCATAACATGCCAAACAACTTCAATAAACCTCCCATTTATTGAAACCTCCCTTAAATAAATTCTATTCCAACAAAATTTCATTAAAAAACATCTTCCTCAAAAAAAATTCATCAACCATTTCACAAATCAATCCCAACAACACATTTTAAATCTCCATTGTAAAAACACAAATAAGGGAATTTCACCACAAAACCCCATTTTTTCCAAAAACCCCCAAAACATCACCAAAGGGATTATCAACCCATTTCGCACATCAAAATCACATTTAATTTTAAGAAACAAAAATTAATTGTAACAAAGCCTCATGTTCCAGAAAAATTTAGTCGAGAGAGAATCCACATAACATTAGGGTTCCGGCCAAATCGACCCACAAGAAACCATGCCCCAAATCCGGCAAACGCACCACCAAAACTACTCTAGATCTTCTTCTTTATCATCCACAAGCCTTAAAATCAGAAACCAAGGAAACCGAAATCATATATCTACATGAAACTGATATAGATCCAGAAATCCAAAAGAGATGGAATAAAATACCTAGGGGAAATAAAGAAAAACCCATAAGTGAGACTTACCCGAGAGAGACCACCATCAATCCACCTTGAAACCACTTCTATTTTCATCCAAAGTGATTAGGAGAGCCCCTCCAACCCCAGATAATAAAAAATATTAACCGCGGATCTAGTGGGAAAAACATTTGTGTGAAATGAGGTAACCTCAAGGAAGACAGAATTCAAAATCCCTAAAATTATGTGGTCATACTATTAGTCCACACAGTTTGGAAAAATGTGCGTACGTCACTACCTCAATAGAAGGGGTCCACACAGTTGCATCGTACAGTTTGGAAAACTATGTATAGTCCTTGAAAATTCCACTATCTCCCTCTATATTGTTTCTTTGAGAACCAATAATGTTTTCCCAAACTGTGCTCAAACCGTGTGACCTTAGAAAAGCTTCCAATCTTATTCAAAACCATTCCAAACTCTCCCAACTCTTCTCAACTTGTTCCAGAAATTTAGAAAACATAAAAATGCATGAACAAAGGAAACATAACTCAAAAGGGGGGGGGGGGGTTCTAAATTCTCCCCACTATTATAATTTTCCATCCTAGTAATGTAGAGAACCATCTCTTTTTCAAAAGTGCTCAGGACATTGCTTAACCATCTCATTCTCCCATTCCCAATTTACCTATTGAATCTTAAAATGCTACCACAAAAGAAGAACTAAACTGATGCTTTTACCATGAAATAACTTCTCTTGTCTATCCACAGTCCTCACTGGCACATGCACCAATGAAGCATCCTGTTCTAGCTCCACATGATCCCAACAAATCACATGGTCATGATGCGACTGATATTTTTTCAACTGCAACTCATGAAACACATTGTGCACCACACTAAAATGTGGCTGAAAAGCCATACGATAATCCACCCCTCCAATATGCACATGTATTTCAAAAGTCCTCATATACCTCAGAGATAACATACCCTCTTTCCCAAACTAATTATGTCCCAACCTTGGGGAGAATCTAAAAAATACATGATCACTCACCTCAAAAAATAATGGTCATTGATGATGGTTTGCATAATATTTTTGATGACTTTGAATTGTCTCCATCCTCTTCTAAATCAACTTGATCATTTCCGTAGTCTCTTGGACAAGTCTCGGTCCGATCATTGAAATATCGCTCGTTTCCAACCGACATAGTGCATAATGACAAGGACTCCCATAGAAATCCTCTAATGGAGCCATATGTATCAATTCCTGAAAACTATTATTATAGGATGACTCCACAAATGGTAAGTTCTCTTCCCATGAACCACCAAAATCCATCACACTAGCCCTAAAAATATCCTCCATGGTTTGTATCGTCCTCTCGGATTGTCCATCCTTCTATGGTTGATATGTCATGCTCATAGTCTACTATGTCCCAAGAGATTGTTGAATGGATTTCCAAAAACAAGATGTAAACCATGAATTTCTATCTAATACAATCGAAACAGGAACCCCATGCCTGTTTACCACCTACAAGATATTGATTTTGGACAAATCCTCCACTTTATGAGATTCACAAATCAGGATCAAATGGGCAGACATTGTGAGCCGATCCGCAATCACCCATAAGGCATCGTGCTTTCGGACCGTTCTTGGGAGACCCTTCACCAAATCAATTGTTAACGTCTCTCATTTATATACTGGGATAGGTAAAGACTAAATAATGTCAATTGTACATTTATTCTCTACCCTGACTTGCTGACAAGTCAGGCTTCTTGAGACAACCCCAACCACATTTCATTTCAAACAAGCCCCCGAAAACTGCTCTTTCAATTCTTTATAAAATTTCTGAATTCATAGATGGACAACCCACCTGGAATGATGACAAGACATTATATGTTCCTCCCGAGAATTCGCAGGTACCACTATCCGATTATGAAAACACAAAACTAAATTTCCATTTAGTTTCCAGTTCTCAATGGTCTTCCCACCATTGTGTTTCAACCTCATCACCATACACTCAAAATTAGATGCATGTTTCTCTATAACCAAACTATCCATGTTAGTAACCAACAAAATCGGGACGATGACTACTCTATAACCCCATTCCTCACATTACAAACACATTTTTTCTATGACCGATCTCAACTACCATTGATCCAATACCGGTTTCTCCACCTGAGCATATGATTTTCTACTTAATGCTTTTGACACAGAATTTCCTTTACCCGATGTGTACATTAAGTCAAAATCAAATGTATGGATATATTCTATCCATATCCTTTACCTCAGGTTCAGATATATTTGTGAAAAGATATCTTTTAAGATATTGTGACTAGTAAACACTGTGAATCTATCACCGAAGAGATAATGATGCCACATTTTTAAATCATGAACACCTACTGCCAACTCCAAATCTTGGGTTGGGTAGTTATTCTCTTGTAGCCTCAACTTTTTTGAGCCATATGGAACCAGATGATCTACCTATATGAGAAAACACGCCCACCATGATACCAATGCATCAAAATACACTACATAACCTTTCTCTATTTATGGAAAACCCATGATTTGTTCAGATGTAAGGCAACCCTTTATCTCTTCAAAGCATTTCTGGCATTGTTGATCCCATTTAAATGGGATATTCATCATTTTAGAAGCTGTTATTGGTGAAACCAATTGTGAAAGATTATGAAAAAATTTCAATAATACCCAGTTAGACCAAGGAAGCTCCATTTCTCAAAACAATAATTTGGTGGTTGACATGAGATAACAAAATATATCTTTTCCAGATCAATTGAAACACCCCTATTTGAAATTACACGGGAAATGAAACAAAACTCCGGTATCCAAAAGTACAACTTTGTCAATTTGGCATACAACTGATGATGCATCAAGATCCCCAACACTATCTCCAATTACATCTCGTGCTCCATCATTGTCCTCGAATACACCAGTATATCATCAACATAATACCCCCAAAAAAGAATACAGATATTTTTGAAATATATGTTTCATAAATTCCATGAACACCATTGGTTATTCCATTAGACTGAAGGGAATAAACACATACTCATAATGTCTATATCTACTTATGAAAGCTATTTTTGGATTATCCGCCTTCCTCAGCCGCAATTGGTGATACCTTGACCTCAAGTAAATTTTGGAGAACCACTGAGCTCCCCTCAACTGGTCAAATAAATTATCAATGCACGGAATTGGATATTGGTTCATTATAATAACCTTATTAAGTCTACAATAATCAACATAGAGCTATAAGGTTCAATCCACCTTTTAACAAATAAAACTGGTGTTTCCCATCGAGACGTTCTAGGAATGATGAACCCTTTATTTTCTAAGACTTAAAACTACCCCTTTATTTCTTAAAATTATTCAGGTTACATTCGGTAAGTTGGAATTGAGATAGGACTTGTTTATATAAGGAGGTCAATCATAAACTCCACTTATTTAACTGGTGACAATCCTGAGCATTCATCAATAAATAAGTCCCTAAACCGATCCACAACTACTGGAAGAACATTCTGCTCAACACCTTCCACCAATGCCAAGAACAAGGACCCTAACTGATATGAGATTATGACAACAGTTGGTGAAAACCGATCTTCTTCGATCATCTTTTCACTCTTCTCTCCTCTAAAGAGATGTATAATTCCATCCTCCGTCACAAAACATATTGTTCGGTCATAGAAATAGATGTGGGCCTTATGAATTTCCAACCAATCCATTACCAAGATTATATAATAAGCATCCATCTCAAGTACTGAGAAATACCACATCAATTTGATGCCATCCACAACTAAACAACATCATCGACATAGTATGTCTCAACACACTCTTCAACCTAGAGGATTTTGTTGATTCAAAATAGAAGGCGTCATTTCCACCTTAAATCCCAACTAATAAACGATGCCATAAAGAAGAAAAGAATATAATGAACATGTATTGAACAAATATTTCATCAAAGTAGAATTTAAAGTAACCTTACATCACAACGTGGATGGTCCCAACTGATCATCCATGACAACCTGCTCAGCTCTATACGACTGCTTTCTTTCCACGCTATGATATTTATTACCCTGCTGAGGTGTCATGGTATTTCGAAAATCACCATGACCCACATTACTCAGCTATTGAGGGTTATGCTTCTGCCCCCATCTCATCAATGCATAAGACCCCTGTGACCTCTGAGGAGTGTCATAGACACCTGACCTTGAAGCATTCTGACAATAATGCTTCAAATTCTCCATCTGCTTAAAATTATGACATGCTCGAGGTTGTGTCGTACAATCCCACTTGATGTGGACCGTAGAACCACATTGGAAACATCCCGACATACTCTGAGGATTAAGAGGAAGATTCCTCAATCCTTGCGTCAGATTGTGAGTCATACTCCCATCCTGGAAACAAGTGTCCCTTTTCCTCTAGAACCCATCATTCAAGTTCCCACTATTTTCATTGGTTACCAACATACTACCGCCACCTGTATCCCTGACAAGATCCTGCTGAGCCACCATATCTCAATTCACCATTTCTGTGTAATCATCTATACACAGCACCACTATCATGGAATGAATTTCTGGGATCAACCTGGCTTCAAAAATTCATTCCATCAAAGATATACTTCCCGGCACCTCATGTTCACACTGCACTATGTTCATAAACATAGCCACATATTCCTTAACGATCATTTTCCATTGCTTCAAACTGAATAAATCCTTTTTATGCTTAATTATGAATATATGATGGTCGAATTGTTTATTAAAAAATTACTCATACCCCTCCCATATAACACCTTGGTATGTCCCATATTGGTCCTCCATCTCCCACCACTATAGGGAAATATCTTCCAACATATAGGTTTCCAATTTCAATTTTAGTTCTATCGGTGTTCCCATAAAGTCAAATATCTCATTCGTTCTATTTAGGCATACTTCATCCCTTTCTGGCTCTGAATCACCCCTAAATATTGGTGGCTTCAGCCTTTGAAACTTACCAGCATGATCCACATTCCTTGGATAATCCACTTTATTAGAACTTCCTACTGCTTGGAAAGAATGCACTACACTCTGCACTTGCTGCTGGTTCACATGGGGCTCAGCTGCAACCACATTGTTTGCAGCCTCCTCTAGTTGATCTCTATGACACCTACTCGGTGCAATTTCTATCAATAAAAAAACAACCATAAGTACATATATTTTAGCAGCACATGAATAAGAAATTATAGTTCTATTACACTTCAACAATCACACCCAGGCATTCCACAAGTTCGCATTTCCCATGTTGCACTGTTCTGAAAAATTCACCTTGTATTGAAAATCAACCAATTTTCAAAATAAAAAAAGTTTCCAAGTTTCAAATCCTTCTGTTTTGAAACCCAATACATATTTTCAAAATCAACACATTCATATCACACCATATATCATTATATCCCAATGAAATATGCATCCTAGTGGGAAGAAATTTCAACCATGAATGCCATGGTCATCTCATTGGATACACCCACGTCAATGAGATTTTCAAAGCCTATAAGTGTCTCCAAACACTTATGTACCCAAATCCCTGGTAACATGAAGTTCAGTATAAAAGGGTTAGCTACATCATTTTATGCTATACGTACCATGTTCGTACAATCCTACATCTTGCTACCATCCCGACTCATGGAATAAGACAATAACAAATTTCCCCACCTAGACCAATGATCAACACCAAGGATCAAACAACCTGTATCCCATGAAAGAGAAGGTCCAAAAAAATTGATACCACTAGTAACATCATTCCCCCTCTCATGGAATTTAAAGGGTAAATGAATGATACTTGGCCTTAATTGATGTTACCATGATTCCAAAGGCATGAAATAAATGTTGATGGCTTCAAGAATAGTTGGGGAACGATTTTCCCTTTTGGAAAAGAACAACCAGTGAAACCAGCCATTACCAATGATCGAATATGATGCATGTCATCATAGAAACCCAACCATGTATTACCAAAAAGACAACCAAGTCATTCCACAATAAATCCCAAAAACCAAATACCACCAAACACACTAAACCATGTCATATTATTATGAAGAAACTAAACAATAGACCCTAAATTAACTGAGACACACTCCACTACTCAAAACCATGCTCCATGATCCAAGCACCAACACATCTCCCAAACATCACCATGAACTATATTCCATGGTATGATTTACCTTTACCTATGTCCTAGAATAAGACATATTCAAAATCACCCAAATGCCGATGTAGGGGGTGAGTACTAATACTCAGTAGGTTTTCCCAAAATAATGTCCCTATAGACGCCACTAGGATAAAAAAATTTGCACATTTATATTAATAGTTTCTATAAATCATTCAATAGTGGAACCATTATCACAGGACAACACACCCTTACCAGGCCATGTCAAACAAGGGAAATCCAGACACATGCCATAATACATATCCACATTACGCATTAGCTCAAAATTTTCCATCTTTGCAAGTAAACACACAACAAAGCAACCATTTCTATGGGATTTCTTCCCATCCCATTCACCCCATTCACAAAAAGTGGTGATTTCCGACCACTACCCTTAATGGTTATTCTTATGACCACTATTTGTCACCTTTTATAGTGATAATTCCTACACACATTCACATAACCTTTCAAAAATCCAAAACCAAACATATAACCCACCCATGCCACAACAACATGAAAATAACCATTTCCAAAACATGGAAACCTAATTTAATAAATAACCCATTTATTGAAACCACCCTTAAATCATTTCCATTCCCACCAAATTTCAATAAAAAATATCTTTATTGAAAAACATTTTCATCAACCATTTCCCAAAACAGTCCTAGTACCCCATTTTAAAATCCAAAATAATATCATTTCACCACAAAACCCCCTTTTCCCCCAAAATCCACAAAACATTACAAAAGGGATTTCAATTCAATTTCACTCAAAAATAATAATAATTAATTTTATATAACAAAAATTAACTGTAATAAAGCTTCATGTTATAGAAATGTTGAGTAGAGAGAGAAGCCACCTACCTTTAGGGTTCCGAAGAAATCGACCCACAAGCAACCACATCCCAAATCCAGAGAATGCACCACTAAAACCTCTCTAGATCCTCTTACCTAACATCCACAAGCCTTAAAATCAACACCCATGGAATCCACAACCCAATATCTACAAGAAACAGACGTAGATCTGGAAAACCAAGAGAGAGGGAAGAGAAGGCCGAGAGGAAACCAAAGAGAAACCAAGGGGAGAGACTTAACAGGGAGAAACCACCTTTGAACCACATGGAAACCCCTTCTATTTGCTTCCAAAGTGAGTGGGAGAGACCCTACAACCCTTGAGAACCAAAAATCCCATGTGTGGCTCGAGTGGGAGAAAATTTGGAGTGAAATGAGGCAACCCCGAGGAAGCCCAAATTTAAAAACACTACCTTTAAGTGGTTACACGATTAGTCCTTACGGTATAAAAAATAGTGTGCTAATCATGTGCATTCCACTACCTTGAGAGAAGGTGTCCGCACGGTTTCTTCAAACATTTTCCAAAACCATGCATGGGCTGTGTGAATCCCACTATCTCCCCCTTTCACTATTTCATGGAGAACCCACATGGTCTCCCCTAATAATGCTCAAACCGTGTGACATTAGAAAAGCCTCCAAACTTATTCAAAACCATTCCAAACTCTCTCATCTTGTTCCCAAATCATCCCAAGAACATTAAACACATAAAAAGGCATAAAAAGGATACATTCCTCAAACAGGGGGTTCTACATCACCTTTTTTGATCCATCCTAGGTGTACCAAGGTGTACTTTGATCTTCGAGAACACTTATGGTGGGACATCATGAATAAGAATATTGATGAGTATATCTCAAGGTTCAGGATATGTCAGGAAGTTACATCCGAGTGACAAATTTCTAAAGGGATGATTCAACCATTAACTATACCCATGTGAAAATGGGAGAATGTAACTATGGAATTTTTCATAGGACTCCCAAAGACAACCAAAGGAAATAATGAAATATGGGTTGTGGTGGAACAACTCACCAAGACTTCCAAATTTATCAGTATTTGGGAAGACCTCTCACTTAAACAACTTGACACAATATATTTGAAAAAGTAGTGAGAATTCATGGAGTTACAGTCTTTATTGTCTATGATCATGATACAAGGTTCATATATAAATTCTGGAATAGTCTTTAATATGAATTATGTAATGAATTAAATTTAAGCATGGACTATCACACCCAAACAGATATCCAATCTAAAAGGAGTATTCGGATTCTTGAAGAAATGATAAGATTGTTCTATTTACAAATAAAAAGTGGATGGGATAAACATCTCCCATTAGCTGAGTTCTCAAACAAAAATAACTTCCACTCGAGTATTAAGATGGATCAATATGAAGCTATATATGAAAAGCGACGTGGAAATCCAACCTGTTGGGAGGAAGATTGTGAAAGAAACAACATCGACCTGATATTGTTTGAGAGATAAAAGAAAAAGTTCATGTCATCCATAAAAATATCAATGTTGCTCAGAGTCAGAAAAAGAGCAATGACGACAACCCTTTAAGGGAATTTGAGTTCGACGTTGGAGATAAAGTTATCCTTTGAATATCACCATAGAAGAGAGTCATGTGGTTTAGAAAGAAATGGAAGCTAATCCCACGTTACATTTCCCCCATTGATATCCACCACTGCATTGGTGTTGTGGCATGTATACTTGCAGTTCCACTAAATATGTCTCAAGTTCATGATGTGTTTCATGTATCACTCCAGAGGATGTACATACCAGATCCATCACATGTACTGAACTCATAGGTGGTACAACTAAAATATGATCTCTCTTATGGGGAGCAGGCAGTAATAATTCTAGACCAGAGGTATAAGGTTCTACACAATAATAAACCCCACCTTGTCATAGTTCTATGGATGATCCATAAGTATGATGAATCAACTTAGTTACTAGAGGAGGTGATGAAGGATAAGTACCCTAACCATTTTGTGTAACATAATTTTTCATGGGTGAAATTTCAAATGGGGGGGGGGATGTAACAACCCAAACTTTTATCAATGAAATTTATCCCTTATTATAATGATATTATTTTGTATAAATCACATAAAATCACTTAGAGACCATAATAAAATATTTATAAATGATGCATTAATGAAATAAGAATTGTTTCAACAGGTTAAGGAACCTATACTGATGAAATATTAACTTTACCTTAAGAATAGTAATATGAACCTTATGAATAGTAATCCAAAAAAATGAATAGTAACCACATCCATTAAGGTATAAATAAAATTTATGAATCTTATTATTAAAATTATGATATATTTATATCATATTATAAGTAAATAATGGGTTTAAAACACAATTAATTAAATTTGGGTATTTTTTTGTAAGTCATAAATATTTCATTACAATTATCTGATTAATTAAAAAATTAAAAAGATTTTTTATTTTCATAAAATATTTCACTAAATTAATATTTTTAATTTTTTTATTCTAATTTAATTTTATGATACGTTAAATAATATTTCAATATGTTATAAAGTCAGTTTTTATTTTTATATTATATTTTTTTACATAAAAATGATTATTTTAATCAGAAATTAAATTTATCATATTTATCATATTATTTTTATAAAATGGTGTCCATTTTTTGAAATCATAACATCAAAATTTTCTAAGGGTTATTTTTAGGATATTTTCGGAAATACTTCAATTTCAGGTGAATAGTAAAAATGATGTTTTTCATATAACTCATATACCATAAAAACATAATTCAAGATATAATGGTGAAATAATACATTATTTCATGTTAGGTTCATCTATGATATATTTAATTTCTTGCATGTTTCCTTTAAATAAAATAAATGCATTTTATACACCTAAAATTTTCTTTTTAGATTCTAAAGTCAAAACTAATTACTTAAGAAATTATTTTCACTTTAATTTCACATTCCTTTTAATAAATTCATAAATTAGAGTTATAAAAGATTATATAATATCTAAAAAGAATTATATTATATTAATATATGATTTATTTTGTAAAATACAACTATTATAGGTGTAACCATTACCATATTAATTTATTTAATATTTTATTCTATAAATACCCCCTCCTCAAGTATAAATAACCATATTCCCTCCCCTTTTAAAACCACTCCTCCCATCCATTATTAAGCCCATTATCTTCCCAAATCCTCCATATCAACCTTTAAAATACCTATGTAATTTTTTGAGTCCTCAAACTTCAATCAACAAGGGAGTTATAGTTTTGTTCAATAGAAGTTACACCGAGGAGAGAGTATGTCTCTATTAAATCTTCTCTCTTTTCTTATTCTCTTTTTTTACCTTTTACCTTTCAAAACCATAGGTTACAAAAAAATTTATAAAGTAAGTTAATATTATATCAATCATTTTAAACTACTATAATTACCATATCAACCAAAAATATAAATTTCATACCTCCCATTCACGCTTTTTCGACAATGTCCTCTTAAAGGTCCGTTAACAACCTATAGAGATGTTGCAAAGACAATTATTATAACTGAATTCATTAATGGACATTATAAATTAAATATAATATTTTAATATAAAATTACACATATTCTGTGCTTCTAAAACTAATTAAACTAATTTATAAATTACATTTAATAAAATAGTTAAATCGTTGCAAGATGAAAAATATTTATGTAAAATATGATATCAAAATGCATAAATTACATCAAATGATATTAAGAAAAATAATAAAATGAATATAATTGACAAATATATTTTATAAAATTAATATAATTAACTTATGGATGATTTTATTAATAAAGATAAGTTTATTTTTCAGGAGGCACAAAAGAGACAAAATTAAGCTGGAATTAAGGTAAGGGGATTTCTCAAACCCAACTCACTTTCAATGGGTTTCCCCCTTTCACCCCATTTTCAGTAAGGGTATTCCTTAAAAATAATTTCTTCATAATTATCTTATATTTTCGAGCATATACATGTTTTTACTGATGTTTATGTCAAACAAAATTTTTTCCAAAAGAAATATTTATTCAATACACACCTTTAAATTCAATCTAATGGTTGCTGATTCTTAAATAAAGTATGTTATTCCCCCTTTTATTTGAGAACCCATTGTTTATGAATGTATGATTATGAGATGAAACCAATTCTTTTATGTGTGATATTTATGTACATGGTTGATATATGTTCTATGTGGCATGAATTATAATGTAAATGTTATGATGTGATTGGAACACCCAGAATTATATAGCACAATGTTAATGTTATAATGTGATGGGTGTGCTCAATATTGTATAGTTTTATAATTAATTGGGTAATGTGAATAACCTCATTATAAAAGTGAAATATTCATGAAAATTATGCCATCTTTTTTCACAGTTATGTGTTGTAGTTGACCACTAAGACATGATGTATTATTTTTATAAATTTCATAATCCCTTTTATTATCATAATGCCTTATCCCATTATTATGATCCTATGCATATGTTATGATAATTATTATTTTCAAACCTTTTTATATTGTTTCATGTTATTTGTTATCCTTTTACTGGTCTTTTACCTCACCCGTTTTTGATGTATATCCTCAGGTGACAACTTGTATTAAATGGAATTCAAGAGCCAATAAGAAACTAGAGATGAAGGAATTAAATGAATTTTTATGTTTTATGTAGTAAATATAATGTATTATATTAGTTTTACCAAGACACTAATCCTTTATATCCCAATAATGTAATAATTTTATGTTCTTTTTCATTAAAATGATGTAGTAGTAATGTAAGAAAAGGAGGGTCTCTATAGTTGATATTGTGAAATAAACCCTTACCATTATGGTATCTTTTTAATCATATACCCCATGAAATAAATAATATTGAACAAAACATTAAATACTATGAATATAAATATTTCAATGATATAACACATAAATGGTTCAGTATGTACACAATAAAAAAGAAATAACTGGAAACTATTGCATATGACCCACAGTTATAAAAGTGAGACGAGAAATCCTTTCAAAGTTCTCATCATTGAATTAAGAATTATTCAATGTAGTGATTACATGTAAAAAATTTAATTCAACACAAAACAATTATAAATACAACATAATACAATCAATGTTATTTTCACACAAAATCATAAAATAACACAGTTAATGAATTAAAAGGATAACCTAAATAATGAAAATTGGGTTAAGAGACAAATTTCCAATTGATAATGAACATTTCAAACCCCCTTGGCTGAGATAATTTTAATTGAAACATATATTACCATTAATTATGATGTTTCCATGATATACCATGCTAGATCGTAATATATACACCATATAAATAAAAAGGTCCATAACTTTAAAATATTCCTCAACGAAAGTAAATTGAGATAGAATCCCTCACCCCTGGAAGGACTCAATACATTTATTCTTTATCATAATGAGTAATAACAATATATTAACAATTAAATTGATAAATAATCTTATTACTGTTTATTATTCCTTTTATTTTATTCATTACCTAGTGATATTCAATTTACTAAATCAATTAAACTCACATCAGGTGGTTGGATAACATTTAGTTCGTATCTCAAAAATGAATTGGGCAGGTTGAATTATTAAAATAGGTAATTTTTATATCATATATATTTAAATAATAATGACATAATTAAATATTTTATACTTCAATTAAAATTTTAATACCAACCTTGAAATATTTTTATGAAATGTGAACTACATTATAAACTTGGTGATTGTATGTCATACATAAATATGAGAATCATTTCAAATTTTCAATGATCATGATAAAATTAAGGTAAGTATTATTTTATATTTAAAAATAATAATTATATAATATGTATCATATTTATTCCATAAATAAACTTATATATATAATCCATGTCTTGTTGTGATGGAATGGGAATCACATCACTCTGTAGAGGTGGTAGTGAACATGTACAGACAAACAGTGTTTAAATTTTTTAATACATGGAAATATAATAAAGCTGATGATATATTATCCTTTCATAATGATATATATTTCATAAATATAAATATTATATCCATCATTATTACCACTTGTGATATGAGGTGATGAAAAATGAATTAAATCGGTTCGTGAGATGGTATTCCTCCATACACACGAATACCTATTTTATTTCCCATTAGAAAAAATAGGAGATGGATATAAGATATTATAATAACATTAAAACATAAATGTAAAGTTATTATATTGGTGTTATTAATTCAATATTTTTTATGAATATTTTAATTGGGTATAATGAGATATAAAACTAAAACACTCTATTAAAAGTTATACCACATCATCAGAAAACCTCATTTTCATTACACCTAATTCCCTATAAGGTTAAATTTCATCCAAAAATAAAACATATAAAATATGGGAATGTATTTTATGATGTTATTTGGGAAGTGATTGTAAAAAAATGGTTCTATAAATGTGATGAATAAAGGATATATGGTTTCAATTTATAATTAGTATAGGGGGGATTCCTAGAAATTTTTAACATTATAATTTAATATATATTAATTTCATTTCAAAATATATCAAAATTGAAATAACTCAATTATATAATATGGGTTAGTTGAAATAATCTTATACAAATAAATGGGAACATTAATTTGATGTTTTAAACATTATCTTTTTCAACCCTCCGTTAACCCATTCAAAAAATACCACGATAGAAATGGTTTTACTCTTTATGGTAATGATTGTTACTATAAATACAAATTGGCCTATAAGTTTATTATGGTCGATCTTTTAAATATTTTAATCATAACTTGGAAAACTGAATTATTTTAATTAATTTTAAATCATTTAATAAAAAAATTATTTATTTAAAAATGTATTTAATGTCATTTTTGAAACTATTAATTTAATTTGACTTTTAAAACAACATGAAACTAAATGAATTAGAATATAATACTATAATATATCTCTATAATGGTATAATTTTCTAAAAAATTCTTGTCACAAAATAAATAAATCAATTTTTTTACATTTAATATTTTTAGAATAGTTATTTTTATTTTTCTACTAAATGAATAAATAATGTGTTGACATTGTGTAAAAATTTAATATTATTATATAATCACTATAAATTATAAATAAATTTTCATGATAAAATATAATAAATAATCCTCAAAATACATATTTATAACTAATAATATGTTTTTAATTAAATCACAAATTTTATAGATATTAGAAGAAAGAAATTGACATTTTAGAGTTTATTTTTACTTAAATATTATAAAGGTAAAAATCAATGAAATATTGCCCAAATTTACCAAATAGTTAAAATATAGATGTAAATGGATGAAATAAACTCATAATATTTTTTAAATTAATGTTTTGGGGACATTTTAGGACCTATAATATTATTTTTAAGCTTAATTTATCAATTTACTCTTACCATGTTGAGAATTATTCATGATTGATACTATTAACAATAAGAATAAATAAAAGGATAATATTTTAAAATTTTGGACCTATTTATTAGAAATATGGAATCAGTATTCTATTATTAAATTTCCATAAGCTGATGAAACTAAATTAATATTAAAAATATATACACAATTATTTTTTTTGAAAAATTAATTTTTATGTATAAAATTGTTTTTATACCCAAATAAACCATTAAAATTATTCAAATGAACACAATTTAAATACTTATAAAATAAAATAACTATAGTTAATTTGAAACAATTTTTAAAACAAATGCATCTGGGTGATTGGTTCAATTAAAAATACAATTCTCAATAAAAAATGTATGTTTCACAATTCACTAGAAAATAAATCTTTTTATAAAAATAACTAATATTAAACCTAAGATAATTTTGATATTTTTATGTCATAAATTATATTTATTTATGTAAAACTTATAAAATTTTGATAATTTAATTATAATATTCTATGAAAATAATAAAAAACACATTTTTGAAGGAAATATATTTTGAAAGAATAAATTGACTTTGTTAAAAATATAGTTCTTATTTCATAAGAATTAATCAAAAAAATTTATTTAGTAGGAAAAATTTATATTTCTCAAAATATGTTTAATACTTTTCGAACCTACCAATTCAACATCTATCTTATAACATTAAAATCTAAATAACAATGATTTTTGTTTCATTTAGGCATGATGTTGTGTGTAATATATTCTATTGAACATAGTATTCTTTTAAATTCATGTGGTATTCATCCCCTATTTAATAAATTATAATCTAATAATTTTATGTTGATCCCAATAATGAAGGGTTTGAAATTTGAAAATAATTCTGTTTAAATAAAATATCATAAAAATTATTATGAAGACTTTCTCTTAAAAAAGGAAATGAGAAATATGATGGTCATATAGAATAATAGACAAACCATTTTACACAAGGGACAACATTTTTGGGAAGTGAATATATTGACAATGGGGGAAAATAAATATCAAATTATGATGATGTGTGATGTAGAACATCAATAAAAAAGTGAATGATCATTATTGAATCTTAATAACCAAAAAACATAAAGAAAATAGAAGTAAAAAAGATCATAAATTCATATATAATAAACAAAAGAAGATAACATTTTCATTTCTAGGTCATTATTACTATATTTTAGGAATCCATTTACTATCTATTAATGGAAATAGGGAAATATTCTAACTTGACTTGTAGAATTTATGATTTTTATCAATTTCAAACATAATTTTGACTTTTTCTACAAATGATGATTATTTATGATGAAATTTTAGTAAATGAATAATTAAAATAAACTTCTAACTTATCAAGTAATCCTACAAAGAATGGTAAGACATCCCCTATATTTAATAATTACTAAATGGTTAGCCCAATGTATGATAATACCACAAATTAATAAAAAACCATAATAATAAATAATACATTAATATCAAAAATTTAATAGTGATACCAAAGGCTTTACATAGGTCATTTTATGAATAAATAACCATAAATACCAAATAGCCTCAACAAACACAACATTAATTAAAACTTTATCCTCACTCAAAATATCATACCCATCAGATTACAACCTCCAAAAAAATATAAAAAATCATTTGAAATAATCAATTATGTTAAAAATAATGATTTTATATACATAAATATTAAAATATATATCTTGAAAAAAAATTAATCACCTTAAAACCCCAGATATTAAAAAATATATTTTATATGATAATATGCATCCCAAAATCATTATAATCCATATCAATAAAATAGTTTTCGTAAAAAATATTTCAATATTACCTGGACAATAGATACTTTAATTTTAGGAGCTTCTGACTTGTATCCCTTTAGTTTTGGGATCAATACCCACAACCTCCCCATATGTGATGGGTTTTCATGTGACATGATGGTTAAAATTTTTTATAAAACATATAATTATTATATTATTCCAAAAAATATGATGAATATTTTCAAAAATAACATCAATCAATAATTGAATTCTTAACCACTAAGTATTTCTATAAAACATATTTTTCCCAAAAATATTAATTGGTTGTTATTACCATACATAATTTTTCTTATAAAAAAATGGTTGTCAATAACTATAAATTTATGTGCAAAAAATATAAAATAATTATTCCCTAAATAAACTTCTAACTAAAAGATATACTAATCTAAAACACTGTATTCACATATATTTCCCCCAAAATATTATAAAACATGTTATAAAACTATTACATAAAACATTAAAAGGGAAATATTTTCCTTTATACAACTGATCAACCTTATAATTATCTAACCAATACACTTTAAGGTTATACCATGTCAAAATATCGTTCCATTGGTTTCCATATGTTCTATTCTCTCATTCATCATAATTGTTCATAAAGAAAATGTGAATTAACTTAAGAACATACCCCAAGAGTCTCAAACTAGGTGTGTGGTAAGGGAACACTCACCATGCACCAAAATGATGGATGAAATATATTCAGCCAAATATTTTTAGGGTTATTAACCCTAGATGTATCTATTCTAAAAATATGTCAACCAATAGTATCCTAATAAGGATTTATTTCTATGAAAACAAAATAATATCAACCGTGTCATAAAAATAATGATATTATCATACAATTATCTATATTCTAAAGGTTATTCATATGGTTATACTTACTAATAAATTTTTTCTAAAATATAGTTCCCATGTTTTCCAATAAATTTTATTTGATACCAATTATAAATACCCCATCTTTAGTAGAACAGAGTATATAGTTAAGTTATTGTTTTGTAAAACGATACAAGAAATCACACCCTAAATGACTGAACAGTCTATTTTTCATGGTAAACTAGATTCATTCCTAAATGTCACATTATAATTAAAAACATAACATCTAACATGATATTTTTTTGATAAAATCATTATTCTCTATATAATTTTTTTATATATCATTAATTGTTCAATACTTATCATCATAGGAAAAATAAAAAAATAAGGGTGTTCTTAGATGCTTGTTAAGGGTTATGTACAACATAATTTATCAGAGAATAAATATGAAAAATCATTAATTCTAGGAAAATGACAAAAAACATGAAATGGAATAAATAAATTGATCACAATGAATAATATGGAAGAAATAAATTTTGATTAAATAAATCAACATAACTAATCACATGAACTTCAAAATTGTACTTAGATAGCTATTCAAATAATCATATGGAAATAAATAACTACTCTCATAATAATGTAATGCATAATTCTAGATATCTTAAACATATTATCATGCCCTCATTCCTAGATATCCTACATATATGGGAAAAGGCTCGGACAAATACCCAACCTAGATTGTCTCATTAGAACTTCCAATGCATAAAGAGGAAATAGTATTCCTCAACTATAACTGTCTATGTTCAATGAATTCATCATATGAAATGGGAGAATAAACATTAAAAACATAATAAATATATACATTCATATTAAAAAACATGCATAAAAAATATTAATATTTCCCCCATCAAACTCATCATAAACCAACAAGATAAAGAGTAAGAATGGTATAATTAAAACACATCCCTTGTGTATATTAGTTAAAATAAAGATTTATCATCATTAATTAATAGAAATTACGTAAAATTATTAATAAAAATCATCTTTAAAATAACATATTCACATTGAAATCACTATCATACACTTGAAATTTCTCGAATAGTAGGGAAAAATTGCCTTTAATAATAATAATGAGAAAATTTAAATGAAACTTAAAATCATTGAGAGTTAATTGAGTTGGTAAATTCCATTCACTTCAAATATTTTAAAAAATTATTCCTTTAAAAGTTTAATAAAAAGTATAAAAGTGCCTAGTTTATAAAAAAATATTCCTTTGAAATAGTTTATAAAAATTATATCTTTGATAATCATGATTTAAAAAAAATAAAATTATAATATTAGAACACATTCATGAAAGAATTTTAATGAAAATATGAACATAAAAGAAATAGGATTTTTGACTAAAGAGGTAAAAAACACATTTTTTCTTAAAATAATTCATTCGATCTCTTGAGTTAATAAACCTAAGAAAATGAATGAAAAAAATTTAATTTCTAAAAATAGACAGATGAGAATAAAATAGATTGGGATTATGATATAATTGTTATTTAATTCCCCCAGTGGATAATTAGACATAAACATTCCACAATAATTATGACTTATAAAATAATCCCGTACCGTTATGGTATCTTTTGAATCATAAACTGTCTAAAAAATTAAATTTGAATGAATACTTAAATACTATTAAGATAAATAGATTCAGGATATAAAATATCAAATGTTATATATATACACCATATGAAATAATCATGTCGTGAATATGGTATATGTCTCACACAAGTAAAATAGAGATGAGAAATAATTACAATGATCATATAATTGAAGTGAAAATTAATCAATGTTGTGATTATATGTGAAAAAATGTCAGTACAAAAGTTGGAAATGAAAAATAATATAATCTAAGTTAATTTCATATATAATAATGGAATAACATATTTAAAAAAGTTATAGTATATAACAATGAATGGAAATTGATTTAAGAAACCCCTTACAACATAGTATCTTTCATGTTGAACCCCATCGGATGCGACTGTTTGAATTGAAACTTTGATTTACATGAACAATGAAGTATGCAATATAAAACATATAAAACATTATTTTATACAACACGTAAATAAAATTTAAGTGTAACATTAAAATATTCTTCAGTGAATGAAAAATGACATAGAATCACATACAATTAGTCCGTCATTTCTCAAACTTTATTTATGTTACAAAATAATTAAATTATGTTAATTATTTACTTTCTTAATAATATATTTCAATTTAATTATTCCTTTTATTTTATTTATTACCATGTAATTTTTAATCACATAACGAATTAAAAATATTTTGGGCATTTTTTTTACTCATATAATATTTCAATAATGAATTTGATAGGTTTTCTATGGTAAAAGACGTAATTCTTCAATCGTATCAATAATAATAAGAATGGAGTAATTATAATTTTTGTAGATGAATTAAATTTTTATGTACACCAAGAAATAATATTTTGAAAATTAACTGTGTAACAATAATGGTGATAATAAGTCATACATATAGATGAAAAAAAATTTCATTATACAATTGTAATGATGGGAAGAAGTTCAATATTATTTTGTATTTATATCATTATAATTATATTATAAAATACCATAATATTTAATTATATAAAATTATATATACTATACATGTAATATGGTGATGGAAAACATATCACACCTCTTCATGGAGGATATATTCCATACTATGTATAAAAAAATTGTCATTTTTAAATGAATAGAAATGTATGAAATTATATAATATATTTTCTTCCCATAATTTAAAATATTTCATGAATATAAATATTTAGTACACATGAATAAAAATTTCATTTCCCATTTTATAGAAGTGGAGATATATATTGGATATTATTTTAACATAACAATATCTCATTATATACATTATAAGGTTGTTCTTATATCATAATGTTTCAATAAAATTTTAAATACGAAGAAGAAGAAATAAAAAAACATTCATATTAAAAGTTATTCATATTATTTGAAGAAACTCCATTGCATTAAATTTTAATCACACTAAGTTTTATATTCTACTATAAATAATAACTTTAGACTATTGGAAGGGATTTTAATAAGGGATTCTATATAAAATTATTAATGAACATTGGGGAAAATAGAATAGGGAGTGTCATTTAATAATGAGATGAGGGGAATTATTATAATTAGTTATAAAATTAAGTTTATAAGATTTAAATTTAATTTTAATATTTCTCCAAATTGATATAATTACAATATAATCTTATGAGGAGTGAAAAAAATCACATCTAATACATATTAGACATGTATTGGTGATTTTTCAACCTTATCTATTTTTAACCCTCCGTCAACCCTTTTGATGAATATGATGATAACAAAATTTTCTACATTTTTGGCATCATCATTGTTATTATAGAGGTAAAATTGGCCCATAAATGGGCCATTGTTGGTAATTTAACGCATATAAAAATAACTTGTATGAAGATAAAATTTTTAGGCCCTTTGAAGCACATAATGACATATTATTTATTATAAAATTTCATTAATGTCATTTTTTATGTTATTCATTTAAACTAATATTAAAAAAATATAAAGGAAAACATATTAGAATAAAATCATTTTCAACCTTCATAACATGTTATATTTTTCAGAAAGAATCATAGAATATAATAATTTATTCAAATAGTATTATGTTTAATATTTAAGTGATATTTATTTAGTTTTTCCATTAATTAAATAAGTTTCATTTCGGAATTGCATAAGAATTAATGTAATTATACCATCACAAAAAAAATTAAATAAATTACTATAAGAAATCATTTCTATTTAAAGTATGAATTTATAAACAATTAAAAGTTATTGAAATCACTATTTCAATATATTAATGATACTAGAAGGAATAAAGTGTAATTTTTTACTTTACCTTATACACAAATATTATAAATATAAACGTTAATGAAAAGTGAATAAATGAATAAATATTTCAAAAAATTGTATTCACATGGACTATATACACTCATACAACTGTATATATTTAAGTGTTACTGTCATTTTTAGTTCTTATCAGATTAATTTTAACATTAATTATTTTATTTACCTTCACCATAGGGAAAATTATTTAATATGATTACTATTGGTAAAGATAAAGAATACAAGTGAAATATATACTAAATTTGGAGCTCCTGGTTGAATATTTTGAGCCCATTTTTCAAGATTAAAAATTAAAAATTGGTAGAAATTAATATAATATTAATGTAACATCCCGACCCCTAATTACAAGAGTTGATGCATTGGATGTTATATTGGCATGGTTAGAAAGAATGAAATATTGAATGAACAATCTGTTATGTAGTCTTGAAGTAACTAGATATATAGATGTAACTCAAATTACATTGGAAAATGTCACAAAATACAATAAAAAAACTACAAACTGCATCCACAAAACTAAGTAAATAATATCTTATTCATAACCTGTTGAAGGTAAACAAATGAAAGGAGTTATCTCAAATTCCTAGTAAGGGTTAAAAATGGTGGCAGAAATTATCCATAACAATTTAATCATTAACAATTTGACATAATCAACATTTCATGGTGAATAAATGATAAACTCATGCCATTAATAAACTAAGAATGAAACAGCATCTCTAGATTTGGTGTAACGCCCCAGCCCTAGTTACCCAGAGTCGGGGCATTGTTACATAACATTGGAATTATCACAAGGGATTAAATCCTGAAAAACCGATCAGTTTAGTAGCTTTGGAAGTACTTGATAAATTCATAAGTTTTACATTACATTATAAAATGAAAAAACATAGCAACAACATTGTATCCATCAACCACATTCATATCCCTTGGACTATCCCTACAAGTCAGTCATAATATACTTCTCCGCATCCTGGAAAAGATAAAACATAGAAAGGGGTGAGCTCATATTCGTAGTAAGTATATCAATATAGCGGAAACATTTAAATATAAGATTAAACATTTAAGGTAATGTATAATACTAAAACACAAGCCTTTTAAACTTAAACTTCAGCATAATATGGAAAATATAAATTAAATAATTCCATTTACTTATTCACATTGATATTCTACTAGTCGAATAATCACATGTAATATCAATAGCCAATTTGATAATGAGGGAATGCGTAATGCCAGACATCATAACCACATAGTCAAGTCATCGTTCCATGACTACATATCAGATATTATCAAGGCTCTATGCCATGGCACTAGTTTGTCCCATGAGACCTATCATCATATCGAGGAGCTGTTGCGGGCTCCACCCATCACATATTATGTCCAATGCATTCCTCACATAAAAAGGATTAAATATAGCACAAACATTGGTATTAAAACTAGGAAACAAAATGTTAACACTTTATCCATAAAACATGAATGGTATAAAAATAACACAACCACAGTCAAACATATCACAAAAACATCAATAAAATATATAATATTGTATCATAATAAATCAAGTTTAAACAAGTGTAAAATCCATCAAATGATTTTGACATAGATGATATCAATACCATTTGAGATAAATATCTTTTTCTATTTTTAAATAATTCAAAAGTAACATAATTATAAAAGAAAAAATTAATTTTTAAAATATTCTTATAAGATTGTAAGGTAAGATTTGAAGTTGTTATAATGGCGGGAAATAGACGCACCCACTAAATAAGTTAAAAAAACATTCTTAACTCAATTTTTCGAAATGGTCATAAAGTACCTTATTAGGAAAGCGATGGAAAGATTTCTTTAAAAACCTATTATAAAAATTAAAACAAGGGTATAAATGACTTTAACCCATAATATAGGATATAGTAAAAATGTTTTGAAAAATATTTTTAAGATAAATTGGTGTGGATGATAAAGAGTTCCCAATAGATACTCACGTACAAACAACCAGCGATAATAATGAATTGTTAAATAAACCCTTACCTTGTACTTTTCCATGGTCGAGGGTATGTTAACCACCGGTATAATTGACAAATAATTGTTATTAAATTATAAAAGAACCAAATATTTATATTCGATATCATATATGATCTTCTAATATTTCAATGCTAATAATATTTCAGTAGTATCATTGTTTAGGGTGTTAACTGATTCGTTTTCCATTATATTCTTGGTTACATAACCCATGTTTGTTATGGATATAATGTATTTGATTCATATCCAAAATGATATTAAGTTCTTAAAAATTATTTTTGATCAAAAAATTAAAATTATTCTTCAATGATTACGTTGGGGAATTAATCTCATCGTGTTCGTGGAGACGGTAATCCGTACGAATGAAAGAGCAAAAATAACAATATATTGATGGTGAAATAGTATTTAAATGGATTTTATATCATATATAAATAATCCTTAAAATAATATATTTATTATTTACGTCATTTATTATCATTATTATACCCATCCAAATAATGACGTCCACGAATAACAAACTACACCACAACATGAAGATGATAAGTCATACGTACGCACGTACGGTGACATGTCATTCATCGAATAGACAGAATAATTAATAATATTGTTCCATATTTATAATAACATCAATGTATATATAAGGTACTAGAGTTATTATTCTTGTATGGAAAAAATAATGAAAGAGGAAGTGGAAGAAGAAATGATCTTTGATAAAAGGTGGTGAAATTATAACCTATTATTCGGGTGTTTCTTTTAGAGTTGATCAAAATGGATTCTTAGGATGGATTTATGATCAATGTAAGGCAACTAGGTCGAATTGAGGGTAGTTTGGAGGATATTTGGGCAGTTTTTGGCTAAACTGAATGGCTTTGGAGGTGTGGTTTTGAGAGAAATGGGAAGTACTCTTTTATAAGAGAGGTGAGGGTCACTTTAGGAAATGATTGAAATATTATTTTTTTATACAATAATATTATTTTATAATGGCTCAAAATGGATTTATTTCGAGGATAAGGTATGGATGGGTCGAAAATCTCTCAACCAAAAGGTTTTAGAAAGTTTTATCTCACCATATTAGCCTTATCATTTAGATTAAACTCTTTGTTAAATAGTTTGACATTTACCATGTCTCTTTGTATTTTTGTATTATATGGTTAATAAACATACTATAAACATCGAAGAGAACCCCAAGTGGTTCATTATTTATATATATAACCTTATCTAAGTTAATTGTCATAACCTTATATTTTCAACAATATTATATCAATTAATATTATAGTATTTATTTTAAAAACTTAATTATGTCAATTTGGACACTATTTAGTATTTTATTATTTGAAATCCATAAAAACTTTACCACTACAAATTAAATTTATGTAATCAACACTAACATGCAATATTAACCTATAAAATTAGTGAAATTCATATGAAGTCTCAATTTAAATTTATTTAGACATTTATAATATCAATTATTTTAATATCTCCTTAATAAGGTAATTACATCATCATCATTGTGTCATAATAAATTTAATTATTTAACATCTAAAAATTAAAAATAAAATAAAATTATATAATAAATCTTACTATATTTCAAATTAATATTTATAGTCAATTTTATCTTATGTATAACCCTATATTTAAATGGTTTAGTTATTAAACTTTGATTTTAACTCTTTTAACTCTTCTTCTTTAAATAAAATAATAATAAATGTCCTAATCTAATTAATGTGGAAAAAACAGAACACATATTATTCTTAAGGTTTATTTCAATCTATATAAACTTATACAATAGAATTAGGACATGTGTTAGGATAATTATAATGTCATTTTTACCATTAATTACCCTATTTTCTTTTAATCGTGGTAAATAAAAGTCAAACATTACTATTCACTAAAAAACATTTTCATCTTATTGAACCACATTTTTCTTACCAATGTCAACAGTTTCTCTTAGATTTTTGAAATTAAACTCACAAATGTGGTGAAATTACGTTTTATGCAAATTTGTAAATGCTTTTAGAATGTGTGTAAAAGATGAGAAAAAGATCAATAAAATTTTATATTTCTAATATTATTATAAAATGACTTTAATGAATTACATTGAACATATATGTGTATTATGTATCTATTTTTACCTAATAAAAATTGAAATCAAATAACTAATTATTTAACTAAAAAAGTCGGTTTTAATTAATAAAGCGGTGTTTTTTACTATTCTTAAAATAATGAATGTTTTTATAAAAATAAAAAAAATTCACCCTAAAATAATTTTGATATTCCAAATCAAAAAATGAAGTCCATTTTGAAAAATGAAATTTTTAAAATCTCAAATAATAAGTATTACTATTCATAACAGCTAGTTTGATTGGTCTTCATGTGTTAAATCTTCAAGTTGCATTCAATGCAAACTATTTTATTATTCAAAAGGAAACGTACCGTAGAATCTTGTGTTGTTACAATCTCACCACCTTCAAATAACATCACCCTTGAAATTTCTATAATATTACTGCATAAAAAGATTCAGATGGTTCTTAATCATAAGTTACTTAGGTTCCCACATTTCCTCTTCCATCTTATGATTTCTCCATAGAACATTTACTGGACGAGTTGTCTGGTTCTTCAACACTTCTTCTCTTATATCAAGATTCTTGATTGGCTCTTCATTATATGATAGATCAGGTTCTAGTTATATTTCTTCATAGGTGAGTACATTTGCTGGGTCAGACATGTATTTTCTCAATAGTGATATGTAGAACACATCATGAACATTGGAGAGACTTGGCGGCATTTTCAAACGATAAGTTACACCTTCAATTAGTTCAAGAATTTCTAAAGGTTTGATGTATATTGGACTCAATTTACCCTTCTTAACGAAATGTATAAAACCATTCCATTGAGATACCTCTAAGAAAACATGATCTCCAACTTGAAATTCCAAATCCTTCTTTTAGTTATCAGCATATCCCTTTTGCATACTTTGAGCTGCTTTGGAGTGGGTTTGGATAAACTTCTCCTTTTCCATTATTTCTTCAACAAGTTTTGGGCCAACGAGTTTTCTTTCACCAACATCATCCCAACAATTTGGTGTGAAACATCTTTTTCCATATAATGCTTCATATGGTTCCATCTAAATAATTGAATGGAATATATTCTTATATTAAAATTCTACCATATGTAAATATTGATCCCATATAACTTGAAAATAAAGTGTGCAAGATCCAAAAAAGTATTCTAAGGGTTGAATAGACCATTTTGATTGTCCATCAGTTTGAGGGTTGCAGGTAGTGCTCAAATGAAGTTCAGTATCCAAGGCCTTCTGAAGACTTCTCCAAAATATTGATGTGACAGGGGGATCACGATAAAAAAATCGATAGGGGTACTCCATGAAGTCTTACATATTCATTAATATATATTCTTGCTAAATGTTCATCTGGAAAATCTTCTCTTATATCAGGAAAATGTGTTGACATGGTAAGAAGATAAAAAATGACACATATTGCATCATTCCTTCTAGGATTCTTTGGTATCCCTATGTCAAAATTCATGGTAATATCATTCCATTTCCAATAAGGTATGGGAAGCGGTTGCAGGACACCTCTAGGATGGCGTCTTCTAGCCATTACCAATTAAAAATCCATATATCTTGACACATAATTAGTAATCTCCCTTTTCATGTTGTCACACCAAAAAGGTTCCTTCAAATCTCTATACATCTTAGTACTACCAGGGTGTATGGAGAAATTGGAGCAATGAGCATCATCCAACAATTCCATTTTTAGTTAATGTATATCAATAAAACAAAGTCTCTTCCCAAATTCCAAAATTCCATCTTCATATATGAAGTCACTCGATATCACGTCTTACAGAGCTTTAATATTCTTTTGAAATTTCTCAAAATTTGTTTGAGAAATCTTTTTCCTCTCTAGTAAATATAGTTTTTCAACCATTTGAAAAAGTATTAATGTATCACCATCAATGGTTATTCCCGTATCCATCTGTACTAGATCCCTGAAAATATTCTCCCTTTCAACTCTCATCTTGTTCACAACTCCATGATCTTTTCTTCTCAAAGCATATGCCACTTTATTTTCCTTCCCCGGGTGGTAGTGTATCGTTCCATAATAATCCTTGAGTAGCTCGAGCCATAGCCTTTGCCTCATGTTGAGTTCTTTTTGTGAAAAAAATATACTCCAATCTCTTTTGATCGGTATATATCTCACATTCTCACCATAAACATAGTGTATCCAAATCTTCAAAGAAATGATTACATCTTCTAACTTAAGATCATGAGTGGGATAGTTTTATTCATTAATTTTTAGCTACCTTGACGCATATGCAATAACTCTATCATTATACATAAGGACACAACAAAGTCCTTCATTTGATGCATCACAATAAATAACAAACCCATCATTCCATGATGGTAGATTCAAGATAGAAGAATTGTCTAATCATCTCTTTAGATATTCAAAACATAATTCACACTCCTTTTTTCCAAATAAATTTAACCCCTTTATGTGTGATCTTGATTAATAGGTTTTCCAATCGGGAAAAATTCTAGACGAATTGCGGATAATAACCTACTGATCCAATAAAACTGTGTACCTCAGTTATACTCGTTGGTGTAGGATATTCTGGGATTTCCTTGGTCTTTGAAGGGTTGATAGAGATTCCATCCTTAGAGACAATATGGACATGAAATGAAATTTCATGAATCCAGAATTCACACTTTCTAAACAAGCCATATAATTCATTTTTTATGGGGGTTTTTAGAATAGTGTGCAAGTGATTTTCATAATCTTCATAGATTTTTGAGTTTACTAAGATATCATCAATAAATAACACAAAACTTCATCAAGATATTCCAGCAAAAATCAATTCATTAGATCCATGAAGATAGTGGGTTCATTAGTCTATCAAAAATGAATTACTCTAAACTTGTTTTTCCCATACCTAGTTCGAAATACTATTTTTTGAATTTATTTCTTATTCACACAAAATAAATGATATCCAGATCGAAGGTTAATCATTGAAAAATATTGATCTCCATGAAGTTGGTGGAATAAATCTTCAATGTGAGGTCGAGGATACTTGTTCTTTACTGTTATAGCATTGATCTCCATGTAGTCATCGCGCCGCCTCATAGATCCATCTTTCTTGTTAACAAAAAGAACAGGGGATCCCCACTGAGAAACACAAGGGAAAATAAATTATTTATTACCTAATTCCTATAGTAGTTTCTTTAGTTCCTCTAATTCTAAAGTGGCCATTAAATAAGGGGTCTTCTATATGGGCCTTGAATTGGGAATTAAATCAATGGAAAATTCAATTTATCCTTATAAAGGATGTCCAGGTAAATCCTTTGAAAACACATCAACATATTCTTGCACAATAGGTAAATCCTCTATTTGAAAATTCAATTCCCCACCCATTTTTATTTCATTCACTTCCTACCAATAAATTAAATTAGTAGAGCTACTAGGGTGGATATAGATAAGAATCTGGTGGTGGCGTTTCTGCTCTATAGATAAGGTACTCCTTATCATCATAAAAAAAAATTAACCTCATTTTTCTTATAATAAATTTTCACATCATGGCCCAAATCCAATCCATTCCAAGGGGTATAACAAATTTAATCATGGGTATGATGATGAGATCAGTAGATAATGAATATGTATATTCCCTAATGGGAAATGATTTAGAAAACACAGTTGCAATGATACATCCCTTAGGAGTTCTGGCTGACAACTCCCTTGTAAAATAAAATTGAAAATATCTAATATTAATATAAAATGTAGAAGATATGAAACAATGTGATGATGTAGAATAAAACAAATCATTGGCTAAATAGGATGAAACCATTAAATTACCTGCCACCATGTCCTTCAGAGCTTCAAACTCAGTAGTAGTGATCTCATAAGCTTGTCCTTTCTTCCTTGGCCTTTTCTAAGTTAAGTTTACTTTTTTTCTTAATACATTCATTTTCATAATGCCCCTTTTCTATACAATTGTAGCATTCAAAATTGACACTCTTTTTTTCCCTTACAATCACAAGAATGGTGGACTTTTTCACCACACTTATAAGAGACTCTCATTCCATTTACTCATGTACCGAGGTGTTTTTTCCCACATTTACCATATGATAGATATTCAACTTTTCCCTTTCTTCCCTTATTTCCATTTCCAGAGTGATCGTCTGATATCTTCTTATAATTCATTGATTTAATGTATTAAGATATAAAGATTTGATTTTTTGTCTTGATAACACGTGATTAAATTTCATTGTCTGATGACAAGGATTTTGAGACTAATTCTTGATGAAAAAATGGTTTTAACCCATCAATGAATAAATCAATATTACTCCTGGGTTTATATATACAATCAACTACATGTCTTTCTATCCTTGTAAAGTCAGCCTCATACTTTGAGACATTTTCATCCTCCTTTGGCCTTAGACTAAAAAATTTCCTTTCCATATCTGCTCGATGGTCATGAGGAAATTATTTTTCTAATAAAATATCTTTAAACTCCCTTCATTCCATATTTTATACTTATTCATCTTCCTTTGTTTTTTGAATTAATGACCAGCACTAACTTGTGTCTCCCATGAGGCGATAAAATACCGAGACAACTGTTTCCCTTTGGCTACTCCCCAAAGCATGAAATATTTTCTCTAAGGAACTTATCCATTTCTCAGATACAAATGTATTTTTTGTCCCATTGAATGTTGGTGGTTGTTGCCTCATAAAGTGGTCTAACATTGATCCTCCATGTTGTGGATCATGGTTCTTCAAACGAGTAATGTAATTACTCATAACCTAAGTGAGTACTCCCAGTATGGTGATAAGCAGATCTACACCAGTTGCATCACTAAATATACTATAATTATCTTGAGTGGGAGGGAAATCCCTACATGGATTACATGTGTTGATACAACATCCATTCCTTTTACAATCTTCCATTTCTAAATAATGGATTTCAATATATTAGTTTATGAATCACAATATATAATTCAAAACTTGTAAAACAGTTAACATAAATTGAACAGTTTATGGATATAATCCACAGTCATAAAAATGTTTCATTTGAGGAGTTATAACCTCATAAATCCTTCATAATGGTTTGTAAATAAAATGTGAATTATCCTAAGAATACCCCTGGGAGTGTCATAACTAAGAGTGCAGCAAGACCCGTTTTCATGTACCAGGATACCCTGGGTCATGCCTGAAACTCCTTGTCAGAGTTTTCACTCTTAGGTGCATCTATTCCAGAGCCTCCTCTACCTGCTCGTAACCAGACATGGATGTATTGATTGGAAAACACCAAAATTCTTTACATTACTAATGTTCTAGTAAGTTCTTCTATACTAATCCTAAAATTATATCTTAGGGTAATGTTATCTAATCAGTGTTTTCTAAATCTATCTTCTATGGTTTGTACTAAATTTCCTCTAATACCAATGGTAACACCCAGACCTCAGTTAGCAAGAGTTGGTGCATTATTACATATAATTAGCACGATCGCAACCGGAAAAAAAATCCCAAAAGACTGACCAGTTTAGTTTCCTTTGAAGAACTAGATACATTCATATGTTTTATATTTCATTATAAAATTTAAAAAAACAACAACAAAATTATCTCCATTGACCACATTCATATCCCTTATACTATTCCTACAGGTTAGTCATAATATACTTCTTCAAATCCTGTGAAAAATAAATCATATAAATGGGTGATCTCAGATTCTCCTTAAGGATAACAATATAGCAGAAACTATCATAAATAGTCGTAAACATTTAAGGCAATTTAAAAGACTACAACACAATCCTTTTAATCTTTAACTTCATAATAATATGCAAAAGATAAATCAAATAATGTCATTTACTTTTTCACATTGATATTATACTAGTAGAATGATCACATTTTATATCAATAGCCAATCTCGTAATGATGGAATACATACTGACAGACTTTATAACCACATAATCAAGGCCTCATGCCAAGACTAAAAATATGATTTCGTAAAGTCCATTTTCAAAGAAAATAGTTGGTCTAATGAGACCTATCAATGAATTGTGGAGATATAGCAGTCTCCACCCATCACTTACTACGTCTAATTCATTTCTCATATGAAAAGGTTGAAACATAACATAAGCATTCATATTAAAACTAACATACGAAATATTAATACTTTAACCATAAAAAATGAAAGGTATAAAAATAACACATCAACATTCAATCATATCACAGAACCTTTAATAAAATATGGAAGATTTTATCACAATAAACAAACTTGAAACAATAATAAAATCCATCAAAGGATGTTGACATAGATGAAATCCAAAAAATTTGAGAGAAATATCTTTATCTATTTTTAAATAATTTAAAAGTATCATAATTATAAAAGAAAAAATTTATTTTAAAAATATTCTTATAAGATTTTAATTGATTCATTGAAGTTGTTATAATAGAGGAAAATAGTGGCACCCACCGTATAAGTCAAAAAAACATTCTTACCTCAATTTGTTGAAAATGTCATAAAGTACCTTGCTCGGAAAGTGATGGAAAAATTCCTTAAATTTTTTTTATAAAAAGTCAAAAAATGGTATAAATAACTTTTACCCATAATCTAGGATATACTAAAATTTGTTGAAATTCATTTTAAAGAAATGTGGATGTGGATGATAAATAAGTCCCAGTTGATACTCATGTATATACATCCTCAGATAATGAAAAGATTGTAAAATTAACCCTTACCTTGTAATTTTACCTGGTTGAAGGTATGTTATCCTCTTGTATAATTGTTGAATAATAGTTATTAAATTATATAAGAACCACATTCATAAATATTATATCACACATGATATTCTAATATTTATTTGTTAAAAATATTTCAGTAGTATCATTGTTTCGGGTGTTAACTGATACATTTTTCTTTATATGCTTGGTAACATAAGACATGTTTCTTATGGGTAGGATGTATTTGATTCATATACAGAATGATATTATGTTCTTAAAAACTTTTTTTAATCATAAAATGAAAATTATCTAGAATGATTACGATGGGGAATAAATCTCATTTCATTCATAAAGATGACAATTCGTACGTACGCACGAGCGACAGTATCATTAAATTGATGGTGAAATCATATGTAATTTGATGGTATATTATATATAAAAAACCATTAAAATGATATATTTAATATTTACATCAGTTATTTTCATTATTATACCCATCCAAAGAATAATGTTTTTTAATAACAAACTACTGCACGGCGTTGAGACGTTAAGCTGTACGTACGCACGTAGGGTGACATGTCATTTATATGATGGATAGAATAATGAAAATGATTATACCATATTTATAACAGCATAAAATAATATATAATCTAATGGATTTATTATTTTGGTATGGAAACATCAAATAAATAGGAAGTGGAAGAAGAAAATAAATTTGAAAAAATGTGGTGAAATTATTACCTCTTCTTCAGGTGTTTCCATTTGAGTGGATCAAAAGGACTCTATAGGTTGGATTTCAGATCAAATTAAGGCAACTAGGTTGAATTGAGGGTAGTTGGGAGGATATTTGGGCCAGTGTTGGCCAATCCAAATGCCACGGAGGTTTGATTTTGAGAGAAGGGGATGTACCCTTTTATAAGAGAGGTGGGGGTCACTTTAAGAAAAGTTTGAAATATTATTATAATATATAATCATATTCGGTTTATAATGACTCCAAAAGGATTTATTTAAAGTATAAGGTTGTTATGGGTCAAAAATCTTTCAACCAATAGGTTTTAGATAGGTTTAGGTCACCATATTTCCCTTATATTTTATATTTAACCCTTTGTTAAATACTTTGACATTTATCATGTCTCTTTTTATTTTAATTTTGTATGGATAATATACATACTATAAATTGCTAAAAAACACCAAGTGGGTCATTATTGATATATATAACATTATCTATGTCATTAGGACGATCCTTAGAATTTTAAGAATATTATATCAATTAATAATATAGTATTTATTTTAAAAACTCAATTATGTCAATTTTGACATTATTTAGTATTTGATTTTTTGTAAAGTTGTAAAAACTCTATCACGTAGAATAAAAATTATTTAATAAACCCTAAAATTCAATATTAACTGATAAAATTAGTTTAATTCATCAGAAGTCTCAATTTACATTTATTTGGATATTTATAATGTCAATTATTTTAATATTTCCTTAACAAGGGAATTACTGCTTCCTCATTGTGTCATAAATAAATTGAATATTTAATTTCTAAAAATTATAAATAAAATACCATTTTGTAAGAAATATTTTTATATTTCTAATGAATATTTATAGTCTAACTTATCTTATTTATAACCATATATTAAAAATGGTTTAGTTATTAAACATTGAATTTAACACTTTTAACTCTTCCTTCAATAAAATAATAATAAATGTCCTCATCTAATCCAATTGAACCAAAAGATTCATATTTTATTTATAAGGTTTATTTTGTTCAAAATAAACATATCCAATTGAATTAGTACATGTTTTAGTGTAATTATATTCTCATTTTTACCTTTAATTACCCTATTTAAATTTAACTGTGGTAAATAAATGTCAAAAGTTACTATTCACCAAAAATTAGTTTCATCTTATTGAACAACATTTTACTTACTAATGTAAACCATGAATATAATATTATTGAAATTCGACTCACAGAAGAGGTAAAATTAAGATTAATGCAAATTTTCAAATGCTTATAGAATGTTTGTAAAAGACGGTAAAAAGTTCAATAAAATTATATATATATATATATAATTATAAAATGACTCCAATAAATTAAATTAAAAATATTTAGGTATTATGTATCTGTTTTTACATAGTATAAATTTAAATAAAATAAAAAATTATTTAAATAAAAATTCGGTTTTGAACAATAACTTTATGTTTTTTCACTATTCATTAAAATTTTAATGTTTTCAGAAAATTACCAAAAATTCACCTTAAGATAATTTTGATATTACGAATCCAAAAATGAAGCCAATTTTGAAAAATAAAATTTATAAAATTTTAAAAAGTGTGTATTACTATTCATAGCGGAACATTTTATTGGTTGTGGTGTGTTAAAACTCTATGTTGCGTATAACACAAGCTATTGTTTATTTATAGAGAAACGTATCGTAGAAGCATGATGTGTTACATTTTGTCATTATGAAAACATCATAGATAGTAATAACTGATAATGAATAAACATAATTTTTATTGATTTGATGTCATGTATCTAGCACATGATACGACAATAACGTTAAAACGGTTTGAGTCTGTGGGTAGAAACCCATCGGATTTTTGGAAACAAACTTGAAGGGCTTGTCGCAGACTGATTTGTCTCATTAGACATGTCGATGCATCGAGGGGATAGAGAGGGCCCCACTTTCTACTTCAAGTCCAAATAATTCTTTATAAATTGATTTAATACAAGGTAAATATTTCTTTTTAAAATCTTTATAGAGTAGAGTATATAGATTCATCAATAATTCGACAGTTAAAACAACATTCCAAATAAACACTGTAGGTAAAATGGTATACAGTTAAGAAAATACTCATATAAATGAATCCATAATATGGATATATAATTTATTTAAAATTTAAAATTAATAATTATATAAAATGTGTAGTGGAAACACCACTTAAGAAATATTAGGTTCATAAAACCAAGTAACTAACAATGAAATGGAATTTGAGAAAAAATCTTGTACCCTATTGTAATCAATCGAGTCGTATGAACAAAAACTAATTACCACCAAATGAGTCCAAAAATACCATAAATATAAATATATTCGTGTTAATACATATCAAAAGGAATTACACAATAAACCACATACAATAAATAAGTCGAGGACAATAGAAATCTCACTGAAATGAATGTGAGATGAGAAACCCCTTACAATATACTTGATTGTGTTATATGTTTTTTTAATAACCAGAATAATAAAATTTATCTTCATTAATGGATAATTCCAGAACCTCCTATACATATAATTGATTTAGTATAACCTTATTTGGTTCATTCGTGTCCCTTTTATGGGTTTAAAAGGTTCATTTTTAATTGTTTTGGAAGAGTTTTCTTCCTTCATTTTCATAATTCCTTTACTTTTTTAATGAATGGATGTTTGATAGAAATGTGTTTAAAAATAAATAATTCTTAATATATATTATTAGTGATATTAAAAAGATATAAATTATCTTATAATGATTCTGGGTTATATAATTGAGGAAGAATCATTAGTTAAAAGTTATTGATAAATGCTTTGATTTAGCTTGGTGGTTTTGTGCACAATGAACATGTTTTGTATTATTATTCCATATTATGAGTGTGTAGGGAATACAAAACATTAATGAGATGAAATAAATTTATTCTGATCTATTTCAACCATAAAAACAGTTTCACTACCATAATTTAAGATGGTAACGAAAGTTGAGAACCCGTCGTCCCTGAACATGATAAATGGACACATCTCAGACGATGTTTTCATTTTTAGTATAGGAGGAGGGGAAATAGGTGATGATGAAATATTACAATAGTGTAATATAATTATATTTTAGGTAAGTAAATTTAATTATCATATAATTTTGATGAGGTGATATGAGGATATAATTATAAAATAAAGGAACTCAAAATAGAAGAAAAAATTGAGATAACTCTCAAGAAAATTCAGCAGCTTAATAACGTCACTTAAAATTTCATAAAATAGTTTTATGAATGAAAGAAGTTATCACATAACTATTAAATAATATTTATATTAAGGGGGATATGTAATTACATATTCCAATATCAAAAATAAGAAATTTAAAATGAATAACATAAAATTAATGATAAGATAGAAAACTAAAGAGGATATTTACCTCTTGATCTCTTCTCCTTGAGTTCCTTTGTAAAGCCTTCTATTTTGGCCTTTTGGTGAGACCAGTAGCTCTAAGTCATGGGTAAATGGTCTTGGGAAGAGTATTTAGTAGAATTTAGGTATGGTTTAAGGCTTTAGAGGTGTGGGAGGAAGAGGGAAATGAGGGTGGTACTTATAGTGGAGGAGAGGAGGTATTTTTCATTATTTTAATCTTTATTATAATATTTTTGCTCAGGAATATGAATAATTTAGATTAATGAGACCCAAAATAGTAATAATGGCACCTAATTTAGAACCAAGTGGTCTTAAATCACTTATGATTCCACAAATAGTTTATTTTATTGATAATTTGAATATAAGGTATTTTACTGTATTTCACTATTCGTCAAAAATTCTGGAATTTCAAAAAAATCCCAAAAATTCACCCAAACTATTTTTTGATGTGGAGGAATTAAAAATGAACTTGATTTTTCAAAAATAATTTTCTAAATATTATTAATTTAAATTCTTAATAAAATTATAGTTAATTTATAAATTAACAATTTTAAAGGTATAATTAGTTTTATATCACATTGAAAAATTATTTAAGTTTTCATTATCTTATTACCTTAATAAAATAAAATATTATCATTATTAACTATTATTAAGGTCCATATTACTATTCATTAGGGTATGTTACTATTCATCAATAAATCAAGTTGGTTCTATCAAACTCTAAAGGACAAACTTGTCACCACTCTAGATGACCATTTATAAAAATTCAAAACATAGAAGAGGAAAATTTATGTTCAATGGATATGTTTTTTACTATCTCCTAAATAAACAAGTGTTGTTTCAAGGAAACATATTTATTTATGAAATATAGGGTATGAATAGAAAATATTTAGGAGGAGCATACAGTTTAATGTTTGGGGTGTTACATTATTACCTCCATAAGAAATGTAACCCTCAAAATTTTATGTATAAATCCCAAAAAAATGAAATGGGTGGTTCTTTTTCATAGAATCCTCAGGATCCCATGTTGCTTCCTCAAAATTATGGTTTTTTCAAAGAACCGTTAAAAGATGAGTCGTCTGATTTCTCAATACCTGGTCCCTTGTGTCAAGGATCCCAATAGGCTCTTTAATGTATGAAAAATCGGGTTCCTATTCTATTTCATAATAGGTGTATACATGTATTGGGGATGGCATGCATTTCTTGAACAATGATACATGTAAAACATCATAAACATTGGATAGAATTGGAGGAATTACTAAATGGTAAGCTACAAATCCAATTATTTCAGGAATTTCAAATGTTCTAATGTACCTGGGGCTCAGTTTCCCTTTCTTATAGAACCCTAAGACACCATTCCATAGGGACTCTATTAGAAAGACATGATCTCCCACATGGAATTACAAGTCCTTTCTTTTGTTGTCAGTATAAATCTTCTTCCTATTTTGGGATTCATTAATATGGGATTTTATTGTCTTCACCTCGGTCGTATTCTCTTCAATGAGTTATGTGCCTATAAGTCTCCTCTCACCACCATCATCCCAAAAATATGGAGTTCGAAATATCTTCCCATATAATGCTTCATATGGATCCATTTGACTACTAGAATGGAAACTATTACTATTAGAAAATTCCACCAATGTAATGTATTGATGCCATATACCATGGAAGTCAATATATCATGACCTTATCACGTATTCTAGAGTTTTAGTAGACTTTTCAAACTATCTATTGGTTTGGGGGTGATAAGTAGTAATCATATGAAACTCAGTATTCAAAGACTTCTAGATAATTTTACAAAATTTTGATGTAAACCAGGGATCTCGATCAGACACAATCAATAGAGGTGAACCATGAAGACTTACAACTTCATTAATATAAAGTCTTTTCAGGTGATCAAGTGGTAAATCATCTCTTATAAGACAAAAATGTGATGATATTGTGAGATGATCTACAATTACCCATATTTCGTGATTCCTTATAGTTTCCCTCATTAGTTCGGTGAAAAAATCCATAGTAATGTTATCCCACCTCCACATAAGAATAGGTAGAGGTTTCATCACTCCTCTAGGATTTTTTCACTATTTCTTCACTTCCTAATAAGCTAGACACCATGAAACATAGTCTGTGATTTCCCACATCATATTATCCCACAAATAATATTCCTTCAGATCTCTATACATATTTGTGCTACCCAGGTGTGTAGAGAAATTTGAGCTATGAGCATTGTCTAATAGTTCCCTTTTTTATCCTAGGTATTGATGGAACACCAAACATCATTCCAAATATTAGAACTCCTTCCTCATATACAAAGTCTTCCAATCTCCCATCCTTAACAGCAATAATTTTCTTGTGTTGATTTTCATCATCAGATTGAGAGATTTTTATCTTATCTAGTAAATATGGTATATCAATCATTGGAAATATGAATGATATTTCCCCTTCCTTAAAAATTATCATATCTATAGTTTTTATATCCATGAATATATGATCTCGCCCAAACATTATTTGAGTCAGAATTCCATAATATTTCATTCTTAATGCATCATCCACCATATTTTCCTTTCCTAGGTGGTTGTGTATTGAACAATTGTAATATTTGAGTAACTCAATCCATCTCTTTTGTCTAATGTTGTGTTCATTTTTTCTGAAAAATTATTTCAAACTATATTGATCTGTGTATATCTCACATTTTTCAGTGTAAAGATAATGTCTCTATAATTTTAGATAAAATATTACAGCAGCTAAATAAAGATCATGAGTTGGAAAATATTTCTCAAAATACTTCAACTACATTGATGTATAACAAATATCGTTATCATTCTTATTAAGGACCCAACCGAACCCATTATTTGATGAAAAAATTTATATTAAAAATCCATAACTTCTAGATAGAAGAGTCAAAATTGGAGCAATCACAATTATTCTTTTCAATTATTTGATTCATTTTGTACATTCTTTTTTCCACTAAAAAATAACTCCTTTACGTGTGAGCTTGGTTAGTGGGTTAGCCAGTTGGGAAAAATTTTGAACAAAATGCCAAAAGTAACCTGCTAAGCCAATAAAAGAGCATTTATTGGTTATGTTATTTGGTGTGGTCCAATCATGGATTGCCTTTGTCATCATAGGATCAACTATGATTCCATCATTAGACTCAATATGTCCTAGAAAATAAACTGATAGATGCCAGAATTTGTACATGCTAAACTTCCCATATAATTCATTTCTTCTAATAGTTATTAGAATAATCTGCAAGATATTCTCATGGCCTTAATAAATTTTATAGTATACTAGGATATCAATAATGAATACCACAAAAAAGTATTTAAGATAATCCTTTACTATTATATTCATTAAATCCCTGAAAATAGATGGTGTATTCATTAATCCAAAAGGAATCACTATAAACTCGTAATACCCATTCCTTGTTCAAAAATATTTCTTAGGAATATCTTCCTTCCTCACACACAATTGATGATATCAGAATCAATGTTCAATCTTAAAAAAATATTAGGTTTCATAAAGATGATCAAATAAATCATTAATTCATGTTAGAGGATACTTATTATTTTTTTATAATAGCATTGATTTCCCTATAGTCAATGCATAGCCTCATGGATCTATCTTTCTTCTTGACAAACAGGACAAGGGCTCCCCATGGAGAAACACTTGGTCAAATAAATCATTTTTCAGTCAACTCCTCTAGTTTTTTAATTAGATCCAATAGTTCCAATGTGGCCATTCTATAGGGATTCATTGATGTAGGTATTTCATCATGAATTAAATCATTAGAGAACTCAACTTACCACTCTATAGGAAGTCCAGGTAAATCTCTAGAAGTACATCAATGTATTCTTACACTATATTCACATCTTGAATTTGAAGAATTATTTCCTCACCCATATATATTATTTTATCTTCCACTCAAAATATTGCATTCATTAGAGGAACTGGGGGTGTATCTAGATAAGAATTTGGTGGCAAGGTTTCGTCTCTAAAGATAACAGATTATACACTATTTTCAAAAATTGTAACATCCTTCTTCTTAAAATAAATCCCCGCATCACAGTTTGACATCCAATTCAAACTGAGAGTTATATCAAATAGAGTCATTGGTAGGATGATATGGTTATCAACTAAGTCAAGTTTATGTGTCATGAGAAGGACTAGTTGGCATTCCATTGTTACAATGATGTGTAACCTGGGATATTTGACCGATAACTCCTTTATTAAATAAAATTGGACATCACTAATATTCATGGAAAACATGGATGATATAAATGAATGTGATGATCCTGAATCAAATAATTCATTGGATATGTTTGGGTAAACAATTAAAGTACCTTTCTCCATGTCATTAAGAACATCAACCTCCGCGGTTTTAATCCAATAAGCATTCCATTGCTCTCTTGGCCTTTTCTGAAGCATGTTTCTTTTTCTCTTAGGACACTCATTTGAATAGTGTCCCATACCTCTACAATTATAGCATTGAACATCATTAAATTGTTTCTTCCCATTACATTCATTAAATAGATTACCCTTTTCTCTACACTTGTAGTAAACTCCCACGCCCTTAAATAATTTCCCAAGAAGGTTCTTTCAATAGTTCCCACATAATTGGAATTTCATATTTACCTTGTTCTTATTTTGGTTCTTAAAATTTTCCATTGTTATTAGAGTACTGCTTCTTATCATTGTTTACCTTGAACAAATTTGATCTAGTAAATTTCTCTTTTGTTTTGATGGAAATTGATTAAATTTCATTATATGATGAAAATAATAGAGAATCTAGTTCCCTTTGAATACATGGATTAATATAATCAAATATATGACCTATATTTGTTTTGGGTCTTGTACATAATTTGTAGCATCCCTAGCTATTCCTATGATGGTAGCCTCATACTCTGCAACACTGTCTTCTTCCATTTACATTATGCAAAAGGAATTTCTTCAACATTTTGGTCTGTAGCTCACGAGGGAAATATATTTCAATGAATATTTCCTTAAAAATCCTCCATTCCCTATCTTCTATTTCTTCTTCCTCAGTGGTATTTTGAATCAAGGACCACCATTTATCGACGTCACCGTTGAGATAATATACTGCCAGCACTACCGTTTCATTTTCAATGCATTTTATGCCAAGAATATCATTTCAAGGGACTTGAACCACTACTCAACAACCATTGGATTAGTAGTACCATTGAAATCAGGGGGCTTCTACCACATGAAACAATCCAACAATGGTGTGGCCTGATTATTTGTCACAACCTGAGTATGTTTTCTTAATATGGTCATGATCTGATTTTATCTTACAGTGACTTTGTTGACTTTCTCAGTGGTGATATCCATACATTTCTAATGAGTATTGATTTCCCTTATTCCATTAATATCCATTAGTAAATAATGGAATACACTATATTAGGTTATGAATCTCAAATTAGAATTAACTTAACATATATTGGAATTTGATGCATAACTAAACTAATAAACATGGTTTCTCTGAAGAAAAAAATTACATTAAAATCCTCCATAACGGCTTGTAAATATAAAGTGAAATATCCTAAGCATGTCCCCTAAGAGGGAAATTTCCATGAGTGAAGAAAGGCCCATTGTTTTGTACTAGGATACCCAAGGTCATGCTCGAAACTCATTGTTGGAGTTTTCACTCCTAAGTACAAATGTGCAAGAGCCACCTCTACTAATTTGTACCTAGAAAGGGATGTATTTTCTAGAAATATTCACAAAATCTATTCCTTACCAAAAAACCAGGATGTTATTTTATGTTTATCTTCAAATGACCCCTTTGGTATTTGATCCATACAATATATTTCCTACTCTATTTTCCTAATTTTCTACTAAAATTTCTCTAATACCAACTGTAACACCTCAAACCCTCTAGACTACAGTTGGGGCATTACATGTTATATTGGTATGGTTAGAATGAAATAAATATCGATGGAATTATAATTTAATAAGTCTTAAAGAAACTAGATACATAAATTTAACTAAAATTACATTGGAAAAGGTTACACTATACAATTCATAACAAAAACTAAAAACTGTATCCACAGAACTTAGTAAACAGTATCCTCTTCAAAACCTATTGAAGGTAAACAAATGAAAGTGGTGAGATAAAATGCTCCGTAAGGGTAAAAAATGGTGACACCATGAATCAATAATAACTAAATAATAATCAATTTTACATATTCAATATGTATTGGTTAATAAATGAAAAAACCCATGCCATTAATAAAATGAGATTGAAACTGCATCCATAGATTTTGTCATAGTAAAAAACATTATGGATATTAATAACTGGTAATGAATAATGAGAATGATTAATGATTGGATGCCATGTATCTGAAAAATGATACCATAATACTATTAAATAGTTTATGTCTGAGGGTAGAAACCTGTATGATTTTTGGAAACAAACTGAAAGGGTTTGTCACCAACTGATTTGTCTCATGAGACCTATCGATTCATAAAGGGGCTATAGTGGGCCCCATATGCCACTGTAATTCCAAATAATTCTTTATTAATTGATTTAATACAATATAAACATGACTTTTTAATATCCTTATAGTGTAGCTGATATAGATTCATCAATATTTCCACATTTCAAACAACATTCAAAATAAACATTGTATGTAAAATGATATACGGTGTAAAAAATACTCATATACATGAATACATAATATGGATATAAAATATATTTAAAATTTAAAATAAAAATTGATCTTAAATGGGCAGTGGATACACCACATAAGAAAGATTAGGTGCACAATATCAAGTAACTGATAGTGAAATAGAATTTGAGTCAAAATCCCTTACCCAGTTGTAATCAATCGAGTCATATGACCAAAAACTAATTACCAAAAAACAAGTCAAAAAATACCATGAATATAAAGATAATCATTATAATATATATCAATATTCGGTACATAATACACCACTTACAATAAATAAGTGGCTTACAGTGGAAATCTCCTGAAAATAAAAGTGAGATGAGAACCCCTTACCTTATGCTCGAGTGTGTTCTTAGTTTGTTTTAATGACATGAATAATAATATGTATATTCTTGAATTAATAAGTAGAGATCCTAAAATAAATTTAATTAATTTATTATAACATTATTAGGTTCATTGATGGATCTTTTTATGGTTTTAAGAAGTTCAATTTTATTGTTTTGGAAGCATTTTCTTCCTTCGTTTTAATGATTCGTTTACATGTATTCATGAATGAATTCTCATTAGAAATGTGGATAAAAATACATAATAGTTAATATATATTATTTTTTACATTAAAGTGATATAAATTATCTTATAATGATTCAAGGTTATATACCTAAGGATGAATCATCAGTTAAAATTTAATGATAAATGCTTGGATTTAGCATCAAGGTTTTGTGCACAATGAACATGTTTTGTATTATTATTACATATTATGAGTGTGTAGAAATTCAAGGAATTAATGAGATGAAATACATATATTCTGATCTCTTTTAAAGAAAAAAATATTTCATGACCTGAATTAAATATGGTAACAAAAATTGACAACATTTTTCCCCGAATGTGATAAATCCACACATCTCAGACGGTGTTTTCATTTTTAGTATAATAGGAGGGGAAAGAGATGATAATGAAATATTCCATTAGCATAATATAATTCCATTTAATGTAAGGTAATATAATTATAATTTCATTTGGATTAGGAGATATTATTAAATAAGTATGAAAAAGGAACTCAAAATAGAAGAAACAATTGAGAAATATCTCAAGAAAATTCGGCAGCCTAACTATGTCACATAAAATTTCATAAAATAGTCTAATGAGAGAAATGGGGTATCTCATCACAATTAAATATTATGGAAATTAAGGGGTATATGTAATTACATATCCAAACATATTCCAAATTAAATTTAAAAATTATAACATAAAATTATAGAATGGAAAGAAAACTAAAGAGGATATTTACCTCTAGATATCTTCTCCTTGAGATCCTTCTTATGGCCTTTGTTTTTGGCCTTTTGGTGAGACCAGAAGCTCTAAGGAGTGGGGAAGAGGGATTGGGAAGAGTATTTTCTATACATTATGTAAGGCTCATGTCTTGAGAGGTGTGGCAGGAAGAGGGGAATGAGTGTGGTACTTAAAGTGGAGGAGAGGAGGTATTTTACATTATTTTAATGATTATTATAATATTTTTTCAAGGCTATGAATAATCATAATTCATGAGACCCAAAATTGTAGTAATGGCATGTGAGTTCTAATCAAGTGTTCTTACATCACTTATGATATCATAAATAGTTTATTTTATTGATAATTTGAATATACGATATTTAACCGTATTTTACTATTCATAAAAAATTCTAGAGTTTCTGAAAAATCACAAAAATTCACCCTAATCATTTATTTAAGTGGAGAATTCAATAATGAAATAAATTTTTCAAAAATAATTATCTAAATATGATTAATTTAAATTTTAAATAAAATCATATTTAATTCGAAAAATAACAATTTTAAAGGTATAATTAGTTTTATATCACATTGAATAATTAATTAAGATTTCATTATCTTATTTCCTTAAGAAAATAAAATATTATCATCATTTACTATTTATAAGGGTCATGTTACTATTCACATTAATATTCATAAGGATATATTACTATTCATCCCAAAATCAAGTTGGTTCTATCAGACTCAAAATGATATACTGGTCACAATTCTTGATTTCTGTTTTTTGAAATTCAAAATATTCAAGTGGATAATTTTTGTTTAATGGATAGGTTTTTTACTATCTCATAAATAACCAACTATTGTTTCAAAGGTAGATAGTTCTTTATGAAATATAAGCTATGAATAGAATATTTTTAAGAGGCCCATACCATAAAATGTTTGGGGTGTTACAATTAAAACTCAAAAAAGCAACAAAAAACAGTTTTTAGATAAATGTATTTTTAAGAATAATTTTCTTAAACCAAATGAATCCATAAACTTAATTAAAATGAAAAATATTATATTATAAATATTATAATAGAACAAATTTTAGTTTTATACCATTTTAAAACGAAATATAATTCTTTTAATTCATTAAGAACACATTTTTCAAAAAAAGTTTTATTTTACACAATTCAGCAGAAAATATATATTTGCAGAAAAATCCAAAAAAACCATAACATAATTTTGATATGATGATTTAAAATATAAAATTATTTTTAATTAATAATTTTTGTAAAATTTATTGAAATTAAATATAATATTATTTCACAAAAAGAAAAAGCATTTCCTAGAGAAAATATAGATTTGAGGAATAAAATACTTAACCAAAAATTGAGTTCTTTTTTCATAATAACAAATAAATAAAATTATTCAGTAGGTCCATTATATATTTTTCATAATAAAGATAATCATATTTGTACCCTCCAATTCATTGGCTATGTTTGAACTATAACTTTTAAATGATAGTATTTTTTTGTTTATTTAGGATCAGTGATATGTGTCCTATACACAATTACACATAAGATTCTATTAAAAAATTTGGGTGTTACATTTTATTAGGAGATTTTAAAAAAAATAGTGATATCATGAAGACTGTGTCATAGTTCTTGACTCACATCTATCGTGGGGTGTGAAAGAATAATTTTTTTATTAACTATGTGTAGTATTGGGGTCAGCCTTTATATTTCCTCTGATGAATGTATGCACACAAAAAAGGGTTTATATTTTTTTATTGATTACTTGTAATGTTTGTTTTAATTAATTATTTGAAATTGAGAGTAGGAAAAAAATTATTTATTTATTTTAAAAAAAAAATTGAGAAATGATGTGGATGTAGTGTGTTTGGATAGACAGAGTGTTGCGCTCTCATGGTTTCCAAAATTTAACCTTTTGGTTCTAAAGGATGGGATGAGAATGATTCATATATGGAGTCCCCACCCCCCCCCCTTTCCAGATGATAAATATAAGAGTATTACTATATGAAATGATAGGTTATTATTCCATCCTTCATGCATTTATGGAGTTGTAGTTACTTATCTTCATTAATTTGGGAAATATCTATCTAGAAATTATTGTTCTCTAATAAAAAATTATTTCTAACATAAAATTTGACACATGTGACGACAATCATCAATAACTCACCACCAAAAGAGAATTTTCTCCACCATATTAAAAAGTAATTGGGTAGAGGTAGAAATGGATTGTTGACCAAAGAAATTTTGATTAACAAAATCAAAACCATACACAACTGCATTCAGAATATGAAACCAAAATTAAGAATAAAAAACATATACAGAAAGACCAAATGATTTTATTTAATTATTTCATATAAACTAAATAAATCTCATATTCCCAACATAACCTTTCCCAATAAATCAATTAAACTACCCCTTTGTGAGTTGGGAAGTCATGTTAATTTATGATAAGGGAGACATAAGAAGTAAGAAATAAAAAAATGAAAAAGAAATTGGGTAAATAAATCTGTAGCAATCCATCATCCAAATATTCTCTCATTGACCAATACCTTTCAACCCACCCAATGATTTGATTTATATTAAAAACATATCATTCATTCCATCATAAATAAGAAATATGGGACCACAATTCCTCCATTGTTAAAAAACATCAATTCCACTTGAATAAAAAAAATTGATGTTCATCAACCATTTTCACATTGTTTAAATGGTACATAACATGTAATATAATGGCCAAAATAAAAAATATTTATAATTGATTTCATATAATGAATAATGTGTCTATGATTATTTATGTTTGGGGATGAACATCACATATTGTTTCATAGAATGTTTCATGTCTTTTTTCCTTCAACTTATGAATCGAAGATAATTAAAAAAAATTCTATTGTTTTTTCCAGGTCTATTCAAACTAAACTATATTGGTTCATCATTTGTGAGATTTTGGATTGGGCCTTGAAATATACATGACATTGATATAGTATCAATATATATTTAAAAATATGGTGTCACAATCATTCTTTTATTTCTCCTAAAACTCCATATCCTTCTACAAAACATAAAATCAATAAAAAATTTAAAATATTATCAAATTAATTTGTAAGAAATGGAAAAAAAATTTCCAAAAAATGCATGAATAAATTGGTTGTTTTAGAGGTCCTTGGAATGATTTGGTGTTTAACGGAGAAATTGTTATTTCAACTACTACAATTCCTTAGAGGAGTATGAATCTATGTACATTATATAACCATCCATCCATTTTATGAGGATTTATGTCATTTTTCATTGCATAGATAACTCTATATCAGGTGACTGAGACTTGAATTTTCATTTTTGGAGCTGACCACGTTAGAGTAAGATACTATGAATTGTTGTTTTATATTTTTTCCAACAATTATTCTTGGTTCAATATTAAAATGTTATATAAATCTTGAAGTTAATATAGAAGAATCTTTTCATTATCTTAAGACATTATTTTTTATATTAATCATACATATTTATATGGTCAGTTCTTTTTAAACCATAGGTTCTACTATACTCTCGATCTATGATGTTCTTCTTATTTTCTCTTCTTAAAAAACATGGTAGTGATGAAATCTTGGGTTTTTTCATAACATAATACATTTTTAGATAGGTTCATATTATTTTAATTTTTGGTAAAACATTGTTATGTTTTTCATTCAACATAGATCAGGTAACTGCATCTTGTGGCTAATCCATTTTCTCTTGGGAAGAAGGTTACAAAGGTGATAGAGGCTGGATATAAAAGAGACTAATGAGGTGATTTCAATTCACGGTGCTAATTTCATGGGTCAGAACCCATTATTCTTTATAGGACATGAAACCAATACACCCTATGAATTCAATTAATGTCATGGATTAGTCTGTTCAGTCCTCGTACAAAATTGGAGTTTTTTTCCAAGAGGGAAAATACCTGAGGAATCCATGGAGTGAATAATATTCATGACCTAAATTTTCCATGAAATTTTTTTAAAATGTAAATAACCCCTATTTTTTAAATAACATGTTCTTCTTCCCCATAGTTTCTCTCCTCCTATGGGAGCTCTCCAATTCCTAAACCACAGATCATTTGATTCTCCTCCAATCAGACTCCAATAGGGACACCATAATTTTTATTGGATATATAACAATAAGATTTATTTTACTGTTATAAATTTTTTCATATATCTTATTTTAGAAATATTTAAATTATTAAGAGATGACATTACATATTTTTTTAATTTTTTATTTATTCCATTTCCATGAATTCCAAATCGATTCAAAAGATAGTATTGAATGAATTTTTTTCTACTAACCTAACATAGGTGTTATAGTTAACATTACTCAATTTTTTTTTGCATTATAAGATGTAATATTCGTCAGTGAATTGGACCTTCAGCAATTCCTCCGAAATGTGAAATTAATTAAATAATCTAAAGTTTAAATTCTTTTTTATTCTTATAATCCCATGAAAAACATCGAAGGATGCAGAACCCAAATTAACCCACTCTGAAGGGTGTGACTTCATTAAAAGACTAAGGGATTTATACCATGAGTTGATTTTTAAAACTATTGAGGTGTGAAAATCCTTTAATATTTAAATAATTGATTCTCTTTAAATGGTATGGTTTTTTAGTTAAATATACCTATACCACAACATCCAGAATATAGAGATATAGGATTCTCAAATTATGGAGACCTGGGATATTCTAATTAAGATTTATAAAATAGAATTTTTCAAATGAATCTCAATACACTAGGAATAATATTTCGTTTATTTTATATAATACCAGGGATGTGTTCACTGAGTGGTTTCCTTATGTACATTACTCATGTGTGATACCTAGTTTTCAAGTGGATTACCATGCTTGATCTTAGTGGGAAATGATTATATACCATTACATGAGTGACACATGGTTACCTATATGAAATTACATGGATAGGAACATGGTTCATGAATTTAGACCATGTTGAGAGAGGGAATTGTGTTCCACATAATGATCACCTTAGATAGAATCTTAGGATTATAGATACATATTGTGCTCCTCTAGTGATACTTGGGATTCTCCGTATAGATCGCCTTGGATAGGATTCAAGGGAATATTTATAAATAATCCTAGATGCATTTTATTTATGTTTAAGGATGCATCCCCAAGGAAAAGAACATTTTTGGTTTTCATCCATGATTACACTTGAATTATGATGGATTATTTATGTTTTCCACACATGTATAAAATAAAAAATACATATATATATATATATATTTATATTTATATATATTCACTTATATACCATATATATATAGGTTGACCTTGGATCAGATATATTATTCTTTGGCTGAAGCATGTAGTATTAGTCAGGTATCCTATGGTGATCTAGGGACAATGTGTTTTATTTATTTTTTACTTTACTCTTAGCCATACCTTCACTTTCACATTATATATATATATATAAACATGATATTTATAGACATCTTTTGACGTAGACTGAATACTATATCTCATACCATGTTTGGGATGCCAATGGAACCCTAATATAATTTATTATTTCTTGCGTAGATAAGGGGAAGCTTCTGACTTCCAATGTTTGATTTCTCAAACTAGGATGGAATATAAGAGAAGATGACTGAGCCAAATGATCATGATTCTTCTGAAGGAATATTATTGTTATTTTCTTCATTTTATTATCATGTTTTATATATATACCCTTGTATCCCATGTAATTTCATTTTTTTATATCATAATGAAATGATCCCCATTTTTTATATGGTATTGATTGAACATCCACGTAATTATTCTCTATATGATTTATTATTAGAAACTGGTTATTAATTATAGTTTCCACTACTTACCATTTCTATTTACCACATTGTATTAGTCTTATTTTGATGGTATAGTCTCACCACTATACCATCAAATACCCCCTTTGTTGGTCGATAACCTATAGCTTATGGGGAAGCACTCTTACGGTCCTGTGGAAAAATATCTTGAGGAATATCTTTGTGGAGTTTTAATTATGAAATTTCAATGTGTTATCAGAAGATATTTTTCATTTTTTATTATATTTTTCATTTGATAGGATACTGAGACTTTATCCTAATTTTGTAATGAGCGTGTTTCTAGGAGTAGCAAGACCATGTATAGGGGAATCCTAAATTATATGGTATGAGATATTACAATTTGTTTTCAGTTATAGTTGTACTCATTACACTATTTGGTGATGAACATTTTTTGTGATATTCTTATTTTTTATATTATGAGAATAAACTATTTTTTCATTTTCATATTACAAAAAGATGGAATCATTTCATGAATCATTATAGGAATATGAGGATTCACATGGCATGCATTATTCCATTCCATATAGGTATATTTCCTAGTTTTTTGGTATTTCCTTGATTATTATATATGAAAATTTTCTATTGTTTCTTTTAGGGATAAAATAATTAGATTATTTAAAGTGAATGAATAAATGTAAATGATTATTTCCCATATAGGTTGATGATGACACCTTAATTAACCAATTATTCTATGTTTGGTCCACAAACCACTACTTCAATGGGTTGAAATGATAGATGATTTGATTTCATTAATTCCAACAATAATTTAAGAAGAATGTAGTCCTATAAGGTGTGAATGATGATTTATTTAATAAAAAAAATTTATATGGCATAGTACACCCCAATACCAAATGTAAGGGTCATGTTGTAGTTACATGACACACCATTTTAAAATTAAAATTTGTATAGACCTTTATAAATTGGGAGTGGTGACGATTCTAATTCGAAAATAGTTTATATATATAATAAATTTTTTAACTTAAATGAATGTTGAATTTTAAAAGAAATGGTTTCCGACAAATGAGGATGACAATTGGAATGTAAAGGGTGCTTCCTCTATATCTTTCAATTGACATGCCATATACCAGAACCCATGTGGTGTTATATGGGTTCATGACCCTGACCCCAACATGGTAGTGGTCAGTTGGTAGGGTCTCTTATAACTTGTGTGATATTTCTTAAGACCATGACCATGATTTTGATTTTGGAATAGAGGTGTATCTCATGTATAGGATATAAGTGTACCTATCCTATTCTTTTATCTATGATTATTTTTTGCTAATAAATATTATCTAAGGCATGTTTTTGGAAATTGTAGTGTTTTGACACCAATATGTCCTCAAGTCATGATCTAGGAGGCTGGTGAATCCATGATTCAGAGGAAGTGAGATATGATACACCGATATTACCTATTATAGTACCTATAGAGGCACCTTATGTTCTTCCACCACATGGTGATTTTCATCAATTTTGTGATGGATTATTTTTCTTCATGCATTCTATACTAAGTGTTCCATGGCCTTTAGTTACTATGGATGAGTTGAAGTTATAATTTCATAAGAAACACCCTCCCACATTCTTTGAGGATGGTAGATCTGAGGCTGTATAATATTTTATAGTGGTCGTGATATCCATATTTGAGAATTTTTTGATTTCTAATGAGTATATGTTAATGCTATCCAAACATATGCTTCATGACTATGATTTACATTGGTGGTATATCAACTCTTAGGATAATCATAATTAGGATCTGTTTTGGTAAAACTTCCAAACATTTTTCTATGAATATTTCTTTTCAAATACACTAATAGAAGATTATGATAGGCTACCTATGCATCTACAATATGGTTCTATGATTGTGAATGAGTATTCAACTCATTTTATCCAACGTAAATTTTTTTCATTAACACTGAAAAATTGGGTGATGAGAATTGTGAGATGGTTTGAGGATTGAATTTTATATTCCATCTGATCATAGGTGATTGGTTTCAAGTTGAGAATCATATTAGAAATATTAAACTAAGTTATCATCCTTGAGTGGAACCTAAGTAAAGCTGGCACTGAGAGATTGGTTAGTTCATTTTAAGGATTTGAAGTCAATTTTTCAATTAGTAGGAAGCATCTATTGAAGCCTATACAAGGGGGTAGAAACGTCTAGAGGACACCTAAGGAAATTTTTTTGGTGTGTCACTAGTGTGGTATAGTATTCCATAAAGGACTCATTATATGAGGGAACTAATCGATTAAGGAGATTGTGGTAGGATGGGTCACCTTTAACATTTATACCAATATTTCTTTCTGGTTCATACTGAAAAGGGATCTGTACCAACACCTCACTCGGGTATAGTATTAGTAGATCCATGTTACACATGGATCTGGACTACTACTGGACGAACAAGACAAAGAGGTGGTTATGATTGAGGTAGTTATAAATCCGAGGTACTATGTCACCAGATCATATCTTCTCTGATTAGTTACTCTTTATCTCAGGGATACAGGTTTGGAAATAAGTATTTTGTGAAACATACTCCATATGAGAAGAGTACAGGTTTTCTATAGTATGATTTAGTATTCTTATAGCCTCTACATTAGTATATGCATTATTTAATATTGTCACATCACACTCTTTTTTATGTTTGTAAATTTGTGTGAGTCTTAGGATGTAAATATAGTATTTTCATGGTGTTATTACAATAGATACTACTCTAGGACATAAATTAGAGATTATAATCCAATGTAGGTATTTCGATATTGAGATATGAGAATATCTCTTCCTCTATAATTTCATCAACGAGATGAAAGGATTCGACACCATTCTCTAGATGGAATGATCGATGCCATACAACATCTGTGATAATTTAAATTTCCAGAGGGTTTCTTTAACATGAACCAATATCAATACCTATGCTCCTAAAAGAGAGTGGGAGGTCTATGAATTTTGAGAGATAATAGAGTATCATTGGTTGGGAGGAGTGACATCCTAGATAACATAATTTCTTTGGGTGATCATGGGACAGTAAAATTCTATCATATGCTGGATCATTTTTTGGATATTCCATGAAGAGTTATTGTTATTACCTCATTCAAGGGAGATAGATTTAACTATTGATGTTATTTTATAAGTGTCACTAGTGTCCATTCATCCATAATGGAGGTTACCTATAGAGTGCAACCCAAGAAGAAGTTATAATAAATTGATGTTATGGGTTTCATATGATGCAATACATCAACATGAGGTTTACCTATCATTTCCTCGAGAAATAGGATGGTCCCATTAGGATGTGAATAGATTACCATTGGTTAAACCAGATTTTGATTAAGAACTTGTATCCACTGCCCCATATTGATAACCTCCGTGGCCAACATTGCAGGGTGATGGATTTTTCTGAGATCAATTTGTGGTTGGGAAACCATCATTTTTGCATTAGGAACTTTAAAATACAACTTAACCACTTTTTTGGAGATGTTTTAACATGTATGAGTATTTGGTGATTCTGTTCATCATTAGGAATGTATAATATGTTTTCACATATTTAATGAATTCGGTTTTACACCCATATTTGTATTGATTTATGGTATTTATCATGGAATACAAATTGGGGTATTCCCTCAGTTGACATGACCATTCTGAATATTTTGATATCATTATGAATACAGTAAAAGAGAACCATTTAAATACCATACTCCCCAAACTCCAATTTGGAATCAATAAGATTCCATTCATAGATCACATCATTTTGGTGGAAAGAGTGTTTGTTGATCCATAGGAAGTTAGATCAATTGTTTCATGGAAGTATCTGATGAATGTATTTTACACAAGTAGTTTCTTGGGGCTAGGTGGATATCACATGTGCTTCATTTGAAACTTATAATGCTTAGTTATACCTATCACATGATTTACTATGTATGTTGTAATGTTATTATAGTCTAAATATTTTGAAGTATCGTCTGATGATCTTAAAGGGAGACTAACTTCAACACCGATCTTGTTTTGTCTTGATCTTGAAAAAAGATAAATAATTTATTGTGAAACCTCGTGAATTGGGCTAGAAGAATTTCTGGTGTAGTGGGATTGAATTGTAGAATACGGGTCCTTCCTATTGAGACCCCATATGTGAAATTATCTTACAGAATACCTTAATATAGAATATATAGTTTAATCATTTTTCTATTGGAGGTACTATCTGTTAGGAGAATGGTTTTTAATTTATATGGAGAAAAATACATAAATTCATTTTCTCCCTGGATGATTTGAATCTCATACATTGTTGTTTTGTTGAGTAACATTAGTAATTTGACTCTGAGCTCTCTTATAAACTAAAAAAAGTTAAATGAGGTAGTTTAAGTCTTAAGTTGTAAGAATCATACAGATAAATTTTAGAGGATAGTAGTGAGTGGTAGCTTCTATCCCAGCATTCAGAGATAAATTTAGAGGTTGAGGAATATCATGAGAAGCCTATTTTTTCATCATTGGTAGGGACATTTGCCCAAATATACTAATTAATGATGGAATAAATATCATATCCCTAGGGTTTAGTCCTGAGGGAGAGTGTTTCAAGTGAGAACCCACCGACTGGTAGGGTTATGAAGGAGGATTAGTTCATAAACATTCATATGTTAGTTTGGGTGTTGTTCGGAATACCAGAAGTGTAACACCCGAGATTTAATGAGAAATACTTTTTATATTTATTATATTATATTCATCACCAAAGAAATATTTCACTATACACAACACTTTCTTTTCTTGCATTACACACAAGACAAACCTTCCTTGATAGCATGCGTTGTACACAATACCGAGTTTCGCTAAACAACGATATGTTATTAAAATATTATATAAACTGGCCATTATGAATATTAATACCCACTTTATGAAATTTTATAAACATTACCTTTCAAAATGGACTTCATTTTTGGATTCGGAAAATCAAATTATCCTAGGGTGTATTTTTGGTATTTTTCTGACAACTTTTAATTTTTGATGAATAGTGAAAACACTGAGTTATTTGTTAAAACCAACTTTTTATTTAAATAATCAAATTTTTTATTTAAATATATTTTAGGTCAAAATAAATACATAATACCTATATAATTTCAATGTAAATGATTAGGGTAACTTTATAATTATATAGATACATAAAAAGTTTATTGAACTTTTTTCCATTTTTTACCCACCTCCTAGGAGCATTTGAAATTGTACATAAAACATAATTTTACCGCTTCTTTGAGTTTAATTTCTAAAATCTGAGATACATGGTTAATATCAAGGAGTAAAATTTGGTTCAATATGATAAAAATAATTTTTGGTGAATAGTTAATTTTTACTTTTATTTATCACGGTTAAAATTAAATAGAGTAATTAAGGGTAAAAATGATATTATTATTACCCGAACACATTCCCTAATTATATTGGATAAGTTCAATTCGACCAAAAACAACCTTGGGAGTAAAATATGACCATTTAGATCCACTTGGATTAGATTAGGACACTTATTATTATTCTATTTAAAGAAGAGTTAAAGTAGTTAAAACCAAAGTTTAATAACTAAAACATTTTTAATATAGGGGTATACATAAGTTAAATTCGACTATAAATATTAATTAGAAATATAAAAATATTTCATACATTATGGTATTTTATTTATAATTTTTAGACATTAAATATTTTAATTTATTTATGACACAATGATGATGTAGTAATTACCTTATTAATGAAATATTAACATAATTGATATTATAAATACCCAAATAAATTTAATTGGAGACTTTTTATGAATTGAAATAATTTTATAGGTTAATAGGATATGTTATTATTGATTTAATTATCTTTATTACAACTAATCATACTGTTATGATTTTCACAAAAATAAATTAACAAATAGTGTCAAGATTGACATAAAATAGTTTTTAAAACTAATATTATATTATTAATTGTTATTTTATTCCTAAAAATATAAGGTTCAAAAAAATTACTTAGATAAGGTTATATATATTAATAATTAACCACTTGGGGTTCATTTGGCTTGTTATATTATGTTTATTAACTATATAGTGTAAGAAAAGAAGAAGACACGGTAAAACATAAATTATTTATCTTCGAGTTAAATCTAAATGATAAGGTTAATATAGTAACTTAAACTTGTCAAAAACCTTTTTTTTAGAGTATTTCAACTCATACCCACCTTATCTTATAAATAAATCATTTTTAGCTATTAAATACCGAATATGACATTATTATAAAATAATATTTTACGTTTTTTCTAAGGTGCCCCACTCCTCCCTTATAAAAGGGAACCTCTTCCCTCTCCTCCTTACACAACATTGAGCCTTCAAGCTCGTCCAAACCCTGATACTTACTCTTCTCAACTTACCTAGTAATATTCTAGAGGTTCTGGTATTCTCAAAAGACCAACTCTTTTCCCATAAGAGGAATTTAAAGGAGGCACGTCGAGGAAAAGGTAATCTCTTCTACCAATTATTTCACGATTCTTATTTATTATACTTCCTCTTAATTAGTTGTTTAATTATAAAGTAATAACATTAGTATCACTCATATACTGATATTTTATTATAAATATAAAACAACCCTATTTCAACTTCTATCCATCCTATGGAAAATGAAATCACCGTGAGTGCGTACGTACGGAATACCATTTCCACGTCGTGGTGTAATCAGTTTTCCACCACCACCTTACATGGATGGGTATAATGGTGAAAATAATAACTATATATGATTATTATAACATTATACTAATTCTGATATATTCTAACATCACTACAAGACCATTCAATAATTATGGGAATGATATCGTCGCTCGTGCGTACGTACGACTTACCGTCTCCACGATGCGATGTGATTCGTTCTACATGATCTTAACTAAACCATTATTATATAAACAAATTGAATGAATAAATATGATATATATTATAATATTACCATTCTGTACTTGAAATAGCTATAACCTAAAAATAGGAATAAGAATTTATTTGACAAAACATGCATAAGAACATAAAGCAATGAACACCCGAATAACAAGTAGTAATGAAATATTATTAATAAGAAGATAAGAATATTATCATATATGATATAATAACAATTAATATGATTCTTTAATAAGTAAATGACATTAATTAAATAATTATATAGGAGTTTTGGATACGTAGAAAGCATATCGGACCTAAGGTAAGTGAAAATCTCACAATCTCATTTTTATCCGAGATTGTTTGTACTTTTGAATTTACTGGGGAATATTTATCATCCACATCCATGTTTCCTCAATATATAATATTATATCTATCCTAATACAATTGTTTAAATACAATTTTATATAGTTTAATTTTTAGTAAACGATACGAAAGGAATCTTTTGGCGTTTTTAGTATGATGTACTTTTGGACTTTTCCGACCAAAGTACGAGAAAATGTTTTTTAAATTATATGGAGTGAATGGATTTTTATGATTTCATAGAACATTATTTCCGTAAAGCTTCCTTTAAAAGTATTCATGTTTATTTTTAATAAAATTATTTTAATTTAAAATTGTATGACATGTTAAGAAAAGAAAAATGTTTTTGAAGTAGAAAGGATATTTTCCTCAAGAATGGAGTTCAAGCATTTTATCAAAATTATTTACTATATAAGATAATATAGGTTTGTGTTTCTATTCCTATTTTTACATTGATTTGATTATTTTATGATGGAATTATTTTTATGATGTCCTTTTATCTTATATGGAATATGTTATGATGGCATGATGTTTAAGAATCCCATTTTTTATTACATGCGTTATGTTATGATTTATGATTTATGATCTTGTGGAAGACTTAGGAATGGTATAATTATGAGACGGGTAGGACATATATCTCCCTACAATGAATTTGTCAAATATTTATATCTCATGAGATAGATAAGGCTGGAACAGCAGGTCAATCCAGTTCATTGATACAGGACTGAGATGAGGAGTGAACTTGGTTTAGAAATGGACTTTGTCCGCTAGGATAGTCTTGGAAATGAGTCTTGACTACTAAGAAATGATTCTATATTATTATGTGTGTATGCAAAAAAATTTCATGTTTTATGTTATGATTAATGGGATTACATTTCACTAACATGATTTATCCAATGTTATGATATTATTATCTCTTTTTTAGGTTAAGATTTTAAAAATGTTATGTTCTTATGAATATGATATGATTGATATTTCGTTTTTTACCCTTACTGAGCATTTGAGCTCACCCTTTTGTTTGTTTTATTTTCCCCAGGTCAGGAAGATGGGTATTAAGTAATATATGCCAAAAGGGACTCTAGATATGATAAAATAAAAGGGAACTGTGTAGATGATTTATGAACCAGTTGTTTATGTTTCCCAGTTTCTAAAGACACTATACCTATACGGTCCATTCATGGTTTTGTTATATGTTGTAATAAGTGTGCATTAATTTTGAAATAATAACAATGTATGTAATGTATGGGTCGTTATAGTTGGTATCAGAGGAAGGGTATTGTCAACCTTTAGAAACTAGGATGTGAAATCCTTAGTAAGAACCCTAAGGATAAGACTAAGCATAGAACAAAATATTAGTGTTTTAGAAATGGACATGAGTAACCTATGATAAGACCTAAAGTGTGAAATTTTATTACTGATTATGTTGTCTTCCTGTTATAATTGGTGTTGCTCACACTATTATTCTTGGTTTTATTCAATGACTGGAACCCAAAGGAACCGTGTTAATGCGGAATGTGATGGGAAATGCAATGACTATCCCCCTGAGAAACCAAACTTTATGGGAGTTGGAATGAAAAATCTTGTAGCCATGCTCACACAATATTCTCAAGCTATGAATCATGCAGGACTTCAAAACGATCAAAGGAAGGAGAAACACTATGTTGAATCCTTCATGAGGTAGTGTCCACCCTCATTCAGTGGGTCTACTGATCCATTAGTGTCTAAACAATGGATCAGTACCACTGAAAATATATTTTTAGTTCTACAATGTTCTGAACATGATAAAGCCATCTTAGCAGTATATCGTTTGGAAGGTGAAGCTGATCAATGGTGGAATATTATCAAGAATACAAGGCCTCAGTATGAAATTGAATCCATGGAATGGGACGAGTTTAAGAGCTTTTTTTTCAATAAGTACTTCCCTCGTATTCTTTGAACAATGATGGAGAATGAGTTTCTTGAACTAAAGCAAATGGATGATGAATCTGTTGGTACCTACGAAGAAAATTTTACAAGACTTGCAAGGTATACTTCAGGAATTATTATCCAACCTAAGATTAATATCGATCAATTTTTTAGTGGCATAAAACCAAGTCTTCGAAGGGAGTTATCCATAAGGGATTTCAGTTGCTATGAGGAAATTTTTTGATTAGTTATCAAGGTTGAGATGGATATTGGAGTAACCCATCAGTCATATGGGTTTGATAAAAAGAGGAAAATGGAATTCAAAGGAAAATCTAAAGACCACAGTCAAAAGAAGATTATTTTTCTCTTATGCTCAATGTGTGGAAAGAAACATGGATGGAATTTTATTAAAGGGACAAGTAAATGATTCAAATGTGGATAAGAAGGTCATTGGTAATTTGAATGTCGTAATGATGGGAAAACGATGTCTAGTGATGTGAACAAAGAAAAGGGTACATAGAACGCACCTTCTACACTTCAATGTTACAAGTGCAAGGAAATGGGGCATTATGTTAATCAATTCCCTAATCCAAGGGTTTTTTATGATGATAGACGTCAAAAAACTCTTAAGGAAAAAAAAAAGGAAAGTCAGATGAAATTTCAATCGGCGATGTGGAGTATGATAACTTAGTGGTTAAAGGTACACTTTCCATCCACTCTAAAGTAGAAAATGTTTTATTCGATTCTGGATCCACCCACTCTTTTATTTATAAATAATTTTCTAATGGTATCGCCATATTACCTCAACAATTAGATGTTGAGTTAGTTGTGACCATCCCTAATGGAACAACAGTTGAATCAAAAGTTTACAATTCTTCTCCGATTGAAGTTTATGGGAAAGTGCTTCCTGCAAATCATGTGATCCTTCCTATAGTGGAATTTGATGTGATCCTTGGCATGGATTGGCTTTCTTTATATGGAGCTCGTATATATTTCCAATGAAGGGAAGTCACATTTCATATTCCTGATCAATCAATGATCATCTATCTATGCGAGGATAAATATAACCTTCCAGTGGAAATTTGTTCAATTTTATGGGTCATGATTCTAATAAATGAAGGTTATTTATCTCAATTGGTTTGAGGGAAACTCACGATTAAGAATACACCCATTGTATGGGAGTTTAATGATGTATTTACAGAGGAATTACCAGGTCTAACATGAAATTATGAAGTTGAGTTTTCAATAGAACTCATACAGGGTGCTATGCCCATTTCAAATACACCTTATAGAATGGCCCCAATTGAGTTGAAGGAATTGAAGAAGAAACTACAAGAGAATCTTAATAAGGGATTCATATGCCCTAGTACATCAACTTGGGGAGCACCTGTTCTGTTCGTTAAGAAAAAATATCGATCAATGAGACTCTAAATTGATTATCGAGAACTTAACAAGATCGGTATCAGGAAGAAATATCCTCTCCCACGCATTGATGACTTATTTGACGAACTATGTGGAGATCAATACTTTTCCAAGATTGATCTTCTTTCAGGGTATCATCAATTAAGGGTCAAATGGGAGTATATACAAAAGACGACATTCTATAAAAGTTATGGACACTATGAATTTACAGTGATTCCATTTGGTCTTACTAATTCCCCTACTATGTTTTTGGATCTAATGAATAGATTCTTTAGAGACTATCTTGATCAGTTTGTGGTAGTCTTTATAGATGACATTCTTGTCTATTCAAAGAGAAATGAATAACATTATGATCACTTGAGAATTGTATTGAAGAATCTATGAAATGAGAAGATTTATGCCAAATTTTCCAAGTGTGAATTTTGGCTTCAAAAAGTTTCATTATTGGATCACATAATCTCAAAAGAGGGGATATCTTTAGATCCAGTAAAAACAGAGGTTATCGAAAGATGGTCAAGACCAACAACAGTAACTGAGATCCAAAGTTTTCTTGGTTTGGCATGATATTATCAATGTTTTGTGAAATATTTTTCATGATTATCTAATCCACTCACCAGGTTGACTCGAAAAGAAGTTATGTTCGTTTGGATGGAGGAGTGTGAAGAGAATTTCAAGGAGTTAAAATGAAGATTATCCAATGCACTTGTGCTCATGCTACCTTGTAGTGGAGAAAGGCTTGTGATCTACAGTGATGCATCCAAGAAGTGATTGGGGTGTGTTCTCATGCAAAATGATATGGTGATATATTATGCCTCATGAAAATTGAAAAAACATGAGCGAAATTATCCAACTCATGAATTGGATATAGATGCAGTAATCTTTGAATTAACGATTTGGAGGCATTATCTTTATGGTGAAAGCTGTGATATTTATACTGATCATAAAAGTTTGAAATATATTTTCACACAAAAGGAGCTGAATATGTTCCAAAGAAGCTTGTTGGAGCTAATTAAGGATTATGACTGCTCAATTCATTACAAACCTGGGAAAGAAAACAAGGTGGCAGATGCATTTAGTTGACAAGACCATGCTACCTTATCCATGATGAGGATCACAAATGATCCAATATTTTAGGATTTACAAAGTATGGATCTTGGAATTATAATAGAAGGGGGAAAATCGCATCTTTCTCAAATGAATGATAAACTATTTATACATGTAAATATTAAAGGGGAACATAAAGATGATGTAGAGTTACAAAAGGAGGTGAGAAGTGTTTCTGAATTCCACATTGATTGTGATGAAATAATAAGGTTCAGGAATCAAGTATGCATTCATCCCATCACAGAATTAAAGAATGAATTATTGAATGATGCTCGTAGTTCTTTATTTTCTATTCACCCATAGAATAATGAAGATGTATAGGGACCTGAAGGAGTACTTCTGGTGGGATGGCATGAAAATAGATGTTGCTGAATATGTCCCTCGATGCTTTCTTTGTCAACAACTTAAAGCTAAGAGACAGAAGTCGATGGGGATGTTACAACCATTACCCATACTAGAATGGAATTAGGAAAAAATCACTATTGACTTTGTCACTGGACTTCCTAAAACATCCAAAGGCAATAATGCTATCTAGGTTATAGTTGATTGTCTTATGAAGTTGGCACACTTCATTGCTATTAGAGAAGATTTTTCTCTTGAACAGCTTGTTAGGATATATGTAAAGGAAGTGGTAAGATTTCATGTAGTACCACTTTCAATTATATCTGATAGGGATCCGAGGTTTACCTCGAAGTTTTGGCGAAGTCTTTAGAATACTCTAGATATAGAGTTGAGTTTCAGTACTGCTTATCATCCTCAGACAGACGGTTAGTCTGAGAGGACAATTCATCCTCCAGAAGAAATGTTGAGAGCTTGATCTTTGGATTTCCATGGTGGTTGGGATCAACTCCTACCATTGGTTGAATCTTCTTATAATAATAGCTTTCACTCCAGTATTCAGATTGATCCATATAAAGCACTCTATGGAAAGAAATGGAGAACTCCAACTTCCTTGGAAGAATATGGGGAAAGAAATTTATTAGGACCTTATCTTGTTGACGAGATGGCAAAAAAGGTCAGATCTATTCAACAACACATAAGAGCAGCTCAGAGTCGACAAAAAATCATGTCGATAACTGATGAAAATACCTAGAGTTTGAAGTAGGTGATAATGTGTTCTTACGAATATCTCCATGGAAGAGAGTAATGAGATTTTGAAAGAAGGGGAAGTTGAGCCCTAGGTATATTGGTCCTTTTGAAATACTGGATCGTGTTGGGAAGGTAGCTTACCGATGCGAGCTTCCACCGAATCTCTCTCAAGTTCATGATGTGTTCCATGTATCTCTCATCAGAAAGTACATACCCGATCCTTCAGATGTACTCAACTCAGAAGTTGTACCGCTGGAGCAAGATCATTCTTATAAAGAACAGTCGATAAAGATTCTGGATCATGGATAAAAAGTCATACGGAACAAGATCACTCGCTTGGTGAATGTATTATGGAGGAACCACCAATTAGAATAAGCTACATGGTAACTTGAGGATATGATGAGGGATAGGTATCCTCATCTTTTTGTTACAAAGTGACGAATTTCAAGGGTGAAATTCATTTTAAGGGGGGTAGAATGTAACACCTGAGATTTTATGAGAAATATATTATTTTTATGAGTTATGATATATGCATCACCAAAATAATATTTCACTGCACACAACTCTGTCTTGGATTGCGTTACACGAAAGATCAACCTTCCTCTATAGCTTGTGTTGTACGCAATACCATGTTTCGCTAAATAACAATATGTTATTAAAATATTATATAAAATGGCCACTATGAATAGTAATACCAACATTTTGAAATATTATAAATTTTAGCTTTCAAAATGGACTTCATTTTTGGATTTTCAATATCAAAATTAGCCTAGGGTGAATTTTTGGTATTTTTCTGAAAACTTTCAATTTTTGATGAATAGTGAAAACACTGAGTAATTGGTTAAAACTGACTTTTTATTTAAATAATCATTTTTTTATTTAAATTTATTTTAGGTCAAAATAGATACATAATACCTATATATGTTCAATGTAATTCATTGGAGTAACTTTGTAATACTATAGAAACATAAAAATTTTATTGAGCTTTTTACCATCTTTTACCCACCTCCAAGGAGCATTTACAATAGTACATAAAACTTAATTTTAACGCTATTGTGAGTTTTATTTCAAAAATCCAAGAGGCACTGTTAATATGAAAGAGTTAAATTTGGTTCCGTAAGATAAAAATAATTTTTGGTGAATAGTAACGTTTTACTTTTATTTACCACGGTTAAAAGTAAATAAGGTAATTAAGGGTTAAAATGATATTATTATTACCCTAAAACATGTCCTAATTCTATTTAATAAGTTTAATTTGACCATAAACAACCTTAGGAATAAAATATGTCCATTTATGTCAACTTGGATTAGATTAGGACACTTATTATCATTTTATTTCAAGAAAAGTTAAATGAGTTAAAACCAAAGTTTAATAAATAAAACATTTTTAATATAAGGTTATACATAAGATAAATTTGACAATAAATATTAATTATAAAGATAAAAATATTTACTACATAATGGTATTTTATTTATTAGGTATTAAATAATTTAATTTATTTATGGCACAATGATGATGTAGTATTTACCTTATTAATGAAATATTAACATAATTCATATTATAAATACCCAAATAAATGTAATTTTTGGACTTTTTATGAATTACACTAATTTTATAGGTCAATATGACATGTTAGTATTGATTTAATTAACTTTATTTGAACTAATCATGTTGTTATGACTTTCACAAAAATCAATTACCAAATACTGCCAAAATTGACATAAAATAGTTTTTCAAAAAAGTATTATATTATTAATTGTTATTTTATTCCTAAAATATAAGGTTCAGACAAATGACTTAGATAAGTTTATATATATTAATAATGAACCACATGGGGTTCTTTTGTCTTGTTATAGTAAATTGATTAACCATATTGTGTAAGAAAACAAGATGACACGGTAAAATATAAACTATTTAACTTAGAGTTAAATTTAATGATAAGTTTAAAATAGTAAAATAAACCTATCAAAAACCTCTTGGTTGAGACTATTTCGACCCATCCCCACCTTAGCTTCGAAATAAATCAATTTGAAGCTATTAAAAACCTAAAATGACTTTATTATAAAATAATATTTTAAGTTTTTTCTATGGTTCCCCTCTCCTCCCTTATAAAAGGGAACATCCTCCCTCTCCTCTTTACACAACATTGAGCCTTCATGCCTGGCCAAAACATGATCCTTACTCTTCTCAAATTCCCTAGTAATATTATTGAGGTTATGGTCTTCTAAAAATACCAACTCTTTTTCCCTTAAGAGGAATTTTAAAGGAGGCACGTCGAGGAAGAGGTAATCTCTTCAACCGATTCCTTCAAGTTTCTTCCTTCTTCTACTTCCTCTAATTTAATTTTTTCATTATAAATTAAAAACATTAGTATCACTCATATACTGATATGTTATTATAGATATGAAATAACCCTATTTCACCTTCTATCTATCCTACAGAAATGAAATCACCGCGCGTGCGTACGTACGGAATACCGTCTCCACACCGTCGTGTAATCTGTTTTCCACCACCACCTTACATGGATGGGTATAATTGTGTAAATAGTAATTATATATGTTTAGTATGACATGATACTAATTATGAGATATTATATCATCCACCCCAACACCAATCAATAATTATGGGAACGATATCATCGCTCGTGCGTACGTACGGCTTACCGTCTCCACGATGCGATGTGATTCGTTCTACATGATATTCACTAAACCATGATTATATAAAAACATTTAATGAATAAATATGATATATATTATACTATTACCATTCATTAAATTGTGTATCTATAACCTAAAAATAGAAATAAGAATTTATTCGACAAAACACGCATAATAACATAACGCAATGAACACCCGAATAACAAGAAGCAATGAAATATTATTAATAAGAAGATAAGAATATGAACATATACGATATCATAAAGATGAATATGATTCCTTAATAAGTCAATGACATTATTTAAATCATTATTAATGAGGTTCAAATATGTACGAAGCATATCGGACCTATGAAAATGGAAAATCTCATAATCTCATTTTTATCCGAGATTGTTTATACTTCTGAATTTACTGGGGCATATTTATCATCCACGTCCATGTTTACTCAATATATAATATTATTTCTATCCTCCTACAATTTTTTAAATACAATTTTACCTTTTTTTGAATTTTTAGTAAAATATATGAAGGTAATATTTTGTCATTTTTAGTACGATGTACTTTTTGACTTTTCCGGCCAAAGTACGAGAATTTTTTTTTAACTTATACAGCATGAATGGATTTTTATGATATCACATAACATTATTTCCATAAATATTCCTTTACAAGTTTTCATGTTTATTTTTAATCAACTTCTTTTAATTTAAAATTGTATGACTTGATAAGAAAGGAAAAATGTTTTTGAAGTAGAAAGGATAATTTCCTCAAGAATGGAGTTCAAGCATTTTATCAAAATTATTTTCCATATAGGATAGTATAGGATTATATTTATATACCTATTTTTACATTGATTTGATTATGTTATGATGGAATTATTTTCATGATGTCTTTTTATCTTATATGGATTAGGTTATGAGGTCATGATGTTTAAGAATCCCAATTTTTATTACATGGGTTATGTTATGATGTATGATTTATGATCTTTTGGAACACATAATAATGGTATCATAATGGATGGGAGGGACCTATATATCCATCCAATGCATTGGGTAAAGATTTATATGTCATGATATATACATGGCTGGAATGGCAGGTTAATCCGGTTCAGTGATACAGGACTGAAACGAGTAGTGAAATCGGTTCAGAAATGGACTTTGTCCGCTAGGATAGTCTTAGAAACGAGTCTTGACTACTAAGAAATGATTCTCTATGATTATGTGTGTATGAAACAAAGTTTCATGTTTTATGTTATGATTATTGGGATTACATTTCAATACCATGATTTATCCCATGTTATGATATGATGATCTCTTTTGCAGGTTATGATTTTCAAAATGTTATGTTCTTATGAATATGATATGATTGATATTTCCTTTGTTTACCCTTACTGAGAATTTCAGCTCACCCTTTTGTATGTTTTCTTTTCCCCAGAACAGGAATAAGGGTATCATGTAAGATATTCCAAAAGGGACTCTATATATGATTGAATAAATGGGAGATAGTGTGGATGATTTATGAACCAGTTGTTTATGTTTCCTAGTTTCTAAAGACACTATACCTATACGGTCCTTTCATGGTTTTGTTATATGTTGTAATAAGTGTGCCTAAATTTGGAAATAATAACAATGTATGTAATGTATGGGTCATTATATGAAGACATTATGTAGGAATCCCATGCCTTTATTTGTGAATTACACCCTAGGAATGACAAGATGTAGTGATACATCAACACTAGTATTTGTGTTCTTGAATGATGTTTCATATTGGATGTTTTATCATATGGGGTTGCAACTATCAAAATTTGAAGGTGGAGAACCAGTAGCCTACTAGAATATTATAGCCTCTTTCAATTCATGAATGGATATGAGATGATGTCACTACGTATTTTATGTTGGTATTTACAAGAACCCATCATGGTAAAGATGTAGTAAGGGTGGTTTTTGATAGGATGATATAGGTATCACACTAAATACCTCTCCAAGGGATCTTTTCTATTAATGAGATCAGGATGAATTATATTCAGGAGATTGTGCCCCTTCATTGTGTTCTCTATTAATCATATCAGATCAATATTACATGTTTTCATCCATGTTCTAGAATGGTTTTCCGATAGAACTGGGTTCATTGGTGCTCTTGAGTACAACATATCATCGTCAAACAAATGGTCTGTCTAGACATACTATATGGGTGTTGGAGGAAATGATTCATGCATGTGTCTAATATTTTTGATATTATTTGGAGAAGAACATATCCCTCATTGAGTTTTTATACAATGATAAATTCCTATGTTCTATTCTAATGGATCTTTATGAGGATATATATGGTAAGTACTACTATTCTACCTTCTTCCTATTAATGATAGGTGATGCATTACTATTGGGACCATATCTCATTCTGGACACTTCAAAGTACGTATATATTATTCGGAAGTGTATGGATATATCAAAACCATGAAATTATTCTTATACCAATCATTGTCAATGACATCCCGAGTTCAAGGTGGGAAAATCTGTCTTTCTGAATGATTCTCAAAACTAGGTTAAAAATGAATTTATAGATAGTTAAATCTATTTTAACAATACATATTTCTATTCAGGAACATGGTGGGAGTTATTCCATTAGCTTATTAGTTGGATTTACCTTAGAGGTACCATGTCATGCTCGAAACCTTAAATATATTATGAGTTCACCATCAGTACTCTAAACCATCTCATTCTTTTGATCCTGAGGATATTGAGGTGGATGTGGGGGAATCATTAGAGGATATAAAAATATATTTCTTGTAACATATCATAAAGGTTATATAAGGTAGGAAAGGTTCTATATTCTAGGTACTGTGGAAGCATAACCATGTTTAATATGTGACCAGGTAGATAGAGGATAATATATATGATACGGGGAGAATATTTTCTTAGATGATGTTTTTCTACCATCAGAGTGTAAACAAAAGAGTGCCTAATTTAAAAGCAGGGAGGTTTTAACATCCATGTTTTTCAAATAGGTATGAATTATATTATTTTTTCTAAAACCATCATTAGATTTGTCTTTTGGATTAGACTGGGTAATTGAGAATTTTGGTCAATCCATTTTTTATTAGAATGAATGTAGTTGGGGGTTAGAGATATTCTATAAAAGAAGTCATGAGGATAATTGAACAAACCATACCAAATGTGTTTTTTGTACAGAATGAATCCAATACACACTATGAATTACATTCATGATTATAATTAGACTAATCAAACCATATACATGTTGTGATTTGGGTTTTCTCAGAGTGGTAAATACCTAATGAATTCACATAATGAATTATATTCATGATGAGAATTTCTTGGAACATGTTTTTCTAAACGGGTAAGAACCCTTCATTTTATGAATCCCCTTTCTTATTCATGAGAGAAGACCTCTGCCTATGGGATTCCTCCAACCCCTAAACCTAGTTTCCTTTTTTTCTCTAATATATGGAATCCAATAAAGCCATCGTCTACTATAATAGATTTCTATTAGTAATATATCCATTCCCCTTTCTCATTTCACCGTTTATCTTCCTATAGATGAAATTATTTTGGTGTCACCAAAATTCCCTATTTTCAAGAAATTTTTCAATTCTTCCATTTTCATGCATTCTATCATGATTCAACATCTGATACTAATTGTGCGTTTTTCTACCAACATGAGGTAGGATTTGGAGATATTCCTACAAAAAAATTCATACTTTATAATATTTGTCATTATTCCATGCACCAAAAAAATCTGAAAAACAACTTTTAATTGTTTAATTAATGAATTAATGCGATGTTTCCATTCATAGATTAAACCAATAATCTTGTGAAATAATAGTAGATGTTTACCACTAGACATGAACCACCAAAAAATTTTACTTACTTAATGGCCTAATATCCATATTCTATGAATTTAATTAAATCAAAATTGAGTTGTAAAATGAACCTTGTAATGATTTAATTTTTTTTATTAAATGGTATATTTTTTCATGCTAGCTAAAACTGGAACCTCAAACAATGTTGAGGGTTATAAAAGGGTTTTGGATTAAGGAAAAATTGGGCTGGCTTATTGAGATTAATAAAAATTAATGTTGTAAATGAATCCCAATATTCTGGGAGTGATTCTTGGTTTCTTTTATAGAATAATTTTGACAATATCACCAAGCGGGTTACTTATATACTTTTCCTAGGAGAGATAACTAGTTTCCTTTTAAATTACCTTGGATAATCTCAATGGGAAATTTTTCTATTACATTCTATAAGAATTATTTTTTTATCAAAGTTGAATATCATGGAAATTCTCATAGGTTTTACCAATAAACCATATAGAGAGTGATCCATGGGTTACTATTATGGATTTACATGGGCAGACTATAATAGATATGGATACATATAGTTCTCCAAGATAGATACTTACGATCCTCTTTATATATCTCCTTGGATGGTCTAAGGATGCCTCTTTAATATGAATACTTGCTTCAATTTATTTTAGTATATGGATGCGTCCACCATGACAAATAACATGCTTAGGTTTGGCCAATGTTTACACTTGATTTATAAATAACTAATTGTGTTTTCCATAGGTGTATTCTAGTATAATTATATATATTTATATAGGTTATCATATATACCATATTTTAATAGTTTTACCTGTGTTCATATATATCATTAATATCATAAAGAAGGTATTATCGATCAGGTATCCCATGGGGAACCCAGACCGATGTGTTTTATTTATTTGATAATTTACACTTGGATTTAGCTTCACATTGCATTTTCATATCCATATTATGAATAGTTCTATAAACCATTGGTGGTGGCCTATAGGGTATATATCACACCCTGTTTGGGCCACCTATGGTACCCAAAACGGCTCAGGAATGTAATGGTAAACAAGGGGAAGAACCCAACTTTATATAGTTATGTTTTTGTACTAGTAAAGAGTATGAGATAAGAGGACCAAGCTTATGCTTGTTATTCTAGTGGAGGAATATTTTAGTATTTTGGACTTTTTTTGGAATTTTGAATATTCTTATACCATTATATCCTACATACTAACTTTTTCTTTTACGACATAATAAAGTTGTTATCATTTTTGTATCTGATATTCATTTAGCTTCCATCAATTTATTATTTGGATGATTTATTATTCTAATGTTATATAGTTATTATTATTTTTCTTACTCAAATTTATTTTTTAACAATATGGATTACACTAATCGTTTTTTGGTTTTGGATTATTGTATTTTCATTATTTTGTTCGTTAATCATCTTAACTATTGCTATTTTTTTCATTGATTCTCCATTAAAGATCTCATCCATTATTATCTAAAAATAACAAATAATCATGAATTTTTTTCAATAGTTAAAGAGATAAAAGAATAATATAATAAAATAAACATAAGGGTTTGAAGATTGAAAATTAATTTCTAGTTTTTTTAATAGATTCTATAATATTGATTTATGGAATTGATTACCTTGCTATTGTTTGAATGCTTCGACAGAATTTTTTTACAAATAAGTTCATATGTTATCATTACAATCAATTATTTTTATTATGTTCACTATTAGATAATAACATAAATATTAAAATGGGAAGAACATGATAGATTAAAGAGTTAGTCATTATTATAACTTATGCATAAAAATTATAATAAAATTGAAGCTTATTGATATTTTAGATTGTTTTCTTTGATGTAATATACTATTTTTTGACTATGGTTATTAATATGGTTTTATTCATTCTAACATTATAATGGAAACAATTTCATTTTAATGAATGTGTGGTTTTTGTTATTTTTTTCATTATTTTTTAGGATGTATTGATGGTATTTTGTTTTTATGGTGATGGTTGATGCAGTTGATGGTGAAATATTATGGTGAAGATGAGTAGTGATGATGAAGATATTTTTGTTAAGGGAATGTGATACTAGTGATAAAGCTATGTTGGTTTGGTAGGTTATTTACATTATATTTTTAATATAATGTATTTTTCTGGTTATACCTCCTAAAAATGATTAATGGTAATGAATTAAATAAATAATTATAATTTAATGGGAATATATTATGCTGATATAAATGATGTTGATGTAAATAATTTAATAAATAAATGAATTAATTGATTAATTGTTAATTGAATATAATATGGTTGTATAATGATATATTATTATAAAGAATTGGTTCTTAGATTATATATAGAAAATGGATTAATAATGGTTTATATAGGTGCTCATATAAAATAAAATAGTTATAATAATTACATTAATTTATAATTGTAACACGGATATTAATGGTTAATTAAACAATTAATGAGATGTTAATTTAATTATAAGATCTTAAAGATGGTGAATACACACACACACACACAAAGATATATATATATATATATATATGAGTATTGGGTAATTTATTAAAAATAAATTATTATGAATGGTGGTGTTGGAAAATGTGGGGCACACATTTTAAAGAGGACCCTAATATGAGCCGATTTTTGATGACATGAGTTCATTTCATGATAAATGAGTATCACAATATATTATGAAGGAAGTAATATGATATCTATGTACCTTATTATTTTATATACAAAGAGGGATGGATATATTTAAAAATAACTTTCCAATTTCGTGATGTGGGGGTGATAATATTTTATTGTAAATAATACATGGATTTAATCTATTTGAGATGATTTTTCCCCAAAGCATAAATTTCATTTCAAATCATACATGGACCACTTTTTTTCCTTAAAGAAAATTTAATAGATAATTTCAATAGGAATTGGTGTAAATATTTCCATATTATTTTTTTATTGTTTATGAAGCTAAAAAGTCACATAGATAAAATATACAACCATTTTTTGTTGGGATATTTGTGATGGTGTTTTTCAAAATTCTATTATGTTTCATATAAGATAAAGTTTGTGAACACACTTAACTGAAGCCTATGTGCATTATCATTCAAAATATGTATGAATTATTTTATAAATTACTTCATCCAATCCCCTTATAAGTTTTCATACCTTTAACCCTACTGCTATTTCTCCTTATACACATGGAAAAATTCCAGGTATCTTGACTCACACACTGCCCCCAAGTATCTTACCAATAGGAAATCATTTGAGTTCCCTACCATAAGACCATCATCAGATTACATGGGTTCCAGTGACAATTGTTACTGAATTAATAGGTTCCCAAGAATTATTTTATCATAAACAATACACCAAAACTCATTCTTTGACATGAATCTAAATAGAGAATACCCTAACGATCCCAAAGAGAATTTGAGTGAAATATTACAAAATAAGTTTTCATGAACACAACTATGGTTATTTTGACACAAAATAGAGTATTAATAAAGATTAATTCTCTGATACCTCTACAAAGGATAGGGTACGATTTCCATTTTAGTTGTGTATTTAAAAATGAATAGTGAAATTCCATGTTTTCTAGGATATGCCAATTTGAATACATTCGTAGGATATCTAATTGGGGTCATATTATATCTCTTTTCAAATAACATCCTAAAACTCTTAGAATTTATCCTAGTGGATGACTTGTGTAATCTCTATAAAATCAAGAAAAACTCTCATTAGTCATTCGTTACAAGTTATTAGTATTATTTTAGTTTTTATATAATGATTGAAAACATGTAAATAAAAGGGTTGTTAATGTTGTATGAAGAAAAAATGAAAATAAATGAGTGAAAAAATGTATGTGAAATAAGAGAATCAATTTTGATCCTTTTGATATATTTCAACTTAATTCTATCACTTCATTATATTATGAAAATCCCACTTGGAATGGCACATAAATCTCTGGTCCATTAATTTGATAGAATATGGTGTTTTTGGATTTTTGAGAAGACAATGTGTCTAGTTTCTATACATTTCTAGATTCATAGTTTTTCATGTTTTCCAATGGTGGATTGCCTTGGTGGTCACTAACTAGTGGTGACTCGCTAGTGGTGGATTTCTAGTGGTGACCCACTGTAGGTCGCTTATTGGTAGTCACTCATTGGAAGTGACTCACTAGAAGTCGCTCATCCAGAGGGGCATCATCCTGTGATGTCTCACCTTTATGTGTCTCACTGATGGTGGTATTATATTAATCAGATGTTTTCTCATTGAGAAGTTCTTCTCCTAGTGGTGTCTCATAGTGGTGCCTCCCGGAGTGGTGACTCACCGAATAGTGACTCACTGAACATTGACTCTCCAAATGGTGACTCACCGAATGGTGACTCACTGAATGGTGACTCACAGAATGGTGGCTCGTAGAGTGGTGACTCTCTATGTAGTGGCTCACCAAATTCCGACTCATTGAGAAGTGCCTCCTCTAATAGTGGGTCTTAAACAGTGTTTCCAACATCCTACATTTTCCACCTTCTGACATTTTCATTAACTTGAACTGATTTCCATGCATTAATTGGATAGTTTTGGGACCATATCAAAGACAATAAATCCTAAATTTATTTTCCAAATTCTCAGGGGATTTTAGTTTGTCCAAATGCGTTATCTCAACTAGATCATCCATTAACAAAAAATCAAACAAATATCCTAAATGTTGCTCTATTTATATCATCTGAAGTCTAAGATAACATCCCTTATTGATTATACATGATTTCCATTATTGGGAGACACTTAAAACCCATACTCATTGTTGGATTAATGCGATCATGATGTGGATTTTGGATCATTTTTCCCCAATTTTTTTTTCTGTTTCATGTGCACCATATATTGGTGCTATCAGGAAGGTCCATTTTTATTTTCTTCCAAGAAGGATCCCCTCTATATTTATTATTTTTGTATAATGCAGGGTGGGTGTATGAATGATTCTATTATGAATATAATTGAATGAAAATTATCTAATGAAAATTGACCCATTTGGAACTCTGAATGATTTCATGGAGGAACCAATCACCTTGAATCATTCACCATTGATCATAAGGAGAATATTTCATGTCTTGACTGATTATTTGTAGTCTTCTCTATTTCAATATGAAGGATGATGATCATCTATTTTTCTTGAGATCATTATCGATATATTACCTATATGTATTTGAGATTTTTATCTTATGAGAATATTTGTTGCACAATAATTCACTTAGCACAAGAAATGATATAAATTGGGTTAATTTCTTGGGGTTTGACAATTAGTTATTGGTCAATGTCGAGAAAATAATCTTTTTTTTATGTAAACCCATATTTTAATAATAATAATATTCTTATTCTTATTATATTATCAAGAAGTGGAATAACTCAATGATAGAAAATATCACTTTATTACAAAATAATTTTCTGTTTTTATATGCGATTTCAAATAAACTATATAATTTCATATTGGGCCTTGACATGACCCATTAACTCCATTGAACATTTATTGAACATTGAATAGTAAATAATTTTTAAATAAATAAATATTAGTATATTATTTAATAAATATATTATTAAATATTACATTAAATAATAGATGAGTACTTGTTTATTTAATATACAACTAACCTATTTTATATACTTGAATAACTAGTGTCTTATTTTATGTGATCAACACATCTAACCTAATTATTCATCCTTGGTCTTGGGAATAATTTTTCTATTCAAATATTAACTTCAAAGAGAATTTAAAATTTATTATGCATACACATTGTGTGTGATACCATTTGAATCATACATAACGATATTAGGTGAGTTGGACTAAAATCAATGATTATTATCCTGGAAAATATTAATACACCCATAATGAAAAACATTAATTATTCAGTGAAAATAACATTATATAGACTCATTTTGTGTTGTATGATTCTTTTACCCTCGATATCTCATCAATCATTTTTTATAATTGTTTTATCAACAAATATTCTTGAGATTAAAATATTTAACTACCCAAAATAAATTCATTGAAAATCTTCCATTATGATAAAAATTGTAGCAAGATGGCCATGATAACCCGAAACATCATCTGACTTAGCTTGCCACTAAGCCTAGATGGAATTATTGATACCCATTGGTAGGTAACTAGTTACTAAGAATAAAAGTTTACTCCATTAGGAATGAGTTTACCTTAATTTAAAATAATCTAATAGTGGATAATTTATTGAAAATTATATATTTCATGTCCAAATTTTTGACATCCATAAAAAAATTGATAGAAACAAATAAAGGATCAAAAAAAGTCACATATAATAAAATAACCATTTAACCAATTTATTAAAATATATCATATCATTCCAAATAAATAAATCAATATTGAACACAAAAAGACAATTTTATGATATCAAACTGCAGTCTTATCCAATATATCAAGTTCTCTAAAAAATGAACCCAAAACTAGACAAAATATTAATGCACCATCTATTCAAAACATGGTAGTAAACAAATCCTCACTATCACTTAGAATCGAAAAGAATATAATAACTGAGATTATTTTGTTCATGGAGCATGTATAGAATATGATAAATGCACTCACAAAAACAAACATAGTGAGTGTGTATGTAGGGAGTGAGATAAAATTCCTATTGGGAACTCACCCAAGAGTCTACTCAATTATATTAATTTTCTAGTTCATTAAATGTAGTTTGAATGAATATATAAAATAGGGTTTTTTACATAATTCATGAGTGAAATAAAACCACATGGCTCTAATAAATGATAAAGAATGTTGTCTTTATAAAAAAAATTATCGATCGAATGAGATCGTAGTATATTTGTTTTGTCAATATGAAAAAAATCACATTTAAATCACATCTTAACGCGATGGAAAAAATATAGAAGAATTTCCCAAAATATCTTATTTTATATTTCCAAAAAAAAATTCATTAATGTCATTTAAAACAATTAATCCAGGATGATAAGTAACACAATAAAAATGGAACCCAAGTATAGATTAAGAAATAAAAATGAGTGCACAATAAAAAGGGGTTCAACCAATAAGAATATAAAGGGGGATACAGATAAGAATTGAATAAGAATACTATAAAATATAACAACATAATATGTATTACATTTCATGAGAAACATCCTAGGACATATTTTGTGTTGGTATTATAATTTACCAAATACAGAAGACCAACAATTAGACTAAGTTGCATCTAAACTAAATATGATTCCACCAGACTTTCCCACCCTTACATCCCTAGGGGAACTCCCTCTTTAGTCTAATTTCACACAAGAGGGGGTAGAAACCCTTGTGTGATCTGATCAATTTTAGTACATATCAATGTTTCATAACAAGATTATCAGGATCCCATGGCCAATAAATAGTATATGTGTAGAAGAAATAATAATAATTATAATAGTAAAAAATAAGAAATGCCACAAATATTTCATGCAATACCCTTACAAAAAACATTCCCTTTCAAAATTTACAAGAAACATATAAATATAATATAATCACTACATGTAAATCATATCATAGTGGAAAATAAGGGGACATCATAATTTTAGATCCAACCAATTTATAAGGTGCCAAACATATTACAAAAAAATCACCACATAGTGGTTGTTTTAGTAACCATGTTGAAATAAATCAAGTTAATATAATATAATATAGTAGGGGTCTAATCAAACAACCAATATAAAATTTATTTATAATTTTCGAATGATTCAATTAAACCACCACAAAATGATATAAAAAATCCATACTTCTTCCCCATCCACCTCCCCCAACATGACCCTGAACCCTATCCCACCTCCCCAGACCTCTACCACTCCCCACCCTGGCGGTTATCCTGACCCTTCCACCTTATTAGCAACCCTCATTCACACCACACATCTGACCTACCTCCATACTCGATAGAAACTCTACCCCCACAACCCCCACTAGCACCCCATGGAAACTATACATAACCCATCAAACCTACCTCTCCTTGGCTCAATTCCAATCATCGATGGTAGCATAGACTCCCCACTCCAATTAAACACCCTCTACTAGGATTTGATCATTTACTCAGTAGAAATGTTGACCCCACTTAAAGGATGAATCATCATCCCCATAATCACCCAAAATCTATTATTCCTCATGGGGGGTATTTTTTATAATTTCTCTCCACTATACTGACTTTATGTATACATGGTATTAGATTACACTTTATTTTATAGTTAATATGTAATTGTAATTGTGTACTTTTTCATTTATCCTAGAAAATTCCATCATAGGGAGTTTATTTCTATAAAAATAGAGTAAGAGGTTAAATGGTTTAATAGATATGACATGGTTATCATACTTATAGTCCATTCGTTCCCTAGAGTAATTAGATAGATATCATTTGATATATGATTCCATATATTAGAGAAAAGTTTTATTATACAACTATGGTATTAATAAATTAGGAATATTTTAGGGCCAATACAATTTACCCCATTCGTATTAATTATAACTCTTTATTATCTAATAAGAATTATTCAAATGATTCCATGGAATATTTAAAATTTCATGAAGAAAAACTAAGTACATATAGCCTAATGAGATGGTTTTCTCTTGGGTGCATCCTCAATTATAGTAGAAATGGGAATGTTATCTTTTACAGCCATGGTAGACATATAGAGTTTAATATTTTGTGTTTTCCGGACATATCGTTAGTTCATATAGAGATGAATATTTTTGTATCATTAATTTTCATACAAAAACACTTTTCAATATATATATATATATATAATTTTTGTTATTATAATTATTATTTATATGAATTTAATAATATAAACATCGTTTTTTTGATTTACAATATTGATATTATATTATTTCTATTTTTATACTTTTCATGAATAATTGTTTTGTACCTAAATAGTGAAAAGAAACATTTTTTCTACCACATTTACATTAATTACAATAATATAATATAATAATGGATTGATTTTTTTGATAAATTTTTATATAATATATATATTTATAATAAATCAAAAATTATCATTTTTTGTTTTTATAAAACATTTGTAAACATTTTTTAAACATATATAATATTTTAATCAAAATACTAATATATTTGAATAAATAATTTTTTTTCTTATCTTATTTAAATTATATACATAAAATGTATATTTTGTTATAAATCAATATTATTATATTATGTAATAATTATAGTCAATATTTTGGGAATTAATGTATAATTATTATGATAAATATTGATGACCATCGCAATAATAAAAATAATATTTTTAAATAATTGTTTTATTAATATTTGTAACATATAACTAATAAATTATATTGATCTATTTACAATATTTACACTATAATTATGTTTAAAATATATTGGAATATATTAAAATATATTTTTTTATTAATCAATTCATTATAACATTATGAAAAAACAATAGTAAAAATATAATTTTTCATAAGAAAATAGTTTTCCTAAATATAAAATTTTTTCTTTTTATTTTATATTTTATCATGATTATAAATTAAATGACATTAAATTCAAAAAAACGGATGAATGCACAAAAAAAAATTGATGGTTTTTATTAAATTTTTTGTAAAACATATTTTATATTGTTAAAAACATGTAACTAGGGAAAAAATAAAAAAAACTAATAAGTTTATATATAAGAACAAATAATTTTATCATTACTAATAAGTTTTAGGAATTTTTTGAAGTCATACAACATGAACTGTATGAAGGGTGTGCCATGTAATCGATTTTTTCTTTTCTATAGTAGTTTTATGATATCATGTATCTCTACAGAATTTCTGAAAAAGAAATTTCATGAGTTTAGAGTCACTTCATGATGAATTCAGTGATGCTATGATCCCTGCATCATTCTATAAGATGAATAAAGTCATTCAGAAACATGGACTTTATTATTCAAAGACACACACATTCCGTAATTATTCAACGATTTACTAAAGGGAATAGTCTTATAAAGCAGTATGAACAAGATGTTAAACAAGAAGATGGAAGTCAATTTGAAAAAATGAGATTATAGATCAATGAAACCCAAAAAATAAATAGAAAAAGAAAAATCATTCCCATGTACTGCATTACATACCTCATAATCCATACTTACAATGATTATTCATGCCCTCTATGACTGGATATGACATGAAGTGGCATAATTAGGATAATAACGATGGATTGAAGAGACATCCAAAAGAGTCAACATCATGGAAGACTTTGGATTCACTATATCAATAGTTTTCTTTGGATCAATGGAATATATGTTTTGGATGGGAATAATATGGTTTTAACACTTTTAAAATGATACAGAAAAACTATTTCATTTGGATTTTTATCCATTTTAATATACCTCCATAGATGTATATGAAGAAGAATTATTTCATTATTTAAAACATTATTCCCAGTTATAAAAATCCTAGAAACTAAATTTATGTATAACTTAAACCTATAATAAATGAATTGATAGAATTATTGGATGATAGCATGGAAAAATATGATGCTCCAATGAGATAACTATTCAAAATTAATGTTGTGTTAATGTGAAAAATTTAATGACTCTCTTGGACTAGAAAATTTATTTAGTTATAAAACTCATAGAGGTTTGTCTTGTATACTGTTTAGTTTTTATTTTGAGTCTCAAATATTACCTCATAGAATAATATGGGGTTTTATTTTTCATTATTAATTTATTAATACTTATTATAAATTTAGTTTTAGAAAGGCACTATTCAATGGAGATATTATAATGAGAAAGTCTCCAAAGGTGTTATCTAGTTAAAAAATCATTGAAAAATTAAATAATGTCACTGAAGAACTTGGAAATTTCCATCCGTTTAAAAAATGTTGGAAAAGGTTATTAGGTATAATATTTGAAGAAGTTAGAACACAAAAATGTAATTAAAAGAGTATATTTTTCAAATATCATTATTTGGAGTATAATTTGATACATCACAATCCAGATGTAATGTATATTGATATGAATATTTGTGAAAAATTAGTTTTTATAGTTTTTAATGGGTAGGGTATATCTAAAGATCACCTATTGATCGTTAGGATTTCTAGGAATTTAATATAAATCATGTTTTGTGGGAAAATGAGAATTTCAAGTATCCTTCAGAAACATTATAATGATAACTAATGAGAAATACAAATTCCTTCAAAATTTAAGAATTAATAGTCCTAGATAAATATTCAAATAACATATCATGGTGTTTTGACTTAAAACATTGAAATTAACATGTATTTAGTAGAAATTACAGACATATTTTTATAAAGCAATTGTCTTTATTAGCATTGTGTAATATATTACCATAAAATGTAACTACAGTTGTAATTTGTTTTAGATTTTTTAAAGATTTTTGTGGAAAAAAATAAATTAATAGATCATTATAAACATAAATAAATAATATTATAAACAATTTCATAAGGAAATTTTATTTCCCCCTTCATTCTTCACAATCATTGTTCATTTGAATATTAATTTTTCTAATGAAGCTTAACTTGGCGGAATGGTACAATATACTTGGATGCACCCAATTGTGAGGTATGGTGATATTTTTTTTATTTTCATTTGTGAATATTATTTTTTAAAATGGATATTATGAAATTTGTTTAATGAAAAATTTATGATCTCACAAAACATGCATGAGAATATTCCTCAAGGAATTTATTATAAGTAATGGAATCCCTTTGTCGACATCAACAAAGATGCATATCCTGAGGTAATTTCATATTTTATAGTTTCTTAATAACCTAAAAACAATAATATTATAATTATAAATAATTTTTTAATTATTATGGATTATCTAAAAACAATGTGAATCATGAGATTAGAGTCATTCCACACATTTCTGGGTCTTAGAGTTTTTTTATAAAAAAAATTGGTGTGTATTTTATTCACTATTATTTATATCATTTTTTATTAACTCTTTTTTTTATAATCTATTTATATTTTTTATAAAGGATAATTAAATTGTAATATTCATTGGCAAAATAATGATGTTATTTAATATTTATAGGATACAAGATGATTGTTTTCTAAATGATCTAATCAAAGATGTCGGAGTATATAATTTCCATTACAATTTCATATTATTAAATAAATAATATAATGAATATTATATAATTTAAAAAATCATTTTTAATATTTTAGTTTTAATACTTCATTAATGAATTAGTTTGGGATTTTACCCAATCTCAATCATTATCGGTTTCCCAGAATGATGTAGTTGGAATAGTTTAAGGGAAGGAGAATACTAGATGTGTGCGAGGGATGTGTTTTGGGTCTACTCACTCAACTATCTTCGGTAGGGTATCATCACTAGTTAAATAAACACATAATGGGGGGTTTGAGTAGTGCGCTTGATCAAGAATCAGAAATGGAAATTGAAATATTGAAAGAAAAAGTGAAAGAACAACCTCTTATATAAAATCATAGGATTAGGGGTAGTCGCAAATGTGAAATGCTTTAGTTTTTATATTTTATTAGATGAACAACATGATCCCTATAAAAATTACCAACCGTATAGATCATTCCATTAAGGTAAAATCTAAATTCCATAAATCTTTCAAAAATGTTCTTAATGAAAAAAATCAATAAAAGAAAGTATTAGGGGGGTGAAAACCAAGAAAACGATGTCATATTTCCAAAAAATTAGGGGAAATAGAACGTATATTTAATTATGAAACATAGGAACTGATGATGCATAATTTTAAATTTTTATTTCCCATAGATGGTCGTAAACATGTTTTTTTAATTTTAAAATGCTAAAACATGTGAGTAATGGTAAAAAAACATATACATTACCTCATATTAATATGAAATCATTGAGAATTTACCGCCATGTTTACTTAATTGTACGCATAGAAGAGACATCAATTAAACATGGGGTGTGGTCTAACTTACTCGGTGAACAGCTCTTAAAGGTATAAAGCCTTTAAGATCAAGTGTTGGGGGGCTAAAACAATGCAAATAATGTTAGATGTACCATGAAATCATGAAATAATGACTCTAGATCGAATTTTAAAATATAAAAGTTAATAGAAAACTATTTTATATAATAGTTTTCATGGGATGGTCATAAACAATATTTTTCTATTCTAAAACATATGAAACATGTCTGGAACAATGAAAAACATATAAAAACATTATATGTCAGGACCCGCCCCCCGAGGCCCATGTCGTGACTACCCCAAACCCACCTTTCATAGGCCTGGGGCTGGCGACTAGTACCAAAGGTGTAATTCTCTAAAATTGTGAATGAATTTCGTTTTTATCCTCAAAATGCACACAAAAGAGAACAAGCTGGAAGCAAAACACTATGTAGAAACTATATAACAAAAGAGTGATGAAAAGTAAAAGGGTCTGAAAATAAAATCCCAACTGTAAGTACAAGAAACTTAATGTAAAAGTACTGGAAAAAAGTAAAAATAGTTCATGGATCATCCACCGGAAAATCCTACCTGAAGGGTAGGTACAGATAGCCTCCGTAGCACTCCACATCTGTCTGTCACCTTCGTGTACCATCACGTTGTATGGTCTACCTCCAGGTATCGTCCAGTCCCGGTACACTCAGCCTTGTCTAGCACAGTCCGTTATCTGCATCCAACACAACGAGGTGCGGGCATAGCGCTTCCAGGGATGAGTATAACGATACTCAGTAGGGACCCTGGGGCCCTCAATGTCTCAAAAAACCAATAAGGATAAACCACAAGGTATGAAAACAACAAATCACTCCACTTAGGTATATTCCCATACATATACCTATGTTATCATGTAATCCATCTCAATCATGAGGAAAACACAATGTTACTGACTCAGCTCACACAGGTATACAACTTTTGTTGAGAGTTGAGATGATCAGATGTAGACACTGATTCATTTATTCTGTCGAACCCATATAGGATCCAGGAACAGAAAACAAAACTGTCGAACCCACACATGATCCAGGAACAGTAGTGAGAGCTATTGAACCCACACATGATCTAGGAATAGTCGTCAAAGTTTATGAACCCACACATGATCCGGGAATAGTATCCAAAGCTGTCAAACCCTCATAGGATCAAGGAACATTCTTCGGAGCTATCGAACCCACAAAGGATCCAGGAATAGTAGTCAGAGCGCAGCCAGCCACAAGGTTTCCACACAACGCACGCTTGATTCTGGGAGAGTCTTCTCCTAAAGCCAAGTGTTGATACATCAACTGCCACAAAGTACCACGAATAAGAATCCAAATGTTCTGCCACGTCATAGGGGTATTAACGCAACAGGTGGCACGTCAATCAGACGCACGGTCAGTGAGTTATTAGCCTTTGAGTCCCAAGGGTAGGGTTGGATTCGTGCACGATCCAGCCTGACCATAACTCAACTATACCCCGAACTCTAGTGGGGTATACTCAAAAGGAGCGTCATGCTCCATAATTACCAGTTCCACTAACAGTTTGTCAAACGGACATCTGGTGCTAAAGACATGGCCAAAAGAAAGTAAAGGGGGGTTGCAGTGGGCCTGCGTCCGGTCCGACCAGGACGGACCTACCATGCCCGACTTATTCTGGGTCGACCCAATGGGTTCGTCCCAACAGGCCGCGAAAGGAAATAGTAGGGTAGGGGCCCGAGTAGTGTGGGGACTCAGACCGGTCGTGAGGGCGTGGACCGGCCGCACATCGGTGTATGGGTGATTCGGCTCGGAGGCGTTGTGAGGGGCGTGGCACAGGGCACGCAGGGCGTACGGGCCAGCGCGGTTTGGCAGGGTGCATGTAAAGTGATCGGGCAGGCCAGAAGGCGGTCGTCTAGGTCGGTAGGGTGTGGCCAGGCTAGTAGACGAGGCCGGAAGGTGGTCGAGCAGGGTGCGGCCAGGCCGGCAGGCGGGCGGGCATGCCGGATGGCGGGCCGACGGGCTTCCAGGCACATACCAGCCAGGTCAGCAGGCGGCCGGCGGGGGGCGGCCAGGCTAGTAGGCGGGCCGGCGGGCGACCGGGCAGGGCACGGCAAGGTCAGCAGGCAGCTCGGAAAACTGGCTGGGCATGATCTGGCTCAGGGCAGTGGCTCAGCTCGGCGAACGGCGCGGTCGGCTGAGGCTCGGCCGGGGCCGGTTTGGCAGGTGACGGAGCAGGACACTGCAAGGGAAGCGCGAATCACGGAGGCCACGGGTAGCGCGACCTTTGACTTCGCAACCTTTTTTACCTCCTTTCTTCGTTTCCATGCCGAAGATCATCATAAACAAGAACGACGGAGGGGGCGGGCCATGTTGGTTTGGCCCGTACCTTCCGCATTTAGGGTGGTATCATTTGGCTCGTCAAGTAAGAAGAAATATGAACTAAATTTTTTACAACCACCACAACAATTCCTTTCCAACTGAAGAAGAAAAAATAAGCAATGTAATATTACACAAATAAACCCCCTACCTTTTATTGTAATTCTACTATGAAGTCGTGTAAAGAAGATGATGGAGATTGCCATTCGTCGCATCCGCCGCACACTTCCAATCCTGAGCTATGTCGGCTCGTTGATGACAACGTGGAGGGTAGGTCAGTTGAAGACGTCCCATTCCAGTAGGATCTGAGGATGAAGGTTGAAGGAGATCGTTTTCGGTATTCTTTGTTGGAAGAACATGTTCTTCATTCTTTGAGGGTGAGAGCTCCTCTCTCTTATACCATGTTCCACCAAATGTGAAATGCCAACACAAAATAATAGATTGAGTTTATCTATTATTTTTTTGTCGGAAAAAAAATTCAAAATGAGTTAATTAATTAGGTTAGCTTCAATTAATTAATCAAGAGTTTGGCACCATAAATGAATGTGTGTTGGCTCCATTAAGGTTGAGTGAAGGTGGCACCATTAAGTGGGGGAGCTCAAGAGGTTTCTCCCAACTTAATGGAGAGTTCAAGAGGATTCAACCTCGAGTGGTCCCCATGACAATAAACAAGAAGAGGAGGTTTAGACCTTGAGTGGGACCCACCACCAAAACCTCTCATGGGTGGTTAAGATATGGTGGTCCCCACCTCCAACCTCCACAGGGTGGTTTTAACCAACTAATAAAAATAAAGTTTACACAACCTTATTTTTATAAAATTCATTCACTAAAACCCTGAAAACTAACTTTTATTCTCGAACAACTATCGTTGAGGTCAAAGTCTTACTAAGAGAATACATGCAATATGAGTTCAATGATTCCCTCATATTTCAATTCAGAGAACCTGTTTAAAAGTTATTAAAACCCACTCGTACGTTTACTGAACGTACTCGAAAAAAACTTCAAAAATTGTTTTCGGTCACACCGGGCCTAAGAATCATGCAACGTAGATTTTGAGGACTCATTAAATTCCAATGTACTTAAAAAAATCCACGAATATTCCATGTCTTTACATTCTCCCCACCTCAAATATTTATGTCTATGTAAGCTACAACTCAAACTATGGGAACAAGTGTGGGTACTGAGCATGCATTTGAGCCTCCCGCTACCATGTGATCTCCTGGAAATTTTCAAGCTTCCAACTAATGCACACCAGAGGTATGGGATTTCCAAGTAGGAACCACTCCTATTGATCCACAATATCCATTGGAACCTCCGTAAATGTCTCCCCATCATCGATGTACAGCTCCCCATAGTCGATGATGTGAGAAGGGTCATGTACGTCTCTCTTCAGCTGAGATACGTGGAAGACGTCATGCACCCAGTGCAACTGAGGTGGAAGAGCTAAGTGGTAAGACACCTCTCCAACTCTGTTGAGGACCTGGAAAGGTCTGTTTAATCTCGGAGATAACTTGTCAACTAAGCCAAGTCTCCATAATCCACATCGAGGTGAGACCCATAGAAAGACGTCGTCGCCATCCTAGAACTCTAGATGTCTTCGTCTCCTATCATAATACGACTTCTACCTTCTCTGTGCAGACTTCATCTACTCCTAGATGATTTTCACCTTCTCTATTGTATTCCGTACCATCTTTGGATCCACTTGTGCTAAGTCTCCAGGTTCAGTCCAGCACACGGGTGATCTGCAAGGTTTCCCGTATAACGCCTCAAAAGCTGCCATCCCTGTGGTTGAATAATATCTGTTGTTGTATGCAAAATACGCAAATGGTAAGTGATCCTCCCATCTGCGACCGAAGTAGAGGACATAAGCACACAGCATGTCCTCGATGGTCTGAATGGTCCACTCAGTTTGACCATCCATCAAAGGATGGAAGGCGGTGCTCAATCAAAGTTGCATCCCGAAATCCTCCTGCAACCCCTTCTATAGTCGGGATGTAAACCGTGCATCACTATTGGAGACAATAGAAGAAGGTAATCTGTGTAGCCACACAATATCTAGCACATAGAGGCATCCCATGCTCTCTATTGAACCCTTCTCTCTGATCAATAGGAAGTGGGCTGACTTGGTGAGTCGGTTGATGATCACCCAAATCGAGTTGTGACCCCTAGATGTACGTGGAAGTCCTATCACAAAGTCCATGGATATCCCATCCCAATTCCACTCTGGGACCTCTAATGTCTGAACCAATCATCATGGTACCTAGTTCTTTACCTTCACCTACTGACAAATGAGGCTCCGAGAGACAAACTCTGCAACTACCTTCTTCATCCCGGGCCACCAGTGATGTCATCATAGGTCCTGGTACATCTTTGCCACTCCTGGATATACCGCTAGAGGGGATGTGTGGAACTCCCTCAACACTACCTCCTGAAGTGACATTGGCACCATTGTACGTTCTCTGAATAGGATGATGTGCTCCACACCTTCATAAAATCCATCAGGTGCATGACCTGTGGATATCTGAGCATGTCGTCTCTCGCAGTTAGCGTCTCCACATTGTGCATCCCTGACTCACCAATGAATTGGATGAGTGACTGTAAGAGACTGAAGGAAAGTTTCCCCATCTCTATCCACAAAGGATATCATCAAATTAGCTAGCTTCTATGTTGCTTCACCTAACATCTATATACCAGACTTCCTAGTGAGTGCATCTACAACAACATTCCCCTTCCCAGGAGTATAGACTATCTCAAAGCCATAGTATCGGAGGAACTCAATCCAACATCGCTGTCTCAGGTTCAGTTCCTTTTGAGAGAAGATATACCTGAGACTATTGTGATTAGAGTACACGGTAAAACGCTCGCCCATCAGATAGTGTCGCCACATCTTCATGTCCATGACCACTCTTGCCAACTCCAGGTCATGGGTAGCATAGTCCTGCTCGTGCTGCCATAGTTTTTGAGAACCATATGTTATCACTACTCACTCCTGCATCAGGACACACCAATGTATAGTCCCTAATGTGTCGCAGTAGACTACATACCCTACACCTTCCTCTGGAAGCCTCAAGATAGGGGCACTAGTCAGCCTCTGCCTACTCTCTTAAAATCTCTGTTGACACCTGTACGACCACACAAAGGGTTGTCCCTTCTTCGATAAGGCTGATAGTGGTGTTGCAAATTTCGAGAAGTCTGGAACGAATCTCTGGTAGTAACCATCCAAACCCAAAAAACATTATACCTCTATCACACTCCTTGGTGGCTCCCAAGAAAGTACTGCCTCAATCATCGCTGGATCTACTGCAACTCCAGCCTCCGAGATGACATGTCCCAAAAAGTGAACCTCTTGGATCCAAAACTAGAACTTTGAGAGTTTACCATAAATCTAGTGCTCTAAAAGAGTGTCCAGTACTACCAAAAAATGGTAGGCATGGTCCTCCTCAGTTGTCGAGTAGATCAGAATGTCGTCGATGAAGATTATGACAAAGCGATTGAGGTATGGCTGGAAGATCTTTTTCATGAGTCCCATGAACACTACTAGAGTGATGGTTACACCGAATGGCATAACCAAGAACTCACAGTGGTCATACCGACATCTGAAGGTCGTCATCTGCACATCCTTATCTTGAACTCTGAGCTTGTGATAGCCTGATCTGAGGTCTATCTTCAAGAACCATTGTGCTCCCTTCAGATGATCAAATAGGTCATCAATCCTCGGAAGTGGGTACTAGTTCTTCACACTCACCTGGATCAGGTGACAGTAGTGGACACAAAGCCTCAATCTCCCATATGCCTTCTTGGTGAACAAAATTGTGGCTACCCAGGGAGAAACACTGGGCCAGATGAATCCATTCCCCTACAAGTCCTCTAGCTATACCCGCAGCTCATAAAGCTCTACATGAGCCATCTAATACGCTGGTGTAGATATTGGTGTTGTCTTGGGGTACAGGTCAATATAGAAGATCCACCTCTCCATGAGGAGGTAGACCTGCGACATAATTTGGGAAAACAACCGCGTACTGGTCCACCACTACAAGATAAGTCAGAATCTCCACATCAACTGCTTCGAGGGTAAGGCAAGCCAATTAATAGGTGATTGGTTGTAATCTACTCTGAGAAAGTCCATCCTGTGCTACAAAGGCTCCCTCCTCACTCGTGAAGGTGAACCTGGTCCCATCTATGTGGACACACTTCACTTTGCACCTAATAAAGTTGATCTAGGCATGCAATATAGATAACATGTCCATACCCAAGATGACGTCATAAGGCCTCGACACCGCTACTAGGATATCCCAGCCAAAGCTCTCGCCTCCTAGAGTGAGCTCACACTATTGGAACTAGTGTGTAATCATTGAATATGATCTGGTAGGAGTCTCTAGCCATAAGGATCGAGCCAATGACTCCATTGGAATCTACGAGCTCCGAACGAGGGTGGTGGAAATGAAAGAGTGACTGGCACCTGTGTCTATAAGAACAGTAGCTAAGGTGGTGTAGACACATATCATACCTTGAATCACCTCTGGAGTGCCGTGATCATAAACCTCAGCTACCTAGAGCTGAGCACTCGCATGTGCACCTTCTCCCTACAGACGGAGTGGACCTCCTGGTGGTGGTGGTGGTAACATCACAAAACTTTGTCCACCACCAGCTGCACGGCCAACTCCTCTACCACGTCGCCCTGCGCCCATAGTATCACCTTGATTAAACCTCTACCTATGCCTGGGAGGTCCCTCAACACTCTGCTGATAATCTGAATGGCAGGTCGAATAGTCACGAGCCATATGAACCTGCCCACCGCATGTGAAACACCATCTGTTCCTTGAATGACTGGATCTGTCTCATGTGCCTCGCACAACTGAACCCGAGTCCTGAGGTCATCCACCGAATGGTCTTGTCCACTTAGAGCTCTGCGACATCTCTCTGTTCCCCGCTGTATAAGACTCTGGTACGTGATGCCTGGTGGTGGTTCTTACAACTGGAGATTGCTCATCCTGGAAACTCTCCACTAATAGGGCTCCCTCCAAAACCCCTGACTCCATCGAGATATCAAGGGAGATCATCGAAGCCCTGATCTCTTGCCTGAGCCCCTGCTCGAAGGCCCGAGCCCTGAAGAATGGGTCTCACACCATATCTGTGGAGTAGCACGAGAGGTCGTCGAACTCGTAGAGTACTGTGACACTGTCATGATACCCTGTTTTAGATGAAGTAAATCCTGTATTTTCACTTCACATAGGGTGGCTGGGAAAAACTCATCACAAAACATGCTCTCGAAGTCTACCTAGAGAAGTGTTGCCTCATCATGCACCTGGAGCATCAGGCTCCACCATCTGCCTATTGCTTCCTGAAGGATACTCATGACATGGATCACCATAAGATCTGTTGGTGTAACTAAGAGTATGAAGACTCTCACCAAAGCCTCCATCCAATCCCAAGCTGCATGTCAGTCCATCTCGCCCTTTTACCTGGGTGGCCTCTGGCGCTGGAACTCATGAAATGCACTCAGGCGGCATGCACTATCTGCTACTGGGAATGGTGGCATCGGTGGACCAACGAGTAGTGGTACTTCTGGTTCCTCCGTTATAATAGGGCCCTGCACCGAGGCCTCATCGCTCGGTGGGCTGCCATCTCGTACAACTCCCGAAACCCTGGCTAGCTGTCTGCGTGGAGGCATCCTAAAAAGAAACATGTGTTCCATGATAAAAAAGTTATACCTAGTGAGATGACTCAAAGAATTCTAGGAAAACTCTTCAAAACACACACGCAATCATTTTTTTCGTCCATTGAGTCGAAAATCATAAGCCATGGTCCTGGTATATGGATACGTCGGCCACCGCACCAACACTGGACTCCCTGAACTAAAAACCACACTCAGTACTCTGAACACTATTTCTTCACAGAAAAGAATAAAGTCCTAAGTTTTTCAGTAGAACTGACTCCTCTGATACCAATTTTTCATGGCCCATCCCCTAGGTCCCATACCATAACTACCCCAAGCCCAACGTTCATAGTCCAGGGGCTGGCGACTAGCACCAAAGACGTAATTTCCTAAAACTGGGAACTCGTTGCCTTTATATCCTAAAAATGCACATAATAGAGTATAAGCTGGAAGAAAAACACAAACTAAAAACGATATAACAAAATCGTTCTAAAATGTAAAAGGGGCCAAAAATAAAAGCCCAAATGTAAGTACAAGAAACTGAAAGTACAAGTACTAGAAAAAAGGGAAATAGCTCCTAGATCATCCACCGGGAAATCATACCTGAAGGGTCGGTACAGATAAACTCCATAGCACTCCAAGTTCGTCTATCGCCTTCGTGTACCATCACGCCTTATGGTCCACCTCCAGGTACCATCCAGTCCTGGTACACTCATCCTTGGTCAGCACTGTCTGTCATCTGCATCCAACACAACGAGGTGCAGGAATAGGCCGTGCAAGGGTGAGTATAACAATACTCAGTAGGGACCTCAAGACCTTCAAGGTCTCACAAAATCCAACAAGGATAAACCCCAAGGTATGTAAACAACAGATAACCACACATAGGTATATTCCCAAACATATACCTATGTTATCATGTAATTCATCTAAATCATGAGGAAAACACAAAGTTACTGACTAAGCTAACACAAGTATACAAATTTTGTTGAGAATTGAGATAATCAGATGTAGACACTGAATTATCTATTCTGTTGAACCCCCCACAACATCCAGGAATAGAAAACAGAACTGTAGAACCCACATATGATCCAAGAATATTAATCGGAGCTATCGAACCCACACAGGATCCAGGAATAGTAGTCGGAGCTATCGAACCCAGACTGGATTAAGGAACAGTAGTCAAGGCTGTCAAACCCACACAGGATCCAGGAACATTCGTCAGAGCTATCGAACCCAGACAAGATTGAGGAATAGTATTTAGATTTGTTGAACCCACACAGGATCCAGGAACAATTTTCATATCTATTGAACCCACACAAGATTCAGGAACAGTAGTCAGAGCGTAGCCAACCACATGTTTTCCACACAAATCACGCTTGATTTCGGGAGAGTTTTCTCCTCAAGCCAAGTGTCGATACATCAACTTCCATGAAGTACCACGAAAAAGAGTCACAATGGTCTTCCACGTCATAGACGTCTCAACTCAACAGAGAACACTTCAATCGGATGCCCCATCTGTGAGTTATTTGCCTTTCAGTCCTGGGGGCCCGGTAGGATTCGTGCACGATCCAACCTGACCGTAACTCAACTATACCCTGAACTCTAGTGGGGTATACTCAAAGGGAGTGTCACAATCCAAGATTACAATTGTCGCTGATGTTTCAACAAATGGATTTTTGGTGCCAAATATATTTTCAAAAGAAATTAAAGGGGGGTCGCAGCGGGCCTGCGTCCTGTCTGACCAAGTCGGACAGACCCTGCCCGACTTACACTGGGCTGACCCTTTGAGTTTGGCTTATCTATTTAGGCCCGACTCAGCAGGTTGTGAAGGGCGCAAGTAGCACGGGGGCGCAGACTGGTACGTGAGTGCGCGGACTAGCCGCACGTCGTTGTAAGTGTGATTCAGCCCGGAGGCACAGAAAGGTGCGCGACACGAGGCGCACTGGGCGCGTGGGCTGGCGCGGTTTGGACAGGTGCATAGGATGTGGCCGAGAAGGCAGGGAGGTAGCCGGTCAGGCCGGCGGGGTGCGGCCCGGCCGACCGGTAGGCCGACAGGTGACCAGGCAGGGCATGACCATTTCGGAAGACGGCCGGCTGGGCCAGCAGGTGGGCCGGTGGGTGGCCGGGTTGGGCGAAGCCAGGTCGGCCAGTGGCTGGGAAAACCGGGAAGTCGGAGGTGGGCTTAGGGCAATGACCCTGCTCAGTGAGCGTTTCAGCCGGCAGGGGCGTGGCCGGGGCCGTGTAGGATAGAAATAATGATGTAGATGCTCAATATACAAGAGGGGGGATGAATTTTATACATAAAAAATTCCTCAGTCAAGGAAATATCTAAGTTTAACAAAGTTAAACTAAGAAAATTCACAACACCTCTAACACTAATTGGAGAAATGTAACAAGGTGTGAAGTTATAAACTTCAAGTTCTATGCACTTGCTTAAATCTGGAAAGTGATTCCGAAAAACGGTTCCAGAAATATGGATCCGGAAAATGAAACTTAAATAAAGTTTACAATATGAGATTCTACCTTAAAGTGTATAGAATCTAAATGAATCATAGTACAAATGTAAGTAAATATAAAGAAGATTATACTTTCCTTACAATACAAAAGTACAGCGGAAAAACAAGTAGTAAAACTACAAGTAACAAGATATAAGTCTTTTAACCCAAAGAGAAGGATATCCAACAACCTTGGATGAAGGTCCCTTGATTTATACTTTCAAGCAAGTCTGTCTTACCCACACCAGGGTAAGCCCTCGATATGATGATTGGAATCTCTGTCTTGCTATCCCCGCAAGCCCTCAACTTCAAGGTAGTTGGAACCTCTGTCTTCCTCAGCAAGGAAGCCCTCGAACTTCAACGTAGTTGGCCCCTCTATCTTCCTATCCCCAGAAGTCCTTGAATTTAATCACCAACATTTGGATTTTCACGAAGCAATATGAACGAGCAGTTCAGTACGCACAAGGAATGAAAAGATTCTCTCTCTAGAAATCACCTTAACAACATGTGGTCTCTAGATCGATCAACTTATTTTTGAGATCTTTCAAATGATCTCTTATTTATAAGAAAATTTGCAATGGTCGGATCCCTCCTCCAACGGTCATATTTTCCATGAAATTCGGAGGGACCTGTACATGTGTAACTCTACCAACGGTTAATTAGAAACAGAATGGACGACATCGTTTGATAATAAATCATGTATAACTAAATGCACGACATCATTTTGAAATGAAGCATTTGTAAGAAAAAGACATACAAAATTTTAGAGTGTAAGCAAATTAAATGTTCGGAGTCTAATCAAAATGAAATTCGGAGTTTATGTTAATAAATGTTCTGATTATGTGTTAATGGAATTCGGAGTTTGGTTTCACCAGTGTTTAGATTCTAAACTTGTAGAGGTTCAAAGTTGAACTTCATAGAAGTTCAGAGTTGAACTCATGAATGTTCAGATTCAAACATCATAAGAGTTTGGAGTCGAACTCATGAAAGTTTGGAGTGGAACTTCATAAGAGTTCGAAGTCGAACTCATGAATGTTCGGAGTCGAAATTCATCAGAGTTCGGAGTTGAACTCATGAATGTTCGGAGTCGAACTTCATAGGAGTTCAGAGTCGAACTCATGAAAGTTCGGAGTCAAACTTTATAGAAGATTGGAGTCGAACTCATTATTGTTCGAAGTCGAACTTCATAGGATTTCAGAGTTGAACTCATGAAATCTCAGAGTCTAACTTCATCAGAGTTCTGAGTCGAACTCATGAATGTTCGGAGTCGAACTTCATAAGAGTTCGGAGTCGAACTCATGAAAGTTTGGAGTCGAACATCATAAGAGTTCGGATTCGAACTCATGAAAGTTCGGAGTCCATAATTTGGATTGGAACTTCATTACAGTTCACATCCAAAATTAGGATCCTAAAAACAGAATGCTCCAAATCTTGACATTATACGACTTCTGGGATTTTGAGTATGAATCCGGTTTTTGTACTTAAGAAAAATATATCTATGTATAAGAAAATCCAGGTTAGGGTAAATTTCCTTAATGAAGTAAATTTTCCTTATGGAGGTAAAATTTATATTTGCTTTAAGTATAAGGTGATTGTGATTTTCAAAACAAGAAGGAATGGAAAAGTCATAAGGAAAACCATATTGACTCAACAATCTCTCCCTTTTTGGAAATCACAAACATACTTATGAAAAAGAATATAAGGACTTTGAAAAAAAATTCATTAGACTTTGAAATTAAAACTTATCTCTGTAGAGACTTGTAGCTTGACGTACATGGACAACATGTTACTTTTTCGGAATACTTAATACATAACAAAAATAGACACACAAGGACCGTAATAGTTTAGTGTCTTTGGAAACACGGAATAAAATCTTCTAATCGTGGAGAAAGATCTTCAACAAATCCCATACCGATCTTCCCCTTTTTGATTCCTTACCTAAAACCTTTCTTTACTTCCTGGGGCAAATAAAACATAAAAAAGGGTGATCTTAGATACTCAGTAAGGGCAAACATAGATAACATAAAACAATCCACAAACATTTGGAAGCAAAAACTTGAACATGAAATTTAAACATCAAAATCTTGAGCAAAGACATAAATCGTGGAAGTACATAAGGCATATATCATAATAGAACATCAACCATGATAAAATGGGGAATAAACATGTAATTGTGGCAACCATTCAGCACATATCATGATTTCCATAGTAGCCAAGGCATTGCTGCCAAGACCATCTTAGTGGACAAAGTCCCATTCTGAATCGAGTTCACTCCTCGTTTCAGTCCTGTAACACTGAACCGGATTAACTTACCGTTCCAGCCATGTCTATCTCATTGGATATAAATCTTTACCCAATGCATTGGAAGGAGATATAGGTCCCACCCATCTCATAATGAAATCATTCTTACTTGTGCCACAAAATAAACATACATCGTTCATAAAAACCCAATAAATAAAATGGGTTTCATAAACATCATCCCATCATCACATAATCCATATAAAAGAAATGGATATCATTTCAGAATAAGAGAAATGAAACCATGTAAATCATATATACATTATACTTGAAACATACACATATGAAATAACGTCATCTTAGATGGAAAATGGTTTTGATAAAACACTTGAATTGAATTCTTGAGGAAAATATCCTTTCTTCTTCAAAATCTATTTCTTTTCACAAAATGTCATGAAATTTTAAAAGAAAAAGATTTTTTAAAAAATAGTCATGAAATATTTTGGAGGATTCTTCATGAAAATAAGGCTTTATAAAACCGTAAAAATTCATTCATTCCATATACGTTAAAAAAACATTCTTCTCGTACTTTTGACGGAAAAGTCAAAAAGTACCTCGTAAAAGAAAGATTCCATACATACCATGTAGTAAAAGTAAAAAATGAGTAAAAAGGACTTTAATCATAAATGAATAAACTTTTATAAAACATTTAAATTGATGATAGCAATAACCCCAGTAAATACTTACGAATAAGCAATTCTCGGATAAAAATGAGATTTGAAAAATTATCCCTTACCTTATGTCTGATATGCTTCGTATGTATCCGAACCTCCTGTATAATGATTTAAATAATGTCATTGAATTATTACAGAATCATACTCATTGTTATGATATCATATATGGTTCACTTATGACTTTATATTACCCGTTCTTTTGTAAGTTCCATGTTAAAGAGCGTTTTGGGTAAAATCGTTTCATTTATCGTATGTGTTTCGACTCATCATTCTTGATATTATTACTTATATCCAGATTTAAATAATTACAGAATGTAAAACATGATTTATATATAATATATATTCATTATATACATATATATATTATAGATCGATAAAAGGAATTAAATACACCGTTCATGGAGATGGTAGTTTGTACGTACGCATGAACGCTGTTTTCGTTTACTTATTAAATTGAATAGAATTAAGTAGATGAAATATATATATATATATGTATATATAAATCCAGTAGCTTCATTATGTCATATATTTCATTATTATTTATTTTATATACTTTATAATCATTCTTGAATGGTTAACATGGAGTGTCAATCTCATCGCGTCGTGGAGACGGTAGTCCGTACGTACGCACGAGCGATGATATCATTCCCATGATTGTAGAATTGTATTGAAGTGTATGAATAATGTTACAGAATAAATATCACTTTACAATAACCATATATAGTTATTTATTCACACCATTATACCCATCCATGTATAGTGGTGGAGGAAAATAGATTACACCACGGCGTGGAGACGGTATTCCGTACGTACGCACGTGCAGTGATTTCGTTTTCTATAGGATGGATAGATGGTGAAATAGGGTTTTTTAATACTTATAATAACATATAAGTATATGATTTTACTTATGTTATTACTTCATAATGAATGAACTAAATAAGAAGAAGTGGAAGAAGAAATAAAGTTGAAATAATCGGTAACGGACATTACCTCTTCTTTGAAGCGCCTCTTTGAGACCTCCTCTTAGGGTACTAAAATTGGTCTTTGTTGAAGACCAGAACCTCTAGGATAATTCTATGGAAGTGGGGAAGAGAAATTGTCAGGGGTTGGCCGAGATTTAAGGCTCCAAGTGGTGTGTGGAAGAGAGGGAGGAGGTGCCCATTTATAAGGGAGGAGAGGGGCACCTTTGAAATAACTAAAAATATTAATTTATTATAAAGTCAAATTCGGTTTTTAATAGCTCCAAATTGATATATTTCGAATCTAAGGTGGGGATGGGTCGAAATAATCTCATCCAATAGAATTTAGACAAGTTTAGGTTTCAATTTTAACTTTATAATTTAGATTTATCTTTAAGTTAGATAATTTAACTTTTACCGTGTCTTCTTGTTTGCTTACACTATAAGGTTAATAAACATACTATATCAAGCCAAACAAACCCCAAGTTGTTTATTATTAATATATATAACCTTATCTAAGTAATTTGGCAGAACATTATGTAACGCCCCGACCCCAGTTACCCAGAGTCGGTGCATTATTACATAACATTGGCATGATCACAAGAAAGATCAAATCTCGAAAGACCGATTGGTTTTGCAGCCTTGGAAATACTAGATATATTCATAAGTTTTACATTACATCATAAAATGAAAAACTACTACAACAACATAATGTCTCCATAATCCACACTCATATCCCTACATAATATCCCTGCAGGTCATTCATAATTTACTTCTTCACTTCCTGGGAAAAATAAAACATAAAAAAGGGGTGAGCTCAAATGCCCAGTAAGGATAACAATATAGCTGAAACTTTCATAAATAAGAATAAACATTTTAGGCAATGCATTACTAAAACAAAAGCCTTTTAAACTTGAACTTCAACATAGTATGGCAAAAGTAAAATTTAATAATCCCATTTACTTATTCACATGGATATTCTACTAATCGAATAATCACATGAAAAAATCAATAACCACTTTCATAATGTTGGAATGCATAATGTCAAATGTTAATTTCATTGTCTAGGCCTCATCCCAAGACCTAGGGGTTACTTCTAACCGGAACCCAACCCGGAGTGCCTCTAATAACCGGACACCAACCCGGAGTGCCTCTAATAACCGGAGACCAAACTGGAGTACCTCTAATAACCGGAGACCAAACCGGAGGGATTACTTTTACCAGTCCCTAACCTGGAGGGCTTACTTTAACCAGTACCCAACCTGGAGGGCTTACTTTTACCGGTCCCCAACCCGGAAAATACTTTGTTCAGCACATTCATCTGAAGAAAAGTTTGAAATATAACATAAACATTCGGATTAAAAATAACTTCTGAAATGTCAACACTTTAAACATAAACCATGAGTGATATAAAAATAGCACATCCACAGTCAAACATAACTCATTCGATACAATATGGAAGATTGTATTGTATCACATTGACCTCAATCAAGAATAATGAAGGATGTTGACATAGATGAAATCAAGATTCTTTTTAAAGAAATATCTCCTTTTACTTTTGAAATCATTTAAGAGCCATATAAAATAAAACATTTTCTTGAAAATATTCTTATAAGCTTGTAAGGAAAGCTTTGAATATTTTATAACGGCGAAAAATAACCGCACCCGCCGTATAAGTTAAAAAAAACATTCTTACCTTAATTTTGTCGAAAAGGTTAAAAAGGACCTTGTTTTGAAAACGACGGAAAGATTCCTTTATAAACCTCTTATAAAAAGTCAAACAAGGGTATAAATGACTTTAACCCATATTCTTGTAAATAATAAATATGTTTTGAAATACATTTTGAAGAAACATGAATGTGGATGATAAAGAGATCCCAGTAGATTATTACGTATAAACAACCTCGAATAATGAAGAGATTGTGAAATAACCCTTACCTTGTACTTTTCCTTGGTTGGGGTAGGTTAACCTCCTGTATAATGGTGAAATAATTGTTATTAAATTATACAAGAATCATATACATTAATATGATATCATATATGATCTTTTAATATTGATTTGATAATAATATCTTAGTATTATCATTATATCGGGTGTTAACTTACTTGTTTTCTTTTATATGTTTTGTTACGTAAGACATGTTTGTAAAGGATAGGTTGTATATTATTCATATCCAGAATGATATCAAGTCCGTAAACATCATTTTTAAATCATCAAATCATAATTATACTTGAATGGATACGATGGAGGATGAATCTCATCGCGTTCGTGGAGACGGTAGTCCGTACGTACGCACGAGCGACAATATAATTCTTTTGATATTAAAATAATATATAAATGGATGGTATATCATATATACAGAATCATTAAAATGTTATATTTATTATTTACATGAGTTACACATCATTATTATACCCATCCAAATAATAATATATTGAATAACAATTACACCACGACGTGGAGACGGTAAGCCGTACGTACGCACGTATGGTGACATGTTATTCAAAGGGTGGATAGAATACTGAATATGGTTGTACCATATTTATAATAACATCACAGTATATGTAAGATACTGGATTTATTATTTTAGAATGGTAAGAACAAAGAAAGAGGAAGTGGAAGAAGAAAGGAACTTAGAAAAGGGTGGTGAAATCATTACCTCTTCTTCGGGTTCTTCCTTTTGATTTGATCAAAAGGGCTCCTTAGGATGGCTTTCTGATCAAAATAAGGCCTCTAGGTTGTAGTGAGGGATGTTGGGAGAGTATTTGGTCAGATTTTGGCCGAACCAAAAGGCTTTGAAGGTGTGAAGAAATGATAAGGAGGAGTGCCCTTTTATAAGAGGGGTGAGGGGCACCTTTGGAAAAGCAAGAAATATTAATTTATAATAAATTCATATTCGGTTTCCAATGGCTCCAAAGATGACTATTAAAAGGATAAGGTGGGGATAGGTCGAAAACCACTCAAAAAATAGAATTTAGACAGGTTTGGGTACTTATATTAACCTTATCTTTACATATTAACTCTAAGTTAATTAGTTTCACTTTTACAATGTCTCTTTGTATTTTTATATAATATGGTTAATAAACTTACTATATACATCCAAGAGACCCCCAAGTGGTCCATTAATGATGAACCTATCATGATATAAGTCTCTTGGCCGAACTTTAGATTTTTAGGAATTTAATATCAATTAATAATATAATATTTGTTTTAAGAACTCTTTTATGTCAATTTTGACACTATTCAATAGTTGATTTTTGTGAAACTCATAACAGATTGATTACTTCGAAAAAAGTCAATTAAATCAATCCTAATATATCATATTATCCTAGAAAATTAGTTTAATTCATTAAAAGTTTCATATTATATTTATTTGGGTATTTATAATATCAATTATTTTAATTTTTCACTATTATAGTAATTACTGCATCATCATTGTGTCATCAATAAAATAAATTATTTAATGTCTAAAAATTATAACTAAAATATCATTATGTAGGAAATCTTTTTATCTTTCTAATGAATATTTATAATCGAAAATCCAACATATATAACCCTATGTAAAAATTGTTTTTCTAAAAGATATATGCTTGTGTCATTTTTGTATTCATTTTAACTTAATTAAAATAAAGTGTCATTATCACTTACAAGTGGATCCATGGGTCCAAAAATCGACCCAAAGAGGCCCATGGTCGACCATTTATCAACAAATAGGGTTAAGACACGTTTTAGGGTAATTTAGTATTATTATAATATTATTTTTTAACCCTTATTTACCGGATTTACCCTTAACCATGGTAAATAAAATATTTACCGCAGTAATTATTCAAAATGTCTAAAAATAAAAGTTACCTATTTACACAATTTGAACATCCTGATTCCAAATATGGAATCCATTTTCCTAAATTCTAAACACAGAAGTGGCAGAAATTAATTTAAAATTAATTCCCGCTGTCAAAACAAAAAAAGCGTGTTTTTAAGAGATAATAACTATCAAAAGATTGACACTTGTTTATGTTCGGTTTAATTGTAAAATTATGTCCAACGACCAAAATTATATTAAATGGTAAAAATATATTCTAAATATACTTTAAAACCACTCAAATTAATAATTGATCACTATTAATTATTTGGATTAAAAAAGTTGTTTTTAATTAAAATTTAGTAATTTTCACTATTCATCAAAATATGAAAGTTATCCGAAAAGTACCAAAATTTCACCTTAGGCTAAATTCGATATTCCGAATCCAAAAATGAAGTCCATTTTCAAATATAAAATATTTATAATTTCAAAAAGTAGGTATTACTATTCATAACGGCTAGTTTGATTAGTTATGGTGTGTGTTAAAAATCGAAGTTGCGTACAACACACGCTACTGTTTTATTCAAAGGAAAGCGTACCGTGTAAGCTTGGGATGTTTCATTTTAAATTTTTTGATGTCCCCATTTAGTCAAAAAGTTTAAAATATTGTATTTAAAAAGGTTTCACTATTAAAAGTTGATAAAAGTGCAATATTGAAAATGAATTTGTTCTTGCATTATGACTAAGAAACTCATAATATGGATTCTAAAATTATAAGGATTATATAAAGTGAAAAATGTAGTTAATGATATTCATGACCTCTTTTAATGCCTTTTTTTGTAAGTCATGGTGTGATTGAACTCGGTGTTGCGTGTAGTGCAAGTTATTGAATTATTTTGAAGAAATAACACACTATGAAATCTTGGGGTGTTACATTCTCCCCTCCTTCAATAAATTGCGTCCTCGCAATTTGAAATTGTTCTTCAAAAATAAAAGGTTGAAAATAGAAAATATATTTGTGGGAAAACCCACATCGGAAATTGGGTTACTAAAATTTAGTCTTAATATGAGGAAAAGAGAAATTAAAGGGTCACCACCAAATTATGATCTCGATTAGGAGAACATTGGTGGCATTTAGAGACATATAATTGGAGGAAAAACGTAAATATTTATAGGTAGTGATTGAGGTCATCAATCACAAACAAGTATAAAATTGAGGTCCTTAAATTCATCAATCTATGATGATTTGAAATACCATCGGTTCAACAAAACATAGGGTATTAGGATAACACATTTTTGACGTTTCAAAATATCATAGTTGAAATCCCACATCGAAAAATGAATTAATGAGGCCTCTATTTAAAATAAAGAGTCGAAAGTATGAAGATTACCGAAAATAACACATACTAGGGTTCCATGTAGGAAAATATGGATATGTAAGAAAAATCTAACCATCAATTATCTGATGGAGAGTGGTAGAGAACATGGATATGAAAAGGCCAACAATCCCAAAGCCATAAATTATTGATGATTTAAGGTACCATCTAGGAAAACATTTTGGTTCTAAGTTGCTTTTCTTAATATTGAGGAATTTATTTATGATATTGGATAAGATCATAAGGATATATACTTACTTTATAATTAGAGTTTTATCCATTAATAAATTTCTACCACAAACTCATCTTTCACTCTAAAAGATAATAGAATGTAAAAAAAATTCTATTTACACTATTCGTATAGGGTTCCAAAATAAACGAATTTATAATTCATCTACATGATCTTTTAATAAAAACTAAATTATTTAATCTAGGACATCTCGTGGGCCAGTGGTAGGTGATACACTCTTGTCGCCCTTCGGTTGCGGGTTCAAGTCTCGCAGCCTTGCCGGACGCGACGGGTTGCCGCCCGACCTCCGGGTTGTCCTTTTATGGTAATCCAAAATAATCAAAACTAGAACTATCCAAAATACTTCTGTCCAAACTCACAGTCCAACATTTATAAGGAAGGTAAACATAATATAGATCCTTTTTACCCTGTAATATCATATGAATACCTTCATCATGTATTACCATATTCCTTATTGATTACATTCATGTTCCCTTATTCCATATAGAAAGCTGGATATACTTCATCAATCCAAAAATGTTTTAAGCCCCAACAATGATGGAATATACAAATCTTTAATCAGTTCCAAGGTAGTCAAGAATATCCAATATAATTTTTCCAAAATAATCATGTATTATTCGAAAATCACTACCTCGGTATCAGAACGATATTATGGTTTATCATTCTCCCAACCATATATTTTCCAAAAATTTATCCTGCTATTGAGTCACTTTTCTTTATTCCACACAATCTCAAGTCCTTAATGAAATAGTACTACAGTACAATCCTTATATACTTCATAATTATTATAACAAGTACATTGTTGGTACAACACTCAATTGACATAATCAACATAAGAACTCTAATCAGTCCTCTTCATCTGTGGTAGTATCATAACTTGATTATTATCCAATAACATCATTTGCGGCATAGTCTGATGACTGGGACATAGGTTCGCGTAGTGTCCAAACTCCTTGCAAATGAAGCATTGTACATTTGAAACCATTTTCTTACCCTTGCAGTCACGTACTTTGTGTCCTTTTCCTCCACACTTATAACAAACTCCCATTCCTTTCAGGCAAGTTCCAGGGTGTTTCTTTCCACAGTTACCACATATGGGAAAATTCATCTTTTTCCTCTTCCCTTTATCCATCTTTCTCTCTTCCATTCTTTTCTTCCCTTGCTTCCCTTCAAATCCATAGGACTCAGTAAACTCTTTACTTATCTTATCAACACATGATATTATTTCTTCATATGATGATAATACATGGGAGACTATTTCTCTTATAAATTCTAGCTTAAGACGATGAAAGATATGATCCTTCCTTCTCTTTGGATCATGTGCATTTCTGGAGTTCTCAGTCCTTCTACTGGGCGCCATTTCTAAACAATGGCATAAACTAGATCAGTTTATGAATCAAAATAAAAAATCCCATACTTATAAAACACTTAACATAAATTGAACTATTTATGGATATAATCCATAATCATAAAAAAATTTTCTTTGAGGACGTATATACTCATAAACCCTTCATAATGATTTGTAAAGAAAATGAGAGTTATCCTAAGCATATCCACCGGGAGTGTCGTAACCAAGAGTGCAGCAAGGCCCGTTGTCGTGCACCAGTTCCCGTTCGAGTCTAGCTCAAAGCGGTGTTTTCGGTTTTTACCCCTAGGTACATCTGTGCCAGAGCCGCCTCTACCTGCTCGTATCCAGACAGGGATGTATTGCTCAGAAAACTCACAAAATCTCTACAATACCAAAATTCTAGGAAGTTATTCTATACTAATCCTCAAAGTTCATCTTAGGTCTACGTGCTCTAATCAGAGTTTATCTAAATCTAGCTTCCAAGGTTTGTACTAAACTTCCTCTGATACCAACTGTAACGCCCCGACCCCAGTTACCCAGAGTCGGTGCATTATTACATAACATTGGCATGATCACAAGAAAGATCAAATCTCGAAAGACCGATTGGTTTAGCAGCCCTGGAAATACTAGATATATTCATAAGTTTTACATTACATCATAAAATGAAAAACTACTACAACAACATAATGTCTCCATAATCCACACTCATATCACCACATAATATCCCTGCAGGTCATTCATAATTTACTTCTTCACTTCCTGGGAAAAATAAAACATAAAAAAGGGGTGAGCTCAAATGCCCAGTAAGGATAACAATATAGCAGAAACTTTCATAAATAAGAATAAACATTTAAGGCAATGCATTACTAAAACAAAATCCTTTTAAACTTGAACTTCAACCTAGTATGGCAAAAGTAAAATGAAATAATGCCATTTACTTATTCACATGGATATTCTACTAATCGAATAATCACATGAAAAAATCAATAACCACTTTCATAATGTTGGAATGCATAATGTCAAACGTTAATTTCATTGTCTAGGCCTCATCCCAAGACCTAGGGGTTACTTCTAACCGGAACCCAACCCGGAGTGCCTCTAATAACCGGACACCAACCCGGAGTACCTCTAATAACCGGAGACCAAACCGGAGTACCTCTAATAACCGGAGACCAAACCGGAGGGATTACTTTTACCAGTCCCTAACCTGGAGGGCTTACTTTAACCAGTCCCCAACCTGGAGGGCTTACTTTTACCGGTCCCCAACCCGGAACATACTTTGTTCAGCACATTCATCTGAAGAAAAGTTTGAAATATAACATAAACATTCGGATTAAAAATAACTTCTGAAATGTCAACACTTTAAACATAAACCATGAGTGATATAAAAATAGCACATCCACAATCAAACATAACTCATTCGATACAATATGGAAGATTGTATTGTATCACATTGACCTCAATCAAGAATAATGAAGGATGTTGACATAGATGAAATCAAAATTATTTTTAAAGAAATATCTCCTTTTACTTTTGAAATCATTTAAGAGCCATATAAAATAAAACATTTTCTTGAAAATATTCTTATAAGCTTGTAAGGAAATATTTGAATATTTTATAACGGCGAAAAATAACCGCACCCGCCGTATAAGTTAAAAAAACATTCTTACCTTAATTTTGTCAAAAAGGTTAAAAAGGACCTTGTTTTGAAAACGACGGAAAGATTCCTTTATAAACCTCTTATAAAAAGTCAAACAAGGGTATAAATGACTTTAACCCATATTCTTGTAAATAATAAATATGTTTTGAAATACATTTTGAAGAAACATGAATGTGGATGATAAAGAGATCCCAGTAGATTATTACGTATAAACAACCTCGAATAATGAAGAGATTGTGAAATAACCCTTACCTTGTACTTTTCCTTGGTTGGGGTAGGTTAACCTCCTCTATAATGGTGAAATAATTGTTATTAAATTATACAAGAATCATATATATTAATATGATATCATATATGATCTTTTAATATTGATTTGATAATAATATCTTAGTATTATCATTATATCAGGTGTTAACTTACTTGTTTTCTTTTATATGTTTTGTTACGTAAGACATGTTTGTAAAGGATAGGTTGTATATTATTCATATCCAGAATGATATCAAGTCCTTAAACATCATTTTTAAATCATCAAATGATAATTATACTTGAATGGATACGATGGAGGATGAATCTCATCGCGTTCTTGGAGACGGTAGTCCGTACGTACGCACGAGCGACAATATCATTCTTTTGATATTAAAATAATATATAAATGGATGGTATATCATATATACAGAATCATTAACATGTTATATTTATTATTTACATGAGTTACACATCATTATTATACCCATCCAAATAATAATATATTGAATAACAATTACACCACGACGTGGAGACGGTAAGCCGTACGTACGCACGTATTGTGACATGTTATTCAAAGGGTGGATAGAATACTGAATATGGTTGTACCATATTTATAATAACATCACAGTATATGTAAGATACTGGAGTTATTATTTTAGAATGGTAAGAACAAAGAAAGAGGAAGTGGAAGAAGAAAGGAACTTAGAAAAGGGTGGTGAAATCATTACCTCTTCTTCGGGTTCTTCCTTTTGATTTGATCAAAAGGGCTCCTTAGGATGGCTTTCTGATCAAAATAAGGCCTCTAGGTTGTAGTGAGGGATTTTGGGAGAGTATTTGGGCAGAGTTTGGCCGAACCAAAAGGCTTTGAAGGTGTGAAGAAATGAGAAGGAGGAGTGCCCTTTTATAAGAGGGGTGAGGGGCACCTTTGGAAAAGCAGAAAATATTAATTTATAATAAATTCATATTCGGTTTCCAATGGCTCAAAAGTTGACTATTCAAAGGATAAGGTGGGGATAGGTCGAAAACCACTCAACCAATAGAATTTAGACAGGTTTGGGTACTTATATTAACCTTATCTTTAAGTATTAACTCTAAGTTAATTAGTTTCACTTTTACAGTGTCTCTTTGTATTTTTATATAATATGGTTAATAAACTTACTATATAAATCCAAGCGACCCCCAAGTGGTCCATTAATGATGAACCTATCATGATATAAGTCTCTTGGCCGAACTTTAGATTTTGAGGAATTTAATATCAATTAATAATATAATATTTGTTTTAAGAACTCTTTTATGTCAATTTTGACACTATTCAATAGTTGATTTTTCTGAAACTCATAACAGATTGATTACTTCGAACAAAGTCAATTACATCAATCCTAATATATCATATTATCCTAGAAAATTAGTTTAATTCATTAAAAGTTTCATATTATATTTATTTGGGTATTTATAATATCAATTATTTTAATTTTTCACTATTATAGTAATTACTGCATCATCATTGTGTCATCAATAAAATAACTTATTTAATGTCTAAAAATTATAAATAAAATATAATTATGTAGGAAATCTTTTTATCTTTCTAATGAATATTTATAATCTAAAATCCAACATATATAACCCTATGTAAAAATTGTTTTGCTAAAAGCTATATGCTTGTGTCATTTTTGTATTCATTTTAACTTAATTAAAATAAAGTGTCATTATCACTTACAAGTGGATCCATGGGTCCCAAAATCGACCCAAAGATGCCCATGGTCGACCATTTATCAACCAATAGGGTTAAGACACGTTTTAGGGTAATTTAGTATTATTATAATATTATTTTTTAACCCTTATTTACCGGATTTACCCTTAACCATGGTAAATAAAATATTTACCGCAGTAATTATTCAAAATGTCTAAAAATAAAAGTTACCTATTTACACAATTTGAACATCCTGATTACAAATATGGAAATCATTTTCCTAAATTCAAAACACAGAAGTGGAAGAAATTAATTTAAAATTAATTCCCGCTGTCAAAACAAAAAAAGCGTGTTTTTAAGAGATAATAACTATCAAAAGATTGACACTTGTTTATGTTCGGTTTAATTGTAAAATTATGTCCAACGACCAAAATTATATTAAATGGTAAAAATATATTCTAAATATACTTTAAAACCACTCAAATTAATAATTTATCACTATTAATTATTTTGATTAATAAAGTTGTTTTTAATTAAAATTTAGTAATTTTCACTATTCATCAAAATATGAAAGTTATCCGAAAAGTACCAAAATTTCACCTTAGGCTAAATTCGATATTCCGAATCCAAAAATGAAGTCCATTTTCAAATATAAAATATATATAATTTCAAAAAGTAGGTATTACTATTCATAACGGCTAGTTTGATTAGTTATGGTGTGTGTTAAAAATCGAAGTTGCGTACAACACACGCTAATGTATTATTCAAAGGAAAGCGTACCGTGTAAGCTTGGGATGTTTCATTTTAAATTTTTTGATGACCCCATTTAGTCAAAAAGTTTAAAATATTGTATTTAAAAAGGTTTCACTATTAAAAGTTGATAAAAGTGCAATATTGAAAATGAATCTGTTCTTGCATTATGACTAAGAAACTCATAATATGGATTCTAAAATTATAAGGATTATATAAAGTGAAAAATGTAGTTAATGCTATTCATGACCTCATTTAATGCCTTTTTTTTGTAAGTCATGGTGTGATTGAACTCGGTGTTGCGTGTAGTGCAAGTTATTGAATTATTTTAAAGAAATAACACACTATGAAATCTTGGGGTGTTACACCTTATATTTTTATGAATAAAATAACAATTAATAATATAGTATTTATTTTAAAAACTATTTTATGTCAATTTTGACACTATTTGGTAATTGATTTTTGTGAAAATAATACCAGAATTATTAGTTCGAAATTTCTTTATTAAATTAATACTAACATGTCATATTAACATATAAAATTATTGGAATTCATAAAAAGTCTCAAATTACATTTATTTGGGTATTTATAACATCAATTATGTCAATATTTCATTAATAAGATAATTACTGCATCATCATTGTATCATAAATAAATTAAATTATTTTAAGTCTAAAAATTACAAATAAAATACCATTCTTTATGAAATAATTTTATCTTTCTAATTAATATTTATAGTCGAATTTATGTTATGTATAACCCTATATTAAAAATTCATTAGTTATTAAACATTGATTTTAACTATTTTAACCCTTCTTTAAATAAATTGATAATAAATGTCCTAATCTAATCCAAGTGGGCCTAAATGGTCATATTTTATTCCTAAGGTTGTTTTTGGTCGATTTACACTTATCCAATAGAATTATGACATGTGTTAGGGTAATAATAATTTCATTTTTACCCTTAACTACCCTATTTACTTTTAACCGTGGTAAATAAAAGAAAAAAGTTACTATTCACCCAAAATTATTTTCATCTGATTGAACCACATTTTACTTACTGAGATCAACTATGTCTCTCGGATTTTTGAAATTTCACTCACAGAAGCGGTAAAATTAAGTTTTATGAAAAAATTCAGTTTTTTAACTACCACTTAGTGGTTTCACTATCCATCAAAAATGAAAGTTTCCAGAAAAATGCCAAAAATTAGGCCTAAGCTATATTTGATATTATGAATTCAAAAATGATGTTTATTTTACCAAATTCAAAACATATCAGTTACATTAACTAATTTAAAAATTAATTCCCGTCGTCAAAACAAATAGCGTGTTTTGAAGAGATAATAACTATCAAATGATTGGCACTTGTTTATGTCTGGTTAAATGTGAAATTACATCCAATGAACAAAATTGTATTAAATTGTAAAAATATATTCTAAATATACTTTAAAACCACTCAAATTAATAATTTATCACTATTAATTATTTCGATTAAAAAGGTTGTTTTTAATTAAAATGTAGAAATTTCACTATTCATCAGAAAATGAAAGTTATCTGAAAAGTACCAAAATTTCACCCTAAGCTAATTTCGATATTCCGAAACCAAAAATGAAGTCCATTTTGAAATATTAAATTTAATAAATTTCAAAAATTGGTTATTACTATTCATAACGGCTAGTTTTAATAATATTTTAATAGCATATTGTTGTTTAGTGAAACTCGGTATTGCGTACAACACACGCTATCGAGAAAGGTCGTGATTGTGTGTAATGCAGACAAGTTAGGGTTTAGTGTTGTGCAAGATTCCTTTGTTATAGCGTACAACACAAGACATCAATAAAATTAAAAAGAATATTTTTCATAAAATCTAGGGGTGTTACATTCTACCCCCCTTAAAATGAATTTCCCCCTCAAAATTCGTCGGGGTTATAAATGGTTTACTACTCGAAAGTTTCTTTAAAAAAACCCACATCGTAAAATAGAATACTAAAACTTGGATTTAAAAAATAAAGTATGAAACGTAACGGTTACCCAAATTAACTCATCCCTGGGTTTCCATGTAGGAGAACATAGGTGAAAATATGGATATAGAAGAAAAATCTAACCATTATGTTATGATGGAGAGTGGTAGAAAACATGGCTATGAAAAATCCAACAATCTCAAAGCCATAAATTTGTGAAGATCTAAGGTACCATCTGATTCATCGTATATAAGAGCACTAGGACAACATTTTTGGTTTTCAAGATCATTTCCCTAAAGTTGATGAAATTGTAATTAGAAAAAATACTTTCGTGATTTTGGTACACTATCATCGTTGGTCGTTCTTTACACAATTTTTACTTCATCACTTAAATAAATGAAGTTGAATTTTTCATTCATGATGTGTTAGCAGATCATGTGATAGAATGATGGGTCATTCCCTCTGTCTCAAACAAAATGTTAGAAAAGTTATCAAAAAAAAACATAATTCCATCTATAGTGAGATTAATCATATATGGTTCCTAAAATGGACTTATACTTCATATATCATACTAATTAATATAATAAAACTAGTTTTTACTAAACAGGGACTTCCGGTAGGCCAGTGGTAGGCGATAAAGGCCAGTCACACTTCGGTTGTGGGTTCGATTCCCACAGCCTTGTCCGACGCGATGGGCTGTCGCACGTCCTGCAGGTTGTCCTTTTTCTAAAACTACATTACTATAACATCCCATCAATAATATTGAAAAAAGTTCTATCCTTAAACAATAATAACTTATGTCTAACATAATCCATTCCAATCTTTAGGCTTATCTAAAATACCTCAGTCCAAGCTCATAGTATAAAGAAAACGATTACTTGAATTGCCATCAACCAAGAAAGTGAATACCATCATTTATCCCCCATATAACTTGTTGGTCACATTCCAATCATGTATTCTCTCAAAAAATGAATACCCATTAAACCTTAGTGAAAACATGAATGTTGTTAAATTTTAACACATTCCATATACCAAAATCCCAATAATTCTATATACTCAAACCATAATATCACTTAGTCCTTATATCAATCATGAGATCATGAATACAATCAAACATCTCATTATCTTCTTATCCGTTCATTATGTGCATATCATTTTCTTTCCAAAAATATCTGAATAACCTTTCATGGTTACTGGTACCATTAATCATACACTTTCAAAACATAAGGAAAGACAACAGTGTAACAATCCTTAGATGTCTCTTTATTCCATAGTACCATGAGATTACTTATACAACATTACACATGATAAACATGTTATCGTTACACTACCTTCTTAAACAATTGACCGAGCTTCAAAAATTCTTTCATCTCACATATCATTAATAGTTTCTTCATCATCATAAACATAAATACTAACCATACGACCATACTGATTCTCTTCATGAGAAATTCCCGTAGGGAATTGGTTTGCATAATTCCCGTACATTCCACATTTAAAACATTTAACCATTGTTGATGTCGTAGCAATACCATTATCCTCATCCATGGTGTTAACTGAACCTTTTCGTTTGAACTTACTAGCTTCGTGTCCTTCTTTTCCACAACCAAAGCATCTTCTAGTTCTTTTGAAACAATCTCCCCAATGCCTCTTCCCACATGATTTACATGAGGGAAATTGAACTTTATTTCCTCTATGATCATCATGAAACTCCATCTTTCTCATATTATCTGAGTCGGGAAACATACCAAAGTTGAGATTATTGATCATATTATGAGATTTCTGATTAGGCATAATAACGATGTTTGGACTTCCAAATCCCGTTTCATTTGGTTTCTCATGAAGAATATCATTCTATTGTCCGTCATATCCTCCATTATCATGAATCTTCCTGTTTCCAGCCATTTTCTAAAACCAAAAAAGAATAGTGTGAGAGGAAAAAATCATGCTAGGGAAAACAACATAGTAATGGGGGAGCACCCTCAATATCTAACATCTTAGGTTAAAATATAAGATCATTATCGTAGTTATAGGACTATATCTTATATGTATAATTATCCTTAGGGACATCCCTAGACATACCTTAGAAATATCTCTAGGGATCTCACTAACGTTTTCGCATCCTAGTTTCCAAAGGTTGACTAAATCATTTTTCTGATACCAACTATAGAGACCCGAAGCTTGAAGTACATTGACAATACATTACTTTTGTGGAATACATAATACATAACAAAAACAGACACACAAGGACCGTAATAGTTTAGTGTCTTTGGAAACTCGGAAGAAAATCTTCTAATCGTGGAGAAAGATCTTCGACAACTCCCATAACGATCTTCCCTTTTTTGTTTCATTATCTAAAACCATTCTTTACTTCCTGGGGAAAATAAAACATAAGAAAGGGTGATCTCAAATGCTCAGTAAGGGAAAACATACATAACATAAAACAGTCCATAAACATTTGGAAGCAAAAACTTGAACATGAAATTTAAACATCAAAATCTTGAGCAAAGACATAAATCGTGGAAGTACGTAAGGCATATATCATAATAGATCATCAACCATGATAAAATGGGGAATAAACATGTAATTGTGGTAACCATTTAGCACGTGTCATGATTTCCATAGTAGCCAAGCCATTGCTGCCAAGACCATCTTAGTGGAAAAAGTCCCTTTTTGAATCGAGTTCACTCCTCATTTCAGTCCTGTAACACTGAACCGGAATAACTTACCCTTCCAGCCATGTCTATCTCATGAGATATAAATCTGTACCCAATGAATTGGAGTGAGATATAGGTCTCACCCATCTCATAATGAAATCATTCTTACTTGTGCCACAAAATAAACATACATCATTAATAAAAACCCAATAAATAAAATGGGTTTCATAAACATTATCCCATCATCACATAATCCATATAAAAGAAATGGATATAATTTCATAATAAGAAAAGTGAAACCATTTAAATCATAGAGACATTATACTTGAACCATACACATATGAAATAATGTCATCTTAGATAGAAAATGGTTTTGATAAAACACTTGAAATTAATTCTTGAGGAAAATATCCTTTCTTCTTCAAAATCAATTTCTTTTCACAAAACGTCATGAAATTTTAAAAGAAAAAGATTTTTTTTTTAAAATAGTCATGAAATATTTTGGAGAAAGCTTCATGAAAATAAGGCTTTATAAAACCGTAAAAATTCTTTCATGCCGTATACGTTAAAAAAACATTCTTCTCGTACTTTTGCCAGAAAAGTAAAAAAGTACCTCGTAAAAGAAAGATTCCATACATACCATGTAGTAAAAGTAAAAATGGGTAAAAATAACCTTAAACATACATGAATACACTTTTATAAAACATTTACAAGGATGATAGCAATAACCCTATTAAATAATTACGAATAAGAAATTCTCGGATAAAAATGAGATTTGAAAAATTATCCCTTACCTTATGTCTGATATGCTTCGTATGTATCCGAACATCCTGTATAATAATTTAAATAATGTCATTGACTTATTTAAGAATCATATTCATTTTTATGATATCATATATGGTTCACTTATGACTTTATATTACTCGTTCTTTTCTAAATTCCATGTTAAAGAGCGTTTTGGGTAAAATCATTTCATTTATCGTATATGTTTCGACTCGTCATTCTTGATATTATTACTTATATCCTGATTTAAATAATTCCAGAATGTAAAACATGATTTATCTGTAATATATATTAATTATATACATATATATTATGGATCGAAAAAAGGAATGAAATACACTATTCATGGAGACGATAGTCCGTACGTACGCATGAACGCTGTTTTAGTTTCCTTATTGAATTGAATGGAATTAAGTAGATGAAATATATATATATATATATATATATATATATATATATATATATCTAGTAGCTTCATTATTTCATATATTTCATTATTATTCATTATATATACTTTATAATCATTCTTGAATGGTTAACATGGAGAGTCAATCACATTGCGTCGTGGAGACGGTAGTCCGTACGTACGCACGAGCGATGATATCATTCCCATGATCGTGGAATTGTATTGAAGTTTATGTACAATGTTACAGAATCAATATCACATTACAATAACCATATATAGTAATTTATTTACACCATTATTCCCATCCATGTATAGTGGTGGTTGAAAATAGATTACACCACGGCGTGGAAACGGTATTCTGTACGTACGCACGCGCGGTGATTTCGTTTTCCATAGGATGGATAGATGGTGAAATAGGGTTGTTTAATACTTATAATAACATATCATTATATTATTTATACTGATGTTATTACTTAATAATGAAAGAACTAAAGAAGAATAGGTGCAAGAAGAAATAAAGTTGAAATAATCGGTAACGGACATTACATCTTCTTTGAAGCGCCTCTTTAAGACCTCCTCTTAGGGCAATAAAATTGGACTTTGAAGAAGACCAGAACCTCTAGGATAATTCTATAGAAGTGTAGAAGAGAAATTTTCAGGGGTTTACTGAGTTTTAAGGCTCCATGTGGTGTGAGGAAGAGAGGGAGGTGGTGCCCTTTTATAAGGGAGGAGAGGGGCACCTTTGGAATAACTAAAAATATTATTTTATTATAAAGTCAAATTTGGTTTTTAATAGCTCAAAATTGATATATTTCAAAGCTAAGGTTGGTATGGGTAGAAATACAATCATCTAATAGAATTTAGACAATTTTAGGTATCAATTTTAACCTTATCATTTAGATTTAACTTTAAGTTAGATAATTTATCTTTTACCGTGTCTTCTTGTTTTATTACACTATAAGGTTAATAAACTTACTATATCAAGCCAAACTAACCCCAAGGTGTTTATTATTAATATATATAACCTTATATAAGTCATTTTGCCGAACCTTATATTTTAAGGAATAAAATAACAATTAATAATATAGTATTTATTTTAAACACTATTTTATGTCAATTTTGACACTATTTGGTAATTGATTTATGTGAAAATTATAACAGAATGATTAGTTCAAAAATATTTACTTAAATCAATAATAACATGTCAAATTAACATATAAAATTATTTTAATTCATAAAAAGTCTCAAATTACATTTATTTGGGTATTTATAACCTCAATTATGTCAATATTTCATTAGTAAGATAATTACTGCATCATCATTGTATCATAAATAAATTAAATTATTTTAAGTCTAAAAATTACAAATAAAATACCATTATGTATGAAATCTTATTATCATTCTAATTAATATTTATAGTATAATTTATATTATATATAACCCTATATTAAAAATGCATTAGTTATTAAACTTTGATTTTAACTATTTTAACCCTTCTTTAAATAAATTGATAATAAATTTCCTAATCTGATCCAAGTGGGCCTAAATGGTCATATTTTATTCCTAAGGTTGTTTTTGGTCGAATTACACTTATACAATAGAATTAATAGATGTTTTAGGGTAATAATAATATCATTTTCACCCTTAACTACCATATTTACTTTTAACCGTGGTAAATAAAAGTAAAAAGTTACTATTCACCAAAAAATTATTTTCATCTCATTGAACCAAATTTTACTTAATGACATCAACTATGTCTGTCGGATTTTTGAAATTCTGCTCACAGAAGTGGTAAAATTATGTTTTATGAAAAAATTCAGTTTTTTAACTACCACTTAGTGGTTTCACTATCCATCAAAAATGAAAGTTTCCAGAAAAATACCAAAAATTAGGCCTAAGCTATATTTGATATTATGAATTCAAAAATGATTTTCATTTTTCCAAATTTAAAACATATCAATTACATTAACTAATTTAAAAATTAATTCCCATCGTCAAAACAAATAGCGTGTTTTTAAGAGATAATAACTATCAAAAGATTGACACTTGTTTATGTATGGTTTAAATGTAAAATTACATCCAATGAACAACATTGTATTAAATTGTAAAAATATATTCTAAATATACTTTAAAACCACTCAAATTAATAATTTATCACTATTAATTATTTCGATTAAAAAGGTTGTTTTTAATTAAAATTTAGTAATTTTCACTATTCATCAGAAAATGAATGTTATCCAAAAAGTACCAAAATATCACACTAAGCTAATTTCGATATTCCGAAACAAAAAATGAAGCCCATTTTGAAATATTAAATTTAAAAAATTTCAATAATTGGTTATTACCATTCATAATGACTAGTTTTAATAATATTTTAATAGCATATCGTTGTTTAGTGAAACTCGGTATTGCGTACAACACACGCTATCGAGGAAGGTCGTGAGTGTGTGTAATACAGCCAAGTTAGGGTTGTGTGCTATGCAAGACTCCTCTGTTGTAGCGTACAACACAAGACATCAATAAAATTAAAAAGAATATTTTTACATAAAATCTCGGGGTGTTACATTCTACCCCCCTTAAAATGAATTTCGCCCACGAAATTCGTCGAGGTTATAAATGGTTTACTACTCGAAAGTTTCTTTAATAAAAACCCACATCATAAAATGGAATACCAAAACTTGGCTTTAAAAAATAATGTATAAAACGTAATGGTTACCCAAATTAACTCACCACTGGGTTTCCATGTAGGAGAACATAGGTGAAAATATGGATATGGAAGAAAAATCTAACCATCAAGTTATGATGGAGAGTGGTAGAGAACATCGCTATGAAAAAGCAAACAATATCAAAGCCATAAATTTGTGATGATCTAAGGTACCATCTAATTCATCGGATATAAGAGCACTAGGACAACTTTTTTGGTTTTCATGATCATTTCCCTAATGTTGATGAAATTGGAATTAGAAGAAATACTTTCTTGATTTTGGTACAGTATCACCGTTGGTCGTTCTTTGCACAATTTCCACTTAATCTCTTAAAGAAATGAATTTGAATTTGTCATTCATGATGTGTTAGCATATCATGTGATAGAATGATGGGTCATTCCATCTGTCTCAAACAAAATGTTAGAAAAGTTATCAAAAAAAATACATAAGTCCATCTATAGTGAGATTAATCATATATGGTTCCTAAAATGGACTTATACTTCATATATCATACTACATAATATAATAAAACTAGTTTCTACTGAACAGGGACTTCCTGTAGGCCAGTGGTAGGCGATAAAGGCCAGTCGCACTTCGGCTGTGGGTTCGATTCCCACAGCCTTGTCTGACGCGATGGGTTGTCGCCCGTCCTGTAGGTTGTCCTTTTTCTAAAACTACATTACTATAAAATCCCATCAACAATATCGAAAAATGTTCTATCCTTAAACAATACTAACTTATGTTCAACATAATCCATTCCAATCTTCAGGCTTATCTAAAATACCTCGGTCCAAGATCATAGTATAAAGAAAACGATTACTTGAATTTCCATCAACCAAGAATGCGAATACCATCATTTATCCCCCATATATCTTTTTAGTCACATTCCAATCATGTATTCTCTTGAAAAATGAATACCCATTAAACCTTAGTTAAAACATGAATGTTGTTAAATTTTAACACATTCCATATATCAAAATCCCAAAAATTCTATATACTCAAACCATAATATCACTTAGTCCTTATATCAGTAATGAGCTCATGAATACAATCAAACATCTCATTATCTTTTTATCCCTTCATTATGTGCATATCATTTGCTTTCCAAAAATATCTGAATAACCTTTCATGGTTACTGGTACCATTAATCATACACGTTCAAAACATAAGGAAAGACAACAGTGTAACAATCCTTAGATGTCTCTTTATTCCATAGTACCATGAGATTACTTATACAACATTACACTTGATAAACATGTAATCATTACACAACCTTCTTAAAAAATTGACCGAGCTTCAAAAATTCTTTCATCTCACATATCATCAATAGTTTCTTCATCATCATAAACATAAATACTACCCATACGACCATACTGATTCTCTTCATGAGAAATTCCCGTAGGGCATTGGTTTGCATAATTCCCATACATTCCACATTTAAAACATTTAACCATTGTTGATGTCGTAGAAATACCATTATCCTCATCCATGGTGTTAACTGAACCTTTTCCTTTGAACTTACTAGCTTTGTGTCCTTCTTTTCCACAACCAAAGCATCTTCCAGTTCTTTTGAAACAATCTCCCCGATGCCTCTTCCCACATGATTTACATGAGGGAAATTGAACTTTATTTCCTCTATGATCATCATGAAACTCCATCTTTCTCGTATTACCTGAGTCGGGAAACATACCAAAGTTGAGATTATTGATCATATTATGAGATTTCGGATTATGCATAATAACGATGTTTGGACTTCCGAATCCCGTTTCATTTGGTTTCTCATGAAGAATATCATTCCATTGTCCGTCATATCCTCCATTATCATGAATCTTCATGTTTCCAGCCATTTTCTAAAACCAAAAAAGAATAGCGTGAGAGGAAAAAATCATGCTAGGGAAAACAACATAGTAATGGGGGAGCACACTCAATATCTAACATCTTAGGTTAAAATATAAGATCATTATCGTAGTTCTAGGACTGTATCTTATATGTATACTTATCCTTCGGGACATCCCTAGACAGACCTTAGAAATATCTCTAGGGATCTCACTAACGTTTTCGCATCCTAGTTTCCAAAGGTTGACTAAACCATTCCTCTGATACCAACTGTAGAGACCCGAAGCTTGAAGTACATGGGAAATATATTACTTTTGCGGAATACATAATATATAACAAAAACAGACACACAAGGTCCGTAATAGTTTAGTGTCTTTGGAAACTCGGAAGAAAATATTCTAATCGTGGAGAAAGATCTTCAAAAACTCCCATAACGATCTTCTCTTTTTTGTTTCATTACCTAAAACAATTCTTTACTTCCTGGGGAAAATAAAACATAAGAAAGGTTGAGCTCAAATGCTCAGTAAGGGAAAACATACATAACATAAAACAATCCATAAACATTTGGAAGCAAAAAACTTGAACATGAAATTTAAACATCAAAATCTTGAGCAAAGACATAAATCGTGGAAGTACGTAAGAAATATATCATAATAGATCATCAACCATGATAAAATGGCGAATAAACATGTAATTGTGGAAACCATTTAGCACATGTCATGATTTCCATAGTAGCCAAGCCATTGCTGCCAAGACCATCTTAGTGGACAAAGTCCCTTTCTGAATCGAGTTCACTCCCCATTTCAGTCCTGTAACACTGAACCGGAATAACTTTCCATTCCAGCCATGTCTATCTCATGAGATATAAATCTTTACCCAATGAATTAGAGTGAGATATAGGTCCCACCCATCTCATAATGAAATCATTCTTACTTTTTCCAGAAAATAAACATACATCATTAATAAAAACCCAATAAATAAAATGGGTTTCATAAACATTATCCCATCATCACATAATCCATATAAAAGAAATGGATATAATTTCATAATAAGAAAAGTGAAACCATTTAAATCATATAAACATTATACTTGAAACATACACATATGAAATAATGTCATCTTAGATAGAAAATGGTTTTGATAAAACACTTGAAATTAATTCTTGAGGAAAATATCCTTTCTTCTTCAAAATCAATTTCTTTTCACAAAACGTCATGAAATTTTAAAAGAAAAATATTTTTTTTTAAAATAGACATGAAATATTTTGGAGAATGATTCATGAAAATAAGTCTTTATAAAACCGTAAAAATTCTTTCATGCCGTATACGTTAAAAAAACATTCTTCTCGTACTTTTGCCAAAAAGTAAAAAAGTACCTTGTAAAAGAAAGATTCCATACATAACATGTAGTAAAAGTCAAAAAAGGGTAAAAATGACTTTAAACATACATGAATACACTTTTATAAAACATTTACAAGGATGATAGCAATAACCCTAGTAAATAATTACGAATAAGAAATTCTCGGATAAAAATGAGATTTGAAAAATTATCCCTTACCTTATGTATGATATGCTTTGTATGTATCCGAACATCCTGTATAATGATTTAAATAATGTCATTGACTTATTGAAGAATCATATTCATTGTTATGATATCATATATGGTTCACTTATGACTTTATATTACCCGTTCTTTTCTAAATTCCATGTTAAAAGACATTTTGGGTAAAATCATTTCATTTATCGTATGTGTTTCGACTCGTCGTTCTTGATATTATTACTTATATCCTGATTTAAATAATTCCATAATATAAAACATTATTTATCTATAATATATATTAATTATATACATATATATTATGGATCGATAAAAGGAATGAAATACACTGTTCATGGAGACGGTAGTCCGTACGTACGCATGAATGCTGTTTTCGTTTCCTTACTGAATTGAATGGAATTAAGTAGATGAAATATATATATATATATATAAATCCAGTAGCTTAATTATTTCATATACTTCATTATTATTCATTATATATACTTTATAATCATTCTTGAATGGTTAGCATGGAGAGTCAATCACATCGCGTCGTGGAGACGGTAGTCCGTACGTACGCACGAGCGATGATATCATTCCCATGATCGTGGAATTGTATTGAAGTGTATGTACAATGTTACAGAATCAATATCACATTACAATAACCAGATATAGTTAATTATATACACCATTATTCCCATCCATGTATGGTGGTGGTTGAAAATATATTACACCACGGCGTGGAGACGGTATTCTGTACGTACGCACGCGCGATGATTTTGTTTTCCATAGGATGGATAGATGGTAAAATAGGGTTGTTTAATAATTATAATAACATATCAGTATATTATTTATACTGATGTTATTACTTAATAATTAAATAACTAAAGAAGAATAGGTTGAAGAAGAAATAAAGTTGAAATAATCGGTAACAGACATTACCTCTTCTTTGAAGCGCCTCTTTGAGACCTCCTCTTAGGGCACTAAAATTGGACTTTGAAGAATTCCATAACCTCTAGGATAATTCTATGGAAGTGTAGAATAGAACTTTTCAGGGTTTGGCTGAGTTTTAAGGCTCCAAGTGGTGTGAGGAAGAGAGGGAGGAGGTTCCCTTTTATAAGGGAGGAGAGGGGCACCTTTGGAATAACTAAAAATATTATTTTATTATAAAGTCAAATTTGGTTTTTAATAGCTCCAAATTGATATATTTCGAAGCTAAGGTTGGTATGGGTAGAAATCCTCTCATCTAATAGAATTTAGACAATTTTAGGAATCAATTTTAACCTTATCATTTAGATTTAACTTTATGTTAGATAATTTAACTTTTACCATGTCTTCTTGTTTTATTACACTATAAGGTTAATAAACTTACTATATCAAGCCAAAATAACCCAAAGGTGTTTGTTATTAATATATATAACCTTATCTAAGTCATTTTTCCGAACCTTATATTTTTAGGAATAAAATAACAATTAATAATATAGTATTTATTTTAAACACTATTTTCTGTCAATTGTGACACTATTTCGTAATTGATTTTTGTGAAAATTATAACAGAATGATTAGTTCAAAAATATTTAATTAAATTAATAATAACATGTCATATAAACATATAAAATTATTGGAATTCATAAAAAGTCTCAAATTACATTTATTTGGGTATTTATAACATCAATTATGTCAATATTTCATTAATAAGATAATTAATGCATCATCATTATATCATAAATAAATTAAATTATATTAAGTATAAAAATTACAAATAAAAAACCATTATGTAGGAAATATTTTTATCTTTCTAATTAATATTTATAGTCTAATTTATCTTATGTATAACCCTATATTAAAAATGCATTAGTTATTAAACTTTGATTTTAACTATTTTAACCCTTCTTTAAATAAATTGATAATAAATTTCCTAATCTAATCCAAGTGGGCCTAAATGGTCATAGTTTATTCCTAAGGTTGTTTTTGGTTGAATTACACTTATCCAATAGAATTAAGACATGTGTTAGGGTAATAATAATATCATTTTCACCCTTAACTACCCTATTTACTTTTAACCGTGGTAAATAAAAGTAAAAAGTTACTATTCACCAAAAATTATTTTCATCTCATTGAACCACATTTTACTTACTGACATCAACTATGTCTGTCAGATTTTTGAAATTCCACTCACAGAAGCGGTAAAATTATGTTTTATGAAAAAATTCAGTTTTTTAACTTCCACTTAGTGGTTTCACTATCCATCAAAAATGAAAGTTTCCAGAAAAATACCAAAAATTAGGCCTAAGATATATTTGATATTATGAATTAAAAAATGATTTTCATTTTCCCAAATTTAAAACATATCAGTTACATTAACTAATTTAAAAATGAATTCCCATCATCAAACCAAATAGCGTGTTTTTAAGAGATAATAACTATCAAAATATTGACACTTGTTTATGTCTGGTTTAAATGTAAAATTACATCCAATGAACAACATTGTATTAAATTGTCAAAATATATTCTAAATATACTTTAAAACCACTCAAATTAATAATTTATCACTATTAATTATTTCGATTAAAAAGGTTGTTTTTAATTAAAATTTAGTAATTTTCACTATTCATCAGAAAATGAATGTTATCCGAAAAGTACCAAAATATCACACCAAGCTAATTTAGATATTCCGAAACCAAAAATGAAGGCCATTTTGAAATATTAAATTTAAAAAAATTCAAAAATTGGTTATTACTATTCATAACGACTAGTTTTAAAAATATTTTAATAGCATATCATTGTTTAGTGAAACTCGGTATTGCGTACAACACACGCTATCGAGGAAGGTCGTGATTGTGTGTAATGCAGCCAAGTTAGGGTTGTGTGTTGTTCAAGACTCCTTTGTTGTAGCGTACAACACAAGACATCAATAAAATTAAAAATAATATTTTTACATTAAATCTCGGGGTGTAACATTCTACCCCCTTAAAATGAATTTCGCCCACGAAATTCATCGAGGTTATAAATGGTTTACCACTCGATAGTTTCTTTAATAAAAACCCACATCATAAAATGGAATACCAAAACTTGGCTTTAAAAAATAATGTATAAAACGTAATGGTTACCCAAATTAACTCATCACTGGGTTTCCATGTAGGAGAACATAGGAGAAAATATGGATATGGAAGAAAACTCTAACCATCAAGTTGTTATGGAGAGTGGTAGAGAACATCGCTATGAAAAAGCAAACAATATCAAAGACATAAATTTGTGATGATATAAGGTACCATCTAATTCATCGGATATAAGAGCACTAGGACAACATTTTTGGTTTTCAAGATCATTTCCCTAAAGTTGATGAAATTGGAATTAGAAGAAATACTTTCGTGATTTTGGTACAGTATCACCGTTGGTCATTCTTTGCACAATTTCCACTTAATCTCTTAAATAAATGAAGTTGAATTTGTCATTCATGATGTGTTAGCAGATCATGTGATAGAATGATGGGTCATTCCATCTGTCTCAAACAAAATGTTAGAAAAGTTATCAAAAAAATACATAAGTCCGTCTATAGTGAGATTAATCATATATGGTTCCTAAAATGGACTTATACTTCATATATAATACTACATAATATAATGAAACTTGTTTCTACTGAACAGGGACTTCCTGTAGGCCAGTGGTAGGCGATAAAGGCCAGTCGCACTTCGGCTGTGGGTTCGATTCCCATAGCCTTGTCCGACGTGATGGGCTGTCGCCCGTCCTGCGGGTTGTCCTTTTTCTAAAACTACATTACTATAAAATCCCATCAATAATATCGAAAAAAGTTCTATCCTTAAACAATACTAACTTATGTTCAACATAATCCATTCCAATCTTTAGGCTTATCTAAAATACCTCGGTCCAAGATCATAGTATAAAGAAAACGATTACTTGAATTGCCATCAACCAAGAATGTGAATACCATCATTTATCCCCCATATATCTTGTTGGTCACATTCCAATCATGTATTCTCTTGAAAAATGAATACCCATTAAACCTTAGTGAAAACATGAATGTTGTTAAATTTTAACACATTCCATATACCAAAATCCCAAAAATTCTATATACTCCAACCATAATATCACTTAGTCATTATATTAGTAATGAGCTCATGAATACAATCAAACATCTCATTATCTTCTTATCCCTTCATTATGCGCATATCATTTGATTTCCAAAAATATCTTAATAACCTTTCATGGTTACTGGTACCATTAATCATACACTTTCAAAACATAAGGAAAGGCAACAGTGTAACAATCCTTAGATGTCTCTTTATTCCATAGTATCATGAGATTACTTATACAACATTACACATGATAAACATATAATTATTAAACTACCTTCTTAAACCATTGACCGAGCTTCAACAATTCTTTTATCTCACATATCATTTATAGTTTCTTCATCATCATCAACATAAATACTACCCATACGACCATACAGATTCTCTTCATGAGACCTTCCCATAGGGAATTGGTTTGCATAATGCCCGTACATTTCACATTTAAAACATTTAACCATTGTTGATGTCGTAGCAATACCATTATCCTCATACATGGTGTTAACTAAACCTTTTCCTTTGCACTTACTAGATTTTTGTCCTTCTTTTCCACAACCAAATCATCTTCCAGTTCTTTTGAAACAATCTCCCCAATGCCTCTTCCCACATGATATACATGAGGGAAATTGAACTTTCTTTCCTCTATGATCATAATGAAACTCCATCTTTCTCTTATTATCTGAGTCGGGAAACATACCAAAGTTGAAATTATTGATCATATTATGAGATTGCTGATTAGGCATAATAACGATTTTTGGACTTTCAAATCCTGTTTCATTTGGTTTCTCATGAAGAATATCATTCCATTGTCCGCCATATCCTCCATTATCATGAATCTTCCTGTTTCCAGCCATTTTCTAAAAGCCAAAAAGAATAGTGTGAGAGGAAAAAATCATGCTAGGGAAAACAACATAGTAATAGGGGAGCACCCTCAATATCTGACATCTTAGGTTAAAATATAACATCATTATTGTAGTTCTAGGGCTATATCCTATACGTATACTTATACTTAGGGACATCCCTAGACATACCATAGAAATATCTCTAGGGATCTCACTAATGTTTTCGCATCCTAGTTTCCAAAGGTTGACTAAACCTTTCCTCTGATACCAACTGTAGAGACCCAAAGCTTGATGTACATGGACAATACATTACTTTTTCGGAATACTTAATACATAACAAAAACAGACACACATGGAACGTAATAGTTTAGTGTCTTTGATACTCGGAATAAAATCTTCTAATCATGGAGAAAGATCTTCAACAACTTTCATAACAATCTGCCCGTTTTTGTTTCCTTACCTAAAACCAATTTTTACTTCCTGGGGAAAATAAAACATAAGAAAGGGTGAGCTCAAATTCTCAGTAAGGGAAAACATACATAACATAAAACAATCCATAAACATTTGGAAGCAAAAACATGAACATGAAATTTAAACATCAAAATCTTGAGCAAAGACATAAATCATGGAAGTACGTAAGGCATATATCATAATAGATCATCAACCATGATAAAATGGGGAATAAACATGTAATTATGGAAACCATTCAGAACATGTCATGATTTCCATAGTAGCCAAGCCATTGCTGCCAAGACCATCTTAGTGGACAAAGTCCCTTTCTGAATCGAGTTCACTCCTCATTTCAGTCCTGTAACACTGAACCGGAATAACATAATGATACAGCCATGTCTATCTCATGAGATATAAATCTTTTCCCAATGCATTTGAGGGAGATATAGGTCCCACCCATCTCATAATTAAATCATTCTTACTTGTGCCACAAAATAAACATACATCATTCATAAAAACCCAATACATAAAATGGGTTTCATAAACATCATCCCATCATCACATAATCCATATAAAAGAAATGGATATCATTTCATAATAATAAAAGTGAAACCATGTAAATCATAGAGACATTATACTTGAAACATACACATATGAAATAATATCATCTTAGATAGAAAATGGTTTTGATAAAACACTTAAAATGAATTGTTGTGGAAAATATCCTTTCTTCTTCAAAATCAATTTCTTTTCACAAAAAATCATGAAATTTTAAAAGAAAAAGATTTAGTTTAAAATAGTCATGAAATATTTTGGAGTAAGCTTCATGAAAATAAGGCTTTATAAAATTGTAAAAATTCTTTCATGTCGTATACGTTAAAAAAACATTCTTCTCATACTTTTGCCCGAAAAGTCAAAAAGTACCTCGTAAAAGAAAGATTCCACACATACCATGTAGTAAAAGTCAAAAATGGGTAAAAATGACTTTAAACATACATGAATACACTTTTGTAAAACATTTACAAGTATTATAGAAATAACCCTAGTAAATACTTACGAATAAGCAATTCTCGGATAAAAATGAGATTTGAAAAATAATCTCTTACCTTATGTTTGATATGCTTTGTATGTATCTGAACCTCCTGTATAATGATTTAAATAATGTCATTGACATATTTCAGAATCATATTCATTGTTATGATATCATATATGGTTCACTTATGACTTTATATTACCCGTTCTTTTCTAAATTCTATGTTAAAGGGCGTTTTGGGTAAAATCGTTTCATTTATCGTATGTGTTTCGACTCGTCGTTCTTGATATTATTAATTTTATCATGATTTACATAATTCCAGAATGTAAAACATGATTTATCTATAATATATATTCATTATATACATATATATTATAGATCGATAAAAGGAATGAAATACACTATTCATGGAGACGGTAGTCCGTACGTACGCATGAATGTTGTTTTCGTTTCCTTATTGAATTTAATGGAATTAAGTAGATGAAATATATATATATATATATATATATATATCTCTAGTAGATTCATTATGTCATATATTTCATTATTATTCATTATATATACATTATAATCATTCTTGAATGGTTAACATGGAGAGTGAATCTCATCGCGTTGTGGAGACGGTAGTCCGTACGTACGCACGAGTGATGATATAATTCCCATGATCATGGAATTGTATTGAAGTATATGTATAACGTTACAGAATAAATATCACTTTACAATAACCATATATATTTATTTATTTACACCATTATACCCATCCATGTATAGTGGTGGCGGAAAATAGATTACACCACGGCGTGGAGACGATATTCCGTACGTACGCACGCGTGGTGATTTCGTTTTCCATAGGATGGATAGATGGTGAAGTAGGGTTGTTTAATAATTATAATAACATATAATTATATGATTTATACTGATGTTATTACTTCATAATGAAAGAACTAAAGAAGAATAAGTCGAAGAAGAAATAAAGTTGAAAGAATCGGTAACGGACATTACCTCTTCTTTGAAGCGCCTCTTTGAGACCTCCACTTAGGGCACTAAAATTGGTCTTTGAAGAAGAAAATAACCTCTAGGATGTTTCTATGGAAGTGGAGAAGAGAAATTGGGGGGTTTGGACGAGCATTAAGGCTCCAAGTGGTTTGAGGAAGAGAGGGAGGAGGTGCCCTTTTATAAGGGAGGAGAGGGGCACCTTTGGAATAACTATAAATATTCTTTTATTATAAAGTCAAATTCGGTTTTTAATATCTGAAAATTGATATATTTCGAAGCTAAGGTGGGGATGGGTCGAAATCCTTTCATCCAATAGAATTTAGACAAGTTTAGGTATCAATTTTAACCTTATCATTTAGATTTAACTTTAAGTTAGATAATTTAACTTTTACCGTGTCTTCTTGTTTTTTACACTATAAGGTTAATAAACTTACTATATCAAGCCAAACGAACCCCAAGTTGTTTATTATTAATATATATAACCTTATCTTAGTCATTTTTCCAAACCTTAGATTTTTAGGAATAAAATAACAATTAACAATATAGTATTTTTTTTAAAAACTATTTTATGTCAATTTTGACACTATTTGGTAATTGTTTTTTTGTGAAAATCATAACAGAATGATTAGTTCGAAAATATTTAATTAAATAAATAATAACATGTCATATTAACATATAAAATTATTGGAGTTCATAAAAAGTCTCAAATTACATTTATTTGGGTATTTATAACATCAATTATATCAATATTTCATTAATAAGATAATTACTGCATCATAATTGTATCATAAATAAATTAAATTATTTTAAGTATAAAAATTACAAATAAAATAATATTATGTAGGAAATCGTTTTAGATTTCTAATTAATATTTATAGTCTAATTTATCATATGTATAACCCTATATTAAATATGAATTAGTTATTAAACTTTGATTTTAACTATTTTAACCCTTCTTTAAATAAATTGACAATAAATGTCCTAATCTAATCCAAGTGGGCCTAAATGGTCATATTTTATTCCTAAGGTTGTTTTTCGTCGAATTACACTTATCCAATAGAATTAGGACATGTGTTAGGATAATAATAATATCATTTTTACCCTTCACTACCCTATTTACTTTTAACTGTGGTAAATAAAAGTAAAAAGTTACTATTCACCAAAAATTATTTTCATCTCATTGAACCACATATTACTTACTGACATCAACCGTGTCTCTCGGATTTTTGAAATTCCACTCACAGAAGCGATAAAATTAAGTTTTATGAAAAAATTCAGTTTTTTAACTACCACTTAGTGGTTTCACTATTCATCAAAAATGAAAGTTTCAAGAAAAATACCAAAAATTAGGGCTAAGCTATATTTCATATTATGAATTAAAATTGATGTTTATTTTACCAAATTCAAAACATATCAGTTACATTAACTAATTTAAAAATTTATTCCTGTCGTCAAAACAAATAGCGTGTTTTTAAGAGATAATAACTATCAAAAGATTGACATTTGTTTATGTCTGGTTTAAATGTGAAATTACATCCAATGAACAAAATTTTATTAAATTGTAAAAATATATTCTAAATAAACTTTAAATCCACTCAAGTTAATAATTTATCACTATTAATTATTTCGATTAAAAAGGTTGTTCTTAATTAAAATTTAGTACTTTTCACTATTCATCAGAAAATGAAAGTTATCAAAAAAGTACCAATATTTCACCCTAAGCTAATTTCGATATTCCGAAAACAAAAATGATGTCCATTTTGAAAGTTGAAATTTAAAAAATTTCAAAAAGTGGTTATTACAATTCATAACTGCTAGTTTTAATAATATTTTAATAGCATATCGTTGTTTAGTGAAACTCGGTATTGCGTACAACACACGCTATCGAGGAAGGTTGTGATTGTGTGTAATGCAGCCAAGTTAGGGTTGCATGTTGTTAAAGACTCCTTTGTTTTAGCGTACTACACAAGACATCAATAAAATTAAAAATAATATTTTTCATAAAATCTCGGGGTGTTACATTCTCCCTTTGTTCATGGATGAAAGTGAATACAACTAACTCCCCCTTAGGCATTTAAACACTAAGGATTGTATTCTGAATTTCTAGAGTGGAGTTGTCATTATTGTAGGAATGAAAAACTTCATAGTGAGAAACTCCCCCTTTCTTTAAAGATATTTCACTTAGAAATTTTTCTTTCTCCTCCTTAGGAGTAGTTCTTTTTCCTTATCCCCCATTGTGATTTTCAAAAATAATTGAAGGGAACGGAAAAGAAAATATAGTACCTGAAACATTAGTATATAACAAGATACATCCAATCAAATAACATTTCATACGAGTTGGGAAACTTTTACAAAGAAAGACTATTACAACAAAATATCGGAGTGGGTTTATTTGTCTTCCCTTTCCTTTGGAATCAGCTTCTTTAACAAAGTTTTGAGCTTCTTTAGGTCTCTTTGGTCTTCCTCGACTTTCCTCTCCATGGCTTTTGTCTTTTCTTCTTGAGATTTCAAAGCCTCTTCCTGAGCCTCGATAGCTTCTTTTTGCATCTTTAACAATTAATCTTGTTGTATGAGTCTTTTCTCAAGCTCGATCCGGAGATTTCTATCACTTAAAAGATTCTGAGCCATAGAATTAGCCTTTTCACTTAGTTCCTTCACTTGTTGACTCCGAGAACTCTTCTCATCAATCAGCTCAGCTCGAAGATTTTTAATCTTTTTATCCTCGGTGTCAAATGCATTTAAAACTTCACTCTGAAAATTTTCAAACTGCACTAAGTCTTCATCAACTCTTTTAGACAACTTTGTTACCTTACTATAGGAATTTCTATGCACATCATAATCAATAAGAAAAATTTTTTGTTCAGCTTTGATCTTCACAAACTTATCCATGACCATGGATAAGGAATCTGATCTCTGATTCATACTTTGTTGCAGTATCTGGCATCTGGAATCTATAGTTGGTAATATCGGAATGGTGTCCACCAACTTCTTCAGAGATTGAACCACAAAATCATGCCCATGAGATGATGATTCCGAATCAGATAAATCTCTTTGAGATTTCTTTTCTTCAATTTGCACCAGTTTTCTCCTAGAAGAACCACCAACCTACTTCTTCCTGAAGACTTCTTTTGTTAGAGTATCCATGAGAGATTTCTTTCCCTTATCAGACTTCAGAATTGGTTCCTTATTATGAGACACTTCCTCGGATTCAGAAACTTGAATAATCTTGTCTTCATCTGGTTTCTATTTTTCTTTTCCTTCCTCAAGAAAATTCCTCTCATAGGATTCTTCATCATCATATAAAACATTTTCTTCTTGTTGTCGTTGCTTATCATCATTTTTACTACCTTCCTCACCTTCCTTTCCTGGAGTAGCTAACTTAGCGGATTCTTCCTTATCTTTATAAACCTCTACTTTCTTGATCAAGGAATATAAATCTTACTTCCCTCTTCTTCTTCTTCTTCTTCTTATTCAACCTCTTCTTATACTTCTTCCTCATCTTCTTTTTCATCTTCTTCAACTACTTATTTACCCTTGAATTTTTCCGAAGTGACATAATTCTTAGCTGGAGTTTCTTGTAATGAAGGTTCTGTAAGGAAAGATTTCGGAACCGGAATCAACTCAGAAGCTAACTCTATAGCTCTCAGGAAATATTGCACCACTTCAGCTTCAGACACTTTCTTTTTCATTTTCTTCTCTTTTGCCTGCTTCTCTAACTCTTCCGCAGCTTTTTCTTTTAAGGCCTTAGCCTCTGTAGGGTCCAATCCGAATTGTGGATCCCCTTCTTTCCTCTTCTGCTTATCTTCCCTCCACTTCGTAGCAACTTTATCAGGATAAGTTTTTTGTTTCTTCATCTTGGGGGGAGCAAACTGAGTTTCCTTAGATTTAGGATTTTCTTCATCAGTAGCCACTTCCTTAAGCTTTCTCTTATTCCTTTTCTTTTTGGATGGTTCCAGAGTGTGTGTACCTTTCTGAAGTGCCTCAACTTCTTCCACAGAATGAGAGTACAATTCTCCAGATTCACTAGAAAAACCCATCTTCATTCTCTTCAATGTATCATCACTTACTAACATAAGCTTACAATTCCGGACTTTTGATTTTCATGCAACCTTGAAATAATCTAAGCACTGAACTATCAGCTTAGATAGTAAGGCAAGGAACATGATTATCTGAGCTCTCAAATTTCCTTCTTTGATGTTATTGATCATAATCAAGACATGTCTCATCAAATTTATCTTTCTTAGATTTACCAAGAAATATAAAACAAAGATATCAATTTTCATCAAATTATCCTTTTAACCTCTTCTTGGAACCAGAAAGCCTTGCACCCAAAGCTGAAGAATTATATTGTTCGGAGTGAGACGAGCAATCTTAATGGTTTAATCATCCTTAATATTAAGACATTTTAGTGCCTTCTCCTTGTTGAAACATCCTTGCTCATCTGGAAGTTTGTTTGAGCATAACTCAGCTTCTTCTTCGTAGGATAAACTAACCAATCACACGACCTTGGTGTAAGATAGCTTATATGTATTCCCATAAGACTTGAATGAAAACCATTCTCTGCCATCTTCCATCTGGAAGGAAACAGAATCATAGAACTCGATCAGCAAATCAGTATAAACCGGATCCTGTTTATCTGACTTTGCTATGCAAACATTTTCCCATCCATTCAGTCTAATATTCTTTGAAATAAGAGAATCAAACTTATAGAAATATGGATGCACCAACCTTTCCCTAAAGGTTAACCACTTTGAGATTGGCTTTGATGTTTACATATCTTGAGATGTTCCTTCAACAGACATTCGGAACAGAGAGACCTGAAGGATTCGGAACGGCTTTGAAAAGATCGGAACCGGTCTTAAAAAGAGCAGCAGGTCTTCGAGACGTGAAAGCTTTGAAAAACCAATGCAGGACGAGTCTTGGGGTCCCCTTATATAGGTTATGGATGTGACCGTTGGTTTTCTGAAATCCATCTAACGGTTGAAAAAGTTTTGATCTGATTTGACGGTTGAAAACACTCGCGCAAGAAAAACTTGACTCCGATCTTTTGAGGTTTTAAGGAAAACATCCGGATTTGAGGAAAACTAGAATCTGAACTTTCAAAAACTCAGGAAAATACCAGCAAGCAAAATATGATTACAAAACATTAAGTAAGGAAATCATAGCTTTCAGATTGGCTAGAAAGATTGTTCGTAATTGCTAATATTCTTTTTGAAGAAATGAATTTTTAAAAAACTCATTACGAAAGATCCAGTACGAAAATATCGTTACGAAAATTCCAGTACGAAAAATATCGTTATGAAAGTTCCAGTACGAAAAATATCCATTCCGGAAGTTTTCATTCCGAGAATTTCAATCCTAAAAATTTCAGTTCTAGAAGTTTCCATTCTAGAAATTTTAAATTTAGAAATTTTCATTCTGAAAACATCAGTTCTGAAAATTTTGAAAAACTAACTATGAAAATTTTAGTTTCACTAAGTTCAAAAATCCAATTATGAAAATTTTAGTTACAATAATTTTGAAATGTACTCCTCTTATGAAAATGATTTTATTAATGTTAGAAGAATTGTTCAACAAGAAGTTAATGAATAATGATTACCTAACAGTTATCATTCCTAACTTTTGTTTAATGTATTCAAATCTATTGGAGGGTAATGATTTTTGTGAAAATATCAGCAAGTTGATCTTGCGTTCCGATAAACTGAAGAATGATGTCTTCTTTCTGTGTGTGATCCCTAAGAAATTGATGGATAATATCTATGTGTATTACATGAGACTGATGTGCATGGTTCTTACTTCGGGAAATGGAACTTTTGTTATCACAAAAAATTTTAGTCTTAGTAAAACTCAGGCCATAATCTGTGAGTGTGTGTTGCATCTACAACACTTGAGCACAACAACTTCCTGCTGCTACATATTCAGCTTTAGCAGTGGAAAGTGCTACAGAATGTTGCTTCTTGCAGGACCAAGAAACTAATGAATCTCCTAAGAAATGACAAGTTCCTGATGTACTCTTTATATCCATTCTACATCCACCAAAGTCAGCATCCGAAAATCTTTTTAGAAAAAAAACATTTCCAGAAGTATAAAATAATCCTAGATCCATGGTTCCCGTTAGGTAGCGATAAATTCTTTTTACAGCCTTTAATTGAGATTCCATAGGATTGGATTGATATCTTGCATATAAGAATACTGAAAACATTATTTCTGGTCAACTAACTGTTATGTAATGTAGACTTCCTATCATACCTCTAAAAGATATTTGATCTACTGTTTTTCCAGCTTCATTAAGATCTAAGGAGATTGAGGTACCGATGGGAGTACTTATACTCTTAGTGGTGTCATAACCATAAATTTTAATAAGATATTTAATATACTTATGTTGAGATATATAGGTTCCTTCTGGTCTTTGAGAAATTTGAAAACCAAGAAAAAAAGTTAACTCGCCCATCATACTCATTTCAAACTCAGATTTCATTAGACTTGTAAATGAATAAGTTAAAGATTGCTGAGTTGAACCAAATATGATGTCATCAACATAAATTTTAACAATCAAAACATTTTTCTAATCTTTCTTTATAAATAGGGTTGGATCTACATTTACCTTAACATAGTTATTTTTAAGCAAAAAACTCGTGAGTATACCAGGCTCGTGGGGCTAGTTTAAGACCATACAATGCTTTGGTAAGTCTAAAAACATGATCAGGATGTTTTGTATCTTCAAAGCCAGGTTGTTGTTCAAAAAAAACTCCCTCTTGAACATAACCATTATGAAAATCACATTTCACATCCATTTGAAAAAGTTTAAAATTGATGAATGCTGCAAAGGCAAGTAAAATACGAATAGATTCAAGTCTAGCTACTGGAGCATATGTTTCTTCATAGTCTATTCCCTCTTGCTGGTTATAGCCTTTAGAAACTATTCTAGCTTTATTTCTTACTATGACTCCATTTTCATCACACTTGTTTCAAAAGACCCATTTTACTCCAATGACAGAAGTTTCCTTAGGTCTTTCAACCAAGGTCCAGACTTTATTCCTCTCAAATTCATTTAGTTCATCTTGCATGGATTTGATCCAATCATCATCACCTAAAGCTTCATCAGTTCTTTTTGGTTCTAATTGGGAAAGAAATGCTAGATTTTTTACTTCATTTCTTAAGAAACTTCTAATCCTTACTGGTTGATTTACATCAACAATGATATTATCACTGGGATGATTTTTAAGAAACACCTGATTTGGGTTTTGTAAAACCTGTTCATCAACATATGGTATAAATATTATAGGGTAAATGTTTCAGAAGTATCTTCTTGAACACTTTCCTTATCATAAGGATCTTCAATAAAAGGTTAACAATCAGTTTTTGAAAACACATCTGAGGATGTAGGTTGGGATAGATTAAAAACAAAAGGATCAGACTCATCAAATTTTACACGCATTGTTTCTTTAACAGTACAAGTATTTTTATTGAAAACCATATATGCCTTAGAAGTTGTGGAGTAGCCTAATAAAATTCCTTCATCAGATTTTGGTGCAAATTTATGTAAATTATCTTTAGTATTCAGAATGAATACTTTGCAACCAAAAACCATGAAGTAGTAATGTCTTGGGTTTCTACCATTCCATAACTCATAAAGAGTTTTATTAAGAAAATTTCTAATCAAAACACGATTTATAGTATAACAAGCAGTACATACAGCTTCAGCCCAGAAATGTCTATCTATAGAATATTCACTCAACATGGTTCCAGTTATCTCTTGAAGAATTCTATTTCTTCTTTCAATATCACCATTTTGTTGAGGATTTCTAGGTGCTGAAAAATTGTGAGTAATAACTTTTCTACTACAAAAAGTTTCAAAATTATAATTTTTAAATTCTCCTACATGATCACTATGAATAGTTTTTAGTGGAAGATTTTTCTCATTTTTAACTTGTGCTTTAAAACTTTTGAAAAAAGAAAAAGCTTCAGACTTCTTTGCTAGAAAACAGATCCATGTAAGTCTGGTGTAATCATCAGCTAGAACAAACACATATTCTTTGCCTCCAATACTTCCAGTTTATGTTGGACCAAAAAGATCCATGTGAACTAACTGTAATACACCAGTCATTGAAACTTCACCGATTGATTTAAAACTAGATTTATGTTTCACTCAATATTGACAAGGATCACAAACTTTAGAAGATTCAAATCTATGCTCTGGTAGATCCTTAACTAGTTTCTTCTTAGAAAGTTTACATAAGTTTCTAAGGTTACAGTGATATAGTCTTCTATGACATAACCAGGAATGTTCTTCCATGGCACTTAGGCAAGGTAGGTCTTGGCTCCTAGGTTCTTCTATGTTCAATGTGTAAACATTCTCTTTCTTATTGGTTGAGAGAATAAATTCTTCCTTGGAGTTTTGTACTAAGCACTTATCATTCCTAAAATTCACAAGGTATCCTTCATCAGATAACCGACTTGTGGTAATGAGGTTGTGCTTAAGACCCTTAATAAATAAAACATTTGAAATCAAAGTTTTACCAATAAAAACAATATTACCTATACCAAAAATTTCTCCCTTAGCATTATATCTGAATGTTACCTTTCCTCCTTTCATTTTGATAATCTTTTCAAAATAGCTTTTGTTACCAATCATGTGCTTGGAATATCAACTATCCATGTACCACGTATTATTGTTGGTACTTTCTTTATCTTCTTGAAAACATGAAAATAATTAGACTTTCAGAATCCAAACTTGTTTGGATCCGAGATTTCTAGATAACAAAATTTTAGGCACCCACACATTCTTAAAAAAACAGGCTTTATGAAAACCTAGACATTGGGTTTTATTTAAAGAACAATTATTTTCCCAGGGACCACCACATTGACACTTGGTACAAAATGGGGCACTTTTTGGAACAAAGTAGTTGTTACTAAAAGTTGGTTTTGCATGGGTATAACCAAATCCAGATTTTTTTCTTAATGGTTGTATTTTTGAATACATTTTATCAAAATTTTCTTTCCCATGGGTATTTTTTGATAAAAACTTATTTAAGGAAAAAATTTCGGACTTCAGTTTTATAACTATGTTTTTATCTTCAAAATCATTATATTTATAAAAAAAGCTAGGCTCGAAAACACTTTTCTTAGAAATTACTTGTTCTAACTCTTTAGAAAGTTTGTTCTTCTCAGAACATACTTCCTCGAGATTTTTTGAAATAATTATAAAATCAGAATTTTCCCTATCAAGATCTTTAAAAAGATCTGATATTTATTTTGTAAGAATAAAATTCCTAGATTTTTCCATATCAAGTTTTTTATTGAGTTTAGAATTTTCAATCTCAAGAAGTTCAGAAAACCTAGAAACTTATTCATAGATAGGTGAATTATTATCTTTATCAGAAGTGGATTCTTCATCTGAAGAGTTATAATACTTATTATCATTAGAATTTAAAGATGCATTGGTCAATGATTCATAATTTCGTACCTTAGCCATAAAGCATTGATTGTTAATGGGTAATCTGGCTATAAGACAAAGATTCTTCTGTCCTGATGATTCATAATCAAAAGATTCATCTGAAGAATCACCACCACTGGCACTCCAGGTGTCATTTTCTTTCAGAACTTTCTTTGCTTTAATTTTGTAATACTTCTTTCTGTTCCTTTCAGAATGCCTTTCTTTTCATTCTTTCTTTTTGAACAAAGGGCAATCTGTTCTAATATGTCCATCTCTCTTGAATTCATAAAAAGTAACTTCTACATCTTTCCTATCTTTCCTTTCCTTTTTCTTATACTTGTATTGGAAATTTCTCTGTCCAGCTATCTTGTTCATTCTTCAAGAAATATTTTCAAACTCATTTTCTGAGACCTCACTTTCACTGGATTCTGATTGAATAACCACCTTCTTAGACATGGATCTGGTTACTCTCTCAGGAGTCTTAGCTTTCATATGATTTGATGTTGTTGTAAAAGAAACAGTACCATTCCCAATCATCATTTTGAGGTTGTCAGCATCTCTCTTCATTCTTGTTTCATGTTGGAGAAGAGTTCCAAATAGTTCATCAAGAGAAATTTGAGTGACTTTCCTGTTCTCATCAATAGATATTCTTTTTTATTCCCACTCATTGGGAATAATATCAATTATCTTATCCACAAGGGCTTCATCAGCTAACCCTTTTCTCCTATAGACTGTAGACTGTTGACTATAGTCATAAATCTCTATTGAACATTACATATTGGTTCTCCATACGGAAAATTGAATCCATGGTATTCTGCTCTAAGCATAGCTCTCCTAGTTTCAATCACTTTAGAAGTGCCAAAGTGTGTAACTTCTAACTTATTCTAGATACAATTATCAATTTCACAAGAAGAAATTTCTCTATATATATTTCTATTCATTGATCATATAAAAGTATTGTGTACCTTATAATTGAGTTGATACTCTTTCTTTTTCTGGTTAGTGAATGTTCTAACTTCCATATCTAGAATTTTATAATCACCAGTAAGCATAACAAAATTATCCACTCTAGTATTGATAACAAAAGTCTTCATTCGATCTCTCCAGTACTCATAGTCATTACCATCAATGATTGGTGGTCTTGTAGGATTTAGATTATCAATAGAACCAACATTTATTCCTACCATTCTTAAAACTATGGCAACCAAACTTGTTAAAAAAATTCTTAACCACAAATTTTGGAATGAAAATTCAGAATGATAATTCGGAAACAATAAAAACATTCTAATCAAGGATGAAGAACAATGAAAAAGTGAGCAAGAAAAACTTATATGTGAGTATAAGTATTTCAGAGACCTCCTCTGATACCAATTGTAGGATCGAAATAATGTTGTAGATTCTCAATATACAAGAGGGGGGTGAATTGTATACTTTAAAATTTTCCTTAGTCAAGGAATGATCTAAGTTTAACAAAGTTAAAATAAGAAAATTCACAACACCTCTAACACCAATTGGTGAAATGGAACAAGGTGTGAAGTTATAAACATCAAGTTTTATGTACTTGCTTAAATCTGGAAAGTGATTCCGAAAAATGCTTCCGGAAATATGGATCCGGAAATTGAAACTTAACTAAAGTTTAAAATATGAGATTCTACCTTAAGGTTTATAGAATATAAATGAATCATAGTACAAGTGTAAGGAAATATAAGAAGATTATACTTTCCTTACAATACAAAAGTGTAGTGGAAAAACAAGTAGTAAAACTACAAGTAACAAGAAATAAGTCTTTTAACCTAAAGAGAAGGGTAACCTTGGATAAAGGTCCCTTTATTTATACTTTCAAGAAAGTCAATCTTACCCACACCAGGGTAAGCCCTACATACAAATATTGGAATCTCTGTCTTGCTATCCCCGTAAGACCTCAACTTCAAGATAGTTGGAACCTCTGCCTTCCTCAGGAAGGAAGCCCTCGAACTTCAAGGTAGTCCACACCTCTATCTTCCTATCCCTGGAAGTCCTCGAATGTAATCACCAGCATTCAGAGTCGCACGAAGCAATCTGAATGAGCAGTTCAGTACGCACAAGGCATGAAAAGCTTCTCTCTCTAGAAATCACCTTAGCAGTGTGTGGTCTCTAGATCGATCAACTTATTTCTGATCTCTTTCATATGAGCTTCTATTTATTGGAAAATTTCCAACGGTCATCTCCCTCCTCCAACGGTCATATTTTCCATGAAATTCGGAGGGACTTGTACATGTGTAACTCAACCAACGATTTATTAGAAACAGAATGGATGACATCGTTTAATAATAAATCATGTACAACTGAATGCACGACATCTTTTTGAAATGAATCATATGTAAGAAAAATCCATACAAAATTTCAGAGTGTAAGCAAATTAAATTTTCAGAGTCTAATCAAAATGAAATTTGGATTCCATGTTAAGAAATGTTCGGATTCTGTTTTATAGGAACTTGGAGTCTGGTTTCACCAGAGATTAGAATCTAAACTAGTAAGGGTTTGAAGTTGAACTTCATATAAGTTCGGAGTCGAACTCATTAAAGTTCTTATTCGAACATCATAAGAGTTTGGAGTCAAACTCAGGAATGTTCGGATTCGAACTTCATAAGAGTTTAGAGTCGAACTCATGAATGTTCGGAGTCTAACTTCATAATAGTTCAGAGTCTAACTCATGAAAGTTCGGAGTCGAACTTCATAAGAGTTCGGAGTCGAAATCATGAATGTTCAGAGTCGAACTTCATAGGAGTTTGGAGTCGAACTCATGAAAGTTCAAAGTCAAACTTCATCAGAGTTCGGAGTCGAACTCATGAAATTTCGGAGTCGAACTTCATCAGAGTTCGGAGTCGAAATCATGAAAGTTCGGAGTCGAACTTCATAAGAGTTCGGAGTCGAACTCATGAAAGTTCGGAGTCCATAATTTGGATTGTAACGTCATTACAGTTCACAACCAAAATTCAGATCCTAAAAACATAATGCTCCAAATCTTGACATTATATGACTTCTGGGATTTTGAGTATGAATCTGGTTTTTGTACTTAAGAAAAATATTGCTACGTATAAGAAAATCCAGGTTAGGGTAAATTTCCTTAAAGAAGTAAATTTTCCTTATGGAGGTAAACTTTATATTTTCTTAAGTATAAGGTGTTTGTGATTTTCAAAACAAGAAGGAATGGAAAAGTCATAAGGAAAACCTTATTGACTCAACAGGCTGGTCCAACCAGTGGTGATGCGGGATGTCATACGGCCAGTGCGGATCACGGAGGTCACCAGTAGCACGACCTTTCTCTTTGCTACCTTCATCACCTCATTGCTTCATCACCATGCAGAAAATCATCATAAAAAAGAATGACAGAGGGTTTGAGCCATGTTGGTTTTTCCCGCACCGTCCGCGTTTAGGGTGGTATCATTTGGCTCATCAAGTTAGAAGAAATATGAACATAAATTTTTTACAACCACCACAACGATTCCTTTCCAATTGGAGAAGAAAAAATAAGGAAAGTAATATTACACAAATAAACACCCTACCTTTGATCGTTATTCGATGATGAAGTCACAGAAATAAGACGAAGGAGAGAATCGTTCACCGCGTTCGGCACACACTTCTAATCTTGAGCTGCGTCGGCACATTGACGACAATGCAGAGGGTAGGTCGGTTGAATATGTCCCACGTCGGTAGGATTCGAGGATAAAGGTCGAAGGAGATCGTTGCTGACGTTCTCCGTTGGAAGAACATGTTCTTTGTTCTTTGATGGCGAGAGATCCTATCTCTTCTTCCAAGATCCACCAAATGAGCAATGCCAACCAAAATAGTAGATTGAGTTTATCTATTATTTAGTTAGTGGCACAGAATTCAAAATGGGTTAATTAATTAGGTTTGATCCAATTAATTAATCAGAATGTTGGCATAATAAATGCCTATGCATTGGCTACATTAAGGTGGAGGGGTGGTGGCACCATTAAGTGGGGAGCTCAAGAGGTTTCTCCCCACTTAATAGCGAGTTCGAGAGGTTTCCACCTCAGGTGGTCCCCATCATAATAAACAAGAAGATGAGGTTAACACCTCAGGTGGGCCCCACATCCATAACCTCTCATGGGAGGTTAAGATGTGATGGTCCCCACCTCCAACCTCCACATGGAGGTTTTAACCAACTAATAAAAATAATGTTTACAGAACCTTACTTTTATTTAATTCATTCACAAAAAATCTGAAAACTATCTTTTATTTTCGACCAACTTTCGTCGAGGCGAAAGTCTTCTTAATCGTATATCGGCATTGTGAGTTCAATGGTGCCCTCAGATTTCAATTCCGAGCACCGGTTCAAAAGTTATAAAAATCCTATTTTAGTTTTATTGAAAGTACACGAACAAAACTTCAAAAATTGATTTCGAGCACATTGATCCTCGAAATCATACGTAGTAAATTTTTGTAGACTCTTAAAATTCCCACATATTTTAAAACAAATTTCCATGGAAATTCTGATTCATTAAATTATATTTATTTAAAATCATTTCACAACCACCACATAGTAAATTTTATATTTACACATAGAAAAAACGTCAATTTGATGTGCAGTGTGGTTGAAATTACATGGTAAAAAGTTCATAAAGGTATAGGTTCCTTTAAAAACAAGTGTCAGGGGTGGTCAAAAACATGAAAATGATGTAATATTACCCTAAAATAAGGAAAAAATGACCATATATTTAATTTTAAAATTTATTAACTGAAATAACATCATTTCAAATTATGGTTTCTTGGGATGACCCTAAACACGTTTTAAAACACAAAAACATGCATGGAATGGTCAAAACCAAAGAAAAAAAACCCAGATTGATGTGATTTTTTTGGAAAACCACTATTGAGATATTTTTTATGTGTATTCATATACAACACATCAATATTTTTTGTGGTCTAGTTGAAATTACTTTATAAACACTACAGAAAAGGTACAAAAGCACTTAAAAACAAGAATAGAGGGGTTAAAACTATGAAAATAATTCTATATTTACCTGAAATCAGGGGAAAATTTCCGTAGATTGATTTTTGATATATTGGAACTGATGAAACATCATTCTAAATTATAGATTTCATGGGATGGAAATAAACTCATTTTATGTGTTTTAAAACACTAAACATGAATAGAATAGTCAAAACATAAAAATAGACCTCATATTGATTTGAGTTATGGGAAAAACTGATGAGTTAATTTTTTATGATTACATAGGGAAAACATGTCAATCCGATGTGCAGTGTGGTCAGAATTACCTAGTAAAACTTCTAAAATGCATAAGTACCTTTAAAAACATGAATAAAGGGGTTAAACTATGAAAATGATATCAAAGTTTCCTAAAATTAATTTCAAACAACTATAGATTGAATTTTGAAATGTAGGAACTGAAAGAACATCATTTCAATTTATAGTTTTCCTTATATTTTTGTAAATTATTTTTTATTATTTTAAAATACTAACACATGTGTGGAACGGTAAAAACCTTAGAAAAAACATAATATTAATTTGGATCCTTCGTAAAACCACCAATTAGTTGATTTTGAAATTTATTTACAAAAAAACATCAGTTTGATGTGCAGTGTGGTCATAATTACACAGAAAACTCTTTTTAATGGCACAAAATATTTAAAATTTTTTTTCAAGAGGTCAAAAAAGGGAAAAAAATCGAATTTCCCTGAAATGATTGGAAATTATTATAGATTGAATTGGGAAATGTTGGATCCAAAGAAAAGTCATTCCGAATAATGATTGAACTCAGATGCTCATAAATGAATTTTGAGTGTTTATGATAATAAAACATGCATGGAACGGTCTAAATCATTTAAAACAACATCATATTGATGTGAAATCGTGGTACAACAAATGAAAATTTATGTTTTATGTGCACATGTAGGAAACATGTAAAACTAATGTTCAATGTGATCATAATTACATAAAAAATACATATTAAAGGTAACAAGCCATTGAATATAAGTATAAGGAGGTCAAATCTTGGAAAATGATGTCAGATTGCCCAAAAATCAAGGGTTAATGACCATACATTGAATTCATAAATTTAAGAACTGGTGGAACATCATTCAAAATTACAAATTTCCCAATATGGTTGTAAGCATGTTTTAGTGTTTTAAAACACAAAAATGTGCATGGAATGGTAAAAATCATAGTAAACCAATTTATTTTGATATTTAATCACTAATAACCAACCAAAGAGTTATTTTTTACATGTACACACAAACAACTCGTCAATATGATGGGTGGTGTGGGTGAAATTAGTCAGTAAACACTTCTTAAAGTTATAAACGCCTTTAAAAGCATGTTTAGAAGGATAAAAACTAGGAAAATGATGTCGAATTTCCTTGAAATCAGGCAAAAATGGCCATAGATTGAATTTTGAAATATAGGAACTAATGACATGTCATTCAAAATTAATATTTTCCTTGTATGTACATAAATGCATTTACTATTTTTTAAAGTAGTAAAATGTGCATCGAATGGTCAAAAGTATAGAAAAAGTGCTCATTTAGATGTGTATTCTTAGAAAAATCACATTTGAGTTACTTATGGCATATTCACATAGATAGCACATCAACCTGATGTACAATGTGGTCGAAATTTCATGGTAAACACTTTTTAATGGTGAAATATCCTTAAAAAGATTCAAATGAGGTGGGGGGAAAAACTAAGAAAACAACTTCAAAATGATATGAAATAAGGCAAAAATAGCATAAATTTAAATTCAAAATCTAGAACTTATGACTTGTTATTCCGAAATATGATTCTATAAGGATTGGAAAAAAAATTATTTTATATGTTTTAAAACACTAAAACATGCATTGAACGGTCCAAACTGTTGAAAACCACTTCATATTGATGTGAAATCTTGGTAAAACAACCATTGAGTTGTTTTCAAAATATAGGATTTATTATTATGTCAAATTATTTTAAATTTTTTATTATGTAAATTTCAAGCACACCACACATGACTTTAAAAATAAATAAGAATATTTACTTATCATTGAACAGTTTCAATTGTTCATACTTTTATTAAATAGTATGGTTTATGTTTTCAAACTGTTATTCTATATATATTATTTGTTTTATGTTAATATTTTATATTATAGAATAATTAAATAACATTGTTTGTGTGAATCATTTTGAATATATTTTTTTATTTTATATTTATAATATATTGTTATTAAATGTTCTGGTTTTCATTGTAGGTGGAAGATGATTGAAGTAGGTAGGAGGTTGACTTTTCTAATCTACCAAATTCATTATAAGGAATTCTTAATGGTTATTAGTTTCCATGTAATGTTATATTATCAATTATTCAATTGTAATTAACTTTATTACATTTAGTATTATTTTTTGTTTTTATATTTTCATATTTTTGATGAGATGTTGTGGTTCGTTTCAATTGATGAGATGATGTGGAGGAAGAAAGATGCATTTGTGGTTTTGACGTGGATATATATTGGGAATGTGTTGTGGGAATATTTTATATGTATATATTAATGATTGAAGAATTTTTTGACAGATGTATGGGTTGACTGAGACTGAAGTTATGATGACTGTGGATGTTTTTATATATAATTATGGATGCATGTTGTCCATATGATGGGTTTATCATATAGTTATGTTTTAGTTTATTTCATGTCACTTTTTTATAGATATTATTTTAAAATAAATAGTTTTCTAAAAAAATATTATTTATAATAAATTTTTAGTTACCTATGCTAATTATATTAAATAAAATCTGTTTCACAGCGGTTACGACTAACCACTGTTAAAAAAATCTTCGCTAATATGTTTAGTGGTGGTTCATTTTATTTAATTAATATTTCTCCAAAAATAAATTCAATAAAATAATCAATACTAAATAAAAGTGAAAACTATCCTAAATTATTAATATACAACACATTACAAAACCACTATGAAATTAAATAAATCATCGCTAAATGACCAGTGACTGTGTAAAATGAGGTAGTTTTAATAACAACTGCTACACTATTAGGTTGTATTTTAAACTTACACCAGTCTATTAAACCCCACTAATAATTCCAATTTTTTTAGTGACGTAAAATTAAATAATAACTAACATTTAAGGAAATCCCATTTTCATTTCATAAAATTTATTCCCTTATATAATTAATTGAAATCTTTTTATAAAAAAACCCACCCATTTTTTCGTAAACTCCATTTGTGGAATGGTTTTCACTCTTTCTACTACAAAACAAAGATAAATCCCCACAATTAGAGTTGAAAATAACTTTTAAACTTCTTATGATATTTAATAATACTTTTAATATTAAAAAAAATTAACATTTTCAATAGAAAATTCTATTTTCATATAACAATCCCTTTATTAGAATCCTAAAATTCATGGGAAGCATTTAAAATCATTCAAGGAAGTAATATTAAGAAAATTTTAATTGAAAAATTCATGAAATCAATATCATCTCATGAATTTAAAAAAAAATATAACAAAGAGGCACCTAATACAAATATAGCGAAATCAAGTATCAACCCATCTCATTCCATGTTTTATAGAAAAAAATGTAATGGATCACTTTATATAATCCAAGAAGAGACCAAAAACCTAAGTTTGAACCAACCTAAACACCTTTATTTACTCTCAAAATTTAATAAGGATCATAGAGGAAGGGGTAATATAAGATAAATATAAGGGATATTATAAGGGATGATAATTCAAGAATAAATGAGAATGGTATGTAGAAGAGCACTTCCAATTTGAAGGATATAATAAAAAATCAACGAAAAAGAGGGGGGATATATCCCATGATATAATGGGGATTTAATAAACAAGATATTTCTAAATTAATGGTTTGATAATAGTTAAAAATTATGAGGGGAAGGGGGTATGGGTTTAAAGGTCATTTCACCTATTAAGGGAACCTTTATAGATTACACGGTATGGTTGAACAATTTTTCAAAACCATACACCAACTGTACATGATACACTCTCTAGAAAACCATAACTTACAAAATTTAGGATAAAAATTTTATGAAATCATGTGGTCTTCATGAATCTCACCCCATACAAAAAACACTCATCACATTTTCCCTAGATTGTGTATACGGTTTGAGGAACCATGTTTCATCTATAAAAAATGACAATTTCAAAACAGCATTATATGTACAATGGTCACCACATGGTGGACAATAAAAATTCAAAATTTATACAAAAAAATGATATTAATATTCTATTGAAAATAACAGACACCCTTAAATTAAAAAAATTTCCAAAATTATGTAAATATAATAATATAGCGACACCATGGTGCTTTAATTCTCTCTCTAATGAAATTTTTTCTTCATAAAGTCCTTGATCGAAAGATGAAGGCAATGAAAAACTAAAAATTTAGTGACCCATGTAATTTCAACATAAATAATTTTCAGGAATAATTAATATTATATAATCATATTTCATATATTTATATTAGATATAAAAGTATTAGGAAATTATTTAGTCAAAAGGAAGAAATATCTATTTTTAACAAAATTTGATTTTCATGAATTATGTGGTTTTAATTATAATTGTAAATTCAAAATTATGTTAACTTTATTTCAGAAAACTAACTTCATTATTTATTAAAATATTTAATCCAAACATAGGATGATTTATTTTTAAAAAATTTCAAACTATTATTTTCATGAAATATAGAAAAATATTATTTTTTATTGAAAAATAACCTTTTTCTAGAGGATTTAGAAAGATATATTTCGTTCTAAATTGTTAAATAAAGTAAAATTAGTTCACAGATATTATTAATAATACTATTACGGTCCATATAATAAACATTATAAATGAATTCCGTAGAAAAGGTATTTTATAATTATAAATTCATTTTTATAGAAAACTAGTTTTCATTGTGTTTTATATGTTAAATTTAAAAATAAATAGGGACACATAAATAAATTTTATTTGAAAAATTAATTATATACTTTAATTATTAATAAATAATATAAGGTAATAATTTCACCACATTTTTTTCATTGTGAATAATAAAGACCATGAAAATATATTTCCACAGTTATTGGTCAAATATATTTACTCTGGGATAAACTAATTTTATAATGGTTAAAATGGGCTAAAAAATTGTTCAAACTCTTTTATATAAACATATTTATAACATATATCATATAAAATTTATAAATTCTATATTTTATTCCATTTAGATCGAATAATTCATTACTATATTTTATTTTGATTGAATAAAAATTCAAGTGTGTCCTTTCACACACATATGATTGCAAAACCTATATCTTATACTCTAAAAACATAAAGTTACTCATAGTTACAAAAATACCTAACCAAATCTTTTCCATAAATTCATCCCTACATTCTTGAGTCCTTGTTTTGATTATGAAACCATCTTATAAAGGATTTTGGTATAATCCTAAAATTTCATGTAAAGAAGAGGTGTAGTTCATAACCATGTGTTTTTGTTTTATTTCATTTTATAACTCACTAAAATATTATTCAAACAAGATGAAATAGTAATAATTATAGTATATTACATATAATATGATGTTTTTATGTCAATGTAATAACCTATAACTCTCTATTTATTTCTTAAAATGGGAAATAAAGCTATTATTCATCTTTATGTTGGACAACTGTCTTGGAAACATTGTTTTCCAACACCTCATATCAAGGATATTTATTATTATGGATTATATATATATATATGATATTCATGAAATATTTATCACTCTTAAATGAAAATATATTATATATATTCATACCATTCCATCAATTGAAAAATGATAATGTCGCTTTGGCATACATGTGGATTACCACCGCCATAGAAGGATGTGATTAATTTTTCATCACCACATGTCATGTATAAAATATATAAATGTATTTAATCAAATAATAGGATATTTATTGTTACAACCCGAGATTTTATAAGGTATATTCTTTTTAATTTATTTCATATCTTCTGTTGTACGCTACACCAAGATTATCTTGTGCTTTACGCAACACCGTATTAGCTTGCAGTATACGCAACACTATTCTTAGATTGTGTTACACACAATTTCATGTTTTTTTATAATATTAATTCTATGAAACATTGAGTGTATATATATATATATAATGTATAAATGAAATATGGTTGGATTCTGTTATACGAAAAAACGAAGGATTCTTGCACAACATGTAACCCTGACATGGATTGCATTACACGCAATCACGACTTTCCTCGATAGCGTGTGTTGTACGCAATATCAGGTTTCACTAAACAATGATATATGGTTATAATATTATTATGAACTAGCCGTTATGAATATTATTAACTACATTTTGAATTTCATTACATTATTATTCATCTTACACATTTTCTAGAACATGGTATAAGAACAAAATAATTTTTTTTTGGGTAAAATAAGTATTTTTAAAAAAATGTAGTTTTTCCACCTTTTTAATGGCGTGCCCACTTTAAATATAGTTTTTGACATGTTTATAAGTTAAATTTTACAAAAAAATTATTATTTTGAATCAGGATATAAAAATTTACATTGGATAAAGTTTTGATATTTTTCTGATAACTTTCATATTTTAATGAATAGTAAAAACATGCTATATTTTAATTAAAAACAAATTTTTTCATCGTAATAATTTATATAGTTAAATTATAATATTTAATGGTTTTAAAGTATAAATAAAATATACTTTTACGATTTAATATAATTTATGTCATTATCCTTGATTTTACATTGAATTTGTAGGTTAAATAAATTCAATCTTTTGCAATGTTTTAAACAAAAACACATTTTCTTTCGACAACAGGATTAATTTTAATGTAATTTTTACAACTTCTTTGTATTGAATTTGGAAAAATGGATTCCATATTCGGAATTAGTGGGTCCAAATTATATTAATATACTACTTTTTATTGTTGGGCTTTATTAATAGTAACAACGGTAAATTTTATTTACCATAGTAAAAGGTAAATTGGGTAATTAAGAGTAAATATAATATTATAAAATTATCTTAATACTTGTCTTAATACAATTATATGATTATAATTTGTCCTAAGTCATATTTGGGTCGAAATAGAATCCATTAGAACCCACTTGGAAGTGATTAAGACCTTTAGTTTATTTTATTTAAAGGAAAGTGAAATATGTCTCACTCAACTTTAATAATTAAAGTATTTTTAATATACGTTTATATATAATAAAAATTAGGTTATAAATAATAATTTGGAAGATAAAATGATTTTATTTTTCATGGTAATTTATTTGTAATTTTTAAGAGTTATTTAATTACCTTATTATCTTATACATTAATGATGCAGAAATTATTTATTTAGTGAAAAATCAATAATATAGTTTTTATTGAAATATTAATACATATAAAAAGTCCTTAAAATCTGAAAAAACTTATTCTTAGTGTATATATGAACCCTAGTCATCCAATGGCCTAATATTTTACCATTTACATCCTTATTAAGGCAATTATGAATCTTATATTATTTTATTTTAAATGATGCCAAAGTTGTCACCTTCATAATTTAATAAATTTAACAATTTAACTATTGTGATTTTAAGATGATAAATTGGAGTAAAATTATTATTGTGAAAGGTAATAGATTTATCTTCATTATAGGATTTTATTTTTAATTTTTATGCAACAAATAAGTATATTAAATAATTATACAAAAATGTTGCAGTAATTATTTTATTAAGAGATAAACCAAATAAATGGTTTTAAAAATAATAAAATAAATAATATATGAACTATTTAATGTTATCAACTAATTTTATAGATACATATGACATTTTATGAATCTATTAAAGCTTTTATTTCGAACATATCTTCTGTATATATTTTATTTAAATTCAATTAAATGAATAGTGTCAAAATTGACACTATTGTTATTTTATAAAAATAACATATTATAAAATTGTTTGAAAATAACAAAAATATTAAAAAATAATAAATTTAAATTTATATCTTTTAAAATGTTATAAAGTATCCAATTATGGAAAATTCACAACAAATAAGTAATTATTTGTTATAATGTAAAATTTAGAATGTTATTACCACAAATAAAATTAAATTGATTAAATAAGGATAAATCAAGTTGATAATGATTAAAATAAATTCCTAACATGTATAAATTTTATTGTTTGATGATATTACAACCCTATATCATCTAATATTCGTATATGAGTCATTTTGGAAGTTTTTAAGTGGGGATGGGATTTAATATACACTAATATTTCTTATATTTCTAAAGGTGCCCCTCTCCTCCCTTATAAAAGGGCACCTCCTCCCTCTCTTCCTCACACCACATTGAGCCTTCATGCTCGGCCAAACCCTGAAAAATTTTCTTCTCCACTTCCCTATAAATATCCTAGAGGTCCTGGTCTTCTTCAAAGAACAATTTTAGTTCCCTAAGAGTAGGTTTCAAAGAGGTGCTTCAAAGAAGAGGTAATGTCCGTTACTGATTCTTTCAACTTTATTTCTTCTTCCACTTCTTCTTATATAGTTGTTTGATTATGAAGTAATAACATCAGTATAACTAATATAATTATATGTTATTATAAGTATGAAAAATCCCTATTTCACCATTTATCCATCCTACGGAGAACGAAATCACCGCACGTGCGTACGTACGGAATACTGTCTCCACACCGTGGTGTAATCTATTTTCCACCACCACCTTACATGGATGGGTATAATTGTGAAAGTAATGAATATATATGATTATTGTAAAGATATATTGATTCTGTAATATTAAACATACACTTTAATACAATTCCACGATCATGGGAATGATATCATCACTCATGCGTACGTACGAAATACCGTCTCCACGACACGATGAGATTCACTCTCCAGGATAACCATTCAAGAATGATTATAAAGTATATATAATAAGTAATCATGAAATATATTACATAATAATTCTATTGGATTTATGTATATATATATTTATTTCATCTACTTAATTCCATTCAATTCAATAAGGAAATGAAAAGAGCGTTCATGCGTACGTACGACCTACCATCTCCATGAACGATGTATTTCTTTCCATTTATCGATCCATTATATATATATATATATTCTGAATATATATTATATATAAATCATGTTTTACATTATGGATGTAAGTAATCATGATCTATTTAATCATATGAATAATTACAAGTTAAAACACGAATGACAAATGAAACGATTTTACCCAAAACGCTACTTTAACATGAATTTACAAAAGAACGGGTAATATAAAGTCATAAGTGAACCATATATGATATAATAACAATGAATATGATTCTGTAATAGGTCAATTACATTATTTAAATCATTATAAAAGAGTTTTTGATACGTACGAAGCATATCGGACCTAAGGTAAGGGATAAATTTGAAAATCTCATTTTTATCTGAGATTGCTTATTCGTAAGTATTTACTAGGGTTATTTCTATCATCCATGTCTATGTTTTATAAAAGTGTATTCATGTATGTTTAAAGTCATTTTTACCCATTTTTTTACTTTTACTACATGGTATGTAAGGAATATTTCTTTTGTTTACGTTACGAGGTACTTTTTGATTTTTCCGACAAAAGTACGAGAAGAATGTTTTTTTAACGTATGTGGCATGGAAGGATTTTTACGGTTTTATAAAGACTTATTTTCATGAATCTTCCTCCAAAATATTTCATGACTATTTTAAACAAAATCCTATTCTTTTAAAATTGCATGTCATTTTGTGAAAAGAAAATTATTTTAAAGAAGAAAGGTTATTTTCCTTAAGAATTCATTTCATGTGTTTTATCAAAAACCATTTTTCATCTAAGATAAAATTATTTCATAAGTGTATGTTTCAAGTATAATGTATCTATAATTTACATGGTTTCACTTTTCTTATTATGAAATGATATCCATTTCTTTTATAAGGATTATGTGATGATGGGATGATGTTTATGAAACCCATTTTATTTATTGGGTTTTTATGAATGATGTATGTTTATTTTGTGGAACAAGTAAGAATGATTTCATTATGAGATGGGTGGGAACTATATCTACCTCCAATTCATTGGGTAAATATTTATATCTCAAGAGATAGACATGGCTAGAACGGTAAGTTAATCTGGTTCAGTATTATAGGACTGGAATGAGGAGTGCACTCGATTCAGAAAGGGACTTTGTCTACTAAAATGGTCTTAGCATAAATTCCTTGGTTACTATGGAAATCATTACATGTGCTTAATGGATGCCACAATTACATGTTTTATTCCCATTCTATTTTATCATGATTTATGGTCCATTATGATCTATGCCTTATGTACTTCCACGATTTATGTCTGTGCTCAAGATATTGATGTTTAAACATTATTTTCATGTTTTAAAGTTCAAATGTATATGGTATGTTTTATTTTATCCATGCTTACGCTTAATGAGCATTTGAGCTCACCCTTTTTATGTTTTATTTTCCCCCAGGATTAAAAGAAAGGTTTTACGTAAGGAAACAAAAAGTGTAAGATCTTCATGGGAGATGTTGAAGATCTTTCACCACGATTAGAAGATTACGTTCCAAGTTTCCAAAGACACTATACTATTACGGTCCTTATGTGTCTGTTTTTGTTATGTATTAAGTATTCCGCAAAAGTAATGTAATATCTATGTACGTCAAGCTTCAGGTCTCTACATTTATTATAAAATTATAATTATGTAATGTTAAAATAAAACATACCTTCATTCAAGCTTGTTTTTTAAAAAATTGAAACAATACTCATGCATATGTATGTCCTACCATCTAAATGATTATAACACAATTCATTTTTCCAAATAGTATATTATGGTTGGTTTTAAATGAATAATTAATGTATAAAATTAATAATTCTATATTTTTCAGAATATGGACTTCTTTAACTCATTCGACCCACTAATGTCATTTTGGACAAATGAGTTGAATTTCATCAAAAACTTTTAGATGAACACAATTGATTGAGAAATTTTACATAGAATAATATAATATAAAATAAATAGAATAATAAACATGAAAATTTTATTAATAAAGGAAATAATTAAAATTATGTTATTTTTCTGGATTATAATGAATTTATGTGATGATTTGGCCTCTATAAAATCATAAAAAAATTAAGTGGGGGTTTTTATAGTCATAATTTTATTATCATTTTTACATCGATTGGAGAAAGATCAGAAGGAGGACTGTGTTTTAATGGAAACTGTAGAATCTCTCTAGAAGGTTATGTTTAAATCTTTTAATATTGATGAGGAATATGTTATTTTATTTGTAAATTGATTTTTTGTGCTATGTTATTCCCATTTTACGAAATAACTATTTAGTGAGGATCATATTTCTCCATTATCTAATCATACCCATAAGAAGTAAAATTATAGAGACATTCAAGGATATTTATTGTGTGACAAAAAACCGAATGATGTTTATTATTTTATGATGAAAAGTTTTACTTTTAAAAAGGATTTAATTTTGATAATTAGTTGTGAGGATGGTTCATCATTTTCTAGTTCTAGAATGGAAATAGTATAATATGTCCATGGAGTTTGAGGTTGTATTAACAAATATATCTTGAGGTAATAATTTGATTCAAGACATTATTGATCGATTAAATAAATATAATCATTTTCAACCCAATAAATATTATATGTATTCTGATCAACTTTTGTAACATTATTTTAAAGGGGAAAATAAATTAAATGTAGTACCTACTAAAATTTAGTCTTAATATGACCATAGTTTTACCTCCATTTTCAATAAAATTATTCATAAGTCATTGGATAATGAAATAAGTTTCTAAATATTTTATCATACTCAATATAATGGACAATCAGAGAGAATTATTTAGACATTGGAGGTTTCGTTTCAATATTTTTAATGAATTTTTATGTAATTTTATATAAGTATATAACATTATCTGTTTTTTGATATAATAATAGTTTTCATTACAAACTACAAATGTAATATTTTTTGGAATTATAAGGAAATTGGTGTTTGACACATACTTTTGGGGATGAATTTGGAGAAAAAATGTTATTGGGAATATAGTTGGTATAATTAATATTTTAACAGGTTTATATTATTTTTCAGAACAAGAGGAAAACTAAGAGTTGGCATAATGGCTACATATACAACCGAAGAAAAAATAATCCATTTTATGTGGGTGATTACTCTCTTCTTTAAATATATCATCAGAAAAGAGTTATGATTTTTTTTAAAAATAGTTAAAACCATATTTCAGTAGATAATGTTAAATCCTAGACAAATTCATAATACATATATATAAATTTTCCCTCCCTTATTTTTTATCATTGTTATATGATACATTTCATGTTTAATTTTGTTGAAAATATGCTTCAGATGAAATTCATGTAGAGACCCCAAAAGTATCGCAATTATAGTGAAAAAATTCTTATAATGATCACACATAACATATTCATAGAGTAAGATACAATTTATTATAGAATAAAGTGATTTACTAGGTCATGGTTTTGTGGAAAAACTATATGGTTATAGAAGAATCATGGGAATCAAAAAATGATATGAAGGAAAAATATCCCCACTTATTTTAGTAATGAACAAAATTTTGATGAAACAATTTCAAAATGCGAAAATGTAACAACCTAGTTAATGTTAAGATAAATCATTATCTTGTATTCTTATTATTCATTAATATTATATTAAATTATTCTATTCTTTATAAAAATATTTAGTAATTTTTTATTCAAATGGACAAATATTTATTTCAAAAAAATTAGGGTTTCATGAATTATATGGTTTTATTTAAATGATTTATTACCACTTTATATTAATTTAATTTGAAAAAATTATCTTCAATTATAAATTAATTAGTTAAAATTATCTTAGGAATAGTTTTTGATAATTTTCTAAAATGTCTGATCTATTAGTGAATAGGGATAAATAATGGTTTTTTTTGAAAAATTTAATTTTCACTCAAGTATTTAAATTTTTTTGTTTTGTTTTAAAAGGGTTATGAAATAAAAATAATTTATTAATTTTGTAAATAATTCAATTATTGTCATTAGAGTCAATTCAATATATTTATTTGGTATAAAAACATTTTTTTATTTAAAATGCTTTGATTGAAAAACCATTATTCATTTTTTTTCAAGTTTAAATTAAAATACAATTCTTCCACCTCAATAAATTTAAATTGATAAAATGAATCCTAATTTTCTAAAAATAATAAATAATATTATTTAATAAATATTACCTAATATTTTTCTATAATTAATTGTAAAAATGATAAAAATATGTTACCATGGTAAATGTTAAAACAAATATATCAACGCATAAAAATAAAGAGGAAAAGAATAAAATTTTCTAAAACCATATCTAAATTCAATTTTTTGTTCTTATTTGTAACGTATATTTTATAATTTTTTTAATTTTTTTATTTTTGATCCATTTTTAATGATTAATACATTAATATATGATGTTATTTTTAAACATTCCAAGTGTGTCCTCTACCCCAATTATAAATGGAAACCCCATATCCTCTCGTCTAAACATATAAATATCCTTTTGGTTATGAAAATACATATAAAAAATCCCTTCCCTACATCCCTCCAAACAACTTGAAGGCCTTAATTTGATCAAAAATCTTACCTAAGAAAGATCTAGGTATAAATATTCAAAGGAAGTCAGAAGTGGAGGTATAGTTGTAGCTCTTGAAAATACTCATCAAACCTGATAAAGTTATAATAAAGTTATCTTGTATATAATAATATATTCATATTTCAATTTAATATCGAATTTCCATATCCATCTATAATAAAATGGGAAATGTAACCGTCTTTCATGTGTAAGGTGGACTATAGCCACACGAACCGATGCACTCATTTTATATCACAACATATAACAGATAGTTATAATGATGGAATTTATTTATATATAAGATAATAATGAAATTATTATTATTACTTATTATTATGATATAATATATTTTCTTAAATTTCCATCCCTTGAAAAAAAATAACACCATTCATTCGTACGTGTGGAATACCATTTCCATTAAGGATGTGATTCGATTGTCATCCCGACATAACATAGATGAAATATATAATTATATTTAAATTAATAGCATTAAATTTAACATATAATCCTAATTATGAAATAGGATAATATAATATACCTTTTTTCCCTCACATTCACTGAATAAAAAAATTTACTCACTCGTACGTATGACCAACCACCTCTAAGATTATAAGGTAATTCATTTTTCATAATCATTTTTCATAGATGGTTAGAGAATTATAACTATTGTACAAAAATTATAATAATTTCATGATTAATATTCTATACATTTTCTAATAATGACCTATTTTTCCTTAGTAAACCAGGTGAGGAAATTTTTGATATATAGGAATAATTTCAACCAAAAATATGAAGAGGAAATAAATTTTTAATAAATTGTATATAATAGATTGATAAATAAAAAATGGAATAATAATCATAGAAAAATTTATTATGTAGAAAAATAATTAAAATAATTGTTTATACATGATTTTAAAGAACATAAGTGGAAATTTAAACTAGAATAAATGGACACTTTTTATTAAAATAGTCAATTTAAATGTATTAAAGACATATTTTCTAAATCATTTTCCATTATGTACATATAAATTTAATTAATTAATATATTAACATATGTGGACTTAAATTAAATATAAATAAAATTTTGTACCATTTTTTAGTATCATTAAATGTTTTCCAAAATAAATATTTGTGCATATTCTTTAAAGAACACTTTTGAGAAAACAGGAGAAAAAGAAGCACATGAGCCTCAGTCCAGATGGTGAGGACTCTTTAAGTGCATCCATGCGACCCGAGATCTAATCCAGGTGGAGGATAATTTTCAATACTATAGGAGTACAGTACCAGGTACTATAGCAGGCACTGTGCAGTAATGTAGCAGGTGTTGTAGCAGGGACTGTAGTAGGCACTATTTGGCAGTGTAGCAGAAGGGAATATTCCACCGTTTAAGCCTTCAGGACACTGATTTGGTCCCTAAGTCCTTTAAGTCCTTTGATCCACCCAATACTTTTGGTCTGTAAGGCCTTCAGGCCACCTTAGTGCTTTCAGGACACCTTAAGTGTAGATTCAAACCAGACAACCTACAAGGAACAAGATTTAGAAGAAGGATGAGCAGGGGGCTTTCACCATAGGAGATGCTAAAAAGATTTCAATAATGAGATGGTATGGAACGTACCATTGGGACAAGTCTATTCATTCAAAGGAAAGCCTAGCCGAACAGCCATGCGAATGTGGAGAGATGATTTCACGATGAAGATGTTGGGGAGGAGTAGTTGCAAGTAGTTAGTCTGGGTTGTATGTACTGATTGAAACTTATGGGCAATGAATTCCTCTAAGTCCTATGGTCTATGTAAAACATATGAATACGAGCCTTGTAAGGGTTCTAGCTCACCCCTTGAAAGGTGGATTATCAAAAACCAATAAAAATTAAGGCCTTTGGGCTATTAGAGGAGGAGAAAAAGAATATTTTATTTTCATGTATACAGTTTCAAAAGTTATTTCCACAGTTGTAACCATTATTTTATGGTTGGTTTCCATTATAAATATTCATGATTTTTTGAAATAAATACAATACATTCCAATTTATTGGTTATTTTAAAAATATCATTAAATTGAATGGAAATTTTAATATCCCTCAATGATTTTTTATGGGTATGAATAATATTATTATGGGTGTACATATAAAAATCAAATATTTCATGTTTTGTTATTTTGATATTATTATTGCGATTTTTTTGTTAATGGATCATCCTTATATAGATCATAATGATGGGCGAGATATATATAGGTCATGATAACAGATGAGACTGATATATCCCTCCAACGCATTTGGTAAATGGATAGTGTGAACTGGTTAGGTTTCTCAAAAGAATTTATTTTAATTTACTCGGTTGATAGTTTAATTTTTCTGAGTGATTATAATAGTTGAATAGAAATGATTTCCAATTTTACCAATATGTTTTATCTATTCTTCCTTTTATGATTTTATAAAAATGTTTTTATTTCAAATGGTAAGATAATGAGATTATGTATAAAAGGATGTATATGGTAATTCTTAAAAAAATAATGAATAACATTGGGAAATTTTTTTCAAGAGTTTTTTCATGACTAATAATAAAGTATTAGGAAAATTATTTTTTTCTTATACTATTTCTTATTAAATGAGTTTCAAAATTATTTAGGTAGATAATTCTATTTCATTTGTAAGAAAATGTTTATGTATATTTGTTATTATGAGTATTCATGGGTGAACAAGTTATTTAATTACTTTTATTAACCCCTTGTTGATAAGTTTGGGCCCATAAATATTTTAAATTTTTTTTCTCAAGGTTGTAAGGATGATTAGGGACAATTATGATGTCAATATGAAAATTATAAAGATATTTCTAGAAAATGAATCTTTTTATATCATAATGTTTTTTATTGTGGGAATGGATAATGAGTGGAAGTTTCTACTTTACGATGTAACATTGATTTATATAGGTTTGATTACATAATTATCTATCACTAAAATCCTAAAATACCTATTAAAATTAATGAAAATTAAATACCATATTTAGAAAATTTTCATATTATTTGATTCCAAGTCCTTATTAAAAATATCCATTCCCAAAATAATGGGTGGACATGAATGGAAAAATACAAACAATAATCCTATAAGAATTATCACTCTCTGGATACTCATGATATCCTAACTAATCATAGAAAATATCTAAATCAATCTAGATCAAATCAACTGATATTAATGACCCTATACTCCAAAGAAGAAGAAGTCTTATCATAGGACTACCCGCCATTAATAATTCATATAAAATATGGATGTAATGAATTTTTTTTCAAAGTAATTTTTTTTAATATTTTATCGAATACATAAGAAGATTTAAATTAAGAAAACATGGAATTTTAGGTCCCATGAATCCTCAATAAATATATAATAAAAATATTAAATATATTATATCACACAAGAATTGTTTTTCAAAAATAACATTATATCATTGAAATGGGTTTACGGATGGGAAACCTAAGTTGGACACTAAATACCATGTTATTGTTTTAGACTAGGAAGTACATAGCCATTATGTGCATCATGTATTTTTTTAATGGATTTCATGGGGAAATTAAAAATTATTTATTTATTTATTTATTTTATCATTTTATAAATGGGAAACCAAGCCCTACTAAATACAAACCAAGCTATGGATAAATACTAGGTTTACCCACATAACACTGGGGACATGGGGAGGAGACATTAAATGTGATTTATTGATAAAAAACAATTTAGTAGTGATTGATTATTGATAAGGAAAGGAGTTCATGGATGATGCATATGAAAATTAGGTGGAACCATGATTTGTTAATGATTGATCCAAACATGAAGCTGGATTTGTTTCGGTTGGATTAGTCCCCATTTGGTTAATCCAATGTCAATCATGAATCAATTTAATGAACTATTTGATTTAGTGGTTGATCATTGATTTATGGGTGATGTTTTATTTTCATACTATCAGAAATTTTATATTGATTTACAATTCATGTTTATATATTACGATCACCAATTTCTTCAAAAATGAATTAAATCCATCCTAATAAAATGAATTATATTCATCAATTCCATTGATGTCTCACATATTTCTCCCCATGTTCATCGTATAACTTTTATTGGTATTTCTTTTGGTGGATGGTTCATTAATACATGGAAATAGATCATCTCATAGTTAATCATTGGAGTAAAAAATTGTTTACCTAGGTTAATATTTGAGAATGGGACCTTGATCGAGGTACAAAGATGATGATGGATGATTTGGTGTTCGGATCAGGTTTTCTTCATCAATGGTTTATGTATTAATTGGTTTGAATTGTTGGGATGTGATACACAAGTAGATGTTTGGAAAAAATATAGACACTGATGATGTCTTAGGAATGATCAACCCAAGATCTAGGATCTATGAGAATGATTCATTATGGAATTGGTTGTTTTAGTGGATCATGTGAGAAAAAGTATAAGAATTATAGAAATATTTTTATAAAATAACATGTATTTCATTGAACACAAATTGTGTGGACCCATTACTATTTCAGCTATGGTTTCACATAGAGTTAAATATCAAAAACCATTTGGTTAGACCACATGATATGTGACTTGATTTTTGTGGATCAATATCTAATCCTCAGTTATATATGTAAGATAATGCATAGTTCATGATGATGGACCTATTACACAATCATAACTTCGTACTCAAACATGACGAAGTACATGGACCTGAGAAATTACATGGACATGATAATTTTTCAGGGGAATTTCTAGTGTACATGGGAAAGGGTTGATGAACACAAGAATTGATATAATAATATCTATAAGCAATAGGAAATATCTAATACTTCCATTACAATCCATGCAATGTTTTCGGGCATGTTAAGGCCCTCGATAAATTTATTATAGACCACTATCTATAGAGTGTATTCCATTTTTCTTACACTATGAGGGTAAAATGATACCTCAAATTAGGAGCATAGGATGTGATCAGAACTCACATATTAGTATTTGATAAAACTAGGTATCCTTATGTGTAGTATGTAGTGTGATTTTCTAGAATTTATTCCAAAGGTGGGGTCAAGTATCACATTATTGAATACCAGCACACATGATCCCCGACCTATTGAGTTTACTCTAGGTAGGGTCAGGTGTCCCCCATAAGACCTAGGTACAACCCCTATATGTGTATCAATATATTATGATATCTAGTATGTATATTATTCATGGTGACCTCTTACAATCATGATATATCAAATTATCTCCATAAGTTATAAGAAGTCTCGAAGATTGAGTACTCCCAGAAAAGTATTACATTGAATCCTTTGGACTAATCTTAGTATTACAAGATGGTTATGAATTTACCTTGATACTTGGTTTATATCATGATTATATCTAGTTTATATCAATTATTATATCATAATATGATTGTTATTTATATAAGATGTAGAGTGGAATACTATCTTAAGGCTTTCTGTATAGGGATTTTGGGGCATGTACATGGTTTTTTATACTCAAACCTTGATGGGATCTTCCCACACTTTTCATGTATTATATAGATTAAATGATTTATAATGGTGTCATAAGAGGGAAAGGAGTAGGAAAATCATGGTTGATGTAGATGGACAAGATATTTTTCTAGGTGTAGAATGTCACAATATTTTCATTCATACAAGTAGGAATAATTATTTTATTATTTTTTGTGAGATTGTATTTTTTTTCTTTCATTTCATGTACTTTTTGGATTCTTTGATGCATGATTTAGTTTTATCATACTTCTTGGTAGTAGTTTTATCTGATCTTTTTTAATTATCTTTTGTATATATATGTGATCTTGTGTATAGGTACCTTAGTCTAAGGCCTCCCATGTGTGTTGGATTTTCCTACTTTATGCTTGTCTCCAGTCCCATACCTATTTTAGTTGAGTTATTAGAGTTACAATTAGTGGACTGCTGGCTAGGTGGGACATTGTAGGAGTAGTGGTAAGAAAATGGTATTAAATGAGGTCATATTTTGTATAAAGTTTGGGGATTTTCTAGATGTGATTATTGGTTTCAGAACTGGGGATATAATGTTAAAGGCTATCGAGTTTGTCTCTCAAGCTTCAGAATCTTGTTTTGCTGTAGGAATTGACATATCCATTTACCATGATACTGATAACCTTATTATTAACTTGGTTCTTATAGAAAATGGTTGTAGGGAAAAATTTCTACTTGTATGATATATGAATGGGAATTTTATTTTATATCATTCATGATTTATCTTCCAAGATAGAGTATTTGATTGTGGGGAATATTGACTTTTTTAGGATGCCTCAACAATGATAGCTAGATAGTATTCCACAAAAATATATAGATGATGATCTGTATAAGGATGAAGTTATATACATTGACATGTATAGGATATTATTCCTCTATGTGAATTTAGAGTGTTACCACCACCCATTTAATAGCATGTTTTAGCAAAAGTAAAGGCATATGATGTGAATCTACACAACATGCTTTATGAGTTTCAATGATAGAGACCCCTTAGGGTTCATGGTGATCCAGAACCCATGAAAAAAATGAATGGCCTATAACGCCCTGACCCCAGTTACCCAGAGTCGGTGCATTATTACATAACATTTTCATGATAACAAAAGATCACGTCTCGAATGACAGATTATTTTAGTAGCCTGAGAAGAACTAGATACATTAATGAAGTTTACATTACATAATAAATTGAAAACTATAACAAAATCGTGTCTACACACTCAAATACCCTTACACTATCACTACAGTTCATTCATAAAATACTTCTTCACATCCTGGGAAAAATAAAAAATAGAAAGGGGTGAGCTCAAATGCACAGTAAGGATAACAATATAGCGGAAACTTTTATAAATAAGCATAAACATTTAAGGCAATTTATAACTAAAACAAAAGCCATTTTAATGTGAACTTCTGCATAATATGGCGAAAGTAAAATGAAATAATACCATTTACTTATTCACATGGATATTCTACAAGTCGAATAACCACATGCAATATCAATAACCACTTTCATAATGATGGAATGCATAATTCCAGACTATCATAACCACATAGTCAAGGCCTCATGCCAAGACTACAAATAATATTTTTTCAAGGCCTTGTGCCAAGACACTAGTTTGTCTCATGAGACCTACCGATGCATCAAGGAGATATAGCGGGCTCCCCCCATCACTTATTAAGTCCAATGCATTCCTCATATGAACAGGTTTAAACATAACATAAACATTCATATTAAAACTATCATACAGAATATCAATACTTTATTCATAAACGAGTAATGGTATAAAAATAACACATCCACAGTCAAACATATCACAAAACCTTCAATATATTATGGATGTTTTGTATCATAATAAAGAAACTTAAAATAATCTTAAAATCCATCAATGGATGCTGACATAGATGAAATCAAAACTATTTGAGAGAAATGTATCTTTTTTTTAAATCATTTAAAAGACACATAATTTTAAAATAAAAAATTTACTTTGAAAATATTCTTATAATCTTGTAATGGAAGCTTCGAAAATTTTATAACGGTAGAAAATAGCCGCAACCTCCGTATAAGTTAAAAAAGAAATTCTTACTTTAATTCTGTCGAAAGGTTAAAAAGGACCTTGTTTGGAAAACGACAGAAAGATTCCTTTATAAACTTCTTATAAAAAGTCAACAAGGGTATAAATGAATTTAACCCACAGTCTATAAAATATTAAGAAAGATTTTAAATACATTTTTAAGAAACATGGATGTGGATGATAATAAGGTCTCAGTAGATAATTACGTATAAACAACCTCGGATAATGAAGAGATTGTGAAATAAACCCATACCTTGTACTTTTCCTTGGTCGAGGGTAGGTTAACCTCCTGTATAATAGTTAAATAATTGTTATTAAATTATAAAAGAATCATATATATATATAAATATGATATCATATATGTTCTTTTAATATTTATTTGTTAATAATATTTTAGTATTATCTTCGTTTCAGGTGTTAACTGATTCGTTTTCCTTTATATGCTTTGTTTTGTAAGTCGTGTTTGTTATGGATAAGTTGTATCTTATTCAAATCCAGAATGATATCAAGTCCTTAAAAATGAATTTTAATCATCAAATGAGAATTAGTTTTGAATGGATATGATGGGGAAATGAATCTCATCGTGTTCTTGGAGACAGTAATTTGTACGTACGCACGAACGCTACTTCCATTTCATTTTTCATTTTAAACGGAATCAAAACCAAATGATACATATGTATATTAGTATTCCAGTATTATATAATATCTTATATATTTTACTTAAGTTCATTAACACCATCCTTTATAAATTCCATTTATGGTATGAACGAGTCATATCACTTTGAGGGGCGGTAGTGCGCACTTCCTCAAATGAAATTATCGTATATATATACAACATGAAACGAATAATGGTATGATATAAAATGGAATTACAGAAGATTATTTATAAAATAAATATCGTAAATATAATATTTAATTATAGTGTGATCATAATGGCCACCATGATAATTGGTAGGAGATAATTGAACAATCATCGTTTCGTGAGCCGTTTGGTTTCCATCCACATAAACATTATGTTATTCACCCATTAGATGGAGGTTTGTGTAAGTTTAGTTATAATAATTCTCATAACAATATCCTAGTATATTTAGTATACTGTTTTTGTTACGAAAGAAAAGAATAAGAAGAGTTTAGTGGTTGGAGATGTAAAATAAAAGAAAAAAAGCTAAGAGAAATCATTACCTTTAATTTGGGTAACTCCATTTGGTTTGAACCGAAAAGGACCCTTGAAGTTCCTTGGGCCTAAGGCAAGGATTCTAGGATGAGTAGAGCAATGTAGGGAGCTTAATTGGGTAGAGTTTAAATGAGCCAAAAGGCTTGAGAGGTGTGAGGAATTGGTTAGAAGTGGTGTCGTTTTATAAGGGGGGAGGGGTTCTTTAAGAAGGATTGAAAATATTAATTTATTATATAATGATATTCGGTTTCAAAAGGTAAAAAACTCATTAAAGATGAATATAAGATGACTCATGATTGAAATGAAATCATCCAATAAGAATTTGATAGGTTTTGGGTATTATTTTAGTCTATATAATCTTATTTATTTAAATCATTTATTAATGAGGTAAACACTACATCATTATTGTTTCATAAATAATTTAGTTTATTAGATGTCTAAAAATTATAAACAAAATACCATGATGTAGGAAATAATTTATCTTTCTAATTAATATTTATAATCAAAAAGATAACATATATCACCTATGTAAAATTTCTTGGCTAAAAGATATTTTCTTAGGTCATTTTTGTGTTTACGTTAACTTAATTAATAAAAAGTGTCATTATCACTTAGAAGTGGGTCTATGGGGTCCCAAAATCTACCCAAAGATTCCCATGGTCAGAAATGTATCGTACAATAGGGTTAGGACACGTTTTAGGGTAATTTATTATTATAATAATATTATTTTTTTACCCTTATTTACCGAATTTTCCCTTTAAACATGGTAAATAAAATATTTACCGAAGTAATTATTCAAAATGACTAATAATAAAAGTAACCTAATTACACAAATTGGACCTACTGATTCAAAATATGGAATCCATTTTTCTAAATTCAAAACACATAAGTGGAAAAAATTAATTTACTCTCGCTTTCAAAACAAAAAGCGTGTTTTTAAGAAATAATAACAATCAAAAGATTGACACTTGTTTATGTCCGGTTTAAATGTGAAATTTCTTCCAATGACCAACATTGTATTAAATGGTAAAAATATATTCTAAATATACTTTAAAACCACTCAAATTAATAATTTATCACTATTAATTATTTTGATTAAAAAAGATGTTTCTAATTAAAATTTAGTAATTTTCACTATTCATCAAAATATGAAAGTTTTTAGAAAACTACCAAAATTTCACCCAAGGATAATTTTGATATTCCAAATCAAAAAATGAAGTCCATTTTGAAATATAAAATTTATAAAAATTTAAAAAGTTTGTATTACTATTAATAACAGCTAGTTTGATTCGTTGTGGTGTTTGTTAGAACTCGAAGTTGTGTGCAACACACGCTACTGTATTATTCAAAGAGAAGCATACCATGGAAGCTTGGGGTGTTACATTCTCCCCTCCTTCAACTAATTTCATCCTCAAAATTTCTAGAATACTACCGCATGAAAAGGCTCGGGTGATTCTTCATTATAAGTTCCTCGGATTCCCATGTTGCCTCTTCCATTTTATGGTTTCTCTGTAGAACTTTTACCAGATGAGTCATCTGGTTTCTTAGCACTTGTTCTCTTGTATCAAGAATCCTAATGGGCTCTTCGCAATAAGACAGATCGGGTTCCAGTTCTAATTCCTCATAGGTGAGTACATGTGTTGGGTCAGGCATGTATTTTCTCAAAAGTGATATGTGGAACACATCGTGAACTTTGGAGAGACTTGGAAGCATTGCCAAATGGTAAGCTACATCCCCAATTCGCTCTAGAATTTAGAATGGTCCGATGTACCTGGGACTCAGTTTATATTTCTTACAGAAACATAAAACTCCATTCCATGGAGATACCTTCCAGAAAACATGATCTCCTACCTCAAATTCTATATCCTTCCTTCAGTTATCGGCATAGCTCTTATGCCTACTTTGAGATGATTTGATGTGGTTTTGGATTACCATCACATTTTCCATCGTTTCCTCCACCAGTTCTGGGCCTACGAGTTTTCTCTCACCAACGTCATCCCAACAGGTTGGTGTGTGATATCTCTTTCTGTATAACGCTTCATATAGTGCCATCTGAATACTTGAATTGAAGCTATTGTTATAGTAAAACTCCACAAGAGGTAAATATTGATCCCACATACCCTGAAAGTCAAGTGACCATGATCTCAACATGTCTTCTAAGGTTTGAATAGTCTGTTCTGATTGTCCATCTGTTTGAGGGTTGTAGCAGTGCTCCAACGAAGTTCAGTATCCAAGGCCTTCTGAAGACTCTTCAAGAATCTTAAATTAAAATGGGGATCAAGATCAGAAAAAATCGATAGGGGTACTCCATGAAATCTCACAACTTCATTAATATATAGTCTTTCTAGACATTCAAGTGGTTGATATTCTCTTATAGAAAGAAAATGTGCTGACATGGTAAGACGATCAACAATGACCCATATTGCATCGTTCTTTCTAGGAGTCTTTGGTAGTCCCATGATAAAGTACATCGTAATATTATCCCATTTCCACTCAGGTATGGGAAGATGTTGCAATACTCCACCCAGTTGTTGCCTTCCAGCATTCAATTTTTGACAAACCATACATCGTGAAACAAAATCAGTAATATCCCTATTCATGTTGTCCCACCAAAAATGTTCCTTCAAATACCTATACATTCTGGTACTCCTATGTTGTATAGAGAAATTGTAACTATGAGCATCATCCAATAATTCCGTTTTTAGATTAGGTATATTGGGAACACAAAGTCTACTCCCAAATTTTGAAATTCCATCTTCATACACAAAGTCACTCAATCTCCCATCATTCACAGCTTTAATCTTCTTTTGAAACTCTTCATCATCAGTTTGAGAACACTTTATCCTTTCTAGTAAAATGGTTTGGCAACAATTTGAAAAAGTATTGATGTTTCACCTTCCATGGTGATTCCCATATCCAAATTTACTAGATCCATGAAAATAAGATCCCTTTCAATTCTCATCATGTTCAAAACTCGATGATCTTTTCGGCTCAAAGCATCTGCCACCTTATTTTCCTTCCTCAGGTGGTAGTGTATCATACAATTATAATCCTTGAGTAGTTAAAGCCATCGCCTTTGCCTCATGTTGAGTTCTTTCTCTGTGAAAATGTACTTCAAACTCTTGTGACTAGTATAAATCTCACATTTTCACCATAGATATAATGTCTCCATATCTTCAAAGAAACAATTACTACAGCTAACTCAAGATAATAAGTAGGATAGTTTTGCTCATGAACTTTCAGCTATCGTGATGCATAGGAAATAACTCTATCATTCTGCATAATGACACAACCATGTCCTTTCATTGATGCATCACTATAAATAATGAACCCATCATTCCCCGATAGTAGAGTAAAAAAAGCATTGAATAATCTTCTCTTTAGTTCTTCAAGAAATTATTCACACACTTTTTTCCAAACAAATTTAACCCCTTTACGTGTGAGCTTTGTTAATGGGTTATCCAACTGGGAAAATCTCTAGACGAAACGTCGATAATAACCTGCTAAACCAATAAAACTACGTAACTCATTTATACTCATCGGTGCCGACCATTCTTGGATTGCTCTTTTCTTGGAAGGATCAATAGAAATTTCATCCTTAGAGACTATATGTCCAAGAAAAGAGATCTCTTGAATCCAGAATTCACACTGGCTAAACATCCCATATAATTCATGTCTTCTAAGAGTCTTCAGGATAATTATCAAGTGATTTTCATGGTCTTCATAGTATATGGAATATTCCAAGATATAATCAATAAATACCACTACCAAATCATCAAGATATTCCATGAAAACTTTGTTCATTAGGTCCATGAAAACAGAGGGTGCCTTAGTCATCCCAAAAGGCATTACTGTGAACTCGTAATTCCCATACCTGGTTCGAAATGCTATCTTTGGAATGTATTCCTTCTTCACACACAACTTATGGTATCTAGATCCAAGGTCAATATTTGAAAAGTATTGATCTCCATGAAGTTGTTCAAATAAATCATCAATGCGAGGTAGGGGGTGCTTGTTCTTTATTGTTATAGCATTGTTTTCCCTGTAGTCGATACATAACCTCATAGATCCATCTTTATTATTAACAAAAAGGATAGGGGCTCCCCATGGAGAAACACTAGGTTGAATAAATCCCTTATTACTCAATTCTTATAGTTGTTTCTTTAGTTAAACTAATTACATAGGGGCTATTCTATAAGGGGTCTCTGATATGGGCCTTGATCCAAGAATTAAATCAATGGAAAAATCAATTTCTCATTCTGGTGGATTTTCAAGTAAATCTTCCGGAAACACATCTACATATTATTTCACAATCGGCACATCCTTTATTTGAACATTCCTTTCCTTACCCATAGTTATTTCATTCTCTTCCTCCCCAATAATTGAATTTAGTTGAGCTATTGGGGGTAGATCTAAATAAGAATCAGGTGGTGACGATACTGCTCTAAAGATAAGGTGTTATTTATCATCATCATTAAAAATTGTAATCTCTTTATTCTTACAATAAATATTTACATAATAGTCCGAAATCCAATCCATATAAAAGATTATATCAAACTCAATCATTGGTATGACAAGAATATCAGCAGATAAAGAACATTTATGTGCTCTAATGGGGACTGATTCACAAAAAATTGTTGCAATGATACTTCCTTTAGGAATTTTAATTGAAAAATCCCTTGTTAAATCAAATTGGAAATATCTAATTTCCTTAGAAAACTAGGAAGGTATGAAACAATAAGATGATCCAGAATCAAATAATACATTTTATAAACTTGAGGAAACCATTAAATTACCTGCCACCACGTCTTTCGGAGCTTCTACCTCAGCAGTAGTGATATTATATGCTTTCCCTTGATCCCTTGGCCTTTTCTATGGTAAGTTCCCTTGACACTTAGAACATTCATTTGCATAATGTCCCATCTCCCTGCAGTTGTGTAGTTGAACATCGGTAGCTTCTTTCTTCCCTTTGAAATGAAGATCTTGGTGGCCTTTTCCCCACACTTGTAACAGACTCCCAATCCTTTAAAACAAGTACCGGGGTGTTTCTCCCACATTTACTATAGTATGGATAATCAAATTTTCCCCTATTCCCATAATTTCCATTTCCAGAGTGATCAGAAGATCTCATCTTTTCTTGCTTTACTATAAAGTCGTAAGACTTAGAGAATTACTTTTCTATCTTGATATCACATGAGACAATGTCTTCATACGACGAGAAGGATTGTGAGACTAATGCTCGACGAAGAAATGGTTTTAACCTATAAAATAAATGATCAATAATACTTTCTGGGTTACATATAAAATCTCCAGCATACCATTCTATCCTTGTAAAGTTAGCCTCATACTTTGCAACATTCTCATCCTCCTTTGGTCTCAAACTCAGAAATTGCCTTTCCATATCTGCCCGATGGTCATGAGGAAAGTAATTTTCTAAGAAAATATCTTTGAACTCCCTCCATTCCATATTTGATACTTCATCATCTTCCTTTGTGTTTTGAATCAATGACCACCATTGATTAGCATCCCCAGTGAGGCGGTAAACTGCCATGATAACTTTTTCCCTTTCACTACTCCCCAAGGCATGGAATATTTTTCTAAGGAATTTATCCATTGCTCAGCTACTAAGGGATTTGTACTCCCATTGAATGTTGGTGGTTGTTTCCTCATGAAGAGATATAACATTGATCATCCATACTGCGGATATGGGTGCTCCATACAGGTGAGGTTATTATTCATAACCTGAGTGAGTTTTCCCAGTATGGTGATTAGCTGATCAGCACTAGTTGCATCACCAGCTCCATTATAATTATATTGAACAAGAGGTTAAACACTACATGGAGTGAGTGCATTGATACAGTTTCCATTTCTTCCACTAGGTGCCATTTCTAAATAATGGAATAAACTAGATCATTTTATGAATCAAAATACATAATTCCATACTTGTAAAACACTTAACATAAATTGAACTATTTATGGATATAATCCATAATCATTAAAATGTTTTATTTCAGGAATTATATACTCATAAACCCTTCATAATGGTTTATAAAGAAAATGAGAATTATCCTAAGCATATCCCCCAGGAGTATCATAACCAAGAGTGCAGTAAGGCCCGTTGTCGTGCACCAGTTCCCGTTCGAGTCTAGCTCAAAGCAGTGTTTTTGGGTTTTACCCCTAGGTAAATCTATGCTAGAACCGCCTCTACCTGCTCATATCTATACAGGGATGTATTTCTCGGAAAACTCAAAAAATCTCTACAATACCAAAATTCTAGGAAGTTCTTCTATACTAATCCTCAAAGTCCATCTTAGGTCTATGTGCTCTATTCAGAGTTTATCTAAATCTAGTTTCCAAGGTTTGTACAAAACATCCTATGATACCAACTGTAATGCCCCGACCCCAGTTACCCATAGTCGGTTCATTAATACATAACATTGGCATGATAACAAAAGATCAAGTCTCAAAATACCGATTGGTTTAGTAGCCTTGGAAGAACTAGATACATTCATGAAGTTTACATTACATAATAAAGTGAAAAATACAACAACATCTTGTCACCACACTCAAATACCTCTATACTATCCCTGCAGGTCATTCATAAAATACTTCTTCACTTCCTGGGAAAAATAAAACATAGAAAGGGCTGAGCTCAAATACCTAGTAAGGATAAAAATATAGTAGAAACTTTCATAAATAAAAATAAACATTAAGGCAATGTATAACTAAAACAAAATCCTTTTAAACTTGATCTTCAACATGATATGGCCAAAATAAAATGAAATAATTCCATTTACTTATTCAAATGGATATTTCACTAGTCGAATAATCACATGCAATATCAATAACCACTTTCATAATTATGGAATGCATAATGCCAGACTATCATAACCACATAGTCAAGGTCTCGAGTCAAGACTACAAATAAGATTTTTCCAAGGCCTTGATCCAAGATAGTAGTTTGTCTCATGATACCAACCGATGCATCAAAGAGCTATAGTGGGCTCCACCCGTCACTTATTAAGTCCAATGCATTCTTCATATGAACAGGTTTAAACAAAACATAAACATTCGTATTAAAACTATCATACAGAATGTCAATACTTTATCCATAAACCAGGAATGGTATAAAAATAACACATCCACAGTCAAACATATCACAAAACCTTCAATATATTATGGCAGTTTGGTATCATAATAAATCAAATTAAAATAATCTTAAAATCCATCAAAGGATGCGGACATAGATGATATCAAAACTATTTGAGAGAAATGTCTCTTTTTTTAAATCATTTAAAAGACACATAATTTTAAAATAAAACATTTACTTTGAAAATATTCTTATAAGCATGTAAGGGAAGATTTGACGATTTTATAATGGCGGAAAATAGCCGCACCCTCCGTATAAGTTATAAAAGACATTCTTACCTTGATTTTATCAAAAGGTTCAAAAGGACCTTGTTTGGAAAACGACAGAAAGATTCCTTTATAACCTTCTTATAAAAAGTCAACAATGGTATAAATGAATTTAACCCACAGTCTATAAAATAGTAAGAATGATTTGAAATTCATTTTTAAGAAACATGGATGTGGATGATAATAAGGTCTCAGTATATAATTACGTATAAACAACCTCAGATAATGAAGAGATTGTGAAATAAACCCTTACCTTGTACTTTTCCTTGGTCGAGGGTAGGTTAACATCTTGTATAATAGTTAAATCATTGTTATTAAATTATAAAAGAATTATATATATATATATGATATCATATATGATTTTTTAATATTGCTTTGTTAATAATTTTTTAGTATTATCTTCGTTTCGGGTGTTAACTGAGTCATTTTCATTTATATGATTTGTTATGTAAGTCATGTTTGTTATGGATAGGTTTTATATTATTCATATCTAGAATTATATCAAGTCCTTAAAAATTACTTTGAATCATCAAATGAGAATTAGTCTTGAATGGATATGATGGGGAAATGAATCTCAACGTGTTCGTGGAGACGGTAATCTTTACGTACGCATGAACGCTGCTTCCATTTCATTTTTCATTTTAAAAGGAATCAAAACCAAATGATACATAGGTATATTTTTTCAAGTATAATATAATATCTTATATATTTTACTTAAGTTCATTAACACCATCCTTTATACATTCCTTGTATGGTATGAATGAGTCATATCACTTTGATGGGGCGGTAGTCCGCACTTCCTCAAATGAAATTATCGTATATATATACAACATGAAACGAATAATGGTATGATATAAAATGGAATTACATAAGCTTATTTATAAAATAAGTATGATTAATATCATATTTAATTATAGTTCCATCATAATGGCCACCATGAGAGGGGGTAGGAGATAATTGAATAATCATTGTTTCATGAGGTGTTTGGTTGTCATCCACAGAAACATTATGTTCTTCACCCATTAGATGGAGGTGTGTGTAAGTGTAGTTCGAATAATTCTAATAAAAATTTTCTAGTATATAAAGTATACTGGTTTCATTACAGAAGAAAATAATAATAAGAGTTTAGGGGTTGGTGAAGTAAAATAAAAGAAAAGAAGCTAAGAGAAATTGTTGCCTTTAATTTGGGTAACTCCCTTTGGTTTTAACCAAAAAGGACTCTTGAAGAGCCTTCTGCCTAAGTTAAGGCTTCTAAGAGGAGGAGAGGGATTTAGGGAGCTTAATTGGGCAGAGTTTGGATAAGCCAAAAGGCTTGAGTGGTTAGGGGAATTGGTTAGATGTGGTGTCCTTTTATAAGGGGGAAGAGGGGCTCTTTAGGAAGGATTGAAAATATTATTTTATTATATAATTATATTCAGTTTCTGAAGGTCCAAAACTCATTAAAGATGAAGATAAGATGACTCATTATCTAAATTAAATCATCCAATAAGAATTGGACAGGTTTTGGGTATTATTTTAGTCTTTATAATCTTATTATTTTAAATCATTTATTAATGAGGTAAACACTACATCATTATTGTGTCATAAATAATTTAGTTTAATAGATGTCTCAAAATTATAAAAAAAATACCATGATGTAGGAAATATTTTTAACTTTATAATGAATATTTATTTTTATAAAGATAACATATATAACCCTATATAAAAATTGTTTTTCTAAAATATATATGCTTATGTCATTTTTGTGTTTACATTAACTTAATTAATATAAAGTGTCATTATCACTTACAAGTGGCTCCATGTGGTCCCAAAATCGACCCAATGATGACCATGGTCGGGAATGTATCAAAATATAGGTTTAAGACACGTTTTAGTGTATTTTAGTATTATTATAATATTATTTGTTACCCTTATTTACTGAATTTACACATTAACAATGGTAAATAAAATATTTACCGAAGTAATTATTCAAAATGTCTAAAAATAAAAGTTACCTATTTACACAATTTGGACCTCCTGATTCTAAATATGGAAACCATTTTTCTAAATTCAAAACATAGAAGTGGAAAAAATTAATTTAAAATTAATTCCCGCTGTTGAAAACAAAAAGCTTGTTTTTATGAAATAATGACAATCAAAAGATTAGCACTTTTTTATGTCCGGTTTAAATGTGAAATTTTGTCCAATTACCAACATTGTATTAAATGGTAAAAATATATTCTAAATATACTTTAAAACCATTAAAATTCATAATTTATCACTATTAATTATGTCTATTAAAAAATTTGTTTTTAATTAAAATTTAGTAATTTTCACTATTCATCAAAATATGAATGTTTTCAGAAAAATACCAAAATTTCACCCTAGGCTAATTTCGATATTCTGAATCCAAAAATGAAGTCCATTTTGAATGATAAAATTTATAAAATTTTAAAAATTTGGTCTTACTATTCATAATGGCTAGTTTGATTGGTTGTGGTGTTTATTAGAACTCGAAGTTGCATACAACACACGCTACTGTATTATTCAAAGAGAAGCGTACCACGGAAGCTTGGGGTGTTACATGGCCAATGTAATTTGGGTGAGCTTTTATCCTTGTTATGAAACCTCCTGATCAGTTTTTGGTCCTAGTGGTGAGTCGTCTTCATGGATCCATAGGGTGATGGTGGAATATGGTGACTCATATGAAAAATTGATGATCAATTTAATAGAAATATGTGTCTATTTAGGATGGATTTAAACCCATCCATGTGAATATAATTGCATTTCCATGATCTTCTGAGGCTTTAATAGGGAAATATGATATTGGAGGATTATAATTCAAGGTTCACATAACATCATAAAACACAATGAATATGGTTCATGATGAATTCCTTCATGCATAGACAATTTATCATGGCTTATTTTGTGATATATTGTATATTGGAATAGCTATATCCATTCATAGTTGTGTGGGAGTAGTATAACATTCCATATTAGTGAAAAGATTTTTGGATGCGTAAACATCAACAGTTGGTGATGGTAGTGCGCACCATGGAACTACGATTTGAATAACTATTAGCTGAATCCATACATATAGATATTAGAATCCAATTAAATATATAAGATAATATTAGGAAATATATTCTATTGTTCATAGATATAAATTTAGTTCCAATTATCTAGGGAGAAATGCTTTTATTGTTGTGGGTAAGGACCTATCACTTGAAATTGTTTTTGACTTTCAATATGATAGATAGGGAGATGGTCGATAGGTTTCTTAGACAGAGACATAAGATTGATCTTGGAGGTCTTCTAGGATAAATATTTGGTAGATGAGTAGGGATAGTGGTACAAAGTGTATGAATATTTTATTTTTTTCCACCAACACCATTAGTTATACAACCCAATCTTAAGGATACGATGATCAAGGATGAGGTAAATTTTCAAAAGTGGATCCCTATGTTCCCTAAGATCTGTAGATGATTTCATGTTTGATCGATGACATAACAAATTTATCAATATTATTTATTGATATAGGTTTGATCCACACATTCCTTCACTAATTTCTTGTTAAAATATAGAGATTTCATTGGAGACTTTAGGTTGACACTTTCCCTCGGCGACTCATACCATAAGATATTTAGTAATCACAAACATCAGTTGGTAGTGTGACATAAATCTTGTAGGATAGATCTTCCTATATGGAATATTTGTATCCATTATAAGAATTATGAAGTAATTCTTGGTATGGGTGACTCTCTATAGATTTTGAACAAATCATCTATTTTAGGTGGATTGTATGGTGCATCCACATTGATGGGATGAGTTTTAGCTTCATCAGTGTGAAGGAAACCCATAAAGAATAGTATGGGGTAATACATAAGATGATATAGAGGATGAATCACCATTTTGATAGTATTACCCTTATAGAATCATATTTTTTGAGAATTTATCTTCATATGGTGGAAGTTAAGTAATAATAACTCATCCATGAGTACATGTTTGGCTTACCACCATAAGGAGAGATTTATTTATTTATATACATTCACCCAAAGAATTCCTTTATTTCTATTACAACATATCAGATATAACCCATAGAGATAAAATAAAAAAAGGTGCAGTTATAGGATTTATAGAGGAATTTCTTTTCCAATCTCAGTGAGTCTCCCTAGGAATCCCTATTGTTGTTATCCATATAGGATGAAAGATTTGGGTTATGTGTGGATTAATATCGCCTAAACCTATTGAATGTTTTGAGTAAATATCTTCCAATTATAATAAATTAAAACATATACTAGTTGAAATTTGTGAGGTTGTTCTCAATGACTGACCATAGGTTAGGCTATCACCCAATCCAGGTTTGTGATAAGGATATAATTAACACAAATCCTCAATGTCACTATGCTTAGTATGAGTAGTCAGTTATTCTCTTTGGTAAGAAGAATTACCCATATGTATTCATGGTCCTTAAAAATAGATCATTAAACATTTATTCAATCAGTATGTTTTATTCTTCACTGATGACAACCTAGTGGAATCAACACCATAAGTCAAGCATGTGAGAATCTAAGTATGGTCCGAGACAAAGTTTTACAAAACACAATTTGTTGGGATCTATAAATGTGTTATTTATTGATAAGGGGGGTCCACTTCCCAAGAATTATTTTTTAGAAGATGTAGAAGCTATGAAGACAACAAAGGCTGATGTAGTGTTACTTCTAGATCCAATAAGGAGTGTGTCTAAGGTTTGGAGCATCATTTGGTAATACGGATTATATTGGAAATTCATGACTTATTTTTGTTGTAAATTTGGAACCCTATACTACTTTGGCCAAATAAGGGATACATTTAATGTATAATTATGGATTCAATAATGTTTTTTCTATAATTTCACGATAGGTTATTGAGAGACCCCTTTATCGAGACTTCTAGAGGAGGGCCTTCTGTATATGGTGTTTTGTGATGCCTCTGGAATAAGACAAGGATCTATTTTGGAAGAGTGGATGGATATGATTTCATTTTTGTCCCAGAATCAAATATCCCATGAGTATAACTATATAACCAAAGATATTTATCTATAAATGTTAGTATTTTCAATAAATATGTTTCAATTCTACCTTATGGGTGTGTGGTTTATCATCTAGTTTGTTCAAAAGAGATTAAAGTATAATTTTCTTAAAAATTATAATATCATGAAAAACATATGGAGATTATAGTTTCTCTAGGATTATTAATTATATATTTTATATAAACATGTGAAGGGGATCATGGTAATATATACTTACATAAACATATCTTGTTTCTACATTATGAGTGAGGTGAAAAATAGGTTGGCCTTGTTGTAGTTATCCTTACTGGATGAGGATGGTGTAGTTGTCCTCTGGTTTATTATTGTAACCACACTACTTATTTATCATGTTAGGGAGGGTCAAAAAAGAGATACCTATTTTTATAACTTTAATGTTTAGATATTCATTATACACGATCTAAATGAATTTTCTAAAGATATAGAGAAATTCGTCATTTTTCAACGGTGGATAATGACACTTGTGACTCTAATATAGGATGATTTGAGGTATTATAACACACACATTAAAAGTACATTTATGAGAATAAAATATGTTCCATGAAATTAACGGATGGTTATAGTTATCAAGGATTAATATTCATGTTTTTGATCTTTCCTCACAACACCTAACATTTCATTAAATCACGGCTAAGCACCAGGTTGAAGTAGGTCTTCCTCCACTCCATCATTTTCTATAAAGGAAGTGGAATGGTTTATACATGTATTTCATAATGGTAAACCCATGATAAAATATAGGAAACTATTCCATCTTGGTGATCGTATAATGACCCACCAATTCATCCCACTTCATTTCCATTTGATATCTGAGTATAGTAGAGACATTGAAACACTGTTATATACATGAGATAGATCAGATTCATTGATTTGCCTTATGATCATTTCAGAAAATGATTATTGATTCACATAATTATAATATAGATGATTTTAGGTTGCCATTTTTACTTAGTTGTAGTCATTCGTGATGTCTCTCCCCTAGAAAGATATCTAGACTTAGCGGAGCATTCAGGTTCTGGAGGAAATTTTTAGGCATTCATATTGGACTTTGTCTAAAGTCGAGAGGATCATATACCCTTAGTGGAGGTTTTTTATAAATTCATTTAACACTCCACAAATTGTATAGTACCATTAATGTCCTTATATAGGAGACTCTATATGTCTCTACAATGTTGGACTGATCCTGGGGAGTCACCGGCCATGGCCCAAGAGATGGTGCAAGAGACAATAGAGAAGAAGAAGATCATCCATGAGTGGATATGGACATCACAAAGTCATTATAATTATTACAAAAACTAACCTCAAAATCCATTTGAGTTTTATGAGGGAGATAATGGGTTGTTGAAGGTTTCACCTCTGTGAGATTTATAGTGATTTGGACAAGGTGGAATTCTCTCTCCTATATTTAATTTCCCGCTACAGATACTATATAGGGTTACTATGTTGGTATACCACTTAAATCAACCATTTTACTTAGACCATGTACATGATGTGTTGCACATTTCACTATTGATTAGGTTTTTTCATGACATCTCACATGATATTGACAACATTGAGCTAGGCCACAAATCTGGAGATACATTCATGGACTACCATTAAATATTGAGGATTTCAAGGGGATGACCATTCGTTGGTGAGTTATTACCTTTGTGTGTTCCAATGTCAATTATTATAATCATTATGTTAGAATCTAGGAATGATAAAATTAAATTTGAGCTTATTACCCTACCCAATTTGTGTATTTTTAATCATTTGGGGTTTAAAATACCTATGGTGGTGAGGATCAAATTAATTTATTTTTTCCATGTAAAACACTGTAATATTTATTGGAATGTTTTCCAAGATAGGTTTTGATTAAATATGGGATTTCGGGGCTCGAGGAACATTAATTTAGATATAATGAATATATTAACTATATTATATCACATATGTGTTTTTATTCTAAAATAATTGAATATTTATAGAACACAGTTTGAGATAGGAAATCCAAGACATTCATTAAATCATTGATGTAGGTTTTACAATAGGCACAATAAAAGAATTGTGGGTATCGGGTTTTTGGTTGAAAGGATATCATGGGAAGATTAGAAAAAGGATAAATAAATAAATAAAATTATCATTTTTAAAGGGAAAACCTAATCCTAGTTTATTTAATCCCTATTATAAATAAATCCTAAGGTTATATTCATAACCTTGGGAATTTGGGAGGATCCATAATAGGCGAGTTTTTTATGAAGAATAATAGATCATTGATTAATTATTGTTGTATAATGTTGTTCATGGATGACAAAAATGATAATTTTGTTAAATAATTTTTCATCTCCAATTGATCCAAACAGGAGGTAGTAATTTTTTATGTTGGTATAACCACCATTTTTAATCCAATTTTGAATGTGAATCAATTCCACAAACAAATCGATTCATGATTTAATCATTGAATTATGGGTTTATATTTATCATCATAAAATTATGAATTTTATATCATTTCATAATCCGTGATTATTTCTTATGATTGCAGATTTCTTCACCAATGAATGGAATTCAACCAAAACAATGGCCATAATTTTTTCCTCATAGTGATGTTTATTGATTTTCTCCCTAATTTCTATGTATAATCATAATCATTATTTATTTTGATAATTGCTTCAATAATATATAGAATACAATATTTGAAAAGTCAATATTTAGGAAAATAAATTATATTGTTATTTTTAGATTTATTATTGAGAGCATGATCGTGGTGCGATAATGATGATGAATGATTGTGATTTTAGATCAAGTGTTATTTATCTATTGTTTAGTTATGTGGTAGTGTGGATAAACATGTGCTGATTATTGAGGGGATGGGTGGTTATATCCTTGCCACAAAGAATATCTCATGTGTGGTCAACACTAGTTCCAGGATCTATGGGTGAGATTCATGGTTGAATCTGTAGGGATTGTACAGTGATTTAGATGCATAAGAATGTCTGGAAATTATGTAAACTTCCAAACATCATGGTGTGTAACTTTTAGAACACATTCCATGTGGAGCCCTATTGTGGAAGAAAGTGTATTATGAAATGTTAAATACAACACTCCATGTGTCCAAACCACAGTTTATATGACCCGATGATGGATGTTCATCGTGTACTCATGAAGTACATGGGCTTGGGAACACCAAGGTGAATGGAAATGGATAGAGTAAATGGGAACCAATAGGTACTTGGACATGACCATGTACGTCAACACAACTATGTACACCAATATGACAATTTTATATATCCATTACAAGAGTACACAGGAATATGCTGATGAACATGAGAATGGACATAGGTTATTACAAACATAGTGTTACAACTCATGTACTCCCAAGAGACACCATGCAGTATTACCAATGTAGGTTGAGTCCCTATTTCCCTTCATTGTAGACCTATATATATATGGTGTGTTCCGTTGGTATTTCTCTATTAAGGTATTGTGAGGTATCACGTCATGAGCATAGGATGTGATCCCCTCTATGGGATTAGTCTTGTATTATAACAAACCGATGTTTTATAAATGGAAATTCCATTCTTATAATTATGTCATATAATCACATGAAATCAAAAATCAATGAACTAATAAATTCTATGTGTCCTTCAAACATAATATTGTCACTTGTATGATTTGAATTTTGAAAATCTAACATATTCAGTTGTGATCAGTAAGATGTTTGGAGTCTGATAAGAAAAACATAATATTTAGTGAATAGGATCTATCCCTTATTAGTAGTAAGGAAACCCTATTGAATTGTAATATTTCTCTTATGAAAATTAAATTTTCCATGTAAATAGAAACTATACCAATGAAAGTATAAATAAAATTTATCCATCTTATAAGTTACAATATGACAGTGTTGGTATTTTTAAAAGTCATAAATATTTAATTTAAAATTTATAAATAATATAATATTTAAAAATGAAAATTTATTTTTATAAATTATTTTTTTGATTTCATACGATTATAGGATAATTTTATGAGACCTTAGTTTATTTTTCAAAGTATTTTAAAATCAGTAATTATTTTAAAATATGTACTTTTCATATAAATGATGTTTAAAAAAATATGATTTCACATATTTGAAAAACTATTTTTATAAAATAGAGATCATTTTTTGATTCTACAAATCTAAAAATGGTTAGGATGAGTCTTTGGGATTTTTCTAAAGTACCTATATTTTTTTGTGAATGGAAAAATATGATAATTTATGATATGTGCTAAAACCTGAATTTCTGTATCATGCATGAGTTAGAAATGATGTAAATGGAAATTTGTTCGAACTCACATTCACATGTTTCTATTTTTCGTCATTTAATCCTTACTATTTATTTGTTAAATGGATAAATAATAATCTAATGATTAAAATACTATGAATACTCTCCTCCCCTCCACTATAAAAACCACCCACACTCCCCTCTTCTCTTGAATCATCTGAAGCCTTGTTAAATTCCTAAATTCATCTCCAATCTCTCCAAAAGATCTTATCCCACGTCAATCATCCCTTGGTCTATTCAAAGACAAAATCCTCTCCCCTTAAGAATCTCTCAAGGAATATGAATTTAAGAAGTAAATTCCTCCTTTAAATTCTTTTACATTCCTTTCAAGTTCCATTGTTTAATTTTCTATACATATAAATCTTCATCCAAATGATATGAAAACACTAGTAACTTATAAGTACTAGAATTTATTTAGGATAATGGAATAATTTGTTGTCATCTATCCTTTTCCCTTCATTAACAATAGTAGTAAAAACACCATATGATATTTGTTAATTTTCCACAATAAAGGATGATGGGGTCTCAATATTGATTAGCTTCTTCAATTACAGTCATGAAACCATTATTATGGTTGAAATAGACAATAATATATGTATTAATTATATTATATGGTTCTGGAATCTTTTTTTACACAGGTTTTTTATTTATAAAACTAAATATGATTGTTGTGATCCATAACCACCAATTAACCCAAATTGTAATCACTAATTTATTAAATAATGATTCATATTAACTCCTAGTGTTAAAATGAAATTTAAAATAAGGTAACCATATGGATGATCAATAATAAAATATAAATTCAATTCTATACAACAATCTTCATTTTACATGATTATCCCTTCATGTATATAAGTAAAATGTTCATGAATCTGAAGGACCCAAAAAATGAAATTGTACCTCGTGACCAATCAAAAAGGATATGAATGAACTCAATAAGGTTATAATAAATCTATTATATTTAATATAGGTTCTGTAATTTTTAATTAACTACCCTAATTTTATTATTTAGGTCATTAATATCAAATGGATCACAATATCAGACATAGGGTAAGAGATTCTTCCGGAGTCTCCATTATTCCTTCATGTTATTCATAACCCCTTTTTAATAAAAGGAAATATTTTATTATATTTAGGTACTTATTTTAAATGATATATATATATATGTAAAACCTATTGTATCAATATAAATTAATCATTATATTGTGGGGATATACATGATTTTAAGTGATTCTCTCCTCAATACTTACCATCAGGCAAACCCATTTTATAGGAACTTCATGAATTCATACCCAATTTAAAGTACACTGTACGATATGTATTTAAGTATCCATTATATTTATAATACCAATATTTTTATCATGAATATATTCTTGGTTCACTTATGGTTTTATATAAATGATTATTCTATTTTATGTTTTAAATGATCTCTGATATTTTCATTAAACCAGAATAAAATATTTTTATATTAATAATTCTTAAAAAATCTTTTACTTGTTATAACATAAATTTGGAATCAATTATTATGATATATTCCTATTATAAATTATAAATGCACTTTATTTATCTAATTATATTTTTTCATGTACACTTTTATGATATGCCCATTCATTATGCTTTAGGATATGATTATGATACCCATTTATTTATATGGGTAACCTTATTATTATGTATGATTGATTATGTATGATTATCTATATAGAAGTACTATTTATAAAATTTTAAGATAGGTTCTCCCACATAGAGCTCCAATTCGTTGTGTAAATTTGTGTCTCATGTGATGTTATGTGCAATGGTCCGGGCAGTTAGCCTTGATTCGTGCTACCATGTGAAATAGTCTTGGTGGATAACTTTGTCTTGTGATCCTTTTTGTGAAAGGATCCTTGATTCATTCCAAAGGCATGTTTTATGTTGCTTCCACATTATGATGAATCAAATTTTATATGATCCAATGTTTTTATGTTATGATTCCATATGTTCCATGCCGTTTTATTTTATTATTCCATACCTTCTAACACATGTTCTAATGCTTTATTACGATGCCTTTTCCCTTACTAAGAATTTAGATAATCCATTTGTTCATGTTATTCCCATGTTTACCTATGAATATGTTTGGTCGCGATGGAAGTTTGTTTCCCTCTATAATGATTAAATAATGAAATGTTTTATTTATTCCTATCTTTTTATTTTTATGTACCTTATATTACGAGAAATAAGAACTCACAATCCTTGGCTAATAATATGATGTTTTATTATGCTTAAAATAATGTAATGAAATGTGTGAAATCATAGGGTCTCTATAGTTGGAATCCAAGGATGGTATAGTTATTTTTGGATATTATTATTAGAACACTTTAGTATGATCCTTAAGGATGAGACTATGTATAAGAAAACATATCTAAATTTTTATAATTATAGAGTCAGTGGTTTATAAAAAAATGCATCCATGTATGGATACAAATAGGTAAAGGTGGATCTGGAACATATATATCTAGGGGTACAACATGAAAACCCACTTTGTGCTCGAATAAAATAGGAATTGGTGCACAACAACAGGCCTTGCTGCACTCTTATTTTGACCCTCCTAAGTGTTATTCTTTAGTAAATTCATGAGTATGGTACAAACCATTATTAAAGTAACAAAAAATTAACCCATAAGAATATAATTAAAGAAAAAGATCAATGATAACCTATATTAAAACCTTGGGAACCATATGTTAGGATGTACTTCTCTTTAAAAGTTAATCCTATTTTGTTAAATGTTTTTTTATTTTGTATAAAAAATAAGTATTCAGGCCCTCTAATTGTACATTATTTTTCTTAGATTATGGTGGGAAATAGAATAACATGTTATAACAATAAATGTGATATGGAATGTGAAGGTTTCCAAATGATATGTCAAATATGATAGGAATAGGTTCTCTAAAGTTCAGGACATTACTTGCTCAGCTAGATCAAGTTATGAATAATAACTTGAATCATGTGGAACACTATCCTACATGAAGGAAAGAGAATGTTACCATTCAATCCCTCATGCAGAAAAGGCCACACAGGTGTAGTGGATCTTCTCATTCCAACCTCACGGAATAGTGGATTAACTCCTTTAAAAATACATTTTGTGTATTCCAGTACTCAGAAGAAGAGAATCTCATATAGGTGGTCTATTGTTTTGTTGGGGAAGCTAATAAGTAGGGGAAATTGATCAATAATACCATTTCCCAAGAGGAAATTGGATCGATGGATCATGAAAAATTCAAGAAAATATTTTTGAATAAGTAATTTCACCAAAACCTCCTCCTCAAGAGGGAAAGTGTGTTCCTCGGACTAATGCATAAGGATGATGAGTCCATTGGGGAATATGAAACAAACATTACAAGGCATGCCAGATAGGCCTCTGACATTTTCATGAACACTAAAATCAAGGTGGATTGCTTCATTAGTGGACTAAAGCCACATCTATGAATACCATTGGCGATTTGAAACTTTGATAGTTATGAGAATATTATTTTTTGTTCCCTCATGGTTGCAATGGAGATCAGAGACTCCAAGTTATATCATGGGGATAATGACCAATATCGTATCATGGAGTCTAGTATGGGTTTTTCCGAAAATAGATCCCATGATAGAAAAGATATTGAACATCCCACATGTCAAAATTAACGGAAGAAGCATCCTGGGAACTATCTAAAGGGAACCAAGAATTTCATCAAATGTGGAAAGATAGTACATCTCACAACTAAAATTCCAAATGGATATGAAGAATTCTATTAATGTGGACAAAGAATGTAAGGTACATAAAAATGATCAACTAGTGGAATAGTATTACTACTGCAAGGAGAATGGACATTATGTGAACAATTTCCCTAATCCAATGGTTGTCGAAGTAAATAAAAAATATCCTCTATGGAAGAAAGGATCAGATTATGATATCACTACTACTAAGGTGGAGCTAGACAATAGTTTTGTGATAGGTATTCTAGTTATTCATTAATGAATAGTGAATATAATCTTTTATTCTTGTTCTATGCATTCTTTCATATCTTCCTTTTTTAAATGAAATATTCAAAAACTGCATCAAAATTTGGAGTTTTTCTTATCTATGAGAATAAAGAATAAGGAAATTTATGCATCAGAGGTTTATCATTCCATCCTGGTAAATGATTTTAGACTAAACCTCCCAACCAATCTTTTCATACTTCCTTTAGGGATGTTCGATGTTATCGTGGGAATGGTTTGGATCTCATTATAGAAAGCCCACATGTTCTATTAGGAAATAGAGATCACTCTTAAAATCCCAAAGAATCCTCCAATTATTTATAAGTGTAAGGATGAAGATGAATCTACCTTATAATCATTGTATCAAGTGTGAATATTACTACTTTATGAGAAAGAATTTCTAGGTTAAATTATTGAGATAAGGTAGATGATACTTCTCAATGATATGCCCATCATGAAGAGTTAAAATGATGTATTCCTTGAATAGTTTCTTGGTCTTCCTCATGAATGAGATGTTGAGTTCTCAATTGAAATTATCCCAGATCCCTACCTATATCATGGACACCTTATTGAATGTATGTCATAGGGATGGAAGAGATGAAGAAGCAGTTAGAGGAGAATCTGTAGGAGGTTTTTATATGTCTTAGTGCTTCACCTAGGGGTTCCCTTGTCTTCTTCATCCAGAATAAGTATGGATCAGTGAACCTTGGTATTGATTACCATAAGCACAATTAGACTATGACAAAGAAAAATTATCCCCTACCTTGGAAGGAATACCGGTTTGATTAACTTTATGGGGTTAGTTATTTCCCTATGGTTGATCGTCAGTTGGGATATCTCTAATTTAAGGGTTGGAAGGAAGATATTCCCAAGACTACCTTTTAGATGAGGTATGGAATATATGAATTCATATTCATTCCCTTTATACTAACTAATTCTATATAAAATTTCCTAGATTTAATTAATAGAGTCTTTAGATATTACCACAAAAATTTTGTGGTTGTCTTTATCGATGATATTGGTGAATACTCGAAAGAAAGAAGGAATATGAGATGCATTTTAATCCTAGGAAAAACAATTTGAAAAGGGAGAAAATATGTGAATGGAATACTAAATGTGATTTTTTGATAGAGTAAGTATCATTATTATGGAATGTTATCACTAGAATAGTGATATGTGTGGACTCTTCCAAGACAAAGCCAATTGAAGAGTGGACCAAGCTAATATATGTAGTGGATATCCTCAACATTCTAGGTCTATCCTGGTATTATCGATGGTTTGGGAAGAAAATATCATTATTTTCAAACCCAATTACTAGGCTTACATGGAAGGGAGTTATGTTCATCTAGAAATAAGAATGTAAAGACTAATTTAAGGAGTTGAAAAAGTGGTTTATCATTGTGTCAAAAATCACACTCCCAATAAGAGAATAATTCTTTGTGGTGTATAATTATTCTTAAAATAATGGATTATGATTTTTTTGGATGTAAAATGATAAATTGAGAGAAAATACTCATGAAATTTGAAAATCCATGAGCAAAACTATCAAACACATGATCTTGAGTTTGCAGCTATGATCTTTTCATTGAAAACATGGAAATATCTTCTATATAATGAGAAGTATGAGATATATAGTGATCACAAGAGTCTCAAATATATATTCAGAAAAAAAATATCTTAATATTCACCAGAGAATTTTGTTAGAGATTATCATGTATTATGACTTATCAATCTATTACCTTCCTGTTAAAGAAAATAAGGTGGATGATACTCTAAGTAGACAGGATCCTATATCTTTATCAATGATGAAATTTTTAGAGGATTCAACATTTTATAGATTTGAAGATGATTTAAATGGGAATAATTAATGGAGGAATATCATTAATAATTTCTGAAATTATTTCTCAACCATCTATCATGGAGAAAAGAATGGATTCTCAATGAAAATATGTAGAAATTCAGAAAAGTGTTTATGCCATTTGAGATAGGAAATCTTCTGAGTACAAGATTTTTGAGGAAGTATTTGTATGATTTGAATCATGATTATGTGTACCATATGATCCAAATATAAAGAAATTGATTTTGAATGATACATATAGCTCAATAATTTATATTCACCCAGGTATCACTAAGCTGTATTGAGATCTCTGACATAACTTTTTGTGGGACAATATGAAGAAGGAGATTGCTGAGTATATATCAAAGTACCAAGTATGTCAATAAATGAAGGATGAATGAAATAAGTATATGGGGATGATGAAAACACTACCATAACAAATTGAAACTGGGATAAAATCAACATGGACTTTGTCACTTGAATTCTGTGGATATCCAGAGTATGCAATGCTATATAGGTCATTATGGATCATCTTACAAAGATAGATCACTTTATCTCAACTCAATATGGCTTCTCATTATTTCAAATTTAATGGATATATATATATATATCAATTATGTGGTAAGGATTAATGGAGTAACACTATCTATTGTATCCGATAGAGATCCTAGATTATCTATGTTGTTCTAAAAAAGTATCTATCATGCTTTAAGAACTAAACTGAACTTAAGTACATGCTATCATCATCAATCTGATGACCAATCTGATAAAACCATTCAAAAACTAGGAGACATGTTGAGATCATGTTTTATGGACACAAAATGAGGTTGGGAAAATCATATTCCACCAGTTCAATTTTCTATAATAACATTTTCCACTACATCATCTAAATGACACCATATGAAGACCTTTATGCAAAACAATGTAGAATAATGGAATGTTTGGATGATATTGTTGAGAATAAGCTACTAAGACCTGAAATGGTCGATGAAATGGTGGAGAAGGTGAAAAAAAATTAGTATCCCATAAAGTCATCCCAAATTCAACCGAAGAGTTATCCAGAGAATCGTCAATGGGACCATGAGTTCAAAGATAGAGACATGGTATTCTTCCTCATATATCCATGGAATAAGGTCTTTAGGTTTCGGAAGAATGGAAATCTAAGTCCTCAGTACATCATCCCCTTCAAGATTCATGATCAAGTTGGTGATGTGGACTATTGACTGACACAACCACCTTCCTAGTATAATGTACACAATGACTTACATGATTCCCTCTTATAGAATCACATACCAGATCATTCACTTGTACTCTCTTCAGAGGTGGAGCTATCAGAAAATGATATTTCTTAGGAGGAGAATCCCTTGAAGATCATGGATTATAGACAAAATTTTCTACAAAAACAGACTACTGATATGGTCAATGCATCATGGTAGAACCATATGTAGGATGGGGAAAGATGGTATCTGGACGAGGTAATGAAGGAAAAGTACCTACACCTATTTATGGATTATAATGTAAAACGAAATTTTGAGGGAGAATTTTCGTATAAGGGGATGTATGTAATGACCCAATATTAAATAAATATAAAATAACTTCTTATAATTATTTCATATAATCAAATTAAATCACAAATCAATGAACTAATCAATAATACGTGACCTTTAATCATAATACCGTCCCTTCTGTGATTTGAATTTCGAAAATCTAACACACACGGTTGCGATTACTGAGATTTTTGGAGTCTGATAAGACAAACTTAATTTTTGGTGAATATAAAAATACCCTTATAAATAGTAATTTCACCTTTATAAACAGTAATATGCCACTTATAAATATTATATTGGCCATGTAAATGATAACCATACAAATGAATGTATAAATAAAAATTATCCAACTTATAAGTGACTATACAATATTGTTGGTATTTTTATATGTCGTAAATATGTAATTATAAATTTATGAATATTTTAATAATTAATAAAGAAAAGGTATTTTCATAAAATATATTCATAAATTATTGTTTCTATGTATTATGATTATAGGATAATTTTATGAGTCCTTTGTTAATTTTTCAATGTATTATAAAATAACTTACAATTTTGAACTATATATTTTCCACATAAATGATGATTTAAATTTAAAATTATTTTTCCAATATTTTGAAAATTATTTTTTCAAAATGGAGTTCATTTTTAGATTATACATTTTAATAAATGGTTCAGGAGATTAATTGGTATTTTTCATAAACACTTGAATTTTTGATGATCAGTAAAATATGATAATTTACGATAAGTGCTAAAACATGAATTTATGCATCATGCTTGAGTCATAGATGAAGTAAATGGCCATTGGTTCAAACTCACATTCAATTATTACTCTTAATGTTCATGGAATAATCACTATTTCTTGTATTATGGATAAATAATAAACTTTTTATTAAAATATTAAAAAACCCTCCTCCCCTCCACTATAAAAACTACCCACAAACCCCTCTTATATTCAATCCCATAAAGCCTTTTGACATGACTAAACTTTACTAAAATATCTCATGATTCTCTACCCCATGTCTCTAATACCCTGGTCTCTTAAAAGGCCAAATCCACTCCCCTTAAGAGGCTCTTAGGGAAGATTGATTTTAGAGGTAAATTCCTCTTTTCAATTTTTTACTTTACTTTCATGTTTCTTAATTTTATTTTCTATTATTACCTCTCCTCATACAAATTCAATGAAAAATATAGTACCTTATATGTGTTTGTTTTTTGATAATGTAATATTTTATTATCATCTCTCCTTTTCCCTTATTTTATACTATTAGTAAGAACATCATCCGAGATGTGTTAATTTACCACATTCAAGGACGATTGGTTTTCAATTTCCATTATCATCTTCAATTTTGGTCATGAAACCATTTATATCATTGAAAAAGACTATAATATATGAATTAATTCTCATCTATGGTTCTGTAATATTTTTTTTACACATAAGTATCATTTATAAGATAAAATATGTTCGTTGTGATCAAAAACATCTAATTAACCCAAAATTTTATCACAAATGTGTTTATATAATGAGTCATATTCACTCCAAGTAACCAAATTATATTTACAACCATGTAAACTTCTGGATGGTCAATAATAAAATATAACTCCAATTATAGGAACCCATATTAATTTTACATGATTATTAGGTCATGTATATAATTAAACATATCATGTAACAAACAGACCCGAAAAATGAAATTGAACCTCATGACGATTCAAAAAGGTTTTGAATGTACTCAAAAAGGTTATAACAAATAAATTAAATGTAAAAGTGTTTATATAAGTATTAATTAATGAAACTAATTTTATAATTAATGTCATTATTCTCATGTGGATAACACCATCAAACTTAAGGTAAGGGATGCTACCTGAACCTCCATTATTCCTTCTCGTTATTCTTACTCTCTATCTACCCAAATGAAATCCTATATTCTATTTTATAAATATTCTATTTTCTATATATATTTACAAAATAATGTATCATTTTACATTAATCAATCTCTTCAAGGTTTATGCATTATTTTTAGTGATTCTCTCCCCAATACTTCTAGATAAGAAAACATGCTTTAGGATAACGTCACGAATATTTACCAAATTTTTAGTACAATATACTATATATTTCTATGAAAAAATTATATTTATAAAAAGCAATATTTTTATCATTAAAAACATAATGTTTCACTTCTATTATTATATAAAATATTATTCACTTTTCTGTTTTAAATGATCTTTGATATTTTCAATAAACCACACTAAAAGGTTTCATTTTTAATGTTTCTTAAAAACTCATTTACATGTTACCACATAAATTTGGAATCACTTATTATGATATATTCCTATTATACCATATGAATTTCCATTCTTGTTATACTTATTTTTTTCATGGACAATTATATGATACACTAATTCATTATGCTTTATGACATGATTATGATACCAATTTCATTTTGTGGGTACCCTTATATTTATGTATGATTGATTATACATGATTATTTATGTGGAAATAAAATTCATCAGCCTATAAAGATGGGTTATCCCAGATAGAAGTTTAATTAATTAGTAAAATTTGAGTCTCATGAGACTTTATGTACCACTTTCTTAGTGGTTATCCTTGATTTGTGCTACCATGTTCAACGATCATAGTGGTTAACCATGACTTGTGTTCCTATTTGTAAACCAAGCCTTGAATCACTCTAAATTCACGTTTTATTTTTCTTCCACATTATTATGACTCCATTTTTATATGAACCCATGTTTATATTTTATTATTTCACATGGTCGATGCCAATTTATATCATTATGCCATGCCTTCTAAACCATATGCTAAAGCATTATTACTATGTTTTTCTCTTAATAGGAATTTAGATAATCCCTTTTTTTAGGTTATCACTAGGTTAATCCATGAATATGGGTGAGAAAATTGTAATTTAGGAGCTCATTATGCTGATTAAATAATGAAATGTTTTATTTAGTCCAAAGTTTTCAGTTCTATGTACCTTGTCTTCAAAGACAACAGGCTTCAAGATGTTTGGCTGGTAATATGATGTTTTATTGTGATCAATATCATGTAATGATATGTGGAAAAGGATAGGGTCTCAATATGTATAGTTTCTAGTAGTCATCTATGTGGCCCATGGTGTTATAATCAATCATTTATTTCTAAGGGTGGGTCAAGTATCACATTACCAATTATCATGTCATGTGATCTATATCCTTGATGGTGTACTCCATTATGATCTAGGTGTCCCCCATAATACTTTGTATTGATCCCCTATCTATGTATCAACATCTTCAGAGATATAAATAGAGTCTTATATTGGGTGACCCACAATGAGAATTTATTCTTCGATGTGAACCATTTTTGATTACATGGTTTTTAGAGTGAGTTATCCAGGACGAGCATTATCATGAATCATAGGGTGTTATCCAAGGATAGATGTATTATTGTGACATTACCTTGATACTTAGTTTCTGTCATGAGTATATATGTGATATCACTATTGTTTTCTAGTGTTCATATTAATATACCTACAAGATGATTAGGTTATTACTCTCTTGATCCATTATATTGGGTGATTTCGGGGTGTCCTACTATGTATGTAATACTCAGTCCAACATGGGATATTCAAAAAAAATTCATGGCTTATGTTATGATTTAAAATGGAATCCATGTAAGAAAAAAATCGTACAGGGCATAGTTTAGTTGGGAAGACAATATTTGTATGTAGGTGTCGTGTTTGAAAATAGTTTATCTCTTAGCTAGAAGGATAGAATCTTTTACTATTTTGGTGGGATTGTATTTTTACACTTTATTTGTCATACATTTTTTATACTATGATGAAAGATTTATTTATCTTAAGGAATCTTTGTATCATTAAAATATTTTATTTCAACACTAACTAGTGTATGGTGTTGTGTGTGTTTACAAGTACCATGGAATAAGACCTCCCATGTGTGTATGATATTCTTACTTAGTACTTATTTCCATACCCTAAAATATTGGAGGCAATAATCTGGCATTACACATGGCTTACCACCAGCTAGACGAGCCTCGATGGGTCAGGATGTGAAAGGTGAGTGAAAGGTAGATCACCCCTAATAAATTTCTACTAACATTATAAATCAACCTCGTGCAATATTAATGAAGATAAAACCTCCCCTAATCAAAATAACTCTTCCAAAAGAAAAATAAAAACCCCCCAATGATAGATCCAACCAAAAAAACCTATAAGAATCCATAAATAAGTTCCATAAAATCTAGGGAATAACTTTATATTACACGCACACACACTGATATATATATTAAAAAAAACATAATAAGCACAAACCACATTATTAGGGTTCTACATTGGTCTAAAAATAGAATAAGTGAAAGTAACAGGGGTAATAATATACATAAAAAACATAAAACCTTCTCACAGTGAACCATAAAAAGGTCAACTACAAACACCATACAATGTGGAAACTAAACTAGTGCACAAAAATTATTGTTATCCAAGAAAACACCATTAGTATTTCTCATTATTTCATTTCCACAATAAAATATTATCAAAAACTAACATCACATTTGAATATGGAGTAATAAAATTATATTACCTAATAGTTAACATAACTAATAAATAGCTATAATCCTATAAGGAGAATCCCAAGAGGAATCCAAAATGAGAACAAACAAATTGAATAATCCTAAAAGCATCAATCAAATAAAATCCACTAAAAATTGAAAAACAACCTATGGAAAAACTATAACCTAGAAATATTTTGATAATTATTCTTATGAAACCACTTAAAATATCCTAAATGAACAAAATGATATTAGTTCCATGTATATTTTAGAAATGTGTTATTAGAGTTCTCCAACACCCCCCACTAGAAGAACATGAGTGGTTTCATATTTTTAAAATTGGGGTTAATTCTCTCCGTGGAATTGACCACAAAAATTACAATCTAAATAGATTCATACAAATTATTCTCCAAATAGGGTATGTTATTTTCTTTATTCTATTTGTGGTAATTATGGTTTCACCCATCATTGGTTTCCTAAAATAATTAACTTTCACTTAATTGAATCTTCTTAATACCATTTTAATATATATTAGGAATAATATTTTCAATGAACATTAATGATCTTGATGAATAAATACTTCAATAAAGTTATCATTAATAGATTCACCAATGAATAATTATGGAGAAAATATAACCATATTTTAGAAGCTACTGATATGAACATTCACGAACTGTTGGCTTTGGTGAGGGCTAAAATAAATCAAGATCATTCTCCACATTCACCCCATTATGATAAAAACACTGAATTTACATCATCATTAATAAATCAGAAGATTATATATCATGAAAATGAGAAGGTACCATCCACTCCCATCGCACATGGTTCAATTGAATGAGAAAAAATGTTTCCTCTATCACCCTCAATGCTTCAAGAGTCTCTATAAAATTAATGTTTATGTTTAATTTTTTTTATTCCACCTATTCCTAAAATTCATGATCTTTACATTATGAATGAAAATTATTATTCAATAATCTAATGATATTGTAAAAGAGTAGAATAGTTTCTAGTTCCACAAGTCTATTAAATGCAATGGTACAGTTCAGAATAAAATGAATATTCTCTAAACGATAAGAGGATTCCCTGGTCGATAATTTATTGGATAGGGGAACTCTATATTCTCTCTCATCCATTCTGGTAGGTATTAACAAAATAACACTAAATAATTAAATAATTAGTTAATGGATAATAATTTAACATTAATTTGTCCCATTGTACCGCTAATGAAAAACTAAAAAAACGTACTCACTATAAAATATTAACATCAATCACTCATCAAAAAAATTTATTTTCATTAAAATCAATGTCATACATATAATAATGTTCAAAACTACCTTTATCAAGGAATAGATTTGTTACAAAAATCATCCACTTATTAATTCAATCCACCATTGAAAATCACACTATTCGACCTTAAAAATTAAATGAAGTCATTTCAAAAAGTCATGAATATTTCTTATACAAAATAATAGAAATTTAAAATACATTATAAAAGGTTTAATTCTTTTTAAAAACTCATTTTCCAAATACCATATTAAAATAGTCCAAATTAATAATAATTCCCCAATAAGAACAGATTTTTTTTCTTAATAACCCATAAAAATATGTTTTGAATGAAACACCTCATAAAATAAATCTTTTAACACAAAAATAACCCTTTCAAATATCAATTAAAAATAAAAAAATTACCACAAAAAAATCACTCACATAAAAACCTATTTTTATTCACCAAAAATAAGTGTAAAAAACATTTAAAAAATATATAGAACCAAATAATTTCAAACAAAATAATTGTATGAATTCATATATGTTCATGGTTTGGATAAATAGTATTTCAATTCATGAATTAGTCCTAAAATAGCCTTTATAAATCGTATATAACTATCTATATGGGATTTACATGGTTTGATAGACTATATAGGCTAACTGTATAACCTTAGTTAAACCTCTATTTAACCCACAAATATCAATTAGTCCCCTAAAATCACATACATAATGTAAAATGGATTCAAATACACCTTAATCATATAAACATCCTTCCATAAAGAAAAAATATCAAAATATAAGACACAATCATTGCCTACACAGATTAATTATAGGGTTATTATGAGGAAGACCTTGCTAGGAACTCCCCCACATTTTCTACCTGATCCCCAACAGTCTCATATCCTTACGACATAGATGTGTCCCAAATATCAAGTGGATGTTATTGATAATATAATACCTCTTTATGAATATAGTATTTGGTACCATTTTTCAATACTCGACTTCCCCATGAGATAACCCGAGCCATTAACCCCATGGGTTCGTAGTAATTCCTTGGTTTCATTCCAAGTACACCATAATAAATTAACCAATTGTTTAAAATATTAGGATAATAATTTCCCCCACCATCTAACACATTTTCATTCAATGTTGTTTTTTCCTCCATCCTATACACTCTAGAAAACGTCCTAGGAGGTCACCAATATCTACACTACTCTATCTCATGCACATATAACTATGGAATTATAATTTTATAGGCTCTTTAAAATAAAGGTGACCATTATAGATATGGGTAGTAACTTTTTTCCTTTTATATAAAACTATTCTAGTTATATTACACATGGCCACCTTCATATTACAATGTCCTTATTATCGATCAAAAACGTCAAACCCAAGAAGTTTGACTATATTTATGGCTTTATATTGGCCATGATACAATTTATGATGAACTTTTTGGGGTTAATCAACACGTCACCCATGTTGGATCTTCCTTGGGCATTATGTGTGTTCCTAATTCCCATATGTTGGTAACTCATTCATTATTATGAAATGACACGCCATTTGGATGAATTTTAGCCTCAAATCAAAGTAAACCAATGAAGGATCATATATCTACCATCTTGAATATCACATGTGGAAAATATGATACAGATAACCTCTCAAACTGGTACCAACCCCAAATTAGCACATAATCAAAGGATGTTCCAAATCCCCACAGGTTGGTGACTAGAACCTGTGTATCAAAAAAAAATTGGGAATGATTTCACCAAACCTAAAATAAAAACTTGTAACATATTTATAAATATATTTTATTGAAACAATAAAAATACTAACATTATCCATAACAGATAAAATAAAATGAAAATGATATAACTAGAAAACAGCTAGAACACCCCAAATTAAACGTCCTATATCAAAGGACAACTAAAAAAATACTAACTACTCCATGTGATAGCTTGGGAAAATCTCACGGTGTCACCACCAGTTACCCAAACCACGTAGAAAAAAACATCACCCCCTCACTGTGGTTCCATGCATTTCATTGCATTAAAAATAATACAAGTGTCTACGTATCACCAAAGGGATGTGCATGGTGTGAGATAATATGCTCGGTCAGAACCCACATATGTGTTCCATAACAAGTATCTAAAAAATGACCATAACACAATCATAATTAATTTAAAAATGAACATAATACATAAAAATATTTTATACAAATCATGAAGAAAGTTTTAATTTCTCCTATTCAATTTATTCCACATATAACTAGGTAAAACATATTCAAAGAGTTTTATAAACCAAATCTATCAAATTAAACATAATCTCACATAAAATGTTATTAAAAATATATAGATGTATAAAAGAAAATTATACCAGAAAAATATTATGTAACATATCTTCCCTAAGGCTAATAAAGTTCTGTATATCAAGGTCACTCATACATTCAGCATAGAACATTTCAGACAACCAGTCTATAGATATATTCCTCAAATATTGAGAGCATTGTTCCCCACTAGAAATTGAACCCCAAAATAGGTCTATAAAGTCACTAGAACAATATTCTTAGGGAGACGAGTAACACCCCTTGGGTGAACTCACCATGAAAATATAAATGGAAGATGACTATTACTAAATCTTTCCCATAATCACTCAATACATCCCATGTTCTATATTTTTCAAACCATTTTATCAAATCTATTATTTAAAAAACATTTCAATAATCCATTTCAAAATTATTGAAAAACACTTTTTATTTCTAAACAATAAGGGGGAACCCTTTTATTATTAGAAACCCACTTCCACACACAAATAAACTAATAATTCATTTCATTTAATTTATATAAATATTTATAAAAACGTGTGAAATATTGTTCATCCAATATAATCTATGGATGGAACCTACTACAACAAACTCAGGTCCCACATGCTTATAATGAGATCCACCAATAATGATGAATGAGAATATCACAAAAAATCCCAACAAATTAATCTGAAACTCTTATAATCAGTTCAAAAATGAATATTATAGCTTAATCAGATGGAATGCAACATTACATGAGAAAAGTCGCATGCCACACCATAATAAACACAAGGGTAATCATCAAGAGAGACGCCAAACAACAGATCTTTAAAGGATCAAGAATATTATTGTAACATCCCAAGTAGGTAATGAATAATAGATATTTTTATCTATGTCTATTAATGAATTAGATAGTGTTTTAGAGGCTTAAAATGAAAATAAATCCAATCTTAAGCATGAAATACACTAGTATTCTTAAAAGATTGTTTTACTGCCTTTTGATGGCAAACCATTTTTGAATCTATCTTTTCACAATTTTATAAACAATGTTTGTCAAAATAAACTTATTCTTTATGACTGGGACATCAAAGTTTACCTTGTGTGAATTTTTGGTATTTTTCTGACAATGTTCATTTTTTAATGAATAGTGAAAAATACTGCATTTTACATCAAAACTTCTTTTTAATCTAATTTATTTATATGATTAAATTATGTTTTGAATTGGTTTTGAAGTGAAATTAGAATATATTTTTACCATTTAATCCAATGGTGCTCATTGGAATCAATTTCACTTTGAAATTGGACTTAAACTGGTGTCAATCTTTTGATACTTATTGTTTCATAAACACACGCTATTTGCTCTGACAACGGGAATTAATTATTAAATTAATTAATGTGACTTATATATTTTGAATTTTGTAAAATAGACTTCATTTTTGAATTCGAATATCAAATATAGCTTAGGGTGAATTTTTGGTAATTTTCTGAAAAACGTCAATTTTTTATGAATAGTGAGATCACTAAGTGGTACTTATAAAAACTGATTTTTCCGTTTAAATGAAATTTTTCCATCATTGTGTTTTGATTTTCAAAAATCCGACATAAATGGTTTTCATTAAGAAGTAAAATGTGGTTCAATGAGATTAAAATAATTTTTTGGTGAATAGTAACTTATTAAGTTTTTAATCACGATTAGTGGTAATTAGTGTAGTTTAAGGTAAAAATAATATTTTAATAATATGAAATGACCTAGACACATGTCCCAAACTTATTGGTTGTGTCATGGCCGACCAATACAAGCCATGGTTCAACTTGGGGACCCCATGGAGACACTTTGGTTGGGAAATGACATAAATAACTTTTTATTAAATGTTAAAGTAAAAAATGACACAAACAAGAGATGTTTTACTAATGAAATTTTTAAATGGGGTTATACAAGTTATATTTTTGATTATAAATATTCATTGGAAAGCTCAAAAGATTTCATACATCATAGTAGTTTTTTATAATTTTTAGACTTTAAATAAATTAAATTATTTATGACATAATAATGATGCAGCGATGACATCATTATTTGACAATTTAAATAAAATGGAATGATAATGAAAAATCTAAACCCTACACATGGCCAAAACCAATTGTATGATTGGATTTATAAGACTTATAACCTTATCCTCGAATTATAGCAATGTGGGACCTTTTGAATCCGAAACTCTTTTTAAAATAAAGTAACTTATCTTTACTTTCCAAAAGTGCCCCTCCTCTCCTCTTATAAAAGGCCCCCACCTCTACCTCATTTCACACACTCCTCAAGCCTTTGGCTCAGACAAACCCTGCACATTTACTCTCTCCACATCCCTCTCCTAATTTTAGAGGATTCCCTTTGGGCAGAATCCTTTCAAAGGAAGCCTTTAGGCTCAAATCAAAAGGAGTTACACTTTTAAAGGTAATTCATTCTCTCATGTTCATTTGTTTTATTTTGCTTCTCCAACCCCCTAAACTCTTTTTATTTACTTCTTTTGTAACAAAAATAGTATCTTCAATATACTAGGATGTTGATATAAGATTTATTAGAGCTACACTCTCACACAACTACATCAAATGGTTAAAGAACATACGGTTTCCGTGGATGGCGAAATTCTGCCTCCCGAAACGATGATTGTTCAATACTCATTTAACACCTTCAAAGGTGGCCATTATGATGTCACTATTTTTATATATGATATATAATATGTTTATGTTTTCCTTAAGCTTCTGTTTTTTTCATTTTGGGCATACCTTTATGGTTTCCATTATGGGTAAACATGATATCTTCATTTTAGGAAGTGCGGACTGCCGCCCCCTGAAAGTGATTTGATTCGTTAATACCATGTGTGGGATGTGTAAAGGATAAAGTTAATGATATTATATATTTTATTATACTGGAATTATAATATACTCTTATATCATTATGATTCCATTCCAGAAAATACGAAACAGAAATGGAAGTAGCGTTCATGCGTACGTACGGCTTACCGTCTCCATGAACGGTGCATTTCATTTCTTACCTCTAAATGTGATGTAATATTATAAATACATGTATATGATGAATATATATGATATATATGTTATCCAAATCATTAATATCATTCTGGATATAACGAACCTTTGACCAAATTAACAACATGTAAGTGTAAGAAGTCTATTTTTGACTTAAGAACCAAATACCGAAAAAATGAACATTATTAAGTTAAATGATTACATGATGTTCATAACATGGTATAAAAGGAATAATGAACTTGAAAAAGGTTCATAAGCAAGTAGAGATTAACTCAAGTTTATTATTCAGGATATTAAAGAACGGTCGGGTCAAGTCGGATACGAGGTATGTGACTTCATCTCAATCTCCTTTCATTGAGGCATATTTTGTTTTATACACAACCTTCTTTTATACGGTGTATAAACCCCTTTGACTTTTACGTTTATCCAAAAGGAATCTTTTTTATACGAAGTGTTTTACTAAATGACAAAAGGGAATGTTTTTGTCGTACGTATGCGGCGACAACGACTTCTCCACCGTCGTGACCGTTATTTGAGTTTCGGCTTCCTCTACAAGCCATACCTTCTTTTTTAAAAGAAAAATAAATACCATGTTTTACTTTTCTTTTATTTTGGTATCGAAAATGGTTTTCATAATGTTTTTATATCAATGTGTTGTGTTGATATCTTGTGACTGAAAGGTGGGAATGTTATGTTTCCTTTATGTATGTTTTATGTGATATGATTATGTTGAGGTTCTTGGGCATTATTATGAAAACGGGTGGTTCCGTGATAAACTAAGGGCAGGTGAGCCCGATATAGCTCTCCAATGCATTGGGTAACGCGAAGAAGTGAAACGTTAAGGTTTCTCTGAAGAGATTTAGGGAATATACTGTGATGGGTATTCCAAACGTAACCAAGAGGGTTACTCCCTACGTAAGAATTTTATGAATGCCTCCAGTTACCTTTATGTCTTATGATTTCTATGATTTATTCATGATTTGATGAGGTATGTTAAAGTGCTTATGTTTTATGGGTAAAGTATGATCTCATCCTTATGTATATATGTACCCATGTTTCCTTTCCATATTTTTATATCCCTTACTGAGCTTTTTATGCTCATCCCAAGTTTCTTTTGAAATGATTTTCACAGGTCAAGGGAAAGGTACATGATATGATGATAGTGTCAAGGAAGTGTCAAGAAAGAATCCATGTTTTATTTTAAATCTGTTTCCATTGATGTGAATGAAGAATACTATCTTTATGTAACCACATTGTTTATATGTGGAATGTAATGCAAGTTTTATGATCTAATTCTCTAAAACTCTAAACCCGAAAAGATCCTCAATGTGTAATCTTGTAATAACTCAAGATTAAGTAAGGTTTAAGGCTGGGGCCTTATAGTTGGTATCAAAGGTCGGTTTAGATAACTTTAGGATTTATAATTTTATTAGATGATTATCCAAAAATATTTTTTTTTTGAAATGATATAGCATTTGAAGATTACCATGTTGCTTCATCTAAGACGTGTTTGTTCAGAATGGTTTTCCGAGAGGTAACAGGGAAGCAGTGCTAGGAAGGCATACAGAAGGAAATAACCTTCAGAATCAGCATCCAGAAATGGTCAGAATTGGAACTGAATAGTTTGTTGCAGTAATGGCGCAGTTGACTCAGGCTATAAATGGTGGTGGTATCCATGCACGAGATCAGCCAGATCAACCGCAGAGGAACATGTTAGAGGTGGAACATTTCATGAGGAAACATCCCCCATCATTCAGAGGATCATCTGACCCTGTGTTAGCTGAAGGGTGGATTAAAGCACTGGAGAAGATTTTCGATGTCATGGGGTGTTCAGACAATCAAAAGGTTAGTCTGGCTATATACCGTTTGGAGGGTGAAGCAGATCAGTGGTGGTCAATGGTTAAAAATATCAGGGATGCCGATGATATTGATGCTCTTTACTGGGATGAATTCAAAGGTATGTTTCTTGAGAAGTATTTTCCTAAGGCTATTCGACTTAGGATGGAAAAACAATTCTTGGAATTGAGGCAAGAGGAAGACTCAGTGGCTGCCTATGAAGAACGGTTCACTCGATTGGCAAGGTATGCTCCAAATTTTATCCGAGACATTGATAGTAAAATCAATCATTTTTACTCAAGATTAAAGCCAAAATATCGAAGGACATTAGCTTATCGTGAGATTAAAAGTTATGAAAAGCTTGTTTGATGTGCTGAGAAGGTGGAAATGGAGTTTTCCGATAACCAAGTGTTCTATAACAACCAGGAAAAGAAGATATCGAGGTGGCAGGAGAAAGGTGAGAATTCTTCAAAAAAGTCTGATGATAAGAGAACTAAGTTTCCAGTTTGTGATAAATGTGGCAAAAGGCATGCTGGGGAATGTCTTCTGAATTCTGGAAAGTGCTACCGATGTGGTAAGATGGTACATAAGGCTCGTGATTGCACTGAAAAGGATCAAGGTGAAGGTAAGATCAAATTTGATTTACAGTTAGTGAAATGTTATAAGTGCAATGAGATGGGTCACTATGCAAACGAGTGTCCAACAAAGAGCTTGAGTGATGGGAAGTAGTTAGACTACAAGCAGAAAGGGGTGGTGAAATCCATTGCAACTACTTCAGCAAATGTCGGGCCGTCAAATGAAGTTGTATCAGGTACTGTGTTTGTTTTTTCAGATTATTCCAGTGTGTTGTTTGATTCGGGGTCTATGCATTCTTTCATCTCTGAAACCTTTTCTAGTAAAATGGAAACACCATCTCAAGAAATGTCTCTTGAACTTGTGGTAAAAACACCTGGGGGAAATGTTGAGGGAAAAATAATTTATAAGAATCTTCCTGTCCTTATCTGTGGAAAGAACCTACTTGCAAACCTTATTGTTCTACCTCTTGTAGAGTTTTATGTTATCCTGGGTATGGATTGGCTCTCTATTTACCATGCTAAGATTGACTGTAGAGCTAAATAAGTTTCTTTTCAGAAATACTTTCTGTTTGTTTACAAGAATGAACCCTTACTTTTGATAACATATCAAGAGGCCGAGAAACTTGTAAAAGATGGAAATGAATGTTACCTTGAACACGTCGTTGAAAATAAAGGAACTGTTCAGATTAATGATGTGCGAGTGGTAAATGAGTATCCTGATGTTTTTCCTGATTAGTTTCCTGGAATAATACCAGATCGGGAAGTTGAGTTTACTGTTGACTTAGTTCCTGATGCTAAGCCAATTTCAAAACCCCCTTATCGAATGGCACAAATTGAACTTTTAGAGTTGAAGGAGAAATTGAAAGATTTATTAGAGAAAGGTTTAATTAGACCTAACACATCACCATGGGGTGCTCCTGTTTTATTTGTTAAAAAGAAAGATGGTTCTATGAGACTTTGCATTGATTATAGAGCCTTGAATAACATCACTGTTAAGAACAAATATCCTTTACCTCATATTGATGATTTGTTTGATCAGCTCCAGGGAGCTCAGTTTTTTTCAAAGATTGACCTGAGATCGGGGTACCATCAGCTGAAGCTAAAGGAGGCAGATATTCCGAAGACCGCATTCCGTACGAGATATGGCCATTATGAATTTCTAGTAATGCCTTTTGGGCTAACCAATGCACCTGCTGTATTCATGGACTTAATGAATAGAATTTTCCATGAGTTCTTGGATAAGTTTGTGGTGGTTTTCATTGATGATATTTTGGTGTTTTCTAAAAGTAAAGAGGAGCATGAAAGACATTTAAGGGTAATCTTGCAAACCTTAAAAGAAAAGAAAATGTATGGGAAATTCATCAAGTGTGAGTTTTGGTTGCAACAAATTTCTTTCCTTGGTCACATTGTTTCAAAAGATGGCATAACTGTTGATCCTGCAAAAACAAAAGTTGTGGAAGAATGGCCAAGACCCACAAATGTAACCGAGATTCGTAGCTTCCTTGGTTTGGTAGGCTATTATCGAAGGTTTGTTAGAAATTTTTCACGGTTATCTAGTCCAATGACTAAGCTAACTCGGAAGGGTGTTAAGTTTATCTGGACAAAAGAATGTGATGATTGTTTTCAGGAATTGAAAAGAAGATTGGTGAATGCTCCAGTTTTGGCACTACCTTCCAGGAATGGTGAGTTTGTTATCTACAGTCATGCTTCATTGAAAGGAATTGGTTGCGTCCTAATGCTGAATGATCAGGTAATTGCTTATGCTTCACGACAGTTGAAAACTCATGAGGTAAATTACCCTACACATGATTTGGAATTAGCTGCTGTTGTTTTTTCTTTAAAAATTTGGAGGCATCATTTGTATGGAGTAAAGTGTGAAATATATACCGATCACAAAAGTTTAAAGTATATATTCACTCAAAAAGATTTAAACATGAGACAGAGGAGATGGCTAGAATTAATCAAGGATTATGATTGTACAATTCATTACCATCCGGGAAAAGCAAATAAAGTGGTTGATGCTTTGAGTCGAAAAAGTAATGCTTCATTAACAATGTTGCGTTTGGAACGTGATCATTTGGTTAAGGATTTGATGAACTTTGGAATAGAAGTTATTGGTGTAGGAAGTCCTTCTGTTCTGTTTCAGGTATCAGTGAGATCTTCTCTATCAGATAGAATCAAGCAAGCACAGAAGAAAGACAGTGAGTTGCAGAAAAAGGTAGAGTTGGTTCATAAAGGTAAGTTTCCTGAATTCAAAATTGATAGTGATTGTGTTTTGAGATTTGGGAAGAGATTGTGTGTGCCTTGTGATTCACAGTTGAAGAGAGAGTTGTTATGTGAAGCTCATAGTTCTCCGTTTTCAGTTCATCCGGGCAGTACTAAGATGTATAGAGATCTGCGGGAGTATTACTGGTGGGATGGAATGAAAAGAGATATTGCTGATTTTACTATGAAGTGTTTGACATGTCAACAGGTTAAAGCAGAGTGGCAGTTACCGAAAGGGATGCTTCAGCCTTTACGAGTGCCAGAGTGGAAATAGGAGAATTTATCCATGGACTTTGTTGTGGGATTACCGAAGACATCTCGAGGTAATAATGCAATCTGGGTTATTGTTGATCGCTTGACCAAATCTGCTCATTTCCTTGCTATACGAGATACTTTTTCTCTTGATCAACTTTCCCGTTTGTATCTTAAAGAGATAGTCAGGTTACATGGAGTTCCTCTCTCCATTGTATCGGATCGTGATCCCAGGTTTACTTCTAACTTTTGGAAAGGCCTTCAGAAGTTTTTGGGTACTGAATTAAATTTTAGTACAGCTTTTCATCCTCAATCAGATGGGCAGTCATAACGAGCAATTCAGACATTGGGGATATGCTACGTTCTTGCTCTATGGATTATCAGGGAAGTTGGGACCAACATCTTTCTTTGGTTGAATTTTCATACAATAACTGTTTTCATTCCAGTATACAGATGGCACCATTTCAGGCATTATATGGGAAGCAGTGTCGAACTCTAGCTTTCTGGGATGAAGTGGGTGAAAGGAAGTTGATGGGACCAGAATTGGTAGAAGAGTTGGCAGAAAAAGTTCATCTGATTTAGAAACACATTAGAACAGCTTAGAGAAGGAAGAAGAGTTATGCGGATAACCGGAGGAAGGATCTATCTTTCGAGGTAGGTGATCATGTTTTTCTCAAGGTTTCTCCTTGGAAAAGTGTGATGAGATTTGGTAAGAAAGGAAAGTTGAGTCCAAGGTTCATTAGACCATATGAAATTCTGGAGAGAGTTGGATCAGTTGCTTACCGAGTGGCTTTACCTCCGAGTTTATCTTAGGTACACAATGTTTTTCACGTTTCGATGTTGAGAAAGTATATGCCAGATCCATCTCATGTTTTGAGTCCAGAGGTAGTTCAGCTGGAAGAGAACCTCTCTTATGAGGAACAACCGGTCCAGATTCTTGACCACAGGGAGCAAGTGTTACAGAATAAGGTGATTAAGCAGGTAAAGGTTTTCTGGAAAAACCACTTGATGGAAGAGTCAACATTGGAATCTGAAAATGCAATGAGGGATAAGTACCCCCATTTATTTGATAAGTAAATAAATTGCGGGGACACAATTTTCTAAAGGGGGGAAGGATGTAACATCCCAAGTAGGTAATGAATAATAGATATTTTTATCTATGTCCATTAATGAATTAGATAGTGTTTTAGAGGCTTAAAATTTAAATAAATCCAATCTTAAGCATGAAATACACTAATATTCTTAAAAGATTGTTTTATTGCCTTTTGATGGAAAACCATTTTTGAATCTATCTTTTGACAATTTTATAAACTATGTTTGTCAACATATACTTATTATTTATTATTGGGACATCAACATTTACCTTTTGTGAATTTTTGGTATTTTTCTGACAATGTTCATTTTTTAATGAATATTGAAAAATACTGCATTTTACATCAAAACTGCTTTTTAATCTAATTTATTTATATGATTATATTATGTTTTGAATTGGTTTTGAAGTGAAATTAGAATATATTTTTACAATTTAATCCAATGGTGGTCATTGGAATCAATTTCACTTTGAAATTGGACTTAAACTGGTGTCAATCTTTTGATACTTATTGTTTCATAAAAACACGCTATTTGCTCTGACAGCGGGAATTAATTATTAAATTAATTAATGTGACATATATATTTTGAATTTTTTAAAATATACTTCATTTTTTAATTCGTAATATCAAATATATCTTAGGGTGAATTTTGTGTAATTTTCTGAAAAACGTCAATTTTTATGAACAGTGAAACCACTAAGTGGTACTTATAAAAACTGATTTTTCCGTTTAAATGAAATTTTGCCATCATTGTGTTTTGATTTTCAAAAATCAAACATACATGGTTGTCATTAAGAACTAAAATGTGGTTCAGTGAGATTAAAATAATTTGTTGGTGAATAGTAACTTATTAAGTTTTTAATCGCGATTAGTGGTAATTAGTGTAGTTTAAGGTAAAAATAATATTTTAATAATATGAAATGACCTATACACATGTCCCAACCTTATTGGTTGTGTCATGGCCGACCAAGAAAATCCATGGGTCAACTTGGGGACCCCATGAAGACACTTTGGTTGGGAAATGACATAAATAACTTTTTATTAAATGTTAAAGTAAAAAATGACACAAATAAGAGATGTTTTACTAAAGCAATTTTTAAATGGGTTATACAAGTCAGATTTTTGATTATAAATAGTCATTGGAAAGCTAAAAATATTTCCTACATCATAGTATTTTTTTATAATTTTTAGACATTAAATAAGTAAATTATTTATGACATAATAATGATGCAGCGATGACATCATTATTTGACGATTTAAATAAAATGGAAAGATAATGAAAAATATAAAACCTGCACATGACCAAAACCAATTGGATGAGTGGATTTAGAAACCTTATCACCTTATCCTTGAATTATAGCAATGTGTGATCTTTTGAATCCGAAACTCTTTTTAAAATAAAGTAACTTATCTTTACTTTCCAAAAGTGCCCCTCCTCTCCTCTTATAAAAGGCCCCCACCTCTACCTAATTTCACACACTCCTCAAGCCTTTGGCTCGGCCAACCCATGCCCATTTACTCTCTCCACATCCCTCTCCTCATCTAGAGGATTCCCTTTGGGCAGAATCCTTTTAAAAAAATCTTTTAGGCTCAAATCAAAAGGAGTTACACTTTTAAAGGTAATTCATTCTCTCATGTTCATTTGTTTTATTTTTCTTCTCCAACCCCCTAAACTCTTTTTATTTACTTCTTTTGTAATAACACCAGTATCTTCAATATAATAGGATGTTGTTATAAGATTTATTTGAGCTACACTCCCACACAACTACATCAAATGGTTAAAGAACATACGGTTTCCGTGGATGGCGAAATTCTGCCTCCCGAAACGATGATTGTTCAATACTCATTTACCACCTTCAAAGGAGGCCATTATGATGTCACTATTTTTATATATGATATATAATATGTTTATGTTTTCCTTAAGCTTCTGTTTTTTTCATTTTGGGCATACCTTTATGGTTTCCATTATGGGTAAACACGATATCTTCATTTTAGGAAGTGCGGACTACCGCCCCCTGAAAGTGATTTGATTCGTTAATACCATATGTGGGATGTGTAAAGGATAAAGTTAATGATATTATATATGTTATTATAATGGAATTATAATATACTCTTATATCATTATGATTCCATTCCAGAAAATACGAAATAGAAATGGAAGTAGCGTTCATGCGTACGTACGGCTTACCGTCTCCATGAACGGTGCATTTCATTTCATACCTCTAAATGTGATGTAATATTATAAATACATGTATATGATGAATATATATGATATATATGTTATCCAAATCATTAATATCATTATGGATATAATGAACCTTTGACCAAATTAACAACATGTAAGTGTAAGAAGTCTATTTTTGACTTAAGAACCAAATACCGACAAAATGAACATTATTAACTTAAATGATTACATGATGTTCATAACATGGTATAAAAGGAATAATGAAATTGAAAATGGTTTATAAGAAAGTAGAGATTAACTCAAGTTTATTATTCAGGAGATTAAAGAACGGTTGGGTCATGTCCGATACAAGGTATGGGACTTCATCTCAATCTCCTTTCATTGAGGCATATTTTGTTTTATACACAACCTTCTTTTATACGGTGTATAAACCCCTTTGACTTTTTCGTTTATCCAAAAGGAATCTTTTTTATACAAAGTGTTTTACTAAATGACAAAAGGGAATGTTTTTGTCATACGTATGCAGCGACAACGACTTCTCCACCGTCGTGACCGTTATTTGAGTTTCGGCTTCCTCTACAAGCCATACCTTCTTTTTTAAAAGAAAATTAAATACCATGTTTTACTTTTCTTTTATTTTGGTATCGAAAATGGTTTTCATAATGTTTTTATATCAATTTGTTGTATTGATATCTTGTGATTGAAAGGTGGGAGTGTTATGTTTCCTTTATGCATGTTTTATGTGATATAATTATGTTGAGGTTCTTGGGCATTATTATGAAAATGGGTGGTTCCGTGATAAACTAAGGGCGGGTGAGCCTGATATAGCTCTCCAATGCAGTGGGTAACGTGAAGGAGTGAAACGTTAAGGTTTCTTTGAAGAGATTTAGGGAATATACTGTGATGGGTATTCCAAACGTAACCAAGAGGGTTACTCCCTACGTAAGAATGTTATGAATGCCTCAAGTTACCTTTATGTCTCATGATTTCTATGATTTATTCATGATTTGATGAGGTATGTTAAAGTGCTTATGTTTTATGGGTAAAGTATGATCTCATCCTTATGTATATATGTACCCATGTTTCCTTTCCATATTTTTATATCCCTTACTGAGCTTTTTATGCTCATCCCGTGTTTTTTTTTTGAAATGATTTTCACAGGTAAAGGGAAAGGTACATGATATGATGATAGTGTCAAGGAAGTGTCAAGAGAGAATCCATGTTTTATTTTAAATATGTTTCCATTGATGGGAATGAAGAATACTATCTTTATGTAACCACATTGTTTATATGTGGAATGTAATGCAAGTTTTATGATCTAATTCTCTAAAACTCTAAACCCGAAAAGATCCTCAATGTGTAATCTTGTAATAACTCAAGATTAAGTAAGGTTTAAGGCTGGGGCCTTATAATTATAATCATAGATAAAATTATCTATAACCATTGTGAAATAGAGAAACTTCGATCAAGTAAAATTAATAAATAGAATGTGTACTCACCCAGAGAAATTCAACAAAACAGAGATGTTGATTAATTGCTGAAAAAAATAATATGGATGGAAAGGAGGTCTAAAAAAGAACATGGTATAGATCCTAAATCAATAGGGAAGATACCTATGGTCAAATGAAATAAAAATCATCCATGAATTCACTGAAATAATGATGTGTAAGTATTTCATGGATTGTAATCCCTTTTCACATCATGTAATAAAAAAATAAAAAAAAGTACAACATGTCACATCGAGTTATAATCGTTATTTTTACCATTAAATGACCTTTAGTATTTTCACATTGTGTATACCCTTCATACATTTTTACCATTTCAGTAGATCTTCCCGAATCCTATTACATGACATTATTACATTCAATAATGGGTAAAACCATTTTGTGATGTGTAATAATTTACATGACATGTATATTTGTCATTAGATGATTAGAATTTGTGACATATTCCTAGTGATAAATATAAGGGGCACAATCCTTTCATGATGTGTATTTCTCTTACAGATAGAAAAAATAAAATATTCTCTAAAAAACACAAACAAACACTTGAATTCACAAAACTCAGGTAGAACTGCAAAAATTAATTAACAAATTTATATCCAAACTCTATTAATTTAGACAAACATAAATCCCTAAATTTTATAAATTTCTCCATATAATGCTCTCTATATTATAGAGACCCAAAACAAACCCCAATAATGAGGTAAATGACAAGATATAATATAAATAACTAAAATTGGGTTATATGATGTTATCAACGTGACACCATAATAATATCAATCCTCCAGAAATCATGTTAATGAATGAATTCTAAAAAATAGTTGAGGCCTCTACTCCCTCATCATCTTCTCACACAACAATGTATCTCAAGAAACTGATATGCATTGAAATAACACTCTAACCAATTTAATTGACTTCCCACACAACACATTCACACTAGAGCCAATGATATCCACTGATTTATCCATAACAAAAATAGCTGGCTCTAAATTATAATTTTTAAACTCAAAATTTGAGATGTTTTAGAATGGTATTTTATGAGTTTAGATATACTGAAAACATCAAAGATTCTAGTCAATTGAACTTGGATTTCAAAATAAAAAAACATACCCTAGATTATCAGGGACCAATAATGGTCCAAAATATCTCAATGTCAACTTCATCTACTTTTCAATCTGGCAGTGACCCAACTATAGTGAAATATTCAAGAATTTTTTTCATGATAGTAAAAATACAAAGGATGGTGCTTATGAGCTAAATATAATATCTATCGATGTAGAACTATAACCTAAAAATGATGTATATCCTAAATCATTAATGATGTATACATAACAATACATGTTCCCACTAAAGATGCATCACCCACCTCTACCAAAATAGTGGTGATCTACATGGGAGTCTATAGAAATCCCCAGAAAGAGCCATTTTGACTATTTAAAAATTAAATCTATCATAATAAAACTCAAAATTTCATAAAGTGGAATCAAATGAACCATTAAAATCCAATACATAGCTATATATAATATTCTCCAATATGAGAATATAACATTTTAACTAGCCATTTTTAAATAGATGATTATGTGTACTCCTCCTGAACAGATTCTCCATCACCTCCTGGTGACTCCTCCATAATGATAATGTAATCCTAATATCCCTATCTAAAACTATAGAAGATGGAACACCATGTAACCTCTTATTCTCCAACACATACAACATACCCAAATCATCATCTTTAGTTATTCCCATGATCAGAATGAATTGAGAAGAATTTTTCAACATATCAATCATGATCGAGAGAGCATTCATCCTTCAAAGAAACTATGGTAATCTAAAAAAAATACTTCAAAATGTCTAAACATTCCTAAAATGGCATCAGAAGATGATGAAGAAAACCAAAAGGATTCATATTCCCTATTTTTATATATTGATAGGTGTAATAGTGGGACAAAAAAATATATAATGTTCGGATTTGTACCCAGCCACCATAATCGCTATCTCATATCATAATACATCTTTTTAGTGGTTGGGTCAGAAATCCCTAAGAAACTATAATAGTCTAAAATACATAATCCCCTCCTAAATTTTGGGATGAAAAAAAAATCCCCAAAATTGTTTATGAAATCTAAAGAGCGATAAAAACAAGAAATGATCTCCCCACGATATATGGATTCCCAAATTTCAAATAACTCTTTACCATGACGATGACCTAATAGAATAAACACAAGGATCCATGATGATAAATGAACCCTCATTAGAACCATTTCAGATTCATTCTCTTGAGCATCCAGGTGAATCATAGTGGAAGGCCCCATGAGTTTATACTCTTTATTGGATTTCAAAATATCCCACCGTGGTAATTTCTCATTTTGATCGGGTGCAATAACATTCCAATTCACTAGGGTCTAGATTATGTCATAGTCAGATGTCTAAATAAATTCCTCCTACCACAACTATCTTAGATCCAATTAATTCAATGAAATTATATATATCAAACTATTATTCATAGAAAATATTGAAAACTTCTCCCCAATATGATAGGTCCACCAATATTTATGTTCATTTATAACCACTAGAAGCATTATTTCATGAGTGGTGTAAATTTTCCCATGCATTGAATTATGAAGAGATTAGTAAGAAATGAAATGCTAATCCTGTATGAGAACAAAACATAATCCAACATGAGAAACACTATAGAAAACCAAATATCTCTTAATAGGATATAGAAATATCATAATAGGATCTAATGTTAGAAATCATTTCAACTCATCAAAAGAAGACTAAGAATTTTCATCCCTAATGAATTTCACCAATTTCCTAGTATGATTATTCAAGGGTGGTTCCATCTTTAAGAAATCTTTGATGAACCATCAATAATATCCCAAAAGTCCATTGAATTTATGAATCTCAAAGACATTATGGCATTATATCCTTTATAAAAACACCAACTACTAAAGATCAACTAATAATCCATGCTCAAAAATATCATTCTCCAAGAACTATAATTCTTGTATCTTGAAAAAAAAATTCAAAAAATTTTAATTAAATCATCAACTCCATATGATTTCCAAAAAACAAACTCAAATTGTACTTGGGATTTTAGTCAGATATCAAATTAACTAAAATATCATCCTAAATCACTACCAAATATGTTTCAATATAATCAGGGAATATGAAAATAATCCAATCCATAAAATCTATAGGATAACTAGTTAGACCAAATGACATCACAAGATTTTCATAACATCAATAACTTCTTTTTAAATCCATATTTGGTATATCAAACTCTAAATATCGAAAATAATGATAACTCAAATGAAGATATATATTCAAACATCACATTACATCATTTAACCCAAAACAATAATCCATAGTGAGAAAAATATGCATTTTCTTAAGAATTACTTGATTTAACATCCAATATTATTCAAAATATCAGAGGTAACTATATTCTTTCTTATAAAAGAGCACAAGGGGGTTCCCAAGGAAAAACCCTAGGGAGACCAAAATCTTTTTCCATTAGACCATCCAACTAAATATTGACCTCCTTCAACTCTACTAGTTCCAAACTATAAGGAGGTATCAAGGTCAGTTCTGTACATATAAATTGATCAACTGTAATACCTATAGACCTATCTCGAGGAAGGATGGAGTAAAAATATTTGAAAACATAAATAGTATCCTAAAAACACTATAATAGAAAATAAGATAATAAACATTACCATGATAAACAACTACAGTAGATAAAAAACTCTATCCTAGGGAGGGAAGGACCTGAATGATGAGTCATCAGATCCCAAACTTCATAAAACACCTGTGAGATCCCATTGGACAAAATAAATGAGGAATCTCTATAATAATAGTCAACATAAACAGGATGATCTACAAGACAGTCCTTCTCGATGATGACATCAAATAAATCCATATCATGAATGATAAATTCTCACACTAACTATGTATCAGCTATCAATTGAAAACTATATTGGAATATAAACCCCTTGTATTTCAACATTCCAAGTGCGGTTACTAACTCCATAAAAATTACATGTTAATTGTTGAATTTTTTTTCATATAAACAAAATAGAAAGATATAAATTAGTAGGAAGTACCAATATCAAATAATGAAATATCTATTGAAGATAAAATCATGAAATGAGCATTCATTTTCCCTGGATGTGTATCTATCTCTGCAAATAAACTCATCTACTATATGAAGGTGCATCACTCTTGAGGCCTATTGATTGATCCATAATGTTTAGGATGAATATGAATGTGAGGTATTCACCTATAGATCTGATGATCCCAAAATATATCAAGGAATTGATATATTATGATAGTAACATTGATGATGACTATAAAGCACGAAACTATTATAAAACATTGCTGGTATAGAACTAGAATGATGGTTTTTTCTATCCTTTCCTCACTGAAACTAAGTATATGGAACATTAATAGCTGTAACAAAATATATAGTGGAATATTACTACTAAAAACCATATACACTACCAATGTGATGGTCTTTACACTTCATCATTATCTAATACATTACACTGAATCTGCCACTATGTTTAAGAGAAGGAAAATAATGACCAACTTTTCTTACCTTATTCATATCTTCCATCATCACCCAATCTACCTTCTTTACATAGCTTGAAATCTTCGCAATAAATTCATGAGAAAATATATTCATTCAAAAACCCTATAGGTACATATGAGACGTTAATTGGTCATTATTTTCTACATATGGAGAAAAAAACTATCCATCCAAAGTGACTGAAGTTAAAAAAACAAATGATCGCCATATTATAAAAATAATACCATTAAATAATTAATCATCCTCATTGACTTTGGAAAAAATACTTGGTATAAGATAGTATTCAAACCCTTCTAGTACCAGCCCATATCATTATCCACCAGTACCATGGAATCCCACTATCACCTACCAAGACCCTCAAGTTTTAACACCACACACATCATCTTGATACTCTCAGCTATATCAAGGAAGACAAAGATCTACTCAATCATTTATTACTAGTCCTTAGTATATTGAGTTTCATTAATTCCCTTAAAGGATGTTCACTTATCGTTCATGAATTCTCTTGATCGATCCCTTTCCACATTGTCTTCTTCAAGTACCACAACATCTTCTTTCTAGACATGCGGTAAATTCCAGTCAATAACATGAACTACCCACACAATTTCCTCAATAATATTCTATTATATAGTAGTATTCCCTTGAGGACTATGTATTTCACCATCCTAACAAAATAGTGGAACACATCTCGATGTCATAATACTTCAAACTGAAATATAAGATACAGTCGTATAAAAAATAATCTATGTTCAAACTAGAAAAAAATAAGAAAAAACTAAGATTATGATCAATAAATCAATATAGTAGACACAGTTCCCAATATCTAATGGTAGATAAATACTTTTCATGGAATGTGATGGCTAAGAAGACATCACAACCTACCTCTCATGTCTTAAAATCATATCTCCATGATACAAGATGTCCCAAGATATGTAATCAGGGGAAAAAACCTCATGTTATTCCAATAATATTGTGAACCCAACCTAGATAGCCATATCAAACTATTACATGACTTGAATGGACCCATACCAGAAAGGAATTATGAATTCCCATGGGTTTGTGACAAGAACCTGAGTATCAAACAACAACTAGGTGTATGATTTCACTTAACTTGAAGCCAAAAAATGGCTAATATATATATAATAGTGTGAAGTAGAGGAAGTGATAACATATTCCATATCAAAAATAATATAGTAAAAATGATCAATCATTAAAAATGGTTATAACATTGGGAATTACAATTCCAACATCATCAAATAACTAAAAATTTTGACTGACTACTCTATGTAAAAGGTTGTGAAAACTCCAACATATCACCACAAACTACCCAATCCTATGAAATAAAAACCTCACTTTATATTTTTTGTGCCATACCTTTCCCCATATTGGATGGAAAACATGGTTCTACACACCACTAATGGGCTGTTCAAGGTGTGAGATTACATACTCTATAGGATCCCACATAGGTGATCTATAAGATTTTTATGTACAATAAGTTTAAAATTCTATACATTAAATAAAACAAGGAATAAAAATAGGTAATAATTTTTTATATCAAAATCATGAAAAAAACATATTTTCCCTCTTTCACCACATCTCTAAAATAATCTTGGTAAATAAGAATCAAAGAATATAATATAAAAAGGCAGTGAAATATTACAAAAGAATTCATCAAAATGTAATATCAAATCCATTTTTGTACAAGATAAAATAGTATAATCCAAATAAAAGGTAACATATCACACTAAGGTTCACAATAAGTCAAGATATCTAAGACATTCATAAGTTCAACATAGAAAATCACGTACATTATATCAGTAGATATATTCATCGAATCGTGAGAGAATATAAACACCCATAAATGTGACCCCAATCATCTCTATCATGTCCCTAAAAATATGAGGATAAGTATCAAAATTATACCACATGGGTGAAGCCCCTGACAGTATCATTGGATAGGGTATATTACTACACCTTCCTCCAATGTTTACAAGGATTCCTATGTGCTCTATCATATAGATCCTTTCATCAAAACCATTATCTAAAAACCATTTAAAAAAAGGTCCTCCATCATTCATTGAAAATAATTTTTCTTTAACCAGAAATGGGAAAATATTATTTCTTGAAAACCCAATTTTCTCATACAAAAATATACCAATCAATCATGCCATTTATTTTATAATTTTTTTATAGAAATAATATCAATAATGTTCACCCTTAATAGGCTAGAGACAAAACCACATACCTAAATATAAGTTAAAACATTCCATCAACAAGATCATCCAATAGAAAAGAACGTATATACACATTGTGAGGTCCCAACATCAATACACACATCGAGTAATTAATTTAACAATTATAGCGGTCATAAAAGAGGTAATAATAAATCATACCTCAATGAAACCTACAAAAAATACCACAAAAATATAATAATTAACCTTTAATGTAAGATCACATAGTTTAACTAGAAATAATCAAGAATATTATCAACACAGATCATAAAATACATAACAGTTGTAGAACGAGGCTACTTTGATGAAAGATAATAATATAACATGATGAATACTCACCTGGAAAAATACGCTATAACTATAAGGAATATGAATTTTGGAATGAAATTTTGTAGAAAAAAATGTGGAATCCAAAATCACAAGGAAGTGATCCTAGATCAATAAGGTATAGAAATCCAACCAAATTAAAAACTCATCAGCCATGAAGTTTCCTAAAATACCAACCCATGAGAATTACATGGTGTGAAATCCATTTTCACAATGAATAATAAATGAAACCCAAAACCATTGAACAAAACATCACCCTATGCTCAAATCCTTATTTTTTTACCATTATAATGAATGTAATATTTTCATGGATTGTAAACCCTTCATGACTTTTTCCAATTCATGACATGTTCCAGGTACCCATTTTATAGTTTGAATATTTTTCATGAGGTTTAGAACTTTTCCATGACATGTAATCATTTACATGACATGTATGTTATTATAACTCTAAAAACAATTCAAAACATCTTCAATACATGTCGTGTAATTCTCCTGTAGATAAACAAAATCCTTGATTCTCCTAATGAACTAAAACTAACACCTATTATCACCGAACCCTAGTATAACCCCAAAAACCATTTAATATATTATAAATATATTCCATAAATTCAAGAAAATATACATCCTATAAAATTTGGACTTATTCTCCAGAAAATGATCTCCATCCTTGGTAGTCCCATAAGAAACTCAAATAAAGAGGGAAATAACTAGAGAGATGAAATATAACTGAATACAAGTAACATGATGTTACATCATATCCCTATATTAGATGTACCTAAAAAAATAAATGGATACAAAAAAATGGATTGAAAAAAATCACAACCAATAAAATAATTGTCCAACCCATTTACGTCAACATACCATGTCATCAAAAATAAATACATAGAAAATGAATATATCATTATACTATTTCAGATAAATACTATCTACCATGGATGATAAAGCAGTATCCCAAAGTAAATGTAAATCCAAAACAAAACAAAACCATGAAGTCTCACCCATGGGCTCCATGGTCACACACCACATCCCAAATCTCCCTCAATAGACAAAAAAATGATTTCAATCCAAGAAATCAAATTGGATAATTATATAATTTATGATCCACACACACTCACATAAATAGAATGTTTATATAGGTTGTGAAATAATAATTTCTATAGGATATAACCAATATGTATATGTTATTCCCTTCCCTTGGGACTTTATTAACTCTATTTTGAAATATAATATAAAATAATGTTTGTATTTCATAATTTATGAATAAATTAAACTAAATTACTTTAAACATATTTAAGAATCATTTCATTTATATAAATTTTTTTAAAAATCATATGTAAAATGAGGGACTTTTATTTTCTCAAAATTTAAAGAAACAATTTTCCCCTACTCAAGTGTTTCTTAAAAAATCCCCATAAAATAAGATCATTTCCTTTCCAAAAATAGAAAAATAAACTTTCTAAAATTATCCTTGGAAACCTATTGGTAAATAAATGAAACTATGTAGAGAAGGAGTATCATCTAATTGGGTTCTATGTATATATAAATGAATAAAAAAGAGTTGGAAATAATAATATGATCCATATACAAGAATGAATTGAGGTAAATGAACATGAATCAAATAGAAATCCTCTATAATGTAACCACCTATAATGGATTATGTGTTTTGGGATATACCCTATGCCCTAATGTGACAATATCTTAAAGTTTCGGAATACATGGGAACAACTATCATCCAATGTGTTATCAAAACCAAATCATGTGCCACCTGACTAGCACACACTAGCATCCTTTAGGTAACACCCCATCCAGTCCAATTTCAACACATAGGGGATACTATCCATTATTTTATTTGAACTAGTGTATTATAAATACTGGTCCACCCCATAGTTTCATGGATTCTCATCACCAATCTAATGTTTATGTGATCATGTAATTGAAATAATTACAATAATAGAGAACAACCAATGCCTCACACCCAACCCCTAGCACCCTCACCCATAATATCTTCTTTTCAAAAAATCTCAGAACCATGTACATATAAAAAAATCCCAATGGATGAGGTAAGTACATAGAAAGAGTTGGATACTTAAAATAAATGAAACAATTACTTTATAAAGATACAAACATTCTCATAATTCCAATACTTGTTCATTTTATAACATCTACTCACTTTAAAAAATCATTGAAATTTTCAATGGAAATAATCCCACCTTTAATACATTGGGATTAAATATTTAGAAAATAGAACATGGATAAATCCATTAATTTCCCAATGAATACACTTTAAATATTATTAATAAATTCACCACTACTTATCTTATGAAAAAAATTAAATATTATAATACGAAACACTAAATATTTATAAAAAACCCATTATGTCGATACAAAAATACATGGAATGATTTATAAATCATTTTTGGATATCGTAATATGAATAAGAAAATAAAAAAAACACCACACATATGATGAATAAAATAAAATAAAATAAAGTCAAATAACTTATTTCTGATTGAGTCTATTAACCTTCAAATGGGTCACCTTTTATGGAAAAGACATAAATATGAATAGAATAACTCTCTAAATTACCTAAGATACCTAAAAATGAATTTATGAAAAACGAAAATATATTCCAATATTTTATGATTAACTAGGGTTTAAAGAGTAAGGGGAAACCTATAAGAAGTAAAATAGAGAAGAGAATGTAATAGTGTTGAAGAATAAATGATATAATTACATCGATGAACATTAAATTCTAAAGGATATAATTCAAAATCAAATTGGTAGAGGGAATATCTCTACCATGAGTTATAAGGGTAGTTGGATGCAGAATTTTTGAGAATACAGGGGGAGGTAACGGTTAAAAATCAAATTTCCTATAAAAGTAATTTCAATTTTTATGTAAACATGGGAAGACTGTATAGTATTACCATTCAATTTTATGAAAAAATGCACTAACCTTGTATGAAACATACAAAATAATTAGACACCATATATAGATTTGGTCACACATTTTACCCTAATGGTGAAAAAACCATGTAGGTTACCCCCATAAAAAATTAAGATGCTTGATTTATTGAATGAATTTATATATTTGAGTAACTATTAACCAATAATGAAAATTAGAACTGTCAAAACTAAAATATGTGGTGATTAATAACAGTATGGATTCTACTAATCATGATCAAACCTTAAAAACCTAAAAACCATGAAAATGTTAAGGAAAAATCCTTGAAACACATAAAAATAAAAAATACCAAAAAAATGAAAAAATTTAAAACATAAGTGACACGAGTTTTTTAAATACATAATTACAAAATTCAATTTAAATTAAATTGAGTGGTATATAATCTTAATTTATTTTAAATTTAAAATATTATTCTTACTATTTAATTAATTTCATATCCATTTTGACTCACCAAACACAACCTACCTCATTGTAAAAATATTTCCTCGTGGTCATCATTAATAACTCAAAGTACACAATTTATTGTATAATTATAAATTATATGAATTATAAGGATTAACACACACATACACAACTAGTAATATCCATTGAAACATATAACTTGTAAAATTTTACTTGTATGACCTGTTCAGATAACCTCTCTTCTTAGAGATTACCTAGTTGAAATTAATGTGATAAAGTTTTATTGTCTTGTAAGATTCCAACACCTGAGAGTATAACATCATTAGATTCCTAAAAAATAAATTTAATATTTTCAACGATCAAATACACTATAATATTCTCATATATATTTCTGGTTATCGTCTAAACTGTGATGAACTATAACCAATCAAGGTAATAAATACTTTGTGTACCTTATCATATTAATGTTAAAATGAATAAAAATCATCCAAGAAAAAGATATTTACTAATATAACGGTCAATAAATATATAAAAAATGGAATTTTATAAACCTCTCTATCTTTAATGGTATTATAGGACAATAATAAAGGCTTATGTTAATAATGATTTTATATATGTTAATTTTAGTCAATTTATTTGGTACTATAGTCATAAAATAGATTGACTTAAGGATGATATTAATGATTAAACAGTGGCATCATAATTAATCTTCTTGAAGTCATAAACATTAATTTATCGTGTTTTTAGATCATTAGATGAAGTAATAGGATCAAAAAATATCTTTTTTTGATGATTGGGAGGCTGCATTTGATGGTGCTCCACTTCAAGCTACACGTGATGCCTATATAGGGAAACATGTAGCTTGTACCATGTTAAAAGGAAAAGTTTATGTTAAAAGAGTCCCATAAACTAGAAGATATAAGACCATTGACTCAGCAATGGAGATTTGGAAGATACTCATTTCTAGTGAAATACCATTGGGTAGATAGTGGTACCCATCAGAAAACTGGTGGCATCTAGGTAAAAGGGTTTAACACCATGCAAGCATCTTATCAACCAACTGAGATTACTATATTTCAAGTATAAGTTTTATAGATTTTCAAAGATTCACTTTTTTGTTGACCTCATTGAATTTATTTTACGTTCCACATTTCTTAATTTCTCATGTATATTATGGAATGTTCCTAATTATTCTAGATCCTAATAATATAACACCATGGAGGGTTAGATTATTACTCCATACATTGATAAAATCCATGGAACACTTATGATAAAGCTCTAACCTATTTTATCCAATATCATGTTCTGTCAAGGGACACCAACAATTCATCATAAATATAATAGTATATCTTCCTCCATCACCTCCATGTATCTAATATAAATTGTTTAATTACTTATGATAGATTAGGAAGATGATATTTGTTGAGTTTTCACTGGGAAAACATATTCTTCTCTAGCTCCTTCAACGGATGCTTACTACCACAAAAGTGAGGGTCTGGTTAAAAGAATACTGATGAAGTTCAAGAGGATGTCATAAAAAATGTGGGATGAGTTTGTTGATTTCCACAATGATAAATGGATAAATAAAAGAATACTCTCAAATGTAGGGGATAATATGTAGGGGTCATATTGAGTTATTTTTACCATTTTATCAAATTGTGTTTTCTTCTTTTATTATTTTCTATATTAATTATTTTTTTAAAGCTACAAATAATACATGATATTCTAAATTTCATAAATTTGATACATAATTTTATATTGTACAAAAACAGTTAAATAATATTGAAATTATCTTTTTATAATATTAATTGAAATTATCATTGTATAATATTCTGATTTTTTAGTTTGGAATTTACCTTTTTCATTTTTAATAATTCATTAAATAAAAAATCCCTGACCCCTCTTTCGATATGAATAAACTAAGTTAAATATTTTATTATACATGATATTGGATTGAATAGTTAGGTCATGGTTTCCTAAATCTAACAATTAACTCACGAAATTCATCAAATAACACTTTTATTAATGGTTTATCTGAAGACGTGAATTCAAATTATTGTAACATCTTTTGATATTTAATTTATGAATGTTATTTTATGAATGAATGATACAGAATACCAAAATGAATTAATTTTTCATCAAGATTTTTATTTATAAAATCACATTCCAAACAAAATCTAGATACCTATATCATTATTGGTTAACATTAGTGGACCATGTTTTTCTGGTAACCCAAAACCATAGTCATTTGATTGTGTATGAAATGTCTCTGGAGAGAAAAACCCAAGAAACATTTCTATAAAAATATAGTTGTTTCTCAAGACACATGTATTCAACCAAATAAAAAACTACATTTAATTAACATCACCTTCAGTAGAAATTTGTAAGGATTAGATAATCAGTGGAGGAACCATCAATTTTTTGATCTGAACTCTTATTAAAAAAATTTAATTTTGTCAAGGAATTGAAACAAATATAATAAAGAATTATCCAAAATTGTGATAGTTGTTCTTAAAACTCTTTGTAAATTAATTTTCAGATGTTTTCAGCTCAATATAAAAATATTTTTTAAAAAATTTATTTTTTCAAAATATTCCTACAATAAAATTAAAAACCATCTCTTTCAAAAACATTTAATTATTTAGTTCACATCTTAGTGAGTAATGTAATATGGATAAATTAATTGGTCCATGAAATTTTAAGAAACATGTTATATTAATTTATTATCATCTAGTAAGTTATATCTCCGAACAAAATTTCAATGATTATATGTGTTTGGAAGCATTCTAATATATTAGACAAATCAATCATCTTATAAATAAAAATTATTACTTAATCTAATTCTCTAAAATTCATTCATCCGGATTATTTATCCCTTATTAAATTGAATTTCTCAGAGGTAAATCATATATTTTTTCCTATTAGTGAGGATACAATATTCTAAGAGGATTACATATTATATTATAAAATTGAATCTTCTAAATATTTTATTAAGTTGTGCAAAATGGTTGAGAATTAAATATGTTATCAAATTGTAAAAACTCAAACTTACCACGATGGATAATTCCTCAATAAGAAATTTTATTATTTATTCCCCTCCTAATGATATAATAATTTATTTATGAATCTCATACACCCCTATAAAATATAGTATTATAAATATGAAAACAAAATCTCCATGAAATATCATAAATAATTCAAAATAAATTCAATTTACATTTTGTTTATTTAGGCTATCAATACTTCAATCTTTGTCATCAATAACATTCTCATAAAAACTTTTCTTAAATAGGATTCTCATGAACATCGGAAAAATTATATAAATAATTCTTTTTTCAATATTCTAGGATGTAAGTGTTTTATTATAAATAGGGAGTATAATCAGGGAAAATTTGAAACAAAATATAATTATGTTATCTTCCATGAGTAATACAATTCAAGAATGGTAAACAAATTTTTTTTAAAAGGATAAAACATTGGAAGAATCAATTGCTATTTTTTTAAGGATCCATTTTCAAAATCTATTTCCATTTTTTTTGAAAATGATGTTTCAAATTTAATATAAAATTTGTAATATAATTATTTTCAATTTTAAAATCAATCTCTTTCATGTGCTTCCACAAAATATTTTAAAAAATAAAAATATTATACCCATGAAAATCTCATTGGATATTTTCGAGAGGGAAATATTACTAGAAGATCAATCCTTAATGAGTGTGAACATAATGTTTTTTCCTCTCATTTAAAACCCCATAATATTAATGATGCTCTTGTTGATGAAAATTATGTTCATTCCATTTATGATAAACTATTTCCATTCAATTAGAATTATTTATTGAGTTTCATAGTAAAAACTAATGATCATCCATTTATAGGAACTATATTGGTGTTTTGGAATAAGTTATATGATAGTACTAATTTCAGTATAAATAAATTCCATTTAAGAGAAAAGGGTTATATCCAATAAGATGGAATATATTTTAATGAAACAATTTAACTCATTAGATAGTTTTAATTCTCTAAGATCATATTTCAACTGACATATAGCATTAATTTTAAAATCTATTAAATGGATTTTTAAATCTCTTTATAAAATGTAATTATCAATGAAAATGAATTTTTCGAATAACCATTTGATTTTAAAGATTAATATTTTTAAAATTATGTTTTTAAATTGACTGAATATTTTTATTGTTTAAAATCAGACCAACGAGGTTAGTATGGACATTTAACTAATTTTATTTTGTGAAATGGATTAAAATTATTAAAATAAGGTAAAAATATTTTACAATAATTCATATAAAATGATTTGTTAAATATCAAAATTAATGATTATTATTTGATTTTGGTCTCAAACAATGAATATAATTGTTTTGAATTTCCTGATTTCATGGAAAATAATTTAAGTGAACATTTTGGGTGAACTGGGATTCTTTATTGGTTTTCAAATTTCACAATATAAATTTTTTATTTTTATATGAAATGGAATCAAATTAAGGATCATTTAACAATTTTTGATATCGATAAAGAATAGGAAATTTTTAGACACATGAGTATACCTTTTAAGATAATTTTGGATGAAGCTGGTCGGACGATCAGTAATATTTAATATAGAAGTATGATTAAGAATATAATTTATCTTAAAATGAACCAACATGAGATAAGGTTTAGTGTTAATTTTTATATTAATTTTCAATAAAATATAATTTAATATCATCTTAAAATATTTTGAAGGATTTTTACTGAATAAAGAATATTTTTTGTTTAATCCCAAATTAAATTCATTTGAAATTACTATTTTTTATGAAAATGAATTTGGTGGATGAAAAATATGGAGAAAATTTAAAAGTGGCACTTGTCTCCTACATGTAAAATCCCTCGTATAATTGATTACTAAGAAGAAAATATGAGTATTTATTTTTATAGGTGACGTAGAATACATAGTTGTGAGGAGTTGTTCCAATGTAATCATATAGATGAAACTCACTATCTTTTACTTTTGGATTACATATGACCATATTAATATTAAATTATAAGAATAATTTTGAATAAAGATTTCAAAAAATAATAATATAAATCATTCAATGACTAAACGCATTGATCATAGGCACCATTTCATAATAAATTTTATTCAAAAGGGTTATAAATTAATGGAATTTTGGGTTAAAATTTCAAAATATTTAAAATAAAAATAAAAATCTTGGAGATAATTATTTAAATTCCATTAAATATGATTTAGTAGTGGTATAATTTTTATACACACTATTTTAATAGGGATAACATGATTAATTATTTTAAATTAATTTATTTTAAATCGTTATTATTTATCTTTTTTCTTTCATTTGTTAATTTCCACTTTGTTATAATCCATATATCACACTAGTGCACTCATTTTATAGGTATACATATATCTTAATTTATAAATTTTTTCATATGATATATATTTTAATAAATTTATTTTTTAAAATATTTATAATTAAAAAAAATTAATTTTCTTATTTTTGAATGTCAATTTCACTTTTTTAATAACAATACCTCATAGAATAATATTACAATCACAAGTTTTTAAAATATTTTTTTGATCAAACATTGAATACAATTACAATATTGTTAATTATTTTTAAATCTATTTTAACATGATTTTTATGAAAACAAAAATGTGAAATCACGTATATTCTCTACTTATTATTTACAAAAATTATATTTATATCTCTTAAATGAATATTAATGATGATATAAAATTCTACATATTCTTTTCACATTAATAATATTTATTTTTATTTTTAGACAATAAAATTAAAATAGTAGGATTCTTCTGAGGTATTCCTTAACATCAAATGGAATTTTTTCATTCTTTTTCAATTAAGGATTCATATATTAATTGAAATATCCTTCGTTGATAGAATCATATTTTTTAATAAATTTATGTACTAGGTTTTTGATATATTGAATTCCTTCCTTCTTTTCTATTTATCTTTTAAAATTCCATCTTTCCATCTATATTTATCTAATTATATTATTAAGGGAGGAGAGTGGATACAATGATTTCTTTCACATTTTTTTGACTTTTAATTCCACTTCATCAGAATTTGTTTTCATTTCTATTGAACAAGATTTTAAATCTATATTTTGAATTTTTTTTTTAAAAAATATATATATTAAAATAACAATTGAGTTTTTCTTTAAATATTATGTTTTAAATAATTCATTCCCCACATTTTTTTTAATTAGAAATGGGGGTAATTTAATAATATTTAAGGGGATTAATTTATTTAAATTTTTCGCGGTATAATTATTATCGATATATATGGTTTAATTATTTTATAAAAGGTGAGATTTTTTTTCCCTTTTTGAATTACCATTTTAGAACCTAAATATAATGATATAACATTCACCTATTAATAATATTGAAGATATTTTAAAAAATATCTTGATTAAATAACAACATTCTAACTCTTTATTTACTTTATATATATATTTATATTAAGTGTTTGAGATTATCAATACAGGGGTGATTATTGGACCTTTATATATCTCATGTTGTTTTCAGGAAATAAAACACACAATTTTGTTTATAATTACTTTATTCAAGTGATATTTTTCTATTTATTGTAATCTTTAGTCAAGAAATTGATGTACTAAATAAGTACATCAATGACTGATCCAATGCATAATGATGATTCTTATTTAAGAAAAAACATTCATTTGTAAAGTATTGAGAATATGGGATATAGTTAGAGGATAAAACAAAGTCATTTGTATATGTTTAAGGATGATATAGTTGAAGTAGAACAATTTTTGGAGGCCTGAAATAGACATTTTATACCACCAGGTAGAAAATACCATGTTGATCCAACTTGTCTTGTAGTAGAAGTCCACTACCCTACTGGTAGAAGACTAGAGGCCAACTAGTGGAATCTATACAAAACCAAGAATCATAAAAAACAATATAGGGAATCCAGTTGTTCACACTAGATAATATTTTACATTATTCCAAGGATTTGAGCGCTAGTAATCCCATCATCTAGCTAATAATCCATACCAGGTATCCGAAGGAATTTCAATGAATTGGAAATGATTTAATTTTTTGGTAGACCACACAGTATTCAATTTTCGTTTTCTAGTATTTTTATGCTCTTGTTTATTCGTTAATGTTCCTAATTATTGTGGAGACCATAAATAGAACATATTGAGGAATTTTTAAATTTACTCAATAATTGATAAATGAATTGGAACACTAAAAACAAATCATAAAAATTTTCCCTAAAATCTTAATATCTCTTAAGGTTGAACTATAATTAGTTATCAATATCATAAGATATCTTATTTCAAAATATCTCTATATTTAATTTAATTTATTTAAATAGTTATAAAAGGATATGGAGTATATTTGAAATGTTTTTTACAAGGAAAACTCATCATTCTCCATCCCATTATTCAATAGGTACTCATTATCACAAAAGTGATGGTTGAGATCCTTGACTACCAATGAGGTTTAAGAGGGTGATCATGACCATAAATTTGATAGAAGAGTTTCATGATCATCAGAATTATTAAGGAACCATAATATAATCCTCTCAATATGAGGAGAGGATGCATAAGGGATCACAGTAATCTATTGCCAAACTCCATAATCAAACCATGTTTTTCTCCTATTGTTTTCGAATCAATTATTTACTTTCCAATATACCTCAAACATAAAATGTATAATTGTATAAATTTGATATAAAATTATCTACTCTTCATAATTACATAATTGATATTAAAATTAATTTTTTATATAATATGTATAAAAATTATAGATTCATTTTATTATAAAATTTTATTTTTGTATTTTCATTTTTTGTTTTTATTGATTTTTTAAATATTGAAATTCAACCCATTTTCCATCATAAACCTAATAATGTAATGAATAAATTATGTAGTTTATATGATTTAAAATCTAATACAATGAATACATACCCTATTAGATCTGATACTACTATGGTGTTAGTCTCAATTGAGAAGTTAATGGAAGGGGATAAAATTGATAAATATAGAGAAATATGAATTAAAATAATTCTACATGGGGAATGGTTGGATCCAGAACCCCTCACTCATCACCATATTTTAAATTTAATAGAAAAAAATCCTTGGTGGTTAATTCATATAGACATAGTGTTATCTTTGATCCTTCCATGAGGAAGAGTATTTTGATTTTACATCAAAGATAAGTTTTGGGAAACCTTATTTCAAATCCCATGGTCAAATTCCTCTCTCTATATCTAAAAATTATATACCCATGTGTCTATCATACCTAATTTGGGAAATTAGCTCATGTATCTAGATGATATTCTCTAAAATATTCTCCAATTATCATTTATATAAGTACTATTTCTTGCATACCGATTATTTAATATTGTGTGCTCGTTCTTGGATAATCACTTATCTCTACTTGAAATGTTTTTGGTGCATGTTTGGATGATTGAATATCATGTAATTACAAATGTTATTACTTGTTTAATGATACCTAGATATAATATTTATGAAATAGATTATCTAAATTCACATAATAGATCCTTAATGGAATTTTTATTCAATTATAGAGCATGATATACCTTCACAATGTATTATTTTAATTAAAATTATGTAATGTAGGGTAAAATATGTGTTTTTAGTAGAAAACTAAAATTATTGAAGACAAAAATGTTTAGGAAGAAAATTACCATTAAAAAACTAATACAACCACCATATGTTTGATCATTGAGTTCCCTAAAATTTCTCATCATCATGTTGTTTAGCACAATATAATTTTGAATATCCAGTTATTTATCCTCCATGTTAGAGTATTAGAATAGGGAAGACAAGAAAAACCTAATCACTTCTCAAAATATGAATAAAAAAATTCATACAATGAATACAAAATAATTTAATGAAAATTTTTTTTACCTCGTTGGAACATTTCATCTTAGATCTCTGGGAGAAAACTACAAAATCTTTTTTATTACCAGAAATAAAAGATATACAAAATTTTTATCCTAGTAAAATAATGTTAATTTTTCCTAATTTAATATTATGTAGTACATAAAATTACATATGTTGAAACAAACATAGTATCCTTTCCCACCACAATATATATTGTTTCATTTACATAGATATATGTAACACCGACTGACGACATTTTATATTAGATATATGTTGACTTCTTCATTTAGTTATGGTTTCCATCGAATCAACATTACCAACCAATACACTACTCACTAATCCCAATGACTAGGATGCAAAATATCCATTGGTTGTTTGTGAAAATACTATGATTTGAACTATATATTGAAGCCTATTTCTACGATATTTTTGAAAAGGATGAAGAGAACTATCAGATATTAAACTTTCTATGGGTGAACATTAGGTGACTTGAATAAAACATAATGATCCAAATAATCACACACCGATTGAGTTATTCAGGTTTCCTTATTAGAATACTCCAAATTCCATGAACTGGGTCGCATCTTTATCAGAAGTAGGGTTCAAACCGGCCTATGGAAAGGCCCGAAGGGAATTCCTGATCCCCACAGGCTAGAACAAGTGTTCAGGTTTTAATACCAACATGTTGGAATTATTTACCTGAACATAAAAGTGTTAATTTTTTTTAATTTAAAAAAACATAAACCATGAATCACAACCAAAAAATTCATTAACAAAATACATATTTGAGTTACATCCATAATGAAAAAAAGGGATATACCAAAAAGGGGCCAAAAACCAAAATCTACCACAAGAAATGTCACTTGAAACTAGCTAAAAACCACCATGTGGAAAAAGAACACCACCCTCAATCTATATCCCCAACACCAACCACTAATGATAGCTAAAAACCCAAACCACCATTTCAATATGCAATACCATTACCTGTAACAAACATTATCAAATACACTTACACCCAATGGTGTAGGTAGGGTGTGAGATAATCTCTCCCAAGATGTCATACAAGAAATTATTTCATGCTATAAACATTATAGAAAACATAGACTATACATTTTCATGAAAAGGAAATGCATGTTAATATTTTAAGGAATGAAACATTAAAAGAGAATTGTTTTTTATGAATGAAATATTAAAGAGGAAACAAATTTTAATGACAAACGAGTTGATTCTGAAATTACCCACCAAACATACCATATGACAATGGATAGTGTGATATAACTAATGAAAACTAGTAAAAGTAAGTACCTATGGGAATTATATAACAATGGGGCACTAGGAACCTTGTATCTTTTTGAAATGTGGTATATAAAACACAAAGAACAACATTCCCATGCAAAATCCACTAGATCAGAGAAACATCCAAAATTCAAGGGGTCACCAATCATCACAATTGTTTTGTTAGTGTTGTAGTGTCAATCCAGCTTGTGGAAACTGAAATGAACCACTTCCAAATCATCTAGTTTACTTGTTATAGTCTATCCACCAATGTACAGAGGGTTTCCCTTTTGTGGTCAATCAAGTTCTACATGTCATATAATATCACTTGAACATCCAAATTCCATTTAAACATCATAATCACACCAAAAGAGTCAAAAAAACACAATTCACACATTTTATATAATTTAATAAACCATTTAATTTTTTAAAAATAAATCCAAAAAGTATCACAGGGATTTACACACAAAAACCCACTCAAAATACCATTTTTTAAATTAGCGCATGACAACAACATACATAAACATAATAAGCAGCCATTGTAATTTTTATAACTGATTAGATAATGTAGAAAACTCTCCAAAGTTACATAATAATGGTTTAAACTAAAAAATACACCGCATTTGATATAATAATTCCACTTTAAAATAAAATTCATTTTATATCATACCAAAAAAATCACTTTCTCAGCACACATAATTAACAATGAACATGCTAAAATGATCATTCATGAAAAATAAATTCATCACACAATTCCGATGCATGTAATCAACTATCTTAGAAGTCAAATTCCTAAAAATTGATATGATCCTACAACAACACATAATCCACCCCACAAACAGACCCAATTAAACCATAAATCTGGAGACCGAACTAATATTATCATGATTGGGCCCTAAAAAATGGAACCATAAACTGAAAGCCTATAGAAGATGGAAGAAACCTACTCATATTATAACGCACCTATGATAGAGGGAGAGGAGGAATGGAAAGGGGTCTAGGAGGCCTTTCACATGAGGTGGGGGTTGCCGAAATGAGTCCATGTGAAATAGGGTCACCAGAAGGTTTTGAATGAGAAGGTGGGGTAACACGAGGGGATAAAGGCGGCGTAAGGTAGGTTGGGGTGTTGAAGCGGGAACACCATTAGGGAATTAGGGCACCATATAAGGGTAAAAAGCCAAGGGGAGGAGGGGCAGAACACACTAGGTGGGATGGGGGTAGGGCGGCATGATTTACAAATAGGGATTGAGAGAAGAAGAGGAAAGGAAATAATAAAAACAAAAAGAAGGGAAAGAGGAAAAAAGAAAAAAAAACTCTAAAAATAATAGTAAAATATATAAATACAATAATAATAATAATAATTAATGATAGTAATAATTAATGATTAACTTTAATAATATTAATAATAATAATTTAATAATAATAATAATAACTTAATGAATTATTAACAACAATAATAATAGTAATAACTAAATAATAACAATAATAATAACTTAATTGATATATTAACATTAATATTAATAATAATATTCTTAAATAATATTTTAATCACTATTATTATTAAAACAATGATGTATTCATTTTATTTTTATTATTCTGTTTTGTTTTAACATTATTATTCATCTTATTAATAAATGAATAATTTTTTTAATATCATGAAGGTCGCATAGTGACCTGGGTGAAGTAACACAACTTCAACCATGCTATGACCGTGCACTAGAATTCAATTCCACATAAAATATAAAAATAAAAAATTATTTCAAGAATATGGGTGTGACAATTATCCCCACCATTAAAAGTTTCTTCCATCAGAAAGACAGTTCAAATCATGATTGGATAATAAAAATAGATAGTCTTTCTGAACCCCTAACTTTTTCTCCTATGTGTCAGGAAAATAATTCCCATCCTGCCAAAGGACACAAACCAGTGAATTAGACTTCCCACGAAGCACATTCTCATGGGAATCCACTATCTTTCACTAGTCGTTCAAACACTAATAAATTGGGCTATATCTCCAATGCTTCCCAATTAAACACATGGGATGGATCGGTATTATACATATTCAATTTGAAAACAAAAAATACATTGTGAATCGACATCAATTGAGAAGGTAAATCGAACATTTATTCTGCTTTTCTAATTCACTGAATGATTTAAAATGGTCTAACATGCCTCGACGTTAACTTTCTCTACATTCCCAAATGACAATGACCAAAGCACGACTCCACCTTCAAGAACACCCGATCACCCAAAAATAACTCAAGATCTGAACACTTCTGATCCGCATAAGATTTTTAGAGACTATGTGCTCTTAATAATTAATTCCTAATCATCTTGGCTTTCTCAGACGTCTCTTGTACGAGACATAGTCCTAAAACTGGGGTCTCACCTACCTCAACACCACATAAAGGAGACCATCATTTCCAACCATAAAGCACCTCAAAAGGATCCATTCAAATAGAGTATTAGTAAGTAATATTATATGATAACTCAACTAATACCAAATGGATATCCCATAATCCTCCAAATTTAAAAACAAATGCTTGAAGCAAGTCCTCCAAAACATGAATCACCCACTCATTCTAACCCTCTATTTGGGGATGGTATGTCGTGCTCATCATAATTTGTGACCCCAATGCCTTTTTAAGTCCTTCCCAAAACTAAGAGGTAATGTCGAGTTCTACGTCATAGACCATCACTAAAAACACACCATGAGGTCTGACCATTTCCTGAATGTACAACCGGCCTAGCTCATCCACCATTTCAGAATCCCTGATTAGAAAGAAGTGGGATGATTTGGTCAAATGGTCAATACCTACCCACACATCATTCCTACCCTAAGGTATATGAGGCAATCCAATATAGAATTACATGGAGTCCTCATCCCACATCAATTTAGTAATGGGTGAAGACTGAAGCAAACCAGAGGGTCTTTGATGTTCAACCCTTACCTACTAAAAAGTATAGCATCTTGGTACAATGTCATCTATATACAATCTCATGTAGATATCAGAACTATTGATGAACATAATAATACATTCTGGTAGATCCAGGATGAACAAACCACTATGATTGATGGTTATCTTACATCACCACCATCCATAGAGACAATGAAACCAATGAATGGACCTTAAAGCACAAGATCCACTTTAAATACAAAGACCAATCATGAGAGGTATTCCCACCATGATGTAATGGCATGGACTACTGACACATCCCCTCACTAGGTAGGTCCCACTGAATCAAATCCCTATGATAAGGAGTCAACTGAATTCATTCCAGGAATGCACCTCCACCATGCTCGTCTATCTCCAAGTGTATTTAGGAAAAGATTCACATCATGGTATACTCATCACTAGACTTACTCAAAGCCAAAACTGGTATATCTCTACTTAATGAGTCATCAACCAAATTTCGCATTCCCAAGGTATAGATGATATTAAAATCCAACCCCTACAAAAAATCTATCCACCAGCGCTGCCTCAAGTTCAAATGTTTTTGTGAAAAGTTGTAGGCTATGATGTTAGGTCACAATAGAAAAAAAACTCAAAAAACTATAACGGTGCCGAATCTTTATGGAATGCATCACCACTACTAATTCCAAGGCATGTTTTGGGTAATTCTTCTCATGTGGTCGGAGTTGGACAGAACAATAAGCCACAACATGATTATCTTCCATGAGCGCACTCCCGAGGCTAATACTTGAAGAATCACAGTAAACCATATAGCCTTTACCAGACTTTGGAAAGATAAACACATGTGTAGTGGTAAAATAAAACTTCAACTGCTCAAAAGTTTCAGGATATTTTGGCCTCCATTAAAACATCACCAATTTCTCGGTGAGTGCAGTCATAGATGAAGCAAGCTATGAGAAATCACAAAAAAAATCACATGTAATAACTTGGTAGGATAACAGGACTTCTGATTTCATACATATTCTTCAGAAATTCCCATGAAATACCTGTAATAATCTTCTTAGGGTCCACTAAAACCCCATGATCTGAAAAAACATGGCCCATAAACATCAATTACCTAATCCTAACGGTGCACGTTGAAAGTTTTTCATAAAGGCGATGATCCCGCAGTGTTCCAAACATGATCCAATAATAAATCTCAAGATCTTCCTCAAATCTAATGTAAACAAGAATTTCATCAATCAATACGAAAATAAATGTGTCAATATACTATTGGAACATCATATTCATGAGTACCATAAAACTATTGGATCATATGTCAATCTAAAAAGCATGAATAAATCTTCAAGGTGGTCGTACCTTCTTTGGAAATCTGTCTATGGGGTGTTCACTTCTATCACCCTAACTTTTTGGTAACTATAACATAAGTCAATCTTAGAAAGAAACTTTTTCCCTTTAGATGGTCAAAAAAGTCATAAATTTAGGGGAAACTGTATTTATTCTTAATGTTAACCTTATTCAGTATTCGGTAATCAATGCACTACCAGAGAGATCATCCATCCTTATTTCTTACAAGAATAGGAGCGGTCCAAGGAGACACACTCAGATGAATGAACGCATTGGATTCCAAATAATCCAGTTATATATTTAATTCCATCAATTCAGTGGGGGACATGTGATGTGAGGTAAGAGATATCGACTATGGTCCCAAAAATAATTCAATCAAGAACTCCACATCTTGCTATGAGGGTATTCGGAAAAATTCATTTGGAAATACCTCTAGAAACTCATCCACTATAGGAGGTAAGTCACCATGAAAAGCATCACCATTATCCTCTAACATGAGTAACAATAACATGAAAGAAAGACTTCCCAACTTTGGCAGTGGAGGTCTTCCACAACCCGACTGAGGATCAAATTCCCTAGTATATACCTTAGGACTCCCATCAGGGGCCATGAAACATAAAAATTTTATATAGTAATAAATATTATCATGAAAGCTTACAAACCAATCCAAGGAGTGGATAACATCGAAAATTTCCATATCAAAGACCAGGAAGTACCACACTATCTAAACCCCTAACATGGAGTGTGCACAATATGGGAACCTAAGACCATGCTCCTTCTTCTTACCCAATGGTGTTACCAAATCCATTGTAAATGAAATCAGATCAGTTGGTAGGCTTAGAAAATTCACAATACGTGCATAGATAGAGGAATCATATCCACCAGTATCAAAATAATACAATTTCTATAGAATATGTAATCAATATGTTACATCAAACCGTCGGAGGTCCTACATCCAATCCAAATGGTTCCTAATCCACAAAATGATATTTTTGGTCCTTCTTGAGAATGACTACTTTTATGTAGAAATACACTAATATGAATCAATCTAGAATATGATATGATCCAACTTCCATGACGACCAAACCAATTTCCCATAGTTTTGGATGTCTTTGACGAAAATGACACTCCCAGAGAAGCCATATATCTTTCCCCACTCTGGTATAGATGTGGGGCCCTACAAATACACTACAAGTTAACCATAACTCCAAAATGATGAAATGTTATTGGATGAAAATTAAATTAGGGTCATGATTTCCCTACCCACTCACAATTATGATACAAAATAGGCACTACAATAGAATCCACAAATAATGTCTTCCTAGAAGGATCTTCTGAACTACCCCCTCCCTTATTCCCCTACTCATCCCACTTCATCTTCTTATCAGATGAACTATTGTTTCCTAATACTGAAATATCACTAATGGAATAAGATCTTCCCTTGAGCCTTTATCTCCTCATTAGAGACTATTTTATGTGCATATAAGACTAGATCGACAAAGCGGTTGGCATACTACATCACAATTTGGTCACCCAAAAGAAGTTCCATGAACACCAATGATCGACAAAAAGTATAAAACATAGGTATTATTGGACATTGAAGACCTCCTTGAAGTACTTCCATCTCATCTTCTCATGCTTCCTAGCTTGAAGCACTAAGTCCCACCACCATCGATGGGGACCCTCAAGCACGAACGAGTTGAATTTTACTCTGACTTCTTCAAGAGTATAATGTAACTCAAAAAATCTCTTGATATTCTTAGGACACTCTTCCACTTTCTGGGGATCCATGCTACCTCAGAAATACTGGGGTTTTTTCTTGAGAAACTATGTGGATTTTTCTTTCCTAGGGCCGGATTCATCTTCTCTAATTGAGGCAGATATCGGGGAAGGATCAACTCCCTATCATGGTGCCTAAATAGGCCAGACCAAAGATTCCACCAACCTCTAATCAAGTGGTGAGGGAGAACACTATTTGACTTTATCCCATGAAAGAAAGGTAGATCCTTGGGGAGGAATGTTTCTACAGAAGGAAATAGTCACAATAAAATTTATTAGTATAACTGGTGTGAATTTTTTTTATAAATTATTTAAATTGTAAATAAATCAAACCTATCATGACATGAAATGACCACAAACACATCACCTCAATCCATTTTCCACAAGTAGTTTTCATCCTATATGTCTGACCTAGAAGAGAAGTTTAACAAATATCCGAATATCCCATGGTGACTCGAGGTTTGTTGGCTAGGTACCCAAATCACAACCAAAAAATAATGACCAGAAAGTCCTAAATCATGTCTAACCAGAGTCATTGCAAATAAAATGACTCAAAGAGCTTATCCTGGATATGATAATATTTTTTCAAAAACCAAGCTGTTTTTTCATCTGAACAGGATACTCACCTAGTTCATGGAAAGGTCGGAAGGGCATTCCCCATCAGCATTCTCTTGTATAAGTTCACAAATATTAATATAAAAAAGTGGTAATGATTTAAACAAATGTACAAAAGTGAAACAATTGACAATTTTAAAAATTAGTAATTGAGAGTCATAACCAAACAAGTAATTAAAGAATCCTATATTTTAGTTATATGTTTAATTCGAAATCTAGAAACAGATACTAACAAAAATGGTCCCACAACCCAATACTACTATAATAAATGTGGCCAAAACCAGTTCAAAAACACCCTATGGAAAGAGGATAACACCCACAAGATATCTCCAAGACACCTCCCATGAAAGATTGCTAACAACCTAAACTGACGTCTTCATATGCATTACCCTTAACCGTATCATGCATTATCATGTCTACTTACACCCAAAGGTGTATGTAATGTATGAGATAAAGACCAAAAGGATTCCACCCAGGAAAATATTCTATGATATAATCATTATAAGACAAATAGTTTTCATGTTTTCAAAAAATATAAATGGTACAAATAATTTTAAGGATAAAATCTTTGAATAAGAGAGGTTTTTATGAAATAATTTTTAATGTGAAAAAAAATTAATATAAGGAACCCATGATGCTAATATTACAAACCAAATATAACATATTTTGTTCATAAGTGTGATATAACTAATGATTACAAGTCACATGAAGTACCTTTAGAAACTAGATAACAATGGGACAATAGGCACCTTGTATCCCAGAGAAATGTATTATATAAACCTTGACAAATAGGGTTCTCTTTCATGATATGCTAGAAAGAAGAAACATCCAATATTCTAGTTGTCTCAAATCATCATAATTGTTTATTTAGTGTTGTATTCTAAATGATTCTACATGAAAATGGAATTAACCACTTCTGAATCATCTAGTGTAATTATCCTACTCTGCCCACCAAGGTTACCAGGGTTTACCTTTTATGATCAATCAAGTTCCATGTGTAATATAATATCACTTTCACATCCAAGTTCCATTAAAACAATATATTAACACAAAATAAGTCACTAAAAATTTTCACACCTTTAATATAATTTAATAAACCATTTAAATTTCTTATAAAAAACTCTAAAAAGTATCACATGAATTTACATACAAAAAACCAACTCCAAATCCCCCTTTTGAATTTAGAGCTCACCGACACCAATGAAAATAATACATTGCCATTGTATAATTTTATATACCAATTTCATAAATTATAAAACACTCCCAAGATGAACAATAGGGGTTTAAAATAATAATATACCCCATTTCTATAAACATGACACTTTAGAATCAAACACATATTATATCATAGACAAAACATTATTTTTAACACACATAATAAACAAGAACATGCTTAAATAATCACTCAAAAAATATAAGTTCATCACAAAATTTTAATACTTGGAACCACCTAACGTTGATATAAAAAACCCAAAATATTGATGTGAACCTTCAACCGCACCTAATTTTCACCACAAAAAAACCCAATTAAACCATCTATCCATATACTGAACTAATATTATGAATATAATACCCTAAATAATATGGAACCCTAAACCAAAACCCTATGAAAGTGGGATAAAACTTACATGGGGTATAACACACAAGTGGTAGAGGGAGAGGAGGGGTAGATATGGGTTTGGGATGTACACTGCATGAGGAGGGGTTTTTTGGAATGGATCTGTGCATTGGGGGGGATCACCAGAAGGTTCTGTCCCAGAGGAGGGGGAGAGGTAGGTCGAGGTGCTGGAGAAAGGTCACCGGGGGGAAGTTGGGTTCCTAACAATAGGGAGAAGCTAAGGGGAGGAGGAGGAGCACACAACTGCTGAGAAGGGGGTACGGTATCTCGACACAAGAATAGAGAGTGGGGGGAGGAAGAGGAGAGGATCAAATAAATAATGAAGAGTAAATGGAAAAAAGAAAAAAGAAACTCTAAAAAGAAAACATTAATATTATAATAATAATAATTATTATTATTATTATTAATGATAATAAAAAATGACTACGAGCATGTAACCAAGTGGTAAATGATTCTGCTTGGTATCCAAATGACCTAGGATAAAATTTAGACATGGATTAATTTCTGGGGGACTATAGTAGGGAACTATAGTAGGGAACTAAAATAGTACTATAACAACAATAGAATTGTAACAGCAGTGACATTGTGTGGTGGTGGCACTATAGTAGGAACTGTAGAGGCGGTGGTACCATAAATGCCCGTGTATTGTAGCAGTACTATTCTTTAAAGGTCCATTTAGTAAAAATGGGCTTTCAAGCCTTGTATTAAAGACTCATGGACTTTGGCCTTTATGATATGTAATGGTTCTCCCTCTACCGAAAATAGAGGACTTTTCTTTAATAAAAAAATGATACTTTAACAACAATGTTTAGAAAACATTATCGATAATAATAATAATTAATTATTAAAATTAATAATAATAATAACAATAATAATAATAATAATTTAATAAAAATAATTTAAAAAATTAATACTAATTTTATAAAAATAATTTAATAATAATAATAAATTAATAAAATAAAAATATTATAATTAATAATAACTTAATAAAATATTAACAATATTATTATTATTATTAATACTAATAATAATAATTTTATTAAAATAATAATAATAATCATAATCATAAAAAATAATTTCATTAGAATTATTATTAAAACTATTATTAATTCATTATAATTTTATTATTTTATTTTTTCACCAAATTACTCATATTATTAATTAAATAATAAGTTTTTTGAACACTAGGTAAGACACACTGTGAGCAGGGTGATGCAACAAGGCTTTGATCATGCTATTCCCAAGAGATGAATGATCTCAAGCCCAAAACATTAATTTATCATTAAAAACACTAAATCAAAAATAGGACTTGGCATGAGCCTTGACAAAGTATTCAATGCTAGATAAAATAACAAAATAAAACATTATTTCAAAAGTTGGGGTGTGACACTAACATTTTGCGTACACTAACTCCTTCATATATGTTCATTTTATGTTTCTATATTTTCCTCTCATTTAGTGGATCCCCACATTAGGATAATGTTACCTTAAACATTCTTGGGTAACACCTTATTGAACATAGTAACCAGATTTTTCATCACTATGATCTGCTTGTCAAACACCTTGTATGCTAGTAGTTTCAAGATGAAATTGAATTTTAGTACCATGTGTTCTATTATTTCATAAAATAATTAATTACTAGAAATTTTTATTTGAATTATATTTTCATTTTATAATTATCCCCCTTCAATGGTTTTTTATGTTCTTTTCACTACTACATTAACCAAATCAACTTCTTTCCAAATTTGGAAGATACATATTACTCTACCCTAGTGGTATAAAAGAAACCATTGAATGTATCCATGATATCTTGAATACTTACGAACCATTAAAGGTAATAAAAACCAATTGTGATTTTCGATCTTTTGAAATCACTAGAATAATCAACATAGAATTTCTTATAGAGGATCATCATCCTTGATGAAACATGTTGTATCTACAATCCCTAATTATATTAGATGATCCACATAACAACATCACAGTGATCCTCCCCAATGTTTGAAAAATAAATAAATAATTCTCCAACATAAAAAAGAAGTGTTAGTCAATGTACAAACCAACACATAAACAAATATTTCAATAGATGAATCAAAAATTACTATTTACATGCACCTGACCTCATCTTCTATTTAATTTTTCTTTAACTTAGATAACATGATGTTTCTAAAAATAAGAGTTCTAAACGATTAACTTGTGTTAATTTGATACCTTTCAAAAAAATTCTTATTTACACATTCTTGGAAAACACTAGAGTATTGGATTTTCAATTCCCCTATATACACATCCCCATTATTTTATTTGATTGACTAAGATTATTTATTTGAAATATTTAGAAAAAAATAAACATATTATCTTTAATCCAATGATTTTGAAGTCCTCCCAATATTATTTCATCCCATTATAGTTAGAGTATTACATAAGATCTATCATTCTAGGACTTATGATATATAAAATGGTCAAATATTATCCTTGTGACACTATTCTTATTCATGAAATCATCAATCATTTTGTTCCACTGTTGATGTGGTTGTTTTAAGCATTATAGAATTAAATTCTATTTGAAAATAGGCATATCATTTTGATATACATCAAACCCCAAGAGTTTATAGATTTAGATCTCATCCTCTAAATCACCCTGGAGAATGGAAGTTGTCTCATACTTAAAATCCATTTTTGAACCATCATATGAAACAATTAATAACTCTATTTGGATTGTAGTATGATTTTCTTCCAATGTAAATATTGTTGATTAATTGATTAATTGCTTATATTTAAATGTCATCAAAACTATCCAAACATTAAATCTTCAACATTATACATCCTATTCAATCTAAACAAAATAATTCTTTGAAGTACATGTTTCTCCTTTGGTATTTTAATCAACTTCAAAGTCCCACTAACATTCAATTCATTCATATCATCCTTCTTGAAAAAATCCCACTATAAAGAGTCACTAAGTGTTTCACCCTTTTTAGGAAACATGTATTCCACATTATCTATTTGGAAAATAATTTTTTTAAACCCTAAAACATTCGAATGGTTTTTTGACTCTATAATATATTCTCATAGAATTTTATGTACTTATTAGTGCTTTATTTTCATCATCATAATCTCTCGTTCCCCTTTTAGCTGATTGTTTTTCCAAATGAATTTTTTTTATAGTTTCATAGTTCATGAAAATTATAGAACATTTAGAAATGGTATAAATTACAATTAATTAAACTAAATGTTCAGTATCGTTATCATTTTCAAATATTCAATGATTTTTTATAGATCAACTTGTACTATAGTAGAATACTTATATTCATCCACTTAAAATTCTGCAATGTTCTAATACATCCTGAGGATATCCTCATTCAGGATTACATATGGAGTTTTGAGGATTATTTGTTGAACATCATGCCATAGATGGTCAATAAACACTTTATTTCCTTATATTATAAGAAAAATTAATTTGTAATTTTCCTCAACTTATCTATGTCCTTGGTATCATCATGAGAATAAGTAATTCATTTAATGATTTTGAGATGTGAAACTATATTTATTTTATGAAACAAAATTTTTTGATGTAGACCTTTTCAACTATGATAGATGGAATCGTATTATCCAATTATTCATTCTTATTATTTGCTTCTTCCCAAATGTCCTAAAAAATATTACAGTTCCGATGAATGTATTTAGCCTTTTTAATCAAATACTATTTAATACTCTCTACCACTACATTCTATTGTAGTGTTCCAAGTACAATTCTCTAAATCCAATTCCCATTATTATGAAGGAAGATACATAATTTTGTATTGTTATATTAACTGACATTATTATATAATAATAATCTCAATTTTCAAACACTTTTAAACATCACAATGTACATCAACTATATTAAGGAATCAAAAACATCATATTTATTTTTAATAAAATAAAATTATACCTTCCTCAGGGAACCATAAAAAAATATCAGAATGTTTCTAGATCTTCCATGATATCGAAATATTTTTAGTCCCCATGCATCTGTGAAATCTTTCACCAACTTCCAGTCTCTGGGATTTCATACCATCAGGTCGAATGAAACCCAGTTTTTAATTCTAATCATATAAATATAATATATTTTAATAGTTTTTTAAATTAAGTGTTAAAATTCTATTCCCTAATTAAACTTTTTGGTTATTATCAATATGGTGACAATGTATACAAACCCATACATTTAGAATTTTATAAGTATCAATCCCAACCATTTCACTCCAATTGGATATTAAGTCTAGATATAATGTTATTTCCTCGACTCCACAATACACAACCATGGATCCCTGAATCACTTTCAATATACCACTATAAGAAGTTGTACCAAATGCTTTATTATTTCACTTGCCCACTAGAATGGGATTCTTCATAAGACCATGAATACATCTCACTCATATCTACTGTAGAAAACTCCAATTATATTTCCATAGATTATAATTTAATTTTATAACAGCTTCTAGGGATTTATCACGTAGTAGAAGGAATTCCCCATAGATTCCAGATACATTTCATGATATGAATCTACGATCTTTTGATGTATGGGATGATTCAAAAGAGGAAAACACCCTTTAATCTATCAAATTATGAAACATGAGTTCTAGAGTGCCACCATATTCCATTGTGTTAACATATTTTCACCTCCTGATAGACATTCCATTGGAATTTCCCATTATATTTATATAGTTACTATGATGATGTCCTCACATACTACAATTCTAGTAGTTAAAACAGGAACCAATAAATTTTCGTAAACTCTTATCTTATACATTTTCATCATATTTATGTTGATTATTATGACGATGACATCTTTCGCTTCCATTACAATTCAATTCATTACCTAATGGTTCTTGAATGTGTCCTCTATTGAGCTCTATATTAGGTATTAAATTTCAGTTCTCTTTAAACATATGAATATATTTTCTTTAACAATTGATTTATATTGTAACCATGTCATCCCAAAAATATTTTAATGATAAAAAATGTAGATTATTCCACACCTAATCTATGAAGGATAGTGTTAATGAATCAAGATAAATTATAATCATGTTGAGTTATTAACTTGATTTATCGGTGATTGTCCTTTCAATATCCTCAGTCTAATCAAGCCCCACATCCAAACCAAATTGTTTTAAAATATTTTGACACATCTCTTGTATCCCACCATATGTAAAACAATATTCTTATTCTACATGATATTGAAGAAACATTACATTCCAATGTTATCTTCACCATTCCTAATGCTTTTTAGTCTATCATTTATCATTATCCATTCTCCATATTATTGTTTTATTACCCAATAGATGTTCAAGATCATTCTAGAAGATATAATACACAATATAAATATTCTAAAATTTAAATTCTATTTCATTGAGCAAACTAATATAAAAAATTCCTTAATCTATTTCCATATCATCCGATGAAGGCATGACCAACTAAAATTTAATATGACTTTTGGAAAATTGATAAAGTTACCTAAATTTATGTTTGATTTTCAAATCAATTATACCATCAATACAAGTTTTTCTTGTAATAATATTCCACATAATAGAGATGATGAATACACTAGATATACATACCATGGGTTCACTGAATGTTTTTATCCACCAATAGTTTAGAACATCACAATTTCAAAAAACCGGTTCATCTATTAATTTCATAGAGAATAAAAATTTGGAAGAAAGAACACAACCTAATAACCTTTGAAAATATGAATCACACACACAAGTAAAAAAGTAATATTAAAGAAAAGAAGTTAAATTAGTTTCAAACTATTATGAATTTTTTTGATGTCCATGGTAGAATATTGAAAAAAAAAATTATTAATATAATTATATTGTTTAAAAACACTTTATCTTTGAAATACATGATTAAAATCATTTTAATTGAGTATAGTAAAGTATATATAATTACATATATTTTCAATACATAGTATCTAGTCCCACATTATTTTTTTTGGGTTTATAGTTTTTCAAACTGGAAACACAGACCACTAACATTTTTTATCAACAATTTATTGAATTATCTATTTTGATAAGGGCTATACAGAATAAACCATCCCATAGGGTAAAATGTTACATTTTCCTAAACACCAATCTATAAAAAAATCCATCACATTTATGAAAATTTCTTATGATCTAACCCATATATTTATGTCTCATATTACTTCAATTAAATGAATGAAAAGGAAAATTACACGAGACTGAACATCTAGTGATTAAACATTTGATGGATTAAATAAAAAATATTTATCCAAATTGAGAACTATTTTTGGTACATAATAGAATCCTGATAGTTGATGATACATAAAAAAATAAATATATGACTATTTACAATATATTTGGGAACTTTAAATCATCATGTTTTATCTATGATAACTTTTGGTATGGTCTGATTTGTATAACTGCATCAAATAACCCCATTAATTTTATATCATATGTTATGATATGAAAAGATTACCATGATTTCCTAAAACATTAATTTTATGATAAATAATAGCTGCACGGATAATGAATTCCACTATATATCCCACTACATAGAACACAAGTTTTATAAAATCCCTTCACACATATAGAATAAATAAATTATATTTTATAAATTTATTCTTCACATGGAAACATATTCTTCTCTAAAGATACCTATAATAATCAATCATTCTTATTGGTTTCATTGTGTTACACCTTTATATGAAGGTATGGATTGCTATTTTTATGATTTCATTATTTGTATCTATAGATTTGCATGTTACCATTTTCTAAAAATAGTAAGGTGGAATATATATTCAATGAAACTATCATAGATTTTAGGTCACAGGTTCTGATGGTTCATGGGTTCATATAAGCATTCATAGATCATTAAACTCACAATATGTAAAAATCAACTATTTGTTCCCCACGATAGACCATTGATGGTGATTTCTACATGTATGATCATAAAAATAATTCAATAGTGTGAGTTTTTTCTAGGGAAGATCTTGTGTAAACTAGAATTGGTCTCTCCACATCTACACTTGGTTGACAGGTTGGTCTAAGGTTCCATTACAACTTATGTATCACGTAGATTGACCTTCATCAATGTTTGTGTAGTGAGTCATATTAGTGGGATATAAATCATAATTAGTGATAATTCATTGTATATGCTAGAAGTGAGTAACTAAAGAGTTTACATGCATAAATATAATTTGGAATTTGTTTTCACAATGAAATTGAAACCCTGGTTACTATTTTTGATATGATAAAAGGCTTCAATGGATTCCATAATAGGGTTTTTATTTGGGATAACATTATTTTTTGATATTAAATGGAATGAAAACTTTTTTAAGTGTGTTTTATTTTATTTTATCAATGGTGAATAAATTTATTCTGAGGGATTTCACTCATATAGAAATTATGTTGTTGAAATTTTAATGGTTTTCATATTGTAGTTTTATTTATAAATAAATATTTATTTATTTTCAAATATTTCTATATATAAAATTTATTCTAAATCATATTAGTCGTTTTTTAAATAAAAAATAATTATTACTTATAAAAAAATTATAAATTATCCTTTTTATTTATGTTATAAAAATGTAGTAATATATATATATACATGTACAAATGTATATGTAAAGTTAAATAAAAATATATGTGTGTCCGTTTCTTTATTAACATACAAATATATATATATATATATATATATATATTCATGTATATAATTTAATACATGTAAATAAATATGATCATAAAATGTACATAAATAAATTTCAACATAATTATAAATGTGTTTATTGATATTTATATTTACATTTATATATAAGCACAAACACAAGAATATAAATAAATAGGAAGACACACACATAAACACTCAAAAACCCAAAAATGATTTATAAATGAATTTAAAAATAATTATATGTATACATATAAATATATAAATACATAAATATATGAATATTTAAATATATAAATATAAATATGAACACACACACGTAACTAAAAAAATAATCATGAAAAAATGTACACACACAACCATATATTATAAATTTATTTACAACTAATAATATATATATATATAATTATATAAATACATTTATCAATATATGAATATATATACATTTATGTGAATAAATACATGATAAGGATTCATTTAAATATATACAAATAAATATATATCATAAAATATAGAAAATATTAGGTTGCTATAGAGGTAATGGGAATTCACCTTGAACAGGGAGGTACCATGTAAAGATATATGGAGTTGTGTGTGAGGAATGAATGGGATGGAGGGGTGTAAATGTTGATATATTTGGGTAGAACGAGTTGTAAGAAATCCATAAAGGTTAGAGTTGTGTTAGGGTCCTCCCACATGAGCATTTCTAGTGGTGGGGTGGGATAGAACTTATAAAATGGGTCTTCAGAGTAGGGAAAATAATTTTTTTTAAAGATTAAATCTATTCAATTGTATCATGAAACTGAAAAAAGAGACTATTGTTTAAGGGTGTTTGTATCAAAATATCTTTTTTTCACTCGTAAAGAATAATTATAGCACTTATAAAAGTATATTTTTTGTAGTTCAATGGATTAAAAAGATTAATATACAATACATGTCTCAAAAAAATGATTCCTTATTAAAAAGAAAATAGAAATATTATTACCAACCATATCCCAGTCAAATGACTTTTGAAAAAAAAAATGAATCATGTACAAGCTCCCATAACACATCTTAATAGTATCTTACGAAGGGGGGTATGAAAACAATGTGTTGAAAATTTTTTATAATGCATCTCAGGATAGTGAAGTGAAATTTAAAAACCAAGTAATGGAAATAATCTTTTAAATACAATTTAATAATAATTAAAATATAAATATTAAGGAAATTAAAATAATATTAATAAACATGTAACGACCCGACCAGAGTTACCCAGAGTCGGTGCATTATTACATAACATTGGCATGATCACAAAAGATCATGTCTCGAAAGACTGATTAGTTTTGTAGCCTTGGAAACACTAGATACATTCATAAGTCATACATTACATCATAAAGTGAAAAAATACAACAACATAGTCTCTATAGTCCACACTAATATCCTCTCATTCTATCCCTATAGGTGAGTCATAAAATACTTCATGGCATCCTGGGAAAAATAAAACATAGAAAGGGGTGAGCTCAGATGCACAGTAAGGATAACAATATAGTGAAAAAAATAATAAATAAGCATAAACATTTAAGGAAATGTATAACTAAAACAAAATCCTTTTGAACATAAAAATCATCATAATAGGGAAAAAATAAATTTAAATAATTTTATTTACTTATTCACATTGATATTCTACTAGTTTAATTATCACATGCAATATCAATAACCACTTTCATAATGATGGAATGCATAATGCCAGACTATCATAACCACATAGTCAAGGCCTTGTTCCAAGACTACAAATAAGATTTTTTTCAAGGCCTTGTTCCAAGACACTAGTTTGTCTCATGAGACCTACCGATGCATCGAGGATCTATATCGGGCTCCACCCGTCACTTAATAAGTCCAATTCATTCCTCATATGAACAGGTTTAAACATAACATAAGCATTCGTATTAAAACTAACATATGAAATGTCAATACTTTCTACATTAACCATGAATGGTATAAAAATAACACATCCACAGTCAAACATATCACAAAACCTTCAATACAATATGGGTTTTTTGTATCATAATAAATCAAATTCAAATAAGCCTAAAATCCATCAAAGTATGTTGACATAGATGAAATCAAAACTACATCAAAAAAATATCTCTTTTTTGAAATCATTTAAATGTCACATAATTATAAAATAAAACATTTAATTTGAAAATATTCTTATATTCTTGTAAGGGAATCTTCAATGATTTTATAATGGTGGAAAATAGCTGCACCTGCCATATAAGTTAAAAACATTCATAGCTTAATTATGTCGAAAAGGTTAAAAAGGACCTTGTTTGGAAAACGACAGAAAGATTACTTTATAAACAACTTATAAAAAGTAAAAAAAAGGTATAAATAACTTTAACCCATAGTCTATAAAATTGTAATATTGTTTTGAAATACATTTTTAAGAAACATGGATGTGGATGATAAAGAGGTCCCATTAGATACTTAGGTAAAAACAACCTCGGATAATAAAGAGATTGTGAAAATAACCCTTACCTTTTACTTTTCCTTGGTGGAGGGTAGGATAAAATACTGTATAATGGTGAAATAATAGTTAATAAATTATAAAATAATCATATACATTAATATGATATCATATATGATCTTTTAACATTGTTTTGTTATTAATATCTTAGTATTATCGCCGTTTCAGGTGTTAACAGATTCGTTTTCCTTTATATTTTTTATTCTGTGAGTCATATTTTTATGGATGGGAAGTATCAAATTCATATCCATAATGATATCAAGTCTTCAAACATTATTTTTAATCATCTAATGAAAATTAGTCTTGAATGGATACGACGGGGAATGAATCTCATCGCTTTCGGGGAGACGATAATCCTTATGCACGCACGAGCGACAATATCATTCTTCTGATATTAAAATAATATATACTTGGATGTTATATCATATATAAATAATCATTATCATGTTATATTTATTATTTAAAATAATTACACATCATTATTATACTCATCCAAATAATAATGTATTGAATTACAATTACACCACGACGTGGAGACGGTAATCCGTACGTACGCACGTATGGTGAAATCTCATTCAAATAATGGATAGAATAATTAATATGGTTGTACCATATTTATAATAACATCACAGTATATATAAGCTAATGGAGTTATTATTTTAGAATATAAATAACAAAGAATGAAGAAGTGGAAGAAGAAAAGAACTTGAAAGAGGGTGGTGAAATTATTACCTCCTCTTCGGGTTCTTCCTTTTGATTTGAGGAAAAGGGCTCCTTAAGTTGGCTTTCTGACTAAAGTATGTCCTCTAGGGTGAAGTGAGGTAAGTTTAGAGGATATTTGGGCAGGGTTTGGGCGAGCCAAAATGCTTTGAATGTGTGAATTAGAGAGAAGGTGGAGTGCCCTTTTTTTATAGGGTGAGGGGTACCTTTGGAAAAGCTAGAAATATGATTTTATAATCAAATAATTTTTGGTTTCTCATGGCTTAAAATAGATTATTTAAAGGATAAACTAGGTATGGGTCGAAATTCACAAAACCATTAGGTTTTAGAAAGGTTTGGGTCACTATATTAACCTTCACTTTTAGATTTAACGCTTAGTTAAATAGTTTGACATTTACCATGTCTCTTTGTACTTTTATATTAAATGATTAATAAACTTACTATAAAAGGCCAATAGAACCCCAATTGGTTTATTAATGATACAACTATCATTATATAAGTTTTTTTTACAAACCATAGATTTTTAGGAATAGAATATCAATTAAGAATATAATATTTGTTTTAAACACTCTTTTATGTCAATTTTGACACTATTTGGTATTTTCTATTTTCTAAATTGATAACATCATTATTACTTCAAAAAAAGTTTATATGAACAACCCTAATATGTTATATTAATATATAAAATTATTGAAATTCATAAAAAGTCTCAAATTACATTTATTTGGATATTTATAATATCAATTATTTTACTATTTCATTAATTAGGTAATTACTGCATCACCACTGTGTCATAAATAAATTAAATTATTTAATATCTAACAATTATAAATAAAATACCATTATTTAGTAAATATTTTTAGATTTATAATTAATATTTATAATTGAATATATATTTTGTATAACCCTATATTGAAATGGTTTTAGTTATTAAACTTCGTTCTTTAACTCTTTTAACTCTTCTTTGAATTAAATAATAATAAATGTCCTAATCTAATCAAAGTGAACCAAAGAGGTTCATATTTTATTTCTAAAGTTGTTTTTGGTCTAATTATACTTTGAAAATAGAATTAGTACATGTTTTAGGGTAATAATAATAGCATTTTTACCCTTAATTACCCTATTTTCTTTTAACCGAGGTTAATAAAAGTAAAAAAGTTATTATTCACCAAAAATTATTTTTATCTTATTGAACCAAATTTTCCTCCTTGATATTAACCGTGTCTCTTGGATTTTTTAAATTCTACTCACAAAATCAGTAAAATTTAGTTTTATGTGAATTTTCAAATTCTCCTGGGAGATGGGTAAAAGACAGTGAAAATTTCAATAAAATTTTTATATATCTGAAATTATTATAAACTAACTCCAATGAATTACAATGAACTTATATAGGTATTATGTATATATTTTGACCTAAAAAATATAATTAAATAAAACAAATAATTAATTAATACAAATTTGGTTTTAAACTATAACTCAGTGTTTTTCACTATTGATCAAAAATTAAAAGTTTTTAGAAAAATACCAAAAATTCACCCTAGGCTAATTTCGATATTCTGAATCCAAAAATTATTTCTATTTTACCAAATTCAAAATATATAAGTTTCATTCATTAATTTCAAATTAATTCCCGCTATCAAAACCAAAAGGAGTATTTTTAAGAAATAATAACTATCAAAATATTGACACTTGTTTATGTCCAATTTCAAAGTGGAATTGCTTTCAATGACCAGTATTTTATTAAATAGTAAAAATATAATCTATTTATACTTCCAAACCATTAAAATGTATAATTTAACACTATAAATTATTTTGATTAAAAAATTTGTTTTCAGTTAAAATATATTATTTTCACTATTCACCAAAATATGAAAGTTATTAGAAAAACACAAAAAAATTATTGAAATTAAATTATTATGTCTTGATTCTAAATAATAAGTTTATTTTGTCTAATAGAATATATAAAAGTTTCAAATATTGGATTTAAAAAGGGTTAATCATTAAAAGGCGGTAAAAGTGCACTTTTTAAAATTAATACTTCTTTTATCTGAGTAAAATTAATTTGTTCTTACATTATGTCTATTAAACTAATTATATGGATTATAAAATTATAAGTATTATATATAGTTCAATATTCAGTTAATAATATTCATAACCGCTTTTGAACGGGTAGTTTGGTAATCTTGTGGTGCGCTCGAATTTGGTGTTGCGTGTAGAGCAAGTTATTGAATTACTTTGAAGAAATAACATATTATGAATTCTTGGGGTGTTACAAAACACATAAAATATTTATTTAAAAATTTATCAAATCTTTCACTATAGGGAAATAAATCAGGAAATAATATAGTTATTCTTTTTATCTCTTGGAAACATGAATGATTTAAGTAAAATTTAATATTTCAATAGGTTCCATTCTTCCCTGTGGACTTTTATAAATAATTTTCCCTATTTTATTTCAATCATGATTATAATGACAAAAACTGAAGAAAAATAAAATTTCATTTTTAAATTAATAATTGACTTATTTATGTAATGTATATATAGATAACACTTGAACGACGTTGGTTATATTGTACCATTATATGTTACATCCTATTGGATTTAATGGACCATTAAGCATCATAACCTTTGATAATATATATATCGAAATGTGATCGTATGATTAGTATATATTGAGGGTTATCATGAAGTCTTGTTGAACAGATGAATGAAGTGATGGCCTCAACCAGTAGAATCGTACCCTATGAATCCCATTTATTAAAGAATATAAGGGAGATGGTACCCTGAGGATTTTTCCATGATCAAAACCAAGATGAGATCTATAAACTACATCATGAGAGAAACTATTTTTGGGAGAAGTTTCACCACAATGAGATCATGACCAAAGCTTTATTTGATGAGCTACCCCATTAGAATCTCAATGTAACACACATTACCCAAAGTCCAGTTGTAGGTTTAAGAAGGTATTATGAATGTCAAAACTATCAGAATGAATATTTATATTTTCTTTGCAATAAAATATTGAAAATATTTCTTCCTAATAAATTTTAATTTATAAATGATTAATAAATGAGTTTGATAAAAATTAGATTTTAATACAACAAAAGTTGAATTGTATTTTTGGGTAATATACATTTTCCTTTAATATATTTCAATGAATTCATTCAATTTTAAAATAAATTATATTTTAATAAAATATTATTATTAAATTATTTATATTAAGTATAAATGAAAAATAATTTTATGAAGTGAAAATTTAGGTTTTTAGGGTAACCAAACTTTTATTGTAAAAAAACCTGTATTTTTCAAAAATATATGAATTTTACTTTTAGAGTGTGATATATAGTATTTACATAATTAATATAACAAAATAATATTATTTTTGGAATTAACATGTTTAAATTATCAAATTGAGATTTTTTCATTATTCTTTGAGTCAAATGAACTTCTGAATAAAAATTAAATATCATATTAATACAATGTATGTATTGTGACATCGTAATGACCCAAAAGTGATTTAATATGTTCTATAAATGGTATCCTTTAACAAATTTATTCATTTAGATTAAATATATTTTTTTTGGTTATTTTATTTATTTTTTAAACCCTTTTAGAATCCTCCAAAACCTATATTATATTTTAAGGTGTTAAAATCAATTGTTTATATTAATGACTCACTCCATTTCACCAAAGGTAATATTTTAATATGTCTAGTTCATGGAATTATAAGATAATGACATTCACTCCCCATTAGTTGGAATAATTGGAAAACCCCTAATAAGAAACTATAATATAATTAACTACTCTATCATGTTTATATTGGATGGATAATGTTCATTTTCTATTTGTACGGCGTTTTATCAACAAAAAATGTACCTTCACCATACTATTGGAAAATATATTGTCTCTAAATGTTTTTTTGAAAGATAAAATTGTTCTCATGCAATTATAATCTTATTAATAGGTAATATATATGTTTCTTAAAGTATTTATCAATATATTCAAATGAAAAATAAATCGGTTGGCAATAATATTACAAATATATAATATCTTTTTATAAATTTAATTTAAATAAAAATTATAAAAAAAATTATAGTAGAATTGCATATTATATTTATTAATTTATCATATATAATACACATGTTTTAATTATCAAATTTACTATTATTTTCACACATGTTCATACTTTGAAAAATAGTAATTATAGAAAATAAATTTTTTACACAAAATGGATTAATAAATAATTGAGATTCATTGATACCTAAAAAAGACTATAAAAAAAATAAAAAACCCTAGGATCAATATATACAGTGACCATTGTGGTATCCCCACTCCCCCAAAGAATAAATTTAATATAATAAATTTACAAAAATCCTCCAGCACCAATAATGGTTGAATAATATTTACTTTAACCAAAGATCTATCATCACCCACCAAGTATACCACTTTAAAAAAACCAAGACCACTCTAGTACATGTGATGAACTTGAAGTCGCAATTATGAAACACCCGTTATTTATAATATATACACTACACTCAAAAATATAACATGCCTAAAAATTGGTGCAAAATATCATCAAGAATTAGAATGAAGGAAATTGCACAAAATGATCTACATAAAATGGGATTTTTTATTCATCATCCATGTTAACATATGAACAAATCATGTCTAATTTAGTATCAGTGAATAATATCAATTCAGTACGATTCCTTACCCACTAGCTCCATTATCTACACAAAATATTACCAAATAGAATACCCACAAATTAGTACAAAATTACTCTAGGAATTGGATAAAAAATATTAGTACGAAAAACATAAAAAACCACCCTCATAGAATGATAATTGTTTATTCATAAACTCTTTTGAAATCAACAAAAATAAATTCACCTAATATAATAGTTAGGAACCACAAGTCACTACCTTTCCACAACCTTAAACTCTAAGATCCAACCCACACGCAACCAACATGAATACCAAAAAAATCTATGAATTATTTTTAAAACTGAATCTAAAATAGGAATAAATAGAAGTGTAAAAAATTAATTAAATGTGAATGATATAATAAGAATGAAAACATTGTAGAACATTTTGAGTTTCCTGATTTTACTTTTTTCAAGATTATGGATACACAGTATGGGAATGAAAATATAATTTTGAAATAAATATAATATGTATTTTTAGTATTTATTTTTTTCATGTTCCAATATATTAAATTCTCATTTATATTCCCATTGAATCTCAAGATTCTTGATGTGAAATATATTAAAATTTAAACATTTTATACCAATGTAACATTAAATACTCGTATAAAATTTCTCTCCAATAAATATATAGGTTTGTGATGTGAATACTATAATGAAAAGTTGTTTTAATATAAGTATGCAATATTGAAAAAATATGAATAATTTAATTAAAAAAATATATAATTCTCATAATATATAATGGGTTTTAATGGTTATAATTAATTATAAAAAATCTAGATTCCATTTTGAAAACAATTAAAATAGTAAAAATTAATATTTAAAGGCTACAAACATTTTAATACACCATATATATAAAAAACAACATAATTGTATAGTGGCACTCAAGGGAATGAAAAATTTGATCTCACCTTTCCACTTAGGATGTTTTTGACATCCTTGAATAGAATCTTACATAATTTGGTTTCCTCAAAAACAACATCCTCTATAGATTTTTCTTCAAAAAAAATTCACATGCTATGTGCATCTTTGTATCTTGGAAATGAATAAATTCCGATAGAGTCTAACATATGAAATTTATTATAAAAAAATTAGAACAATTAAGAATGAACATTGGACATTTTAGGAACCATGAGAACTTTCTATATGATTTTGGACTCAAATACCATAAAAACAAGTAATATGTAGCATTCCATCTAAACCATAGTTTAGAATACAATCAATATTCAAGGAATTATAATGATTAAAGATCACAAAATATAGAAGAGTCTTCAATAAGATCAAAATAAAAAGGGAAATAATATATGGGACTAAGATCTAAAAGCATATAAGTCCAAAAGTAATGATGAGATCAAATAAAGACAATGAAACTATTTTACTTCCAACCAATAAAAATATTCAGTTAAGAATATTAAAGTAGATATTACTATAAATTATACATTTGAATCGTTATTGAATCCCACATGTAGTTAAATTTTTCAATGAATATTATAAAGTAGAAAGTAGTACTTCATGGTAAAAAACTATATATATATATATACACATATTCAAAATTTACATTAAAAAGGATAAGAAATGAAAAATATATCATATTATTTGGTTTTAAACAACATATTTAAACTATATATTATAATTTTGTTGGAATTTTATAGTGGTGTTGCAAAATATACATGACAATGACAAGTAAATCTAATTTATAGTATATTTTTTAATGTTTAGTATATAAAAAATGTAGATTTAATTAATGTTGAAGCTTTATATAAATTCGTAATGACATAATCGTCATTTTCTATGAAACTAAATAATTATATATAATGTTTTTTATTATATACACAAAATCCAGAATGATATCTTCTTCATAAAATCCTTAGAATAACCTTCTCCCCAATAAATATATAAACCAATTAGTTTAAAACAATAAATATTGTGATTAAAATAGTATATCTATGAACATTCATAAATAACATCAATATGTTTTTTAAAAAATGTTAATAATGCTGCTGATTTTTAGAGAATCTTTATGATGCTTAGAATGTTCACAATTAATATGAAATGAAAAAATATATTTAAGGTATTGGAAGTAAATTTTTTTGCCGAAATAATAAATTATTTATATATTTTTTATTTAATGGAAATTATTATTAGACTAAAATATATGTTATCAATTATATGTTATATCTAAATATTGAAATTCAAGATGTTAGTTGTAAATTGAATATAATTATAATCTACTATAAAATCTTATAACATTGTTGTGATTTTTTACATTGTGCTGAGCAATTCCAACCATTGATTTTGTTTCATATAAATTTTCAATGTATTAATCATAAGAAACCATGTCTTTCAAGGAGAAAATAATTCCAATATTGAATAACACAAATAAACCATACATCATACAAGATCAGAACCTTCTTCCAAAATGATTACATACAAGATCAATATCAATAACTTCCTCAAAAGAACACACCCTTAGTTTGTGGTGTTATCAATTGAATCCTTCAATACAGAGAAGAAAAATATATCTAGAATCACTTCCATGAAAATATTTTATTTTCTTATTTGAGTTAAAATATTTTGGATCAGATACGAGAAAATACTGACAATACAATGTGTGGAATTCCAACCAAAGGAACAACTAAAAAGCATGAAATTGATCACATTTCAAAACAAAACATTGAAAATATTGATCAAATAAACAAACATAATGTGTATTTCAATTTGAAACATTAGTACCCATTTGAGAAAAAACATAAACCATGAACGAACACCAAATCCATCACACCCCCATCCAAATTCATTAATAAAAACGGAATTATAGTGTTCCAAAATAGAGAGATGACATAGTCAAACATTACTACTAGGAAGCATGATCATGAAAAATATTTTGGAACCCATTGGATCAAGATGAATAGATGAACACCACTCTATGATGGGAGGACCATATTCATGGATTATTGGGTACTCTAAAGATGATAACTAAATCAACCCATAATGATGACAATCTTTGAGATCATTCTTCCAAAACATGATACAAAACAGTGAAATCAAAAAATATGGAATCATAATTCGATAAACAAAAAATCAAATAGTGAAAGGAAATTTTGTTTGAAGGTTGATTCAAAATGATGGTTAATAGACACAAAATACAGAACACTAAATGAAACATAAACATCATAAAAATATATATACGAGGCCTACTGCGTATATCATCCCAAGAAAGAAGAACAATACTTCACTGAACTTGATAAAATAGAGATCTGTGGTGGTTGTGGGGTGGAAGGTGAGATGATGACAATGAGATCTAAGCTGGGGTGATTGGAGGTGTGTCCAAATCATGGTAGGATGATATGTTAGGTGAGGTAGTGGGGCATGATGCGGGGTGGTGGGAGGTGAGGCCAAAAAATGGGCAGGGGGTGATGATGTCCATGAGTAATAGTCACCAATTTGGTTTCTAGTAGTTCTATTATTTATTAAAATGTTTATTAAATAAATAATATTGAAAAACTTTAAAACTGTTAATATTTTTATAAAAATAAATAATCAATATTCGAAAATATAATAACATATAATATATTGAGAAAATTGAATGTTGAAATAAATTATTAGATATTTTTAAATAAAATATTAAGAAATAATAAACTGCATGGGTCATAAAAATAATATATATATATATATATTCTACATCTCTGTTAATTGGTTATTGATAAAATCTTTTTTATTATATGTTTTATTTTAACATTTTATATTGCTGAAAAATGATTTTTTGGCAATATAATTATTAATGATAGATTCATGTGATTGTAAAAAAATGTTTGTTTTATATGATAATGAAAAATATTCAACTTTTGGTAAATGATATGTTGCTTCTAAATTATCAATACCAAAAAATATATCTATCTGTAAAAATAATTATTGGTATAAAAAATTAATAAAAATAAAACATATTATCAATTAGAATTACACATTTTTATAGAAATATATTTTATCCTTCTATCATTTTCTAATGGTTGAATACTTTTTTTAGTAAGGTTTTTGGTTTTCATTACTTTATTCTATATAACCAAAAACCTATGTTTGGAATGTGATGAAAAACACCCCACTCTTTTCTTATTTAAAAACACGCAACTCCCATTCCTATTGACTAGAAACAATTGGAGCATGAATATTATCCACCATTTATTCCCTAGAACCATCTCGTGGTTCACCAAGCTATAACACCCCAAGCTTCGATAATATGCTTCCTTTTTAAGTAATTCAATAGGGTACGATGTATGCAACACCGAATTCTAGCGCACCACAACCCATCAAACTAGTATTTTAAAAAAAGGTTATGAATAGTATTAACCACATTTTGAATTATATATATCCCATATTATTTTAAAATTCATATTTTTTTCATAGACATAATATAAGGAACAATTCAATTTTTCAGATAAAAGAAGTATTTTTCAAAAAATGCATTTTTCTAACCTTTTAATGGAGAAACCTATTTAAATCCAATATTTAATAATATTATACATTAAATTAAATTAAATTATATTATTATTTAGAATAAATACATAAAAATTTATTTTGGATAAAATTTTGGTACTTTTTTGACAACTTTCACATTTTGATGAATAGTGAAAATACTAAATCTCAATTTAAAACAACTTTTTTTAATCGAAATAATTTATAGTTTTTAATTAAACCATTTCAGTGGTTTTAAAGTATAATTAGATAATATTCTTATCATTTAATATAATACAGTTCATGGGATGTAATTTCAATATTAAATTGGACATAAACACATGTCAATCTTTTGATAGTTTATACTTCTTAAAACCAAAATTTTTTGTTTCGACAATGGGAATTAATTTTAAATTAATTACTGAAACATCGGAGTTTTGTTTTTAAAAAATGGGTTCCATATTTGGAATCATAAGTTCTAAATTTTTTATATAGGTACCTTTTATTTTTGGACATTATGAATAGTAACATCAGTAATTATTTTTATTTACCATGGTTAAAGGGTAAATCAGGTAAATAAGGGTAACAAAAAAAATATTATAATAATACAAAACTACCCTAACATGTTTCCTAGTCCAATTGGATGAAATTTATTTTACCCGGAGCATCCATAAGCTGAAGTTTTTGTATTTGGGGACCACTTGGGTGTGATAATGACATGTTATGAAAATTAATTTAAAGTAAAGATAATTATAACATAAACATATATCTGTTACTAAATAGATTTTACTATATGATTATATAACTCATATAAATACCAATAAATATTCATTATAAATCTAATAAAATATCCTACATCATGTTATTTAATTTATAATTTTAATATATAAAATAAATATATTTATTTATGACACATTAATGATGAAATATTTTCTTTATTAATTAATAAATGAAATATATGATATTATAAATATTGAAATAAAAATAATTTGATAGGTTTGATTCCATAGAATAATTTTTTAGAAAAATATAACATGTTAGGGTTGATTCAATGTATTTCTTAATAATTAAACAAGTTTTTATGACCTTCAAAAAAACAAATACAATATAGTCACAAAATTAACAGAAATGAGTTTTTAAAAAAAATACTATTTTATAAAATGATATACTATTTCTAAAAATATATGATTCGAAAAAAGGACTTATATAATTTATATATGTCATTAATGAACAACTTTAGGTTATCTTGGGATTTTATTGTAACTATATTAATCATGTTGTTCAAACATACAAGAAGACACGGTAAATGATAAACTATTTAACTAAGAGTTAAATATAAAAGATAAGGTTTACATGGCTACATAGTCATGTTTAAAAAAATAATATGAGTGTATTTATACCCATATAAACCATATCCTATAAATAAATCAATTTTATTCTATTAGAAAAATAAAATAAATTTATAAAAAAATTAATAAATTATGTTTTTTCCAAAGTGATTCTCACCTCTCTTATAAAAGGGAACCACCCTATATTTTAATTAACACCTTAAAAGCCGTTCGGATCAGCCAAAACCTTCCCAAATCTCATCCTAACTTCCCTTAATTTAACTGAGCGGCCTTACCTTCAGCTAAAAGACAACCTATGGATCCCTTTTGTAGAAATCAAAAATAAACAGCTGAAGAAGATGTAATTATTTTATCACATCTCTCAATTTTCTTTTCTTCTTCTACTTCTTATTTCATTATTTATACCATACTAAAATAATAAATAAAGTACCTTATACATTCTAAGATGTTATTATATATATGTTACAACTATATTCATTATTCTATCCATCCTATGATTGACAAAATCACTGTGTGTGCATACGTATGGCTTATCATCTCCACATTGTTGTGTGGTTTGTTATTCAAAACAAACTCATATGGATGGGTTTAATAATGAGAATAATTAATTTAAATAAAAAATATACCATGTTAATGATTCTATATATATAATATAACATCCAATTAAACACCTTTTCACCGTCAATAGAATGATATTATCACCCGTGTGTACGTACGGTGTACCGTCTCCACGATGCAATGAGATTCATCCCCAACGATCATCATTGAAAATTTTTTATAAATATATATATATATTGATTATGTATGAAATTTATGAAATAAAATTTATACTGGAATAATATATATTAATGTTTATAAATATAATTCTTGTACTCACTTCTATACTATACGATTAAAAAATGAAAGCAATGTTCACTAGTAGATACAGACTACTATCTCCATGAACGATGTTTCCTTTTAATATATCTATCTGTTATATGTATTTATAATTCGAATATATATGATATATAAATCATGTTATATATTATGGAAGTAATTAAATCATGATATATGGGATATGATCAATAATAACAAGGTAAATCACGTATGATAAAGAAAGAAATTATTACCTGAAATATTACTTTAACAAAGAAAATTATTACTAATGGTGTTGTATGAAGTCATAAATGAATCATATATGATATCATAAATATGAATATGGTTCTATATAGATTAATAACATACTATGGTTATTATACCAGATGTTAAACGTGCCATCGACTAAAGGAAAGTACAAAGTAAGGGTTAATTCGTCAATCTCATTATTATTCAAGATTATTTATGTGTAAGTATTTAGTAGGAATTATTTATCATCCATGTCCATGTTTCTCAAAAAAATGAGCATTAATCTTTTAAAGTTTTATTGATGGTACTCTTTAACTAGATCACCATTTTAAAAAATTTGAGGATTTATTTTTATAAATCTATTTAATAATGTCCTTGTTTTCAAATTGATTTTAAGGATTTAATTATATGGATTTAAATGTTTTAAAATGTGAATTCCATTCAAAAGTCTCAAAATGGTATGAGTCACTTTGATTTAATAATATCTTTTAAATGACTTGATTTATAAATTTGGTGACTTTTAAATGATTTTGTGAAATAGGAATTTTTCTCTCAAATATTTTTACAGATCATTTTCAACTATGTCAACATAATTTCATAGATATCATTCTTGATTGAAGTTGAATTATTATAATAAAATCATCCATATTGTATTGAATAAGTTATGATATGTTTTACTATGGATGTGAAATTTTTATACCATCCATGATTTATAGATAATGTATTTACATTTAGTATTATAGTTTTAATACGAATGACAAAGTTAGGTTTCACCATTTTCAAATGGGGAATGCATTGGAATTACTAAGTGATGGGTGGGGCCCGCTATAGACTCTCAATGCATCAATATGTCCGATGAGAAAAACTAGCATCTTGAAACAATACCTTGAAAGAATATTTATGAATTTTCTAGGCACAATGCCTTGACGTAGTAGTTATTATGTTCGACATTATGCATTCCCTCGTTATGAGAATAATTATTACATGTTATTATTTTACTAGTAGAATATCCATGTGCATGTTTATATATTAGTGTTTGATTTATTTTTTCCATATTATGTTAATGTTTATGATTAAAAGGATGATGTTCTTATTATACATCTGGAATTAAAATTTTATAGATTTTGTGTAATTATTTATGCTTACTGTGCATTTGAGCTCACCCCTTTCTTATATATATGTTTCCCAGGATTCCAAGAAGTGTATTATGATTTATATGTAGGGTTAACCTATAAGATTAATGGTATTATTAAAGTATTATTCATGTTGTATTTTATGTGAGAAAATTTATTGTTAATTTATTATATGTAATCAATTTTCAAAGACACCTAAGTTGCTCTATCATTCAAAACGTGATTCCTTGTAATCCTTCCAATGTATTAATTGATACCCCAGCTACGGGAGACTGGGGTCGGGGCATTACAGTTGGTATCAGAGGATTTCTATCGACAACCTTGTATATATATTTACTAATCATAGATTAGGGACCATAACCCTAAGATAGACTTTGTGGATAAGTATAGAAGAACCCCCTTGAATTTTGGTAAAGTAGGGATTACGTGGATATTCCAAGTAATACATCCCTGTCTAGATACTACATGTGGACATGATTCTGGAACATATGTACCATGGGGTGAAAACTTTTACAATGTGTTTGGGTCATGACTCAGGGTTACCTAGTATATGACAACAGGCCTTACTGCACACCTGGTTTGACACTCTCGAGGGAATCACATAGGATAATTCATATTTTCTGTCAAAATCATTATGAAATATGTATGTGGAAATATGTCCTTAATGGAACCATATTTATGAATATGTATTATAGATGCCTAAATATTTAAATTTATGTTAAGTATTTTACTAGTTTGCAAATATTAATTATGATTCATAAACTAATCTAGTGGATGTCATTGTTTAGAAATGGCGCCTGGTGGAAGAAATATGAATTTTATCAATGCATGGAATCTATGTAGGTATTTCCCTCATATGCAAGATAATGATAATGGAGCTGGTGACATAGTTGGTACTGAACATCATATAACCATACTGGTATAGTCGACATAGGTTATGAATAATATCCTTAACCGTATAGAGCATCTTGATCCAAAACATGGAGGATCAATGTTAAACCATTTCTTGAGACAATAACCTCCGATATTCAATTGGACAGAAAATAATTTTGTATCTTAGTAGTGGATAAGTATCATAGAGAAAATATTTCTTGATTTTGGATGTAATGAAAGGGAAAAGGTTTTCATGGGAGTTTACTGTCTCTCTAGAGATGTGGATCATTGGTGGTTATTAATTCATAACACAAAGGAGGATGAAGAAGTGGGAAATATGGAATGTATGGAGTTTAGATAAATTTTTATAGAGAAATAATTTTCACCTAAACAACAAGATGATTTGAATAGACAATTTCTGAGTTGCAGGAAAAATGATGATGAGAATGATGCAAAGTATAAGGATAATATGATTTGTTAGCAAGGCACACTACAGACTACATATGTAACCCAAGATGTAATATTGGTCTATTCATTGATGGGTAAAATCTATTCCTCTCATGAGCTTTGGTGGCACAATATTTCTCATCATACGAAGATATAGTCTCATGTGCTTCAATGATATAAAATGAATTCTCTATGTCAAATGACATTAAAGTAAAGAAAGAGAAGAAAAGAATAGTGGAGAAAGAGAGAGATAAAGGGGAAAAGGGAAATAATTGTTTTCTTTTATGTGATAATTGGAGAAGAAACACCATTGTATTTTCCTAAAAAGAATGATATTTTGTAAATGTGGAGAAAAGTTCACTAATATTGTGATTTCAAGGGGAAGAAAGTGGATTTCCATGTTCAATGAAACAATTTCAATAAAATATGACATTATGCAAATGATTTTCCAAAGCTTCAAGAAAATATATCTCTCAAAAATCAAACGGATCATCGTCAACCTTATGCTGTTAATATAGTTGAAGTATAATAATTAATTTATGTTTGTTTTTGAATTCAAGAATTATATTTTGGTAATATAGAGATTGTGATATATATTTATATATAAGGATGGTATTGTAGTACTTTTTGTTTTCATTATAGTTTTAATATGATAAAGGTAATAATATTTTCACTATATAAGAGAAACATTACATTGTTTTGGGAATCTCATTTTACAAAAGATTTTTGAAATTTAGATACCATTTAGAGAGAGTTTTGACTGAATTATTTTGGATAACACTAAAGTTTGGAATGTATTATGTTGACAATCAGATAGTATAGTTTAAGGTTAAAATATTTCTTTAATTATTTTCGAAAGTATATGATACTGTAGTTTTAAAAAAAGGACACCCAGAAGGTCAGGCCATAACCTAATGTGTTGGAAAAATCTATGGGAATCGAACCCACAACCAAAGTGTGACAAGGCTTTATCGCATACCACTAGCCTAAAAGAAGCCCCTGGTTATTATAAAATATTTTTCTTCATAAAAATGGTAATTGTTTTTATTTGGACCATATATGATTGGGATAAATAGAATATTTTTGAGTTTTATCTTTTAAAGAGAAAGATGAGTTTGTGGTTGAGGATGAAACTCCACATATGCTTCCTTGTATTCTTGGTCTATGAATTAAATTAATTCTATAAAACTAGGAAAATAATCATAAAACCAAAAAAAAATTCCTAGTACCATATTTGGTGATGAATCAGATGGTCCCTTAAATCATCGCAAATTTATGGTTTTGTAGTTGTGAACATTATCTTAATAATATTTTCTATCACTCTACATGAGAACATGATGGTTTTTTTCTATTAAATATCCATTTTTTCTTATATATAATCCTAGTATGTGTTATTTTTGGTAACCTTCAAATCTACCTTTCTTTATTTTAAAAAAGAGGCCTCATTAATCCATTTTTCAACGTGAGATATCAACCATGATATTTTGAAATATAAAACCCCAAGTTTTCAATCATGATATTAATTTTAAAGGAAATAATTTTTTTACTGAGGGGATAATGTAACACCCCAATCTTCCATGGTACACATACTATTTAAATAATTCAATAGTGTTCGATGTACGCAACACCGAGTTCAATCCCACCACGACCTATCAAACTATCCATTTAAAAAGAAGTTATCAAGAGTATTAAGAACATATTAAATTTTATAAATCCCATATAATTTTAAAATTAATTTTTTTTCATATATATAACATAAGGATAAATTGAATTTTTCAAATAAAAGAAGTATTTTTCAACAAATGTGGTTTTTCCGCCTTTTAATGGAGAACCATTTTTAAATCCAATATTTGATACTTTTATATATTCAATTTATAGAAATTAAATTTTTATTTAGAAAAGGGACATATAAATTAATGTTGGATAAATTTTTGGTACTTTTCTGATAACATTCACATTTTGATGAATATTGAATAATACAAAATGTTAATTGAAAGCAACTTTTTAATAAAAATAATTTATATTGTTAAACTAAAGTTTTGAGTTTTTTAAAAGTATAATTAGATTATATTTTTATAATATAATATAATTTTTTTCATAGAAATTAATTTCAAATTTAAATTAGAAATAAAAACACGTCAATCTTTGGATTATTTTTTTCTTAAAAACCATCTTTTTTGTTTTGAAAAATGAAATTAATTTTAAATTAATTACTGCTAATTATGTGTTTTGAAATTAAAAAAATGGATTAAATATTTTTAATAATATGTTCATAATTTTTTAAATAATTACCTTTTATTTGTGGATATTATGAATAGTAACTTTAGTTATTATTTTTATTTACCATGGTTAATGGGTATATCTTGTAAATCAGGGTAACAAAAATAGTATTATAATGATATAAAACTACGTTAACATGTGTTCTAATCCTATTGGATGATATATTCTACCATGATAATCCTTAGACAAAAATATTGGCATTTGGGGACCACTTGGGTGTGATAATGACATGTTATAAAAAGTAATTTAAAGTAATGATAATTATAACATAAACATATATCTTTTACTAAATTGATTTCAATATAGGGTTATATAACATATAACTATGTATATAAATATTCATTATAAAGATGAAAATATTTAATAAATCATCAAATTTTATTTATAATTTTTATACATAAATAAATATATTTATTTATGACACAATAACGATGCAGTATTTTCCATTTTAATGAAAGAGTCAAATAAATTATATTATAAATATGAAAATAAATATAATTTTAAATTTGGGATTTCATCCACGAATTTTATAGGTGAATATAACATGTTAGTTTTGATTAAATGTATTATTTTTGAATTAATATAGTATTTATCACTTTCACAAAAACAAAATACTAAATTGATTCAAAATTGACATAATTGAGTTTTTAAAATAAATACAATTTTATTAAAAGATATAATATATATATATATATAAAATTTGGACAAAGAACTTATATAATTTTATATATGTCATTATTTAACCACTTTAGGTTATCTTGGAATTTTATTCTAACTATATTAACCATATAGTATAAAATTACAAAAAGACATGGTAAAAGTTAAACTATTTATCTAAGAGTTAAATATAAAAGATAAGGTTTATATGGTGACCAAAACCTATCTAAGAACTATTTTTTGATATGATTTTGACTTATAATCACCTTATCATAGAAATAAATTAATTTGGATATATTAGAAACCGAAAATAATTTTATAATAAATTCATTCTTTATGATTTTCCTAATGTTCCCCTCACCTTAATTGTAAAAGGGAACCTCCCTTTCTTTTAATTCACTCTATTAAATCCTTTTGGATCGGAAAAAAGATGCCCAAGTATCCTCCAAAATTCCCTCACTTTCCTCACTTCAACCTAGGGTACTTACCTTGAGCATAAATCCATCATATGGATCCCTTTTGTTCAAATCAAAAGGAAACACTTGAAGAAGAGGTAATTATTTTATCACATGTTTCAACGTTATTTTCTTCATCTACATCATATTTCATTATTGTTTCCATACTAAAATAACAACTAAATTACCTTATATATATTTTTATGTTATTATAATTATTGTACAACCATATTCTTTATTCTATCAGTCATATGAATGACAATGTAACCATGAATGCGTATGTACGGCTTATCGTCTCTACGTTGTGGTGTTGTTTTTTATTCAACAATACATTATTTGTATGGGTTTAATAATGACTATAAATAATGTTAATAATAAATATAACATGTTAATGATTCTGTAAATATAATATACTAGCCAATTAAAAATCTTTTCACCATTAATTAAATGATATTGTCGCTCGTGCGTACATACGTCTTAGTATCTCTACTACCCAGTGAGATTCATCTTCAACGATCATAATTCACGAATTTTTGTAAATATTTGTATATATTGATTAATTATTAGATATATGAAATAATATTACTTCTGGAATAATATATATTTAAGCAGGAAAATATATATTTTTACTTAGTTCTGTATTATAATATAAGAAAACGGAAGCAATGTTCATGCATATGTATGGACTACCGTCTCCATGAACGGTGTTTCGATTTCATATATATATCTATTATACATATTTATATTCTAAATATATATGACATATATATCATTTTTTATATTCTAGAAGTATTTAAATCATGATCTATGTGATATGATCATGAATAACAAGTTAAAACACGTATGATAAAGAAAGAAAGAAGTCCCCAAAATGTTACATTAACAAGGAAATTTTTATTAAATGGGTTGTATAAAGTAATAAATAAATCATATATGATATCCAAAATATGAATATGGTTCTAGTGTAATTTAATAACATACTATGGTCTTTATATAATAGGTTAAACATACACTCAACTAAAGGAAAGTACAAGGTAAGGGTTAATACCTCAATTTCCTTATTATCTGGGATTGTTTTTTGTAAGGATTTACTGGAAAATATTTATTATCCATGTCCATGTTTCATAAATTCTTTTCAAAAGTAATATTTTAATTTTTAAGGGATGGTAATATTTAAGAATATATTTATTTTAAATTTTTAAATGAATTTTTTTTCTAAATCTATTTAATTAAAGTCCATGTTTTGAAAATGATTTCGAGGATTTATTTATATGGGCATGATTTTTTAAAAATGTTAATTCCTTTAAAAAGATTCAAATTATTATAGGACACTTTTATTAAAAAAATATATATTTTAAATTACTTCATTTATAAATTGTCTGACTTTTAAATTATTTGATGAAAAAGGGATATTTCTCTCAAAGAGTTTTACTGATCATTTTCAACTATGTCAACATCCTTTACGGTATATAATTATTTATTGAGGTTGATTTATTATAATAACAAATTCCATATTGTATTTAATGAGTTATGATATGATTGACTATGGATGTTCTATTTTATACAATTAATGGTTAATGGGTAATTTATTTGCATTTCATATGCTAGTTTTAATACAAATGATTATGTTATGTTTTATCATTTTCCAATGAGGAATTCATTGTACATAGTAAGTGATGGGAAGGGCCACTATATCCCCTCGATGCATCGGTAGGTCTCTTGAGACAAACTAGTGTCTTGGAACAAGTCCATGATAGCATATTTGTAAATTTTTATGGCACAAGTCTTTGCTATAGAAGTTATAATGTCTGGCATTATTCATTCCCTCGTTATTAAATTAGTTTTCACAAGTGATTATTTGACTATTAGAATAAACATGTGCATGTTTATATGGTAATTTTTGTTTTATTTTTTCTATATTATGTTCAAGTTTATGATTAAATGTATTATATTTTTATTATACATTAATATTTAAATGTTTATAGCTTCTGCTGAGTTATTTACCCATATTGGTAATTTGAGATCACCCCTTTTTTATGTATTATTTTCCTTGTATGCCAAGAAGTGTCTTATGATTGATATATAGGGTTAAGCTTGGTGAATAATGGAATTAAAAAAGGATTATCTATGATGTATTTTATGTTATAACTTGTAATGTTATGTTCATGTATGTAATCTATTTTCTAATACGGATAAACTAATTGGTCCTTCAGGACTTGATTATTGGTAATCATGCTAATGTATTAAAATAATGCACTGGCTCTGGGAATTTGGGTTCGGGGCATTACAAAATCTCTCCATAATCTCATCCCAATCATTAGTAAACACACTCTTTCAATACAAGGGATCATCTACACCTCAATTTCCTTCCTTAACATTCATTATGTATTGATTTTATTATTCAATTACTATATATGGGAAATTAGTTTTCAAAACCCTATTATGTTATGTATGATTTACAAGTGATGAGACACCCCTTTCACACACAATAATATCTCCCACGATTTATTATATACCCAAATTATGTTAAAAAAATTATATAGTTGATGTTTAATTCATATCCTTTATATATTGAATTATATATCTTTTTTCAACTCAAGGGTAGTCATATGGACATACCAATCCTTCGATGATTGGGTAATTCAATTTATTCATTCCAAAATCTATATTCATGGTATTTAATTTAATTAAAAAATGAAAATATGTTGAATGATCTATGTGGAACACCAATGCATTCACATGATTTGAAAGTGATGGGTGCACTTGCAATTGTATAATGACCAACTCATTGGGTACTGTTTATGTCTCATGATATTTCATGTATGGGATTAAGTTATAACCATATTCCATTATTTGAACCTTTCTACCATGTTATTATTTCTTGTAATTCATCCTTGACCTATATTTATGTTTTCATCTTTAATGTTGTTTCCATATTACTATTAGTTTTTTATATTATCATCATATATTATGACATGATTTTCATGTCTATGATTCTCACCCCATTTATGTCATATTTAAAATTTTATTGTCGACTATATTATTTTTTACACATTTTATTATTCATTTACTCCTATACTAGGATTCATATCTCATTCCATTTTATGTATGTTTTCTATTTATCCTATAATGTTTTAAGGGATAAGGAATTTTTGAGAATGTTAAGGATTCTTTCAATAATGTTGTTATACAAATGTGTCATGTTTATATTCAATGTACCTTTTTCCCAATGAAATCTATCTTCACAATATTTAGGGTTCTTATGATTGAGTTTTTATATAATAAATCATGGAATAAGGTGAATAATAATATGGGTTTTCATAGATAGTATTAAGAAAATGTTTAGTTATTTTTTGGAGTAGGATTAGAGAAAACTAGATAAATCCTTATAGATAATAGTAAACATAGAAAAACATTGAAATTTTTTTGTAATGTATATAATGAATGGTTTCCCGAAATATAATTCCCTATATGTATACTACATGTGGATGTATATAAAGTACAAATGTACCTAGAGGTAACAACCCTAAAGACTATTAATTATTAAGGACTAAATCATGAACAAGTGTAAAACCATGGGACTTTCTACACACCTAGTCTAACACTCGCATATGATACCCAATAAAAAATTCACATGATCATTATTAACCAGTATTAAGGGAACAAAAATTACCATAAGACTTTATATTAAGATATAGATCATGGATAACTTATAATGAAGCCTAAATATTCATATTTTAAGGAATATATCTTATTTAAGTGATATCCCATTAAAGATCATAATTTTTATTTATGGGTTTAATAAGTTGAAAATTATCATCCATGATTTTACATTTATTATAGTAACTTTTTTGAAAAAGGAGGAACTGATTCAACAACCAATGTGAGGGGAAATGTGATGAATTTCCCAAATGAGATGCCCAAAATTGTGGAATTAGGAAAAAAAACTATGTCACTATAAATTTATAATTTAATGATCTTTTTAATTACAAACTAAATCACAGGGATTGAAAAAATCTCCTTAAGAAATATAAATTTTCAATTATGACCTTCATGAGAAAAAGGCCTTTGAAGTTTAGTGGATCTCTAGATCCCTAAATTGAAAAAAATGTATAAGATATATTACGAAGAACTTTTATATACATGAATTCTATTAGAATGTGAAAGTCATGTTGGTTGTTGGTTTAAGGGAAATATAAACTAATCTATGATGGATTTTGGTCAAGAGAAAAATTACTAAGGAGGATATCGAAACAATGGATTTGAAAGAATTCTAGAAAATATTTATTGGTAAATAATTTCCTCATATAATTTAATTTAAAATAGGGAGGGACTTCCTTATAATCAAGAAAAATTATGAGAGTATTTTTGGGTGTAAAAGGGAAACATCATAAGACCATCCCAATACACCTCTAAACTTTTAATTAACATGGAATTTAAAGTTGACCACTTCTTTGGTGGACTAATGTAGATCCTAATAAAAGCCTTATACATTTGGGACTTTGACAGTATTGAGGAAATTTTATAATGTTCACTCAAAGTTGAAAAGGGTTTTATAAATCTAAAGGGTCTCGTGGGGATAAGAATTTTAATGTGGATATTAATTATAGTGGTGTGATGAATAAATCTAATACTTTAATAAAATCTCAAAATTCCTATTGTAAATGTTTTGGGAAGAAGAACCCTACAAATTTCCTGAAGGTGGTGATGGAATTATTTAGGTGTTCTAAGTATGGGAACCATGCTAGTGATTTCATATGGGTTAAAACACCAATGTGATGGTAGAATAGAATACTCTGATTAACCATCATCCCATGTTCCAATGTTTCAAATACAAGTAGAAAATTGAACAATGTTATTCAATGCACTAATACATGAGTTTTAATGAAAAATAACTATAGAAACCCCATTGTCATATAGGGAATGAGAAACCTTATGCTATCATAACTGTGGAGTTAGATCACAACAAAAAATGGTGATAATAATGGTAGTTATTCAATAATTAATAGGGATCATACTTTTTTACTCTATTTTTTCTTATTTATTTATATCTCACTAGGTTATTAGAATAATTAAAACACCACTTCAAAACATTAAAGTAGAGTTGATAGTAAAAATGGTTGATGGTGAAATTATTGCATCCCAAGTATATAACACATCCACTATTATAAAAATTGTTGAATTTCCATCGAACCCTATCATAAACCATTTAGTGGAATTTGAGGAAATTCTTGGTATAGATTTTGTTTAATTATATTAAGATAGCACAAATTTACAAGAGAAGGGAATTACCATCTGTCATGAATCACCCTCTGGTTCTATATAAGTTAAATGTGTTGGGAAAATTTTAATTGGAATCATCATCTCAAAAATGGATATAATTTCCCTACGAGTAAGCGTATTGATCTCAAATGATTGATTTTAATGAAAAGATCATCCATGATGACATTCCCATTGTATGTTAATATGTTCTTCTATTTCTTTAATAATTATCTGCTCTTCTACTATAAGAGAGGTTGAATTTTTACTCAAGATTATACTTGGGTATTTGCTAATATCCAAGGATCTGTATATAATGGATATTATTGAAGTAAATGAGATAAATAAATTAATATAGGTGAATCTGGATAAGGGGTTTTTATGCCCATGTGCATCCCCATGGGGTTCACATATCATCTTCATCATGAATAATGATGGGTTAATGAGCCTCTACATTGATTATCATGAACTCAACAAGATCACAAAAAAAAGAAAAAATATCCTCCTCCAAATATTAATGAATTTTTTGATCAACAACATAGAGACTAATATATCTCTAAGATAGATCTTCATTTTTTGTAATCATGTAATGGTCAAGAAGAATGATATTCCCAATACTTCCTTTTTTCAATGTATGGGAACTATTAGTTCATAATTATGCCATTTGGAATCAGTAATTCTCCATCAATATTTATGGATTTGACGAGCAGATAATTTAGTAAATATTTTTAATTTTAATTTATTTATTGATGATATTAATATCTTCTATAAAATTAAGTACTAATATGAGGATAATTTGAATATTATACTAATGATATTGTGGAAAGAATGGATGTATGAGAAATATAGTGAATGAGAGTTCTTGTTTTATCTATTAACATTACTAGGCCATCTCAATACAAAAAAAATATAGATCCTTAAAAAAGGTGATGATTAAATTGTGGGCTAGACAAACCTAGTGATAGAAATCCATAATTTCTTTTTATTATCTGGGAATTATCATTGATTTGTAAGTATCTTACCAAAAAATTAGAGTTTCTATTTTTTGTGAAGGTGTAAAAAAGATGGACTCACATCTCAAAAAAGTTCATTTACAATGGGAGTCAATTGGTAATGATTCTTCACAAAAACAAAATAATAATTTTTATTATTTGTGATGGTATGTTTCTAATAAAAATTAATTGCGGTTGATGTATTTAGCATCTCAAATAATGATGATGATTTTTTACAATGATCGATTTTGAAGATTTTTTGTAATTACAATTATTTGTGGTAGAAGATCAAGTAGTTTTGAATACAAATATTTTCAAAAAAACTAATAAATAAATAATTTTTTTTTAAAATAAAAAACTAACTAAAATTATTATAAAAATTTAAAATTTATAGATAATTAAAAATAATGATATTTTTATAAAAAAATAATAAAATTTAGAAAATTAAATATAATAAAAAAATTTCAAATAATTATTATTTTAAATGTAATATATTTAATAATTTAAAAACAATTAAAAACATATGAATAATTTAATAAATTTGAACAATCATAAATGTATTACAAAATTTCAAACAAAAAACTTTTTTCATCTTAAATTAAAAAATAGTAATAAAACCTAAATATTCTTCAACTGTTGTCTAGTGGAGGAGGATCACTCAAATAATTAGGGGGAGGAAAATCCTAACCAATTCCATGATCAAGCCGTCACATAAAATCAAACATCTTCTCATATCTCTATCATTGTTTCTTGAACTCCTCCTCCTTCTGTATCTATGTATGCTATATCATCTCATCCAAATATCTCAACCTGACCTCATACTATGCATCAGATGATGGCATCAATGATTAATCTCCATGATATCCCTTTTATATCACTGATAACATCATATTAGTACAATTTTAACTCATAGGTGTCAGTCAGGAACCAATACCTATCACCTGGCCTTTCTCAACACCATGAACTGTCACCTGTATCCAAACTACCTCATCAATACCCAAATAACCAATGGGATATGCTTCAGTTTTTCCCTGAATCTCATTTTATTGATATTTAAAAGCCTCATACACTTCCATAATTTATACATATAATTTAAAATAACAATAAAATAAATATTAATGATTTTATTAAAAATTGTAACCACAATATGGTGCCATTGGCCTCCTATAAGTTATCTTGTACGGAGATCTGTATTTATCTTATTAAAAATAGAAAACTCTAAAATATATTTATAAGTAGTGGCTTGTATAATATAAAAGTAATTTTAATGTTATATTATACATACATTAATAAATAACATCAGTTACAATATTTGGTCGATGTATGCCAAACGTATGACTTCTAGCACCATGTGTGACCTCCTACTTCCCACAGATCTGATGTCTAGATAAATAACTTATCCTAAATGTATCTAATAGATATTGGTAGCACAATCCATCTCATACGTGATATGATAGACATTATGATTCATAGGTGATATAAGAATACTTTAAAATGGAATCATAATCACTTTCTGAATCTCCCTTTTTGAGGTTGTGTATACAACTGATAAAAATGATAATGTGTAAAAATGTGACATGCATCCTGAATAGTATCACCTAAGAAATCAGCAATAAGATATAATAAATTCTATAATAAAATTAAATACTATATTGAAATAATTAATTAAATTTTTGAAATTATATATTATTTAACAATGTACAATCTAGTGGTGTAATATCTTCCACAAAATGGTGATGGAAACATGATCCCATGACAGCCATAGCTCAGAAAAAATAATATCATATAATCACACAAGACATTCCAAGAGAAAAATTTGAAAAATAGTGAAAGTAAAAAATTAAAACAATATTAATTTAAAAATTATTTTAAAAACATAATATAAAATAAATATCTTAAACAATTAAACATAATGTTGTAAATGAGGATCAGAACCAAGAGATGGGAATCTCACTATAACTGGGTCTATAATTCTCAATCAAGAAAGACCAAATCACCTCCTAATATAAACATCATCTTTTAGATCAGATGAATCATACTCACTAGGAGGAAATCTGGCATTAGTGAGAGACTGAGATACACCATCAGGAGCATCTTCAACCACCTAAAACAAAAAATTATTACCTGTAAGTAATTCGTAATAAAAATATCACATGTAAAAATGTAATTAATTATACAATATAATATTAATATCCATTATAAATTGTTAATATAGATATCAAATATAAAAACCAAATAAATATTGGATTATATTAATTACCTGTAGATAAATGCAAGAATATAATAATTTAACATGTAAATATTGTTTAATATAGATATAAAATATAAAAAAACATAATTTATCGTGCAGAAAATAATATTCATAACTTTGAATAATATAAAATATAGACATCAAATATAAAAAAATAATAATTATTGGCATTAAAGAATAAACATAATGGATCATAGTGTCCAACCATATGAAACAAACAATCTTACTTGTAAATAATTCATGATAAAAATATAACATATAAAAAATAATGATTACATTAATTTAATACATAAATATTCATCTTCTTCATATTTTTAATAATGGAAAATTTCATCCTCATCATCATTAACATCCAAAAAACATTCGGTTTCATCATCCATAATTAATTCGTGAACATTAAGATTATTATAAACCCCTAATGTGGGTTTCATCATTAATTTTTATTTATCATTAGGTAAGAGATATATCTGGGGATGTTTCATGAAAAAATTATATATTTTTAACTTCTATAGAACCACATTAATTTTAAATAAAATAATTTTCCAATGACATCATTTTTATTACACTCTAGAAATCAATAAAATCTCAAAAAAAACAGAGCAATTATCATAAATAACATGATGTTATTTATGGGCCAACATAAATGGTTCATTTTATGAAAGAAGACAAATGTATTTAATATTAATGACACTAAGTCATGGTTGATCTTGTGATGCTTGATCAATATCAAACCAATGAAATTTTTACATTATTACATAATTTGGACCAATAGCGTAACTCAATTATTTTATCGATCATACCATAAAAGACAACTTCAATTTCATTGTGTTGATATATTTTCAGAAAAACACCTATATTCATTGATTTCATTGAGTCAACATATATGTGTGTATAGAATCAATATTCATTTACCACATAACCATTATAATATTTTATATATTTAAATGGATGGTTATTGTCCTCACATAACCAACTATAAAATTTATTTTCATTTTGTGGTTCTTTCAAATGAAAAAAAAATTATAAAAAAGGGGTATTATTTAAAAATTTATAAATTGATCCATCAAAATAAGCAAAACTTGCCAGAATTTGAATAAATTATGGAAATGTTTTTTATAACATTCTTCAAGATCTAAGAATTTAATTTTTATAAATTGTTTTTTAAATTAGTCATAATATATATTTTAAAAAATTAATGTAAAAAATATTTCTATAAAAAATTGTATTAAAATAATAAAAAGTAGTCCATATTGAAAATAACATTTAATTTATTTGAAATTAAGAAGAAAATGTATATGAACTACGTGCAAATATTAATATGAAATAAATCATTCAAAAATCTACCGAAACCAAGTTTAGGATGATTAAAAAATGACAACTAATAGTTGATGAAATATTCAATATTTATCTCACTTAAACCCATCCAATTTTGTGATGATATATATTCCAATTGAAAATAATAGTACCAGAAATTTTAAATTTCCTCCTATAATTACACTTTTATGGTTGACCCTTCAATCGATTATTTATTAAGTAATATATTATTAAATATTTTCATGCATCTCTAATATGGGTAAATCCATTATAATTTCACCAACCATCCACATTTAGCTTCTTAAAAAAATAAAATATTAAATTTTTTATTGATTCCTTTAATCATGGTAGAAATATTTTAACTAATCAATAAAAAATAAAGACAATATAAATTTCTATAATAATTAATGAATAATAGTCTAATGATTTAGAATAAATATATTGGAAGAAATAATTTATTTCAGTCTACACAACCCTAATTGAAAAATTCAAGATCCCTCTAGGACAAAAAAATGCAATCTTTCCTTTATGACATGGTAATGATGAATTTTTCAATGAAAAATATACCAATTTCTGAGGAAACTAAAAAAATTGGAAGAATAACCATATAGTAACCTCAAATAATAAATCCATAAATATAATAATAATTGAATTTCATTAGAAACTGTGTAAGATACTTTTGGATTCATTATATTTTTTCATCATTCATATTTAAATTATTCAATTACGGGGAATCCAAAAGTCAAGGATGGTTCTAACCATGAATATATTATCATTGGTCTTACTAAGTTTTTCCAACATCGTATAAAATATTTCATGAAAAAAATTATTATCAATACAAATTACATATGACATGTGATGAACCAAAACATTAGAAAAAATATGTAAGGTCCCAAAAAATAAAATTCTTTATCCAATTATGATCTATCCCAAATGTATTGAACTTTTTATATTCATTTATTGCTGGTTAAAAAGTAATAGGAGGTATCGTAGAGATGATATATCATACCTAAACACCTTATATAAATACTATATCTCATTTATTTCTATTTAAACTTTTTTAAAATTGTTTTTATTCCTTTGAAATCGTTGATATGCATGAATAAATCATTTATGGAGGTAAATATTACTTGTCATTCTACCATTACTAAGAATAAATACACTTTTCTTAATAATTTAGTATGAACATGATTTTAGAAAACATTTAATATATCTATATAACATACCAAACATCATAAAATCACTAATTTCCTACATTAATTCAACAATAAATGTAAAATTACGATCTTACACTATATGAAATGTTGTCACACTATTATTCCATAATGAGAATAACTCATCAATCAGTTGCTTCAAATAATCATCTATATTCTTATTTAGACGTATTAGAATTAATACCACCACACACACACACACACACACACACACACATATATATATATATATATATATATATGTTTCATTCATCAATATAAAAGGTTTTATGTTTTAAAAATTAATGAATATTGTACAATAAGAATATTGACTGTTAAAAGCACCAAATAGACAGAAACCATGATTTGAATGACCCAACTGTATGTTATGTGGTTCTTAAGAAAAAGAAATATTCATATGATCAAAGGGATTCCATGAACCACCACCACATAAATGATTTATGGGTCTAATTATGAATATTTTTGACTTATTCAACTTCATCAACTTAGCTATGTTACAAGAAATTAATAATTTTTTTAAACGTGAGGTAATGGGATGATACCCTAGCTTTTACACAAGAAATATAGACTTTTATTTATACCTTGATTCTCCACATGTTGTAAAATTTACTAATGACTCATTGTCCCCATTATATAAAATGAATTCATGTGGACATGATTGAATATTCAAATAAATAAGTCCAAAATTATAGACAAACCTCTTACTATTATATAAACTAGCAAGTAAGTAATTTCAGATAGGAAAAAATAATTTTAAAAGATAAAATATGATGACAAAAAATATTTTAAATTCTAATATATGATTTAATATCCATATATTTTTCAACAAAATCATATTTTCTCATATGGAATACTGGATATAAAACCTTCTCAGTTGATTTTAAAAAATTAAAAAATTGATAAGGTTCTGAATTAGGATTTGGAATATAATTCTGAGTTATTCTTTCCAGGATAGACGCCCTTGTACTAAATTATGAAATAATAGATCCAAAACCAAGAAATTTGTATTTTATACTAAATTATGATCTCCATGTTGATGAAAATAACATAATAATTCATAAAAAATAATTTATTAGATAAATTCAATCATTTTAAAACATTTAGAATCTCTTGTGATCACATTTCTTACATACACATAAAACTATTCCTTTATAAAAAAATTATGAATTAGATGATGAAAATTATTTGAATGTTTCAACACACTTAAAAGTAGAAAGTATTTATACCAAATCCATTAGGATTTTTTTGATAATTTATCCAATCATTATTACATAATATAAACTATTGTTTATTTCCAGAATTTGTAGTTATCAAAAAATAACAAGAATAAGAATACTTATTACTCATGTTGAATAATTGAAAATTATTATTATTATATTTTAAGTCCATAGAATATATTATGGAATATGATGAGATTGATTTTCTCAGTTAGAACTAGATTCTGAATCCCATAGTGTCTTAATAGAGACAATACAAAAATATTAAATATATTATATCACAAAGTCTCTATTTTCTAAATATAATTGAATATCTCTTGAATGGTGTCTCATATGGGAAATTTGATATCACTGTTTGGTCTAGGATATGCGGTTTACCTTAAGAACAAAATAAATGTTTTGTCTGTTTGGAGTTTGATTACATTACACACATGGGTAATTCATTTTATATTATTATTATAGATTTTCAGAAAGAGTTTATGTATCACCCAAACTATGTATCACAAGAAATATTGGAGACCACTTTTGGTATAAAATATAGAGATTACCCTAGACATGATATATCATTTGTGCACATTAGGAGTTCAGTAACATCACACATGATGGTGACTAATTTAATAGTATATTATTGATAATTATTTAAATTTATGTAATATTCAAAATAATTTTTATAAAATCCAAATAGTTATTACATATATATATTACAAGGCATTATTTTTTTAGTATTTATTATAAATATTTTTAAATTATTACTAAGTGATAAAATTTATTATTATGTAATACAATTTTTTAATAATTAATAACAAAATATATATTAAATATTAATATTTTTTAAAAAAAAAACTTTATATCATATTTTTCATTTTCAATTAATTCAAAATTATCACTTTTTTTTTTAAATTTCAAAATATTAATATTATTTTTAATTAAAACTAATACACAATATTTATTAATATTAGTCATAAAATAATAATTACTAATTAATCATTATGAATTTTTTAATGATTATTAGTAATTATTTAATTTAATAAAATTATTATTAAATTTTTGATAATGAATATATATATATATATTGATTTTTTAATTATTATAAATAAATAAAATATATTCATACTCTTGATTAATTAAATATACATTTCCCAGCTATATAAACAAATATATATATATATATATATATATATATATAATAAACCTTGAATATTTTTTTAAAATGATTATATATATATTCCGATGTATATATTTATATATATTTCAAAAACATTAATAGTTTTTAAAAATATAAATATATATATATATTAAAATTCTTATACTTATTTTATATAAATATATATATTAAAACGCTTACACGTTTTTTAAAACATATACATATATATATTGACAAATTAATCGATATATATATATATATATATATATATATTAAAAACCATTCATGTTTAAATATATATATACATATATTAAAAAAAACCTATAGTTTTTATATAAATATATTAAAATTCATAAATATTTCTCTAAATACTTTATATATGTATGTAGACAAGGTTATATATATATATATAGTCACTAATAAATAAATTAAATTATATTTGTGAATCAACTAAAAAAACATTTTACAAAGAAAGACACCCATTACTACATGATGAAGATAAAATGTTCAGTATTATTAAGAAAATTAAAAGAGTGGAACCACCAATAAATAAAATGATTGCTAAAATGAATTATTTTAATTACATATATATTATAATTAATATTTTAATTTATAATTTTATGTATTATTGTAATTAAATGACCCCAGAATCTAGGATCTAGAGCATTGATTTATTTTATTGGATAAATACAAGCTTCAAATCCTAAGGGATCGAATACTTTACCAGTTTAAGAAATCGAATAACATATATGACACCCAAATTACATTAGGAAATAGAAAATAAAACATGATACATGAAAAAATGAAATGAAGTGCGTTATTCAGAGCTTATTCAATGGTTTCTTATTCATAACCTAATGAATTGAAACATAATAAGGGTCATATAAAATTATCAGTAAGGATAAGTAATACAGACGCTATAATAAATTGATTAGAGTAAATGAACATGGAAAGGTAAATAATTGATAACACATGACATTATAAGAAATAGTTAAGAAAATATCATTATAAAAAGTCAAGAAACTAAATACACATTCCATTTATTCAATGAAATGAAAATTAAATGCATCAATTGATATGTCAATGTAAGATTCCATGTATAACAAATTATAACAGAAATGATGGAAATACTGTAATATTGGACATCATGTATTTTTTACATGAACCACTATACTGTTAATATATATTCTCAAGACTATTTAAACTAATATTATTTGTCCAATAGAATTATCTCATGAGGCTAATGATTCATAGAGGGGCTTTCAATAACCAGTCCCCACCCATATTTTCCAGTCCGAAGCATTCCTCAAATATCAGTCCATCGATTTAATTATTAAAATGGTATCTTATAACCAAATATTAGAATTGAATATGGGATATGTATTTATTATTACTATTCCCAGTAGTGGAAAATTATGAAAAATGGTATTTGATTTTTTTTATTGGACTTACTGTTGAAATATCATTAATGAATTATTTATGAAAAAATCTTTAAACATTCTGAAGTGCACCATACAACTTTGAAACATTTGAATCATAATATCTATCAAGGAGTTAAATTAAATGAATCTAATAATATTATGAAAATAAGGATATTAATCATAAACCATGTCATAGGGTAGTACATTAACCTTATAAAAGTGAATTGGTGTATAATAATAAATAAGCCTCAATGGAATGTAAATTGAGATGAAATCCAATTCCTTGAGTCTGAGATTTCACATTTGCATTTATGTTACTAAATAATAAAATAATGATAATTATTTCCTTTATTTAATAAAAAATAATGTTTATTATTACTTTTAATACACTTATTACAATTCGGTAAATAGCTACCAAAATAATTAAGTATACATCAGGTTTGACCATATTCAGTTTAAGTGTCAAAAACAACTTTGGTAGGGAAACTATGCTCGAAGGGGTAATTGAATTAAAAAATTATATAATTATTATATTGAAATAACTACTGTATTTATACATAAAATATAATTTTAAAGCAAATCAATTATTATGGTTATGAAATATGGACCAACATTAAAATCATGGAGATAGTTTTCTATACATATGCATGAGTTACATTACCATTTTCAACGATGGTTATAGAAAGAAGGTAAGTAACACTATATCATTCCATAAACACCATTATATCTTAAATACCATTTTATTTAATCATAAATACTTATACATGTGATTATTGTGATGTAAAAGGAATCTCATCGTGTTAATGAGGTTGTAGTCCACACGTCAATGACTGACATTATATCTTTTTAGTGTGTTATAACAGTAACAACAAACATGATATATTATATTTATAGAAATTTAATTATGCCATGATTATAATATATATTTCATTTATATTTATTTTTATATTAAAAACATCATTTATTCCTTCCATATTGAGTGTGAACGAATCCTATCACTATGAGGAGGCGGTAGTCAACACTTCCACAAATGATTTGTCGTATTTAAAAAAATAGAATTATAATGTTATGTGTTTTAAAATAAGTACATACGAATAATTTAGTAATAAATATCATATATAACATATATAAAAATAAATTCCCTCATAATTCCCAAACATTAATAGTGGTACTGGAAAATGAACTATTTTGAATTCGTGAGGCGGTGATTCACCATACACATAAACAATATGTTCATTACCCATTCGATGGAAGTGTTTGGGAGTGTTGGTTTAAACCATATCATAAAAAAATGATAGTATATTATATATACTAGTGTTTATTTATACTCAAGGGATAAAAAAATTCATTGGGTTGATAATGGAAACAAAACTGATGTGCATAAGGGGAAACGTTACCTCTTATTTGGGTAACTCCCTTTTGTTTTCAGAAAAAGGCTTCTTGGATAAATTTATTCCTAAAAGGGTGAATCTAGTATTATAGGATGTATTTTTAGGAGTAATTATGTTATATATTGGTTGAGATAAAATGTCTTGAGATGTGTGAGGAAGTGAGAATAAAGGATGCCTTTTATTGTAGAGGAGGAGTGACACTCATGTAAATTTTGAAAATGGAATTCCACACACTTTTTTACATTTGAATGTGGATCATGTAGTAGTAAAAAAATTAAAAATGGATTATAGGGTACAAATATTTCCATAAAGTGGATTTTGGATAAGTTTATATGTTATTTGTTCCTATAAGATAATGGTTGTCTCCCATGTTATGCTTAGTTTTGCCTTAATCTATTTAATTAATATTAATTACTTTCACTAATGTTTTTCATAAAAAAAGTTGAACTAATTATAATGTATAAATTATGCTTACTCAAAATGTGTAATCCATTTTTCTAAATTACAATCACATAAGTTTCAGAAATTAATTTAAAATGAATCCTGCGTATATGACGATAATGGAGGTTTAAAAAGTAAAAATGTGCAAAAGTTTCCTTAGTTTATATATCCAATTTCAAAGTAAAATTAATTAAAACAAATTAAATTGGATTAATTATAGAGATAAAATATAATTAACATTCAATACCAATTAAAAATATAATTTGCCCCAATAAAATAATTTGTTGAAAAAAATTGTTTTGATTTAAAATTTTGTATTTTTTGAAATTCATTAAAAAATGAAACCTCACAGAAAAATATCAATAATTCAACCCAAATAAATTTTATGCTCATATTTAAAATACCAAGATTATTTTGACATATATAGTCTATAAAATATTTAAAAAGTGGATTTAAAATAGGTTCTATATTAAAAGGCTGTAAAATTGCCTTTATAAAAAATATTCGTTTTTATGATAAAATTGGGATTGATCTGATCTTATGCCTATAAAATCAATTTGATGAATATGAAAATATTTTTATTGAAATATATATATATAATTAAAATCATCTACTAATATTAATTAATTTATTCAGTTAATTAAAACACCATTGGGAGAATAAAAATGGGTTTTTAGGAAAACATTTCATTTATATTCAATTGGTTGTTATACTAATTTCTAATCTATTTTTAACTATTAAATTAGATATATATATTTTTAAACCATATATTTTCATAAATTAATTAATAATATCAATAACCATTAATTTAACATCTAGGTAATGTCTTATTATATTAAATAATAATATTTTAATAATATATTGTTGTTCGGTTAAAACAATGTCATCAATGTAATAAAAGATATCGAACAAGGTCATTCACGCTTGTAAGAAATGATAAGTTATTGTTTTTATTCATTTAACATTTAATGATATATTATTATTTTTTAAATTTTAATTACCGTGTAACGTCTCAAGATATTACATTCTATTACGTTAATAGTGTTTCATTTTGTACATTCTATCTAGTACAATGTTCTTACAATAAAATTAATTTGTGTTACATTATACCCACCTTAATTAAAAAATTTCATCACAGTTTAAACTTGATATTGTTAATCAAGTTATTGATATTTGAAAATAAACTACTATTGTAAAACCCACATCATAAATAGGGTTCACATCTAATCTTCATAATAAGAATGGAATATACAATGGTCACATAACTTGGTTACCCAATATGAGAACATAGGTTGGAAATGGATGCATGAATAAAATATAAACATCAAAAAATTATATTATGAAAGAGAGTGATAGAGCGTATGGTTATGATAAACATAATAATCAGAAATCCCCAAATCTACAATTATTTAAGGGGCCATTTGAGTCATTGGAAACAAATTCAATTGGGAAACATTTTTTATTTCATGATAATATTTTCCCTAATTTTATTAAGTCATTCAATATATACAAATATAAGTAAATATACTATCTTAGTATGTTAATATAAGAACAATCTTACTCATTAGTAATTAATTGAACTATTTCTCCTTTTTTTCAAAAACACTGGTTTCATTATATGGTGATGTAATACATTAACCTCTATAAACTAATCAATTTATCAATATAAACCATTTCAAAAATGGTAACATTTTCAAAAAAAGATTGTGATTCAGCAATTTATTGGAATGTTCACTAAATTTAAAAAATAGAACTTATCATGTAACATTTATTGGCTTTTAACATTCACATATCAATCATGTGAATATGTTAATATATTAAACTACAATAAAACCTTATTTAAAACTAAAATGATTATTATTCCATAAGTATAGTGTAAATTATTGGATATATTCCATAAATTTAGAAATAAAGCAAACTCCATCAATGATAGAATAAAAAACATTTTCAATAAATATCTATTCAATTCCAATGTAGTCATCAATTATTTTATTTAAATTATCCAAAAAAATAATTTATTAATCCATATATAATTTTATTATCATTAGGAATATATTAATTATTATCATTCACTCAATCATGGGTATCCAAAAAGTATAATCTTCAATATAAAAACTATTCAGGGTACCAATCAAAATTGATGTCAAATATTAAATGAAATAGTACTGCAGTACAATCTATACAGATTTCATAAATCATATAGTGAGAAAAACATAAATAAAATAATTATCCAACATATTTCAAAGATCCACATATGAAATCACATTAATCATTACACTTTTTTCATTTTACTAACATATGATTAACCTAGATCTCATAGCATCTTCAAAGGTATATTCCCTTGAGTATTTGGGAATTTTTTTCATAGTTACCTGTATCCTCACATTTCTAACTCTAAATAGTAGGTTTTTATTTTTTACCTTTCTATTTTTTAGCATGGTTACCCTTATCAGTACCCTTATAAAAAACTCTCATTACCATCAATCATTTCCCAAGGAGATTATTTCCACAATTATCACATATGGGATAATTATTCATTCCCTTAATATTTGACTCATTAAAATTTTAATGGTACTCAGATGGAAAGTTATAGTCTTGGATTCACTAGAATATATTAACTCTTGAAAATTAATTCTTAGTTTTGATTTCAAATAAAAATATTTCATCATATGATAAAAAAAGATGTGAGATCAATTCCCATTGAAGATTTAGCATAAGACTTTCAATGAAATGGTCAATTTTTCATTCTATGTTTCATACAGAATCCCTAACATAACCTATTAATCATGAAAATGTAATTTAATACTCCTCAAAACATTCATCCTCGTTTTTATTTAAACTAAATAAATTTCTCTTCATCTCATTTTTTATCATGAGGGATTTTTTTAACGAATAATTCTTTCTTATAAATCCTCTATTCCATTAGTTCTATATCATCTTCCTCCCTAGAATTTCATATCAAATACCACAATTGATCAAAATCACCATGGAGATGATACACCACAAGTGTACCCTTTTAATTTTCATTACATCTAAATTCCATAAATATCTTCTTCAAAGACAAAATCAATTTTCCATCCATCGTTGGATTATTAGTCTAGCTAAATGATGGAGGCCTTTGATGCATAAAGAAACACAACATAGGAAATTCTCTCTACCAGAGATGTTTCTCCATTCATGAAGGATTATTTTTCATAAATTGATTATGCTACCCAAATATTTCTATAATATTCTATGTTCCAATACCAATTGAATTGGTTTCATCGTTATGCAAATCTCTAAATTTTCCCCGATCGTTGATACCATTATTATTTCCTTGATCCATTTTTAGATAGTATAATAATCATGATTAGCACATAAAATTATGAAAATTTTATAATTATAAATATGTCTTAATACTCATCATAAATTGAAAAATTTACTCATAGATATTATCATATTCATTAACATGTTTTTATTTGGGAAAATCGTTAATTTTTAAATCCTTCATAATCGATTGTAAATAAATTTAGGTTTATCTTATGTATATCCATTAGGAGTGTCAAAACGGATGCATACAAAGGATAGTTTTCATGTACCAGGTTTTTTAGAGTTTGGCCTAAAAAATCATGTCAAATTTGTCACTCTATGGTACATCTATTCGGTAACCACATCCACTTGTAGTGTCCAATAATTAATGTATTTATAAGAATACCCACACAATATCTTCCTTTCCAAATACATATAATTTCTTTCAATATTTATCCTAAAATTATATGTTATGTTTATGTTCTCTAAAATATATTTTCTAAATATCATTTCCATGGTTTCCTCAAAACTTTCTATAATACCAAATGTATTGTACCAACCCCAGAACAGGAAAGGATGCATTACTTAGTTAAAATGGTATAGATAGATGTTTCAAATATCAAAGGACCAAACAGTTTATCAGTTTTGGAAAACTATATTACAAACATGATACCTATTTTACATTGGAAAATATAAAAGAAAGAAAAATACATACAAAAAAATTAAATGAACAGTATCCTTGAATGATTATCCAATTAATTATTATTCATAACATGGGGAAAGGAAACATGATAAGGGTGATCTCAAATTCTCTGAATGGGTATGTAAGGTGGGATCCATAATGAATTAATGAGTGTAAATATACATGGAATGGTAATTAACAAATACCAAAATCCATTCATATAACTAGATAAAAATATATAAAACAAAAAGGTATGTAACTTAAAACACATGTCATTTAATCAATGAAATAAAAATTAAATGCATCCATAGATATGTTGGTGAAAAATATAATGTATTTAAAATGATAACTAAAATGAAAGAAATAACTTAATATTGGACGTCATGTATCTAGAACATGAACCACTACACCAACAAGATCTATTCTAAAGATAGCATAAACTATTTTTTCTTGGACAACTGATTCATCTTATGAGTATATTGATGCATCAAGGGGTAATATATAATAGGGCCCTACCCATATATTCGCATCCAAAGCACTCATCGTATATGGAATAATAAATTTAATTAACAAACATTATTACTTTTCACCAAATATACATATTTAATAATGGTTAAGTAATTATTATTATTTTTCCAAGTGAGGATAAGTAGAAAAGGTTTTTTGACAGTGATTAATGGAAATACCATTAAAAGATCATTAAATCATTCTTGAATAGTGTAATATTTAAACATTCCTAAGTTTCTGAGGATGCTTTGAAACATTTGATTGATAATATATATTAAGGATTAACATTAAAAGAAATATATAATTTCATGAAAATAAGGATATTCATGATATAATTTTCTAAATGGTAGTATATACACCACATAAAATTGATCCCCTCTCGAAATTGTCATCCATGGTATTAGTTGTCGAACAAAGAACCAAAGATTAGTAAAAAGATTCCACCAATATAAGAAACCAAATATTATGATAGTAATACAATAATGAAATAAATTGAACATTAATAAGAATGAATACATTAATAAATTGTCAAATTTTAATAAAAAAGACACATTTGGGTAGGTATGTGGCCATAAGACAAGATGAAACTTGATACCTGGCCTTGATATGGGTAGGTAAGCGTCGATGATTTGCTACTAGATTAATGAAAAATAAAAAAGTCTACAAAGTACAACAAATAATGATTTTAGAGGTTTCTTAGGGTATGGACTTGACCAATTTCTCTTCATTGTCCTTTTATAGGAAGGAACTTCAAAAGATTACTTGTGGTGATAAAGGTGGTGATAATGGAGGAACAAATGGTGTTTCATTTGGATTAGAAACAACCACATCCATGAGCTCCATTTGACATGGATATCCCAGATCATCATCCTCTTATTCACTTTTTGAATTAACTTTGGCCACCGTGTCCTTTGGAAAGTAAACCGGAGAGGTGGGAGGTGACCAAATTATACCTAAAACTTGAAATATCTAAGATAAAAGGCCCAATGGATTCTCCCCTTATGAAAATGGTGACCGTTGATCTGGTCCCTCCCCTATTGTATGGATAGGGACCTCCTTCATCCTCTGAGAGAGTGATGGCCTCTTTCTCCTCATTCTCAAAACCTGATCTCCTTATGTCTTTCTCATAGAGCTTATTGTTCCCTAAGGTTCTTGAGCTCTATGTATAGAGCCATAATTTTCCTTTAACAATCCCAGTGTTTAACGATGTCTCGGCACTCCTCAATCATTCACCATTATAGCATGTATCCCACATAGAAGACCATTAGTGTACTCCTTTGATAGGTTGGTTTTTGGTTCTTGGGATCTACAAGAGTGGATGACAGTTGGTATACTCAAAAACAGATGCATTTTGATCCATTTCGTGCTGGAGGATGACCTAATTAATGCTTGGCCTAGTCAGACTTGTAGCTACAACAAGTACCACTTCTTCATTCAATGTTGGTCTTATGACTTCCATATGAAGTGGGGCTCCCCTTAGGTGGTGATCTAGGTGAGTTTCCCTAATCTCTCCCTTCCTTTTCAAAATATGTTGATCATTTGGATTCTTGGGACCTTGTAGGGATGTATTCATCCTCTGATCACTGAACCACTTATGTGTTGAATCTTGTTTTTTCATATGTTTTCATAGAAGTGGATGCCTCGAGGAAGCCTCTTGAGTTCATTTTGATTACCATTGGAGAAGAATAACGGTCTATAAACCATGTTTTTTATGAGTTGTTGGCTGACTTATATTCCAGTTGCAATCGTTTGGGATAGTCTTCGGTGACATGTTGACTTGGTACTGGACACCAGATTTTGGCTAAGAAAAATATGGTCCCAGGTGAGGTTTTTATTCATGAAACCCCCTTGAGGTTCTATTATAGTGGCCAAAATTCGGAGGGAAAATTGGATTCTATTGATCAATCTAACTTCCAGGATACTGGGAGTATAGGTTTGCAGGAGGCAGGCAGGGCGGTGTCCAAGAAAGGAGTGGGGAGCCCTATCGGCACTAAGGAATTTCAATGCACTGTAGGGGCTTCAAAGGATGGCTTGGCCTGTGGTTCTAACCTTAATAATGGTGTGGAGGGCTCAGACTCTTAGTCTCCCTCTCAAGGTGGTGATGTCCAACTAGATTGAAATCATAATTCTATTGTGGAATGCATTGTCTCTCTTGTATCTGAGCCTCCATGTGAAGAAGTCAAGGTTCCAAAGCCATATTTGGTTTCTTAGAGAAAAAGGTCCTCATGAACGCTGCAATGATGTTTCACAGTATGAAGTCTAAACCTCTGGGAAGAATATTTCTAGAGGAGTCCTTGATGACTGCTATAGTGCCTCTACAAAACAAGGGGAGTCTTGAAGAGGGGAGTGTGGCTGAGCCTCCTAGAATACGGGAGGTGCACCGGTTATCTGTAGTAGTGTATCATCCTGGAAAAGGGTTTCAAGATGTGGGGATTGTATTGGTCCCCTTGGACCAAAATATTTCCTTTTCAAAACCCCTATCCTATCTAATGGTTCCGTGTATGGGGAAGAATAGACAGATCCCTAGTGACCTAGGCAACTGTTTTGGTCCGAGGCCCCCCACTGAAGGCATGGGGATTGAGTTGAGGAACTCTTTTGACAATCTGACTATTCATGATCATGTTATGTCTCAATAGTAGGTTGATTTGGTTGATGATAGTTATATCCAAATATTAGTGGATAGTTGGGAGTGTTTTGAAATGAAAGGTCCTAACATCCCTTTAAAGAATAAGGGAATAAAAGGAATTGTGACCCCGAGAAATGCATTTTTGTCCAGGGTAAAAAACACAAGAGAAGTAAATACTATTCTTACATTCCCAAACCAATGGAACCAGGTTGTCCAAGAATGGTGGATATAAGGAATGAAAATACCTAAAATATGGGGAATGTGGTGATCCAAGAAGAGATCCTAATGTGATGGAAGAAGAGGTAGGGGAGTGCCTAAAGCTTATATTCCACTCCAAGGAAGAAATGATGGAAAATTTTTGTCATCCCAATGCCTCAAATCATGAGATTGTAAAATTTTGTCATTCTCTAAGCCAGGGGTTTGTAATTTTCTTGGCATTAGATAGACTGAATCACTACACTATGTTCATGGAGAAGTGATTTGAATTTAATGGTCTATAGTTCATAGAAGATTCCTTTAGAAGCGATCACTCACCCAAATCCCTCTAACTCTATTTCCACTTAACACTACTCCCCCCAGAACTCTATGGTCAATGTATACCACTTCTATTTGTCCCATTATTTGAATGTGATGGGAACACCATCATAATTAGAGTAGATCCCCCACCAAATAGAACATATTTCATAGGAACCCCATACATGGTTACCAAATCCATTGTAACCCTCATTGATGATGGTGTTGGATCTAAGTGCCTCATTTGCATCTAACACATCTAGAGATCTGTGGGTCTTCTGAAAATTTTTCTTTACTTTAATATAACTTTTTGATGATTCCTGAGCCCTTGTGTTGGGGAGTAGTGGGGAATTTCATCTAAATGCACTGAGCTATCTCCCAAAGTTGTATTGTGCATACCACTCGTCAGTTAATCCATGTGGATAAAATCATCGCACCCTATAAATTTTTTGAATAGGTAACAAGGAATTTTTTTAGTATTATATAACTCATATCCACCAATGTTGGACCCCATACAACCCCAGCACAATTGTAAAGGGTTTAATTTACTCATCATACTTGTCTGCAAAAATCATTGCACCATAGATCATCTTAATGTCCCATATACATATGTCGAACTCACCATACATAAAATGAAATGTGTTCATGTATTGACTCTATAATCTGAACAAGTCTACCATCAGAATTTTATTTTAATAAGTAAAGGTTTGATAATCCTAAATAGATTCATAAAATCCTATCTATTTTAGATCAACCAAAAATTGTGGGGAAATACACTAAACCAAGAAGGGAAAACCCCGATTCATCCTAAAGCTTCCACCTGATCGAATAACCCAGCCAAATAACCATCCAAACTTGTAATTTGATATAAAATTCTATGTTTTTTATCTGTAAATATGGGTTTTATGCTCTAAATCATGTGAGAAACCTTTAAAATCAATCCACATAGGCTTCCAAATTAAGTGCATGAATTATTCAAATCCATGTGACCCCATGACCATAATAAGATCACATGATCAAATGAACCTTGGTGATTTATATGATTACATGACCGTTGAAGACTTATGCGATCATGTAAATAATACAAGAATACAAAAATGATGGTTCAAGTGAATTACATTGATTATGTGATTTTTTTAGGTGATTTGATCAGGTGTTGAGATCACATGATCAGTTCACATGAAGGATTTATACAAAAGAGCTTATGTGACACGATCACATGAAGACGCCAATGTGAAGTAGAAAAAATCCTAAGAGTTATCATAGATCTTTAAAATATTTATTCATTACTCAAATATATTTCTCATTAATATCTTATCTATAAGAAATTTCACTGAGTACCAGGATTATCTTAGAATACTAAAAGAAAAATAGCAAGCCTAGGGAATCAGTAAGGTATTCACTTCCTTATAACAAATTCCTTTATACTTCATTTGGAATTTGTATGTGAGGTGTGTATGTATCCGGGTGTTGATGTGGTGTAGGTTCTATATGAGGTGTATAGGAACCTATATTTTTTTGGAAATTTATATGTATATATGATGCGGGTTTTTTTAGCAATTGTGGAGATAAAGTATCTATGGACAATGATTTTACTATGAAAAAATCTAGATTACCTCTATGATTGAGCAGACACAGCTTCATTTCTATTCCTACCAAGGCATGTCACATGGAAAAATATATTCTAAAATAAACTAACTCTATAAGGAATAAAAAAAATCTAATCAACATTTTATTATATAATTTTATGTTAAAATAGACATATTATATTGTAACGATACCTTTATATCTTTACAAATGGTTTATTTGGTCCAAATATTAGCTAATAACAGAACTAATGATTCATTGTGCACTTTACAACTATTGGTTAAGTATCTCTTAATAAAGAATCTGATCTAAACTACCGATCAATAATCCCCATGAAGCTCTCATCCGACACCATCTCTATGATATCATCATTCAGTGTTCACTTTTACTTCTTTTCCTACACTCATTTACCTAGTAAATGGGTGATGGAAGGGAAGGAAAAGTGAAATCACAATGATGATATCATAGAGTTGGTGTCTGGTGAGAGCATAATGGGGATGCCATATCGGAATTTCAGATTAGATTCTATGCTAAGCAGTAGCTAACAAACTGTAGTATAGAATCCTTAGTTTTGTTATTAATTATGTGATTAGTACCAAACCAATATTCATCTAACACACATAATTAGAAAAAATATCTTTATAAATGAAAAAAATACATAATATAAATGATCCATTCCATATTAGTTTAGTTCTTCTACATTTGGAAACTTAGAAATGTAAAGAACTAGTTTATAAGAGTCTCTCAAAAAGTTAGGATTTACTAGAAAGACAATTCATTTCTAAAACCATTCTTCATAACCTTAGGATATGAAACATAATAAAAGGTGATCAAATATTCTCAATAACTGTAAACAAGGGAGATATCAATAATCATAAAAGTATGAAATAAGTAGTAGGAATTCACCATCATCCTATTTGAGTAAAATCTTCCAACAAATATGTTTCCCATTCATTTATAAACACATCTATATCACTTTGTGAATATGAGTTTTTGCAACTGTCATGGTGGTACTAAAAAAATATAAATACTCAAATGATTAATAAATATTTTAAATGAACTCATAATTATTTTAGAAAATACCTTTTTGGGGATGCTAGTTTCTTGATTAAATACTATCTCTTTCGTATATTTACAAACATAATAACCATAGTCCTTTCATTTTTTTGTTTTAGACACCGAAGAAAAATAAGTAATTTTTTTATATGGGTTTGGATAGTTCAATGTTATTATATATACTAGGATACTTTTCCAGTTGTATATCTTGTAAGAGTTATTTTCCGAAGACCTTGGATTCATTCCATGAAGTAGATGATATTGATACACCACCCTATCATAACATAATATTCATTAAAATATAATATTTATTATATAACTAGATGAATAGTTTTAAAATTTTAGATCTTGAGTATTAAAAATTATCAAATGCCATAATGTGTGGTCATTTTGTTGCATATCCATGCGTTGAATCTAGGAAATAAATTTTGGAGTATCCCAATTGACTGCAATCAGTATCCAATGCTCTAAAAACACAAAAATTTATAAGTAATGAAAGAAATTAAAATATAGTTGATATGATTAAATTTTAGAGTTTTTCCCCTGAATCATTGGTATTAAAAGTATTCTGTCATCTATAATTTTGTTTTCAAATGATTTGAGCAGTGATGAAATTATTGAAACCTTTTTATCAAAATCTATTTCATATTTTGAAGAGGTGATGTGAGGAGTAATGAGTCAAAATTTTTGTTCATGGGGAAGTACCTTCAATTTTATTCATATATACACCTACAAATAATATGAAATTTATTTAGTCAAAATTGTTATTGTATATCAGATTTTATGAAATAAAATCATGAAAACATTCATCATGTATACATTTAAAACTAAGGTTCCTAGCCATTCATACTTGTGGATTTCATTTACATTTTTAGCATTAATGAAATCAGTTTTTTCATCTCCGTAAATATTTTTTTCAAAATCAACTATGTGAGTATTTCAATCTACTAACATTGTATCCACATGATACTACAATGAAATAACCTGTGGATATAGAATGAGTGGGGTGAAGGTTCTCTCTATAAACCATTTCAATATATTGGTTGATCCTTGAGATAATTTTCAGCTAATATTTTGTTTCACCCCCTTCTCATTGTTGTTCTATAATAACATTCATTTGTTTAGAAGTTTTTTCATTAAATGTTAAAGGTTCATCATGAAAAATAAATTTGAAATGGATACCTCCTTGTAAACATATGTTTACTAGAATTAATTTCCATGTGATGAATGTTCCAACAGATTGTTAGACTATATGAATGTCATCATCTTTATTTGGAGCAGGTAGCTCAGCACTCAGATCAGTAGTTGCATTAATCGACACCCTGACATGATCGGTTAGAAGTTTCCTATTGTGTAGAATGGCATTCTGCATATTGAATACCATAGATCTCACTACATGGCGATAGGTGGGAGTTGTTAGATATAAATCACCGTCATTATTACCCTATAGAATATTAGTACAGGAAATGTATTAGTGTCTATATGATTCACATTTCACAGAAAAATTTATTATAACATTGATTACATCAGCCAAGTCAGGTTGTTTAGGGGAATGGCTAGGCTCAAAGCTGGGGGGTAGGATCTTCGTGCATGGGTTATTTTTGAGTTTTTTCTCCTCTTTTCCTCCCCCATAAAACATGTTGTCATATCTCTTTGGTGTTTTAATTCTTCTTGAAACATTTCTATTATTTCTATGATATTTTTTATTTCCTTAGTTTGATCCGCCTCTTGATTTTATTTCTGAAAATATGTCCCATGTGTCACCCCAAAACCCGCACCTCTAACGCGGTCATACTGTTCTGGAATCTTTAAGGTCATTGAAATTATATCTACATCTAGTGCAGGTGTTTTTGATTCTTGTGACTATGTTTGATAGAAAATATTGAATAATAAGTAGTCATTGTTATGTAATAGATATTTAAAACAAATCCAATTTATATTATGTCATACTTACTCATGTTTCCCACACTTTTTTGTGTTTTCATCTATCAGTATCCCCTATTTATTTACACGATCCTCTTTCCATAGCACATGGAGTGGGATGGAAGTGGCTTTCGATTTCAATTCATCCATCTACATATAAACTGTGTAACATAGTTATGGTCTTGTTTTATGTAACCTAAAAGTATTACGATTGATTTAAAATATGTACTAATTTTTTCTCAAGTGAAGCATACCCCATCCTTGCTTTCGAGTATGGGTATGCAGGTTTTGTTTCCCATTATTTATTTTCAAAACATAGTTGTTGTTTCATCAATAAAAATTTTTCAATCAAAGTGATGAATACCAAAAACATCAAACAACATATTACCAGACAAATTTACCTGAAGAGTCTTCTCCCCATGAAAGTTTCTAAATGCATCCCATGATCCTTGAGATATCAAGTGTTCATAAAGAGGAGATGGGTGTGTCTTGATTTTCCCTTTAGCATCTTTAAGATGACATTTCATTAAAATTGTGTGGTAGCCTCTATGGATCCATCATGTAACTCTTAATACATATTATTTGTGCAAGGCATCTACTATAAATGCACTCTACAATTGATAATGGGGAGTAATTAAATGTTTTATAATTTTATTTCATTTTAATAGATTAAATAAATTATATTATAATGTTATTCTAATCTCTTCATAGATAAGTGTCTTAAGCCTGGTGACAAAATGGTACCATGTCTGTAGATCAATCACAATGTGTTTTCGAGTGATAGATCCAATGTATCTACTAAAGATGGCTTTTTTGAGGTTAACATGTTGGCCTCGCTTATTATATCCCACCTCATATTGGATGCCTTTTTATTTTTCCTTGTGTATTTTGGCTATCACTGTCAAACTATGATTATCTTGTTGTTTTTAGAACCATCAAGGTTTTATTTCCAACCATTTACTCATAAGATTCATCTTTATGTTCCTCTAGATAACAATCATCAACACTGGGACTAGCAGCAATAGGTTGAGAAACCAATTTTACCTCATCACTAGGACCACCAGCAGTAGGTTGAGAAACCTATTGTTGCTCTGTACTATGACTAGTTGTAGCAGGTTGAGTGACCTATTGTGTCTCGGGATTGGGCATATCAGTAGGTGGAGAATCATTATATGTACAAGTGGTTTGGAATTTAATTTAGATTACATAAAAGCAGCAGTGAACATAAAATAAAATAATGTCACCCAATGTATATAACTATAAAAAACACTTGATTATTGAACTCTTTTTTTAAAGGCTAATGATATTTCACCCCTATATCGACTATGTAAATCTCTTCATTGTGGTCTCCTATGATATAAAAAATGTCATTTACATTGGGACCTCTGCAAAATTATTATGAATCCCCAATGAAAGGGTCAACCTCCATTGAAAATTCATTTATCCATTCAGTTGTATTGGTAGATAACAGAATAATTGACTAGTTTTTGTTTGCGAGATCTGGAAAATAAAATAATTTCACAACCAATGATGCCATTATAAATAGTTTTTCATTCTCCCATTACTTACTAAAATCAATATTCACAAATCTTAATTAATCTATTGTAACAGAACTGTTGTTATCAACCCACTTTCATTGAAAAATTGGCACTTGGAATTTGGTATAATCCAACTCCATTATTTGTTTGATGATGCCAAAGTATGACATATTCACATAAATTGGATTTCTATATTTAGCTTTGGAAACATCCAATGCTTCAGCCACAATTGTAACCCCGATATTCAGTATGGTATTTTCTTCATCATGTTCATCAATATAAAATGTATAACCATAACTACACAAGCATTGTAAGATAATTCATACACACTTTCTCCTCCGACTAGCCATCAAAGTCGTTCTGAAATTATTTCTAGATTTTCATCTATCTTCTTAAAAATATATTCCTAAAACCATCTTATAAACTATCAATTATGTGTATCTAATATCCCTTTTTCATCCAATAATGGGATCAAATGCCTCAAAATTTCATTGAGGGATGGAACATACGGGTCAACGTCGAAACTATTAAGAAAAATGTAAAGGTGGTCCTACTCCTGATCTGTAATATAGATTTTGACAACCTCTCTTCTAGAAATTAATTCACCCTCAAGATTCCTAATGCGATGAGATTTATATAGTCCAATTATTTACAAACCTGACAAGTATTCGGAATAGAATTCAACAGCTTCCTCAACAATATATTTATATGTAATACAACCCTCTGGCAGACTTCGATTTTTGACGTACCCTTTCAAAATATTCATATACCGTTCAATGGGGTATATCCATCTATAATTTATAGTACCACATATTCCAATATCCCTCATCATATGAACCATCAAATGAGCCACTTTATCAAAGAATGTCAGTGGGAAGAAAATTTCCAATTCACATAATATGACCGAAATTTATCTTTCCATAGTTTTCTATTTTACAGGGTCTAGAACTTTGATGCATATTTATTTGAAGAAAAAACAATGTTTCATTACTGTATAGTGAATATTCTTGGAAAAAATTCAACATCAAGATATTGGAATCAGATCATACATCAAAACATGTCCATCATGTGATTTTAGACCCTTTTACTTTAAATAACTAATTGACACGATGTTCTTGATATTTGATGAATACCCTTTAGGAACCTTTAAGTTAATAAAGAAGTTGAAAAACTGATATATATCCTTCTTGGAAAGAGTATAAGAAGAAGGAGGAAGAAATGTTCATTTTCCCCCTTCACGGGTGCCAGCTCTTCTCGTAATCCCATCTCACCCATGTCCAATCTAGCCGCAATTCTATCGTTTGTTTTGCGTTGGAATTTAAAAACATGTTGATGACACAATAACGTACATTTTTTTCAACGTGCATAACATCATGAAAATATATGACATTTACACAATTCGAGTATTGTAATTCAAAAAAACTGATCTCTTTTTCCAACTAGTTATCGTAAGGTTTTTCAAAAATGGTTTCCCATAAGTAGTGTCCACATATTTTACATTCACAAACAATTGATCAACTGTTAGTGGAGATGGTGTTGTAAATTCATCAAAAAATACATAGAATGATATTTTCCATGATTGGTACTTATGTCTTCGTTGTTGAAATCTGTTATGTCCTAGAAACATGGTTTTTCATGAATGTTTCAACCAAATTGACTGTGTAGTTTGTTTGCAAATGGGACACCCTTGAGTTCTGTTAATGTAATATCCTGACCAATTTCCATAAGGAGGAATGTAATTTATCATCCTATTCAACCTGGAACTCAAAGTGAAATCTTCATTTTTGTGAGCATCATACAATGTTACACTTGAATTCCACAATAATTTCAAATCCTCGATCAATGGAGCCTAATAAACATTAATATGATACCAAGTTGTTTTGGTCCCGATATAAGCATAGTTAACATGATGTATTTTTGTTTCATTCATAACCATGGTGGTAAGTTATAATTTTCTAACATAACCATCCATTTATTGGGACTGCTTCATTAAAAACCAAAAGGATTCACTCCATCTATAGATATTGCAAGACAAATGTTTCTTGGATAATTTTCAAAATCAGGATACACATGATAAATTCTCTTCAACTAAGGAGAGTCTTCTGGGTGAAATAATTTTCCATAATTAATTCTTTTATCTGCATTCCATGTCAATTGTCTTGTATTCTCTTAACTTCCATACAGGCGCTTAAACATTGGAATGATTGGAAAGTACCATACAACTTTCTTAGGACTAGATTAATCTTTATTGTTTCAAGAAGCACCATATTTTGGGAATCCTTATTGTGATTGGTGGTCTTTGATAAACAATATATAGTCATTCGGGCAGGAATGTATTGTTTTAGAGATCATACCCGTTGAGCGTAGAATTCATTTGGCATCATATGTTCAAATTATGATCTCATTATCTTCTGGGGGGATTTTATTTAGGAGAGCAAGTAGTTCTGTAAAATTGGGGTCACTCCACCCATTTCCTACTTTAAAATTATAATGATTTACTACGGCTAACAATGCTTTATATTTAGTGAAACTAGCATACAATGGCATCTTTTCACAACTCTTTAACCTCTTAAACAATTTGGGAAAATCCCAAAGTTAATATTCAACTATCCTTGTCATTTCCTCAATACGATTTTCATCATAATTCACATCTATAATCACATCCTCTATACGATCATCTTAATTGTTCACACTTATAATCATATCAGATGATCCATAAATATAGTGTTATCCCAACCACTACCTGCCACCATTTTTCCCCATGTTTATTCAAACATTTATATCTTAGATCAATTTCATGACAGATCAGCTGTTCTTCCAACTCCTCTAGACTAATTTTTATTGAATAGCAACAGCATAAACATGGAAAAAGGATTTCAGAAGGGTCATATGCATGATCTTTTGCAAACTTGATAAACTCTTTCACACCATCTTAATACTCTTTTATCAACTGATTCATATTAATTAATTATTTATTCATATTCATCCTATTTGATACAATGATATTAATATTTAAAAAACAATTACACAAAATATGTTCAACTAGGGTCACCTTCCAACTATAATAAATGGAACTATCTATGGTAAACAATACCCTTACCTCTCCTTGCATTACTCGGGACTAAAGTAGATCACACCCATATTCCCAACCACATAATCAATAGAACTAGCTATGAGAAGCCCTTGCACTAGAATGTTTTTGTATCCTACATGTGATCTATATGCATTGTTTTAAACCATCTTTCTTATGTTTCTCTAGAAACATAATGTCTCCAGTCAAGAACTATGGTACTAAACTAATTGAAGTTATGATTTTCAATAGAGTTCTTAAGGGTGGAATGATTTATTACACATGTAGTTTTGGTTATTTGACTTGGGTTTCTATAAAGTTTCTCAAAGATTCCTCTAGTGATAGTGATTTTCTATGATTCAGTGGAATTGAACTCGTAAAAAATTAGTGTTTCCATTTAAATGGGTAAATCTTGGATTGATATTTAATTGTGGAAAAACTACAACATGGAAAACAAATGGCATACCAATCACGCAAACAACTAAAACACCATACAAACACACAATCGTGATCACAATCACAACACCATAAAAACCAAACAATCATAATTTCTTATTTTACAAAGCATTAATTATTCAATTCCATTTGTTAATTAAGGGGTTATCATAGAAGTTTAATCATCCTAGGGAAATCATTCATTAGTCGGTATATGTAAATTACTAATTTTTAAATTCAAATGTTCAATAGGAACCAACCAACATGAAATTAATTTAGTGTGAAAATAAGGACCACCAACAACCACAATTTCCATTCGGGCATTTATCCCGTAAATCTCAAAACATAACCATCAATATCAAATAGAAAAAACATGAGAACAAGTGGAAACCAATGATTAAATGGAGAAAACTCACAGCGAAGGTTTCGTTCACTACAGAGCAATGATGTGTTCGCAGTAGAGGAGAGGGGCTCGACAGAAGAGATTTCCAACTAAAAAGAAAACATAAAATGAGAACACACATGTTAATCAATTTTATTTACCAATTTTAACACCCCGAGCTTCCACGATACGCTTCTCTTTCAATAATGCAATATCTTGCATTGTACGCAAGTTTGAGATTCTAACACACCGCGACCAATCAAAATAGCCATTATGAATAGTAATACCCACCTTTTGAAATTATATAAATTTTATATTTCAAAATGGACTTCATTTTTGGATTCAGAATATCGAAATTAGCCTATGTTGAATTTTTGGTATTTTTCTGAGAACTTCCAATTTTTTATGAATATTGAAAAATACTAAAAAACAACTTTTTTAATAAAAATAATATGTAGTGATAAATTACACTATTGAGTGGTTTTAAAGTATAATTAGAATATATTTTTACCATTTTATCCAATGGTGGTCATTAGAATTAATTTCACTTTGAAATTGGACACAAACAATTGCCAATCTTTTGATATATATTGTTTCTTAAAAACACGCTATTTGTTGTGACAGCGGGAATTAATTATAAAATTAATTAATGCAACTTATATGTTTGGAATTTTTTAAAATATACGCCATTTTTGGAATTCGGAATATCAATTATATCTTAGGGTGAAATTTTGGCATTGTTCTGAAAAACATCAATTTTTGATGAATAGTGAAACCACTAAATGGTAGTTAAAAAACTGATTTTTAGTTTAAATGAAACATTACCACTTCTAGAAATTGAATTTCAAAAATCTGACATACATGGCTGTCATTAAGATGTAAAATTTGGTTCAATGGGATTAAAATTATTTTTTGGTGAATAGTAACTTTTAAGTTTTATTAATCGCGATTAAAGGTAATTAGTGTAATTTAAGGTAAGGATAATGTTATAATAATATGAAATCACCTTGAAACATGTCCTATCCCTATTCTATGAGTCATGGCCAACCAAGAAAATCCATGGGTTAACTTGGGGACCCCATGGAGCCACATTGGTAGGAAAATGACATTAAAAACTTTTTATTTAATGTTAAAATAAAAATTTCACAAACATGAGTTGTTTTACTAAAACAATTTTTAAATGAGATTATACAAGTCATATTTTTTTCTATAAATATTCATTAGAAATATAAAAATATTTTCTAAATCATTATATTTTTTTTATAATTTTTAGATATTAAATAAATTAAATTATTTATGACACCATGATGATGCAGCGATTACCTCATTATTTAACGATTTAAATAAAATGAAAAGATAATGTAACATCTAAGACATACACATGTAAAAAACCTATTGTATGGGTGTATTTCTAAATCTTATCACCTTATCCTTGAAATATATAATTTTTGTTCCTTTTAAATCTGAAAAGCTTTTTATAATAAAGTAAACTTTTATAACTTTCCATGAGTGCCCCTCCTCTCCTCTTATAAAAGGCCCCCACCTCTACCACCTTACCCACACCTCTCAAGCCTTTGGCTCGGCCAAACACTACCCATTTTGACTCTCCACATCCCACTATTACTCATAGAGGCCTCACTTTGGGCAGAAATGTTCCAAAGGAATCCTTTGAGCTCAAATCAAAAAGAGTTACCCGTTTTAAAGGTAGTGTTTTCACTTGTGTTCTTGTGTTTTATTTTGCTTCTCCAACCCCCTAAACTCTTTTTATTAATTTATTTTGTAATAAAACCAGTATCCTAAATATACTAGGATGTTGTTATAATAATTATTCGAGCTACACTTACACACACCTACATCTAATGGTTAAAGAACATATTGTTTCTGTGGATGGCGAATTTCTGCCTCACGAAATGATGATTGTTCAACACTCATATAACACCTTCAAATGTGGCCATTAATATGACACTATATTTTTATATGACATATAATATGTTTATGTTTTACTTAATCTTCTGTTTTTTTTCATTTATGGCATACCTTTATGGTTTCCATTACGGGTAAACGTGATATCTTCATTTTAGGAAGTGCGAACTACCGCCCCCTCAAAGTGATTTTAATCGTTATTTCCATATATGGGATGTATAAAGGATGGAGAAAATGATATTATATATTATATTATACTAGAATTATAATATACCTTTATATCATTATGATTTCATTCCATTAAATATGAAATAGAAATGAAAGTAGTGTTCATGCGTACGTACGGCTTACCGTCTCCATGAACGGTGAATTTCATTTCTTACCTCTAAATGTTATGTAATATTATGAATGAATGTATATAATGGATATATATGATATATATGATATCTAAATCATGAATATAATTCTGGATATAATTGATATTTCATGACATGAACAACTTGTAATTATAAGAAGTTTATATTTGACTCAAGTACCAAAGATCGACAAAATGACCGTTATTAACTTAAATAATTACATAATGTTCATAACATGGTAATAAGTGATATCAAAGGAATAATGAACATGAAAAAGTTTCTTAGGCAAATAGAAATTAACTCTAGTTTATTATTCAGGAGATTAAAGAACGGTCGAGTGATGTCGGACACGAGTTAAGGGAACTTCTTAACCCAATTTCTGTTCTTTGGGTTAATCTCCTACTTTCAAATTATGTCATGATATTATTATGTACAATCTTTTATTTGTACTTTATTTATGTTTATTTATAGAGAATACAAATAGTAAATCTATTTTATTTAAAAAATTATCTTTTTAAGGGACTTCGTCTCAATCTCCTTTCATTGACGCATATTTTGTTTTATACACAACTTTATTTTATACGGTGTATAAACCCCTTTGACATTTACATTTATTCAAAAGGAATATTTTTATACGAAGCATTTTACTAAACAAAAAAATTAATGTGTTTTTTTACGTACGCAGCAATAACAACTTCTTCGCCGCCGTGACCAATATTTGAGTTTCGACTTCCTCTACAAGCCATAACTTTTTTATGGAAAAAAATAAATACAAAGTTTTACTTTTCTTTTATTTTGGTATTGAAAATGGTTTTACTATATCAATGTGTTTTATTGATATATATTGTGATTGAAATGTAAAAATGTTATGTTTACTTTATGCATCTTTTATGTGATACGATTATGTTATGGTTTATGATATGTTTAAACCTGTTCATATGAGGAATGTATTGGACTTAATAAGTGACGGGTGGAGCCCGCTATAGCTCCTCGATGCATCTGCAGGTCTCATGAGACAAACTAGTGTCTTGGCACGAGGCCTTGACAAAATATTATTTGTATTTTTGGCACGAGGCCTTGGCTACGTGTTTATGATAGTCTGGAATTATGCATTCCATCATTATGAAAGTGGTTATTGATATTTCATGTGGTTATTCGACCAGTAGAATATCCATGTGAATATGTAAATGGAATTATCTCATTTTATGTTTTCCATATTATGTTAATGTTCTAGTTTAAAAGGCTTTTGTTTTAGTTATACATTATCTTAAATGTTTATGTTTATTTATGAAATCTTCTGCTATATTGTTATCCTTACTGAGCATCTGAGCTCACCCCTTTCAATGTTTTAATTTTTCTAGGATGTGAAGAAGTATTTGATGAATGATCAGAAGGGATAATATGAGGGGATATGAAGACAAGATGTTGTTGTAGTTTTGTATTACTTTATGAAGTAATGTAAAACTTATGAATGTATCTAGTGTTTCAAGGCTACTAAACTAATCGGTCATTCGAGACTTGATCTTTGTGATCATGCCAATGCTAGGTAATAATGCATCGACTCTGGGTAACTGGGGTCGGGGCGTTATAGTTGGTATCAGAGGTAGTTTAGTACAAACCTTGGAAGCTAGATTTAGATAAACTCTGATTAGATCACATAGCTCAAAGATAGACATTGAGGATTAGTATAGAATAACTTCCTAGAATTTTGGTATTATAGAGATTTTGTGAGTTTTCCGAGAAATACATCCTTGTATGGATACGAGCAGGTAGAGGTAGCTCTCGCACAGATGTACCTAGGGGTAAAACCCGAAAACACCGCTTTGACCTAGACTCGAACGGGAATTGGTGCATGACAACAGGCCTTGCTGCACTCTTGGTTACGACACTCTCGGGGGATATTCTTAGGATAATTCTCATTTTTTTTTTACAAACCATTATGAAGGGTTTATGAGTATATACTTCCTCAAAGAAAACATTTTTTATGATTATGGATTATATCCATCAACCGTTCAATTTACATTAAGTATTTTACAAGTTTGGAATTATTCATTGCAATTCATAAACTAACCTAGTTTATGCCATTGTATAGAAATGGCTCCCAGTAGAAGGAATGTGAACTCCATCAATACGAATGATCCAAAGAGTAAGAAGGATCATATCTTTCACGGTATTAAGCCAACATTTAGAAGGTAAATAGTCTCCCATGTGTTCTCAACATATGAATAAATAGTATCATGTGTTAATAAGACAAGTAAAGAATTATTTAAGTCTTATGGCTTTGAAGGGAATAAAGAGAAGAAAAGGATGGAAGAGAGAATGATGGATAAAGGGACGATGGAAAAGAAGAATTTTCCAATATGTGATAACTGTGGGAAGAAACACCTTGGAACTTGCCTAAAGGGGATGTGAGTTTGTTATAAGTGTGGAGAAAGAGGACACCAAGTGCTTGACTTCAAGGTTAAGAAAAAGGTTTCAAATGTACAATGCTTCATCTACAAGGAGTGGGGACACTACGCAAACCAATGTCCAAATCATCATAGTATACCCCAAATGATGTTATTGGATAATAATCAAGTTATGATACTACCACATATGAGGAGGAATGATTAGAGTTATTATGTTGTTATTAAAGAATATTGACATTTGAGGGTTGTATCAATGATGTACTGGTTATAATAATTATGGAGTATATAAGGATTGTACTGCAGTACTATTTCATCAAAGACTTGATATTGTGTGGAACCAACAAAAGTGTCTCCACAGCGGGTTAAATTTTTGGAAAATATATGGTTGAGGGAAAGATAAACAACAATATGGTTCTGCTACTGAGATAGTGATTTTGGAATAATACATGATTGGTTTGGATAAATTATATTGGACATTCTTAACCTCCTTGAAACTGATTAATGATTTGTATACATTTTTGGGTAGAAGGAGTATATCTAGTATTCTATAAGTAATAAGGGATCATGAATGTAATCAATAAGGATTTGTGGTAATTCAGGATGTTGCAGTGTTTTAAAAGAATACATGATGAAGTTGTTCACATGTTGTTACGTGGAAAAAAGGATCTCCATTATGTTTACCTTCCTTATAAAATTTGGACTGTGAGTTGGACAGAAGTATTTTGGATAACTATAAAGGTTGGAATGGATTAATTTGAACCTTGGATAGTATCGTTTAAGGTTAAAAATTTTCTGAATATTATTTTTGGAATATTATAATACTATAGTTTTAGGAAAAATGACAACATGTAGGTCGGGGGATAACCCGTCGCGTCGGACAAAGCTATAGGAATCGAACCCACAACCATAGTGCGAGAGGCCTTTATTACCTACCACTAGCCTACAGGAAGTCCCTAGTTATTACAAAATAGTTTTCCTAATATAAATTGTATGTGTTAATATTTTGAACCTTGTACGATTAGGATAAATATAATATTTTTGAGTTCTATTATCTTTTTGAGTGAAAGATGAGTTTGTGGTAGAAATTAGTTGAAGGTTGAAACACTACTTGTCAAGCATTAATATATATACCTATCTCTTATTCTATGAATAAATTAATTCTTAAACTTTAGTAAAGGGATATTAAAACAAAAAATGTGTTATCCTAATACCTTATGTCTTGTTGAACTGATAATATTTTAAATCAATATAGATTGAAGGCTTTGAGGCCCTCAATTTTACACTTGGTTGTGATTGATGACCTCAATCTCTCCCTACAAATATTAACATTTTCCTCCAATTATATGTCTCTAATTTCCACCAATGGTCTCCTTATCAAGATCATAATTTGGTGGTGACTTTTTCATTTTCATTTCCCTCTTATTAAGGCTATATTTTATTAACCTTATTTCTGATGTGGGTTTTCCAAAAAGGTATTTTCTATTTTCAACCTTTTATTTTCAAAAAAAAATTTCAAATTGCGATGACACAATTTATTGAAGGAGGGGAGATGCAATACCCTGATCTTCCATGATACGCTTCTCTTTCAATAATCAAATAGCTTTCATTGTACGTAAGTTCGAGATTCTAACACACCGCGACCAATCAAAATAGCCATTATGAATAGTAATACCCACTTTCTGAAATTATATAATTTTATATTTCAAAATGGACTTCATTTTTAGATTTATAATATCTAAATTAGCCTGTGTTGAATTTTTGGTATTTTTCTGAGAACTTCCAATTTTTTATGAATAGTGGAAAATACTAAAAAACAACTTTTTTAATCAAAATAATTTATTGTGAAAAATTAAACTATTGAGTGGTTTTAAATTATAATTAGAATATATTTTTACCATTTTATCCAATGGTGGTCATTATAATTAATTTCACTTTGAAATTGGACATAAACAATTGTCAATCTTTTGATATATATTGTTTCTTAAAAACACCCTATTTGTTGTGACAGTGGAAATTAATTATAAAATTAATTAATGAAAATTATATGTTTGGAATTTTTTAAAATAGACATCATTTTTGAATTAAGAATATCAATTATAGCTTAGGGTGAAATTTTGGCATTGTTCTGAAAAACTTCAATTTTTGATGAATAGTGAAACCACTAAGTGGTAGTTAAAAAACTGATTTTTCTTTTAAATGAAACATTACCTCTTCTATGAATTGAATTTCAAAAATCCGAAATACATGGTTGTAATTAGGATGTAAAATGTGGTTCAATTGGGATTAAAATAATTTTTTGGTGAATAGTAACTTTTACGTTTTATTAATCGCGACTAAAGGTAATTAGTGTAATTTAAGGTAAAGATAATGTTATAATAATATGAAATGACCGTGAAACATGTCCTAACCCTATTCTATGAGTCATGGCCGACCACGAAAATCCATGGGTCAACTTGGGGACCCCATGGAGCCACTTTGGTAGGAAAATGACATTAAAAACTTTTTATTTAATGTTAAAATAAAAATGTCACAAACATGACTTGTTTTACTAAAACAATTTTTAAATGGGATTATACCAGTCATATTTTTGACTATAAATATTAATTAGAAATATAAAAATATTTCCTACATCATGATATTTTTTTTATAATTTTTAGACATTAAATAAATAAAATTATTTATGACACCATGATGATGTGGCGATTACCTCGTTATTTAACGATTTAAATATAATGAAAAGATAATGTAAAATATAATACCTACACATGTCAAAAACCTATTGGATGGGTGGATTTAGAAATATTATCACCTTATACTAGAAATATATAATTTTGGGACCTTTTAAGTCCGAAAAGCATTTTATAATAATATAACCTTTTATAACTTTCCAAGAGTGCCCCTCTTCTCCTCTTATAAAAGGCCCCCTCCTCTACCACCTTAACCACACCTCTCAAGCCTTTTTCTCGGCCGACCCCTGCCCATTTTGTCTCTACACATCCCACTCTTACTCCTAGAAGCCTCACTTTGTGCAGGAGTCTTCCCAATGAAGCCTTTGATCTCAAATCAAAAAGAGTTGCCCGTTTTAAAGGTAGTGTGTTCTCTTGTGTTCTTATGTTTTATTTTGCTTCTCCAACTCCCTAAACTCTTTTAATTAATTTATTTTGTAAAAACAACATTATAATAAATATACTAGGATGTTTTTATAAGAATTATTCTAGCTACACTTACACACACCTACATCTAATGGTTAATGAACATACTATTTCTGTGGATGGCGAATTTCTACCTCACGAAACGATGATTGGTCAACACTCATATAACACCTTCAAAGGTGGCCATTAAGATGTCACTATATTTATATATGATATATAATATATTTATGTTTTACTTAAGATTCTGTATTTTTTATTTATGGAATACCTTTATGGTTTCCATTATGGGTAAACACGATATCTTCATTCTAGGAAGTGCGGACTACCGCCCCCTCAAAGTGATTTGAATCGTTAATTCCATATGTGGGATGTATAAAGGATGGAGTAAATGATATTATATATGATATTATAATGGAATTATAATATACCTTTATATAATTATGATTTCATTCCATTATATACGAAATAGAAATGAAAGTAGCGTTCATGCGTACGTACGGCTTACCGTCTCCATGAACGGTGAATTTCATTTCTTACCTCTAAATGTTATGTAATGTTATGAATGAATGTATATACTAGATATATATGATATATATGATATCTAAATCATGAATATAATGCTGAATATAATGGATATTTCACCACATGAACAACTTGTAATTATAAGAAGTTTATTTTTGACTCAAGTACCAAAGATCAACAAAATGACCGTTATTAACTTAAATAATTACATAATGTTAATAACATGGTAATAAGTGATATAAAAGTAATAATGAACATGAAAAAGTTTCTTAAGAAAATAGAAATTAACTCTAGTTTATTATTCAGGAGATTAAAGAATGGTCGAGTGATGTCGGACATGAGGTAAGGGAACTTCTTAACCCAATTTCCGTTCTTTGGGTTAATCTCCTACTTTCAAATTATGTCATGATATTATTATGTCCTATATTGTATTTGTACTTTCTTTATGTGTACTTATAGTTAATAAAAATAATAGATCTATTTTATTTAAAAAATGATCTTTGTAAGGGACTTCGTCTCGATCTCCTTTCATTGAGGCATACTTTGTTTTATACAAAAATTTCTTTTATACGGTGTATAAAGCCCTTTGACTTTTATATTTCTTCAAAAGTAATATTTTTATATGAAGAGTTTTACTAAACGACAAAATATAATGTTTTTTTATGTACGTTGCGACAACGACTTCTCCGCCGCCGTGACCAGTATTTGAGTTTCGACTTCCTCTACAAGCCATTACATTTATTTATGGAAGAAAATAAATACCAAGTTTTACTTTAATTTTATTTTGGTATTGAAAATGGTTTTATTATATCAATGTGTTTTATTAATATCTTGTGATTGAAATGTGGAAATGTTATGTTTCCTTTATGCATGTTTTTTGTGATACAATTATGTTATGGTTTATGATATGTTTAAACCTATTAATATGAGGAATGCATTGGACTTAATAAGTGACGGGTGGAGCCCGCTATAGCTCCTCGATGCATTGGAAGGTCTCATGAGACAAACTAGTGTCTTGTCACGAGGCCTTGACAAAATATTATTTGTAGTCCTGGCACGAGTCCTTGGCTACGTGGTTATGATAGTCTGGTATTGTGCATTCCATCATTATGAATGTGGTTATTAATATTTCATGTATTTATTCGACCAGTGGAATATCCATGTGAATAAGTAAATGGAATTATGTCATTTTACATTTTTCCATATTATGTTGAAGTTCAAGTTTAAAAGGATTTTGTTTTAGTTATAAATTTTCTTAGATGTTTATGTTTATTTATGAAAGCTTCCATTATATTGTTACCCTTACTGAGCATCTGAGCTCACCCCTTTCAATGTATTAATTTTTCTAGGATGTGAAGAAGTATTTTATGAATAACATAAAGGGATAATATGAGGGGATATGAAGACAAGATGTTGTTGTAGTTTTGTATTACTTTATGATGTAATGTAAAACTTATGGGTGTATCTAGTGTTTCAAGGCTACTAAACTAATCGGTCTTTCGAGACTTGATCTTTGTGATCAGGCCAATGCTACGTAATAATGCACCGACTCTGGGTAACTAGGGTCGGGGCGTTACACCAATAGTGGGATTTTTGTTTCCATATATGATATCTGCATCTTGTTTATTTATTTTTTGTGTATCTACTATTTCCCTTGATGTTCAACTTATGAATGGGACCTATCTGATTTTTATGAGAAAGATAGTTTTTAATTTACTCTTATTTAGGGGTAAAATATTCTACATTAATTGTATTTTTTCCTAGGAGATCATTGTTATCTTGTAGGGATCGTGAATGCCTCTAAGGTTAGTGGAAAGTCAGGTCTGTGGTTGGTTATGATACAATTCTGGGTCGTATCATTACATTTCCAATTATAATTGACTCATGCCCATTTAAATAGAAGTTTTGTGGGGGTCCGACACTAATATATAGAAGGATTAATAGTGGTAAAAAATTATCCTTGGATCTCCAATACTAGTGATGAAAGATGAAACATACACTGAGTGTGGGAGAACAACCTAAGAGGAGAGGAGGGGGAAGTTGGCGTAGCGTAGAGGGATTATAAACTTGGGTTTTTTATTCATTACTAAGGATATGATTTTCTCTAATAGATCATGACTTATTATTTTTGATTTCTCACTATTCTGAATATTTTTTACATGGATGTACATAGCCTAATTTACCTAATGGTGAATATCATCCAACAACTCAATATTTATTCTACCTCCCAAAAAATTGATCACCTTGTTAAAAATCATAATGCATTAGATTAAACTATATCAATTATTTAACATTACTTTGGCTAGAAGATCTATGATGACCACTTTGAATGTTTTTCATGGGAAGATATAATTAACATTATGTTCACAAGGGGAAAAACAATTATAGAGGTATAGGTTGATGCCTGAGAACTTTTATCTCTTGGAAAATTAAATTAAGGTAGTTGAGACAAACTCCCCACTAGACAACACATGAACTACTTTGAAAACTAAATAAATCCATCCATATACTTTTCCTTCAATAATTATTTATGGATTTACTCTTGAGAAGAATTGTTTTACACTAGAATAATATCTATTACCTTATACTTTTATAGAACAAACAATACACTAGAAAAGTAAATTGGGTGAGTCAATGTTTGATCTCTAGTTGTGTATCTTAATAAAAATACCACACTCTATAATCCTTTTAATTAATAATGATATATTTATGGAAAATAATATTCTTAAAATAAATTTCAAACTATCATTTATTGGATCTCCCCTATTAGATAGAAAACAACACATGTCATTGTTTCTCTTTCAATTACAAAAAAATGAAATTATCCAATGATTGACTACAGTACATCTCCCATGATATCTCTAGAACCTCATAATCTTAGTGAAACAATATACATCCTGAATGAATAGCTACCATAATCAAGATAATAAACAATGTAGTCCAATGTTCGGTTATATAATGACTCAAAATAAAAAAATCTAAAAATCCTCTAAACATATATCTATATTCTAATTAGGGATATTTCACTCATAATTAAATAAGAACTAATGCTAAAACCCACAAAATTAATTCCTCTTAGAGTTATCCTACTTAGGGATCACTATTATCTAGTCAACTGTAGCATCCTGAATCACCCCACCCAAACCAACCACAAGTAAAATCCTATTACCATAAAAATAAATATCTCAATGCATGAAATAATACATAAAACATTGGTAATGGTTTGAATCCACCAACCTCAAAGTGGAGGAAGATGATTCGGTGGTCGGAGGAGGAGGAGGACCCAGTGGCAGCAGAGGATGAGGAGAAGCAGGGTTGTGACGGAGGAGGGATCGTGGTAGAGGAGGAGAAGAAGTCCGTGATGGGGGATGAGGAGGAGGATGATCATGGAAGAGAAGGGATTGAGGTGGAAGAGGAGGAGAAGGTAGTGGTCATGAAGGAGGTGGAGGACGGTCAGGGTGGAGGTGGAGGACAAGGTAGTGGTGGCAGCAGAGGAGGAGGAGGAGGGAGATGAGGAGTTCCGGTGCAGGGTTCAGCTTCCGCAAAGGCTTGAATATGTGTGACATGGGAGGGTCCTATTAGGGTTATTTTATAAAAATTGCTGGATCATTTTTCAGTTCTAGTTAAAATTTCTCATAAATGTATGTTTTATCATCTCTTAATTAAAATATCTGATAAAATATATATTTATCACATCTTTTTGAGCTCTGATAATGATGTACATTAATCATCACTAAAATAGATGTAACCACCCAATATTTTGTTATTAGAAATTCCTCTTGATCAAATTAAATATCTTATTATGGTTATATAAAATGTGAACTTCATTGGTTTTATGTGTTTGGATTTTAAAATACTATTAATAATTGTAATAGTTACTAATATAGTCGTTGAACAGTGATCACATGATTAGTATAAATATAGGGATTTAATAAATCCAATTTACCAAGACAAAGGAAGTGATGGCCTTATCTATTAGACTTTCCCCGTATGAAGAAAATTTTTCATAGATCGTAATGGTGGTGGTGTCATTGGGATTTTCTCTAGACCAAGCCAAAGAAGATCTGGAACATGTTAACCTTGAGCAAAACCGACTATAGGAGAATTAGAAGTTAACAGGGATTACCATTGAGCAATGTTATCCGAGCCACCCCAAGAGTCGGTCACCATCGCACACCTTACCCTTCGGTCTTATGTGGGTGTTATAAGGGATTATGTAACAATACCTTAGCACTATGATTATGTTCATTATTTTTTTATATAATAATGAATATACATTCATTTTATTATTTTTAGTATATATATATTTTTTAAAGCACAAATAGTATTTTTAGTAAATATGAAAATATGAAATATATTTTGATGAATTAATGGACTTTTGAATTACATAATATTTTAATAAATTTTTAATAAAATACTTTTTGTTATATATAAATGATCATTCAATTTTTATGAATGCAATTGTAATTTTTATTAAGGTTTGAAAGTTGTTTTGGTCAAAACACATGAATTTTTGATAAATGTCAGTTTTTATTTAAAAAGTAAAAATTCACATATTTAGAAAATTATTTATATAAAATTTATATTATTTTTGGAATCATATCATAGAAATTATCCAACGGTTAATTTTTCACAATTTTCTGAGATAGTCGAATTTTTGGGTAAAAATTAAATACTGTTTAAATATATAATGTGTTTTATGACATCATAATGACCCAATAGTGATGTAATAAAATAATATAATCATAATTTTCGAAAAATATATGGTTTACCATTAATATAATGTGATTTTTGGTTTGTTTCATTTATTTTACAATGCCTTAGTGGACCATTCAAGGCTAATAAAACATTTTGTCCTTTGACATTGTTTTCCTTGAAAATGTGACTCACCTCCACCTAAGAAACCCTATTATTTTAAGAATTTAGGCCATTTCCCTCATAAAATAATGTTTTACACTCTCCATTAGAAAAAACCATGGGAAAAAGAATGGGCTAGTTTGTGGTTTTGATTAGATTAATGTGAGGTGTCCCAAACCTAAATAATAAAGAATTTTCTCTCCTTTCCTATATAATCCCACCAAAGCTCCCACTTACTCTTCACTAAAAGCATTTGGTTTTTGAATAACCCCTAACCTAATCTCTCTAGAATTTTCTCAAGGTTCCCTATGCTCTCAAGAAGCTTCTATCAAGCCTCTCCCAAGCCTTTGGGATCACATTTCCAAGTAAGGAATTTCTTCCTTTCTCATTTTGTCCAATTTTCTTTATGTTGTTATGCCCTTTCTTCAATTACAAGTGTTGGGGTATGATTTCCCACCTCCCCCATACTTCCCTCTTTATGTTTGGATGATTGTATACCCCTTTATCTCTCATTAATGCCTCCCATGTACACCCATTACCATGACGAAATTCTGTGATGGATTTCTCTCTCCTCTTTTTCACCCAAGTAATTATTTTGTATTGTGCATCTAAATTCCATTATGTTTGTTGGAAAATGTATCTATATGAATCCCTTACTATCAATTTCATGTAAATATGATTATACACCCATTTTTATATTATCAAACATTTTATATGAGTTCTTATTTCACATTGTTATGCTACTGAAATTGCACCACATTTTTCCAAGCCAAGATCTTTGTGTAGTGAATTCCATACCTATGTCTCTATAAATGGTATTCACCTTTATGCACATATACATAGTGAATGTTAATTTATTGTATTTATTCCACATTAATTAATCATGTAATAACTTATGATGTTGATTGATTCCACGTTATACGACCCATGTGGCACACTTATGCATTAAATGAAATGTTTAAGAAGGGTGTGTCGTGATAGCGCTCCAATGCATTGGGAAAAGTATAGTATCATGATAAATCATTAGAAATGAGTTTTGAGTCATGATAATTCAATTGAAATTATTGTTTACTTGTGCTTCTTGTGAAATGAGGTTTTACTCATGCTCTATGTGCAATGAGCCTTTGCTCATGTTAATTCCATGTTAAGTGTTGTTGCCACATTTCCATGTTATGATTATCATGTTTTATCATGAATTTATGTTCATGTTTCTCTGATGATCCATTGATATTCATATCATCTAAAATGTATTTTATCCCCCATTTTATTCCATGTATATTCCCTTACTGGGCTTTATACCACATCATTTTCTTATGCATGTCCTCACATTATCCCATTCAATGCTATGCACGAGGGAATGTAGTGGTCATGTAAAGGATGTTTTCAATAATAATGTTGTATTTAATGTTTTAAGTTGTTATTTAATGGTCCTAAGACCTAAATACACTAGAAAATTTTATCTTCTATGTTTTATCAAGTTAAGTTTATGTAATAAATCATGTTTAAGTATGAAATAAAGAGCAGGGTTGTCATAGTTGGTATCAGAGGATAGGTTTAGTTATTTTTGGGATTAGGATTAGAAAACCCTAGTGAAGCCTTAGATACAAGACAATGTATAATAAAAACATACCTATGTTTTGGTGGGTATTGAGTCAGTGGTTTATCATGAAAATAAATCCCTGTATGGATACGAGCTGGTAGACGAGGCTCTGGGACATATATACCTATGGTTGAAAACCCCGACAAGGAGTTTCATGCTTGACCTGGGGTATCCTAGTACACGACCACAAGCCTTGCTGAACTCTTGGTTATGACACTCCTAGAGGATATTCATTTATAAATTCACAATATTAGTATGAACCTTTATTAAGGGAATTAAAAAAATTACCATAAGAATATATGTTATAATGTAGATCATGAATAGAATATATTGAAGCCTATGGATTCATAAGTTAAGGAAATAAAAGTTTTTTTTATGTCATCATTTTTTTCCTAGGATTACCATTTATTTGTTACCACTAACATTCCTTTTATTCCATCCAATGTCCAGTAATAGGAGGACTCGGGCTGATAGCCAATGTGAAGATCAATGTGATGATTGTGCTAATGAGATTTCTAATCCGATGGGAGCAGGAATCGCGAGCTTTGTCACGCTTCTCTCTCAGTTAACTCAAGCTTTGAATAGAAACATGGTTCAAGAGGAATGTTCAACCCCCCCCCCCCTAAGAATGAACAAGTTGTTATCGAGAGCATCATGAGACAATGGCCTCCTACTTTTAATGGATCATCTGATCCCTCAATCACCGTACAATGGATCTACTCCACTGAAAATATCTTCTCCACCCATCAATGTTCTGAACAAGAGAAGGTTCTCCTGGAAGCTTATCATATATAGGGTGAAGCTTATCAATGGTGGACGTTGATCAAAAATATGAAGGCTGAGGAGGATATCAATGCATTGGAATCTAAGTATTTCTGGTAGATGTGTTTTGATAAATATTTTCCATGCACCCTCTAACTTATGATGGAAAAGGACTTCCTTTCCCATAAGAAAAATGATGAAACATCTATCAAATCTTACCAGGAAAACTTCTCAAGGCTTTCATTATATGAATCCATCTTTGTTTTACCCCTGAATGTAAGGTTGACCGCTTCTTTGGTAGGATGAAACCTCTCCTACAGAAAGCGTTGGCGATCTTTGACTTCGAAAACTATGAGAAAATCATCCAATTTTCCCTCAATGTTGAAATGGAGATCAGACAATCTTAGGGGTATCATGGGGATAAGAATCATAAGGTGGACTTCAATGCTGGAAGTCTGATGGGTAAATCTAATGGTTCTAAGAAGATCCAGCACCCCACTTTCCAATTGAGCGGAAAGAATCACCCAAGAAATTGCCTGAAGGGGACGATAAAATGCTTTAGGTGTGGAAGAGAAGGGAATCTAACCGTTAACTGCCGACAAGAAAAACCAGTGGCTGCAACAGAGGATAGGAACACTCCTTTCGAACCTCAACATGTTGTTTATTGCTAGAACTGCAAAGAACCTGAGCATCTTTCAAATCATTGCCCTAATCCAAGGGTTTTCAGAGGCAACCAACAACCATTAAGGTAGCAAGGGTGATATTTTTCCATCATTACTGTTGAAGTGAACCCCAAAAACAAAGTTGAGATAGGTACGAAATTTATTAATTCAATAATAGCTAACATACTTTTTAATTCATGTTCTAAGAATTCTATTATATCCCAAAAGTTTAGTAGAACAATCCCAGCACCACCAAAATTCATAGTAGTGAAGTTGTCGGTGAGTATGGAAAATGGGGAAATCACTGTATCCCATGAATATAACTCCTCCCCTATCAGAATCTATATATTTAACTTCCTGAAGAACTTCATCATACTCTCTCTGATAGAATTTGATACAATTTTTGGCATTGATTGGATTTCCTTATATTGAACCAACATAAATTTGCATGAGAGGGAAATCACTCTCCATGTGGGGAATCGACCCCAGATTCTGTACAAGTGCATGGAGGAAGATGAATCTTCTTTAGATCCATCATCTCAAGAGTGGAATTGACTACCCTATGAGAACGCGTATCTAGCTCAGATGATTTATTTTAAGGAGGCAACCATCCTTGAAGACATGCCTATTGTGAGTAAATTCTCTTAAGTGTTTCTTGAGGGATTTAATGGTCTTCCTCCTCGAAGATATATTGAATTATCAATTGATCTTACACCTTGGGCATTGCCAATATCCAAGAATCTGTATAGAATGGTTGTTGTGGAGCTTAAGCTGATTAAAAAAACTACAAGAGATTCTGGATAAAGGGTTTATACGCCCAAGAGCTTTACCATGGGGTGCACTAGTCCACTTAATCATAAAGAAAGATGGGTCAATGCACCTTTGGATTGATTATCGTGATATTAACAAAATAACAATAAAGAACAAGTATCATCTCCCATGAATCGATGCCTTGTTCGATTAGCTTCATAGATCACAATACATCTCCAAGGTGGAATTGGAGTTGGGATATTATCAAGTAAGGGTGAAAAAGGGAGATATCCTCATGACTTCTTTTCATATAATCTATGGGCACTATGAATTCATATTAATGCCTTTTAGACTCACTATTTCTCAATAAATCATCATTGACATGATGAATAGAGTCTTTAGGGATTGCCTTGATAGATTTGTTGTAGTATATATAGATTATAATCTGATATAGTACAAAACCAATGAGGATCATGAGGAGAATCTTATAACTATACTATAGACCTTACAGAAGGAGAAGCTTTATGAAAATTACATCAAGTGTAAGTTCTAGAAGAAGGATGTCTCATTCATGGGCCATATCATCACAAGAAATGGGATTTTTGTGGATCCCTTCAAAACATATCCAATAGAGGGATGACCGAGGCCAACATTGGTAATGGATATCCATAGCTTCTTGGGGTTAGCAGGATATTATTGATGATTTGTGTGAAATTTCTCATGATTGACCAACCCTCCTTCCGAGATAACTCAGAAGTGAGTAAAGTTTTCTTAGAGTGATAAATGTGAAGAGAGATTTAAGGAGTTAAAAAAGAGGCTTATCACTGCCCCTGTACTCACTTTATCCACAAGTGTAGAAAATTTTGTGATATTTAGTGATGCATTGAATAAGGGCTTGGGCTATGTGTTGATGCAAAATGAAAAAGTCATTGCCTATTCTTCAAGGAAATTGAAAGTTCATGAGAAGAATTATCCAACTCATGATTTGGAGTTGGCTATAGTGATCTTCAATTTAAAAATTTGGTGGCATTGTATTTTTGGGGTTAAGTGTGAAATATATACAGACCACCAATGCCTCAATTATATATTCACAAAGAAAGGGATGAACATTCACCAACGAAGATGGTTAGACCAGATCAAAGACTATGAATACTCAATCAATTACCACCATGGGAAAGCAAACAAGGTGGAAGATGCTCAAAATAGAAAGGACCCAACAATTCTATCACTGATGTGAATTGAGAAGAATCCAATCTTCTTAGATTTGATGAAGTTGGACATGGGAATCATAGATAAGGTAAAATCATCAATCCCTTCACAAATGATTTCTCAAAAATCTCTTTTGGAATAGTTAAAGGATACTCAAAGGGGTGATATGGGAATTAAGAAGAAAGTGGAAGGTATCAGAAGAGGTAAATCCTCTGAGTTCAATGTTAATGAAGAAGGAATTGTGATATTGGGGAAAAGACTATGAGTTTTATCATGTTCAGAGCTGAAGAAGGATCTTTTGGATGATGCATATAGTTCAAATTTCTCTTTTCACCCAGGAAACAAAATAATGTATCCAGTTCTACAAGAGCATTATTGGTGGGATAATATGAAGAAGAAGATTGCCTAATTTACATCAAAGTGTCTAGTGGGTCCTAAAGTGAAGGATGAGAGACAAAAGTCTAAGGGAATGATTCTACCATTACCCATACCATCATGAAAATGGGAGAGCATCACCATGTACATTTTCACCAGACTTATGAAGAAATCCAAAGGCAACAATGCAATCTGGGTTGTTGTAGATCATCTTACAAAGTCTTCACACTTTATTTCAATTCAAGATGATTTCTCATTGGATCAACTGGCATGGATATATATCACGGAAGTGGTAAGGCTGCATGGAGTGAAACTTTCTATTGTATCTGATCGAGATCCTAGATTCACCTCTATGTTTGGGAAGAGTCTTCAACATGATCTGGATACTGAGTTGAACATCAATACATCTTATCATTCTCTAACTGAAAGCCAATTTAAGCATACTATCCAAACACTTGAGGATATGTTTATAGCATTCCCAATAGACTTTAAAGTAGGATGGTATCAACATCTTCCACTAGTTGAATTCTCTTATAATAATGGTTTCCACCCAAGAATCTAAATGGCACCTTATAAAGCCCTATATAGGAAGAGGTACAGAACAAAATCATGTTGGGATGAAGTTGGTGAGCGTAAGAATCTTGGACTAGAAATGGTAGATGAAATGGTGGAGAAATTGAAAACCATTTAGTAGCATATCAAGGTAGCACAATGTTGACAGATGAGTTATGAAGATAAATATCAATGATACCCTGAGTTTAATGTTGGATACATGGTATTTCTATGCATATCTCCATGGAAGAATCTCATGAGGTTTGTAAATAAAGGGATGTTAAGTCATAGGTACATCGGCCCCTTCGAGATTCTTGATTGTGTTGGGGATGTGTCCAATCGAGTAGCACTTCTACCTACCACGGTCAGAGTACATGATGTCATTCATGTATCCCTCTTAAGGAAGTACATACCAGACCCTTAACATGTAATCTCTTCATATGTAGTACAACTACAGGATGATCTTTCGTATGAGGAACAATCAGTGATGATCATAGATTGTAGTGAAAAAAGTTCTATGAAATAAAACAATGCCCCTCGTCAAGGTGTTTTGGGAAAACCCCATGATTGAAGAAGTGATGTGGGAATCAGAGGAAGTGATAAATCAAAGTTACCCGTATTTTTTTAGAGTGGGAAAAGGAAATTTTGAGGGTAAAATTTCATAAGGCGAAGATTGTAACGACCCAAACATTTATTAATGGAAATTCCTCTTGATACAATGAAATTTTTTATTATGGTTATATAAAATGAGAACTTCATTGATTTTATGTTTTTTGATTTTAAAATACTATTAAGAATTGTGATCATTTCTAATATAGTCATTAAATAGGGATCTCCTTATTAGTATAAATATAGGGCTTTAACAAATCCAATTTACTCACAAAAAGAAAGTGATGGCCTCATCCAGTACACTTGCCTCGTACAAAGCCTATTTTTCAGAGCTCAAAAAGGAGGTGGTGTAATTGGTCTTCACTCTTGACAAAGCCCACGCCAATCTTCAACATGTTAACATTGAGTAGAATCGACTACGAGAGAAGTGGAGGTTAATTGAGATTACCACCCGAGCGATGTTATCTGAGCCTCCCCAAGAGTATGTCACAATCACACTCCTTACCCTTCGGTCTTATGCGGGTGTTATAAGGGTTTATCTAGCAACACCATAGCACTATTATTATGTGCATTGTTTTTGTATATAATAATAAATATACATTCATTTTATTATTTTTACTTCGTAAATAGTTTTTAAAGCCCAAATATTATTTTTAGTTAATATTCAACTAAGCCATCTATTTATATGAATTAATGGATTTGGGAATTAAATAATATTTTAATAAAATATTAATAAAATATGTTTTGTTAAATATAAATGATCGTTCAATTTTTTTGAATGCAATTGAAATTTGTATTAAGCTTCTAAATCTCTTTTGGTCAAAACCCAGGAATTTTTGATAAATGTCGGTTTTTATTTTAGAATTTAAAATTCACATATTTAGAAAATTATTTAGATAAAATTAATATTACTTTTGTGCATCAGGATTTCGAAATTATCCAATGGTGAATTTTTTATAATTTCGGAGATAGTTGAATTTTTGGGTAAAAATTAAATACCATTTAAATATATAATGGGATTTATTACATCATAATGATCTGATAGTGAAGTAACAAAATAATATGAACATTATATTCAACAAATATATGTATTAACATTAAAATAATGTGATATTTTTGTTTGATTTCTTTTACAAATCATTAGTGGACCCTTCAAGGCTTATAAAACATTTTTCCTTTTTAAATTGTTTTTCTTGAGAGTGTAACTCACCTCCACATAAAAAACCCAATAAATTTTAAGAATTTAGGACATTGGCCACATTAAATATTTTTTTCCACACCCCTTTGGAAAAAACCATAGGCACAAACCATGGTTTGGTTTGTGGTTTTGATTAGTTTAATGTGAGCGGTCCCAAACATAAATAATAAAGAATTCCCCCTCCTTTCCTATATAAACCCACTGAAGCTCCCACTTCCCCTTCACTCAAAGAATTTGGATTTAGACCAACCCCTGACCTACTCTCTCTAGAATCCTCCCAAGTTTCCTTAATCTCCCATGATGCCTCTCTCAATCCTCTCCCAAGGCTTTGGGATCACACTTCCAAGTAAAGGATTTCTTCCTTTCTCATTTCTATCCAATTTTCATTAAGTTGGTATTCCCTATTGTTGTCAATTAAAAATGTTGGGGTATGATTTCTAAACACCCAATACTTCCCTATTTATGGTTTGATGATTAGAGACCCCCTTCTCTCTCATTAATTCCTCTCATGTACACCTGTTACCATGCCGAAATTCTGTGAGGGATTCCTCTCTCCCCCTTTTCACCCAAGTAATTCTTTTGTATTATGAATCTAAATTCTATTATGATTTTTGGGAAAGGTATATATATTAATCCCTTACTATACATTTCATGTAAATATGATGATACACCCCTTTCCCTCTCATCAACATTTTTTTTGAGTTCTTTTTTGACGTTGTTATTCTGCCAAAATTGCTCCGTGTTTTTCCATGCCTAGATCATTGTGTTTTAAATACCATACCCATGTCTCTAACAATGATATTCACCTTTATGAACATATACATATTGAATGGTAATTTCATGTATTTATTCCAAATTAATTAATTATGTAATAAATTATTTTTTTGATTCATTCCATTTTATATGATCCATGTGGCACACTTATGCATGACATGAAATGTTTAAGAAGGGTGTGCCCTGATAGCACTCCAATGCATTGGGAAAAGTATAGTATCACGATACGTCATGTTCAATGACTGTTGACTCATATTAATTCATGAGGAAGGAGGGTTTACTCATGCTTCATTTTCTATGAGGGTTTAATAATGATCCATGTGCAATGATCCTTGGCTATTGCTAATTCCATGTTAAGTTTTGTTGCTACATTTCCACGTTATGATTATCATGATTTATCATGCTATTTATGCTCATGTTTCTCTTGTGATCCATAGATATGCCTATTTTCTAACATGTATTGTATCCCTCATGTTATTCCTTGTTTATTCCCTTAATGGGCTTTATAGTTCACCCTTTTCTTATGCATTTACTCAGGTTGTCCCATGCAATTCTATGTACGAGGAATATAGTGGTCATGTAAAAGAATTTTTCAATAAAGATGTTGTATTTCATGTTTTAAGTTGTCATGTAATGATCCTAAACCCCAAATACACTAGACCTCTTGATCTTATATGTTGTATAAAGTGAAGTTTATGTAATAAATCATGATTAAGTATGAAATAAAGAGTAGGGTTCTCATTAAATCACTGATAAAGGACCTATTTATCAGCGCTAAAATGTTAGCAATGATAAATATGTACTTTATCAAAAAAAAATTAGAACTAATAAATAATGTTCTTTATCAGCGCTCAAAAAGTGCTTATAATACAAATATTTATCAACAATAAAATTATAGCACAGGTAAATACTTACTTCAACAATCCTTTTTAATTATATATATATATATATATTAAAAATAATTATATGTTTATATATATAATAAATATAATAAATATAATGAATTAAACTAATAAATCTCTAATAAACATTATTTTTGTACATAAATATTATAATTTTATATAAATTAACAATAAAAACATTTATCAGCACTAATAATAGCACTAATAAATGTACACTTTATCAGCACTAAAAAAATTCTGATAAGGGGTACACCTATATCAGCGCTTGTTTTATCACTTATAAATTCTACATTTATAAGCGCTTTTAGCTAGCACTGATAAAGTCCCACCCCGTTATCAGTGCTTTCAGCTTAGCACTGATAAAGGGAAGTGCTTCCCTTGCCATGTTGTGTGGTATTGAATACCTCATCTAGATAAAACTCTTTAATCAATCTTAAGAAGATATGAATTATTATAAAAACCATGTGATTAGTAGATGATATTGAAGAAGAATACATAATGTGGTGGGGTTTTTGTTTGAGCTAGACGGCCTATAAATGAATGAAGGTCAACTTGACTCCATAATTTTATTATATTGAACAAAATATTAAAAAAAATATTTTATTCAATTAATTATGGTGGTAAAAAATAAAATTTTTAAACTATATTTAAAATGTATGAAAAACAATAGTTTTTAAAATACATCTTATGTTATAAAAATTAAACTATGGGTATATAAATTAAAACAAACTATATTAAAATAATAAATTCACTTGTAAAATTAATATTTTGTTTTATAAAAATGATTACATAATATTCTATTCATAAATATATACCAACAGTAACATGATTAAGAAATATTTCATTATTTTCAAATTAAAATTTTAATTTTCTATAACTAATATTTTAAATATAAATAAATTTAATTTTGAAAATCATCTTTTATTAAAAAATAAATTTTTTTTTAATAATTTTTTTTATAATTTTTCATATATTTTTATAATTAATTGAACATTGATATATTATTTTATAAAACTATATATTACCAATTATGGTAAAATTTTTACGATGATCGATTTACATTATTATGTTAAAATAAAATACCCTTTTAAAATGTTAATTCAAAAGGGAACATATTATAAAATATTAATCAAAGGGAATAATATTATATACTTATTTTAATTAACTAATATCATTTTTTCTACATTTTTTTTACTATTATTTCATTTTAATATGCTGTGGTTTTTTAGTCAGTATTTCTGTCATTTTGATGTTGTATGTTACATAAGATGTTGAAGATAATATAAATTTAATTGATCCAAAATCGCATGTTGTTATATTCTACCCCTTAAATAAATTAAAACCTCATAATTTTAATTATTAACCACTTATGGAAGTAAGAGGGGTTACTATTAAAATATATATTATTTTAGAAATATTATTCAATGTGACATATACCTTACTGACATAAAATAGATCAAAAGTCTGATACTTAATAAAAAAATTATTGTCTATACCCTATTCATATATTCTATAGATTATAACTTTCTCGAAACCATTTTATTCAACATTTAATTAAATAATAGAGAAATAATAAATTCTTCCCAAATTAACTCTTATATTCAACCACTAGTTAATAATATCACAAACCAATTATTATAATCACAAATTACCTGATACACATCACAAAAAAAGGACACCAATGAAGTATCAATCTAAGGTAAACCAATACAATCTAACATATTTTTTTTAAATCAGTAAAATCATTACTAATTCAAATTCAAGAATATATTAATCCTAAGATTTATTTAAACATTAATAACATGTTCATAAAATATTCTCCCAAAAATAAAAAAAATTCATAATATATATTTTAAAGGTATTTAATACCATTATATCTATATATATATATTCATCCATTTAAAGAAAAACTACAAAATAAAATTCCATATATTTTTCACATAACCCTAATCACATTTAAAATAATAAAAAATACCGCCAATAAATATCAATCGTTAACATAAATCAATCTGAATAATTTAAATTTTGGTATCAACCTCACTGTCATAGATAAGAATATGATAATAAAATTTGTATCATAATTGGAATATATTATGATTCAAAACCATTTTTTATGCTCAATTGTTAAAATATAATGCATATATTTTTTTTATACAAACCTTTCTTTTCTTCTTCCTAACAATTCTATTTCTACCAAATACTAAAATCAAAATGGTAATGATATTATACATATTATCTAGTGTATATGAATATTAAAGATCAATCCAATGAAGTCGTATCCAACAACACAATCATTTCATCCTATGATAATTTCATTTCATCTATTTCATACTCGGTTAATCATATGACCCTCTTGGATAAACCATGGTCACTTTATGTTTTATGTTATCATACATCATAACCTAATATATTTATGCAATTAGGAAGTAAATCGTTCATAATGGTTCATAAATATAGTGTGATTGACCAAAGCATATCCCACAGAAGTGTCAAACCAAGCATGTAGTTATGAAATTTGATTATTAACTAACTAAATATTATGTTAACAACCAATTCACCCATTGTTGGGTTATTGATTGATGAAACATATTTTCTAGAGCCTATATCCACATGTAGTATCTAGATAATAGTTTTTTACTAGTAACACAACAAAATATATATTTTTGTAAAACATTTGGATGTTTTTAGGGACAATGAATTATCACATAGGTTAATAGATATCATTTTCACTAAATTTATATTATCATAATACATAAAATATTCAACAATACATAAACAAAACTAAAGGGCTATCTACATCCATGATGTTATGTTAATCTTTAAGTTGTCAAACACTAACTACTTTTTAGACTACCATGTTTTTCCTTATCCCATTAAATCGAAACACCCTATGTTTTCTAAACCCTACTCATGAATAAAGAATGGCTAACCACACATAATTGACTAGTAAATACATAACATAATTAAAATAGTTCATTAAAATAGATTTATAGAATCTTTTACATTTATATATTTTGATAATTGTCATAATAATTCTACTAAAAACTATTTTTTTTTTCAAATAATATAATTTTTTCATTACATTGTGATAGAATATTCTTAATCCATAATAACTTTTCAACAATATGGAATATTTTTATAAAACTATCTTTATGGGACTCTTTAAATATTACATTTATTCATAATCAAGTGAAATGTTAACTTAAAAAAAATTGAGATCAGATTCTCAATAGGATTAATCATATTTGAAAAAAATAATTGATAAAAAGTGACAAAGATATGATAATATAGGTATAATAAATATTAATAAAAAATCATACACTAATAAAACATATATCATAAAAAATTAATACATATGACAAGAAAATATACATATAATATAATATGATAAAATCATTATAATGGAATAAGATAAAATAATAATGAATAAATTAGTTGTAATGGAACATATAAAAGAATGTTATATAGTCACAAACATAGGAATAACTATCTTTTTAAACCAAACTACTTTCCAACATAGAGACACTTAAAATTTTGAGTACATATAATTTCCATCACACTCACCCATTGTGAATCTTGATAAATTCTATCACATTCACACATAAAATTGAAATTAGAGATAAACACCCTCACAATCACCCTTTCTAAACCTATCCACATTATAACCTTTTGACATATAAAATTAATCCTAGTGAAAAATTCCATTACACTCAAATTTTTGAATATTTCCACTATCTGACCCATTTTTACATAATTGTGTGATTATAATGTAACATTGTAACACTCTTTCCTTTATGAACCTAGATTCTCCCCAACTTATTTATATTTTTTTTATTTTTTGAGATATAAGACCATACAAAATTAATATGAGTGAGATATATTTCCCACCCATCTCATAATTCGTCTACATTAGTCCCATATGAAGAAAAACAAAAACCTAATAAAATAACCCATCTACATAATATGGGGTTCAAATATATTTCATAATGAATTAAGTAAGTAGAACATGAATAATTCAATCAATAATTATAATAGTGTGAACCCATGGAATATAAGAGGATACCCCATTAAATTTAATAATTATTGGTAAATACCATTCATTCAAGATAACAGAGAATATGGAATTAAACCTTATATATAAAGGGTAAAAATTCATGAAAAAATATTTATGCAATCAATAAATGTATAAAATATTTGTGAAAACCCTTCAATCAAATGAGTCATGAATATAGTATCCTTAGGGGAAAGACATTGGAATACATATATTGATTATAATCCAAATATAATTAGCTATAAAAATATAGTGGTGATTCAATTTTATATAATATAAATACTTTACCTAATCCACCTAAAGAAATAATGTGCATGGCCACATTTTAAAAAATGAATCATCAATAATTTAGAACACATTTTAAAGGACTGTGATTTCATTGATAAATAACTCAACAATGTATTAAAATATCACTTTAGGAATATTAAATATCTATGATCCTTTAAAATCATTTCAAAAAATATGTTTTTAAAATCTAAAAAAAATATATTTTTTCTTTTTGAAACAATTAAAATGTAGAGAAATAGTTTCAAATAACATACCAAGTAGAAAGAAAGATTAGTTCTCATTGAAAATAGTAAAAGAATTATTTTTCAACATCTAAAAAATTGAAAAAGATGTAACTGACAATCAAAATTTATTTTCAAAAATTGGATGTTAAAACAATTTGAAAATTTTGACCTTTTAAAAGAAAGCCTCGATTAATGATTCCTTGAAAAATGTTTATGATTATAAAAAACATATGGCATGTAAAATAAATTGAAATACCATTGTTTGAAAATGAACATATTAAACATAGTATAATATTTTTATTTTTAAAAAAATTGAAATTATAATAACTATATTAATACAAATTAATCCATTTACCAGTCCCAAAAATAGTGTAAAAAATTAGTGGGAATGATAAAACTGCTTAAAATAGAGAAACATTTAAAAGATTCTGGTTATTTATTGATAAAATTATAATTTTAGGTGAGAGAATAATCATGTTGCAAACAATAAATAAAAATTTAAATTTTACCATAAAATAAAAAAATTTACCTCAACAACTATAATTTAACAAAGATAAAATATTATTTTGAACTTGTAATGTCTCAATGGAAAACAAAACATGGTATATAAGATAAACATGTTGAATGGAATTTTACATAGACACAAATAACCTCTTAAATATTTAGAATATTCTCAATACAACCCAATTGAAATATGTAACATTAAATTGGACGTTAATAACCATTTCTAAAAGGAATTTTATTATACAGCTTCTCAAATAGGTTTCTTATAAACCACTTGAAATAAATTTGGTTCATAATAAAAATCATGTATCAAAGTGAGGATTTTTAGAACAAAAACCCTTACATAGTCAAGATTCATTCTAAACATGAAACTAATATCCTCAATATTAAAATTAATATTATAAATTACATACCTAATAACCTAATTTATATATATAACCATTTATAATCCCCATTAATTATCATTACATACATATATATTATAAATTGTATACCTATTTTTTGATAATAGGTCTATATAATTTTAATGGTTTATACTAATTTATTAAAAGTGATGTCAATATTTTTTCTCACTCCAAATTCCATATTCTCCTACTAATTACTATAAATATAATAGATGGTGTATAATGATATAATACGATTATTTTTCGATTCATTAGTACATTTGTTTATGAGAATATATTGTGATGTCCAAATATGTCTTTGTAAATTTTACCCATGAAATATAAAAATTTAATTTACTAATATGGTCCTTATAGAAGTATTTTTTATTCTATATATGTGAAATATTCATTTTATGACTATTCCTTGGCTATTATTTTTTTTGTGGATCTGGATCCATTCGATATTTTGGACCCCACCATAGAATTCTGGGATTTTTAACCACATTATAATGAAGCTGGGTGACATTGCATTGAATTAATGATGTTACTAAAGAAGTTCAAGTTATTTTGGTTTTATATTAAGAGTCATGATTCTTGTAATGTCAATTATATCAACCATTATTTGTGGTACCTAGCCAATAATTTTGGAAACTGGTTATTCCCTCCTATATTCTAGAAATAATTTTTTGGGAATTTATCAATGCATTAGTCATTCAGTGAAATTATCTTGGGACAGTGATGAATGATAATGTTTCTAAGTTGTTGAGTTTTAGTAAAATGTTTTATAAACGGTGGAATATTCTGAGAAGTTCTATTGTTTGTTTTATGCTATTCCTGATATTTTTGATAATGAATTTTTTATATTGTTCTAATTAAAAAGTTATTCCACCCGAATATAGAGATATTATCCCAATGACTTAATTGACCTCTTATCTGATGGTGTTTAAAAGGTCCATGTCAACTAATAAATAGCTAGATGATAGATGAAAATTGGAAAATTTATTGTTCATTGTTAAATTATAAAAATATATCACTTCTACTAAAACATGGATTTTGGTTCACTAGGAATAGTACTCTCTTGAAAAAAAAGTCATTATATATTTTCTAGTTTGGAACACTTGGTCATTCTATGATGTAATGTTTCAATACGTTGTGAGTTTGTAATCAATCTGGCCGCTTGGGTAACATTGAAAGGTTCTTTATATTGTGATATTGAGTTAGGAAGTAATAGATGAGGATCATTATCTCTTGAATATGGTATTTCATATGCTTTAAAAGAATAGGGATATTGACATATGCCTCTAAGTGACTCTTCTAATATATAAGTGGAGGTTCTAGTTGTGATTGATATTAAACTATATTGGTGTTTCTTATGTTGGAGTTGAAACCCTTGGAGTTCTCTAATTGGGACTAATATATTTTTGGAATTATATATTTTTAAATATTAGTGGGGTTTTTTGTATCATTGTGGATGATATTATATGAACCATTGTTATGAACATGATGGTGGTATAATTTTCGTGAGATCTTTATGGTGCTACAGTGTGGATTTAAAACATTAATGGTTATCCATCATCTTGGATGATTTTTTTCATTGTTATCCTCTTATTTTTACTTTATGGTTGTAGCTCAACCTTGATGTGATATATGACCTCCCTTGTGAGAGTGAATTTCCCTATTGTTCCACCTACCTTATTATTAAAATCTATTTCGTGTTGGACATGGATAAACAATGGGGTTGTACTCTGGTAACTAGGAAGATTTGGATTCCTGATGGACCAGGTAAATTGAGGAGCTCACGTATGTTGTTATAATCTCATTGGTGTATGATGATAAATAATGAATATCCTAAGTTACCATAACAAACTATCCATAGGAATAAATACTTTTTAGTCATGTGCATTCCCTTTGGATTCTTTTTCTTGGATAGATATTTAGATCATTCCCACTTATGGTATTGTTGATTTTATTAATTTTTCCTTCCATAAGAGTTTCATAATGGACCATTGTTTTCTATCCACGGTGAGGGTTAGAAGCCCCTTCTTTGGGGTTGGAGGGATGTGTTGTTTTCATGATACACCATTAGGTTTAATCATTAAATGGAAGGGATGCCTACTCTAGGTCCCTAGTTCATTCCATTCATTTTGTGGTTTATCATGGTGATGTTTTTTATTGTTTTATAATGAGATGATCTTGGAAATATGAAAATTCCACCTTTCTAGGTGATTATTTATTTTTTTTCATGGATATAACACCTCCTAATATGAGTTTGTGGGTTCCTTTTCATTTCATTTTCACATATTTCTCACTAGAATATTTTTTGGTACAGAACTTGATATAATGGAATGAATAAAACATCTAATTACCAACATTCAGGGATATTTATACATTACGTGTGATTACCTATTTTTTGGATGTATTTTTTTTGTTTTTTTCCTAGATGTTTCACCATTTAGAGGATTTGGAATGGAATGATGAGGCATAGTGACCGTGTGGTCAAGAAAACTGATATGTATGGGGTGTCTCGGGCCAAAATCACCCATAAGTAACCAATACTAAATAAGAAAAAAAAACTATGTAACAATTCAAGTACACTAGTGGATATCGAATAGCAGCGAGGGATGATGGAAATTTTCAGGGGGACACAATACCTCATTTAGAAGGGTGGAAAAAATATATAATATATAAATATATGGAAAAAAATATAATTACTGTCAGAAGTATTAAATAATTCTAAATGTTTTTAATAAAAATCAATACCTAGTGTCTTATTCAATAGATTATTTCAATATTCTATTCTAAAATGAGTGTAGTATGGAAAAATAATAAGTAAACATACACAAATCATGTAATAAAAAATATAATATTAGAAAGAATTATAACCTCCACTAAAATCATGAGAAATAGCCCATTACTTTGGTCCCATAATCCTACATATAACCAAACCATCAAGCATCCATCTATAGACGATTCCATTTTCCCCTACCTGCATCCATGAAGTTAATTTGGGTACCAATCATCAACAAATATAGTGTGATAGTAATACTCAAAATTCCACTACCAATGAAGTCCGATGTTATCCCGTTTGTGAATATAAAATATTTTTTGTATTGGAATAAAAAAATTTAGCAGCAATGTAAATAAACCACATCAATCACAAGATCCTCATGGGACACCTAGATGACCATATGTACTTAGGCCTTACCTGGATTTCTCGACCATATATCATAAGACTCATATAAATTAAATTTGGTTTACCAACCCATGTATTCAAATTGATGGTATGGGGTAACAAGTCCCACAATCCAAATAAAATATATGGAGTTCCATGTCCAACACTGTAAAATAAGAGGCATTAAATCATCATTTCCAACTACTCCTATTAAACAACAATGCACTTAGTGTCAAACACATCCAAATAAAAAATGATGGGAACCATTCCCAACACTACATAACCAGGGGGATGTGGATTATAATATATAACTAAACATAATAAAGGTTGAGGAGAAATATGCCTAAACTTCCTTTTAAATGATGATAAGATCCAAGTCAAATTGTGACCATCCATTTCAAAATAAACAAATCTCATGATCCAATAAAAATAGCTCATCATTATATTAGACACATTATCATAAGACACTGGAAAAAAAACTCATCTCCCCTATAATTCATCTCAACCCATTCGGTATTTTCATAAAAAGGGACACATAGTAAATGGTACACATGACATGGACTTACATTTAAAATTTCATTTTAATCATTTTTCATATCATTATTAGTAAAATTATTCAAGGGATGTTATTCAACCATTTAACTTTTTATTTATTTCAAATATTTATCCCTATATAGAGGGGAAATCTCATTAAACCCAAAGGCTTAGTTTTATCATAAGTAATGAATGATAATTATTAAAAATTAACTTAACTAGCCTTGTATAGAGGTCTATGCTAAGCTCTATAACCTCAAACCATGTAAATAAGGGGTCATAATACCTCTAGGTCATTGACTTATACCTACCTCAATCTTAATATTCTAGAGTTGGTTCTTTTTTGTTATATTGGAATAAGGAAGAAGGTGTCACATCCTGAAGGAAAAAATAGTCCAATAGTCATTGTAAACTAGTTAAATGATTTATTCTTACATTACATTGAAAAAAAGGTACAACATAATTTTTTCTAGGAATGAAATCATTTCCTCTATAATATGCTTGGATATCAAAAATAGTATTCTTCATAGGTTCTTGGGGTATACAAATAAAATAACGGTGATATAAAATGATTAGCATGGGTTAAGTATATAAGAATTTATAATGAATCAATAAGAATAATCAACATGATAAGGTATATAACTAAATAGAGAAACAATTTAAATAACTTGATTTTATGAATATATTAGGTTAAATCAATATGTCTAAGTAAATAACTGAACACTCAAGCCATATAATAAATAATATAAGAATGATTTGAATCTATAAATAATATCATTATGAAAATATCATTGAAAATATTAATAAATGAAATGAAGGTAATTCATAATTATCAAACGTCATGCTTCTCAGTAACATGATATCTTTAGCATTAAGACCTTTCATTGGACGATTTAAAAAATACTGTCTAAAACACAGTTTCACTAGGACTAGACAACTGATTCAACCCATTAGACTACTGATTAATTGAGTTAATTTCCATATATTACTCTTAACCCAAGTAATTCATGTATAAATAATTACTCATATATTGAATAATTTATTTAATTCATAAGAAATTTCCCTTATCATCAAGTATACATCTTGAGTGAAGAATATAGATTTATAAATATATAACTAGATAAAAAATGACTATCAATATAGAACTCCCTATTTAAAAATGATGTAACATTTTATCAATAAAAATATCTATGATAAATAATATGGATATATAGGAGAGAGTTAATGTCTAATGATCACAATGTTATGATCATTTAAAGGGAATGTTATCGACTAAAAAAATGAATCACATAAATGAATGTTAATACTATCATTGGTCAAAATGATTGTAAAACACACACAGAAATGGTAAGTATGGAATCTATACATCTCATACACATTGTAGTAAAATCAAAGGGATTTCTTCTTTGATTAATATAAATACCATTAAAATGTCATTAGAAATACTCTCGATGAAAATATCATCTTCATTTTCAAAAACATTTTGAATGTCCATTCCATTTAAAATAACAATTAAAAATAATTTCCATAAAAATATCTTTATAAATTTGTAATTAAAGTTGGTGAGAAATGATGGTCATGATGGCGGGTAACTCATTACATGTCAATAAAGTCAAAATAACCTTCATCTTTCACTATTTAATGATTATTAAAATTTCATGTTCACAAACCAAAAGGATGATTCCATTATCATTTTTGTTAAAATACAAATGAGATTTGTCTTGAAAATGACATAAAATTACTTTGAAAAAAATAAATAGAAAATATGGGTGAAAATTACATTCTCAAATCATTTGGAAAAGGTTAAAAACATTTTTTTTTTGAAAAAAATAGAAAACATTTATTCTAATGAAAATGAATTTCTGACCTTAGGGATAAATGATGAATGATTTTCATAAAATCATTTTTGAAACCATTTAATGTATCAATTATTGGATCAATTTAAATATTAATTGGAAATATCATAAATAAATATATGAAAATAAAATTAAATGGTTTTGTTATATAATGATCAAATAATTTCAATAAATAATAATTTATGAAAAACTTATTGATTAGAATGAGATTGTAAAATAAACCCTTATAGTGATCATAACATTGAGGATAGAATTAACCAATAAATCAATTATGTGTTTTAACTATATATAAATATAATTTAAGTGGATATTAAATATATTATAATCAAAAGTTAATTCACATGTAATATTAGAATATAAAATATGATGAAAAAGTAATATAGTCTAATTAAATGAAATTGAGTAATAAAAAAATTACCACTTCATATCTTGTAATTCAAAGTCCATAAGATGAAATAATTAAAAATAGAAAAAAATACATTTAATAATGTATTATTAATCATAATACATGTTAAAGGGGTAATATATATACCATTAAACTGAAATTTGTTACATAACATTACAATGTGCCTCAATAAAATTAAATTGATGCAAATTCCTTTACCCCAATCCCCCTTTTGATTGAACTTGATTTTACCCAAAAATAGTGGTTTTAAATATATTATTAAATTCTAAAATTACAATATTTATATTTATAATATCATATATGATCCTTTGATAACTTATTATCACCTAAAATTTAATATTATTCCATTATTTTATATTTTTCGGTGTTAAATACCTTGTTATTTCAATCATTTGTTATTATAAAGGATCATGTTATATGGTATATTAGATTGGTATATCATATTTAGAATGATAATAAAGACATAATTATCATACATTTCCAAAATTAATTCCTTTAAAACTAATCATGAATGATTTAAAGGAAAAATGAAACATGCTACGATCATGGTGATGGTGGGACGTATGTAAGCATGAGTAACACTTCCATTTTTCAAAGATCATTATTTAATGATGGTCAGTAATATATAATACATATATAATGATAATAATATCATATATAAAACATAATTTACTAATATATACATCACCAATGATTTGTGGTGATGAAATGATAGACACATTTCTTTGTGAAGGCGGTAGTCTACACACACCAAAACGATGTTATTTGCATTATATTAGTCAAGTGTACAAAGGGGAATGAAATATATAATATTAACTGAATGATAAATATAGGATAAATATCATAATTATTTCAATCACATATATAAATTAAATTCATTCTTATCGCCTTCCTCATGAAGCATTAGTGAAACATGAATCACATCCCTTCGTGAGGCGGTAGTCAGCTGTACACATGAGAAATAATATTGTTTCCCCTATCGAATGGAATGTAAAAAAATTTATATGATATAATTACTAAAAAGGTAAAAATATTTTATAAAAATAATATATATAAATTACATATATCATCCAATCCATCCTTGAATAATGATAATGGAATAATGAATGACATTAGTTTGTGAGGCCCTAGTCCTCTACACACAAAATAATGATTTCATAACCCATTTAATAGAGTTGAATATGGTTTATATCATAAAAATGTTACAAAAACAACTGATTTTATTGATCATATTGATCTTATATTATCATAATTGGTTAATAATAATTATTTTTGGGGGAAAATAAAATAAAGATTTATGTTGAAGAACCTTACCTCTTATTTGGGTATACTTCTTTAGTTTTCACTAAATCCTTCCTTGGTTGGATTTTAGCCCCAAAAAAGGACTATATGATGGGGTGAGTTATGTTTATAATTTATTTGGGAAGTTATTTTCCATAATTATTATGTTTGAAGGATTTGAGAATAGTGAATAGTGGGTGGCCTTTATTATTGTGGGAGAGGACACACATGGTAATTTAGAAAAGAATGGAGTTGTATCAAGTTTTTCATATGTAAAAGGGTCAATAATGAGACATTATAGAAAATTATTGGTAATAGTCTAAATATATCCTTAAAATTATATTTATATAAGGTAATAATTAAATTTTACCCTTATCTATTTAGTTTAATCCCATAGTAAAACATTTATTCCTTAACCACGATAATAAATTTTTACTGCATTCACAATCCATTTAGGTAAAAAATAATTTTAATTCAATAGAAATTATAATTTATTCTAATTAAATTTATTGAATAAATTTTTCAAAATTCAATTAAATTAATATGAAAAAAAATCAAATAAAATTAATCCCCTGTCCATGATAATAAATTTCATTTTTTAAGTCAAAATTTTCAACTGATTATTTTGTTTTTATATTTTAAATCAACATAAAAATGATTCCAATTACCTAAATTGGATTAAATGATATAATATTTAATTAATTTTCCATTAAAACCCATTAAATATATAATTTTTCATTATAAATATTTTATATGAAAGGGCGGTTTTCAATTAAATTCAGTATTTTCACTATTCACAAAAAATGAAACTTCTAGGAAAATCCTAAGGATTTACGCTAAGATAATTTTGGTATTATAATTTTAAAAACTATATTTATTATTTAATATAATTTTTCTAAATCTTTAAAAAATAAATATTAAATTATGTGTGAAAAATATTATAAAATCATCTTTAACAAAAAAATTAATATTCAGAAAACAATTATTTTTCATTAAAATGGTTTGTGTAATTTTTATAATCTATATATAGATCAATAAATATTTTAAAATATATATTTTAATTTTTTATTTAATCCCATTTTTTCCTTCCACTATAATTTCTACGTAATAACTCTCATATTAAATTATTATATTAATAGCTTTTTAAATACAGTTCTATGTGTGTTATGCACACTATTAAAGAAACTCGTTGTAACTTGTATCTTATCCAATAAAATAAATTAAAATTATTCTTGAAAAAATATATTTTAATTTATTGGGGAGTTATATTCTCTGATAATATAGGTGTTTCATGTCAGGTACTCTATTGAATGAAATTTTTTCATTAGAATTTTATGGTGCTATATTAACCCGACCTTAAATAAATTCCATCCCTACAATTGAAAGATGACATCAATAATAAAATATTTGGAATATGAAAATTACATTGTGAAAAACCCCAAATCATAAATTTTTTAATAAAATATCCTCTTAATAAGTGTAAAATATAAGTACAAATGTCATATAAGTTAACACAACACGAGGTTTCTAAGTAGGAAAACATAGTTGGGAAATGAAAACATTTACATGGTAGAAAAGAGTACTTTATTAAGGAGTGTGATCAAGGCCATTAGTCAAAAGAGATTGAATAATAAATGGAATTTTAATGGCCTAAAATCAATAATTATGTGATGATTTAATGGACCATATCATTCATCTGATAAAAATTTAATATGATAAAATTTCAATTTTAGTATCCATTTCCTAGAGTTTTGGAATTATTTTACTCCATAAAAATATAAAGTAATATACTTCTATGATATGTTTCTATTTCATAAGAATAATTTAATCCTTTGGGTTTTCTTTAATCAATATCCAATTATCCCCTTAATCCATGAAATTAATATCCAAAATTAATTTTTTTATGATTGAAGCACTAAAATTCTATTATAATGAATTGAATTATCCATAAAATATGACAATTCTTTTCATATGTCATTAAATATTTCCCAAAAACATAGTTGATTCTAGTTATCCAATAAAAAAATTAATCTCTAAAACTCAAATTTAATAACACTTCATCATCATTAATATTTAATTTTTTAACATTCTAAATCAAAAATGACACATTTACCTAGAGATCACATATGGATGTGGTTATAAGTAAACCCTCATAATCCTTAGGTCTCTATTTCAAGCCCCCACAACATTTTTAAATGAGATGGGTTGACTTATAGAATATGATTTGTCCCTTTTTTGAATCCATATTAACATAATTCCAATAATCTTCCCCAAAAAATATGATCGACATCCATGAAATAAAATTAATCATTATATAAAAATTTTACTATGTATTTCCATACAAATTTTAATTAATACTATTATTATTTAAAGTCTAATAATATTATTTAGAAATTATTACAATATAAATAATTAACCACTAAGGTTATAAATATTATTAAACATATGTCTCTAAATTTTAGAGGCATTATTTTTATAATAGATTTTTAACTAAAACATACACTAAACCAATGAGATGTATTACTATAAATTTTTTCAAAAATATTTGTAATCATGTTATATTCCAATCATAAAAATATTAAAAATAATTTTTAAGAATTTCGAATTGTGATCATGCTTAAACTCATAAAACATGATGATATCAAAAAAAAATTAATGAAAACACATGTGATTCTACAATTTAATTGAATCCTTATATGTTTCATAATTATTATACTAACATACCATTTTTAAAAATACTCCTTCATTTTAATTCATGAATCCCAATACACATATACTACATTGGTTTGATTTCAACATAGATCCTTCCATTGTTTAGGTATTATCCTACGTAATTAATTTTCATTACCCGTTCAAATAATTTATAGTGTTTTTTGAAGAAAATATGAATGTTCCTAAACATATCCACAAAGTGTGTAAATCAAGGTGTGCCGTAATTCCTATGATTGTGCACCTGTTCATTATCTATTCATTCTCGATGCACCCTTATCAAAGTTAATACTATTAGGTATATTTGTTCTTGAAACACATTCACTTGTAATATCTTGACACTGATTTATTTATATAAAATACACCATAAACTCTAAATTACCAAAATACTAGTATGTTTTTCTATACTTATAATCAATGTATATCATATGATTATAACCCTTATTCTATTCTATATGAATCCTAGTTACCAATCATTCTACTAAAACTAATTTGACACCAACTATAGTGACCCTAACCCCAATGTTTGGACCATGATGGATTATGATGTTATTGTATAAAATAACTATTGTATTTTCTTGTCAAGGAAGTTTTAGATGAAATTAAATCACTTCACTATGTATATTTTGGTGAAGAAATACAAGAATGTTGCAATATTGTTCACAGTACATCTAAAAATCATTGATGATATGTATTTCACAAGGATCATAATTTGGTTGTATGACATGTAATGCAAGCTTTATTAAGGTATGGAGTAGAAAGGATGTTGTCAATTAGAATAGTTGGTCTTGTAGAAGTAGGTGGATAAGGTGGACTAGTTTTTTAGTGTTTTACCAATTTTTGGGCTCCAAAATTTGGAGTCTAGATAGAATTGTGAAAAGTGGATTTTCATGAATATCTCATCAAAACATGGAAAATGCATGAATTTCACAAATTTGGGATTTATGATGAATATTTCTCAATGACGTGATGAATTATGATGGTGTTCTCTATGACTATGATGAGAACCATGAATGGAATAGGTGAAGAGAATTTAGAGTGGAGCATTGTAGTGGCAAAAAGGAAGAAGGATCATTATGGTGGTAGAAATGATTTGATGGAAGGCTTTGAAATTATAAAGATATTTGAAAATTTGGAAAATAGCCATGGTTCTTCATGAAACAAAGTGAATTTTGGAAGAAATTTTGAAGTACTACAATTTGGTGCCGACGAGGCACTGAGGTGGCTTGAAGGTTCTGGAGTTGGTGGGAAATTCCTATAAATATTCCCCTACCCCCTCGATAAAAGAATACAGACTTAACAAAAAAAAAATTAGAGCTCTTGAATTGCGAAGAAGGTTGGTGGAGAAAGTGAGTTCAGCAAAGGCATTGAGATCTTTGAAAGAAAAGAGTATTGTAGAGAACCTTTGAGCTTTGTGAAAGAAGTGAACTTCTCAAAGACTAATCTGTGCTATACAAAATATTGAGCAATGCGATGTAGTAATCTTTGAGAACATGAGAGTTTTGACAACTAGAGTAATCTGCGAAGTTGGGAGCTATGTGACGGAGCTATGTGAAGGAGCTCTACGAGATGAATATTTAATTACCCAAATTCAATGAGAAGTTCATTCAATTGGATTAATATATGATTGGGGTATATGAATTAGTATTATTAAGAAGTCCTGGTAGTTCCTATCATCCTCTGGATAGGAAGGAGGGTTGTTGTATTCAAAGATCATGTTTTTGAATGTTTTTAAAGAATCCAAGAGATATTGCATTACCCTATTTTTTATAAGAAGTTTCACACACATGAGGATTATATCTCATGTGCTACACGAGTGTAAGGTGACATCTTACTCTTTTTATTCAACAATAAAGGATTTTTTCCTAGAGGATTGTGTGGTACTAGATTATTTATATACCATACCAAGTATGTAGCTACTTTTGTTGGGTTCAGACTTTGTAAATATTTTATTCTTGTGGTTATGAGCTTTTAGCGGGGATAAAAATATTTTAAGGAGGAAAACTTTATTTCAATGTGAAGGTAAACATAAAAGAAAAAGATATCACTGATTCACCCCTCCCTTTCTCTTCGATACATTGATCCCGATTAGGTAACTTCAATTTGAAATAGAGGGACATGTTTCCTTCTTTTTTATTTGTTGTTGTTTTGAACAGAAATTTTGATGGATAATATGAATTATATGAATAGTAAGGTTATTATGATATTTTATGGGAATAATGATCATATTTGGAATGATAGAATGATATATTATCTTAAATCTCTTGGATAAGAAGTTCTAGAAACTACAACAAATGGATTTCCTAAAATTTATGACAAGGTTCTTCTTACTCATTATGATAATAAGAATCTTGATAATTATGGAATAGATAAAAATTTATTTCTCTAATATATTTATAAAATTGAATATTTATGAGTGAAATATTTCTCTACAACCAATTTAATCTGGGACAAACTGAAAAAAAATCTATGAAGGAAATATAAAATTGAAGAAGGAAAAATTTGAAATTGGGAGGTTGAATTATGAAGACCTAACGATGGGTGGGCATGAATCTATTGGGGAATACATTACCGTGATAAATGAAATTTTTAGTACAATCAGATGTCTTGGTGAAAATTTTGAGGATTCTATAGTTTGTGAAATGATTCTGAGAATTATTCCCAACAAATTGGACCATAAAGTTTCATCATTGGAAGATATAGACCCTAAAACAATATGTTTGGGTGATTTTCATAGAACACTCCACACTTATGAAATGAGAAGGGAGAATACTATTAATTATAAAGAAAATTATGATAGATAAATTTATATCACAGATGAAAATAAAGAGAATCCAATGAAAATTCATATTGAAGATGAAACTAGTGAATCAAGATCTAAAAATGAGGTATGTCAAAATTTTGATGAAATTTTATCATTATTTTCAAAAAAATATAAAAATAGGCATAGGGAAATACAAAGGGAAACACCCTTTGGAATGTTTTGAATGTGGAGTTGTTGCCCACTTTGCAGATAATTGACCTCAAAAATGGAAATATGAAGACAATTTTGAGTAATAGAGAAGGCCAAGAAGGTATTGGAAGAAACAAGGTGAAAATGATAAATATTCTAGAATTATTAAGGATAATAAGTTATTCAAATCCAAAAGAAGATTCTTTTTTTCAAAAAATTAAGAATATGATGATGATGAGATTGAATCTGAAAAATTTTAGCTAGAAAGCTTGAGAGACTACCTTTTTTGAAATAGTGAATAATGTAGATTATGAGAGCTGTAGTACTAAAGAAGAGGAAACTCAACATGAATAGTATCTGGAAGAAGAGCTGAAGGAATGCTTGAGAAAGATTAAAAGGATTGATAAGGAAAACCATAAATTGACAAATGAAAGCTCTTCATCAAATGACCAAGAACTTTTTCCTGATAAGAAAGAATAATTTTAGAATGAGATTTATAATCTGGAAAATTATATTGATAGTGAAAAGAATCATAATGATCAACAAGAAGTAAAACTGAAGGCAAAATAAGATGAGTTGGAACATGTCCTATATAAACTTTCCAAAAATGATGAAAGGAATACAATTTTTTAAAACTATGTTACATAAATATGTAAAAGTTCTACTAATAATGAACTTAATAAGGATACAAAAGTAAACATAAAAGGTTGAAAAGATATATAGAACTGGTTCTGATAAAATAATGTTGTTAAGGCTATGTATATAGTAAATGTTAGAAATACAGAAATATAAGAACTATCTAAAAATATTGAGTATATAATGATTTCTACTACTTCAAGTTCTGGTAAGTCTGAAAATAAATCTGAGCTGAAGAAGAAAGATACAATTAAAGATATGATGGTTGATGGTTAGCCAAGTTCTGGTAAGAAGATTGTTGAGATGCGTGTTCACAAATCTAGTCTATATGGAATTTTCATATGGATATATTCAATATAATGGTATTTCTTGTATTGTGGTTGATTCAGACACATGGAAAATATGTGTTGGTTCAACCACAACCTTACTACTATTCCACAATATTTGAAAGAGAATGATTGAGGGGGATTCAATAAATTCAATAGAAATACCCTCTAAATAAATTCAAAGAGACATCTGAGAAGGTTGTTGTGAATGTTGAGAATAAGTTCCAACCACTTGAAACTATCTGTGAAAGATGTGATTGACCTGGACATCAGGCTAAGGGTTTCTTGATTGTGTTATCAAAATAAGAAATGTTTACTAAAATTTATCAGAATCCATAGATTTTACAGACTAATAATGAATTTTCAGATTTGTCCAAAAATAATGAGTGCTTGGTTTTCTCACTAGAACACATTGACTTGGCTAGGATATGAGAGAAATATCATCCAAAAGATGAAGATAATGATGATCATAAAGCTCTTGTTTTTTAAATCTCTTCGAAATATATAAATGGAGAACAACCATGGATCATTGATTGTGGTTTTTTGACTCATATGATAGAATATATAAAGCTGTTAAATAATGTGAAATATTTCAATGAAGGAATAGTGAAATTTGGAAACAATGAATCTTTATGGATCAAAGGTTTTAGATCATCAATCATTGGAAAATAAAATATAAAATCTAGGGAAACTCTATATATTGATTGTCTGACACAAAATATTCTATGTTTGTCACAACACTATGATGATGGAAAAATTTATTTGTAGAAAAGATGGGTTTGTAATGAAAATTGAAAATTATTGAAATATAGTTACAAATGGAAAATGTACAAAAGGGAATTTGTTACATGTTGGTGAAGTATAGAACTCTTGTTACATGGTTGTGGGAGATGAAAATTAGTTATGGAATAAAATCCATGGGTATATGTGTCAGAGAAACATGTGAAAGTTATCAACGTGAGATAATGTCTGATATATTCCTAATTTATCCCGAAGAAGAGATTGGTGCTTCACTATTTGTGAGAAAGGTAAGATTACAAACTCTATGTGTAATAGAGTTGACATTCACTCAAAACGACCCTTGGAACATATACATTCTGATGTATGTGGGCCAATGAGAAATTAATCTACAAATGAAGATATGTAGTTCATTACTTGCATTGATGACTTTACTCACCTTACATGTGTTATGTACATGAGGCATAAGTCAGAATCTCTCACCATTTTTAAGATTTTCTGTAGGAAATCAGAGATGGAATGTGAGTATTTAGAGAAGATGTTGAGAACTGATAATGGTTGTGAGTATAAGAATGAGGATTTTTATAGTTATCTTGAAAATCTGAGAATTCACCATGATTTCAGTTCACCATACACACTTCAACAAAATGGGGTTGTTGAAAGAAAGAATAAAAGTCTGGTGGAGATGGGGAGAACTGTGTTACTTGAACAGAGTCTTCCTCATTATTATTGGAGTCAATCCATGAGAACTACTCTGTATAGTTATAATTGAGGTTTCTATAGGTCAAAATAATATATGACCCCATATGAAATTTTATATGGAAAAACATCATGTCTGAAACACTTATGTGTTTTTGGGAGACCAAGAATTTTATTGATGAAAGGAAGAAACCTTGGAACTTTTGAGGAAAGAGGAGGTGCTGGAATTATTCTTGGCTAAGCTCTAGAATAAAAAGGATATAGATGTCTCAACAATGAAATAGGAAGAATTATTGGTTCTGAAAATATGAATGTTTTTGAAAATGTTGTGAATGAAAAGTAGTCACATGATGATGTGGAAGTTTAGAAGTGTATAGAATACTTTGTAAAAAATTATGATAATATTGTAGACTATTTTAACCCTACTCAAGAAGAGGAATTAGACTCAGAAGTCTCATGAAATGATGATGAAATTGGAATATCTAATCTGAGGCTAAGGAATCAAGTGATGTCTTTGATAATTATTGGATAGCAACATTAGAGGTTTTAAACAAGAAGAACAATGAATGCTATTACAAAAACATATTTCTATTAGAAAGATGAACCAAATGATTTAAATGAATAATTCGTGCATCAAGAATGGATTTAGGATATGAATGAAGATCTATATAAGATAGAAAATAATGATACATGGCAACTTGTACCATAGTCAGACAACAAGAACATTATTGGTACATAGTGGGTTTTTTGGGACAATCTGGATAGAGAGGGTGAAGTGATAAGAAACAAAGAAATATTGGTTTGAAAAGGTTATTAAAAAATTGAAGTCATTGATTTTGATGAAAATTTTTCTCTGGTGACAAGGTTAAAGAGAATCAGAATCATTCTTACTATCATAGCATAATTATGTTACCAAATCTTTTAAATGGATGTAAAATCTAAATTCTAGAATAGTGATCTTGAAGGGGAATTTTACATTGATCAACCTTGTGGATTTTTTATTGGAAAGGATGAAAGTTATGTGTGCTGGTTTAAGAATGCATTGTGTGGTCTTAAACAGGCTCTGAGGACATGGTATTCAAATTGGATACTTTCTTGAAGAAGATGAAATTCAAGATAGGTATAGTTGAAAACAATATTTATATCAAGGAATGTCAGGAGCTTTCTCTCATCCTATTTTTTTATGTCAATGACATTATCTTTGATGAAAATTATGAAATATCATGTGAATGATTTTATGAGTATATGAAGAAGTCATTTGAGATTTCAATGCTGGGATAAATTAAATACATTCTTGGGATTAATATTTTATAAAAGAGGAACCACATTTTATTATATCACGAAATGTATGCTAAGGAACATCTGATGGTGTTTGGAATGGAGAATTCAAAGCCAGTGTCCACACCAATTTCAAGGAGAAAAAAGTTTTCTAGAGATCTAGAAGGTAAGGACGTTGATTAAAAAGTGTTTTGAAAGCTTATTGGAAGTCTGTTACATTTGACATCCTCAAGACCCGACATCATCTATGTTGTTACATTATGTGATAGATTTCAAAGAACTCTTAAAGAATCACATTTGATTACTGGAAAAATAATTCTTAGATATATCAAAGGCACAAAAAATATTAAAATTAGGTATGATGGCTTTTAAAATATTGATCTACTCAGGTATTCAGATGCTGATTGGGTTAGAAATGTTGATGATATAAGATCTACATCTGTAGGAGTTTTCCTTCTGGATAAAAGGTGTGTTAGTTGGAATAAAAAAAAGAATTCAAGAACTCTTAACATAGCTAAAACCGAGTATGTTGGTACTACTCAAGCTCCTTCCCAACTAATGTAGATGAAGACATAGTTAGATGATCTACTTTTTGAAGTGTAGATACAATTTCTCTTGGGTTGTGAAAATCAAAGTGCAATCAATCTTATATGGAATTTGGAACAACCTTATCGTTCAAAAAAGATTGACATAAAGTACCACTTCATCAAAGAGCATGTCGATAATAATGAGTAGATATTGTAGTACGTTACTAAATCATAACATGTTGCTGATATTTTCAAAACACCCTTACCAAAGGAACCATTTAGAAAATTAAGGTAGAACATGGCTGTCCAATCTCCTTCTCATCATGTTTGAGTTATGTGTTATTGTCCCCTTTGTCATATTACCTTTGGATATTGTTTCCAAGGGGGATAATTATAATAAATTTATCCTTATAGAGTCATTCATAAAGGTGTAGTTGTGGGTAAGTAGTGAATTCATCATGTAATGTGTGAACGATTCCAAATTTTTTTGGAATGGTTGTAGAAACAATTTTTTTATTGAAGGTATATTAACGAAGTGAAGAAGGCTAAAGAGGAAACATGATGTGACATGGTTTCATATTCATTACTTTTGGATAGCATGATCTTGCTGTCAATAATTCTTGTTTCCTACAATGAGTTAGCTCATGTGGGCTTATAATTTCTGATAAGTGATGCATTTCTCAAGGTTTCAATGGCCAGTTATTTATGAAAAATTTATTATAACAAAATCCAAAGGGGGGATTGTTATTACCAAGATGGATGATTATGTTTTTGGATAAACTAAGTATTACCTTTTGTTGTCAATGACATTTTAGAAAAATGGAAATCACATCACTATGTATTAGTTAGTGAGGAATGATAGGTTTGTTACAATACTTTCCATGATACATATGATGATTATTTACTGATCTTTATTTCACAAAGATCAGAAGTTGTTTGGAGAACATATGATAAAATATTTATGAAGAAAGAGATGAGAAAAGATGATGTCAATCGGCATGGTTGGTCATGAAGATGTAGTTGTCTAAGGTGGCAAAGTATTCTAGTGTTTGACACATTTTTTGGGTCCAAAATTTAATGTCTGGACTACATTGAAAAAATATTATTTCCTTGATGATGTCATCAAAACATGGGATATCATGACTATTACGAATATGGGATTAATTGAAGATGATTTCACAAGGACATGAAGAATGTGGATGTTTTTCTCTACAACTATGATGAGAAACTCAAATGGAAGAGGGGAAGAACATTGAGAGTGGATCATTGTGGCGGTGCAACAGAATAAGGAGCATTATGGTGGATAAAAGTATTTCATGGAACACTTGAAGATTAAAATGATCTTTGTGACACTAGAAAAAAAACCCGGTGCTTCACGAAACACAGTGGATTTTAGTGGAAATTTCAGAGGTCTGTGATTTGTTGCTAATGTTTCATTTAGGTGCCTGGAAGGTTTTAGATTTTTTTGGGAAACACATTGGAATAGGCCCTTAAACCCTCTAGAAAATATGATAGACTTAAAGATAATTTTTAGAGCTCTCTAATTGTGAAGAAGGATCACATAGAAAGCGAGTTATGTGATGGAAATAAGCTCCACAAAAGAAAATAAGCTTTGTGTCGAGACTTTGAGATTTGTGAAAGAAGTGAACTTCACTAAGAAAATTCTATGATCTAAAAAATAGTGACCTCCATGATCTATTATGCTCTATGAACTAGAGTATTTTACAAACTATTGTTCTCGGTGAAGCAGAGAGGTCTACGAAGGATCTATGCGAGGGAGCTCTGTTAGTTGATGATTTGAGTACCCAAATTATATGAGAAGTGATTTTAATTTGATTAGGATATGAATAGCGTATATGACTTAGTATTATTAAAAATTCTAGGTAGTTCCTTTCATATTTTTGATAATAAAGTGAAGAGTTTTTTTCCTGATCATATTTGTGAATGTTTATCATGAAGCGCATAGATATTGCACTACCTATTAATGCTAAGAGGGTGCACACACAATTGAGGATTATCTCCCAAGTGCTACATGAGTGTAATGGTATATCCTAAATGCTGTATTTGAAATTAAAGTATTGTTTTCTAGTTTATTTTGTAGTATTGGTTTATTTCTGTACCATATCAAGGATGTAGTTACTCTTGTTGAGTAGTGAACCTTGTAAATCTAGTGTTTCTGTGGTTGTGTGATTTCATTAGGGAACTATCTCTTTAACAGGAGGCGAAGGTTATTTCCAAGTGAAGGTAAACATAGGAGAAAAATATATCATAGATTCACCCCTCCCCTTCTCATTGATACTTAGATCCTGACTCGGTAACTTCAAATGGTATTAGAGGGATACGTTCCCTTCTTTTTGTTCTTTGCTGAAGATTCGAAGATATGTTTTGATAGAGAATATGAATTGCATGAATAGTAAGGGGATTCTGATATTTCATGGTAATAATTATCCTATTTGGAATGATAAAATTATGTCTTTTCTTTTCTCTCTTGGATATGATGTTCTTGAAACTACAATAGATTTATTTCCAGTTATTGGTGACAAGGTTCCTCTTATTCCTTCCGATAAGAAGAATTGTGAGAATGATGGAAGATATAAAAATTCATTACTCTAATACCTTTTTGGGAGTTAATTTTTAGGAGTGAAAGGTGTCCCAACATCAAATGGAATTTGGTACAAACTAAAAAACGTCTATGAAGGAAATACAAATGTTAACAGGGAAAAACATCAAATTTGGGGGTTGAAGTATGAAGACTTAATGATTGTTGAGCATGAATCTATTGGGGGATTCTTTATTAGGATAAACTACACTGTCAATATAATCATATTTCTTGGTGCAATGTTTGATGATTTTATAGTTGATCAAAATATCATACGAATTATTCCCGACAAATTGGATGCTAAATTTTCACCAATGGAAGATAGAAACACTGAAACATTATAGTTGGATGGTTTTGATAGAACTTTCTTCACTTATTAAATGATAAGGGATAATACTATTAAGAGAAACACAAAATTATAGTGAAATTTCTTTCAAAGGTGCATCGAACGAGAATCCGAATAAAATACTTATTAAAGATTAAGCTGGTGAATCCAACTCTAAAAATGAGGTTTGTCAAAATTTTGATGAAATTTTATTCTTGTTTTCTAAAAATGTGAAAAGAGGAACATGGAAATACAAATAAAAAATCCCTTTGAAATTTCTTGAATGTCAATTTGTTGGCCACTTTACGGCTAATTTCCCTAAATAAGGGAAAGATGAAGACAGTGATGAATAAGATAGAAGACCAAAAAGGTTATTGAAGAAACAGGGAGAAAAAGATAAATATTCTGGCAATGTTAAGGATAAAAATTTCTTCAATTAAAAAAGATGAAGCTTTTTGTCAAAAAAATAAAGAAGATGATGATAGCGAGACTAAATCTAAAAAATCTATTGTCATAAATCATGAGATACTACCTTTTTTTCAACTGTTAATATTGAAGATTATGAGATCTGTAGTACAAAATAATAGGAAAATCATCTTGAACATTATATGAAAGAAGATTTGAAGTAATGTTTGAGAAATATTAGAAGGCTGGAGATTGAAAACTAAAAAATGTAAAATGAAAACACTTCATCAAATAGCCAAAAAAATGTTTCCTAAAAAGAAAGAAAATCTGAAAAAGGAGACTGATGATCTGAGAAATTGTCTTCATAGTGAAAATAATCATAATGATCATTTGGAAGTAAAGTTGATGGAAAATGTAGTTGAGTTTGAACTTGTACAACATAAACATTCTAAATATAAGGAAATTAAGACAATAATAAAAAAATATGTTAATGAAATTGGTGATCGTTATGATAAAAATGAACCTTACATGGATCAAAAAATGTTACCTTAAAAGGTTGAAATGAAATATGAAACTGATTCTAATAAGAATAATGCTTGGAAGGCTATATATGTGTTCAAAGTTTGCATTACCAAAAATTCAGAAGCATATAAAAATACATTATCTATAAAAAATTATACTACTTTTAGTTATCAAAAGTATGAATATAAATCTATACTGAAGAAGAATTTTAGAATTGAAAATATGATGGTTGATGTTCAGTAGGGTTATAGTTAGAAGATTAAAGAGAATCATTTTCACAACTTCAGTTAGTATGTAATTTTTAGAGAGAAATATTCATTCTATATCTATTTCTGGTATTGTGGGGGATTCAAACACATGAAAAATATTTGTTGGTAAAACCAATAACATTACTACTGTTTCACAAGAATTTAAAGAAAAGGTTTTAGTGGGAGTTAATATTTTCAAAAGAAAATCCCTCAAAAGAATGTTCAGAAGACATCTTAGAAGGGTGGTGTGAATGTTTAGAATAAGTTTTAACCATAGGAAACCATCTGTGATTGATATGACCGACCTCGACATCTTACTAGGGGTTTCCTGATTGTGTTACCAAAACAAGAAATGTTTTTTAAAAATTCTACAAAACAAGAGTTTGTAATGGCTAAAATATATATATATCTTAAGACTATAAAGAATGAGTGGTTGGTTTTCTGGCAAGAAAACATTGACTTGGTTAGGATATTGGAAGAAGCACAACCAATAGTGGATAAAAATTAGGAAAAAAATATGTTTTTTTTTGAATCTGCAATGAAATATATGAAAGGAGAACAACCATGGATCCTTGGAAGTGTATTTTCATCTCATATGACAGAAATTGTTTTGATATTAAATAATGTGAATGATTTCATTGAAATAAAATTGATATTTGGAAAAGAAGAATTTCTAAGGTTCAAAGGTGTTAGATCAATAATAATTTGAAATGAAAAGATGAATTCTAATAAAATGCTATATGTTTATGGTCTAAAATCCAATATGATAAGTGTGTCACAACTTCATGTTGAGGGTCACAATTTTATCTTCTGAAAATATGGGTTTGTAGTGAAAATTGAAAATTATGGAAATGTAGTTACATGTTTCCAACGTACAAAATGGAATTTTTTCCAAGTTGATGATGTATAGAACAATTGTTACATGGGTGTGGTGGATGAAATTAATTTATGTCATTAAAATCTATGGAATATATTTCAAAGAAACATGTGAAAGTTATCAATAGGAGATAGTGTCCGAGATATGCCTGGTTTATCCATAAGAAGTGATTGGAATTGCATTGTTTGTGAGAAAGGGAAAATTAGAAATTCTATACATAAGAGAGTTAAAATATGATCAAAATGACCCTTGGAAGTTTTAAATTCTGATATCCATAGACCAATGAGAACGCAATATAAAATTTTAGATATATCCTTCATTAATTTCATTGATGACTTTAGTGGCATTGCTTGTGTTATGTACATGGGACATAAGTAATATACTTTAAAAATTTTAATAATTTCATGAGGAAAGCATAGAAGGACTGAGAGTATTCAGTGAAGAAGTTTAAACTGATAATGGTGGTGAGTATAATAACAAATAGTTTGAAAGTGATCTTGATAAACATAGAATTTTGCATGAGTTCAGTTCTCCATACACACCTCAACAAAATGGGGTTTTTGAAATAAATAATATTAGTCATTTGCAAATGGGTAGAACTACGTTACATGAACCTAGTCTTTATCATTATTATTGGAGGAAATACATGAGCACTCCTATGTATATTCAGAACTGATGTTTCTATAGGAAAAAGATATATATGACTCTATATGAAAGGTTATATGAAAAAACTCTAATTCTGAAACAGTTATGCATTTTTGGGTGTCCATGAATTATAATGATGAAAGGTGGAAACCATGGAATGTTTGAGTGAAGAAGAGATGTGGGAATTTTTCATGGTTATTCTCTAGAAGGAAAAGGATAGATATATCCAAACAAATAAATTGGAATAATTATTTATTTTTAAGATGTTAATGTTATTGAAAATGTTGAGAAATAAAATTCATCATATGACAATGTGGAAGTTTATCATGATAGAGAAGATTTGGTTAACAATTCTAATAATGTTGCAGACTTTGTTAACCATAATCAAGAAGATAAATCAGGCTCAGTAGTCTCAAGTGATGGGGATGAAATTCAAATAGCTCATCCTCGATTAAGGAAACATGTGGATGATCATAACATTATTGGAGATCAAAATCATAAGGTCCAAACTAGAAGAAAAATGAATGTTATTTCACACACTTCTGCCAATTTGAAAGTTGAACCAAATGATGTAGATGTCATTCCTTGAGATAGATATGGTATATGGTTGGTTAAATAGAAATTTTTCAACAACCTAGATTTTATTTTCCCACATATATTGATAGTTTGATTCAATTTTACTAGTTTTTTATGACATGTTTGAGTCATGGATAATTAGTTTAATTAGATGAAATTTGAATGGTTATAATTAAATGGGTATCAATTTTTCAATTTATAAAGGGTATGGGAACTTTATAAATTATGATTTGAAATCTGTATAATTGAACCACTATAAATGACATGTTTTAGTTACATGGATTCCAATTGTAAATTTTATTGTCATGTACCCTTATAATTTGGGAATATTGATTCGTCTAAATGGACCATTAAATAAAAAATATTATTAAACTCTCACCTATAAATGATGCAATTACTTATGGGTTATATGCATGATGTGACACAAATAGGTCAATCATGGCCTATTATAGCTATGAGATAGACTTGTCTTGACCCAAGTAGGTTTTTCATGGTGATTTATTCCTATCAGATGAACTCACTAAGGGTGTATTGAATTTTTAATAAGTTAACTTTTATTGGGATTCATTTTAATGGGCCCATGATGGTATGATGGGACCCTCATAGGTTACCTTTTTCTTTCATATTCTTTTGTGATTAACCCATCTGGGTTTACTTTTACAATATAGGATGGTTATTTATAGTGTCTGAAACCACTTATATGGGTTACATATAAAAATATGGTGGAACATTACTAGACTAGTGCCCTTAAAATTATAAAGAAGACATAGTGTTCTTTTGAGCTTTATTGTATGATAATCTTCTTAATTAAAATTCCCATTGCAACCTAAAGGGTGTTTTCCTCTATATCTTGGAATTGAATTTTTTTTACTAATCCCAATTTTGATATCCTTTTGGATAAATAAAATAAACCAAAAGGAATATATAAGATAAATTCCCTAAATCATAACAAACTTTCAGCTAAATATATAACACTTGATTGAAAGTTTGATATAACTTTCCTTTGTTTCATTGTGGTTCTAGCTAAATAAAGCACTATTTATATTTGTTTTTAATTAATGGTACTATATGTTATTTAAATTGTGCCTCAAAATGTTTAAAAATAAAATGTAAATTACTGTAATATCTTCAAAAAATACTTAAAGTGTTTTTTCAATTTAACCCTTATATAAGGGTAGTTTAAATATTTTTTTGAGTCATTACTTAGATGGGAATAGTTACATTTCCCATAGGGATATATTGACCTTTTCTTATATGATGAGCTTATAGGTTAGTTCAATAATCATACTGACATTTTTAGCATGACCTAGTCATCAGGTCAATGTTTTTTATTTTTGTACGGGTTATCCCAATAAATATACCACCCTTAAAACTTAAAAGTATTTCTTAATTCTAATGAAGAGCTTAAACAAGAGTTTTTTTGGGTTCCATTCATCCCATATAGTAATCTTAGTTTTAAAATGACACTTGGTTTGTGTGGGTTTTCATGCAGTAAGTTGACCCTTGTTAAGGGTGGGATCATCGATTAATGCTCAAATTTAGTAGGATAGACATGATAAGGCCATGGTAAACTACTTAGTAGGCCATAGACCCTTCTTCTTCTTCAGTGATGGTCAACATGGGGGATCATTAGAAATATTAACATCTATATGGGATAATAAAACATTGGGTAAGTCTTTCATATGGTCTATCAAATATTATGATGCATATGGTCAATAAGCCTATGGATAATATCAAATGGAATGTTATTGTATTGATAAAACATTTTGGTAGTATGCGTTGATACCAAAGGTACCCATTGAATTAAAAAAATGGTACAATGAACCATAAGAGTTTGGCGGAAATCCTTAAGCCTTGAACTGCTATGATTTGGACACAGGTCTTTTCTGATTTAGAGTTATTTGGGTGTTAAAGTAAATCTTACTTATCTCAGTAATAGAGAAGATTTTGTAAGGTAGTGAGTTTTGTAACACTATGATTGGTTATATAGGCATGATACTAATGAAATACATGTCGTAGCTCAGAGGAGCGTCATGTGTATGACTTGAGTAAATCTAACCTACTGTGATTGTTAGCAACTAATTATTCTCTCTTCTCATATTTGGGAGTTGGTGAAAGAGTGTTGGCCACATCTGTAACCCATTTTTAGTGGTGGATGGAGTGTGTGCCATTATATGAGTTCCCAATATCAATAAATTATGACTATGACACTTCTAAGGTGGGGATAATGAATCAAGTGTGTTTTAGAATGTCTTTCCATGTAAAATGATTGAAACTATAAAAGATCATTTGGGAGTGGTCACCATTTCTTAAAAAAGCCTATGAGGGTAGTATCTAGGTATTTTTAGTTGGAGTGAAATGATTCGATGGATGGCTCTGTTCTCCCATGGCCTTCAGTGGTGGATGGCTCGGTTTTTGGAGGTTTTGTGTATAGTCCCCACTTTTAGTTAATGTGGATGTTTAATAAAATAAAATAAAATAAATTTTAAAAAACTATCTAGTGTTATCTATTCATTGAGATGATACTTGATAAAAAACAATGTTATGGGTTTGGAAGGAGTCTATATGGTAGATTTAGTCTTGGGGTTCATGACCGACCTAGAGATAGTAATGCCTCTAAATCAGGTAAATTCTCTGAAGGAATCATGATGATTAAAATGGTTGATTCGGTATGATCTCTTGGGGAACACTATGAGTCAAGGTGAGACTGTAGTGGAGGTTTCTAAAAAATCACATAATTCCTCAGTAATGAATCCATTATGGTTGGTTAATGGTGATGCATTTGTAGCTACAAATAAGCTCTTTTGAAGGATGTCATCCTAAAGTGTTTTGACTATAATTTCATGTTTCTATTTTTGTATTTTTGGTTAAAAAACATGTTGGGTACATCATTTTTCTTAATAAGGGAGTGTCATGGGCATTATTGTTAATCAATAATATCATATTTTTGTACTCTTTTCCTAGTGAAGATCATGTCCCCTATCTTAAAATTATCCAAGGTACACTAATAAATAATTTTATTGTATGTTGAACTGAATAAAGAATTAAATTCCTTTTTGACTTGATAAATAGAATATTTTCTGATTTGTGCATAGATAGCATGAAAATTCTTAGTGGCGTGGACTATCCTGAGTGATACTATGATTTCCATATAGGAAGTCCTAGGATAGACACATGGACACTAGTTTATTCTTTTATATGATTTCTAGGGAACATACCATGGTTGGTCCTAGCCAGTGATCTTGATATGTGAATGTCTTGGCTATTTACTGGTGTCTCACTGGTAAACTAGTGAGAAAAAACTACCTTGGTCAACCGCCTTGGACTCTAGTAGTTGATTCTAGGGTTACCTCAAAATATGGTCAGTCTCATATGATATGTTTTATGTGTGAAAAACCATGGGGGTTGGATTGAGAATGAACCTATGGTCATGCTCTGGAATGGTGATAAAAACTATTAGTTCATATAGATATGTAATTGGAAGCTAGTAATGTGTTTCAGTGAACATGATCAAAGTGATATCGAGGTACCTTACTTTAAAGTAATTGGGATCAGGTTTTTCAGACACTTCAGTTATTGAATCTGAGTGTTTTCAGATATAGTATTGTGATAGTTTCCCGAATTTCTTTCACTAGTTTAGTTGTATATAGTTGGTGAGAAACTGCATCAATCACATAATTGGGATGATGTGAGTGCAGTGAAAATGTCGAATGAGGTTTTTCATGGATCGACCAATCTCAATTAGATTGATTGGGAATAGACTATTCAATCTAGTTTAGAAACATTTCAATGGGATTCATTAGAATTCTAAGCTCTTATCTATTTAGAAAATTTGATGTTGGCAAGTACCATGACTCGGAATTGGATGTAAAATGTTAAATCAATGGTGGTAATCACCATGAGATGGATAAATAAATTGATGATCATGTAATCAAATCTTAGGTAAGATGGTATCATGTAGGATTCATATAAATATTTTTCCATGAGGTATGATCATAAGATCATGTTTTAATGGATTATGTGTCACATGCTTATTGTGATACTAGGAGGTGTTTTGGGAATTTGGAAACACAAAGCGACTATTTGAATGAAACTTTAAGACCCAATTATGTAGGGTGTTGTTTTTGTTTTCCCCAAGTATTCTTAATGATGATAATTTCTATGTTGGGAAGATAATAGTGTTCCAGTTTTGGAAACCAATCAAATTTTAAAGGAATTTTGAAATTTTCATTTTTTGGGTGGTTAAATTTCTAAGCCAAGCATCAAAATGTAAAACCTAGCACTGGAACACTTATAATTATTGTTTTTATATGAGGTTTATGAAAACCCTTCTTTTATTACACACTTAAACGTGATTTATTACATAAAATTTGACATGATACAACATATAATATCAAGAGGCCTAGTGTCTTTGGGGATTAGGATCATTACATAACAACATAAAACAAAAAATGAAACATCTTATTGAAAACTTATTTTACATGAACACTACATTCTCCCATACATATCATTCCATGGGATAACTTGAGGATGTTCATAAGAAAAGGGTGAGCTATAAAGCCCAGTAAGGGAATAAACATAGAATAACATGATGAATACAATACATTTTAGACAATAGGAAAATAAATGTATCAAAATATAAACATGAACATAAAGGCATGATAAATAAATATTATCATAACATGGAGATGTTGAAACAACACTTAACAGGGAATTAGCACGAGTCAAGGCTCATTGCACATGGAGTATGGGTAAACCCTCATTGCACATGAATCACAAGTAAACCCTAATTTCACTTAAATTATCATGATTCAACACTCATTGTACATGAATTATCAAGATACTATACATTACCCAATGCATTGGAGTGCTATTAGGGTGCACCCTTCTTAAACATTTCATTTCAGGCTTACGTGTGTCACGTGGATCATAAAACATGGATTCATTAAACATCATCATTTATTCCACGATAAAGGAATGTGGAATTCATACATAAAACTCTATAATCAATAAGTAAATTTGTTTAGAGGTTAATATCCTTGATAGAGAAATGGGTATGGTATTCACTACGCAATGACTTTGGCTGGGAAAAATGTAGTGCAATTTCGGCAACATAACAGCATGACATAAGAATTCATAAAAATGGTTGATGAGAGAGAAAGGGGTTTCTCATCATATATACATGAAATGAACAGTAAGGGGGTCATATAAATATATGTCTCAACAAATGTAATGGAATTTATATTCATAATACAAAATAATTTATTGAATGTAAACGAGAGAGAAATTCTATAAGGAATTTGGGTATGGTAGCAGGTGTAAATGGGGGGAATTTAATGAGAGAGAAAGGGGTCTCTCATCATTCAGAAATCAAGAGGAAAGTATGGGGTATGTGCAAAATCATACCCCAACATTTATAATTGAAAATAAAATGTCATGACAATATAACGAAAATTGGACATAAATATGAAAAGTGAGAATCCCTTACTTGGAAGTGTGATCCCAAAGGCCTGGGACGGGCTTGAGAGAGACTTCTTTAAATCTTGGGCCACCGTGGGGGATTCTATAGAGATTAGGGTAGAGGTTGGAAAAACTCCAAAGGCTTTGAGTGAACAGAATGTGGAAGCTTGGATGGGTTCATATAGGAAAGGATAGTGAATTATTTATTATTTAGGTTTGTGACACCACACATTAAACTAATAAAAACCCCAAACCATACCATGGTTTTTTCCAATGGGTTTTGACAAAGGAGGGTGGTTTTGGGATTTTTCTACTAAACATTCTAGATATAAAATAATGCATAGAACTATGGATGATAACCCTACCCATCACTTTTTTATTCTAGTTCTACTCTATCCAATATATACTTAGGGATGATTATCTTAAACAGTTAAACATATAAAGGCGAATCCAATGACCATAAAGGGATATCTTATTAATTACATTTATTTTATTATCTTATGAATTTATAAGATTCAATATATGTTATCCATGATCTAATTCTCAACATATATTCTTAGGGGAATTGTTTTATTCCCTTAATAATGGTTCATACTAAGATTTTGAATTTACCAAAGCATATCCCCTAGAAGTGTCATAACCAAGAGTGCATCAAGGCCTATTGTCATGTATTAGGATACCCTAGGTTGATCCCAAAACTCCTTGTCAGGGTTTTCACCCCTAGGTGTATATGTTTCCGAGCTGCCAAAACCTGCTCGTATCCAGACAGGGATGTATTTTTTGGATAAACAACTTCCTCAATACTCACCAAAACTTAGGGATGTTTTTATTATACGTAGTCTTGTATCTAATGCTTCAATAAGGTTTTATAATCCTAATCCCAAAAAATAACTGAACTCATCCTCTGATACCAACTACGACAACCCTTCTTTTATTACACGTTTAAACATGATTTATTATATAAAATTTAACTTGATACAACATAGAAGATCGTTATGTCTACTGTATTTGGGGATTAAGATCATTACATAACAACTTAAAACATAAAATTCAACATCTTATTGAAAACTTCCTTTACATGACCACTATATTCCTTCCTATATACCATTTCATGGGATAACCTGAGGACATACATAAGAAAATGGTGAGCTATAAAACCCAGTAAGTGAATAAACATGAAATAAAATGAGTAATACAATAGATTTCATAAAATAGGCATATCAATGGAGCAAATTATAAACATGAACATAAAGCAATGATAAATCATGATAATCATAACATGGAGATGTGGCAACAACACTTAACATTGAATTAGCATGATCCAAGGCTCAATTCACATGGATCATGAGTAAAACCTCATTGCACATGAAGTACGAGTAAACCCTCATTGAACTCGAATTATCATGAGTCAACACTCATTGCACATGAAGTATCATGATACTATACATTACCCAATGCATTGAAGCGTTATTAGGGCGCGCCCTTTTTAAACATTTCATTTCATGCATAAGTGTGTCACATGGATCATAAAACATGGATTCATTGAACATCATCATTTATTAAAAGATAAATGAATTTGGAATTCATATATGAAACTCTATAATAAATAAGTAAATTTTCATAAATTTTAATACCCTTTATATACAAATGGGCATCGTATTCACTACACAATGACTTTGACTTGGAAAAACATGTTGCAATTTTGGCAGCATAACAGCGTGACATAAGAATTAATAAAAATGGTTGATGAGAGAGAAATGGGTGTATCATCATATTTACATAAAATGGACAGTAAGGGGGTCATATAGTTACATGTCCCAACAAATTTAATAAAATTTAGATTCATAATACAAAATAATTTCTTGAATGTAAACGAGGAGAGAGAAATTCCTTATGGAATTTCGTCATGGTAACAGGTGTACATGGGAGGCATTTAATGATAGATAAAGGGGTATCTCATAATTCAAACATAAATAGAGAATTATAGTGTAGGTTCTAAATCATACCCAAATATTTATAATTGAAAATAAAAGGGCATAACAATATAAGGAAACTTGGACACAAATAAGGAAATTGAGAATCTCTTACTTGGAAGTGTGATCTAAAAGGATTGGGAGGGGCTTGATAGAAAATTCTTGAGATCTTGGGGAGCCATGGGGGGATTATAGAGAGTGTAGTTATGATTTTTTAAGAACTCAAAAGGCTTTGAGTGAAGAGGGAGTGGGAGCTTGGGTGAGTTTATATAGGAAAGGAGTAGGAATTCTTTATTATTTAGGTTTGGGACACCACACATTAAACTATTTAAAACCACAAACCAGCCCTTGGTTTTTACCCATGGTTTTTTACAAATCAGAGTGGAAAAAAATATTTTATAATTCCAATGGCCTAATGTCTTAAAATAATAGGGTTTCTTATGTGGAGGTGAGTCACACTCGAAAAAATCAATTCAAAATGCTAAAATGTTTTATATGTCTTGGAGGGTCCAAAAATTCTTTGTAAAATAAATCAAATAAACGTAAAATCACATCATTTTAATGTTAAAACATATATTGGCCGAACATAATGTTTATAATATTTTATTTCATCACTATTGGATCATTATGATGTTATAAAACATATTATATATTTAAACGGTATTAAATTTTTACCCAAAAATTTGACTGTCTTAGAAAATTATGCAAAATTAACCATTGGATAATTTTGACATCCTGATTCAGAAAATAATATTCATTTTATCTAAATAATTTTATAAATATGTGAATTTTTACTTTTAAAATAGAAACCGACATTTATCGAAAAAAATCATGGGTTTTGACAAAAACAGCTTTCAAGCCTTAATAAAAATTACAATTTCATTCATAAAATTATACTATAATTTATATTTTATATAAATTAATTTAATAATAATTATAATATTTCATTAAAATATTATTTAATTCAAAAATCTATTAATTAATCAAATATGTTTCTTAGATGAATATTAACTAAAAATACTGTTTGTGCTTTACAAACTATTTACAAAGTAAAAATAATAAAAAGAATGTATATTCTCTATAAAAGAATGATGTACATAATCATAGTACTAGAGTCTTGTTACATAACCCCTTAAAATACCCAAATAATACCTTAGGGTAAGGTGAATGATGGTGATAGACTCTTGGGGTGGCTTGGATAACATTGCTTGAGTAGTAATCTCTATCAACTTCCTCTCCTCTCATAGGTGGTTCCACTCAAGTTTAACATATTCAATATTAGCTTGGGATTGGTCAAGAGCAAAGCCCAATGGCGCCACCTCCTTTCTAAGCTCCTAAAAATCGGCTTTGTATGGGGAAAGTATACTAGATGAGTCCATCGCTTCCTTTCTCTGAGTAAATTGGATTTGTTAAAGCCCTATATTTATACTCATCATGCGATCACTTTTCAATGGCTATATTAGAAACGGTCACAATTATTAATGGTATTTTAAAATCCAATAACATAAAACCAAATAATTTCACATTTTTTATAACCATTTTAAACAATATTACATTTAATTAGATCAAGAGGAATTTTCATTATTGAAAGTTTGGGTCGTTATAAGGTTTAAGGCCCAAGAGGTGTACTAGAGGTTTGGAAGAGTTTAAATAGCATAAGTATCTAAAAAATACTGTTTAAAATAAGTATTCAAGGGAGATCTATTTGTTTAAACCATATGATCCTCTAAGAAACACCATTCGTCCTTAAATAGGGTGTCGCACTATTTGTTAAAATGTTCTAAGTGGGTTGTATGTCCATGAAAAATGTCTATAATAACTTATAGAGGTGGGAGCATAGGATGCACATGTCCATCCAAACTATGCACCTAGCCCATATGGTTAGTGCCACTTAACCAGTAGCACTACATTTTTGGAACAAGTTAGCACTAATCATGAGGCCAAACCATTTGAGGAGTGGGTCTTGGGTAGTTTGAGATGCATGGTTGAATAATGGTTTGGAAAACCATGAGAACTAACCATGTACCTCATTAAAAGGGTAAAACAATTGGTTTCCCCTATAAACCACAATGGGTTTTCATTATTTTTCCTCCCTCACTCACCTAGGTAGCCCTCTACATGCACACCTTCTTCCTCCCTCTTCTGTTGTTGGATATCCTTCTTTAACTGTCCTAATAGAGAATATTTTGATGCATTGGAAGTATATTGTTGAGTATGAAAATCCTCCATATTCTTTTTTTCTTTAATCTCACCATCTCCAATGATATATTCATGTGAGATAAATTTTCCTATTTTCATGACATTAATCTAATCATCTAATTTCTATGGTTTCATATCAAATAAAATCCCAATATCATATGAGTGTACCATAATAAGTATAAGTTATGTTTTTTATAGATTTCCCCATCAAGTATCTCATGTTTATAAATTACATCATTGTGCTACACATCGAACATTCCATGAATTCCCCATTAAATGTGAAATTAATTATGTGGAACCTAGTGTCTAGAATTTAATAACCATTATGTATTGAATTTCATCATTGGAGGTTGCTCACCTCAACTATAACCACCCCTTTAGGTGTGTTTCTTATATACCAATGAGCTTTTCCACATCTAGGAAATTGAATTATCTTTTTAAGTGTCATTTCAAATTCATGATTTATAATTCTCTTCCTACTTTTTAGTTGCATTTGAGGTGTGGTTGATTAACTATTTTTTAAGAGATTTTTAAATTGAATTAAATGAGATTTTATGATAACAAAGCCTCATTTTGTAATAAAACCACCTATGAGGTTCAATATATTCTTATATAAAAATTGAAAATTATGTGGAGATGGTTGAAAAGAAAAAAATGAATGGACCTTCCTAAGGCCTTGAAATTTTATTTATAAATTAAATGACCCAAATTATTTAATTGAGTAGTGATACAACATGAATTATGTCATGATTTTTTATATATTACAAAATAAATTATGTACGCCTTAAGTGATACTTAGGTTCCATTTTATGGAACACCTTATAAGGGATCATAAGTTGTTAGATATTATTGGTACCATGAGTGATACTTGTTTCTTCATTACATGATATTATGGATAGGCTCATAGGTTACATAAATTATATTAATCCTTGAGTGATAATTGGGTTTCCTTTTCATGAAACACCTTTGAATGGCTCATAGGATAGATTTATTTCTCATTATCTAAGTGATACTTGAGTTTCTATTTTACGGAATGTCTTGTATGGTATTATTGCGTAATTAAAAGTTATCAGTGACAATTGGGATTCATCATTAAGGAATATTAGGTAAAGTATCAAGGAATAAATGGAAGTACATTGCTCCATGGGAGATACCTGGATTACACATTATATAATTCCCTAGAGGGGATTATATGAAAACAAAATTATAACATTCTTTTTTAGTATTAAATGTTATTAGTGGTATATTCTTATTATGGTTACTATACTAAGAATACTTGGCTTGTGCCTTGGTTCCTTGAACAACTAATGGTATTACGTTCAGATACATGTGACTAAATGTAATTGCTCTATGGTTTAGAGACACTAATTATACATGGAAACCATGGGTTTACCCTAGTTCCTATAAAACTTTTAATCTTTTGTGATCATGGATATGTTCCCTAATTAGGATGTCTTTGTTGATTGCCTTAATTAAATAAATGATGTTTGTTCTACTATTATGTGGATGACTTCTCCTTCTTGCTCAGTTACTCATTGTGGAATGTATATTTATTAATATATGTGTCTCTGTATATGTGAATATATTTATATATTTACATGATGACATGTTAGAGATATTCTAACTTAGGCTAAAGTATGTTTGGTCAACCACATATCGTTGAGGAACCCAATCCAACTTATTTATATTTATTTATTTAATGTTTTATTTATTATGCCTACACAATAAAATATTTTATGTTCTTGTATTGTATATAATTAAAAACCATCAGTGGTGTCCTACTATGTATATATCACACCCTTTTTGGGCCACAATTACACTACAGTACTTGAAAAGGTCTCATTATTGCAGGTTTGGGATCATGTGTTGATGATGTTTTCATTAAAATTGTACATGGGAGAACGTGAGCATAAGACTAATATAATTCTTAGGATGGTCATGGATATAACCTTAGTAATTTTTTTAATACCTTTATTATTTCTTATTGTATTACCCATTTTGTGTATTTTTATTTTACATTTTAGCATCATGTGGACATGAATGATTGTATTATTTGGAATTGTGTAGTTTATTTATTATTTATTTATTATCAGTAATTATTATCTTCCTCTAACTTTTTGTTATAATTCTTCCATTTTTTTGACTTATTATGTTATATCACTATGACACTCTGATAATGATGGTATAGTCACACCAAATGACAATCATTGGGTCCTCACTGTTATTTGGGAGCCACTAGTGTATGGGGAGGTATGCTTGAGGCCATGTGACCAACCGGCTCAGTGTACCATTATTGTGGATCCCAAATCAGAATGTTACATCTATAGTTATTGATCCTTACCAATCGAGGTGGATATCATAAAATATATTGCTTTTAAGTTAGGATGAACCAAATATGTTGTGATTTTATTATACATATTAGTTTTTTATCATATTATTAATCACTAAAGTTGATTGGATTGTAGAGGATGGAGAAATAATTATTGTATTCTAGTTTTTATTTTCAAGTGTGAGTTGATATAATAGAGTAACCTCACCATGCCTGAATGTTGTGACCAATAATTTAGTTAGAGGTTCGCACTGGGTTATTAAAAATATGCCTTAATGATCATTGTGAAATGATAGAGATTTGATTAACTGGGAAACAACTAAGTCTTTTATATGTAAGTAAATTTATGAATTGAGAAAAAATTCATACCCCTCATGATGTTGATGAGACTAAACAATTCTGTAGCTCTGTGTGGAAGATGACAAGATTAATTTATGAGCTCGGTTCATTCGATGAATAATGACGATGAAATCTAGATTAGGTTTCTTGACTAAATAATAGATATCAAGATTAATTGAATTATAGGGGATATTTATTTAGTATTATTATTTGGGGTCAGTGTGATTCAAAATAGAACCCATTAATTTTTCTGCTTTCAACGTGAAGAAACATTACTAGAGGTCGAAAATCTGACTTGGAAGTGTGAATTGATATCCATGACCATTTAAAAAACTTCTAGGATATATTATCTAATTTTTAATCATTGGAGTGTTAATATAGTTATGAATAGTGGAAATATTCACTCATGGAAAAGGAATTCAACTACATAAATAAGTAAAAGTTGCAGTGTAGAACTAAATTACTATAGATAGTTTCATAGCCTACAAAATACTAGAAGTAAGTTTAAAAATGAAAATTTAAGGGTAATGAAACTTTTTGGTAGTAATATGTAATGGACTAGAAATTTATTAGTGGGAATGGTCTGAAAGAGAGATCAAGGCCCAAGTAATGAATTAAATTTGTATGTCCTTAAAATTGTGTGGTTCCATAATTATAAATTGATGAATCAATGATGATAAGTGAATATCAAATATAGGATATGATTGGAGATTCTAGAGATTTATATAAGTGATGAGGGGTTTTTTCATACTGGAGATTATTTCATGGTATTCCCATGTGTCATGGTTTCATTTCATTACATGATTGAAGATACAATCACTAAGGATTACACTTAAAGATGGTGAAGAACAACTAGGAGCTTTCCACATGGATGAAACTTACCATTATCTTATTTTCTTGATAATTATATTTAGAAAAAAGAGGGGGATTTCACCTATATATTATTAATTATTAGACATGGTAATAGATTCTCAATTCATAGATATAGGAGATAATTCCATTTTCCCTTCCCTCATTTCTCACACTCTATAATTTTATATGTATTTTGTAAATACAATGTTATTTTTTCTTATTGGCCAATTTTGTTATCAAAAACCTTAAATAATGGAGTGTTAATCAGTATTTATATAATTATAATGTGAGAATTGATGTTATCTAGATATTAATCATCAGTTTCATGTTCACCTTCTTTTTTTGTCATAGAAAGTAGTTATGGTAAAGTGGAGATGTGATATCATATCTACTCGCATAATCAGTTTGTTACACTTTCTCCCTTAATCATTATCCTTTTATTATCCTATGTTACTATAACAAGAATCTAGGTGAGGTTGTTTTATTGATGATCCCATCAAGATGAATTTAGTGAGGAATAAATTTATGATTGGAGTGGTTCAACTGAATGATTCCTTCATTTTAGGGAGAAATATCATGCACTAGAAGTTGTTACATACATATTGGTCATCGTTTTGGGTTATAGATTTGTAAGAGGTGAGTTTTTATCCATTCATTTAGTGAGGCTAAGAGTAGATGATTTTGACCTTCAGGAGATCTATGATAGGTAGTTTAGAGTTGGTCAACCTAGTTCTAGGCCCTTTCCAACTAACATTGTGTGTTTTTTCATACATTTTTTCTGTTCTTAAAAATCTAAAAAACAAGAATCAATACACTTAATACATTATACTTTAAGAAAAAAGGAAAAAAATATTTAATAATTGAATGATATTAGTGAATAAATGATCACATACTCCTTAGAAAATTTCCCTGATCATCCCTATGCAACATTCCATATTAAAAATAAATATTTTTTGATCTCCATACATGATACTCATATGATAAAATTAGTACCATTTTAGAGTATTTTTTTAAGAATTTATTATTCTATTTTACTTTTAAATAATATACTATAAAAATAATAAAAAACAATAAAATAAACCAAAAAATGGAAACTTTCAGGCCCTCTAAATACATTATTGTATATTTTACAAATAAAATTTTGGAGTTGTACAAGTCTTTAAGTGATGAAGATTTTAAATAAGTTATTGAAGAATTTATAGATGAAACAATATATTTTAGAATCCTTATTTAAAGAACATAAGTATTTTTCACATTTTTTCAATGTTTTATATAATATAGTTGGAGGAGAAGTGTGAGCTCTAAAGGGAAGAACTGATCCCTCCAACATTACTAGAAGATGTCCAAGAAATTAAAGGTCCAATAGAGTTTTTAATTTTGAATTCAGAAAATGAATTGAAATAGGTTAAACATCAATAAGTGTTGGTTATAACCACTTCTGATCTTAACATTCTCTTGGATTAAATGTTGGAACTCTAAGATCCACATTCAAATACATGTCTTATGGGATGGAAGGAGATGGGATATATAGCATCTTATGAAGTTGTAAAACTATTCAAGAATAATTTTTTAATTACTTTGTTTGATGATTTTATGTATTTTTACCTTTCTAATGATATTTCAATGAATAAAAACATCAAACCATCACAATATATCATATTCATAGACTTAGAATACACTATAAAAGAGGTTTCTTATTTTTAAGAGTGGGTGGAGGAATTTTACTAAATTATTCATTCCTTAAAATCACACACAAGGGAACTATCTAACCATGAAGAAGATAAATATAACCAGATTCATAGAGTTGTTCACTTTATTGAAGAATGTTTTGTTTCATTTTATTATTATTTTTTTGAAACTAATTTTTATATTGGTTATATTTATGTTGGTTCTATTGAATCATCTAAAATACTTGATTTTCTAGAGACCCTTGAGAAGGAAATAGCTATAGAGATATTTCTTGATCTCCAGGATTTGGTTAAAAATTCATGTCTAGTAGTTTTTGAAGTATAAGAGGAGGTGTTAGAACAGTTAATTAGTGTTAAATGGTTTGTTAATATATTTTTTGTAGTCAATGGGGAAATAATAGTTTTCACTAATCCAGAAGACATTTCATATCCAAAAACAAAATTCTTATGACCTTTTTACTCTAACCTTCAAGTTGAAGAAAAATATAGATACCCGTACATTTTATTTTCCCCTCTTTCAATTTACAATATTTACACATCCAAGGTGTGGAACTAGTTTTCAAATGATCAAGTTATCTTATAAAAGTTACAAAGCTCTAAATTTGGTAAGAAGATAATTTTATGGTCATTATAAAATAATCTAATATCACTATCAGTTTGATTACTTGGATGATTACATGAACCATGTAATGAAAATAAATAAATAATCTAATTGAGATAACTCATACTAAATAAACTATAGTATCACCATAAAGACCACATAAATGATAATATTTGACTAAATAAAAAAATCAAAATTTATATTATTTTGAACTAAAACCACTTGGTTTATGACACACATGTTTACAAGGGAAAATAAACATATCTCCATGTAGTGTAAAATGTTGGAGGGATAAATAAATTCTTTAATTAGTTCATACTAATATGTGTGTACCATTTCTAGTAGAAGAAGTGGTGGGTACTCATACCTCAAAACTTTTACTGGTGATTTATGTGTATATGGATATGTCTACTTAATGAGGTATAAGATTGATTCCTTTAAAAAATTAAACGAATAAAATATTGATATTGATAACATCATTTGTAAGAATATTAATAAACTCTTCTAAAATCATGGTGGAGAATATTTTAATAAATATTTCATTGCTTATTTAAAGGAGTTTGGGATCCTATTAAAACATGCTCCACCATATATGACTCAGTGAAATGGTTTTATATAAAAGAGGAATTTCACCCTATAGGACATGGGGAGATCAATGATGAGTCATGTGAGTATTCAATAATGATTTTTGGTATGAACATTACAAATAAAATAATACATACTAAACCAAGTGATAATTAATATATTTAAAGGTGTTCTATACAAACTGTGGAGTGGAAAGAAAAATATCCTATCATACTTGCATGTGTGGGTAGATGAGGTGTCTCTTCTGGTAACAAACTTTCACCTTAAGGGAAAAAGTTTATCTTTACATGATATCCCAAATAAATAATATGATACTTTCTATAAAATCTTTAAGAAAAATGTTATGGTTGAACAGAATAAAATGACATGGATTTTTATATGTATTACATTAGAATATTTCATGGATTATTTTTAGAGATAAGCACTGAGACAATGTGAGATCCTGAGGAGTGGTGAGCTTGCAATTATTTTTAGAAATATATTAAAAAATATTAAAAATAATATATTCCCATTTTACCTAAAAAAGTGGAATAACTCTTAAACATAGGCTCGTGTCAGAAATATTAGGGCACCATTGAGTTTATAGCAAGTTTTTTACCATAGGTGTTAGATAATATTTGTCAATTTTAGGTGTATTTATTAAGTGATTCCCTGGGAAAATGAATGAAATAACTAAATTATATTTTATATTTATTTTTTGATTCATCTACTTGAAATCATATATGTACACATATATATATATATATATGGTTATGAGTATATATCAAGGTTTTCCTATTAACCCTTGAGATCTATACAACTTTCAGAGGATAACGTTCCATTAAAATGACATCAGATCAGATCAAGATCGAGGATCATTGCACCTTTAGAGTTTTAGGATCTCACCAATGACATTGATGTTGATTGATTATTTTTCAAAGATCAATCATTGTTGAGGTTGGATGTTTTCTATGTGAATTTTCCCTATTTTATTATTTCCATCATGAACCTGAATAAATCAACTAACGAGCTGATTCATAGATCGAGTGTATTGTCGGTACATGATAGATTAAACCAGATTGGGTTATTTAAACTTTTGATTATATCATATATATTATTTAATCATTATAAAAAATGAATCAAGGAAAAATAACACATTGTCCTAGATATGTTTTCTGGTTGGTGTTTTCTACATTTATTTCTTTGTTCATTTTATTTTCATCACTAACAATTCCTTTAGTGCACAGTTCGATAAAGAACAAGTATTGTATTTCTGCACAACCATTCATTGGATCTATAAATAAATATAGTGGGAATAGATTCATTTGAGGTTTCATTATTGGGGCATTAAAATTATGGAGGATTGATCAGGGATAGATTTGGATACCCATATTTAAGTGGGATGTGCAGTGGTGATGATACATGATGGTTCACATTTACCGAGTGGAATAATTTTCTGGAATACAACTGATGTTGATGACTGACTCACATAGATCAAGAGTTGAGTTATTCATTAATATTGGTGGTAGATCTATCAAAATCACCTGCATGAGTGAAGCCTTATGATGAGGTATGGAATTATGAAAAAAATTATATACACAATGTGTACTTTAGGAACACACGTTATGTGATGTCATCAGAGAATCAATAAGGATTTACTTGAAGAGTTAAGGATGGCATGTCAAGTGGTCCCTACAATGAGTCTTTTAGTCCATAAATGGCTATCATGTCATGTACATGGGGTATAATCCGAGGAGTTTTGGTGGATTGAAACACCATGTGGTCCATAATAGATGTTTTTTACACCTAGGAAGGCATATTAGTGTGTACAAGGGGTACAATGCTAGGAGATCATGTGTCCCCACATGCGATTTGTAGCGTGGAACACAACCTGTACTCGAAAATGGACACATGAATGGGTCATGATACATACGTAGAACCTAGTTCCAAGCATACACATTGTGTACTATTATTATACACCATGTACCTTCTCAATAAAGTCTTAGATCCCCTCTCTATTTAATCATGAGATTTTTAGTTGGGGGTATTTCCTTCTTCATTTTATTGAGGGGTTTTATAGAATTTCATCATGTGCATATCATAGTGATCCCCTCTTAGGAACATTATTCATAGATATAGTTATTGGAATCCCTTTCTAAAGCCCAAATTGATATCCCCTACCATTATCATTTTCCCCAGGAACGGATCTCAGAATCATTATTACCAACATGACACAGGCATTGATCCCCTACATAGCAGGTTAATCCATATTGTGTTATTTGTATACCCTATGGCCTAGAGTGTGATCCTCAAGTATGTATCAATATCTTTAGAGTTCCATCATGTAATTATTATGGTGATACCCAACAAGAACTATGCATTTAATGGATTCCATCAATCATATTATGACTCCTGATGTTTGTTCTCCAAGATGAGAGTTATATGGAATCTTTGAGAATGAATAATAGGGTGGAATTATTGATTTAATATTCCCTAGATATTGTGTGTATACTATGAGTATATTTGTATGTTCATGTTATATATGATTTTTACATATACAGATGATGAGAAGACTATTATTATTGATGCTATATGGTTAGTTATTTCAAGGTTCCCTAGTGGGTATTGTTATGCATACCCCTATATGGGTTGTTCCAACAGGTGTCATGTATTATACAGATGACTAGTATTTTGAAAGAGTCCTATAGAGAACCATAACAGGTTGATCATATTGAGATAGATAGATCGAGATGTGTTTCCATGGTTACCTTAAATACATTCCTATATTACATCACTTATCGGACTTGTTTTCTTTTCTTTTTGTGATCTTGTATTTTTCCCTTTCATTCTTGTACTTTGTTGTAAAAATATGATGGTGCGATTTTAGATTTATGCATGCATGGTGAATTTTTTTTTTAAATTTCACCATTATAAGGGTTTGAATATTTGTGGGTTGGTGGGTGTGTGTGTGTATACATGTACATTAGTATAAAGCCTCCCATGTGTGATATGCCTACTCATCGCATGCCACAATCCCTTGAACTATTTGATATGGTCTTGGGGGTATTTACAGATCAACATCCATTGGTTGGGTCATGAATTATTGGTATCAATAGAGTCAGTTCTACCTTAATATTGGAGTAGTTGATATTGGTTTGGATTTTTTGGAAATTGTGTTATGTGTTTAGACTTTTTCTCGCAGGCCAAGAACTCCATTATTTAATCGTTATCTGACGTATCTATTCACCAGGGATTTTAAAACAAGTTTTTTGACTCAATACTGGTAAATAATGGTTTTAGGGAAAATATTTGTACTATCATCATATATGAATGGGTTGTGATTTACATATCCATATTGGGTAAGATCTCAAAATATACTCATTGAATATGGTACTTATTTTCTTCTTCAGGATGCCTCCATGATGTTTTTAAAATAAGATTTATCATAATGATCTTGCGGATAATCCCAAAAGGGATAAGGATTATATATAGGGTCATATTCTAGAGATTTACCTCTAGTTGGTGCACATTTATACCAAAAATATTTGAGTATAAAATGGTACTATAATTACCATAAGATTTGGTGTTCCATATGATCATGATTAATGAGTTCTCTTATCATTGATTCAAAATTTCCATAGCCGATCCAGACCCACAGGCGATTGATGATTAGCATGAGGTAGTTATATGAGTCCTTTATCATTTCAGGATACATATAGACCTGATAGTGGTCTTGGAAGTTCGAATTTTTCATGTCATTCTTGGGTATTGTGGGGATTATTAACTGATTCATACGATGAGGCAACTATTTCATAGTCATAATTCGAGTACCATTTATGAGAGGAGTTTTCTCCTACTACATTTAGGGAGGTTCATATCGAGGAGATTCAATAGCTTTAGTAGGGTAGTATAAATTTGGCATAATATTCATTGAGGTTCACTAACCACTATCAGTGCTCATTGTATATGGTATATGATTAGTTATTTGGTTATTATACCTTAATGAGATGACTATGAAAATATATTGGATCCAGCATTACACCTCTTTTCATTAATACCTATGTTAGGGTAATGGAGTTATATTTAGTGTTGGATGAGAAGACATAGATAGTGGGTGCTATTAGTCGGCACATAAGAGTATATACTTAGGTTCTATGAAGCAAGGACCATTGGTTGTATCTAGTCCATCTAGAGTGAGATAATTCTACAATTTTAATGGTTATGGAAACCTTGTGTGAGATTGAATGACCCAGTATGCATATGATAGAGAGACATTTCATGGGACACCTTGAAAGAGGTAGTGACTTGAGATGGAAGGTATGTGTGGAAAATGACATGGAAGAGGATATGGGAGAGTAGTTTGATGATAAAGACATTTTTATTTGTTACCACCACAACCCCCTATGGTCCCCTCTAGGTTCAGGGTGATGATGGTTATGAGTGAGGGAAGCTGTATGAAGTCATAGATTGTGACCTACAGGTTCTAGGGATGATACAAGGTATGATTTATGTCTTATATTCTTTAGCTATAATAATGATAGACATGGGTGAAACCCACTCCATTATTTACACTAATTTAGTTCGAGACATAAAGATCTCGGTTGATCCCTTGGCTCAACCCTTATGACTGAACACTCCAATTGTAGGCAACTCAATTATCACACACATCTATTAACATTATAACCTAGCCCTTGGAGTTGAGACATTCTTCTATGATCTCATTTTTGCAGTAATGAGTCCTTACCACATCATATTTTTATGGACAGGTTATCTACATTTTATGAATATACATACTATTTTAGGTATATGATGTATTGGGTCTATAGTGGTGGGATGAGGTTTAACATTTTGGATGAAAAGGAAACCTAGGAAGTGTAGGTTGGGCTCCTGCATTAGAGGGTGAAACCAATTACACACTAGTTGTCTAGCATGACTCTTAGTGAAATGGATTGTATATGGTTTCCATTTCATGTAGTGGTGGAATATTATGAGGATGTTCTAAGAATACCTCCCCTTCAAGAGATAGATTTCTTCATTTATATAAACCATGGGATATACTTGATATTTATGCCAATATTTTAGATGGATCTCATAGAGCTTCATGAACTGATAATGCAGTAGGAGGACATACAGGGGAAAAGATTTATCAGGCCCAGTAATTGACCCTAGGTAGCCCCGGTATTGTTCGACAACAAGGAAGATGGGATACTGAGTTTTTTTTGGATTACCATCTCCTAAACAAGGTGAGTGTAAAAAAGTATACACTATCTAGTATTGAAGAACTCTTTTATCAGTTGAGAGGGGCATGTTGATTCATAATGATTGACCTTGAATCACACAATCACCATCTAGGAGTTTGAGATGAGGATATATTGAAGACATATTTATGATATCGTTATGGTCACTATGATTAATTTTATATTCCAATGGAATGAATAATTACCCAAAAGTTTTCATGGGACTCATCAATCATATTTTTCATAATTCCATAGATCAGGATATGGTATTCTGTATTGATGATATCCTAGAGTATTTGGAGTCCAAGGAGGAGAACTTGAGACACTTGAGGATTTTCCAATATATAATCTGATATAATTCCCTGATTCTCTTGAGGTTATAGTTCAAGATTAAGGATGTCTACTTCTTGGAACATGTTATCTTAATAGACAATGTAGCAGTGGACCTGAAAATGGTTGTGCAAGTGTTATCTTAGTACCCATCCAGGATCATGATTTAGGTGTAGTGATTATTTGGGTTGGTAATATACTGTTTAATATTTTTACGTTATTTACCATGGATATCAACTTCTTTTTCATCTTTTACAAAAATGAGGAATCCACTTTTGTGGACATAGAATTGAAAACATTCTTATTAGGAGTGGATATAGATATTAATGAGCTATCTCAAATTGAGATAGCCTGAGGAGGGTGTCGTGTATGTAGTGTTCTGAGATGCATCAGGGAATGGGCCTGGTTTTGTTATGATAAAGAGGTTGGTGGTGATTTTCTATGGTTCATGTTTGTTTATAAAACACGAGTAGAACTATGCGACCCACGATCATGATCTAGAATCATTAGTCTTCACATAGAATATGTGGTGACACTACCTTATGGGTTAGTGGTTTATCATTTATTCTTAACATAGTATTCCCAGTTATATTATCTCTTAGAAGGATATTAACTTGAGATAGTGGAAATGGATAGAGTTCCAATAAGAATATGAATTCTAGAATATCTATTCTCATGGGAAATGAATCATGGTAGAAGATTATCTCAACAGGAGAGCTTTTTTGTAGCTATTGAGTGAGGCATCAGAGTAGTTTTCCTCATCAATTTTTTCTATATATGGGGATAGAGTAGATTATCTCAAGTTTATAGCGGTTACCCACATACTTTTACAATTTGTTAGAGATTCATAGTTTGGTGATACCAACTATGAGAGCCTATGTTTCTTGGAAGTCCACTGGACAAGCTCCTGATGGATTTTATGAAGGAGGGTAGCATGTCTTTATATTTAGAGGAAGGATGATGCTTCCAGTTTTTCTAAGAGAGGAGGTTCTAAGAGAGTTTGATACTTCACCCTTGTTAATACATACACGTGTAGAGAATATGTACCAGAAACCTCAGTGGTAGTTATGGTAGAAAGAGATGAAGATATGTGTTTTAGAGTTTGTCTCTCATTTCCTTACTTGTGAGAAAGTAAAGGGAAAGCACTAGGTTCCAATAGGTTAGCTCAACCCTTTAGGTTCTAGAGAGGATGTGGGATGAGATATCTATAGAATTAATGATGGGGTTACCATGTACATATATGGAACATGATGAAATCTTGGTGACCATATACCGACTCACCAAGTTTACCCACTTCATGTCTATTCAAGATCAGAGTCCAGTAGAGATCTTAGGATGGTTATACATAGATGCGATAGTTCATCTCCATGGAGTTCCTCGTTGATCATTTTAAATTGTGTTTCTCACTTAAAATTATGATTAAGAAGTGGATTATAGGATTTCTTTGGGACTCATTTGTGTTTGAGCTGGGTTTTTTACCCTAGACTAAAGGCTAGACTGAGCAGATCATTCATTTTCTAGACGAAATGCTACATGATTTTATGCTAGACTTTAGACATAGTTGGGAGTATCACCGACCACTGGTTTAGTTTTATTAAAACATTATATACCATTCAACCATTGATATGGTCCCATTCTAGGCCTTCTACAAGAAACCCTATAAGTCATCTCTATTGTAGACCAACCTGAGGGAGTTAGCAGTTATGGGATATGAGTTTGCATGAGCTATGAAAAAGAAGATATAGATCATCTAGAAGAGGATGAGTACTACCCAAATCCCTATTATGTTCATTTTTTAACTATGAAGAAGGCACTAGAGTTAAATGAGGGGGACCATGTGTTCTAGAGGTTCTCACCTCTATGTTGATTGTGGAGATTTGGCCTGGGTGGCATGCTATCTCTGAGAATCATTATCACTTTAGAGATACTTTTTATATTTGGAAAGGTGGAATGCTATTTATTATAATAATTTTCCCTTTCTAGATAATTTATATATTTTAAAAGTTTTCATACTTATTGCCTATATATCCATAGTTAGACCATTTACATGACATCATCCACATGTCTTGGATGAGAAGGTATGTGTCTGACCCATTGCAAGTTATCGACAGGGGAGATCTGGAAATCAAGGTTGGGGCTACCCTTGATAACTATCAAGTGGATATCCCTTTCTAACTATCAAGTGGAGATCAATTATTAAAATGAGAGGATACTTCATGGGTGATTGATTCCCCTAGTTCAGGTCTAGTGGAAGCGTAAGAATCTTCAGGAGATCACCTGGCAGCTGGAAACCTAGATGCGATACTAATAGCCTCATATTTTTAGTAGGTTTTCCAATTTTGTGGATTCAAATCCCAAAGGTGGGAAGAATTTAATGAATAATATGTTTCTATTAATATTCTGGAATATTTTATGGATGGTTTTTGAAGCTTTCCATTAGTACACCATGAGATTATAAGGCCCAATTAGCCCAAAATTATTTTTTGAAATTTATTAAAACATATTAAATTTCACACATGCACAAATTTTCTAAAAAACTATACTAACTATTAAATAGAGGCTTAGATCAGAAATATAAGGGTGATATTGATTTTATAATATGGGTTTTACCCTAGGTGTGACATAATCATTGTTTGTGTAAGACATTATTATAAGGTGTATTCAAGAGTCAATAAACACAGTGAGTAAAATAAATTATTGTTTTTATTTGTTTTGATGTAGAAACCTGAATTAATATATAAATATATGGTTATTAAAAGATCTCAGGGGTTTCCACATAACCTGGGAGATCTATCAGAAAATTTGAGGAGGTAATTCTTAGAAATTGACTTCAAATATGAACAAGATCGATGATCGTTGTGCCATAGGAGTTCAAGGATATCACCTATTAAAACTACATAGATTTTTTCATTGTCAGTGATTGATCTATAAAAATGTATGATGTTTTTTCTATAAATATTTATCCAAATTTTGTTATTCCTATGATTACTTTGAATCAATAAAATAATGAATTGATTCATGAATCAAGTATATTGAGGGTACATGTTAGACTATCCGGTATAGGGGGATTTCAATTCTTGATTATATTATATCACTACATCCTTCATTCCAGTAGAAACAAATCAACGACAACATGAAAAATATATGTGGTATGTTCTTCATGTTTTTTTTGTGAATTTATTCCCCTGTTCATTGCACATTAATCAATGGAAATTTCTTTGGACCATGGTTTGATAAATACATGGAATTTTATTATAGCATGACTGTTCTTCAGTGCAACAAACAAATGCACATGGTACATATGGGATCAAGGTTGTGTTTTTTTGAGAATAAATATGAATGATGATTGATTGAGTATGTATTTCAATACCCTAGTTTGAGTGAGGTTTATGGAATTGATGGTATGTGACATTGGCCATTTCCCAAGCGGTGGAACATGCTCAAATTTGGCCGATGATGATGATAGAATCACACAAATCGATATCTGTTATTTTTTGCAAGATTGGTGATAGATCCAAGAAATTCATATGTGTGGGAAAATTAAAATTAAGGGATATGTATTTGATGAAAAATATGATATAAACAATGTGTACTTAAATATACTTGTGGTGTATTGTCATGAGAGTGATGGATAGGGGTTCCACGGAGAGTTAAGGATCACATGTCATGTGGTATATAGCTGATTAGCTTGTTTTGTACAGGGGGACACGCCCAAATGATTATGTGGAACCACATACTTTGTGTGGTGGGTCACATGTCATGTACTTAAAGAAAGAGACAGGATTGGTCCATGATGCATGGATAGAACATGGTGATGAAGAGACATTGCATGTACTCATACTACATGTCGTGCACCTTCTAAAACAAGGCTATGAGCAGTTTTCCTCTTCATCTTTTAAAATATTAATTAAAAAATATTCCTATTATCCTTTTCTTAAGGGTTGATATAGAATTATGTCATATTCATTCGATGGTGATCCCCTCTGGCGAATATCAGTCTCAAATAAAGATGATAAAATACCTTCATGAGCCCTGGATTGAGATCTTATATCATTGTCATTTTTCCTAGTTTGGGTTCTTGAAATTTTTGTTACAAAAACTTCATGGTTTTCAAATCCCTACTTATCAGGTTAATCTAGATTGGTTTGTTGGTATATACCCTATATCAATGGGTGTGATCCCCATATTCTTATAGATCTCATCATACATCCATCATGTACTTCTCAAGGAGACACCCGACAAGCATGAAATCTTGGATGGATTTCATCATTACTATTTTGATAGGTAGAGTCTATTCTCCTAGAACAAAATTGTAAAAAATCTTCAAGTAGGAATCCCATGTATGAATTATGAATGTGATATTATCTTCTGATTGTGTTCCTACTATGAGTATATCTCGATGTTCTTGTTATATATTTTTTCAATATATACCCATGATGAGTTGAATATTATTATTGATATTTTTATGATAATTGATTTTAGGGGTGTCCTACTAGTTATTTTTATACTCACACATACAAAAGATCTAATTTTATGTGTCATTTCTTATGTATATGACTAGCCTTTTGAAAAACTCTTCATGGTACCATGACCAGGTAGGTATTAGTGATCTATAAATACCCATTGGATCATAACATTTTACCATGGAAATAAAGGGGGGAATTATGGCTTAAAAATTTTAAATAAGATAAAATATAATTCATATTATGTCAAAAATACAAGAATTAGTTGTCATCTAATTATTAGACTGTTCAAATCAGATACAGAAAATGTATGTTTATATCAAAGTTATTTTTTGGTATCACAATCAGTCCCATAAAACTAATGTTATAAAGCTAAGTATAAACTTAATTTATAAACTATATTCACCATGGAATGTTAAAATTTTATTAAAAAATATGAAAAATTATAATAGTAATAATTAAATACAACATTTAATAAAATAATTTAGTCTTTAACCTTAATAGTTAAGTTCATCAAAAATCCGAACTAAAGATATCCATAGTTTAATAAATATTATAAAAGTGTTGTCTTTCCTTACCAGAAAATACCTATATATGATATATAGGTATATCTTTGTCATTCTATCCCCAGAATACCATGATACGATGATCTGATTCAGCTCTTTATTTATTTAAAAATAAATCCCTCGATGAAATGATCGGTCACTGTCCTCCACGCCCTATAATTTCTCAATTTGATGGATTAGATTCACCACCAACTTATCCCTTAAATCCCTCAATCAGTACCATGATCAAACATTGAATACAAAATAAAATTGTTCTATGGAATTTTCAACCCTAAAAAGGATTACTTAGAACATCGACTCTATAAAATATTAAAATTCATTATTACTAGGTTTTTATGTAGAGAAATATTTAGAAGACTTGAGTTGCAAATTAATTAACTAAAAATTAAAGTCATTTCATTCTCTAATGGAAATTAGTATTATTTTTCAATATGATATAATAAACAAAGGTTAGTCTAATATATCGATACTAAATTCAATATGATGGTCTTAACTTTTCTCATTCTGATAGAAAAGAAATAAGCCTCACCACTGGTCAAGATAATAGTGGATCCAATTGATCAGACACACCTTCAGTCTGATGGATCATATTTAATAAAAAAAGTACATATTTGTTTTATATAATAACTATTTCTATGTTTGGTATAAAATAATGTTTTCTACAAAAGAATAATAAAACACTTGGTAAATATAATGTCTGTAAAAAGGTTTTTAAGAAGACATATGTGATTTCAAAAACTAAGGAAATAGAATATATAAATTATAAATTTCAACTCAATAAAATCTTCTTTTTTGGAAATTAAAAAACACAATACCTAAATGAAAAAAAACAAAATTAGAGTGCATACAACTGTTTGTACATGTTTGTGTTTTGAGGTGTTTTGTAATAATTCTGACTCTGAAAATTTTATATAATTCTTTAATCCAAAAAAATTTATTACAACAATTAAAAATATTTGAAAAAATATATTTTTAGATGAAAAAATATTTTAGAAATTTTGAAATGTTAATTAAAATAAATTTTTTATAAATTATAATTTTTTTAGAAAAAAATATTTTTTTAATAAAATCATAACATATGTACTCCCATGTTGTAAAGGATTTTATTAGTGTAAGGAAATTGGTAAACAATAAGTTTATATGAATAATCACTTGACATTCATTATGCCAATATTTTGTTTTATGAATTAAAATCTATAAGAATTATCGGGTTTAGTAAAAATAAATGCATATCGTTCTTTCATTCTGGTGAATTGTAAAATGAAATCTCCTTTAATTGTGTGATCTCGATTGAAATGGTGTCTTATTTATATTTTTTTATAAATTGAGTGATTTTATAGGGTTTTAATTAGGGATATATAAATTTTGTTATAAAAAACTAAGTTTTTGTAAAAATCAGGCCATAGTCAGTGGGCGTGTCATGAGTCCATAACACTTGATCACAACAACTTTTAGCAGCCAAATATTTGGATCAGTAGTAGAAAGTTATACTGATTGTTTTATATTACTTGACCAAGAAACAAAAAATTATCCTAATAAATTACATTTTCTTTACATACTTTTTTATCCATTCTACATCCCCTAAAGTAACCATCGGAAAAACGTTTTAGTTCCGAATCATTTATAGAAGAGTTAAAAATCCCTAAATCCATAGTTCACTTAATGTAATAAAACTTTTGTTTAATAAATTTAATATGGGACTATTTTTTATATAATTGAAATCTATAATATAATAATACATAAATGATTAAATATGGATGAATAGTTGTTATGTAAATTAATTTTCTAATCATACCTGTAGAATTCATTTGATCAACTGGTTTCCCAGAATTATTGAGATCTAAAGTATTTAGCATTTAGATGGGAGTACTAATACTTTTAGTGTTATTATACCTGAGTTTATTAAGTATATATTGTATATACTTATGCTGAGATATAAAAGTCCCTATTAGATTCTATGAAATTTGAAAACATTGAATGTATGTTAACTCACCCATCATACTCATTTTAATCTAATATTTAATAAGATCGACAAAAGGAATCATTTATAGAATTTTGAGGTGAACCAAATATAATTTCATAATCATAGATTGTAAAATAAAAATATGTTTATTAGCCATGTTTATAAAATGATTTTTATTTTCAGCTCCCTTAAAAAAATTGTAACAAAATCCATGTTAACATAACTTACTTGGATCTAGGTCTTTTTTTATGTCCATATAGTTCCATAATATGTTTATAAACATGTTATGTATGTTTTTTATTTTCAAAACCATATGGTTTTTCAACATTAACTTCCTCCTAAACAAATCCATCCTAGAAATAACACTTTACATTGATTTGAAATAGTTTGAAATTTATGAATGAAATATAAGAAAGAGGTATACGGATAGATTCTTGTCTAGATAATGGACGATATATTTATTCATAGTAAATGAATTATTATTTATTATATCCTACAACAATAGGTATATCATTATTTCTATATATTATATCAATTTCATCACATTTAATCTGAATAACCCATTCGACCGCAATTATATAAGTATCCTTAGGTCATTTAATGGAGTGTCTTGACATTTTTCCTTTCAAACTCTTTGATTTAAACTTAGATTGATTTTTTTCAATGATTATCAGCCAAATCTTCATCAGGATTTATATGGTCAAATTGTAATAATGATTATGGATGTTCATTTTAAATTGTCATATAAATTATAGTCCTAACCGGTTGATCTACATCACCAATGATATTACATAGCCAAATATATATGTTTTATTAATAAAAAGAGAGTTATAGCACCAAAAAAGGAGGGATTATGGGAGTAGGAAAGGAAACAAGGAATCATAGGGTCTGGAATTACTATAGCCCCCAAGAATCATGTCTCACTAGGTTCACCCTCTTAGGATGGGGGGACTCTAGACTCATGAACCATGTGACCAGGCTATCTTGGACTTCCCTCGAAGTGAAGAAGTCTACCAATTTATGACCTTAAAAAGTAAGTTGAATGTATTCTTGAGGGAAAAATTTAGAAACATATTCCTCGGTTGTTTTATCATGATATGAACTTTCCTACATAGGTAGAAAATTAATTTTAGAAATAACATCTAAAGTTGTAGGTTGGGGTTGTTGGAAAAAATGGACCAATTTAATCAAATGTAACATGTAACGTTTCCTCAAAATTACTTGAATCATTATTGAAAAATTTATAAGGCATACTAGTTTTTGAATAACCATGAAATATTTCTTCATTGTGCTTTGGATAAAACTTATGTAAATTATCTTTAGTATTAGGATGAATACTTTTCATCCAAAAACATTGAAGTAAGAAACTTTCGCTTTTATTCCTATATACAAATCTTATGATATTTTATTAATAAATGGTTTAATTAAAAATTAATTCATAGTTTAAATGGTATTACTTACTGCTTCAACCTAATGATTTTACAAACTCAGTATTCAGTCAACATGGTTCTTGTAATCACTTGGAGAAATATATTTCTTCTTTCAACTGCACAATTTTTTTATGGTGTTCTATATACTGAAAAGTAATCTATAATACATTTTTTATTATAAAAAGTTTCAAAATAAGAATTTAAAAATTCCACACCATGAGCACTGTGAGTAATTATTATGGATAGGATTTAATATTTTTAAAAGTGGGTAAACAAGTTTTAAAATTACAAATGGTATCAGGTTTTCTTGCTAGAAAATATATCCCGATGTATCTAGTGTGATCGTAAACTAAAAAATATACAAATTTTTTCCACCAATACTAGAAATTGTTTTTTACCAAATATGTCCATGTGCACTAAATATAAATCATTATTATTTGAGACCTCAATAATTGATTTAAATCTTGATTTCAATTGCTTACTAAATTTCACTAGGATCACAATCTTTTGATGAATCCAACCTATGTTTGGGTAAAAACTTAACATGTCCTTTCTTAGTAAAATTATCTAAAGTTTATGGTTAAAATTTCCAACAAAATATTTTTTGTCAGAGTAGATGACTCAAGAGGGGGGTGAATTGAGTATCTATAATAATTTCTATTAAAACTGTTCTTTACAAAATAATATCTCCCTATGAAAATAAACACAAAGTCAGTTTTTAGTGAATTTATAAAAGTCTTGAAGGTTCAATTTGGTTCTCAAAAGATGTATTAGTTCTCAACATTCCCAATCTAAGGATTAGTAAAACAATGGAAGCAAACCTACTGATTCAAAATAGATTTCAACACTTTCTAAACTAACTATCAAAGTTCAGTTTATCTTGATGCCAGAAATACAAAATATATAAAAATAAAAGATAAACATCATAGAAGATAAAACAAGAGGTTCAGTCTCAAGTAGAGGCTTAGTCCTCTCCACTTGGTGATCACCTGACACCAAGCATTTTATATTTATAAACTTTTGATCCCCACCTTGGATTGAGGTTCACAATAGCACATAGGTTATCCAGGTCACACTTGACCTCTATCACAGTTATTCGTTGCAAAAACAACTAAACATATCTCATAGGATCTCTTCCATAGTTCTACGTGGGATACAAGTGTATGAAGGGTTTGAGAGTGAGGATATTTTTTTATCCCCTAGTTTAGCTTAGGAGACAGTGTGTGAGATTCAAACAGATATACACACTACTCCAAATAGTACTAATGAAAAGAAAAAAGAGTTATGAAAAAGAATAGGGTTTATAATTCTTTGTGTCTTGTGTAGTAATTCATTGGATTCAACAGATGAGGAGAAAATGATTTTCAAGTCCTCTTCTTGAAGTTGGTTTTAGAACAATGTGTTGCAGTTTCTTGTGAAAGAGTTCAGATATTCTTTTTTAGGATGTTCAGCATTCTCTTGTAGGTAGTTGCTTGGTGAGCTCAAGCTTCAAGTTTCAATCTCTTAGGTATTTTGAGTTTTCAAAGCCTATATTTCAGTATGTTCTTCAAGATTTATGTGTATCTTCATATCTTTGTGTATTCATCTCACTTCTACGTGTTTCAGTTGAGCTTTGATTGAAGTCCTTTTATACTTTAAGATCCACTAGGCATGAAGATCTCTGCATGTGTATGTACCTCTTACTATCTATGGATATTACTAAAGAAAACATTAAATAAAGTAAGAAACAATAATTTGTCTAAATATGACCAATAGAAATAAATTTGAATTAATAAAATCAAAGCAGTTATTTATGACTATCAGTGAGTCATCTTCGATATGTCGTCTTTGGTTTGGTAACATCGGTCTGTCAACATTATTGTGTCGACTTCGGTCTGTCAATATTTGGTTTTTCAATCTTTAGTTTTTCAACTTCGGTTTTTCAATATTCGGTGTGTCAACTTTGGTTTGCCAACTTCGATGTGTCGAATTCGGTCTATCGAACTTCAGTCTGTCGAACTTTGGTGTGTCGTTTTTGGTCTGTCAAACTTCAGTTTTTCAATCTTCTGTTTGTCAGACTTTGGTTTGTCAACTTCAGTTTGTCAATCTTTGGTTTTTCAACTTCGGTTTTTCAACTTTGGTGTGTCGACTTCGGTCTGTCAAACTTCCATTTGTCAAACTACGGTGTGTTGTTTTTGGTTTGTCAAACATCAGTTTGTCAACTTTGGTGTGTTGAATCTGGTCTGTCGAACTTCAGTCTGTCGATCTTTGGTGAATCAGGGAGTCAAAACGATTACGAAGTGTCTATCTTACAAAAATTATTACAAGACTAATTTTTATCCAAAAGTACATGTATAAATACACTAGTAAACATACTTATTGCAGAATATAGGATATAGACTTATTTAAGTATATTTTTTTGTATGACATAATTGATTTACTTAGAGATATTTAAAATGGCATGAATGAGTAGAATATGTATATTGACATTATTTTTTATTATGAAAACTACATTATCATAGAGGGTCCAAAAATCTTTACCTTTTTTATAATCACAAATTATGGCATACATAAAAAAATATAGAATAAAGTTATATTGACATAGCATCCTTTCCTTGTTTGAATTTATAAAACAATGTTCCCCCTCAAATAATGGATTCAGAAGAGTACATGCCATGTGTCCTGAACTAGAGAATATCTCCCTTAGATAAACAATGTATGACTTATTCTCCTTATTTTACCCCCCTTTTGGGATTAGAAAAAAGAAAAGAAGATAGGGGAAATAACATAAAATACATACACCAAAAATATTTCCATTAAGAGGCGTAAAGGTACAAGCCAAAGAAAAAGAATCAAATCCTTATCCAAGAAAAACAATCCACCACTAAGGGATTGGATTCTATGGGGATTTTTCTTTTTCGGAAGGATATAAAGTAGAAGAAGAAGGTTTGGTAGGGGCAGAGGGAAGAGGTGTTCTGAAGACAACACCAGGAAGGACAACTCCTTTAGGAATAGCAGCTGCAAGGGTAGGCCGCCTTTCTGACAACACTCAACTTGGAGTTTGATCTGTGATGATCGATCGAATCTAGGAAAGGGCCTGAGAGACAGTCATTAGAGTAGGAGGTCGAGAGGCAGGACCAATTGAAGTAGCTATAGGGACCACAATAGCCCCAGCCTGAACATTCAGATAAGGCCTAGGTATATTGAGGAAATCATTAATTATTTTAACACTATATTGCATTTCATTCTGGAAATCAACCTTATTTTCCATAAATTTACTCACCAAAGGTGTAAAATCCCTCATTTTATGGATTTCTTCTTGAAATATTATGTGACTGGATGAATTTTAAGATTTTCTATTAGAAACTTGAAGCTATTGATGAGATCATGCTTGGAATAAATCTTAGTTAAATACTTATCCATCTTTTCATGAATTTATTTCTGAGCTGCAGAGGCTTCATTTGTGCACTACCTTACCATATTTTAGACAATTTATATATTTTGGTGTACTTTTTCAAGGGTTTCTTTGTCTGAAATAGTCTAATGTTTCTGAAGTTCCTCTCTCATCACAACCTTCTGAGACTCTAAATCAGCAACTGCACTTTTTCCACTCCTGGAATAGGATGGGCCAGTCAACATTTTTCCAAGATCTTCTTTCAACTTCTTTAGGTCCACACTGATTAGATGAGTTACCAAGTCCCAATGAACTTCCAAAACACAACTAAATGAGGTTTTGAAGTCAGATGTTAAAGAATTTAACTCATTGCTCATCTTTCTTACTTCTTCTCTCAGTAAGAAATTGTGTCTAATAATGGTTTATATTGTAGTAATGATATTCGTTTAAATATATTGTATCACAATTCTTGTAATATTTATTGAATCATCATCTAAGATACCTGCAGAATTGGAGGCTTCATTTCTGGATCCACCTGAAGCTACCACAGACTCCCATATATCATTTTTAAATTTCTCCAAATTAGATTTAGTAACATAATTACTGGGCACTGCGAGATCTATTGGTTTTACTGCTGAAGTTACAACTAAGGGAATATATGCAACAAATTATGGTTTAGCTTGGACCTGTGGAGCATGAGGAAAAGGCACCCTCTCCTCATTTGAGACATATTCTAAACCAAAAAGAATGTATCCCTGATCACTATTCCACTCTCTACCACAGGTCCAATCTCTTAGATCAACAGTATCAATTCTGATCCTTCTTCCTTGAGGCTTAGGGATAATATCACCAACATCAGCTACTTCAACCTGGTCTTGGGCCATAACAATTTGTCTAGGAAAAGGAACCAACCAAACGTCAGGTTCATCTTGTGCTCTAGCAACTTCATCTTCACCAGGAACTTCCTCAGTTTGAGGCATTGGAACCTCATCTTCTTTCTCTTTTCCAGAAGCCATAAGATCATTCAATTCCTGAATGATCTCATTATTTTCAACATTAGGAAGAGGTGATCTATCCCCATGTTCAACATCTCCATGAACGATATCCTATTTTTCAACATTCTCAACACCCTCACTAGATCCATGTACAGATTCCTCACAGGATCTATCAACCACGCGTTGTCCCACATTTATAAAGTCACTCACATGCTCATCATCTCCTCCATCATCATCATAATCATCATCATCATCATCATCATCCAATTCCTCATCAGATTTACTAACATAGCCTTCAACTCCAGTAACATCAGTTTATGCCTCATCCTCATCACCTAATAAGGATTCTCTAGAGAGAAAGTCCAAAGGTGGACTAGCAGGTCCATAATACATGTCATTGGGACTTTCAGTAATATAATGATCACTCCTATCATCAAAAGGAGATCCTTCTTCCCTTGGAACTTCAGGCTCATCTTCCTCATCATAATAAATTGGAACCTCTCCTATTTTGAGACTTGGATCAACTTGTTCCTTTAGTCTAGAAGGGTGGTTAATTGGATTGAATACCTCAAATAGACGTTCCTCATCTTCTACCCAACATATCTTACATGGGTTCTAAAATATTTTCATCCTTTTACAATTATCTTTTTGAAGGCAAAAACCAATACAGGCACTTACCACTTCATATCCATCTTTCACACAACCTAATATTTTTAACATGGTAGAAATCATCATCAGATAGTACATGCAGGTTGCCTTTTTGGATGGATTAATCAGATCATAGATATGGAACATTAAATTCCTAAATAGGGTTACTTTTATCCCATGTTTCAACAAAAATATCAAGAAAACATCCTAATACTTCACAGCAAAGAAATCTCCCTTCCATGGTTAGATTTTATGTTGTATGAACTTAAAATCAGTCTCACTTCTCCTTCAAATTTATTTGAAATAGACCTCCTAGATTATCAATTTCTAGTTATCTTTTTCAAAGCATCTTCATAAGAAAAAAAATTAGAGGAAAGAGGAATGTTACCAGGATAGTTAGCAAAGACACCTTCATGAGGAATTTCCAAGCATTCTGTCTATTCCATACCTAAAAAAGCTATCTCCTTTCCCTTTACTATAGACTTCACCCTTGATTTCTTAGCTTCATCCCGGTATATCCCCAAATGTTGATAGAACTCATGCTCTAGCTGGAGATATCATGGTCATTCATTTTTGGCGAACCAACGGATCTATCCTTGTAATTGAATTTCTTAACAGAAGCCATTCAACAGACACCTCTTTTTTAGCTGTAACCACTCGGCTTTCTAAGCTTGGTTTAGTAGTCCTACTGGACTCACCTTTCTGATTCTTAGCAGTAGGAGATTTGTTAGTTTCTTCCATTACACGCTTGGTCCTCTCTATGAAAATACTTTGGATTTCAACAGTGTTAAAAGGTCAAGAGTCTAGAGGAAGAGTGAAAAAAGGTAGAAGGCCTTACAGAGGGGGACATGGTGAAAGGTAGGGATGTATTAAACTAGATATATCATTTAGGGATTATTTTAAATCATAAAACATACAAATTAAATGTGAAAAAATGAGAGTAAAACAGTGTCGTTTTAGTTAAAATAGATAAAATTAAAAAAAAATCCATAACTACTTTGGTGGAAATAAATCTGTTTTAGGGATCAGTTTCTAGAAGATCGGTTTCAAGGGATCAGTTTCAAGAAGATCGGTTTCAAGAAGATCAGTTCCAAGAAGATAAGTTTCAAGGGATCTGTTTCAGGAAGATTGGTTTCAAGGGATCGGTTTTAGGAAGATTGGTTTCAAGAAAATCGGTTTTAAGAAGATCGATTTCATGGGATCGGTTTCAAGAAGATTGGTTTTAAGGGATCAGTTTCATGAAGATCTATTTCAAGAGGATCAGTTTCAAGGGATCGATTTGAAGAAGATCGGTTTCAAGGGATCCATTTCAAGGGATCAGTTTCAAGAAGACCGGTTTCAACGGATCGGTTTCAAGAAGATCGGTTTGAATAGATCAGTTTCAAGATGATCAGTTTTAAGAATATCAGTTTCAAGGGATCAGTTTCAATAAGATTGGTTTCAAGGGATTGGTTTCAAGAAGATAAATTTCAAGAAAATTGGTTTCAAGGGATTGGTTGTAAGAAGATCGGTTTTAAGGGATTGGTTTCAAGAAGATCAGTTTCAAGGGATCAGTTCTTAGATGATTGGTTTCAGAGGATCAGTTTCAAGAATATCGGTTTCAAGAAGATCGGTTTCAAGAAGATTGGTTTCAAGGGATCAATTTCAAGAAGATCGGTTTCAAGAGGATCAGTTTCTAGAAGATCGGTTTCAAGGGACCGTTTTCATGAAGATCGGTTTCAAGGGATCAGTTTTGAGGGATACTACTGATTTATAATTCCTAGTTCATGTCTGATGTAATTCATTCTATCATAACTTATGGGTTTAGTGAATATATCATCAATCTAATGATCATTTCCAATAATATCTATATTTATATCACCTTTTTGATATTGATCTCTCAAAAAGTGATGTATTACATCAATATGCTTTTCTCTATAATGAGAAATTGGATTTTTGGAGATGTTAATAGAACTTGTGTTGTCATAGTTTATGGGAATATGTCTAAATTAAAATCCATGGTCTAATAAGGTGTATTTCATCCACAAAATTTGTGCACAAAAACTACCCACAACAATGTATTCTACTTCAGCAGTAGATAAAGCAACTGGATTTTTCTTTTTACTACCACATGGTATTAGTGACTTTCCCAAAAAGTGACATGTTCCATAGGTACTCTTTCTATCTAACTTGCATCCACCAAAATCATCATTTGAATAACTAACTAAATCAAAAGGTTTTCCTTTTGGATAGAACCGTCCTAAGTTAATTGTATACATGAGGTATTTGAAAATTATTTTAACAGCATTTATGTCTGACTCTTTTGGATTTACTTGAAATCTCTCACACATACACACACTAAACATAATATCTGGCCTACAAGCTGTTGAGTACGAAACACTTCCTATCATTCCTATGTAAGCAGTTTGATCAACGGATTTCCCATTTTCATCAAGATATAACTTACATGTAGAACTCATATGAGTTTCACTACTCTTAATGCTATCAAAACCATATCTTTTCAAAATAGCATTTGTCTACTTAAAATGATTTAAAATAACACCTTCTTTATTTGGAAAATTTTGAAATCCAAGAAAATATTTACGTTCACCCATAAAACTAATTTCAAACTCACATTGAATTATGTTTGAAAAATCATTACATAAAGAATTTTTATAAGATCCAAAAATAATATCATCTAAATATATTTGAACTATTAAAACTTCTTTTGAAACCTTTTTTATAAATAAAGTAGGATCTGTAAGTCCTTTTTTAAAACCATTAGAAATAATAAAAGTACATAACCATTCATACCTTGTTCTTGGAGCTTATTTCAAACCATATAAAGCTTTTGATAATTTGAACACATGATTTTGAAAATTTGGATTTGTAAAACCGGGGTGTTGTTCAATAAAAACATCCTCAATTATATAACCATTTAGGAATACAATTTTGACATCAATTTGATAAAGTTTAAAATTCATGTGTACTATATAGGCAAGTAAGATCCTATTGCCTCAATTCTAGCTACTGGTCCAATGGTCTCTTCATAATCAATTACCTCTTCTTGATTATATCATTGTGAAAATGGTCTATCTTTGTTCCTAACTATATTTCCAACTTCATCTACCTTATTTCTGAACACCCATTTGGTTCCTATGGTCAAAGTATCCTTAGGTCTATCTACAAGTTTCTAAACATTATTATTTTCAAACTGATTATGTTCTTATTACATTTCCATTACCCAAAATTCATCATTGATTACATCATTAATATTTTTTGGTTCAAGTTGTGACAAGAAGGATTGATGTTCAACCTAGTTTCTCAAGAAAGCTCTGGTTTGTGTTCCTCTATCTAAATCTCCAACAATAGCATCTAAGGGATGATTTATAAGGTTTTTAGTTGGTCTAGAGAAAGTAGGACAAGATATTTCAGGTTGGTCAGCTTCATCTTGTTCACTATGATTTGGATGTGGAGAATTTTCAGAACTGGATGTTTTCACAGATTCCTTCACATGATGATTTGAGGTTGTATCATCAATGTCCAGATTGGACATATCTTCTTCAATATTTTATAGCGATGTATTGGGTTCATGTGGATCTGCTTCATCAAACATGATGTGTACAGACTCCTCCACACATTTGGTTTTCTTGTTAAAGACTCTATAGGCTTTACTTGATGTAGAATATCCAAGAAATATTCCTTCATCACATTTTGAGGAAAATTTATCTAAATTATATTTAGTGTTCAGAATATAGACTTTACATCCAAACACTGTAAAATTACCTAATTTGTGTTTCCTATTATTCCATAACTCATAAAGTGTTTTATTAATAATTGGTCTAATTAAGACTCTATTTATTATATAGAAAGCTATATTAATAGCTTCAACCCAAAAATAAATGGGTAAATCATATTCATTAAGTATAGTCCGAGCAATTTCATGTGAGGTTCTATTTCTTATTTCTACAACAACATTCTATTGGGGTGTCCTAGGTGTAGAGAAATTATGATTATAGACATTTTGTGAGAAAAATGCTCCAAAACATGATTTTCAAACTCTCAAACACGATCCCTTGTTAATGATTTAATCTTATGTCCACTAAGATTTTATATAGTCCTAGCATACATAGTAGAGTGTGAACAGGAATCACTTTTATGAGCCTGGAAAATGGTCCAAGTATACCTAGAGAAATCATCTACAAGAAAATAAACATAGTGCTTCCCATTGAGATGTGAAACTCTAAATGGTCCAAAAAATTCCATGTGAACCAACTCTAGAGGTTGATAAGTAGTTACTACATTCTTTGTTTTAAATGAGATTTTATGTTGCTTTCCCTTTTGACAAGGATTACATAATTTGTTGTTTGGAAACTCTAATTTGGGTAAGTCTCTAACTAATACTTTTCTAGTTAACTTCATAAGAGAGTGCACATTTTAGTGTCCTAATATTCTATGCCATAACCAAGATTACTTATGAAAAGCATTTAAACATGAAACATTTTTCTTAGCTGAAGAATCTACATCCACAACATATACATTTTCATTTCTAATAGCAGTAAATATTAAATCATTTTTAGAACTAAAAACATTTCATACATCATTTTTAAATTTAAAATTGAATCCATCATCACACAACTGAGAGATAATAAGTAAATTTTACTTGAATCCATCAACAAAAAGTACTATTGAAATTAATACAATATTATGGTTTCTAATTTGGCATAAGCTGATGATCTTCCCTTTTTCATTATCACCGATTGTGAGATGTCCACAATAAACATTAATTAGGCTTTTGAAGCATGTGTAGTCTCCTATCATGTGTCTTGAATATCTGTTGTCCAAGTACCAAACAGTTTTATAAGAGATCTTCAGATAATTTTCTTGCAAAACATATTATGTGTAGGGTAACTTTGGAACCCAGCTTTTCTTCGGTCCAGAGAGGTTAAAAGTAAAACATTGGGAACCCATACTTTCCTCACATATTTCCTATAATCAATACATATATTTTGAGATGTAAACACTTTGTTTAGTCCTTTAGAGAATTTTTTTTCAAGAAATGGTCTAGATCAAGAAAGAATTGTGAACTGTATAGATTTTGGAACAAATTTAGTTTTAATAATCCTTCTCTGTCCTAGTTGATATCCTAGACCAGTTGTTTATTTTTGAGCAATCTAATTTCCTAGTAACTTAGTCAAGGTATCTCTACCTACAATAAACTTCTGAAGATCGCTCTTTAATTTCCCATTTTATAATTTGAGTTCAGTATTTTATTTTAACAGCTGAGCACATTTTTCTTTCTCAATATCCAGATCAGTCTTATAATTGGAATTTAGAGAATGTTTCCTTTTCAATAATTTATATTTATCCTTGAGTTCATTAAAGGTATCCTCAAGCATTCCATAGTATTCAAATAGTTCATAATTAGTCATATTTTCATCATTGTTTGATTCAATTTCATTCTCATAATAGTATATATTATGTACAGGAGAATTGGGTGTTTCCTCAGATGTTTTTGTCCTGAAACACAAGTTTTCATGTTTGTTATTATCAATATCAGAGGTGTTAGATCCACTTGAGCTATCTTCTAAGGCACTCCAGGTGTATTTTATAGACTTTTTATATCCTTTTCACTTTTCTTCATACTTCTTCTCAAATTTCAACTTGGGGCAATCAGATTTCTCATGAACTTTTCGTTTGCACTCATAACAGACTATCTCATTTGTGTTATCATTCCATTTCCTGTCCTTTTTTCACTATCCTTTATTATCATACCATACTATGTAGTTATATTATCTAAAGAACATTTTCTTTCAGTAGAACTTCCTGAATCTCTTTTCAAGATGAACCATCTCATCATCACTGTTAGAGTATGAGCCTTCACTTGTGGAAGTGTCTACAAGAACAAGAACATTTTCTTTATCATTGTTCTTTGTGGTAGTAGTCTTGAATGCTACAGATTTCATCCTTGGTTCTTCATCTACTTCTTGATTCACCTTAATTTCTTCTTCATACATCATAAGCTTTCCAATTAGTTCATTCACTAGTATCTTTCCTATGTCACATGATTCTCAAATAGAAATAGAAGTTCATCTCTATTTTCCAGGTAAGCATCTAAGCAACCTCATAATCTAGTCCTGGTTGTCCATTTGTCTCCCAAGAAGACTCATGGTATTCACTATTTCATTGAACGTGAGATATATTTCAGAGATAGGTTCATCAAGCTTCATTTTAAAGTTATCATATTTGATAGTAAAAGTATTCAATCACATTTCATTAACATTAGATTTCCCTTCATGAGACATAGATAGAGTATCCCAAATTTCATATGCAGTTTTACATGCAGATATTCAGTTAAATTCCTCATCTCCTAGGGCATAGTACAAAGTATTCATTTCTTTATAGTTATTATTATAGGTAGTCCTGGTAGGTTCATCCGATGTGTTTCTAGCAGTTTCAGGAATAGAATATTTACATTCAGTAGTAGTCCAGATTTCAAATCCCAAACTTTCTAGATGTATTTTCATTTGAAGCTTCCACTGAGCATAGTTAGTTCCATTAAAGAAATTTGGTCTATTGGTAGTAGCTCCTTCTAATCTATTTTCCATGATAAAGGTTGTAAAATAATTTCAAAGTGATAAAAATTTATAAATGATAGAAATTTGAAGATCTTTGAATCACAACAATAATCACAGTTGACACGATTTAAAAAAAACTAACAGTAACATTCAATTCCTCTGGTACCTAATTTTGGTCGGAGTAGATGACTCAAGAGGGAGGTGAATTGAGTATCAATAAAAATTTCTGTTAAAAGGGTTCTTTAGAAAATAATATCCCCCTATAAAAATAAAGAAAATGCCAGTTTTTAGTGAATTTATAAAAGTCTTGAAGGTTCAATTTCGTTCTCAAATGATTGATTAGTTCTCATTTTTTCCAATATAAGGATTAGTAAGACTTTTGAAGCAAACCTAATGATTCAAAATAGATATAGACACTTGAAAAACTAACTATCAAATTTCAGTTTATCTTGATGTCGAAAATACAAAAAATATAAAAATACAAGATAAATAGAAGAGTAGATAAAACAATAGTTTATGTCTCAAGCAGAGACTTAGTACTCTCCACTTGGTTATGACCATCCACCAAGCAATTTATATTTATAAACTTTTGATCCACAACCTGGATCGGGGTTCAGAATAGCACACAGGCTGTCCAGGTCACACTTGACCTCTACCACAGTTATTCATCGGAGAAATAAATAAATAGATCTCACAATATCACTTCCATAGTTCTATGTGTGATACAAGTGTATAAAGAGATTGAGAGTGAGGATATTTAGTTATCCCCGTGTTTAGCTCAGGAGACAGTGTGTGAGATTCAAATAGATAACACACTGCTCAAAACCGTACTGATGAAAACACAACAGAGTTATGAAAATGAATAGGGTTTAGAATTATCTTGTTGTTGTGAAATAATGCTCAAGATTCAATAGATGAGGAGAAAATTATTTTTGAGTCTTCTTCTGGAAGTTGGTTTCAAAACAGAGTGTCACAGTTTCATGTTAAAGAGTTCAGCTCTTCTTTGTGAGGATGTTCAGCAATCCCTTGTAGGTAGTTTCTAGGTGAGATCAAGCCTCAAGTTTCACTATCTTCAACATTCTGAGTTTTCACAGTCTATATTTTATCTTTTTCTTCAAGCTCTATGTGTATCTGTATATCTCTATGTATTCATCTCACTTCTGCGTGTTTCTATTGAGCTCAGATTGAAGTCCTTTTATACATCAAGATCTACTGGACATGAAGATCTCTGCACGTGTATGTACCTTGTAATTTGTACGGATATTCCTACAGACAACATTAAATAATGTCAGAAACATCAATTTGTCTAAATATGACGTTAGAAATAAATATGAATTAATAAAATCAAAGCAGTTATTTATGACTATGGGTGAGTCATCTTCGGTCTGTTGTCTTTGGTTTGGTAACATCAGTCTGTCAACTTCGGTGTGTCATCTTCGGTGTGTAAACTTCAATCTGTCAATCTTCGGTTTGTCAATCTTCAGTTTTTCAACTTCGGTTTTTATATATTTGGTTTGTCAACTTCAATTTCTCAACTTTGGTGTGTCGACTTTGTTCTACCGAACTTCGGTCTGTCAAACTTCAGTGTGTCATTTTCAGTCTGTCAAACTTCGGTTTTTCAATATTTGGTTTTTCAATCATTCATTTGTCAACATTAGTTTATCAATATTTAGTTTTTCAACTTCGGTTTGTTAACATTGGTGTGTTGACTTTGGTCTTTCAAACTTTGGTCTGTCGAACTTCAGTCTATTGATCATCGGTGTGTCATTTTCAGTCTGTCAAACTTCGGTTTGTCGACTTCGGTGTGTTGACTTCGGTCTGTTGAACTTTTGTCAGTTGAACTTCGATTAATCAGGGAGTCAAAATGATTATGAAGTGTCTCTCTTAAAAATATCATTACAATACTAAGTGTTATACAAAAGTACATTGTTGATTCCCCTTTTGTCACAGAATCTAAATATTGGAAAAGGGTAATATCTTAGCTCAAAGTGATTCAACCTTTGGAAAAATATCAAAAATTGGAAAAGGAAGGAATAAGAATAATGTTGCACAAGGTTCGCGCAGGTGATATGATGGTCGCGCAAGTACACTTGCGTGCCCTAAGTGATAACCGCCTGGGGTCTTCTCCAGCCTATAAATAGACCCTGTGGGCCCCCCATTTCAGGAGGAAATTTTTCCAGAAACTCAAATTTGATCTCCCAGCGCCCTAGTCTCTTCTCAAATCTTCCAAAACACTTATAAGGTAATTTCTTACCTAGAACGAAATATCTAAAGAGGGGGAGGAAGGCCTAAGTGTTGAAACTCATCAACACTTGCATGCCTGAGTGGCCAGCCCTTAAGGGAAATGGCCACACATGTGCGCCGCCTAACACCTTCAATAGAACTTGTGTGCCACTCTTCTGGAAGAACCTCATGATTATTCTAAAGGCTTTAACCAAGATTCGCTCAAGTATTACCCTGCTGGTTAACCATCGCGCAAGTAACCATGTGTCGCGCAGGTGTACCTGTGTGACCAGGACTTGCGTGCCTACATAGTACCTGCGCTCCTGCCAGGACATGTGCGCCCCTGCCTTTTTGGGTTCCCTTCTTTCCCATTTCACACCTCTTAAGCCATTCCACCTGTCCTATTCAAGATTCAGTCTTCAAGACACTCTTCAAAGCCATTTATGGAATGATTTCTTGATTTGACTTCCTTATCTGAAAGGAATTATGTGGAATATCTCTCAAAACCTAGTAATTTACACATATTTATGTCACTAAAGATTGAGATTTCATTCATTCAACCTCATCATTTAAGATGAGAGAACTCATTTACCTGGGCCTCCTTTTCAGGAGTAATCCCCAGTCATAATTTCCAAATATGGGCATCCTCCTTAGGAGTAAGCCCCAAGTCCTCATTATCTTGGTCCTCCTTTTCAAGAGTAAGCCCCAGTCATAATTTCCAAATATGGGCATCCTCTTTAGGAGTAAGGCCCAAGTCCTCTTTAACCCGGGCCTCCTTTTCAGGAGTAAGCCCCAGTCATAATTTCCAAATATGGGCATCCTCTTTAGGAGTAAGCCCCAAGTCCTCATTAACTTAGGCCTCCTTTTCAGGAGTAATCCCCAGTAATAATTTCCAAATATGGGCATCCTCCTTAGGAGTAAGCCCCAAGTCCTCATTAACCTGGGCCTCCTTTTCAAGAGTAATCCCGAGTCATAATTTCCAAATATGGGCATCCTCCTTAGGAGTAATCCCCAAGTCCTCATTAACCTGGGCCTCATTTTCAGGAATAAGTCCAAGTCATAATTTCCAAATATGGGCATCCTCCTTAGGAGTAAGCCCCAAGTCCTCATTAACCTGGGCCTCCTTTTCAGGAGTAATCCCCAGTCATAATTTCCAAATATGGGCATCCTCATAAGGAGTAATCCCCAAGTCCCCAATAACCAGGGCCTCCATTTCAGGAGTAATCCTCAGTCATAATTTCCAAATATGGGCATCCTCCTTAGGAGTAAGCCCCAAGTCCTCATTAACATGGTCCTCCTTTTCAAGAGTAAGCCCCAGTTATAATTCTTAACCTTGGCCTCCTTTTCAAAAGTAAGCCCCAGTAATAATTTCCAAATATGGGCATCCTCCTTAAGAGCAAGCCCCAATTCCTCATTAACCTCGGCCTCCTTTTCAAGAGTAAGCTCCTGTAATAATTATTAACCTGGGCCTCTTTTGCAGGAGTAATCCCTAGTCATAATTTTCAAATATGGGCATCCTCCTTAGGAGTAAGCCCCAAGTCCTCATTAACCTGGGCCTCCTTTTCGGGAGTAATCCCCAGTCATAATTCTTAACCTGGGCCTCCTTTTCAAGAGTAATCCCCAGTCATAATTTCTAAATATGGGCATCCTCCTTAGTAGTAAGCCCCAAGTCCTCATTAGCCTGGGCCTCCTTTTCAGGAATAAACCCCAGTCTCAAATATGGGCATCCTCTTCAGGAGTAAGCCCCAAGTCCCTTAATTTTTTTAAGTCCCTTAACATGGGCCTCCTTCTCAGGAGTAAGCCCCAGTCTTAATATCTCTTAACCAGTCCTAATTTACCTTTGATCTAGGATTCCTTATCAGAAGTAAAACCCAATCATAAGTCCTCTCCTAATTTGGGCCTCCTTTTCAGGAGTAAGCCCCAAGTTAGAGTATTAAAATCTCCATGAAGCACATATACCTTTATGGACCCTATTTCTGGATTTCTTCCCTGAAGTAAATCCTAATCTTACTTTATCTGGGCAGTCATACATACATAAGCCCCACATTATTTCTTATGATTGAATCTTTCATGGCACAATTGTATGATTTTTTACCAATAACTCTTGTTTCTCACACCGAGCATGACTCACGTGAGCTTAGAGTGTAAAAGTAATTATGACATCCTTCTTTGAGCCATCAATCATAAACATCATACTCCCTTACTCAAACTACGTGGTTTATGATTCCTTTTCTAAACAAAGGATACGTAGGTAGCCCATCTGCGGGTTCGATCCCAACTCTGAAATAATCAATGTCCTTCTGAATGACAATTAACTTCAAGTGCCCCACTAAGTGGCTTTAAAACCAGTATGGTCATCATAATGACCAAGAGAATTTTATGTATCAAAGGATACCATTGACTAAGAATCTCTAACAAATTCAGATGATTCTATATCAATTAAGAACCTCGAATACATATAAAAGATTCTCTAAATTTCCTATATATCAATCATTGATTGTCAGATCTAAAGGAAAACTCATTTTATACTTGGTAATGTAATAAGGATTCACGAAAATAACTTAAATCTATAAAGAGAGTCCCGGAGTAGACAATAATTCCCCTCAAAAAGGTGTGATGAGTCCGACCTCCCATCCTCTCAACCAATGAAAATTCCTAAGACACATCTGTCCACAAACTAATTAGCACCTACCTTTGTAAAGTTGGTCCAGATGGATGTGGAATCATTGGTTGTTTCTGGTTCTACGAACAAACCTGTTAGAAACCGATCTAAATGTGTGAACCTCCAATCAAGGTGGTCATCCCCAAATTATGAGGGGAAACATACATGTATAAATACACTTGTAAACATACTTATTAAAGAATATAGGATATAGACTTATTTAAGTATATTTTTCTATATGACATAATTGATTTACGTAGAGATATTTAAAATGGCATGAATGAGTAGAATCTGTATATTGACATTATTTGTGATTAGGGAAACTACATTATCATATAGGGTCCAGCAAATATATTCTCTGACCAATATTGTTATTTAATTTCATTAATACTAGTTTGTTCTGGTCTTCTGATTTTTTCTGTGTTTAAAGTGTAACAATTTTCATTATGATTGGATTAAAGAATAAATTAGTCATTAAATATGTGAACAAACAATTTTTCACTAATGAATTTCACATGATTACCCTCATCACATAATTGAATTTTTCTTATATGGTTGTTCTTTTGTCCTACAAAAAATAAAACATTTGAAATTAATATATAACTAATACCTTTTTATATAACTCCTTATAACACATGCATAAGACCTAAGGGTAAGGTGTGCGATGGTGACTGACTATTGAGGTGGCTCAGATAACATCGCCTGGGTGGTAAGCTCTATTAACTTGAACTTCACCTGTAGGTGATTCCATTCAAGATTAACATGTTGAATATCAACTTTGGCTTGGTCAAAAGTGAAGCCCAGTGACACTACCTCCTTCCCATGCTTTGAAAAATTATCTTTGTATGGCCTGAGTCTACAAGATGAGGCCATCCTCTCTTTTTTCTTTGTTGAATGAATATTTTTTAAAAACCTTATATTTATATTAGTTGTGTGATCATAGTTAAATGACTATATTATCAACAATAATAATACATAATGGTAATTTAAACCAAATAAATAATAATAATAAATATTTTATGTGTTTTCTATATCCATAATAAATTAAAATAAAGGTAATTTTATTCATAAATGTTTGGGTTGTTACAACATTCACCCCTTAAGAAATTTCATTGTCAAAATTTTCTTTTCCCACACTAATAAAGATAAGGGTAACTATTCCCCATCACTTCCTTTGGTTCCCATGTTGCTTCTTCAAAATTTTGGTTTCTCCACAACACTTTGACGAGGGGAATTTTCATATTTTGTAGAAAATTTTCCTTACGATATATGATCTTCACCGGCTTCTCTTCATAAGAGAGGCCAGCTGGTGCATTAATAAATATGGTGTGTAATATATTTTATATAAAACAAATTTTGAATAATTACACATCATGTTCCATATAGAGGATAACTATGGTTTAGGTTCTAGAAAACTAGATACAAATAATACACTACTTCAATACTGAAAGGAAAAGACTCCACAAAAAAGCCACCCTTTAGTGAAACTCTAATCCTATTAAAAAAATTAAAAACATAGGTTGAGCATATGAATGCCTAGTAATGAATTTTTAAAATAATGTTTCAAATAAAACCTCTAAAAATGTCCCTTTTAAAAAATTTCATAAAACAATTTCATTATGAAAATTTCCATACATGAAGTATAACATAACATTTTCCAATAATTAATAGTGAAAATTTTAAGGAATATTACTAGTGCTACAATAAAAAACGTTCCAATCAAAATAATTCTTTTAAAAAATGCAAGGTGTGAAATATATTATGCATGAGTTAATTAATCAATGCCAAGTGAATCATTCAAGTATGCAGGTATAGAATTTACACATGAAAAAAGTACATAATCAGAGTTGCACATACACCAAGTCACTATTAATTTATAACATAAAATGCACATTAAAAAATAACTGGTAAACTACCATCATTTGTATTAATGTTCAAAATATGGGTTTTTAATGAACATAATTCCATTTTCATTTTATTCTTCTAATACTCATTAGTACATGATCTTAACCAATCATATTTTCCATTTGAATACACACATGCTCAATAATATACTATAAATCTCTTTACCAATCATATTCTATAGTTGAATACACACTTGGTATATTAAATGATTTAAACATAATGAGGGAATGTATAATGCTAAAATGTTTCAAGGCCTCATTCAATGACCAAATTTGTATCATGAGAACTACTGATGCATCATAGTGCTTTCATTAATAGGTCCCCAACTCGTAGGTCTTTCATTAATCGGTCCCCAAACCATTATATACTGAGTCCAATACACTTTTCAAGTGTACTATACGGTCATATATTAAAGGTGTCAAATACAACTTTGAATATTTAATTTTCATTTTATATTATTCAAAGTGCCTCATACCACTTTGAATAATTTAGTTCTAAATCCCAAAAAAAATCATAATAGTTAAATTTCATTCTTTAGAAATTACATATATAAACTGAATCTTCCATTAATTTTCAATACTAACAATTGTATGGTTATAACAATATAATCATTGACATGTGTGGATAGGCAGACATACTATATCACATGTTATGATAACTAATGCACATAATATAAATTATTATTTTGGATTTGTCACATAAAATGATAACCCTTACATTTTAAAATCATTATTTCATGAAAATATACATTATATATTCCAAAACACATAATTTTAAATTTATGAAAGTTGTCATTTATATTTAAGACATATCCTAATAAATGGGCATATCTAACAAAAATTAATCATTAATAACATTTATTGTGGTAGATTCAAGGGCACTAGTTTATTTGGAAAACAATTGTTTCATGTGAAGAATAGAGGAATAATATTATAGTTAAATATATTTTGTACATGTTATTAAGAATTTTTATGTGTTTATGCATAATAAAAAGGCTATTTCAACTAATAAAAAAATTTAAATGAATGTAAAGTCAATTGTGCTAACAAGGTTATGTCTTCCATTAAAATTTTTAGGCACACAATAACAAAATAGGGTTTTGTTATTATTTTTTAGCATAAAATGACATCATGAGTATTGTATAGAATTATATAAAACCATGTGAAAACAAATTGTATAAATCAAGACATGAATTTTTATGATTTTAGTTCTCATACATATATGTGTGAGTTTAAAATTTATATAAAACTATGTAAACACAAAGTGTATACATGGATTATGGGAAACTGACCCCTTGTTATGTACTTCTTTTATCCTGATCTATAGATTTTAACTATTTTTATAAGTTTTATAATGGGTTGAGTTATTTTCCTTTACCTAGGTTGAGGTATCAACCTTATATTTTAATCAACTATATTACACAAGTGAATAAGATATCTTCCTGAAAGACCCTTCTAATTTTGGTTAGAATTATGGAATTGTTTATACTAGATCCATGGGTCTTCAATGGTTACTTTAAAACTTTTCCATGGAAGAAACTTCTTATTCGTCATAAAATTATACTATAATCACATGAAATCATCATATCCTATCCTTATAGTAAACTAAATTTGGATCACTCATTGTCATGAACTTCAACATCAAAAACTTTTGAAAGTTCATACTTGATATTGGTCTATATATAAACTTTCAGTCACTATAATCAGATAAAATTACTCAGATTATTTAAAATATTATGTATCTATCTTATTACTTATTCAAACATGTTGATATTCTAGAGTATACATGAATGGAATCTCCCTCTCAATAATATCAATATTTCTTTCAATGCATTCTCATCAACTCCTCTCACTCCAATGGTGTCCCGTTTTAATATTTATATACTTACTATGATAAATGTGAGGAATAAATAAGTTTTTAATTCGATACTCTTGTTAACTCATTATTAATTTGACTTATTTTAATATATTTAGAAAATTTTTTGTTTTTAATCAATAAAAATTATCACAAAACTCATGTTTTGTGGTCTCAAACTCATTTGTAAATCTCATATTGCATCATGAACTTCCCATCATGAATTTCTTACTTTGAATGATTTATCTTAGCATAATCATAATTTTTGTGAATTATTATGAATTAAAAGTACCTTATAAACTTATAGTTAATGAATTTCACTAGAATGTAATCAGCTCATTTCAATTCATCCTTTCCCAATCAACCACTTTAAACTCCTATAGAATTTACTCAATCAAATATCCTCTAACATGATTCATGTTCTTCTGATGATATCCACCCATATCACCTTCATTATATTTAAAATTAGAATTCTATATTCTTCTTCTTATTATCTAAAATAATAATCCTTAAATATTCTGATTGACTCATCCTTGAATGTCTAATGCTTTTTGTTTCCATGCATCTCGTATTCCTCGTCTTTAGGTTAGTTCGGTGATGTGGCCTTTACCTGATGAATCATTCCACATATATTTTATTGATTAAAATGTGTTTTTTATTTTAAATTTTTCATTTAATTGAATAATTTAGGTAAATTTATTTATTATGAATTAATTTTTAATTATTTAAATATTTTTTGTGAAAATAAGTTATTTTTGGTGTGAAACAACTCAATTGTATCACACATTAAGTGTCCATATTCTAAGAATGGCATTTTTGTGATTTTTTGATTTATATTAATTTTAAATGTAAGTGATAATTTTTTTTATTTTTTTTAAACAGATCTAATTTTCTAATCTAGGTTTTTTAATTATTTAAAGAATAATTGCATTTGTGAATCTCATTGAATTTTTTTATGTAATTTTATTTATTTTTTATTTCTTAAAATTATTTATTTTATATTATATATTTTAAATTTAATATTTTTCATGGAAGTATTTTTATTTTTAAATTTTTTTTTCTATTCTTGAATTTAATTTGAATATATTTTTTTCATTTAATATTGAATTATGTGTTTTTTGTAGTTTTAGAAAACATGAGCTAAAAATCACCTCAGTGTTGAAGATGTTATGAATTTTATCTTTTATTAAGTGACCATGCTTCTATGTTCCACTTCTTATTTTATGATTCATCTTAATTCTTCTGTAAGTAGAGTTTTTATTAATCGAACATTCCTATGTTCTTAATCTATCACAATAGAAAATCCTTAATCATTCATGTAACAACACTAATTTGTGTGTGGCCCTTATTCCATGTTTGTGTGTATTTTATAAAAAGATGAGTCAGGTCCATTCACTAATGAAGTGAACTACTTTGTTCCACCTTAAATAGTAAAAAATGATCTTCATCCAAATTTGATGAAAATATTGACCCAATTTGAAGAATTCTAGGTGTTGAAGATCAGAGATACTTAGTGGAGGGGATGATATATAACTTAAAAATCATGGAATCTTTGTGACCCCAACCTATGCTAAAGACTACCTACTAAGGATGAACCAAGATTGAGATTGAAGAATCCTAACTATAGAAACTGATGAGCCATGGTTTATCGATTTAAGAAGACATGCTTCCAAAAATTATTGTTATGGCACACTAAACTGGAGATCGAAGGAAATTCTGAGATGAGACTAAACAGATGAAGAAGAATTATAAAAATAAATATGAGGGAATTTTCATGAGGCTAATGGTTTTTCAAATATGTGACTAATGTTGAATCAAAATTGAGGATAATGGGAGTTCGATTGTATCATTCAATGTTTTTAACCTTAAAATTTTTAGTATAATTTTGAAAATTTCACTCGGCGGGTGGGATAGTTTCTAAACTAAGATTTAGAATATAAAACTAAGTGTTAAAAAATATATAAGTTTTTCTTTTAGATGAATTTTATGGATATATATGTGTCTCAGATGTTTGGATTCTATTTGGGATCATCAGGCTCTGGTAGGTTTTCATGGTAAGTTCCTGACATATCCATTTTTTCTAATTTTTCCATAAAAACATTTTACTAGAAAAAAAAAATTCATTAATATTATTATAAACATGATTTTGGATCATTAAAATAAATATTTGTTGGTCTGAGACAACTATGTAGGATCGAAATAACAATGTAAATGCTCAATATACAATATGGGAGTGAATTTAATACTTTAAAAAATCCTTTACAACCTTTAAAGTTGGTTACGGATAACTATTTTTTCCTTAGACAAGGAAACTTCTAAGTTTAACAAAGTTAAACTAAGTAAATTCACAACACTTCTAATCACCAACTGGAAAACTGGAACCAAGGTTTACAATATAAGATTCTACCTTAAAGCATATAGAATCTTGAACTAATCAGAGTACAAGTGTAAGGAGATATAAGAATTTTATACTTTCATTACAATACAATATGCAGTGGAAACAAACAAGTAGAAAAACTACAAGTAACAAGATATAAGTCTTTTAACCCAAAGATAAGGGTATCCAACAACCTTGGATAAAGGTCCCTTGATTTATACTTTCAAGAAAGTCTGTCTTACCCACACCAGGTTAAGCCCTCGATACGAAGATCGGAATCTCTGTCTTGTTATCCCCGCAATCCCTCAACTTCAAGGTAGTTGGAACCTCTGTCTTCCTCAGAAAGGAAGCCCTCGAACTTCAAGGTAGTCAGCACCTCTGTCTTCCTATCCCCGGAAGTCCTCGAATTTAATAACCAACATCCAGAGTCACACAAAGCAATATGAACGAGCGGTTCAGTATGCACAAGGCATGAAAAAGATTCTCTCTCTAGAAATCACCTTAACAGCGTGTGTTCTCTAGATTGATCAACTTGTTCATCTCTCTTTTTGAGCTCTTTCAAATGAGCTCCTATTTATAGGCAAATTTCCAACAATTGGCTCCCTCTTCCAATGGTCATATTTTCCATGAAATTCGGAGGGACCTGTATACGTGTAACTCAACCAATGGTTAATTAGAAATAGAATAGAAAACATCATTTTATAACAAACCATGTATAACTGAATGCACGACTTCGTTTTGAAACAAAGAATATGTAAGTAAGAGCTACTCAATAGTTTGGAGTGTAAGAAAATTAAAAGTTCTGAGTCTAACCAAAAAGAAGTTCGGGGTCTATGTTAAGAAATATTCGGATTCTGTTTTATAGGAATTCGAAGTCTTGTTTCACCAGAGATCAGATTCTGAACACGCAGAGTTCGGAGTCAAACCACATAAGGAGATCGAAGTCAAAATGCTTGAGATTTTAGAGTCGAACCACTCCGAACCACTTAAGGAGTTCAGAGTCGAACTGCTTAAGAGTTCAGAGTCGAACTACTTGAGAGTTCGGAGTCGAACTTCTTCAGAGTTCGGAGTGGAACTTCTTCACAGTTCGGAGTCGAACTGCTTAAGAGTTCGGAGTCTAACTTCTTCAGAGTTTGGAGTCGAACTTCTTCATAGTTCGGAGTCGAACTGCTTAAGAGTTCAGAGTCGAACTACTTGAGAGTTCAGTGTCGAACTTACTTGAGAGTTCGGAGTCAAACTTCTTTAGAGTTCGGAATCCAGAATTCAGATTAAAACTCCATTACAGATCACATCCAGAATTCGGATCCTAAAAACAGAATGCTCCAAATCTTTTCATTATATGGCTCCGGAAATTTGGTTATGAATCCGGTTTTTGAATTTAAGAATAATATTTCTATGTATAAGAAAATCTAGGTTAATGTAAATTTCCTTAAAGAAGTAAATTTTCCTGATGGGGGTAAAAATAATATTTGCTAAAGTATAAGGTGTTTGTGATTTTCAAAACAAGAAGGAATGGAAAATTCATAAGGAAAGCATTATTGACTCAATAATCTCCCCATTTTTGGAAAGCACAAACATACTTTTGAAAAAGCATATAAGGATTTCGAAAAATTTCATTAGACTTTGAAAATTAAAACTTATCTCCCTTTGTTCATGGATAGAAGTGAATGCAACTAACTCACCCTTAGGCATTGAAACTCTAAGGATTGTATTCTGAGTTTCCAGAGTAGATTATTCATTATTGTAAGAATGAAAAACTTCGTAGTGGGAAACCCCCCCTTTCTTTAAGGTTATTTCTCTTAGAAATTTTTCCTTTCTCCTCCTTAGGAGTAGTTCTTTTTCCTTCTCCCCCTTTGTGATTTTCAAAAAGAATTGAAGGGAATGGAAAACAAAGTATGGTTCCTGAAACATTAGTATATAACAATATACAACTGACCAGATAACCATTTCATTAGAGTTGGGAAAAAAATTTACAAGGAAAGACAAATACAACAAAAGATCGGAGTGGGATAATTTGTCTTCCTTTTCCTTCGGAATGAGCTACTTTAACAAGGCTTTAAGTTTCTTCAAGTCTCTTTGATCTTCCTCTAGTTGCTTCTCAAAGGATTTTACCTTTTCTTCTTGAGCTTTTAAAGCCTCTGCCTGAGCTTCCAAGGCTTCTTTCTGCAGCTTTATTATCTCATCTTTCTTTTCCATCTTCTGCTGAAACTCCATCCAGAAATCTCTTTCAGTTTTCCAATTTTGAGATACTGAGTTTAGATTCCCATTCAGATCCCTGACCTGTTGATTCCGGAAATTGTGCTCCTGGGTCAACTTCTCAGAAATCTCATTAACCTTTTTATCCTCCATTTCAAAAGCATTTTGAACTTCAGCCTGAAAATTATCAAAGTGAACTAAATCTTCATCAACTCTCTTAGACCACTTGATTACTTTACTGCAGGACTTCCTATGCACATCATAATCGATCAAAAAACTTTTCTGTTCAACTTCCAACTTAACAAACTTATCCATTACCATGGATAAAGAATCTGATTTCTGATTCAGAGATTGTTGCAGCAACTGACATCTTGAATCTATTGTTGGAATAATTGGAATTGTGACCACCAACTTTCTCAGAGATAGAACCACAAAATCATGTATGTGGGATGATGATTCCAAATCAGAAACTTCTTTTTGAGATTCCTCTTCTTAAACTAGCATCAAATTCCTTCTAGAGGTACCACCATCCTATTTCCATCTGATGAAATCTTTAATAGGTGTCTCCAAGAGAGTTTTCTTCCCTTTATCAGCTCTCGGAACAGGTTCCTTATTAAGGGATACTTCCTCGGATTCAGAAACTTGAACGATCTGATCTTTATCCAGTTTCTATCTTTCTTGACCTTCCTCGAGAAAATTTCTCTCATAGGATTCTTCTTCATCATACAACACATTTTCTTCTTCTTCTTCTTGATGTTTCTTGCTGGCTTCCTCATCTCCCTTACCTGAGGTAACTATCTTTTCGGATTCAGCCTTATCTTTATAATTCTATACTTGCTTGATCAAAGTATCCAGATCTTCACTCTCCTCTTCTTCTTCTTCTTCTTCAACTTCTTCCTCTACTGCTTCAGAAACATCCTTCTTAGCTTCTACTACTAGTTCTTTAACCTTGTCCTTTTCCACAGTGACAAAGTTTTTCGCTGGAGTTTCTGGTAAAGAAGGTTCAACACCGAAAGTTTCCAGAATTGGAAGCCTTTCGGAAGCCAACTCTGTATCTTTTAGCAAAGATCGCACTAGTTCAGATTCAGACATCTTCTTTCTCAATTTCTTTTCCTTCTCTTGTCTCTCTAGCTCCTCAGCAGCTTTTTCCTTTAATGCTTTAGCCTCAACAGGGTCCAATCCGAATTGAGGATCCCCTTCCTTCCTCATTTCATTATCTTCCCTCCACTTTGCTGCTACTTCATCTATATATATTTTCTGCTTCTTCGGCTTGGGGGGAGCAGATTGAGTTTCCTTAGGCTAATGAACTTCTTCATCAGTAACCACTTCCTTAGCCTTTCTCTTCTTCCTTTGCTTTTTTTAAGGTTCCAGAGATTGTGATTCTTTTTCAGTTGCTTCAAACTCCTCCACAGATAAGGGGTAGAATTCTCCGGATTCACTGGAAAATACCATCTTCGTCCTCTTAAGAGTATCATCACTGACAAGCATGAGCTTGCAATTCTGGATCATTGATTTTCATGCAACCTTGAATGATTCTAAGCATCGAACAATCAACTTAGATAATAAGGTAGGAAACATAATAATCTGAGCTCTCAAATTCCCTTCTTTGATATTCTTGATCGTAAACAAGACATGCCTCATCAGATTTATCTTTCTTAGATTTACCAAAAAATCTAAGACATAGATATCACTCTTCTTCAGATTGTCTTTATCTCATCTTCTCGGAACCAGAGAACCTTGCACCCATAGTTGAAGTATTCCATTGTTCGGAGTGAGCTGAGCAATCTTAATTGTTGAATCATCCTTAAGCCCAAGACACTTCAGTGCCTTCTCCTTATTGAAACTCCCTTGCACATCGGGAAGTTTGTGAGAACATAATTCATCTTCTACCTCATATGCTAAACCAAACAGTCTCGCTGCCTTTGTGTAAGAAAGTTTATAAGTCTTCCCATAAGACTTGAAAGAAACCCTTTCTCTGCCATCTACCACCAGGAAGGAAACAGACTCATAAAACTCTATCAATAAATCTGTATAAACCAGATCCTGTTTATCTGACTTCTCTATGCATACATCTTCCCATCCATTCAGTCTAATATTCTTTAAAATAAGAGAATCAAGATTATAAAAATCTGGGTGAACTAAACTTTCCCTGAAAACTAACCACTTTGAGATAGGTTTCACAGTTGACATATCTTGAGAAGTTGCTTCAATAGACATTTGGAGTGAAGTAAACTATAGGATTCGGATCGGCTTCACAAGGTTCGGAACCGGCCATAAGAGGAGTAGCAGAGCTTCGAGACGCAAAATCTTGCAAAACTGATGTGGGATGAGTCTCGGGGTCCCCTTTATATAGGCAAAGAATTTGGCCGTTGATCTTCCAAAAGCCATCTAATGGTTGAAAAAGATCTGATCTGATCTGATGGTTGAGAACAATCCCGTAAGGAAAATTTGACTCCGATCTTTTGAGGTTTTTAAAGAAAACATTCGGATTTGAGGAAAAACTAGAATCTGAAATTTTAAAAACAAGGAAAATACCAATAAGCAAAATTTGATTACAAAACTATAATAAAGAAAATCATAACTTACGGATTAACAAGAAATATTATTCGTAATTGGTAATATTCTTCAAATAAACTTCATTACGAAAACATCGTTACAAAAACTCCAGTCCGAAAATATCGTTACGAAATTTATCAGTACGAAAATTCCATTCCGGAAGTTTTCATTCTGAGAATTTCAGTCCTGAAAATTTCGGTTCCTGAAATTCCCATTCCGGAAATTTTAGTTTCAGAAATTTCCATTTTGGAAGTTCAGTTCCGAAAGGTTTTTTAAAAGAAATTAGTTACACTACCAATCAAATGTACCACCCCTATAAAGAGGAGTTTATTACTGTTAGGAGAATTGTTCAACAAGAATTTAATGAAGAATGATTACCTTATAGTTATAATTCCTAAAAAAAATTTAGTGTATTCAAATCTATCGGAGGGTAATGATTTTGTGAAAATATCAGCAAGTTGATCTTGCGTTCTGATAAACTGAAGATTGATATCTCGTTTAAGTGTGTGATCCCTAAGAAAGTGATTCCTAATATCTATGTGCTTTTCACGAGAGTGATGTGCAAGATTCTTACTTAGGGAAATAGCACTTGTGTTATCACACAATATTTGAGTCTTAGTAAAACTCAGGCCATAGTCTGTGAGTGTGTGTTGCATCTACAACACTTGAGCACAACAACTTCCAGCTGCCACATATTCGGCTTCAGCAGTGGAAAGTGCTATAGAATGTTGCTTTTTGCAGGACCAAGAAACTAATGAATCTCCTAAGAAATGACAAGTTCCAGATGTACTTTTTCTATCCATTCAACATTCACCAAGGTCAGCATCATAAAATCTTTTTAGAACAAAATCATTTCCAAAAGTATAAAATAATCCTAGATACATGGTTCCCTTTAGGTAGCGAAAAATTCTTTTCACAGCCTTTAGGTAAGATTCCTTAGGATTGGATTGATATCTTGCACATAAGCACACTGAAAACATTAAGTCTATTCGACTAGCTGTTAAGTAAAGTAGACTTCCTATCATACCTCTAAAAGATGTTTGATCTACTGGTTTCCTAGCTTCATCAAGATCTAAATAATTTGAGGTACCAAAGGGAGTACTTATACTCTTAGTGTTGTCATAACCATACTTTTTGAGAAGATATTTAATATACTTGTGTTGAGATATATAGGTTCCTTCTGGTTTTTGAGAAATTTGAAAACCAAGGAAAAAAGTTTACTCACCCATCATACTCATTTCAAACTCAGACTTCATCAGACTTGCAAGAGAATCAGTTAATGATTGTTGAGTTGAACCAAATATGATGTCATCAACATAAATTTGAACAATCAAAACATTTTTATTATCTTTCTTTATAAAAAGGGTTGGATCTTCATTTCCCTTAACATAGTTATTTTCAAGCAAAAATCATGTTAGTCTATCATACCATGCTCGTGGGGCTTGTTTAAGACCATACAAAGCTTTGGTAAGTCTAAAAACATGATCAGGATATTTTGTATCTTCAAAACAAGGAGGTTGTTCAACAAAAACATCCCTTGAACATAACCGTTAAGAAAAGAACATTTCACATACATTTGAAAAAGTTTAATATTTAAGAATGTTGCAAAGGCAAGTAGAATACGAATAAATTCAAGTCTAGCTACTGGAGCATAGGTTTCTTCCTAGTCTATTCCCTCTTGCTGATTATAGCCTTTAGCAACGAGTCTAGCTTTATTTCTTACTATGACTCCATTTTCATCACATTTGTTTCTGAAGACCCATTTTACTCCAATAAAATAAGTTTCCTTAGGTCTTTCAACCAAGGTCCAGACTTTATTCCTCTCACATTCATTTAGTTCATCTTGCATGGCTTTGATCCAATCATCATCACCTAAAGCTTCATCAGTGATTTTTGGTTCTAATTGGGAAAGAAATGCTAGATGTTCTACTTCATTTCTTGAGGAATTTCTAGTCCTTACAGGTTTATTTACATCACTAATGATACTATCACTAGGATTATTCTTAATAAACACCTGATTTGGGTTTTGTAAAACATGTTCATCAACATAGGGTAGAAAGTCTTCTGTGGTAAATATTTCAGCAGTATCTTCTTGAACATTTTCCTTATTAGAAGGATCTTATATCAATGGTTGACAATCAGTTTTTGAAAACACGTCTGAGGATGTAGGTTGGGATAGTTTAAAAACAAAAGGATCAGACTAATCAAACTTTACATGCATTGTTTCTTCAACAGTACAAGTATTTTTATTAAAAACTCTATAAGCCTTAGAAGTTGTGGAATAACCTAAGAAAATTCCTTCATCAGATTTTGGTGTGAATTTATATAAGTTATCTTTAGTATTCAGAATGAATACTTTTCAACCAAAAACCTTGAAGTAGGATAGTCTTGATTTTCTACCATTCCATAACTCATAAGGTGTTTTATTAAGAAAATGTCTTATCAAAACTCGATTTATAGTATAACAAGAAGTACTTACAGCTTCAGCCCAAAAATGTCTAGCTATAGAATATTCACTCAACATGGTTCTAGTTAGCTCTTGAAGAATTCTATTTCTTCTCTCAACTACACCATTTTGTTTAGGAGTTCTAGGTTCTGAAAAATTGTGAGTAATACCTTTCCTACTACAAAAAGTTTCAAAATCATAATTTTTAAATTCTCCTCCATGATCACTATGAATAGTTTTCAATGGAAGGTTTTTCTCATTTTTAACTTGAGCTCTAAAACCTTTAAAATAAGAAAAAACTTAAGACTTCTTTTCTAGAAAATAAACCCAAGTAAATCTAGTGTAATCATCAACTAGAACAAACACATAGTATTTGCCTCCAATACTTCTAGTTTGTGTTGGACCAAAAATATCCATGTGCACTAACTATAATGCATCAGTTGTTGAGACTTCACCGATTTATTTAAAACTAGATTTATGTTTCTTTTCATATTGACAAGGATCAAAAACTTTTGAAGAATCAAATCTATGCTCCGGTAGATCCTTAACTAGTTTCTTCTTAGAGAGTTTACATAAATTTCTAAGGTTACAGTATCCTAGTCTTCTATGCCACAACCAGGAATGATCTTCCATTGCACTTAGGTAAGGTAAATCTTGGCTCCTTAGGTCTTCTAAGTTCAAAGTGTAAACATTATCTTGCCTATTGGCTGAGAGAATAAATTTTTCCTTGGAATTGTGTACTAAGAACTTATCATTCCTAAAATTCACAAGGTACCCTTCATCACATAACTGACTTATGCTAATGAGTTTTTTCTTAATACCCTTAACAAATAAAACATTTGAAATCAAAGTTTTACCTATAACAACAATATTACCAATACCGACAATTTCTCACTTTGCATTATCTCTGAAAGTTACCTTTCCTCCTTTCGTTTTGATAATCTTTTAAAAATAGATTTTATTACCAATCATGTGTTAGGAACATCCACTATCCATGTACCATGTATTGTTGTTGTTACTTCCTCTATTTTCTTGAAAACAAGAAAAGAATTAGACTTTCAGAATCCAAACTTTCTTGGATCTAAAATTTCTAAACAACAAAATTTTAGGAACCCACATCTTCTTAGAGAAATAAGCTTTGTGAAATCCTAGAGATTGGGTTTTGTTTAAGGAACAATTCTTTGCCCAGTGACCACCACATTGACACTTGGTACAAAATGGAGACTTTGAGGAACAAAATAATTGTTACTGAAAATTGGTTTTGCATGGGTATAACCAAATCCGGATTTATTTCTTAATGGTCGTATTTGGGAATACATTTTATCAAAAATTTCCTTAACATGGGTAAAGTTTGATAGAAACATCTTTAAGGAAAATATTTCGGACTTGAGTTTGATAACCAAGTGTTTATCTTCAAAATCATTAGATTTAGAACTAGAGCTAGGCTCGAAAACACTTTTCTTAGAAATTACTTTTTCTAACTCTTTAGAAAGTTTGTTCCTCTCAGAACTTGCTTCCTCAAGATTTTTCGAAATACTTATAAAATCATCATTTTTCTTATCAAGATCTTTAGAAAGATCTGATATCTCTTTTGTAAGAATATAATTCCTAGAGTTTTCCTTATCAAGTTTCTTATTGAGTTTAGAGTTCTCAATCTCAAGAAGTTCAGAAAACCTAGAAACTTCTTCATAGGTAGGTGAAGTATTTTCTTTATCAGAAGATGATTCTTCATCTGAGTAGTTATAATACTTACTATCATTAGGATTTAAAGATACATTGGTCAATGATTCAGCATTTCGTACCTTAGCCATAAAGCAATGATTGTCAATAGGTGATATGGCAATAAGACCAAGATTCTTCTTTCCTAAAGATTCATAATTATGAGATTCATCTGAAGTGTCACCACCACTGGCACTCCAGGTGTCATTTTCTTTAAGAACCTTCTTAGCTTTGGTTTTGTAATACTTCTTCCTGCTCCATTCAGAATGCCTTTCTTTCCTTTCTTTCTTTTTGAGTAGAGGGAAATCTTGTCTAATATTTCCAGATCTCTTTCATTCGTAACAAGTTACTTCTCCATCTTTCCTTTCTTTCCTTTCCTTTTTCTTATACTTGGATTGGAAATTTCTCTGGATGGCTATCTTGTTCATCCTTCGAGAAAGATTTTATAACTCATTTTCTGAGATTTCACTTTCAATAGAATCTGATTGAACAACCACCTTCTTAGACTTGGATCTGGTTACTCTCTCAGGAGTCTTGGCTTTCATGTGATTTGACGTAGTAGTAAAAGCAACAGTACCATTCCCATTCTTCTTTTTGATGTTGTCAGCATCTCTCTTCATTATGGTTTCATGTTGGATAAGAGTTCTGAATATCTCATCAAGAGAAATTTGAGTGACCTTCATGTTCTCATCTAGGGCGGTTCTCTTTGATTCCCACTCATTGGGCATAACATCAATTATCTTATCTACAAGGGCTTCATCATCTGACCCTTTTTCTCCCTTAGACAGTAAGCTATTGACTATAGTCATAAACCTCTGTTGAACTTTGAAGATTGGTTCACCATATGGAAAATTGAATCCATGGTATTCAGCTCTAAGAATAGCTCTCCTAGTCTCAATCACTTTAGAAGTTCCAAAGTGTGTAACTTCTAACTTCTTCCAGATACAGTTGGCTGCTTCACAAGAAGAAATTTGGCTATATATATTTCTATTCATTGAACATAGTAAAGTATTGTGTACCTTATAATTGAGTTGATACTCTTACTTTTCATGGTTAATGAAAGTTCTAACTTCCTTATCAGGAATTTTATAATCTCCAGTAAGCATAACAAAATTGTCCACTCCAGTTTTGATGACAAAAGTATTCATTCGATCTTTCCAGTATTCATAGTCATTACCATCAAATATTGGTGGTCTTGTAGGGTTTAGATTGTCTATAGAACCAACATTGATTCCTGCAATACTAAAACAAATTGGGAAACCAAACTAGTAAGTATAAAAAGTTCGTAAACACAAGGTTCAAAATGACAAAGTTCGGAATGACAAAGTTCGGAATGACAAAGTTCGGAATGAAAAAGTTCGGAATGAAAAAGTTCGGAATGACAATATTCAGAATGAAAAAGTTCAGAATGAAAAAGTTTGGAATGAAAAAGGTCGTAATGAAAAAGTGAGCAAGAAAAACTTATATGTGAGTATGAGTATTTCAGAGACCTCCTCTGATAGTAATTTTAGGATCGAAATAACAATGTAGATGCTCAATATACAAGATGGGGGGTGAATTGTACACTTTAAAAAAATACTTTACAACCTTTAAAGTTGGATACGGAAAACTATGTTTTCCTTAGACAAGGAAAATTCTAAGTTTAACAAAGTTAAACTATGTAAATTCACAACACTTCTAATCACCAACTGGAAAACTGGAACCAAGGTTTACAATATAAGCTTCTACCTTAAAGCGTATTGAATCTTGAACTAATCAGAGTACAAGTGTATGGAGATATAAGAAGTTTATACTTTCCTTACAATACAATATGCAGCAGAAAAAAACAAGTAGAAAAACTACAAGTAACAAGATATAAGTCTTTTAACCCAAAGAGAAGGGTATCCAACAACCTTGGATAAAGATCCCTTGATTTATACTTTCAAGAAAGTCTGTCTTACCCACACCAGGGTAATCCTTCGATACGAAGATCGGAATCTCTGTCTTGCTATCCCCGCAAGCCCTCAACTTCAAGGTAGTTGGAACCTCTATCTTCCTCAGCAAGGAAGCCCTCGAACTTCAAGGTAGTCGGCACCTTTGTCTTCCTATCCCTGTAAGTCCTCGAATGTAATCACCAACATCTGGAGTCGCACAAAGCAATCTGAACGAGCACTTTAGTACGCACAAGGCATGAAAAAGCTTCTCTCTCTAGAAATCTTCTTAATAGCGTGTGGTCTCTAGATTGATCAACTTGTTCATCTCTCTTTTTGAGCTCTTTCAAATGAGCTCCTATTTATAGGAAAATTTACAATGGTCGGCTCCCTCTTCTAATGGTCATATTTTCCATGAAATTTGAATGGACCTGTACACATGTAACTCAACCAACGGTTAATTAGAAACAGAATAGACGACATCGTTTTATAACAAATCATGTATAACTAAATGCACGACATCGTTTTGAAACAAAGCATATGTTAGTAAAAGATACTCAATAGTTCGGAGTGTAAGAAAATTAAAAGTTTAGAGTCTAACCAAAAAGAAGTTTGGAGTCTATGTTAAGAAATATTCGGATTCAGTTTTATAGGAATTCGAAGTCTGGTTTCACCAGAGATCGGATTCTAAACTTGCAGAGTTCGGAGTCGAACCACTTAAGGAGTTTGGAGTCAAACTGCTTAAGAGTTCAGAGTCGAACTACTTGAGAGTTCGGAGTCGAACCACTTAAGGAGTTCAGAGTAGAACTGCTTAAGAGTTCGGAGTCGAACTACTTGAGAGTTCAGAGTTGAACTTACTTGAGATTTCGGAGTTGAACTTCTTCAGAGTTCGGAGTCCATAATTCGGATTAAAACTCCATTACAGATCACATCCAAAATTTGGATCCTAAAAACAGAACGCTCCAAATCTTTTCATTATATGGCTCCGGAAATTTGGTTATGAATCCGGTTTTTGAATTTAAGAATAATATTTCTATGTATATGAAAATATAGGTTAATGTAAATTTCCTTAAAGAAGTAAATTTTCCTTTTGGGGGTAAAAATAATATTTGCTAAAGTATAAGGTGTTTGTGATTTTCAAAACAAGAAGGAATGGAAAAGTCATAAGGAAAACCTTATTGACTCAATAAACTAGAGGTTATCCCAATCCTAAAATAGGGTACACTGTAGGTTATCTCAAGCCAAAAAAGAGGTCATACATTATGTTATCCCAATCCTAACATGTGATATATGTCATGGTGGGTTTCTTTGACATAAAATTTATAAGATTATAATTCTTCCATAATTTATTCCACTCTTTTATGACATTATATTATGAACATTTTATGCTCTCATGACTTCTGTTCTTTGATTTTTTTTATGATTCATGTGTTATGAACTTCTAAGAATTATTCACTGACTCGAGATTATGATCTATGAATTACTAGGTATGGTTTTCAAATTTTAAGATCATGTATCCATAACCATATGGTCTTGTTATGATTAAATAATCATTGATACCTCTCTCATTTAACCTTACTAATCATCTGAGTTCACCCTTTAATATGTTTCATTTTACCTAGTATATGAAGAAAGGTTTCAAGTATGATATGTCTAAGAAGGTGCAAGTTGATAAGAACTATGTTGTAGATAAATTAGATCATTTCTATACCAGTTTTTTATATATCCAGGTTTCCAAATACACTAAGCCTTTATGGTTCTTTCATTGATCATAATGATATGTAATGAATATCCATAGAATAAGATGTAATATTTGTATATGAAATGTTTGGGTCACATTAGGAGTGAATTCAATTAATGATATTTTATTTACAATCTAGGATTGATGTATGTGGTCAGTGAACCAAATCATATTCCATAGTTTTCAAATTTGTTATATGCTTTTGTATACCAGAGTTTGGTTGAAAAGGGGGTAAAAAAGAACACCCTAGAGGTATGCAATTTCATAATAAAATTAATACTGTCTATGAGGACTAACGTGGTTTCCATACCATGATCATATTTTTTTGATTGTTTGATTACTTAAGGAGTCAGTTGGGGAATTAACTAAATTATATCTGATATGGTACTATATGCATACCAATAATTAGGAAATGAGTCATATGGATTAAGATAAATGAAATAGACATTCCACTATAGGGATAATGATTTTGGGTTGGCCTGATGATGGTATCTCATATTGCAGACATAGGTAGTTATTCATTAAATGGTTTAATATGTTTTCTAGTATTTTATATAATTGATTTTATTGATGAGAATATTTTTTGTGTATTTTTTATTCCATGTATTGGTTTTTATATTGCAATAATATGATATATTGAATTGTATATGTGATAATGAATGATATATATACACCATGTTTTATGTGTGCATTTGTGTTATAAGATAAGAAACAAAATAAATAGGATAAGAATAATGAGTTATGGAATCACTCTCCAAAGGTAAGCGGGTATGTCACGACATGATGATTATCATTTTATATATTTGGTTGGTCTCTTTTTGATTTGTCATTCACTAGTGTTAATTTGAAATATGGACATGCCCTTGTAGCCACAGTTGAGATTAACTATGACTATAGGTAGCCTATATCCACTTCTGAACCAGTACTATGGCTGTAGGGGAACCTATAGATACATTCAACCCATGATTGTAATGACAGAGCTTCTCATACCCAATGTTGTAAATAAATTTCCCAATGGAAAGGCACAAGAAATACCTATATCCATGGTCCTAGGTCAGCGGTGGATATAGGATTTGAAGAATATCCTTATAGGTATGGTCACATGCTAACCATGTCTATAGGTTCCCATGTGGCCATGTTCCTAGAAAAATGTTTCCATTAGCTTCAAAAATTAACCCTATGGCCATGGTTTTAGGTGACTGAGGCTATAGGCCTTTGAAACTTGACCCTATTTTCATGATTTTAGTTAAGCGTGACTATTGCCCTTTCCCCCAACATATATTCATGGTCAGTCATGGATATAGTATTTAATAATAATATTTTAATTGAATTTTGTATATAAACATACATATGAATCTATTAATACATAAAACATGAATAGTATAGTGGTAAAGTCTCCCATTTATATCTATGAGGTGTGATCGAAACTCGACATGCACCTTTTTCAAAAATTATTCTATAGCAATAGTTTGTAGACCATGGTTATAGGAGCCAAATGGGTTGGCCCCATGACTATGGATATAGCTAAGGGCTATAACCATGGTCCTGGATTATGGATATAGATATGGAGGCTATTTTAATGGAAATATCCTTGATGGTTATCTTGCATGTGGTTGTAGATTATTTCCATAGTCTGGTGACCTATATCCATGGATTCCAACTATAAATATAGGTGAAATTTCCAATAGTTTTTTTATTTTTATAGGTTGAGATATTTATTAATTAATCCTTATTTTATTTATATTTATTAAATTCTTTAAATTAAAATAGATTTCATTGTAAAATGATTAATCATCTGGGATGATGATGCGATTGAGTATGTCATCCACTATGGGTTGACTATGATATTTAACCTCAACTTAGGGAGGTGAGTGTCAAGGGTAAATGGGGAGTATCTTCTTTATGGATGGGAAATAATTCTAGATAGTTGAGGTTAATGATGGATTACTTATCTACTTGAGTTATGGACTATTCATGTGTTTATGATAGACAAGTTAGGCATTCTAGATGTGACTTAGTTTTTCATCAAGCTGATAAGCCAGTGAGAAAGGTTTTAGCTATCCTCTAGGGATGTGAGCCAGTTCAATGATATTATTAGTCACCATATTTTAGATCCATTTATATAGGATTATCATTCTCTAGGGAAGTGATCTAATGAAATATTAGTTTTTTATTCTTCCAAACCTATGGGCTGAGGAAATATTATTGAGTTCATATTCACCTAACGGATAGTAGAGATATAAGGTATCAATGATGGAATCAATATATTATCCTATATATCTGAAAAGGAATTATAGTATATTATTTTATTTATAAATATATATGCAGTGTGTCTGGGGAGGAAAAAGGTATACATACCTATATTTTTCCTTGATCTATGTACGGGATGTCTGGATGGGAATTAGAGCATATAACACTATGTATTGTTATATGAAAGAGAATACCAGGATACCTATAGTCATATAACTATTTATATTGGTCTATGTTCTAGATGTAAAGCAATGTAATTTCTCATATTTTCCATGTATTATTTTTTTAATATTATATGGAATTATTTTGAGACCGGGTGCGAAGACGGCACATCATTTCGAGGCCCAGTGAGCCTGGAAGGGTGGTTTGAACTTTTTTTTTGTTAAGTGAGTCGGTACTTGTGCGCGGTTGAGGAAGTTTCCAAACAGATGCCTGGATTAAAAATCTGAGGGCATCTTTATGTCCGGGGTGACGAATTTACCTAAGAATGAGCCTAACCTCGACCGGTATGAGTCGAGGGAAAAATTTAATTTTTGGACGTTTTAAGTAAAATAAAATAAAATAAATTCCCAGGTTTATTTTATTTATTTTATGGAATCATCTGTTGTAGCGCGGCAACGGGGCAGCTATTTCATTCATTAATGTCATTTCATAACGACTCAGAAATAACAACGCTGACTCATTAATGCCGCAACATGATGGGATGTCAAATACATTTCCCTTTTTATTAGGATAATCGATTTTTCTTGTTGGCGACGATTGAGAAAAATCTCTGGAGAATCCACGGAGTGTTGGAGTAAATTCTCAGGGATGAACGACGACGGATTGAAGCTGCAAATGGTGGCACCAACGAAGTTAAAGGATCTCGATGATGATGGCAGCATGACCCTTTCATCAACGATTGATCCTTCCTTAAAGGTAGGGGTTGTTATTTCAAATCTCATTTCCCCGTTTTTTGATATTTTTTTACCGAAGAATGCGGATCAGCCATGAACAAGTTGATCTATAGATTCGTACGTTCTTATAGGGGGGTTTTATTGGTATGATTCGGGGAATTGATACATGTTTAATTGTTGTTGATTTTTGCTCTGTTTAATCATGTTAATTGGAGTGGATCAACGTCGTGACGAACGATGGCGGAGGTTCGTTCCTTAATTTGTTCGATTGGTTTTCCTTCCCCCATTTTATTCTCACGCGTTCTTCATGTTCTTCATGGGGCGACGAAAAATGAATCATTGCTCACCCATATTGGAATGCAACAAACCAAAAACGGAGATCCGACATCGCAACGACCCTACGGAGGTGCGACGGCCATGACGAACGATGAATCGGCTCGGATCGGTAGAGTTTGTTCTTCAATTTTTCATCGCACAAGAAGATCAAAACATGTTTCTAGAGCCGATCAGAGGTCTAAAAACAACAGAAGCAGCCTCATGGTGTCGGGCCGACCAAAACCCAAGTGTTTCTGGGTGATTGGATGACCGGATCGACGAATGGGGCATCACCGCAAGCGCGACAGCAGAGGTTCGCGTTTCTGGAAATTTCCAGAATACACGGCGTGTACTACCGAAGAACACGCCATGTTGTACTGGCGTCGGTGGCTAGGGTTTATGGGGTTATAGAGGAATCACACGGCGTGTGACCCAGGTCACATGACGTGTTGGACTTTCCCCGAAACTCGGTGTGTATTTTGGGAAGTACACAGACACGTGATAACCTACACGGCTTCAGAACATGGCGTGTATAGAATGGAAGAGGCGGCTACATGGAACTCGGCGTGTATCTAGAGGGTACATGGACACGATATGGAGTAAATGACCGTGTACTCCATCACACAGACAGGCGAGGCCAGTAACGCGGGTCACCCCATGTACCGATTACACGGCTTGGAGTACACGGGTTGATGACCGTGTATGGGCACATGGCCATCGTACACGGAGCCAACCTCAGTCACTCAGACACAGTGTGTACACCGTACTAAATTCCGTGTACATAGTTTTCTACATGATCGGCCTTACGACATGGGTCGTTTTACACGTGCAGTACCTGAGGTCAGACAACATGGCGTGTAAATTTTCTACACGTCGTGTACTTTTTCGAAAACGGTATGGTCTTCTTGTTCACCGTATCATGGACATATTTTGTTTGGGTTAGTTCCCCTTCGTCCCGTTCCCCTGAAGGTCAGGAATCGTTTCCTCACACGGGAGTTTGATCCCTTCAACAGGACTTTCTATGATAGCATATGGCATCCATCTGAGAGGCCTCGATCTAGATACTCTATCCATTCTTGACCCTAGGTAGAGTCCAGCATCAACGTGACCAACTCTAGCGGGCGTCGATCCTCTACATAGCAGGTAAATTCCATATGAGTCGCGGTATCCTCCATGTCCCTGGAAGTGATCCTCATCTGTGTATCGTGATCTTTCCCACACAGGAGTGTGTCTCCCATAATGAGTGCATCTATCTATCGTAACCTTCTCACTCAGGAGTGTGTCTCCCGTAATGAGTGTAACTACCTCTCGTGACGTTTCCATACAAACAGTACATCTCGGGCGAACGTCATCGGATCTATAAGACTTGTGCAATGTGTTCTCTCAAAAGGAGTGCTTCATGGAAATCTTCGAGAAGAATCCCTATATGGGGGGTTTGAGGTTGTGTGACTTGTCTCTAGACTACGGTTCTGGGTTTTGAGTATATCTGGTTTTTGTTTCTCTTTCTATATGTTCTGTAATGATATACTATACATAGATGACTGAACTGTTACTTTATGTATTGTTTTGTGGTTTTCGGGGTCCTCTACTGAGTATTGTTATACTCACCCCTGCACGGGCTTTGCCCACACGTGTCATGTCTTGTGCATACGAGCAGCCTTTTGATAGATTCTAGGTCTGACCAGGATAGGATCGAGCTTTCTGATTTCCCTACAGGCCGAGGTGTTCCTACGGCTACGAGCAGCAGTCCCAATACCATTTCTGTTTATAGGTTGGACTTTGCAGTTTCAAACTCTTGTTTTGGTGGGCTTGTATTCTGGCCCAGTTAACTTTTAGTACTTTACCTTCTGCCATACTCTGTTGGTTGGGTTTAGTTATATGTATTCATTTTTTTCCTTCGTGTTTTTACATTTCAGCATTTGAGGGCTTTGAGATGTGTGCATGTGTACAGGTACATAGGCAATGCCTCCCATGTTAGTAATATGCTGACTCGGTGCTAGTCACCATCCCCTGGCCTATTGGAGGCGGGCTTGGTGAGTCACGGCACGGGCCCCACTGGGACGGGTCGTGACATAGTGGTATCTGAGGTGTTTGGTTCTACCTTAGGTCCATGATTTTGTGAGATTGGCTTGGGGAAACAGTGTTAAGTGTTTTGAGTTTGGCATTCAGGCCAGAGACTCTAGTGTTGGTGTGGTGGTCGATGTATCCATACACTAGGACTCTAATAACCTACTTTTAGACTCAGTACATGGAAACACTAGTTTTGGGAAGTAAAATAATGGTACATGCTTCATATAAGAATGGGCTGTGTTTTCCATGTCCTTTATGTCAGCTATCTAGATATACTCATTGACCATGGTACATCTTGTTTCCTTACAGGATGCCTCTGCAATGCATACCCACAACGATTCAGCTACACGATCACAAGGATGTCCACCTCAGTGAAGAGGCTTCGATACAGGGACCAGTTCTCTAGGTGTTTCCACCAGGTGGTGCACCTACTATGCCACCACCAGTGAAGCAGCCTGTGGTACCTACAGTACAAACCGATGAGGGGCGTAGGCTGATCGTGTTCCATGAGTTCCAAGGACAGAGACCCCTCAGGTTCTGAGGCGAGCCCGACCCCCAGGTGGCTGAGGACTAGATTGATGTGGTGACTATAGTTTTTCGTCTATTTAGGAGACCAGTAGTCCAGATGGTGATCCTAGGAGAGAGCCTTCTTCAGGTTTCAGCAGGACGATGGTGGAGTCTGACCACACAGACTCATGATGAGGAGACTCTTTAATGGGAGAAGTTTGAGTGACTCTTCAAGGAAAAGTTCACTCCAGTTACACTGAGATCTGTGCGCATCCAAGAGATTCTTCAGCTTCAGTAGGGCAGTATGATAGTAGCTGACTATTCCTTGAGGTTCACCAACCTCGCCCGGTACGTGATGGATATAGTCAGGGATCAGTACTTCAGAGCTCGTACCTTCGAGCGAGGTCTACAATGAGACATTTGAGCTAGTTTCATGCCTCTATGCATTTTGACTTGTGCTGGAGTGCTCGAGTGGGCCTTGGTGATCGAGAGATTCTTGGCAGAGCAGAGATAGTTGACGGCAGTCAGCAGTAGGCAGACAGGTGTGGAAACCCCGGTAGTAGGGATCCGACATCAGGCATAGGGACCTGGATGTGGGAAACATCATAGGAGGACCTAGGATAGAGGATCGATAGTCCAGGTCTCTCAGGATGGATCTAGTCAGCCTAGGGAGAAGCGATGTTACGCGTGCGATGGTAGGTGACATCTCGCTAGAGATTGTCCGACCCATCGAGCTGCTGATAGGGAAGCGGTGGATGGACCACTGAGGTAGAGGTAGAGAGTGGAGCAGGCAGACTTTCCAGGCGGCAGACATGGAATTAGAGAGGGGAGAGATGTGGGTGGTGGTAGATGCTTTGAATTACTTCCACCACCACCCCCAGGAGGTCCGCACCAGGCTCTAGGAGCTGGGGGATAGGGACGAGGACAACTGCTTGCGGTCGAGGCGTACGACCCAGGGGCTCCAGGGATGATTCAAGGTACGATCTATGTCTTTTATACCTTATCTACCATACTTAAAGACAGAGGTTCCAGTCATTCCTTTATAGACCCATGTCTTGTAAAAACCTAGAGATTCCAGTAGAACCATTGACTCAATCCTTATGCTTGGAGACACCTACGAGAGTAGACTCGATGATCACGCACCTTTGCAGACAGTGTGATCTTACCCTTGGAGGCGAGAGTTTCGGTTGAAACCTCTTGGTGGTAGTGTCGATTCTTTATGACCTCATTCTCAGTATGGATTGGTTATCTTTAGTCTATGCCCAGATTGACTGTTTTAGGCAATGAGTGCGGTTTGTATGCCATGATGGAATGAGGTTTTCCATTGTCGAAGAAAGGGAATCCCGGGAAACACAGAATGGGATTATGCATAGGAGGGTGCATCCAATCGCTCATGAGTTTCCTAGCATTGCCCTTGGAGGAGTGGATGTTGTGAGATCCCGGTTCCCAGTAGTAGTGTTAGAGTATGGGGAAGTCTTTTCTGAAGATATTCTAGGATTACCTCCCCTCCAGGAAATCAACATCTGCATCCACTTACACCCTGGGACAGCACCGATTTCCTCATCATCATATCGGATGGCTCCCACAGAGCTTTGCGAGCTGAGGGTGTAGTTGGAGGAATTATAGAGTAAGGGTTTCGTAAGACCCAGTGTTTCACCCTGGGCGGCCCCAATCTTGTTTTCCAAAAATGCAGATAGGATTTTGAGGTGGTGAATGGATTATCGGCGCCTGAACCAGGTAAATATGAATAATAAGTAACCACTACTGAGAATCGACGACCTTTTCGACCAGCTGAGAGGGGAACATTGGTTCTCGAATGTTGACCTTCAATCAGGCTATCACCAGTTACGAGTACGGGATGAGGATATACCGAAGATGGCTTTCAGATGCCACTACGGTCACTAAGAGTACTTGGTGATGCCTTTTGGCATGACGAACTCCCCTTCAGTGTTCATGGTCCTGATGAACCGGATCTTCTAGTAGTACTTGGACTGGTTCATAGTGGTCTTCATCGACGACATCCTTGTGTACTCGGCGTCAGAAGAGGAGCACGCAAGACACCTTCGGATGGTTCTAGATGTACTTTGAGAGCACCAGCTTTATGGGAAGCTCTCAAAGTGCCAGTTCTACATTTAGGAGGTCCACTTTCTGGGATATGTCATCTCAGCAGATGGTGTAGCTGTAGACCCAACCAAGGAAAAGGCTTTGTTAGCTTGGGATCCACCTCGGAGCATGAAGGAGGTGCGAAGATTCCTTGGGTTGGCAGGATATTACCGAAGATTCATTCCTGACTTCTCCTATATATCAGAACCGATGACAGCCTGGACCAGGAAGGGGAAACCCTTCATATGGACGGAGAAGTGCCAGCGGGCTTTCGAGCAGTTAAGACAGAGTTTGATGAGCGCCCCATTTTTGAGATTGCTGGAGGAGGGTGTCGAGTACATAGTTTTCTACGACGCATCAGGGACCGGGCTTTGCTGTGTCCTAATGCAGAGGTAGGCAGTGATTACTTATGTTTTGCGCCTGCTGAGGCCACATGAGCAGAACTATGTGACCCATGATCTCGAGTTGGCAGTGGTAGTCTTTGCATTTAAGATGTGGAGACACTACCTTATGGGCGAGCATTTTATCGTCTACTCTGACCACAAGAGCCTCAAGTACATCTTCTCACAGAAGGATCTGAATCTGAGGAAGATGTGTTGGATAGATTTCCTCTAGGATTATGATTTTGAGATCATCTATACTCTTGGGAAGAAGAAAAAGGTGGAATATGCTCTTAGTAAAAGGTCGAGCTCACATCCGTTGAGTGAGGCAATAGAGCAGTTAGTCGTGTTGCAGTTATCCTTCATGGATAGAGAGGATACAGCTTTCCTACAGTCGATGGTTGTCTCCCCTCCACTCTTAAAATGGGTTAGTGAGGCACATCTAGGAGATGTCGACTGTGTGGCCGTACGTGCTCAATTATTGACAGGACATGCTCCTGATAGATATTCATAAGTTGGGGAGCACGTACTTATTTTCAGAGGATGCACTATCATACCAGTGTCATTACAGGAGGAGGTCCTGAGGTAGTTTCATACATCCCCCTTGGAAGCACATCCTGGATTGGAAAAGATGTACCAGGATCTCCGATTACAGTTTTGGTGGTCAGGCATGAAGAATGCAGTAGTGGAGTTCATCTCTCGATGCCTTACATGTCAGCAGGTGAAGGCTGAGCACCAGGTTCCAGTGGGATTAGCTCATACCCATGAAGTTCCAGAGTTCAAGTGGGATGGAATATCAATGGACTTCATGACAGGCTTACCACGGACGTCTAAGGGTCATGATTCCATCTGGGTGATTATTGACCGACTCACTAAGTCGGCCCACTTCCTAGCTATCAGGGAGCAGAGTTCCGTAGAGAGATTGGGACACCTCTCTGTGCAGGATATAGTTCGGCTTCATGGAGTCCCCTCGAAAATAGTCTCACAATGACATGCCCATTTCACATCTTGGTTGTGGAAGGGATTTAAGGAGGCTTTTGGGACTCAGCTATGCTTGAGCACAACATTTCATCCCTAGACAGATGGTTAGACAGAGAGAACCATTCATGTTTTGGAGGATATGTTTCGAGCCTGTGTCTTGGACTTTGGTCGCAGTTGGGAGGACCACCTACCACTGGTGGAGTTTTCGTACAACAATAGCTACCACTCCACCATTGGTATGGCACTGTCAGAGGCCCTATATCGGAGACCCTATCAGTCACCGCTTTGCTGGAACGACCCTGAAGAGTCATCACTCATGGGTCCAGAGTTGGTGCGAGCTACCACCGAGAAGGTGAAGATCATCCAAGATTGGATAAAGACTGCACAGAGCTAGCAGGAGTCTTATGCGTACAGACGACGGAGACCTCTAGAGTTCGAAGAGGGAGACCACGTCTTCTTCAGGTCTCACCTCGACAAGGGTTACGGAGATTTGGCTGAGGTGGAAAGCTATCTCCGAGGTTCATCAAACCTTTCTAGATACTATGCATAGTTGACAAGGTGGTGTACCGCCTAGCTCTACCACCACAGTTGCATCGAGTACATGATTTCCTCCACGTGTCACAGTTGAGGAGGATCGTGCATGACCCATCGCACGTCATCGACTGGGATGAGCTAGAAATCGAGGATGGAGTGACCTCTGATGAGTACCCTATAGTGATCAAGGATCGGCAAGAGAGGATCCTTTGTGGGTGATCGATTCCCTTTGTGTGCGTCCGGTGGCAGCACGGGAATCTTCAGGAGAGCACATGGGAGTGGGAGGCCCAGATCTGTGCCCAGTACCCACATCTTTCTGAGTATCCTTTGTTTTGGCTTTTTGGGGATGTAAAGCCCCATGTTGGGGAGAATGTAATGTCTCGTATTTTCTATGTATTATTTTTTTAATATTATATAGAATTATTTTGAGACCGGGCATGAAGACAGCACATCATTCCAAGGCCCATTGAGCCCAGAAAGGTGGTTTGAACTTTTTTTAAGTTAACTGAATCAGCACTTGTGCATGGTTGTGGCAGTTTTCAAACAGACGCTCGAATTAAAAATATGAGGGCACAGTTGCTTCTGGGGTGACAAATTTACCTAAGAATGAGACTAACCTCGACCGGTGCGAGTCGAGGGAAAAAGTTAATTTTTATATGTTTTAGGTAAAATAATATAAAATAAATTTTCAAGTTTCTTTTATTTCGTTTATGGAAACATCCATTGCAGTGCGGTGATGGGGTAGTTGTTTCAGTCATTAATGTCATTTCATAATAACTCATAAATATCAATGTTGACTCATTAATGTCGCAGTGTGATGGGATGTCAAATACATTTCCCTTTTTATTAGTATAAATGATTTTTCTCATTGGCGACGATTGAGAAAATCTCTGTTGAATCCACAGAGCATTGGATTAAATTCTCAGTGACGAACGATGATGGATCGAAGCTGCGAATAACAGCATCAATAAATTTGAAGGATCTCGACGATAATGGTAGAGCAACCCTTTCATCAATGATCGATCCTTCCTTAAAGGTAGGGTTTGTTATTTCAAATCTCCTTTCCCCGTTTTTGATTTTTTTTAAATGACGATCGCGGATCAACCACGAACAAGTTGATCTGCGGATTCGTACATTCTCACAAGAGGGTTTTATTGGTATGATTTGGGGAATTGATAAATGTTTAATTGTTGTTGATTGCTGCTCCATTTAATCCTATTAACGGGAGCGGATCAACTCTGTGACGAACGACAGCGGAGGTTCGTTCCTCAATTTGTTTGATTGGTTTTCCTTCACCCCTTTTCTTCTCACAGGTTCTTCGTGTTCTTCATGTTCTTCGGATGACAACAAACAACGGATCATTTTGCACCCATTTTGCAATGCAATGATCCCAAACTAGAGATCCAACATCACAATGACCCTACGGAGGAGCGACGACCATGACAGATGACGAATTGGCTCGGATCGGAAGAGGCCAATCTTCTAGAATTCTTCACGTGAGAAGATCAAAATATGTTTTTGGAGCCGATCAGAGATTTGAAATCTACAAAAGTATCCTTTTGGTGTTGTTTCAATCAAAACCCAAGTGTTCCAGGGTGATCGGATGACCGGATCGATGAACGGGGCATCACAGGAAGCGTGACGGTGGAGGTCTGTGTTTTTTGAATTTTCCAGAATACACAGCATGTACTTCTAAATAACATATTGTGTAGTACTGGTCGCGGTGGTTAGGTTTTCAGGGATTAGAGAGGAATCACACGGCATGTGACCCTGGTCACACGGCGTGTTGGACTTTCCCCAAAGCTTGGCGTGTATTTTGAAAAGTACACAGAAACAGGATGATCTATATGGCTTTAGAACACGGTGTGTATAGCATGGAAGAGGCGGCTATGTAGAACTCGGCATGTATCCAGGTGGTACACGGACATGGGATGGAGTACACGACCATGTACTCCATCACATAGCCAGGTGAGGCTAGTAACACGGGTCACCCAGTGTACTGATTACATGGGTCGGAGTACATAGGTCGATGACCATGTACAGGCACATGGCCAGTGTACATGAAGCCAACCCCAGTCACTTGGACATGGCGTGTACACCGTACTACACGTCATGTTCTCATTTTTCTAAATGACCGGCCTTACGACACGGGTCGTTCTACATGGGCAGTCCCTGAGGTCAGACAACACTACGTGTAACTTTTCTACACGCTGTGTAATTTTTGGAAAATGGAATGGTCCTCTTATTCACCATCTCTTGGACATCTTTCATTTGGGTTAGTACCCCTTCTTCTCATTCCCCTGAAGGTCATGCATCATTTCCTCACACAAGAGTATGATCCCTTCAGCAGGACTTTCTGTGATAGAGTCAGGTATCCATCTGAGAGGCCTGGACCGTGATCCTCTATCCATTCTTGACCCTAGGTAGAGTCCAGCTTCAACATGAACAACTCTACCGGGCATCAATCCTCTACCTAGTAGGTGAATTCCAGATGAGTCACGGTATCCTCCATAGCCCTGGCAGTGATCCTCATTTGTGTATCATGATCTTTCCCACTCAGGAGTGTGTCTCCTGTAATGAATGCATCTATCTATCGTAACCTTCTCACTCACGAGTGTGTCTCCCATAATGAGTGTAACTACATATCATGAAATTTCCCAACGAATAGTACATCTCGGGCGGACGTCATCAGAGTTATAATACTCGTGGAGTGTGTTCTCCTAGAACAAGTGCATTGTGGAAATCTTCGAGCTGAATCCCTAGACAAGGGTATGCGGTTGTGTGACTTGTCTCTATACTACGGGTCTGGGTTTTGAGTATATCTGGTTTTGGTTTCTCATTCTATATGTTCTGTAGATATATATTGTACATAGTTGACTGTACATTTACTTTGTGTATTGCTCTGTGGTTTTTGGGGTCCTCTATTGAGTATTGTTATACTCACCCCTCCACAGGCTTTGCCCGCATGTGTCGTGTCTTATGCAGATGGGAAGCCTTTTGAAAAATTCCAGGGCAGACCAGGACAGGACTGAGCTTTCTGAGTTCCCTACAAGCCGAGTCATTCCTACGGCTACGAGTAGCAGTCCCAGTTCGTTTTGTGTTTACAGGTTGGACTTTTCAGTTTCAGACTCTTGTTTTGGTGGGCTTGTATTCTGGCCTAGTTTACTTTCAGTACTTTACCTTCCATCTTACTCTATTGGTTGGGTTTATTTGTATGCGTGCATTTTGTTCCTTAGTGTTTTTACATTTCATCATTTGTGGGATTTGAGCTGTTTGCGTGTATACAGGTGCTTAGTCAATGCCTCCCATGTTAGTAATATGCCTACTCAGTTCTAGTCACCATCCCCTAGCCTATTGGAGGCGGGTTTGGGTAGTCACGGCACCGGCCCCAGTGGGGCGGGTCATGACAAGCAATTCATCAATACATAAGATCCTGGATATCGATAAACGATACTCACAATTGGTTCTTATCGACATGGAGCCTTATGGTTAACATAATAGAGAAATGTTTGTGAGGACATATGGGTCACTATAATATCACAATTTTTAACCAATTCATAAAACTATTTAATGTTGTTTGACCCAAATTTAATTTGGAAATGGTCAAAAAAATATACATTATTGTTCCATGGTATCCCAACAAACCAATTGAAAACTGGTTAGTTTATCATTATTGATTATGGTGTTGTGTTATTATATTTCATGGTTTGATGTTGGGTTGGGTCATTAAATAAATCATGTAATAAAACATAATGATTATTTATAAAAAATATTTGAATATATTTTTACAAATTTAAAGGATAATTAAATAGACAGGTGATGATTTTATATTTAGGGGTCAAAGCTGACTTATTTTTCAAGGAGAATATTTCAACCTCATGTGGCAAATATTTAAAGGGAATATTTTCTAAAATATAACTATTTATATATGGATAATATTTAACTAGTGATATTTAAATCATAAGATCGAGTAAAATCCTAAAATATTCTTTTTCATACATAAAAGGTAAGGAAACAAGGAATATTAAATTTGAAGTTTAAAATAATTTATGGAACTAATTTTTTATGAGTTTTATATATAAGTTCATGAAGAATTAAAAATAATGATGTATAATCACTAAATAATATTTTAATGATGTAAAAAATCATTCATATTTAAATGAAGAACTAAACGTAGGGCTAGTGAGTTTTTATGAAAATTATCACATGATAAATTGTAGAATATTTTATTATGTGATGATGTGATCATGGTTCATTAAAAATATTTTGGATCGATTATTATTGGAGATTTAAAGTAAAACATTAATTGGTTATTTATGAAGATAAATACTCTTGGGAATCTTTGAGTAATATGTGGATCATTTTATTAGATTCTTAATAGTTATTTAATTGGATTTAATTGTATAATAAATCATGGAAACGAACCCCGTGAGTTGTTCTATTGAATATTTTTTAAACCTTAGTAAATTTAGAATATAGATATATTAACTCATGGATCCTATAAAAATATATTGAGGCTCATAAATAAAGGATATGGTCGTATTTCATATCTAATATAGGAATTACATTGTCTTTATGAGAATGTTTTAAAAAATAGGTGTTTTACCATGTAAAATATATAAAGAATAATCATTGAAGAATTACAGTAGATTTACACTAAATATATGAGAACTCCTTGAAATTATGTCACAAAATGAAGTATAAATGATTATATGATTCATTGGAGTGGTATATCATACATATTATATGGATCTTTCACATGACACCCATCTAATTATGGTGAAATACAATCTTTAACTCAGTTCATATCATTAAATACCTTATTGACTATTTTTTACAGGGGAAGTGAGCCCATTTTTTATTAAATTAATCAATCCTTGGTTGTTGTTCATCCATTCTAAACATGCTACTTAAATTTATTTAATGGATATGTACTTGGCAGTATTAAACATTCCACATACCGCGGATTAGCCTCTCTACTTTAGAAGCTGAATTAACAAAATATATTTTTCACATGTTCTTGATTTCATATTATTATAGGTACTAAAGTATAATAAAAAAATTAAGAAAATGAAATAAAATTGATATGGATATTAATATAATCATGATTTTCTTTTTAACAACTGGCACCCACTATAAACACTAACACTATACATGTCACCAACCAAGCTGGAGTGCCATCCAACCCGACACCTGACATGATCTGTGGCATGGTCCGAAGGGAATTCTTGATCCACATGGGTTGGAAACTAGTTCTTGGGTATCAATAATAATATTTTTGAATGATTTCTCCCATTTAAGTAATCATAATCAACCAAAAATAATAACCATCACAGTAACTGATAACCATAACCAGAAGTGGCGGAAAATTTTTTAGAATTAATTTTTACAATGTTAACCAAAACCAAAATTACTAAAATGGAATGGAAACATGAAACTATCCTAAAAACATCTAGGAAACATTAAGGACGTCACACTCAAGCCACCACCACCAACACCATTAAGAAGTGGAACACTAGCACCCGAATCCACCATCACCACCATAACACATCTTGCCTTTACTTGGCTCATACATAAAAAATTATACAGACACCCAAAGGTGTGTGTAAGGTGTTATCCAAAGTCAAATAGGATGCCACCCAAAAGAAAAGATTCTATGATATAACATTAGAAGACAAATTAATATGCACAATTCCATAAGAATAATTAAAACCTTTCACAAAAAACATTTTTAGAAAAAATTTCTAAAGAAATTATTTTTCAGAAAACCCCTTTTTACAAATAAGTTTTCTTAAAATAAGAATGTACACAAGGTCTACCATATAATGATGTCTAGCACCAAATCACATAAGCATCATGTCATAAGAGAGAACCATTGGAAAATCCATAAATCTAACTAGTAAAATTGAGTATCCAGAGACCTTGTACCTTGGTAATCAAAATTATCTAACTCAACTACCAACACTGTTCCCATGCATGATCCATTATTGGGGATCCCATTCCAAGTTCTAATGGTCCCCATATCATAATAAAAAACCAATAATGTTCTCATGCATGATCCACTAGAGGGTAATGCATCCCAAGGTCTACTGGTCTCAAATAATATCACATGTTTAGTTAGTGTTGTAGTTTCCATCCTACTGGATGAATATGGTCTTCAGCCTCTTCTGAATCAACCAGCATAGTAGTTCTAGTTCACCCACCAAGATACCCAGGATTCCCTTTCTGCAAAAATTCCATTTCACATATCACATAAATCTTTACTTTTACATAAATATTCCAAGAATCATAATAACACAAGGAAATCACCCCTTTCACATTTTCACATTCGTCCAATGATTGAAATCTAAATGGAAGACACCATTTTCCATAAACAAACCCACTTTCTATTTCACACACACATCAAAACGATTTGGAAATACATTTCTCACTATTTTTACAATTTTTGAAACCCATTTTAATACACAATAAGATGAAAACATATGAAATTAAATCATTTACATAGACAAAACCCCTATCAAATTCATACTCATAACAAATCCATTTTATAACATACTTTACGTCACTTTTATAATTCAAAGACACATTAAAAATGAACAACAATAAAGCCCACAAGAATCAAAACCCATTTCTCTAGAAAAATCTACTTTCAATGTGTTTACACCATTAAATCTCTTTAAAAACACATTTTGCACATTTCACACAAGGCATAAAATATTTTCAAGAAACACCACAATGGAGAACATAATAAATATTACCAATTTCTTTCCAAAAACCAACTTCCATCACATATGCATGTAAAAAAATTTCCAAAACATATTTCACACACACAAATAATCCATATAACACATTTAAGAAAACAATAAAGAATATAAAAATTATCTAATAATGTAAAACATGGAAACAACTACCTCACACCTGGAATTTTCTGAAGATCGGTGTGAAACCACAACTATACCACTAGAGGACCCTATAAAGATGATATCAAAAACAATCATTAATATTTATCACAAAAATGAAAGATAAAACTTTATTTAGGTCAAACAAAATTCTAAAAAATAAGAACTCAATAAAGAGGGAGACGAATCCCTATAAGAAGGAAGGAATCATGATAGAAGAGTTTTACTTGAATATTCCTTGAAGTTTCCACAGAAAACACACCCAAGGAATGAAGATTGAGAGGTCCAAGAGGTATTGGAGGAGGCTATCATGGTTGAAAATATTAAATAGGGTAAAAATGAGGTGTTTTAGGGTTAAAATCAAAGAGGGTAGAAAGGTAAATTTCCACTTTTTAATGACCTGGACAATTCCCACGGTTTTCTCACACAGTTTTCTCATATGGTTTTACGAACCATATGAAAAATATGTGCCCCTCACTGTATAAGAGGGAAATTTTACATGGTTATCCTATATAGTTTTTAAAATCGGGCACCAACAACATTATCACCACTTTCCAAAAATGAAATTATTTGCACGGTTTCCCCTAATCATGCACTAACCATCCACCACTTTCTATTAATCCCAAAATCTCTATTTTTCTATAAAATCACATGGGTAAACTATGGGATAACTATAATAAAAAAATTGATAGAAGAATACCTCAAATTAAAAACATGAATGTGATAATTCTCCCCACCATTAAAACTTTCTGCCCATAGAAGGTCAACTATAGGCTTTATCAAAGAATAAAAATGGATACTCTTTATCAACCCAAGAATTATTCTCCCAAGTCTCATTCATATCACTCCCATGTTTCTAAAAAACTCAAACCAGGAGAATAGACTTCCCATAAATCACTTTCTCTTGATAAACTAGAATCCACACTGGCCACTCAAACACTAACAAATCGATCTCCACTTCCAACTCTTCCAAATTCAAGACATGAGGTGGATCTGGGTTGTACATTTTTTGTTGAGAGACATAGAAAACTTTGTGGTTTGACATCAAATGAGAAGGAAAATCTAACATATATTCCACCTAACCAATCTGCTCAGTAATATCAAAAGTTCTAATATATCTCATCATTAGCTTCCCTTACATATCGAAATTAAGGTAACCCAAGAAATGTTCCAATTTTAGAAACACCCAGTAACCCACAAAAAATTCCAATGCTCGACACCTGTGATCAGCATAAGAATATTGATGGATTTGTGTTGTCAAAAAATGTTTTTAAATCAACATAACTCTATCATAATTTTCCTACACAAGGCTTAGTCCTGAAAATTAGGTCTTGCCCACATCATCCCAACATAAAGGTGACCGACACAGTCGACATTAAAACACCTCAAAAGATCCATTTGAATCAAGTATTGGTAAATATTATTATATGAAAACTCAACCAACCCCAAATAACTATCCCATGATCCTCCAAAATTCAACACACTTTCTCGAATCATGTCTTCCAAGATCTGATTATCCTGCTCTGTCTGATAATCTATTTTAGGATGGTTTTTCATGATCAACTTGACCTGTGACCCCATTTCCTTCTGAAGGCCTTCCCAAAACTCTGAGAAAAAATGGGGGTCCCTGTTAGAAACAATTTTCAATATCACAAAATGAAGCTACATGACCTCCTGCAGAAAAAACCTACCCAACTCATCCACCATGGTTGAATCCATAATTGGAATGAAATGTGCTGTTTTGTTCAGATGATCAGTCACTACCAAAATGGATTTCCTCCCTCAATATGTACAAGGTAAGATAATAATAAAGTCCATGGAAATATCATCCTACTTCCAAGTAGGAATGGGTAGTGGGTGAAGAAAACATATGGACTTCGGTGATATCCCTTTACCTACTAACATGTATGTCATCACGATACAATGTCAGTTGTATATCTACTCATACAAGTCCACTATAATTGCTAACACATGTTATAGTATATTTTTGTAGCACCATGGAGAACGGACCACTAGGACTGATGGATGTCCTGCATCACCACATTTTTCAATGACAACATCACCATAAAGCAGCCCTTAAATCAAAAAACACCCTCATGAGACAAATACCACTAGAAAGTCATATTCCCACCATTTAGAAACTGCATATAACACTAGAACAACTCATCACTCAGATTCTCTTTCCAAATAAACTCAATAAGGGAAGGTGTAAACTAAAAACTATCCAAGAACGCACCTCCACTATGCTCTTTGGTTTCTAAGTACATCTAATCAAAGAGCTCTATCCAAGTCCACTCATCACTGGACTCTTTCAAAGCATTCTTTGATACTTTTCTACTCAAGGAATCTGTAATCACATTTCTTTTTCCTGGGGTATAGACTATATCAAAATCAAACCCCTGAAGATACTCAACTTAACATTGCTGCCTCAAATTCAAATATTTCTAAAAGAAAATGTAGGCTAAAATCTTATGATCTGGACAAACCAAAAACTTCTTTCCAAAAAGATAATGGCTCCATGACTTCAAGGAATGAATCACCACTACTAACTCTAGGTCATGTGTTGGGTAAGTCTTTTCATGTGGTTGAAGATGGCTCAAACCATAAGCTACAACATGGTCATCATACACCTACAAACAACCAATACCCATACCAAAAGCATCAAAATAGACCACATATCCCTTTTTAGATTCTTAAAAGGTTAAAATAGGGTTCGTTTTCAACTGCTGATTAAGCTCTTCAAAGGATGCTTGACACACAGATCTCTATTCAAACTTCACCCTTATAACGAACCAAAATTCTATCAATGAAATTTCTCTTATTATAATTATGTTATATAGTATAAATACAATAAAATTATATATAGAACAAAAAAACAGACTTGATAAATAAATAATGAATGGAATATGAGGTATTTATTGAAGTTAAGGAACCTATACCAATGGAATAGTAATTTGACCTTTGGAATAGTAATATGGCCCTTATGAATAGTAAACCAGCCAATAAAATTGTAACCTCACCCATTAAAATATAAATGAAATTTAGGCATCTTATAAATGGTCATATGATATAATTATATCATATTATATGTAAATAAATGTTTAAAAAATTATTAATTAAGTGTTGATATTTTTATAAAACATAAATGTTTATTTTCATTTTTATAATTAATATAATGATTTAAAAGAAAATTTATTATCATAAAATGTATTCATAAATTAAATTTTTTTTCTTATTATTATAAGATAATTTTTGAGACCTTAATTAATGTTTCAAAGTATTGTAAAATAAATTATAATTTTAAAATTGGTATTTTAAAAGTAAATGATGTATTTAATTAAAAATTAAATTTATAATATTTTGAAAAAAAATCATAAAATAGATTTAATTTTTTAATTCTAAACATAAAAAAAACTTAGGGTTAATTTTTTGTTTTTTTCTAAAATACATGATTTTTTTATGAATAGTAAAATACGATAATTTATGATAAAAGCTAAATACATGAATTATTGAGTCATAAATGATATATAGATAATTTATGATAAAAGATAAATACATGAATTATTGAGTCATAAATGATATATAGATAATTTAAACCCATAATCTCAAACCATCCTTAATTATTTTAATATATTGAGTGATAATTCTCAAAATATTCATAGTATTGATTAAAAATAATAAACTACTGAATAAAAAATGAGAAAAAACCTCTCTTCTCCACTATAAATACCACCCCTCACCGCCTCTTCTCCTCTCACTTTCCAATATTTGGGAATTGTCCAATTTATGATTGATACTCTTCCTAATAAACTTCCCTATGTCTAGGATTCCTTGGTCTCATTAAAAGACCAAACCCTTTTTCTTAATGAGGTTCTCAATGAGGAGAAAACTAGGTGGTAAAATCCTATTTCTTTTTCTTTAAATTTCTTTTCAATTTCATTTATTTTTTTATTATATAACAACCTTCCCTTATCTAAGTAAAATGGTAACTAGATTATATTTAATATGATGGAATATTTTTTTGTTTATGGAATAATCCATCATCATTTCTTTTCCCCTCTCCTTTTATTCTAAAAATGAAAACATCATCTGTGAGGTTTTGATTTACCACATTTGTGGATAATGTGTTTTTTTCAATTTTTCCACCAAGTATGGTAATAAAACAATTTTTATGGTAAAAAATATTATAATATATGTATTAAATCTTGTGTAATTTTTTGGAACAATTATATATACATGATATTAATTAATAAAAAAAACTAAATTGTGATGATCAATAAATACCAAAATGATATAAATGATTATCATTAACGTTTTATATAATGAAACATACTCACATATTTAAAAAATGATACATAATACCATTTAATATTTTAGAATTTCATTAAAAATATAATTTCAATTATGGAAACTGTTGGTCGGAGTGGACACTCAAGAGGGGGGGTGAATTGAGTTCCATTAAAATTTCCGTTAAAACGTTGTCTAGTTAAAATCCCCCGATTTATAAATTAAGTTAAACTGTAGTGAATTTATACAGATTGTAAATGTTCACTTAGCTTCACAAATATTGATTAGGTCTCAGTTAGTTTAACCACAAGATCAAACTAACTTTTGAAACTAATCTACTGATTTACAATAAGTGTAAACACTTTCTAATTTAACTATCAAAGTAGCTTCAAAATAATTTTGTATTTTAAAGTAATAGCAGCGGAATAAATATAATATATTTCGTATAAATTAAACTTAAATAAAAGATGCATAGTAGATATAACAAGAGGTTCAGTCTCAAGCTGAGACTTAGTCCTCTCAAATTTATATAAATTTGATCCACACCCTGGATCGGGGTTAATAACAGTTTACAAAACCTTCCAGGCCACACAGGGACCGCTACCACTGTTCTACGTGGGAAACAAAGTAAAGACCAGGCCACACAAGGACCTCTTCCACAGTTGACGTGGGTAAACAAGTGATAAGAGATTTGAAGTGAGGATTTTGATATCCTCCAGTTCAGTGCAGGAGATAGTGTGTGTATAAGAAATACAAAGTACACCACACTGCTTGAAAGTTAATAAATAAATCACGTAGAGAAGATAGATAAGAGTTTTGAAAGCTATAGTGATTATCAATGCAGCTCGGGAATCGTTGGATTCAGCAGGAGTGCTTCTGAGTCCTTCTATGGTTTTCTGTTAAAAAACAGAGTGTCGTAGTTCAGCTTGTCTTCTACAGTCTCTTGATTCATCGTGTGTTCTTCAGAAATGTAGGATTGCATGTATGGAACTTCTTTGAGAATCGTGCAATGTGCTCTTCACAGTTGTGCTCCGGATTGTTCTTCAGTTCAGAACAGAGCTTGCATGTCTTGTAGTATATGTGTCGAGAGGTGTCAAGCACACGTGTTCTCTAATGCAGCTCAATATTCTTTATATTCCACAAGTTCTGGTAGTAGGAATGATTCCCTTCTCATAGTTACGCGATACGGTTTCCTGTCAAGCCAAAAACTAACATTAAATAACATTAATTGCATTAAAAACAAAAAATATGACGGTTAGCATTATTTAAAATAATATTGACCAAAGCTTAAGAAACGGTGTCACAGTGATCATGGAAATGGTGTCTTCTTCACGGTTTCTGATCACGGTGTCTGGTCACAGTGAGTCCTTCACAGTGTCTGGGTTACGGTGAGTCCTTCACGGTGTCTGGGTTATGGTGTCTGGTTACAGTGAGTCCTTCACGGTGTCTGGTCATGGTGTCTAGTCACGGTGTCTAGTCACGGTGAGTCCTTCACGGTGAGTGGTTATGATGTGTCCTTCACGGTGTCTGGGTTATGGTGTCTGGTCACGGTGTCTGGTCACGGTGTATGGTCACGGTGAGTCCTTCACGATGTCTGGTCATGGTGATTCCTTCACGGTGAGTCCATACTTAGACAAAAAAATCGGTATTTGGACTAAGACAGTGATATGAAGAATATGAGTTAAGGTTACTCATTTGAGATAATATATGAGAGAATTGTAATTATGCATAAAACATGTAAAGAGTAATTAACATCCATAAGATTTGTTATTATAAAAACATGATATGCACCTACTGTTGAGTTTGAATAGAATTAGCAAGATGTGCACTGAGGATCAAGATTAATTAACAGTAATGAGATTTTGGATTATTAAAACATGATTAACACATGAGGAGTCCAACAATATCCCCCTTTTTTATGATCACAAATCATATATAGGCAGAATATAAAAGATATGTAACATTAAATATACTAGCATAGCAAAAACATTATAGAACAGATACTTGCAGTTTTTCTCCCCCATTTATACTATTATAGAACTGATACTTGGAGGTTTCTCTCCCCCTTTTGGGATTATCAAAAAGTAGAGAAATGGAAATGAAACTCGGCAATTATCATTAACCAAATCATTCATAATACAAAGTACAGGAGAAGTACAAACTGGAAACAAGAAATGACATCCCATAAAAAAGAAAGACAGGCGGTAAAATCTTTAGGGATCCATTTTTGTCTGGCCTTTATCAGCAGAAGGAGCTGGTGCTGAAGTAGAAGAAGGCATAAAAGAGGTAGATAACAAGGGTAAGGGTAGACCTTCAAAAACAGATGAAGACAAAGTAGGAGCAGTATAAGATCTAGGCTTAGGATGGTCAAGAATGACTATCCGGATCTGAGAAAGGGCTTGGCTAACTGTTATGGTAGTAGATGCTAAGGCAGGAAGTCCAGGTCTAAGGGGTGAAGCAGTTGGAGAAACAATAGCAGTACTCTGCACATGAAGATACGGCTTCAAAATATTGATGAAATCAGTAATGATTTCACCACCATACTGCATAGCCTTTTCAAAATCATCCTTATTCTCCAGAAATCTGTCCAACAATCTGGTGAATTCTGAAAGTTTCTGAACTTGAGCTTTAAAATCTTGAGTCACTGGAGGGATTCTCAGATTTTCCACAATATATCTAAAGTGATCTATCATGTCACTTTTAGAGAAAATATGGTAAAGATACAAATCTATTTTCTTGGAGATCTCTTGTTGAGAATCATTGGCTATCTTTGAATGGATCCTAACCAAGTCCAATGCTCTATCACTGTTCTTAATTACTTCTGAAAAAGAGGATAGATCCAAGCCACTGAAGGCATTCTGTAATTCTTCCTTAATTAAGGATCTCAGCAGATAATCATCCAAAGCAGGTGTGGAGGTCTGACCAGAAGTAGGTGAAGCCTTGACAGCTCCGGTTAGAACTTTGAGCTGTTTCAGAACTTTTTGCAGACATCTAGTGTATTCATCTGTAAGCTTATTTAGAGTTTCCAAAAGCTCTCTCATGTGTTCCAGCATCTTCGTGTTCCTTTTTACAATCTTTTCATCAAAATATAGAAGGTAAGGATGAACTTGATACATAATCTCCCTAGCAAGGATGGAATCAGAAGACTCAGGTGAAACAGCAGTAGGTGCAGGGGCAGAAACAGGAGCAGGCTCTGATCTCACAGATAGCTCATTCTGCAGACTTGCTACCATACTTTTCAGATTTGCAACATCAGCACTCAGCAGCTTATTATCTACACGGACTTCTTGAATTTATCTGATCATCCTTGGTTGAATATGCAAGATAATATTTTCCATGAGAATTGGTGCATCTTCTTGACTTAATTGAGTCACTGGGCGAGGTTGAGTGGAGACACTTTTCTCAAAACCAGCTGACAAAGTCTCACCAAAATCTTTTAGATCATCTTCGGTTACAAAGGAATGAAGCTCAGGTAAGGATATAGGTAAAGGTAGAGGCTCAGATTCTGGTTGAGGGTTAGAGTCATCTTCAGATTCTGATTCTAATCCAGATTGAGGTTGGGGATCTGATTCTGGTTCTAAATGAGCTAAGGACTTTAGTTGAAACAGAGAAGAACGATCCATTCCAGTTGCAGTTACTTGCTATGACTCATTCACATCATAAAATCTTGGGAACTCATACCGAGAGTGTACAGAGAAAGTGACAGAAGGTTGAGAAGCTTCACCAGATCCATCTTCCAATATATCAAGATTTCAAGTTTCCTCCCCCTCAACTTGTTCTTCCCTTTCAGATTCTTGAGGTTCAAGAACATGGACAAGATCCATAGGATCATCCCTAATCTCTTCAGCAAATTCTTGCCTTGCCAGTTAAAAGGCAATTTCCATTCTTTCTTCAGCAGATGGAATAATCTCAGGAACCGATTGTTCCACTGGATAAGCTTCCAGACTTGCTTATTTCTCAACAAAAAGAGTCTCATCAACAAAAACTTCCTCTCCTTGAGGTATTTCAGCAGGGATAACATCAGGGATAACATCCCTTTCCTCTTCAACAGGAATTGTTTCCATTGGAGATATTAAAGATTCTTCTCTAAGTAGAACTTCAGCAGTTACTTCTTCTTGTTCTTCTTCTTCTGAGTACTCAGCCACTTCATCTGGTTCCAAACCAGGATCATCTAGGTTATTATGCCTTCTTGGATAGTCAACAGGATTAAACTTTTTATACAGTTTCTCACTATCCTCAACCCATTGCTTTTTCCATGTATTCTAGCTAATCTTCATCCTTCTGATGATAGGCATGGATAGGAAGAAATCAAAGTCCTCTAATTTTTCTTCATTCGGTCCAACCATTCCTTTTGAGACTAGCATGGCTGAAATCATCCTTGAATAAAACAGGGAGGTGGATTTGGAAGTTACTTTGATCAGCTCATAGATATGGTTGATAACATACTTACACAGATTGATCTTTTGGCCATTCTTCAACAGGTGAATCAGGAACACATCCTGATACTTCATCACAGCAAAATCTCCTTTTCTTGGACTAACCAAATTCTGAACAAACTTGAACAAAAGTCATCTCTCCCCATCCAGTTCAGTAGCTATGGCCCTTCGCTTGGTTCCATTTCCAGTTATATTTTCCAAAGCGGTTTCTAGGTCAAAGATGTCAGTTGTTGGAGGAGGGTCTCTTTGGTAATCTTCACACACTCCTTCATGTGGAATTCTTAGGCATGCAGCCCACAACATTGAAGAGAAAGAGCACTTCTGACCATCGATCCAGCTGGTCACCAAAAAGCTTTCTCCAAACTCAAAATAGAACTTCACATACTGATAGAATTGAGATACAAGCCTCGGGTAAATCGGTTTATTCTGTCCAGTAAACCATTCAAGCCATCCTTGTTCTTTTAAAACTTTCAAAACTAATGATCTGCTAGACGACAACCATTCAGGGCAAACCTCTTTTTCAGGTACAACTGTACGGCTTACTAGGTTTGGGTTTAGAGGTCCTTCGGGCGCTATCCTTGGTATCCTCATTTTTTTCTTAGAGCGGCGCTTCTCAGATGAGGGTGAAGATGGACGCTTCATCCTTGGCATTCACTAAAGGTTCGAGCGATAGGGAAAAGAAGGTTCATGAGAGAATTCGGGTAAGGAGTCGAAATAAACCCTTAAGTTTTATCATCTGGGAATGTCAAACGTCATAAAAACCCAAACGCGGGAAATCAAATAGCGGTGAAATAAAAATTACCATGATACGGGTAAAAATAAAATAAAAATAATAAAAATTATCATACTTCTCACGGTGAGACAGAAAACTAGCCATCACGGTGAGACAGTTTATAGTCATCACGGTGAAATAGTGAGCAGTTTATATAGTCACGGTGAGACAGTGAGTTGTCAGACCGTGATCATAAAAATAGTAACTTATAAACAGTAATTTATTCTTTTATAATTAATCATACCAACATAATGTATGATGTAGTCTAGTCTTTCGGAATTTAATGGTTTAGTGAATATATCAGCAAGTTGATATTCAGTACCAGTGAATTCCAAAGTGATATCACCTTTTTGATAATGATCCCTCAAAAAGTGATGTCTTACATCAATATGTTTTTTCCTAGAATGAAAAACAGGATTCTTAGAAATATTAATAGCACTTGTGTTGTCACAATTTATTGAGACATGTCTGAATTGATATCCATAGTCTAGTATTGTGTGTTTCATCGAAAAAATTTGTGCACAACAACTTCCAGCAGCTATGTATTCAGCTTCTGTAGTTGACAATGCAACAGAATTTTGTTTCTTACTACACCATGATACTAGTGACTTGCCTAAAAGATGACATGTTCCAGAGGTGCTTTTTCTATCTAGCTTACATCCAGCAAATTCAGCATCAGAATAACTAACTAGTTCAAATGATTGTCCTTTGGGATAGAACAGTCCTCAATTGGGAGTATGCTTGAGGTATTTTAAAATTCTCTTTATAGCATTTAAATGTGAATCTTTAGGGTTTTCTTGAAAATGAGCACACATACACACACTAAACATAATATCAGGATGACTAGCAGTCAGGTAGAGTAGACATCCCATCATACCTCTATAATTGGTTTGATCAATAGATTTACCATTTTCATCAAGATCCATCTTACAGGTGGTACTCATGGGAGTGTCACTACTTTTTGTGATATCTAATCCAAAACGTTTTAAAAGATCTCTAGCATATTTACTTTGAGTTAAAATAATTCCATCATCATTTTGAAAATTTTGAAAACCAAGAAAGAATTTAAGTTCACCCATTAAACTCATTTCAAATTCATTTTGCATCATTTTTAAAAAATCAGTACATAAATAATTTTTAGAAGATCCAAAGATAATATCATCAACATAAATTTGTACTACTAAAACATCTTTAGAAATTCGTTTTATAAAAAGAGTAGGATTAACTATTCCTTTTGTAAAACCTTTAGAAATTAGAAAAGTACTTAATCTATCATACCAAGCTCTTAGATCTTGCTTTAAACCATATAAAGCTTTTGATAATTTGAAAATATGATTTGGAAAATGAGGGTTTGAAAAACCAGGTGGTTGTTCAACAAAAACATCCTCAGCAATATATCCATTTAAGAATGCATTCTTAACATCCATTTGATATAGTTTGAAATGTAGATGTGTAGCATAAGCAAGTAAAATCCTAATAGCTTCTATTCTGGATACTGGAGAAAAAGTCTCCACATAGTCAATACCTTCTTCTTGACTATAGCCTTGTGCAACTAGTCTAGCTTTATTTCTAACTATGTTTCCGGATTCATCTACTTTATTTCTAAACACCCATTTTGTGCCTATTGTGAAAGTGTCCTTAGGTCTTTCAACAAGATTAAAAACTTTATTTCTTTCAAACTGATTGAGTTCTTCTTGCATAGAAATTACCTAAAATTCATCATTAATAGCATCATCAATGTTTTTAGGTTCAAGCTGTGACAAGAAGTCTTGATGTTCAACCTGATTTCTAAGAGAAGTTCTTGTCTGTGTCCCTCTATCAAGATTTCCTACAATAGCATCTAAAGGATGATTCATCAGAATTCTAGTTGATCTAGTAAAGGTAGGGCTAGAAATTTCAGGTTCATCCACAGGTTGGGAATCAACAGAAGCAGGTTCTGGAAAATTTCCAGAACTGGACGTTTTAACTATAGGTCAACTGTCTTTATCATTAAGGTTCAAAACTGAGAGATCATCTTCAAGATTTTCAAGAGATGTTTTAGGCTCATGTGGATCAGTTTCATCAAACTTGATGTGAACAGATTCTTCCACACACTTGGTTCTCTTATTGAAAACTCTATAGGATTTACTAGAAATAGAGTAACCTAGGAAAATTCCTTCATCACTCTTGGATGAATTTTTTTTTAGATTGTCTTTAGTATTAAGAATAAAGACTTTTCAGCTAAAGACTTTGAAGTAGTTAAATTTAGGTTTCCTATGGTTCCACAACTCATAAGGGGTCCTCTTAAGAACAGCTCTGATTAAGACACTATTGATAACATAACAAGCTGTATTTACAGCTTCAGCCCAAAAATAAACAGGTAGGTCATACTCATTAAGCATAGTTCTAGCAATTTCTTGCAGAGTTATATTCCTTCTTTCTACTACACCATTTTATGGGGTGTCCTAGGGGCGGAGAAATTGTGACTATAGCCATTGTGAGAGCAGTAATATTCAAATTCATGATTCTCAAATTCACAGCCATGATCACTTCTCAGAGTTTTAATCTTAAGTCCACTAAGTTTTTCTACAGATTTGGAGTATTTAACAAAGTAAGAACAAGCTTCACTTTTGTGAGCTAGAAAATATACCCAAATATATCTATAAAATTCATCTACTAAGACATAGACATAGTGCTTCCCATTTAAGCTAGAAACTCTAGATGGTCCAAATAAATCCATGTGAACCAACTCGAGAGGTTGAGAAGTTGACACTTCATTCTTTGATTTGAAAGAAACTTTATGTTGCTTTCCCTTTTGACAGGGATTACAAACTTTGTCATTCGGAAACTCAAGTTTGGGTAGGTCTCTAACTAAGTTCTTCCTAGTATGTTTTATAAGCGAGTGTATATTGCATTGTCCTAATCTTCTATGCCAAATCCAAGACTCTTTATGAAAAGCATTTAAACAAGTAATATTCTGCTTATCTAAAGAATTTAAATCAATAGCATAAACATTTTCATTTCACAGGGCAGAAAATACTAAAGCATTTTTAGAATTAAAAACATTGCAAGAATCATTTTCAAATTTAACATTAAAACCATCATCACATAACTGAGAAATATTTAACAGATTATATTTAAGTCCATCAACAAATAAAACTTTAGAAATTAATACTGAGTCAGTGTTACCAATCTGGCCTAAGCCGATGATTTTCCCTTTAGAATTATCACCAAAGGTGACAAAACCTCCATCAACTCTGACTAAGCTTTTAAAGCACGAGAAGTCTCCATACATATGTCTTGAACATCCACTGTCCAAGTACCAGGTCTTCCTATAGGAGCTCTTTAAGCAGGTTTCCTACAAAACATATTTAGATAGGAAATGATTTTGGTACCCAGATCTTCTTGGGTCCAGACAGGTTAGCAATCAAAGCTTTTGGTACCCAAATCTGTCTTATGGGTCTCATGAAAGTTGTTGAATCAACAGACTTTGAAAGATAAACCTTATTAGATCCATAACTATGAATATAACTAGTTGAAGCATATAAATGTCCAGAATTAGAATTAGCAACATTCTGTCCAGATTTAGGAATAAATCTATTCTTAGTAAACTATCTCTATCAAGGTCTGTAGCCTATTCCAGTAGTGTATTTTGGTGCAACTTGCTTTCCTAGCATTTGAGTTAGTGTATCCTTTCCATTTGTGAATTTATCTAAATCCTTTATGAGTTTCTCATTAGATACTTTCAGTTCAGTGTTTTCTTTAAGTAACTGAGCATTCTTTTTCATTTCAATATCAAGATCAGATTTATGTTTAATAGTTAAAGCATGTTGTTTCTTTAAACCTTTGTACTTGTCTTTTAGCTCATTACAGGTTTCTTCTAACATATCACAATATTCAAATAGTTCAGATTTTGACATGTTATCAGAGTCAGTATCATCTCAAAAATAATAAGAATTTAAAGCAGGAGTTTCAGCTGTTACCTCAGAAGTGTTTTTCATAAAACACATGTTTTCCTTATTTCTGTGTTCAGTTTCAGAGACTTTAGATTCAGTGGAGCTATCCTCAGAAGAGCTCCAAGTAGCCTTCATATCCTTTTTGTACTTATTGTCCTTGTAATCACATTTCTTCTTGAATTTGAGCTTTGGGAAGTCTTCTTTAATATGTCCTTTTCTTTTGCACCCATAAAAGACAACTTCATTACTTTTATCTGGCTTTTTCCAATCCTTCTTACAATGTTCCTTATTGTCATACTTTCCTTTGTAATTTGATTTTCTGAAAAACTTCTTCTTCCTATAGAACTTCTTAAACCTTCTGGCAATGTGAGCCATTTCAGCATCACTATCAGAAGAACTTTTAATGTCTTCACAGCTTGAACTCTCGTTTATAGCGTGAAGTTTCTCCTTATCCTTGTTCTTTGAAGTTGAAGATTTGTAAGCAATAGACTTTCTTCTAGGTTCATATTATTCTTCTTTGTTTACCTTGAGTTCTTCCTCATACATCATAAGCTTACCAATGAGTTCTTTAACTGGTAGAGCAACAATGTCACTTGACTCTCTGATTGAAATAGATGTGCCTCTCCATCGTTCTGGTAAACATCTCAAGATTTGCATAATTTGTTCCTTTGCTGGAACAGCTTTTCCAAGTGAATTCATTGTATTGACTATCTCATTAAACCTGAGATACATGTCAGAAATAGGTTCATTAGTTTTCATTTTAAAATTATCATATTTAATAGTATAATTATTTAATCTCATTTCCTTAACATTGGTTGTTCCTTCATGAGAAACAGCTAAGGTTTCCCAAATTTCAAAAGCAGTTTTACAAGCAGATATTCTGTTAAACTCTTCATCTCCTAAAGCACAGTACAAGGCATTCATGTCTTTACAATTATTATTATAGGCAGTCTTTGTAGGTTCATCCCAAGTGGATCTAGCAGTAGTGGGAAGTTTATATTCTGATTCTATGGCAGTCCATATATCAAAACCTATGCTTTATAAATGAATTTTCATTTTAAATTTCTATTGGGAATAGTTGGTACCATTGAAGAAAGGTGGCATGTTAATAGCAGCACCCTCTAGTCTATTATCCATAACTAGATTTTAGAAAGACAATTTAAACAGAAAAAAATTTGAACTAACAGAAATTTAGGATCTTTAGAGATGCAACGAAAATCACAGTTGAAAAACAGAGTACTTTAGAAAATATTTAAACAGCCTCTGATACCAAATGTTGGTCGCAGTGGACACTCAAGATGGGGGTGAATTGAGTTCCAATTAAAATTTCGGTTAAAACATTGTCTAGTTAAAATCCCACGATTTATAAAATAAGTTAAACTGTAGTGAATTTATATAGATTGTAAATGTTCACTTAGCTTCTCAAAGATTGATTAGGTCTCAGTTAGTTTAACCACAAGATCAAACTAACTTTTGAAACTAATCTACTGATTTACAACAAGTGTAAACACTTACTAATTTAACCATCAAAGTAGCTTCAAAATAATTTTGGATTTTAAAGTAATAGCAGCAGAAGAAATATAATATATGTCGTATACATTGAACTTAAATAAAAGATGCACAGCAAATATAACAAGAGGTTCGGTCTCAAGCTGAGACTTAGTCCTCTCAAATTTATATAAATTTGATCCACACCTTGGATCGTGGTTAAAAATAGTTTACAAAACTGTCCAGGCCACACAGGGACCTCTACCACTGTTCTACGTGGGAAAAAAAGTAAAGACCAGGCCACACAAATACCTCTTCCATAGTTGACGTGGGTAAACAAGTGATAAGAGATTTTGAGTGAAGATTTTGATATCCTCTAGTTCAGTGCAGGAGATAGTGTGTGTATAAGAAATACAGAGTACACCCCACTGCTCTAATGTTAATAAATAAATCACGTAGAGAAGAAAGATAAGAGTTTAGAAAGCTCTAGTGATTATCAATGCAGATCAGGACTTGTTGGATTCAGTAGGAGTGCTTCTGAGTCCTTCTCTGGTTTTTCTATTGAAAAATAGAGTGTCGTAGTTCAGCTTGTCTTCTACAGTCTCTAGATTCGTCGTGTGTTCTTCAGAAATGTAGGATTGCATGTATGGAACTTATTTGAGAATCGTGCAATGTGTTCTTCACAGTTGTGCTTCGGATTGTTCTTCGGTTCAGTATAGAGCTCGCATGTCTTGTAGTATATGTGTCTAGAGGTGTCAATCGTGCGTGTTCTCTAATGCAGCTCAATCTTCTTTATATTCCACGAGTTCTAGCAGTAGGAATGATTCCCTTCTCATAGGTACGTGATACGGTTTCCTGTCAAGCCAACAACTAACATTAAATAACATTAATTGCATTAAAAACAACAAATATGACCGTTAGCATTATTTAAAATAATATTGACAAAAGCTTAAGAAACGGTGTCACAGTGATCATGGAAACGATGTCTTCTTCACAGTGTCTGATCACGGTGTCTGGTCATGGTGAGTCCTTCATGGTGTCTGGGTTACGGTGAGTCCTTCACGGTGTCTGGGTTATGGTGTCTGGTCACGGTGAGTCCTTCACGGTGTCTGGTCACGGTGTCTGGTCACGGTGTCTGGTCACGGTGAGTCCTTCACGGCGAGTGGTTACGGTGTGTCCTTCACGGTGTTTGGGTTACGGTGTCTGGTCACGGTGTCTGGTCACGGTGAGTCCTTCACGGTGTCTGGTCACGGTGAGTCCTTCACGTTGAGTCCTTCACGTTGAGTCCATACTTAGACAAAAAAATCTGTATTTGGACTAAGACAGTGATATGCAGAATATGAGTTAAGGTTACTCATTAGAGATAATATATGAGAGAATTGTAATTATGCATAAAACATGTAAAGAGTAATTAACATCCATAAGATTTGTTATTATAAAAACATGATATGCACCTATTGTTGAGATTGAAGATCATTAGAAAGATGTGCACTGAAGATCAAGATTAATTAATAGTAATGAGATTTGTGATTATTAAAACATGATTAACACATGAGGAGTCCAACAGAAACTATTCCCATTTTACATGATTTTATATACATGTATACAAGTAAACCAATCACGAAAACCAAGGAAACAAATTCTCTTGAATGATATAATTGTATCTTACTCATCTAAAAGTAAATAAATAAACTTAATAAAATTATAATAAATCAAATACATGTAGAATAGTTTTTAAATTAATTAGTTAATTTTATTTGAATTGATTATCCAAGACATTAAGATCAAGTAAAGAAGACTTTCGAACATAATGTAATGGATTCTTTCTAAACCTCCATTTTTCCATTAAGTCGCTCTTTATCTCTATTTACCCTAATTTAATTATTTTTTAATTTTATATAATTCTTCTGAATTTTTTTAATGTGTTAGAAACTCGTTTATCCAGATCATTTCATCATTCTTTGATGGGGAAATACATGTTTTAAAACGGTTCCCTTTCGAATTCTTTTCGATAAGCAAGCCCAATCAAAGTGAACATCTTTATTTATTGACCATTTTCAATTTCACTCTATAGTATGTTTTAAGACACCATTATTTTTCTAAAATCACTCATTTTTTCAAGAATAACTATATTTTTTCATTATTGGTTTAATACAAACAATTATTTCTTTTCTTTTTTCATTTTTTTAATATTTTCCTTAAATCACACTAAAATATTTTATTTACAAAGTATCTTAAACACTCTTTTTACATATTATCACTTTAGTTTGACATAATTGATAATGATATATGATTATTTTCCTTTATTAATGTCCATGTATGATTTTAAACAATTCTTTTAGGGACACCATAATGATATTCCATTTTGTTATGCCTTTTGACATGATTATGATAGACAATAATTTCCATGGGAAATCCATATGTTTATGTTTTATTCCTTATGTATGATTCATTATGTGTCACAAATATTCATTAACATGTTATGATGGGTTCACCTAGATACCGCTCTAATGCATTGGGTAATATTTAGTCTCATGAGAAGTCATGTGCAATGGTTTTGGTGGTTAACCTTAAATCATGATCTATGTGTAGAGGTCTTGGTGGTAAGCATTTAATCATCCTCTATGTGCAACGGTCTTGGTTTCCAGCCTTGAATCTTGATAATCTATGTGAAATGGTCCTTGAATCATGCTTATATCATGTTGTATTTTGTTTCCACAACTCCTATGATACCCTGATTACATATGTTATGCTCCTTTATGTATATTCATGCCTTTTTATTCCATCATGTAATGAATTATAACACATTTTTTATGATATTTTTATATTCTTATTCCCTCACTTGGATTTTTATCTCATCCCTTTTTTCATGTATTCCTCAAGTTATCATATGCAGATGTAAGGGATCAAAGGGTGTTAGGTTCTCATTATTAAGATTAAATAAAATATTTTTTTTTATTTTGCTTTCATGTTTTCTAATTATGTACATAATCTTTCAAATACACTATACTTTATGATCCTTGGTTTGTATTTGAAGTCTAACTATGCTTAAAATCATATAATAATATTTTTAAAAAAGTAGGGTCACTATAGTTGGTAATAGATACAGTTCTAGTTGTTTTTAGAGATTAGGACTAGAGAACTTTTGTAAGAACCCTAAGGATAATTCTATCACCATGTATAACCTAGATTGGAACTTAGGGAATCAAATGTTAGGATATACTTTTCATTTAAAAGTTAATCCTTTTATGTTCAATGTTTGCTTTTATTATGCTTGTTATCTAAGCATTCAAGACCCCTAATCATACTTTCTTTTTTTAGTCAATAGATAGAAATAGGGGAAATCGTGCCAATAATTAATGTGATGATTTCCCTAATTAAATTCAAAATATGATGGGAATGGGTGCTCAAAACATTAAGAAATTACTTGATCAATTGGATCAGTTTATGAATAATAACTTGAATTGTTTGGAACTCCCTTATTCTCCAGAGAAATACAAAGTTGGCGTCTAATCTTTCATGCGAAAAATGCATATCATTTTTAGTGGATATTCTGATCCCCTCATCATGGAAAATGGATTAGCTCCATTGAAATGATATTCATTGTCCTCTAGTGCTCAAAATAATAGAATGTTTTATTTAATGTCTATAATATGATGTGGAAGCTGATCAGTGGTGGACATTGATCAAGAACATGAATTCCAAGATGGAAATTGATTCTATTGAATGGGAAGATTTCAAGAGAATATATTCTAAAAAAATATTTTCCCCGAACTCTTAATATTAATATAGAGAGAGAGTTCCTCATATTGAAGAAAAAGGAAGATGAGTCTATCGGGGCGTATGAGACAAACTTCACAAGCCTTGCACGGTACGCCTCTAGCTTTGTTGCGAACACCAAAAGCAAGGTGGATTGATTCTTTAGCAAGATAAATATGAGTTTATAAAAAGAATTGGAAATTCATGAATTTGACAGGTATAAATAGATTGTTTATTGTGCCCTCAAGGTTAAAATGGAGATCGTATACTCTCTGTGGTCTCATGGTCCTGGTGATAAAAAGTGTAAAAGGGAGTCTTATATAGGAGGATTAACAAATAAATACCATGATGGAAAGAAAACCCAACATTCCACATGTCAAAATTGTGGGAAGAATCATCCTGGGGACTATCTAAATGGAACCAGGAGATGATTCAAATGTGGAAGAGATATGGGAATATGGCTATTAAATTCTGAAGTGATATGAAGAATATCACTAATGTGGAAGAATAAAGGAAAGTTAAGATAAAAACTCATCCTATAGTATAGTATTTCAACTATAAGGAACATGATAATTATGTAAACCACTACCCTAATCCAAGGTTGGTTGGAGGAAATAAAAAACAACCTCCAAGGTAGAAAGAGCATGTGCTATCACTTATACTGAGGTGGATCCCAAAAATAATGTGGTGATAGGTACAGTGGTTATTCATTCATGAATATAAATAATACTATTCGATTCTAGTTTTATGCATTATTTCATATCTTTCAAGTATATGAAAACTATTCAAACACCACCACCAAATATGGAGTTTGAGTTATCATTGAGAATAGATAATGGGGAAATTATTGCATCCAAAGTATATAACTCCTCCCCGATAAATGTTTGTCGACTGAACCTCCTATAAAATCTTTTCTTACTTATTTTGGTGGAGTTTTATTCTATTTTAGTCATAGATTGAATATCTTTATATAAAGGAAACATCAACTCTTGAGAAAGGGAGATCACTCTTTATATCCCAATGAATCCTCCAATTCTTTACAAGTGTAAGGATGAAGTTGAAACTCTTTCAGAATCATCATCTTAATTGTGGATATTATTATCTTATACACAAGAATATCTATCTTAAATGATTGATACCAAGGAGATAATCATTCTTAAATATATGCCCATTATGAGGGACTAAACTAATGTGTTCCCTGGTGAGTTGTTTGGTCTTCCCCCTAACAAAGAAGTTGAGTTATCAATTGACCTTATTCCTAGATATTTACTTATATCAAAGACACCTTATATAATGTTCACCATTGAGTTGAAATAACTTAAGAATCAATTACTGTAGAATCTGGACAAGGGTTTTATATGCGTGAGTGCTTCATCATGGGGTACACCTATCCACTTTTTCATGAAAAATGATGGATCAATTTTCTTTTTTATTGATTATTGGGAGCTCAAAAAAATAAATATAAAGAACAAGTATACCATATCACAAATATATGATGTGTTCGATCAATTACATGGGGCCAATTATTTCTCTAAGGTGAACCTTCAGTCAGGATATCACCAATTAAAGGTGAGGAATGAATATATTCCCATGAATGTGTTTCAAACGACGTATGGGCACTATGAGTTCATAGTGATGTAATTCGTAATCACTAATTCTCTAGAAATTTTCATGGATTTAATGAATATAGTCTTTAGAGATTACTTAGACTAATTTTTGGTACTCTTTCTTGACAATATTTTGATATACTCCAAGAAAAAGTAGGAATATGTGGAGCATTTTAATACTATGTTGAAGAATCTAAGAGGTCATAAAATTTATCAAAAGTATAGTAAATGTGAGTTCTTGATGGAGGAAGTATCATTCTTGGGGCATGTCATCACAAGCAGAGGAATATATGTGGATCCTTCCAAGATAAAGAAAATTGGGGAGTGGACAAGGTACATATCTATAACAGAGATCCATGGTTTTCTTGGTCTAGTTGTGTGTTACTGAATATTTGTGAATAACATATCATGATTGTCAAAACCACTAACAAAGATGACTCAAAATTGGGTAAAGATTTTTTTGACCAGGGAATGTGAAGACTACTTCAAAGAGTTGAAAAAAAGTCTTATCACTACACTAGTGATCACAATATCAACAAGTGGGGAACTATTTGTGGTGTAAAATGAAGCTGAATTGAATTTCTTTGGTTGTGTACTGATGTAAAATAAAAATGTGATAGCCTATACCTTAAGGAAGTTAAAAATACATGAGAAAAAGTACCCTATGCATGATCTAGAGTTGGTAGCTATGATATTTTCATTGAAAATCTGGTGAGATTATCTCTATGGGGAGATGTGTGAGATATATACTAATCATAAGAGCCTCAAATATATATTCACATAGAAAGAGCTAAATATGTTCCAGTAAGGATAATTAAATCTTATCAAAGATTGTGAATGCTTGATCCACTACCATCTCAATAAATAAAATATGTTTGTGGATGCTCTAAGTAGAAAGGGTCTTGTATCTTTATCAATGATTAGAATTGAAAATGGTAAAATATTCTTATACCTACAAGGGATGGACATGGGGATCGTTAAGGAATAAACACCATCAATCCTTTCTCAAATGATTTCTAAACCATACCTTGTGTAGAAAACAAAGGATGCTTAAAGAAATGATGTGTAAATACAGAAAATGGTGGAAGCTATTAGAAATGGGAAATCCCTAGAGTTCAAGATCAATGAGGTTGGAGTCATAATATTTGGGTCATGAATATGTGTATCATCCCATCCTTAGATAAAGTAAGATATTATGAATGATGCACATAGCTCAGCCTTATTTATTCCCCCAGGGAGCACCAAGATGAATCGAGGTCTCAAAAAAACTATTGGAGGGACAATATGGAGAAGGACATCACTGAATATAAATAAAAGTTCCTGGTATGTTATTAAGTGAATTAATAAAGAAAAAATTATAAAGGGATGATGAAACCATTACCCATACCAACACAGAAATGGAAAAACGCCCCCATGGACTTTGTCACTGGACTTCTGTAACGCCCCGACCCCAGTTACCCAGAGTCGGTGCATTATTACATAACATTGTCATGATCATAAGAAAGATCAAATCTCGAAAGACCGATTGGTTTAGTATACTTGGAATCACTAGATATATTCATAAAGTTTTACATTACAACATAAAGTGAAAAACTACTACAACAACATATTGTCTCCATAGTCCACACTATTATCCCCTCATAATATCCCTGTAGGTCATTCATAATTTACTTCTTCACATCCTGGGAAAAATAAAACATAGAAAAGGGGTGATCTCAAATGCCCAGTAAGGATAACAATATAGCGGAAACTTTCATAAATAAGAATAAACATTTAAGACAGTGTATAACTAAAAAAAAGCCTCTTAAACTTGAACTTCAATATAGTATGGAAAAAATAAAATGAAATAATTCCATTTACTTATTCACATGGATATTCTACTAATCTAATAATCACATGCAATATCAATAACCACTTTCATAATGATGGAATGCATAATGCCAAACTATCATAACCACATAGCCAAGGCCTCGTGCCAAGAATATAAATAATATTTTTCCAAGTCCTTGTGCCAACACACTAGTTTTTATCATGAGACCTACCGATGCATCGAGGAGATATAGCGGGATCCACCCGTCACATATTAAGTCCAATGCATTCCCATATGAAAAGGTTTAAACATAACATAATCATTCGTATTAAAACTATCATACGAAATGTAAATACTTTATCCATAAACCATGAATGGTATAAAAATAACACATCCACAGTCAAACATATCACAAAACCTTCAATACAATATAGAAGTTTTGTTTCATAATAAATCAACTTCAAATAAGTGTAAAATCCATCAAAGGATGTTGACATAGATGAAATCAAAACTCTTTTTAGAGAAATATCTCTTTTTATTTTGAAATAATTTAAGAGTCATATATTACTAAAATAAAAAAATTTCTTTGAAAATATTCTTATAATATTGTAAGGGAAGCTTCGAAGATTTTATAACGGCGTAAAATTGCCACATCCACCGTATAAGTTAAAAAAACATTCTTACCTTAATTCTGTCGAAAAGGTTAAAAAGCACCTTATTTGGAAAATGACGGAAAGATTCCTTTATAAACCTCTTATAAAAACTAAAACAAGTGTATAAATGACTTTAACCCATATTCTTGTAAATAGTAAAAATGTTTTGAAATACATTTTTAAGAAACATGGATTTCGATGATAAATAGATCTCAGTAGATTATTACGTATAAAAAACCTTGGATAATGAAGAGATTGTGAAATAACCCTTACCAATTTGGTAACTTATGAAACATAAACCCCATGAAAGAGGTATCATACAAATAATATGTAAATACACATAAATTAAAGTGTATTATAGAAAGAATATAATTATGGGCAGTACATACACCACACAAAAGGTAATAGTGGCAATATGGCATGAATCTCACGGGAATAAGGAGTGAGATGAAAACACCATACCTTGTACTTTTCCTTGGTTGGGTAGGTTAAACTCCTGTATAATGGTGAAATAATTGTTATTAAATTATACAAGAATCATATATATTAATATTATATCATATATGATCTTTTAACATTGATTTGTTAATAATATCTTAGTATTATCGTTGTTTCGGGTGTTAACTTACTCGTTTTCTTTTATATGTTTTGCTACGCAAGCCATGTTTGTCATGGATAGGTTGTATCTTATTCATATCCAGAATGATATCGAGTCCTTAAACATTATTTTTAAATCATCAAATGATAATTATACTTGAATGGATACGATGGAGAATGAATCTCATCGCATTCATGGAGACGGTAGTCCGTACATACGCATGAGCGACAATATTATTATTTTGATATTAAAGTAATATATAATTGGATGGTATAACATATATATAGAATAATTATCATGTTATATTTATTATTTACATGAGTTACACATCATTATTATACCCATCCAAATAATAATTTATTGAATAACAATTACACCACGACGTGGAGACGGTAAGCCGTACGTACGCACGTATGGTGACATGTTATTCAAAGGATGGATAGAATATTGAATATGGTTGTACCATATTTATAATAACATCACAGTATATATAAGATACTGGAGTTATTATTTTAGAATGGTAATAACAAAGAAAGAAGAAGTGGAAGAAGAAAGGAACTTGAAAAAGGGTGGTGAAATCATTACCTCTTCTTCAGGTACTTCCTTTTGATTTGATCAAAAGGGATCTTTGGTTTGATTTATGACTAAAGTAAGGCCTCTAGGATTAAGTGAGGGAAGTTGAGAGAGTATTTGGGCAGATGTTGGCTGAACCAAAAGGCTTTGAAGGTGTTATCTAATGAGAAGGGAGAGTGCCCATTTATAAGAGGGGTGAGGGGCACCTTTGGAAAAGCTAGAAATATTATTTTATAATAAATTCATATTCGGTTTCTAATGTCTCAAAAGTGGATTATTTAAAGGTTAATGTGGAGATGGGTCGAAAAACACTTAACCAATAGAATTTATACAGGTTTGGGTCATTATATTAACCTTATCTTTAAGTATCAACTCTTAGTTAATTAGGTTCACTTTTACAATGTCTCTTTGTATTTTTATATTATATGGTTAATAAACTTACCATATACATCCAAGAGACCCCCAAGTGGTCCATTAATGATAAAACTATCATGATATAAGTATCTTGGACGAACCTTAGATTTTTAGGAATTTAATATCAATTAATAATATAATATTTTTTTTAAAAACTCTTTTATGTCAATTTTGACACTATTCAATAGTTGATTTTTGTGAAACTCATAACAGAATGATTACTTTAAAAAAAGTCAATTAAATCAATCTTAATATGTAATATTATCCTATAAAATTAGTTTAATTCATAAAAAGTCTGAAATTATTTTTATTTGGGTATTTGTAATATCAATTATTTTAATTTTTTACTATTATTGTAATTACTGCATCATCATTGTTTCATAAATAAATTAGATTATTTATTGTCTAAAAATTATAAATTAAATATAATTATGTAGGAAATTTTTTTATATTTCTAATTAATATTTATATTCAAAAATAAAACATATATAACCCTATGTAAAAATTGTTTTTCTAAAAGATATATACTTGTGTCATTTTTGTATTCATTTTAACTTAATTAAAATAAAGTGTCCCTATCACTCACAAGTGGCACCATGGGGTCCCAAAATTGACCCAAAGATTCCTATGGTCCAACATGTATCAAAAAATAAGGTTAGGACACGTTTTATGGTAATTGTTTATTATTATAATATTATTTTTTAACCCTTATTTACCGGATTTACCCTTTAACCATGGTAAATAAAATATTTACCGAAGTAATTATTCAAAATGTGTAAAAATAAAAGTAACCTATTTACACAATTTGAACATCCTGATTCCAAATATGGATTCCATTTTTCTAAATTCAAAACATAGAAGTGGAAGAAATTAATTTAAAATTAATTCCTGTTTTCTAAACAAAAAGCGTGTTTTTAAGATATAATAACTATCAAAAGATTGATACTTGTTTATGTTCGGTTTAATTGTGAAATTATGTCCAATGACCAACATTGTATTAAATGGTAAAAATATATTCTAAATATACTTTAAAACCACTAAAATTCATAATTTATCAATATAAATTATTATGATTAAAAAATTCGTTTTTAATTAAAATTTAGTAATTTTCACTATTCATCAAAATATTAAAGTTATCCGAAAAGTACCAAAATTTCACCTTAGGATAAATTCGATATTCTGAATCCAAAAATGAATTCCATTTTGAAATATAAAATATATATAATTTCAAAAATTAGGTATTACTATTCATAACGGCTAGTTTGATTTGTTATGGTGTGTTAGAACTCGGTGTTGTGTACAACACATGCTATCACATTATTCAAAGAGAAGCGTACCGTAGAAGCTTGAGGTGTTACATTCTCCCCTCCTTCAAATAATTTCATCCTCGAAATTTCTAGAATATTATCGCCTGAAAAGACTCTGGTGGTTCTTCATCATAAGTTCCCCGGGTTCCCACATTGCCTCTTCCATCTTATGGTTTCTCCACAAAACTTTTACCAGACGCGTCGTCCGGTTTCTCAGCACTTGTTCTATCGTATCAAGAATTCTAACGGGCTCTTCGCAATAAGACAGATCGGGTTCCAGTTCTAATTCCTCATAGGTTAGTACATGCGTTGGGTCAGCCATGTATTTTATCAATAGAGATACGTGGAACACATCGTGAACTATGGAGAGACTTGGCGGTATTGCCAATCGATAAGCTACCGCCCCAATTCGTTCGAGAATTTCGAAAGGTCTGATGTACCTGGGACTCAATTTACTGTTCTTACCAAAACGTATGACTCCCTTCCATTGAGATACCTTCAGGAAAACATGATCACCGACTTGAAATTCAAAATCCTTCCTTCGATTATCGGCATAGCTCTTCTTCCTACTTTGAGCTTCTTTGATGTGATTTTGGATTACCTTCACCTTTTCCATCGTTTCCTCCACCAATTCTAGGCCTACAAGTTTTCTTTCACCAACATCATCCCAAAAGGTTGGTGTACGACATCTCTTTTCGTATAACGCTTCATATGGTGCCATCTGAATACTCGAATGGAAGCTATTGTTATAGGAAAATTCTACCAGAGGTAAATATTGATCCCACATACCATGAAGGTCAAGTGAGCATGATCTCAACATGTCTTCTAAGGTTTGAATAGTTCATTCCGATTGTCTGTCTATCTAAGGGTGGTAGGCAGTGCTCAAATGAAGTTCAGTATCCAGGGATTTCTGAAGACTCTTCCAGAATCTTGAAGTAAAACGGGGATCACGATCAGAAACAATTGATTGGAGTACTCCATGAAGTCTCACAACTTCATTAATATACAGTCTTGATAGATGTTCCATTGGTAGATATTCTCTTATAGAAAGAAAATGTGCTGACATGGTAAGACGATCAAGAATAACCCATATTGCATCGTTCCTTCTAGGAGTCTTTGGTAGCCCCATGACAAAGTCCATCGTAATATTGTCCCATTTCCACTCCGGTATGGGAAGAGGTTGCATGACTCCTCCAGGTTGTTTCCTTCTAGCTTTTACTTGTTGACAAACCATACATCTTGACAAAAAATCAGCAATCTCCCTCTTCATGTTGTCCCACCAAAAATGTTCCTTCAAATCTATATACATTTTGGTGCTCCCAGGGTGTATATAGAAATTGGAACTATGAGAATCTTCAAACAATTCCCTTTTTAGATCAGGTATATCGGGAACACAAAGTCTCTTCCCGAATTTCAAAATTCCATCTTCATACACAAAGTCTCTCAATCTCCCATCATTCACAGCTTTAATATTCTTTTGAAATTCTTCATCATCGGTCTGAGAACTCTTAATCCTTTCTAGTAAATATGGTTTGACAACCATTTGAAAAATCATTGATGTTTCACCTTCCCTGGTTATTCCCATGTCCATCTTCACTAGATCCATGAAAATTGGATCCCTCTCAATTCTCATATTGTTCAAAACTCCATGGTCTTTTCTGCTCAAAGCAACTGCCACCTTTTTTGCCTTCCCCAGGTGGTAGTGTATCGTACAATCATAATCTTTGAGTAATTCAAGCCATCTCCTTTGCCTCATGTTGAGTTATTTTTGTGAGAAAATATACTTCAAACTCTTGTGATCAGTATAAATCTCACATTTTTTACCATAGAGGTAGTGCCTCCATATCTTCAAATCAAATATCACAACTGATAACTAAAGATCATGAGTAGGATAGTTTTTCTCATGAATTTTCAACTATCGTGATGAATAGGCAATAACCCTATCATTCTGCATAAGGACACAACCAAGTCCTTTCTTCGATGCATCACTATAAATAACGAACCAATCATTCCCCGATGGTAGAGTCAATATAGGAGCATTGACTAATCTTCTCTTTAGTTCTTTGAAACATTCTTCACACTCTTTTTTCCAAACAAATTTAACCCCTTTATGTGTGAGCTTCGTTAATAGGTTTGCCAATCGGGCAAAATTCTGGACGAAACGTCGATAATAACCTGCCAAACCAATAAAACTATGTACCTCAGTTATACTCGTAGGTGCTGGCCATTCTTGAATTGCCTTGGTCTTAGAAGGATCAACATAGATTCCATCTTTAGAGACAATATGGCCAAGAAAAGAAATCTCCTGAAGCCAGAATTCACAATTGGTAAACTTCCCATATAATTCATGTATTCTTAGAGTCTTTAGGATAATGCACAAGTGGTTTTCACGATCTTAGTAGCATTTGAAGTATACCAAGATATCATCAATAAATACCACCACAAATTCATTAAGATATTCCATGAAAACTCTATTCATCAGATCCATGAATACAAAGGGTGCATTAGTTAATCCAAAAGGCATTACTGTAAACTCGTAATGCTCGTACCTGGTTCGAAATGTTGTCTTTGGAATGTCTTCCTTCTTCACACACAACTGATGGTATCCAGATCGAAGGTCAATCTTTGAAAAGTATTGAGATCTATGCAGTTGGTCAAATAAATCATTTATACGAGGTAGGGGATACTTTTTCTTTATTGTTATAGCATTTATCTCCCTGTAGTCGATACATAACCTCATAGATCCATCTTTCTTTTTAACAAAAAGAACAGGGGCTCCCCATGGAGAAACACTAGGGCGAATAAATCCCTTATTACACAATTCCTCTAGTTGTTTCTTTAGTTTGACTAATTCCACAGTGGCCATTCTATAAGGGGTCTTCGATATAGGCCTTGATCCAGGAATTAAATCAATGGAAAACTCAACTTCTCGTTCTGGAGAATGTCCAGGTAAATATTCTGGAAATACATCTACATATTCTTTCATAACAGGTACATCCTCTATTTGAACATTCCTTTCCTCACCCACAGTTAATTCATTCTCTTCCTCCCCAATAATTGAATTTAGTTGAGCTACTGGGGGTGGATCTAGATAAGAATTAGGTGGTGACAATTCTTCTCTAAAGATAAGGTGTTCCTTATCATCATCATCAAGAATCGTAACCTCTTTATTCTTGCAATAAATCTTTTCATCATAGTCTGAAATCCAGTCTATACCGAGGATTATATCTAACTCAATCATAGGTATGACGATGAGATTAGTAGATAAAAAACATTTATGTTCTCTAATGGGGACTGATTCACAAAACTTTGTTGCAATGATACTTCCCTTAGGAGTTTTAACTGACAACTCCCTTGTTAAATCAAATTGGAAATATCTAATTTTCTTAGCAAACTGGGAAGATATGAAACAATGCGATAATCCAGAATCAAATAATGCATTTTCTAAACTTGAGGAAACCATTAAATTACCTGCCACAACGTCTTTCGGAGCTTCTACCTCAGTAGTAGTGATAGCATAAGCTTGGACTTGATCCCTTGGCCTTTTCTGAGGTAAGTTCTCTTGATGCTTAGGACATTCATTTTCATAATGCCCCATCTCCCTGCAATTGTAGCACTGAACATTGGTAGCTTCCTTCTTCCCCTTGCAATCACAAGCTTGGTGGCCTTTTTCACCACACTTGTAACAGACTCTCGTTCCCTTGAAGAAGGTACCGGGGTGTTTCTTACCACATTTACCACAGGATGGATATTCAACCTTTCCCTTATTCCCCTTATTTCCATTCCTAGATTGATCAGCATATCTCTTCTTCTCTCGATTTGCTTTAAAGTAATAAGACATAGAGAATTCCTTTTCAGTCTTGATAGCACATGAGACAATGTCTTCGTACGTCGAGAAGGATTGTGAGACTAATGCTCGACGGAGAAATGGTTTTAACCCATTAAAGAAATGATCAGTCTTACTTCTTGGGTTACGTATATAATCTCTATCATACCTTTCTAACCTTGAAAAGTTAGCCTCATACTTTGCGACATTCTCATCCTCCTTTTTTCTCAGACTCAGAAATTGCCTTTCCATAACTGCTCAATGGTCACGAGGAAAGTATTTTTCTAAAAACAGATCTTTGAACTCCCTCCATTCCATATTTGATACTTAATCATCTTCCTTCATGTTTTAAATCAATGACCACCATTGATCAGCATCTCCATTGAGGCGGTAAACTGCCATGATAACTTTTTCCCTTCACTACTCCCCAAAGCCTGAAATACTTTCTCTAGGGAATTTATCCATTGCTCAGCTACTAAGGGATTTTTAATCCCATTGAACATTGGTGCTTGTTGCCTCATGAATCGATCTTACATTGATCCTCCACGCTATGGATCAGGGTGCTCCATACGGGTAAGGTTATTATTCATAACCTGAGTGAGTTGTCCCAGTATGGTGATTAGCTGATCGGCACTAGTTGCATCACCAGCTCCAATATAATTATCTTGAGTAGGAGGGAAATCCCTACATAGAGTGCGTGCATTGATACAGTTTCTATTTCTTCCACTAGGTGCCATTTCTAAACAATAGCATAAACTAGATCTGTTTATGAATCATAATACATAATCCCGTACTTATAAAACACTTAACATAAATTGAACTATTTATGGATATAAACCTTAATCATAAAAATGTTTTCTTTGACGAAGTATATACTCATAAACCCTTCATAATTATTTGTAAAGAAAATGAGAGTTATCCTAAGCATATCCCCCAGGAGTGTCGTAACCAAGAGTATAGCAAGGCCCATAATCGTGCACCAGTTCCTGTTCAAGTCTAGCTCAAAGTGGTGTTTTCGAGTTTTACCCCTAGGTACATCTGTGCCAGATCCGCCTCTACCTGCTTGTATCCAAACAGGGATGTATTGCTCGGAAAACTCACAAAATCTATACAATACCAAAATTCTAGGAATTTCTTCTATACTAATCCTCAAAGTTCATCTTAGGTCTACGTGCTCTAATCAGAGTTTATCTAAATCTAGCTTCCAAGGTTTGTACTAAACTTCCTTTGATACCAACTGTAACACCCCGACCCCAGTTACCCAGAGTCGGTGCATTATTATATAACATTGGCATGATCATAAGAAAGATCAAATCTCAAAAGACCGATTGGTTTAGAATCCTTGGAAACACTAGATATACTCATAAAGTTTTACATTACAACATAAAGTGAAAAACTACTACAACAACATATTGTATCCATAGTCCACACTATTATCCCCTCATAATATCCCTGCAGGTCATTCATAATTTACTTCTTCACATCCTTGGAAAAATAAAACATAGAAAAGGGGTGAGCTCAAATGCCCAGTAAGGATAACAATATATCAAAAACTTTCATAAATAATAATAAACATTTAAGGTAGTGTATAACTAAAACAAAAGCCTTTTAAACTTGAACTTCAACATAGTATGGAAAAAATAAAATGAAATAATTCCATTTACTTATTCACATGGATATTCTACTAATCGAATAATCAAATGCAATATCAATAACCACTTTCATAATGATGGAATGCATAATGCCAGACTATCATAACCACATAGCCAAGGCCTCGTTCCAAGACTACAAATAAGATCTTTCCAAGGCCTTGTGACAAGACACTAGTTTGTCTCATGAGACCTACCGATGCATCGAGGAGCTATAGCGGGCTCCACCCGTCATATATTAAGTCCAATGCATTCCCATATGAAAATGTTTAAACATAACATAAACATTTGTATTAAAACTAGCATACAAAATGTAAATACTTCATCCATATACCATGAATGGTATAAAAATAACACATCCACAGTCAAACATATCACAAAACCTTCAATACAATATAGAAGTTTTGTTTCATAATAAATCAACTTCAAATAAGAGTAAAATCCATCAAAGGATGTTGACATAGATGAAATCAAAACTCATTTTAGAGAAATATCTCTTTTTATTTTGAAATCATTTAAGAGTAATATATTTCTAAAATAAAATATTTTTTTTGAAAATATTCTTATAAGATTGTAAGGGAAGCTTCGATGATTTTATAATGGCGGAAAATTTCCACACCCGCCGTATAAGTTAAAAAAACATTCTTACCATAATTATGTCGAAAAGGTTAAAAAGCACCTTGTTTGGAAAACGACGGAAAGATTCCTTTATAAAACTCTTATAAAAAGTCAAACAAGTGTATAAATGAATTTAACCCATATTCTTGTAAATAGTAAAAATGTTTTGAAATTCATTTTTAAGAAACATGGATGTGGATGATAAAGAGATCCCAGTAGATTATTACGTATAAACAACCTCGGATAATGAAGAGATTGTGAAATAACCCTTACCAATTTGGTAACTTACGAAACATACACCCCATGAAAGATGAATCATACAATGAATATGTAAATACACATAAATTAAAGTGTATTACAGAAAGAATATAATTATGGGCAGTACATACACCACACAAAAGGTAATAGTGGCAATATGGCATGAATCTCACGGGAATAAAGAGTGAGATGAAGACCCCTTACCTTGTACTTTTCCGTGGTTGGGGTAGGTTAAACTCCTATATAATGGTGAAATTATTGTTATTAAATTATACAAGAATCATATATATTAATATGATATCATATATGATCTTTTAACATTGATTTGTTAATAATATCTTAGTATTATCATTGTTTCGGGTGTTAACTTCCTCGTTTTCTTTTATATGTTTTGTTACACAAGCCATGTTTGTCATGGATATGTTGTATCTTATTCATATCCAGAATTATATCAAGTCCTTAAACATTATTTTTAAATCATAAAATGATAATTATACTTTAATGGATACGATGGAGAATGAATCTCATCACGTTCGTGGAGATGGTAGTCCGTACGTACGCACGAGCGACAATATCATTCTTTTGATATTAAAATAATATATAATTTGATAGTATAACATATATACAGAATCATTATCATGTTATATTTATTATTTACATGAGTTACACATCATTATTATACCCATCCAAATAATAATTTATTGAATAACAATTACACCACGACGTGGAGATGGTAAGCCGTACGTAGGCACGTATGGTGACATGTTATTCAAAGGATGGATAGAATACTGAATATGGTTGTACCATATTTATAATAACATCACATTATATATAATATACTGGTGTTATTATTTTTTAATGGCAATAACAAAGAAAGAAGAAGTGGAAGAAGAAAGGAACTTGAAAAGGGGTGGTGAAATCATTACCTCTTCTTTGGGTTCTTCCTTTTGATTTGATCAAAAGGGCTCTCTGGTTGGATTTATGACTAAAGGAAGGCCTCTTGGATTAAGTGAGGGAAGTTTAGAGAGTATTTGGGTAGAGTTTGGCCGAACCAAAAGGCTTTTAAGGTGTGAGTTAATGAGAAGGGAGAGTGCCCTTTTATAAGAGGGGTGAGGGGCACCTTTGGAAAAGCTAGAAATATTATTTTATAATAAATTCATATTCGGTTTATAATGGCTCCAAAGTGGATTATTTAAAGGTTAAGGTGGGTATGGGTCGAAAAACACTCAACCAATATAAGTTATACAGGTTTGGGTCATTATATTATCCTTATCTTTAAGTATTAACTCTTAGTTAATTAGTTTCACTTTTACAATATCTCTTTCTATTTTTATATTATATGGTTAATAAACTTTCCATATACATACAAGAGACCCCCAAGTAGTCCATTAATGATACACCTATCATGATATAAGCCTCTTGGCCGAACCTTAGATTTTAAGGAATTTAATATCAATTAATAATATAATATTTGTTTTAAAAACACTTTTATGTCAATTTTGACACTTTTCAATAGCTGATTTTTTTGAAACTCATAACAGAATTATTACTTCGAAAAAGTTAAATAAAAGCACTCCTAATATGTAATATTATCCTAGAAAATTAGTTTAATTCATAAAAAGTCTGAAATTATATTTATTTGGGTATTTATAATATCAATTATTTTAATTTTTCACTATTATGGTAATTACTGCATCATCATTGTGTCATAAATAAATTAACTTATATAATGTCTAAAATTTATAAATAAAATCTGATTATGTATAAAATCGTTTTATCTTTCTAATGAATATTTATAGTCGAAAATCCAACATATATATCCCTATGTAAAATTTGTTTTTCTAAAAGATATATGCTTGTGTCATTTTTGTATTCATTTTAACTTAATTAAAATAAAGTGTCCCTATCACTCACAAGTGGCACCATGGGGTCCCAAAATCGACCCCAAGATGCCTATGGTCGAACATGTATCAACCAATAAGGTTAGTACACGTTTTACGGTAATTTGTTATTATTATAATATTATTTTTTAACCCTTATTTACCGGATTTACCCTTTAACCATGGTAAATAAAATATTTACCGAAGTAATTATTCAAAATGTCTAAAAATATAAGTTACCTATTTACACAATTTGAACATAATTATTCCAAATATGGAATCCATTTTTCCAAATTCAAAACACATAAGTCGCAGAAATTAATTTAAAATTAATTCCCGCTGTCAAAACAAAAAGCGTGTTTTTAAGATATAATAACTATCAAAAGATTGATACTTGTTTATGTTCGGTTTAATTGTGAAATTATGTCCAATGACCAAAATTATATTAAATGGTAAAAATATATTTTAAATATACTTTAAAACCACTCAAATTCATAATTTATCAATATAAATTATTTCGATTAAAAAAGTCGTTTATAATAAAAATTTAGTAATTTTCACTATTCATCAAAATATTAAAGTTATCCGAAAAGTACCAGAATTTAACCTTAGGCTAAATTCGATATTCTGAATCCAAAAATGAAGTCCATTTTGAAATATAAAATTTATATAATTTCAAAAAGTAGGTATTACTATTCATAACGACTAGTTTGATTGGTTATGGTGTGTTAGAACTCAGTGTTGCGTACAACACACGTTATCACATTATTCAAAGAGAAGCGTACCGTAGAAGCTTGGGGTGTTACAACTTCTAAATCCATATAGAGGAAAAAATGTTATATGGGTTATTGTGGATCATCTTATAAAGACATCTCACTTTATCACAATTCTAGAGGACTTCTCACTCGATTAACTTTCATGGATATATATCAGAGAAGTGGTAAGGTTGTAAGGAGTACCACTATCAATTGTATCCAATCATGATCTGAAATTCACCTCCAAGTTCTGGAAAAATCTATAATATGCTCTAAACATTGATTTGAACCATAGAATGGCACATCATCCTCAAAATGATGGCCAATATAAGTGGATGATACAAACACTGAGAGACATGTTGAGAAAATTTTATATGGAATTCAAGGGATGATGGGACTAACATCTACCTCTTGTTGAGTTCTCTTATAATAAAAGTTCCCACTCCAGCATCTAAATGTCCCCTTATGAATCTCTTTAAGGGAAAAGGTGCAGAAGACTAGCATTATGGTATGAATTTCATCAACATAAGTTTCTCAGACCTGAAATGGTTAAATAAATGGCGGAAAAGGTGAAAACTATTCAAAAGTTCATCAAGGTAGCCCAAAGTCAACAGAAGAGTTATGCAGAAAATTTTCAATGAGACCATGAGTTTGAGGTTAGAGGCTTGGTATTCCTTTACATTTCTCTATGTAAAGGGATCCTGATATTTTTAAAGAAAGGAAATCCAAGTCCCAGGTACATCTTCTCCTACGATATTCTTGATCTTGTTAGATCATTGACCTATAGACTAGCACTATTACCTACCATTTCTCATGTACACGATGTATTCCATGTATCCCTCTTGAGGAAGTAAATATTGGATCCCTCACATGTACTGAGTTCTGAGGTGTTACAGTTGGAGAATGATCTCTCTAATGAGGTGTAGTTAGTGAAGATCATTAACCATAGAGATAAAGTTCAATGAAACAAGACTACTCACCTTGTCAAAGTATTATAGATTAACCATAAGTAATAAGAGGCTACATGAGAAACAAATTAAAAGATTAAGGATAAATACCCTCACTTGTTTTCACCATAGTATGTAAAACAAAATTTTGAAGGTGAAATTTCATAAGGGAGGAAGAATGTAATAACCCAAAATTATATCAATGAAATTTCCCTTCTTATAATCATCTTATATAGTATAAATCCTATAAAATAAAATGGATAACACAACAAAAGTTTTATAAATGATGAATGAATGGGATGAGAGGTATTTCTAGAATTTAAGGTACCTATACCAAGGGAATGATAACTTCACCTTTGGAATAGTAATATAACCCTCATGAATAGTAATCTAGACAATGGAATAGTAACCTCACTCATGAAAGTATATTAATTAAATTTAGGCATATTATAAATTATAATGTGATATAATTATATCATAGTATAATTAAATAAATTTTTTAGAAATTATTAATTAAGTGTTGATATTTTAAAAAATATAAATGTTTATTTTCAATTTTATAATTAATATAATGATTAAAATAAATTATTTTCAAAAAATGTATTATTAAATTAATCTTTTTTTCTTATAATAATAAGATAATTTTACGGGACCTTAAATAATTTTTCAAAGTCTTATAAAATCAGTTATAATTATAATATTGGTATTTTCGAAATAAATGATGTTTTTAATTAAAAATTAAATTTCTCATACTTATAAAATTATTTTCATAAAATAGAGTTAATTTTTAAATTCTAAACATAGAAAAATATTTAGGGTTAATTTTTGGTTTTTTTCTAAAATATATGAATTTTTTGTGAATAATAAAAAATGATAATTTATGACAAAAGCTAAATACATGAATTGTTGAGTCATATATAATTTATGGATGATATAATCCCATAATATCAAAATATACTTAATTAATTTAATATATTTAGTGACAATTATAAAACTATTCATATTCCTGTGGAAAAATAACAAACTAATGAATAAAATAATGAGAAAACGCCCCTCTCCTCCACTATAAATACCACACCTCACCACCTCTTCTCCTCACACCTTACAAAATTTGAGCATTGTAAAATTTATTAACAATACTATTCCCAAGTATCTCCCACATTTTTATGATTCCTTGGTCTCATTAACATACCAAACCCTTTTCCCTAAGTAGGTTCTCAAAGAGGAGAAAATCAAGAGTTAAAATCCTCTTTCTTTTTCTTTAAATTTATTTTCAATTTATTTTATTCTCTTATTATATCCACACCTACCCTTATCCAAGTAAAATAATAATTATATTATATTTAATATTATTTAATACAATTTTTTTATTGAATAACCCATCACCATTTCTTTTCCCCTCTCATTTTATACTAAAAATTAAAACATCATCTCTGAGGTGTTGATTTATCAGCTTCTTAGATGATGTGTTTTTGTTTTTAAATAATTTCTTCAAGGATGGTCATAAAACAATTTTATGGTTAAATAGGATTATAATATATTTATTACAGCCTATTTAATTTTCTAGAACCATTATAAATACAAGATATTAATTAATAAAACAAAACTGGTTCATGATGATCAAAAAACACCAAAATAATCTAAACGATTATCATTAATTTTTTATCTAATGAATCATCCTCACATATAGAAAAAATGATATATAATACCATTTGATATTATTAAAGATCATTAAAAATTTATAATTTCAATTCTGTACAACTATTCTCATTTTACATGATTTTCCATAAATGTATTCAAGTAAACCGATCATGAAAACCAAGGAAACAACTACTCCCGAATGATAAAATTGTATCTTATAACTCATATAAAAGGGAATAATTGAAATTAATAAAATTATAATAAATAAAATAAATGTAGAAAATTTTATTAATTAATTAGTTAATTAATATATTTAATTTTATTATCTACTACATTAAGATCAAGTGCAGAACACTTTCGAACATAAGGCAAGGGATTCTTTCTAAACCTCCATTTTTCCTTCAAGTCGCACTTTCTCTCTCATTACCCTAATGTAATTCTTATTTATTTTTATATAATTATTATAAATTATATGTATATATTTCTAAAGTCATGTATCTAGATCATTTCTTCCTTCTTTGAAGTGGAAATACATGTTTTAAAATGGTTCCCTTCTCAATTATTTCTCATAAGCAAGCCTGATCAAAGGGAACATCCCGATTTATTACCCATTTTCAAGTTCACTCAATAATCTATTTTATGTCACCATTATTATTCTAAAATCACTCATTTTATCATTCAGAACTATATTTTTACATTTATGGTTTTATACAAACAATTATTCCTTTTTTGTTTTAAGTAATCTTTAATATTTTCCTTAAATCGCAGTAAGATATTTTATTTTCAAACATTATTAGAGACTCTTTTTATATATTTTCACTTTATTTTGACATCACTTATCATGATATATGACTATTTTTATTTATTAATGTCCATGTATTATTTAAATCCATTCTTTAATGGAAAACATTACGATATTCTATTTTTTATGCCTTTTGACATGATTATGATACCCAATACATTCCATGGGTAACCCTAATGTTTATGTTTGATTCCTTATATATGATTCATTATGTGGAATAAATATTCATGAACATATTATTATGGGTGAAATTAGATATAACTCTAATACACTGGGCAATTTTTAGTCTCATGATACATCATGTGCAATGGTCTGGGTGGTTAACCTTGACTTGTGCTCCATGTGCTGCAGTCTTGGTGGTTAGCCTTGATCCATGCTCCATTTAAAACGTTCTTGGTGGTTAACCTTGTCTCATGCTCCTGCATATTAAATAATCCTTGAATCATGCTTATTTCATGGTATATGTTTTTTTCACATCTTCTATTATACCATGATTACATATTTTATGTTCCCTTATGTATATTTATGCCCATTTATGCAATGATGTTATGCCTTCTAACCCATGTGTTATTCTTTATTAAAATTATTATTCACTTTATGGGATTTTTAGATCATCCCTTTTGTTCATGTATTCCTCAGGTTATCCTATGTAGATGTAAGGTTTCAAAGGGTGTTAAGATCTCATTATTAATATTAAATAAATGATTTTTTATTTTGGTTTCATGTTTTCTAATTATTTATCTAATATTCCAATGAAACTATAAATTACAATCCTTGGTTTAAATTTTAATTCCAATTATGCTTAAAATAATGTAATAATATGTGTAAAAGGATAGGGGCTCTATAACCCCTTTCTGGGTGAGCGCTGTCATGGCTAAACCAAGCTAAGAGAAATTTCGAACAACCCTCTTGCAATACCCATCCAGGCCTAAAAAGCATATGATTTCAAAAACATTCTTCAGTTGTTCCCATGAAATCGCCACACATAACTTCTCAGGGTCCAACAAAACCCTTTTCTCTAAGATCACATGGCCCAGAAACTTTACCTCCATGATCCATAAGGTGCACTCAGAAAACTTATTAAAGAGATGATGATCTCAAAGGGTTCCTAGCACAATTTTCAAATGTTGTTCATGCTCCTATTCAATATTAGAATAGATCAGGATGTCATCCACAAATACCACAACAATATAATTTAGATACTAATGTAACACCCTATTCATAAGTGTCATAAAGGCTGCTAGATAATTTTTCAATCCAAAATAAATTTCCAAGTACTCAAAATGGCCGTACCTACTTTGGAATGTTATTTTCAGAACATCCTTTTCTCTTAATCTGACTTGATGATAACCAGAAGTAAAATAAATCTTGTAAAACCACTATTAACCCTTAGTATAATAAAAAAGGTCATCAATAGAGGGTAAAAGATACTTTTTCTTGATTGTTTCCTTATTTAGATTTCGGTAATCAATGCACAACCAGACAGATCCATCAGTATTTTTCTACAAACAGAAATGGGGTGGCCTAAGGTGAGACACTTGGGAAAATGAATCCTTTGGATTAAAAATCATCCATTTGTACCTTTAATTCCCTCAAATCAGTTGGGGATACATAGTAAAAGGAAATAGATATTGGTTGGGTTCCCGATGCCAAATCAATGGAGAATTACACATCCTGCTCCGTACGCAAACCAAAGAAGTCCTATAGAAAAACCACTTAGAACTCATCCACAATGTGAGGTAATATACTCTTAAGAGCATCATTATCATCCTTCAATGAAAGTGATGGGATCTGAAAGAAAATATTTCCCAACTCTTGAAGTAGTGGTCCAAAACGTCCTGATTGAGGATCTCATTCACCTTGAAAAACTTGGGTTCTACCATCGGGTTCCACAAAACCTACTCATCGTCGATAACAATCGATGTGAACCTGAAAATGCACCGTCCAATCTATACTAAGGATCACATCAAAAAAGGTTCATTTCCAAAACTATAAAATCCCATTCCTACTCAACCCCCGACATGGTGAGTTCACAAGATAGAAACCTGAGACCCTACTCTCATTTATTACCAAGCGGTGTTTCCAACTCCATCACACATGGAATATGTTAAGTTGAAAACATTATCAGATACACAATATGGGAAGAAATAAAATAAAATAAAGCATTGGTATCATATATAACAACATCTAAATAATATGAAATAATAATGGTACCTCGAACTATCGCATGCCCTATATCTAATTCCATTGTTGCTCGATCCACCGCATGAAGTCTCCTCATCTTAGCCTGATCTGGAGAATCAAAAATAAACCACGGCTCTACCCTGAATGGACTCTTCCTAGAAGATGATCCAACCATGCTTCCATGCCATCCAAACCGATAACCCATTGTCTTTGATGGTTCTGTTCGGGCTGATATCCCTTTGAAAGTTAAAGATCGTGCACAACTCTGATATGGGCTTGAAACCTTGCAAAATCACAAGAAATTACCCATATCTCCACACTTGTTACAAGGTCTAGGTGGAGATGAACATGATGATCGCATATTCTATAATTTCCCACACTAATGGAACACAACCAACCCAGCATTAGAATCAATAAATGAAGGCATCTATGAACGATGGATTGAACTTCCACCTCCCTTCTTCACCTACTCATCCAACTACCTTTTTTATTAAATGAAGTTCCACTACCCACTACTTACACTACTCTATAGATACCACACTTTCTTCCTCAATAAATTTATACCATCATATCACAATCAACTGCCTGAGCATAAGTTTTCATCTTGAACAAGAAAGCCTAATATCATATTTCTGGCCTCAACCCCATCTCAAACTTCTAATCCTTCATCTAATCATTGAAAAATAACTCAGGTGCTTACAGAACAAGCTCTGAAAAGTGGTTTGAATACTCCATCATAATCTGGTCTCCCTAGATAAGATCCAAAAACTCTTGGGATCTAGAAAATTCCAAACTTTTAAGACAATACTACTCATTTAAAATGACCTTAATGTATTTACAAACCTTCTACCCATTCTTTCCAGCATTCACTACTGAGTCCCATCACTTACGATGGGGACCTTCCAACATGAAATAAGTACACTTTACTATGACCAACTTAGAACTATAAAGAAACTCAAACATCCTCTCAAACTTATCAAGCCACTCCTCTGATTCTTGAAGTTCCATGCTACCTCGAAAAGAATGATGATTTTTCTTGAGTAACTCCTAATTTTTTCATTTTTGGGACCTGGTTTAGCTTCCTTAACCTGAGATAGACCAGATCCCACTCTTTTTCCCAAATCTTGGATATCCCGAACCACTACTTACACTACTCTCTGATCGATTGATGAGGGAGAAATCTCTCCAGACTCTTCTCACAATTTCATAGAAAGTCTTTGAGGAGGTATATTTCTATAACAAGAAACAACCATAAATAAAACCATCAATACAACCATTAAAAAATCATTCATCAATAACAAAAAATAGCAACACTTCCATAAATCAAAACATAACCAAACCCAACATAATAGAAATTCAAGACAAACCATGCCACCCCACCCGATGCCCATATATAGTTTGTAGCCTGTACATCTCACCTAGATGAGAAGTCAAACAAAATTTTCCAACATCCCAAGGTGACCTGAGTCCTGTCACGAGGTGTGTTGTCTAGACACCCCACTCCTAACTAGAACCTCAAGCCCCAAAAATCCAAGATCTATTCTAACCAGACTCATCCCAAATAACTTGACCCAAAAAGATTTTTACCTGCTCTGATACCATTTTTTCACTAACTAAGCTGGCGTTCCATCCATCCTGACACCCGACACGATCTGTGGCATGGCCCAAAGGGCCTTCTTAATCTCCATGGGTTAAAAACTAGTTCTTGAGTATCAAAAATAATATTTGGGAATTATTTCATCCATTTAAGTAATAATAAACAACCAACAATAATAACCATTTCAATAACTGATAACCATAACAAAATGAGGTACATAAAATTTTAGAATCAAATTTTACAACTTTAACCAAAACCAAAAGTACTTCAATAGAATGGGAACACAAAGCTATCCCAAAAAACCTCCATGAAACATGAGGGACACCACACTCAATGCACCACCACCAACACCTGCAAGAAGAGGAACACTAGCACCCAGATCCACGATCACCACCATGATACGTCTTTCCTTTATTTGGTCAATACATAACAAAGTCTGTATACACCCAAAGGTGTATTCAAGGTGTGAGACAAATCCCTATATAATTCTAACCAAAAGAAAAGATTCCATGAAATAACATTAGAATAAAAATCAACATGCACAATTTTATATGAATAATTAAAACCTTTCCTAGAAAAAATAATAAGGAAAAAATTATAAAGAAATATTTTTAAGAAATACCCTTCTTAAAAATAATCTTACTTTAAGTAAAAATGTACACAATATCTGCGATATACTGAAGGCTATCACCACATCACATAAGCAACATGTTACAAGAGAGTACCACTGGAAAATTCTTAATGGTAAATATAAAAAGTGAGACTCTAGAAAACTCATACCTCGGTGATCAAAATCCTTCAAATCACCTACCAATATTGTTCTCATGCATGATCCATTATAGGGTATCCCATACCAAGGTCTAATGGTCTCCATATCATAATCCAAAACCAACATTGTTTCTATGAATGGGCCGCTAGAAGGGAATTCATCCCAAGGTATAGTGGTCTTCAATCATATCACATGTTTAGTTAGTGCTGTAGCGTCAATCCTATTAGATATATTTGGGTTTACTAGTGGTCTTCAATCATATCAGGGTGTAATAGATTTTTTATTTACTCAATCATGGGTATTATTGCATGTGTCAGGTAAGGTAACTCTCAATGAATAAGTTTACTTTATTGAACATTTCGTAAATATTTACTAACAATTTGTCAATAAATTAATATTTGTTATAAACAGTATAGTCTTCAAGGAAATTCAGGACCAATAAAATCTAACATAGACAATTCCCCATGCCTTATGTGACCCTATAATACCAACAATTTAAATAGTATTTTTAATACTATCCTTTTTAGTATTATCGTTGAGAATCAATAGTGTGAGATAGTTATTGATCCTCCATTATCTCCCATATTTATAGGGAATGTGGTGGAATTCCAAAAGTCACACAGAAAACCACATGTCTCCCTATACACTAATTTTAGATAGTGCCAACACAAAGGCTGTAATTTACATTCCTTGAAATTATGTCCTTGTCCCCATGAACACTTCTCCTGATGGGGGGAATTTGTGTACACATTAAAAATGAGAATCATCAAATCAATAAGTGACGAAATAACTAAATATGGGTATTAATTTTTCTACAAAGAAAATGGAGAAGATGGTAACCAATATCACATAAATCATCTGAACCTCCAGAAGATATGCGAGTTCATATACATTATAAAGTCATACAGATGGTTACACATAGCGCAAAACCCATGGGAGAACTTGTGGAACCCCTCTCATGAGTCCTTATTCTCTCTCAATGGTATCCATCACTCTTTATAATCCTGTAGAAGCTATTAAATGAGCTCCATCAGGTCACACAACTTGTCAGCTAGTAGGTTCCTGATAATCCATAAAAAATATATTTAACTTAATAAAGAAAATATAAAAAAATATGAAGCCTCTTGTAGTCATATTTATTCATGTGTTGTGACCATATAGTTCTCAAGACACCATGAAATCCATTGAAACGGTTATTCCTTATCATGTAAGGGCGTGATAGCAAGTGACCATCAACACACAAAGGGTTTTAGACATGTCCAGGTATCTATACACACTCCCTCTAGCATCAAAGAAAAAAAGTGTCGGACATGAAAAATGAGCACACATAACCACAAGACCCTTTGTTGGTGACATGAAACATTAGAGATTGAGAGACTGAGTGTATTCCGCAACACTTGAACAAACTCAAGAAACCCCTGAACATTGTGAAATAAAACAACCTAAATAAAAGGGCAAAAATTAGCTTCTTGCAAAGGGAAGATATGATGAAATCATGTTAATGGGGTTGAACATCCCCCATAATCATCATTGATACAATATAACCCACCTTGAAATTTATATATGATCCCCACTTCTATGGAGAAATATAGAAAATAGAGACAATGAAATCTATGATGATATAGTAAAGATTTCTATGAAGGTTGAAATGGATTTTGGAGAGACATAGAAGACACATTGGACAAATAAAATGAATAGGGGCGTGGAGTCAAACTCCTGGATGAATTTTGATTAGGTAAGAGAAGGAAATAAACTGAAACTGTCCACATGCAGGAAATGTGGGAAGAAAAATTTGGGGAACTTCTTGACTGGGAGTGGAAAGTGCTATAAGTGGGAAAGACGTTTCCATATAGATTGTAATTATCTTCATGAGGTGAACCTCAACATCTAAATTCAAATGAAAAAGGTAATATTGTGAAATCATAACCTGAAGATCTATTACTCAAGTGTGAACAACTTGGTAACTTTTCAAATCAATGTAAAAATTAGAATATAATAAAGTGAAACCACCATCAACATAAGTGTATTCCTAGTAAGAAAGTTCATGCTTTGATAATCATAATGGATAAATTAGAGGCTCCAAATAATGTGGTGTCAGGTACACTCATTGTGATCTCAAAGATAGTAAGTACTTTGTTTAACTCTAGTTTGAGATGGCCCATAATGGTGGAAAAGCGGGGTGATCATGAGAATTAAGGTAATTATTAGAAAAATTACATGTATCTATCAAATGACATACACTAATATCAACCAAGTTTCCTCAATTATTAGTAAAATGACATGTCATCCAATGTTTACCTTTAAGAGTCTCAAGTATTTTATAAATGTTACGACCACTAATTATTTTCTCTTTTTCCTACTTCATATATTTAATTCTTGTTTTAGTCATAAACATGAAATGGATCCTATAAAAACCTCATTCATTTGAGGTATGATAGAGAGAGGCACAGAAAGCCTGTGTTCAGGATACAATAACACACACTAGGTATAATAGTGGATGAGATACCTAGTGATGGTAATAATAATAAAATAAGAGTAAAACTCCCCATAGAGGACATGAATCATGTAGTTGGGATTTAATCCTACTGGATATGGTTGAGATGACATATATAAAGTTTTAAAAAGAGACAATTAGTGTCATATGTATTCCAAAAGAATGTAACTATGGATTTTGGTTTTGTATGGTGGAACCAATGTATTTGGTGTGTATGTAATAAATTGGATAAATATGAACTAGTTAAAATGTGAGCATTGAATATTATTCACGGTAAATGTTTGATTTATTGGAATCAGGATAAAAGTGGGTATTAGGTATGATTTGATATAAAATTAAGCATTGGGATTGATGCAGTATAAAATTGGGAATCATGTATGATTCCGGTTAAAGGTGGTCATTGGGTATGATGTTGGATAAAGTGGAAATTGATAATATTGTAGTAAAAAAGGGGGAATGAAGTATGATGTAGGATAAAGTGATAATAAAGTGTGATAAAAGATTATATGTAGGCATCAGGATGATCTAGGGTGATGAAAAATGGTGACTGATGACTGTATATGGATAGTTGGTGTGTGTATAATGGATGGGTGTGTAGCCATTATTATGTTGAGTAGTTGGGTCAAGATAAGACTATGTAGGTGATTTATATGGTGGGTAGTGTCCATAGAAGGAATAATTTTAGTATGTTTATTGGTTGGGGTATTTAGGGTATGTGGGTAAGATATGGGTGCATTTGGTGTCATCTTAGTGTTTGGGTATGTGGAGAGGGATACACTCAGGTGTTGGTAAGAGTCAGTTGATATGTTATAAACTATCCTGAACTGCCCATAAATCATACACATTAGTTATCCTAAAACATTAACCAAGGTAAATTCCTCTCCAACTTAGGTTGGTGATAAACATAAAGGCATAAAATAAAATATCATAGGAATGATTTATCCTAAAAAATAAGAAGTGACATGGAACTTCCACCTAGAATTCTGACATGACTACTATTCACATCAGAGATCCATGCATAATAAAATAATTAGTTATGGAATAATAATAAACTAAACATATCATGACCAAAACATAAGTCCATAACAAAATCAAATAAATATATAAAACTATAGTGAAACTTGAGTGACATCCAAGATATAGGATGCCAACATGGTCGATGCATCTACACCAAAAAATAAAAACAATGATACCTGACACAATCTCTATGTGACCTCAAGGTTTACATATATCATCCAACTATCTCATTCCATGAGTGATCCCAAAATTGAACTTGAACCTACAAAAAAACTTGAGGCTACCAAAATTGAGTGTCATGGGTAGGGTGTGCATATAATGGCCCAGTAGGAAATCACTAGAGAGTTTATGCACATACTTTAACAAAAAACCTTAAATTATTATTTAAAATATAAGTATAAAGTAGTGTTTTATCTTTTGAAAAATACACAGACATGATATTTCTCACAAACCAGTTTCTAAAACACAAAAACATACTTAAAAAACATTTTAAACCATTATCTAATGGATCCCTTTTAAAACAAAAATTTTTAAATACACTTTTTTAAAAACCTTACAAGTTTCATCAAATAGAAGTCTCAAAAACATCTAATATAAAATTCATCCAAATGAATGAATATAAATCACAAGTTATAAAATTAAAATATAAGAATAATCCAAGTAATAAAGGCGGTGGGGGGAGAAGCAAGGATTTATAATCTGAAGCTAACAGTGTGGGGAGGCATGCATGAGGTCATGTGGAAAATTGGATCAGGGCACTAGCATGTGGCACCCATGTTAGGACACCACAAAGTGGTATCAAAGAATTTTTCTTTTCTTTTTAGCTATCTTACTATTTAGGGATGGTAGACAAGAGACTAGGATGAGTCAGTCCTTAGTCATGTGCTCATTCATGGGAGTAGCTAACCCATGTATGGGTGAAAACCCATGCACCCAGGATGGGATTGTTGTTACTGATGTTACTGTTATAGTTGGATGTTATTTCATCTTGGGTTATGCCCTTGTTGTGTGTTATAATTACTTTCTTAGATTTTACTCATGGATCGATATGACATGATAGTTGAGTATACATTCATAATTCTAGGCACTTAGTATTTTATGTGACATGAATTATTTTAGGCACACATGGAAATGTAGGTTTTTGGTAAGTGGTTGTAATGAAAATGATTTTCCTTATTCAGGTATTTTTAAAAAAATGAAATGGTTCCTAATAATAAATTGATAATTTTAAATGATGCTAATTATGGTAATTTAAAATGTATAAATGGGTGTCTAAAGGGAATCCATGAAATATGAAAGTGTTTTACCCTATTTTATCTATGACACAAGTGAGGGATAGTTGAGGGTTGTGATAGTGTCTCGGTTTTGACCGTATAGCGGAGTATAGGTTATGAATTGTTATAGACTTATGTAAATATCACTTATATAAATGTGATAGTGATGTGTTATGTGTCCTAAGACATGTGTTTTTCATTGTAGAAAAATTCTTCCTTGACAATGTTTTTGATAGAACAATAGGAGGACATTGCTAGAGATATGCCTCAAGTAGTGGAACCTGAGGCTGTGATAGTTCAAGGTGAAGGAGAAAGAGAGTAGTTTTGTGAGAACTTTTCTCACTTTATACAGTTTATAGAGACAGTCCTAGGGTGGGTTATAAAAGACATATCTAATTTGACATAGGAGTTTTAGTTGTAGCACCCTCCAAACTTTACCATAGATAGTGGACCTGAGGCATCTGAGTTCTAGATAGAGTCTATCGAGATGATCCATGACCATTAAGTGACTCATGCATAAAAAATATTCAAGTTGGATGTCTATACGTTACATGGTTAAGTGAAGCGTTGGTGATATATTCAAGCTAGGGATGTGCATCTAGATAGTATGGTATAAAAGGACTTCTAGGATAATTTTTTGGAGTAATTTTACCCAGAGACATTGAGGCATGAGAGGGAGGCATTGTTTATGCGGTAAACCCAGGAAAGTATGCATGTGATGGACTATGATGGTCACTTTACTGACATAAAGAGATTTATTCCAGCGTTGGTAAGAGATTAGGGAACTAAGACGTTATGATTTTGAGACAAACTTAAATGTTATATTAAGTCCCAGGTTAACATATTTTGTTTGAATAAGTTGTATGAGGTATTAAATCAGGCTCTTATTTCTGATGGGAACCTGAAAGAGGATTTCGGTGGAATGAAGGTAGTTTCTGTTGGATTATTAGAAAGTATTTATTCTCAAATTATGAAACATTGATATGAGAATTTCAACTAGTGAAATTTAATAGTATCCATATAGGATGATAAGTTACATAGAAAAGTAACTAAGTATACTTCTATAAGTGTGGTAGGTTGGGCCACATTCGTAGCCAGTGTCATTGACCACTGGTAGAGTGTCAAGCCTGTGTAAGGATGGTTCACTTACAGAGGTCTTATAGAAACCCTCATCCAATGGGTAATGATTGAGGATCTTGAATAAATCAGAGTACTGGGAGAGGGTATTCTACCCCATATCAGTCAGACATTTGGAGTCTTTCTAGTCATGGTGATCAAGGTGGGGGAGCAGTATGTCTAGGCAAGAGTACCCATATCAGCAGAGTAGCATAGCTCAGGGGACTCAGACTATAGCACAGAATAGAGAGACATGAAATTTATATATAGTTCATCCTACACTTGAGGATAACAAGAATGAACCATTGATAGTCAAAGGTACAGTTATTATAGCTTCAACACTTTTTAGTGATTTTTTTGACACAAGATCCTTTATTTTGGATTCACTTATTCTTAAATTCAAATTTTTATCTTAAAACCCTCAAAATGTATGGAACCTATCAAAAACCTTCTTCGGTTATCATCTCAACCATCAGATCTGATCAGATGTATTTCAATAGTTGGATCAAGTAAGGAAGGTGAATTGTCCCATCAATTGCCTATATAAAGACTCCCCAATGGTCAACCCACATCGGCCTTCATGCTATGGTGTGCTGAATCCCTGCTACTCTACTTACGTTCGTTCCAAATTTTCAAGGTTTTCTTACTTTAAAATTTCTACTGAAGCCTCTCCTCAGAAAGAAATGTCGACTGTAAAAGAAATTTTTAAATGACAGATATACCAAGAAAGGTTGGTCGATCCAAAATTATTTGCTAAGTATGACTCTATCATTTCAAAGAATATTAAGATCAATGACTGTGAGAAAATATTTATATCAAAACCAAAGGCACATGATAAAATATATCTGGACTTGTTGATTGAATTTTATGAGACAACAAGTTTTTTCAAAGAATAATGGAGAGATAAATTTTCTCTCAAGAGCTATGGGAAGACTTATTCTCTTTCTTATAGCAAGGCAGAAAGTTTGATCGAAATTCATTATGAAGGAGAAGTAGAATTTTGTACTTACAAATTACTGAATGCTTCAGGATCTTTTGATACAGAGAAGGATCCAGCTTTTCTTGGTTTGAAAGGATTTAAGACTCTGAAGACTATTCATTTATCTACAAACCTTCAAATTCTTGAGTTATGGGTCCAAGGTTTTGTCATTCTGTGAAAAGGGGGTAAAGACACCTTGAAGAAAAGTGATATCTATACTTTGGATTTCTTGATGAACCTCAGGCTGATTAATCGGGTTAAGTATATCTTGGTTACAATTGAGAATATCGAGAATGGAAATTTAAAAACTCATATAATCATGTATCTAGTTATTATTTCAAAGATAGATGGATAATCATATATATTCTTTGACTTATGATGGTATTTTATGACTAATGCATATATATGACTAATTAATGAGACACCCTGGGATGTAACAAACATGAAATGGGTCAGTTTGTACCAAACTTGTTAACACTTTCATTACATACATCACAGATATTATCAAAAATTACAAATATATTTGTAGTATAAAGATGCTTTTGTATATGTGGATGTTTCTTCTTCCTCTCTAGATTTCTACCCCTTGATATTGGATTCCGCTGTGCTTTTTCATTTCAGTTATTATGCCAACTATTGAATGCACAATGCCCAAATATATTGTGGCACCAACATTGACCAACAAACTTTGTCTTATTGATATCTTATGTATAAGGTTACCGAGCCTTCTTCTTAATTTTTTGTATACTATATGGGAAATCATCTTCCAACATCTTCATTATATCCACCCTAACCATGGGGGTAGGTATCTTAATACCCTTCATCATCTATACTTGTTTATAATTTTTCATCCACCCTGCACTTTCTGTAGAAAAAAATTTAGAATAAATAGTGCAATATGGTATGGATGGTACCTATTTTTTCTCATCATTTTGGAAAAGATCATTGAGTGATGTCATGATCTTATTATAGACTCAAGTGTGGGTATTTTAAATGATGTTTTCAATCATTTATGTTAATAATATTGTTTTAACTCTAAGACTTTCGATGCACTCCATATTTTTTTATGAGGTATCCCATGTTCTTGAAAAAATGTCTTTCTTAATCACTAGTTATTACTTAAGACACTACAAACCTATAAAAAATGTTTTTTTAGAAATTATATTACAACCTTAGAATAATTAGTTTTTGTTACTTTTACTTTAATCCACTTAGAAATATATTCTAATACTAATAATTAATATTGGAGAAACCTAATGTGATAAGAAATTAACCCATGAAATCTAATCGACCAATATTATATAATTCACAAAAAAATTAAAGGTTGTTGGGGTTATTTCATGCCTTTTGGAAACCCCACCGATAAGTTGATTTTTTAGACATACTTTACAAATTTTATGAAACTCTTTAAAAATTGAAGTCCAAAATAAAAAAGTGTATATCAACTTTCTAATAGTTACTTAAGGCCCAAAATGGACTACAAATTAAAGTGTATGAAAAAATGTAATCACTAACTTAACCTATTCCTCAGGGATGAATCTTCGAATTACTTATTCATTATTATTTTTCCAAAAATATGTATCCTCACAGATATAAAACTTTGGCTCAGAATTCAATTTAAAATTTTGTTTCTTAGAAAATATGGGGTTACCTTTGTTTTGATAATTAAATTGACCAAATCTGTATACTAGGTCTCTTGGGTGACTTTCGTACAACTACTGACTAGGGAAGGTGCCATCTAGGTTTTTTTTGTTGGTGGTTCTACCTTAGAAATGTGAGGAAATATACTCATGTGCTTTGCCACTAAATTTTAGAGTCCTTATTTTTCTATATTTCTCCATTAGATCGTAACAGAATCAATAAATCTATCCAAAGTAGCTTATATTTAGGATTTATCTGAAGAGAAGAATGGGATTAGGGATAGAACAGACAAAAAATACCATTTTTTAGAAAACTGGTTGATCAAATCATGAAACATTGAAGAGTATGGAATGAGAGAGAAAATCCACCTTAGATAGAATCATCGATACAATGATAAACCTCACTTAAATATCACACACTCTCATAAATGGGCTTAACTTATAACAGTTGATCTGGAAGTTTCTTTTTTCATATCCAAATAAAATCAAATAGTCATAACCATAGAGTAGGGATGCCGAAAACTACCATGGTGGATATGATTCACCCTACCAAAGAGATCCACTATGAAAACCCAACATAGAATTAGTTTAATTTCTTTAATATTTTTAACCTACCAGTCCATATATGACGGAGTCACTGGTCATGGACCAAAATGAGACTCTTGGTGAATCACACTTGTGGCCACTCACATCCTTTGTCCATGTTCATATTCTCATTTCACCAAGGTAGACTCTAGAAAAAAAATATGACATTCATTGAGGCATGGTCCTACCCATGGTGCACCTAAAAAATTCAAAAACTCTATGAACAGTCCTCTAGAACTCCACCAAATATAGACTATTGCCTCCTGATCTCCCCACACACATTATAAAAGATGAATAATATACCATTATTCAAGAGTAAATGACTATAACTCCCTTGTTTCCACTTGTATGCCTCTATGTATACTCATATCAAGAAAAAGTTCTAACTTATTACCCATTAAATCTTTTTTTATTAATTCTATAATCCATATTAGTCACTCCAAAAACATTTTATTTGGTTCCAATTGAATAACCACATTTTTAATTACATGCCTAGGATCATACTCAATCCTCTAAAGCTAAGATTAATGGAACACATTGTGCATACCTCAATACTTTTTATAAATATACTATTTGTATTCAACTATTCTAAAAAATATAGGTAATATAAAATGGTCTTATAAACAATGACACCAATATCACATTCTTCAGAAATATTCAATGTTAAAAACTAGGTTAATCCCAACAGAAAACATGGTTACCCAGAGTGAACTCTAGTGGTCATCTTCTCTAATCAGCATATGATCACCACATAATATGAGTGTTGAACAACAAATTTCAATTCAAAAAGACCTGATCAGAGGTCCACAAAACCAACATGGCCCAATAATAGAAGCCTCAAATATCTTATTCCAACACATAAGTGAATGAATAAACATATCATAAAGACACTTGAATGGTGGCATACAAAACTATGACTTGTAACTTTTTTTCTGAAATAACTCTATAAAGGATATATTATCAACCCATGTTGCACTAAAATCCATAAAACATGCCCAAAACAGATTATACAAAATTAGGAACATCATGTTTGACTTCCCATTAATCAATGGATGATACATGGTTCCAAACATCAACTGGTTTCCCATCTCTTTCTAGAATCCTTTGGAAAACTAATACAACATATCATAATTTTAGTGAGATAATATGCTCCTAATAACCCCGTAGAGACAAAATAACTCAATGAAATCAAGTATTTCAATATTATTTATGGGATGGGGCTCTAAATTCAGTAAAAATGTGGCACCATCATCATTTAATCATCAAAAACCCGTAATGTATATCGAAATTTTTACGTCTAGGGAAACCCCTAACAATGTTCACGGTCACCACATCCCACATCCACACATGCACATGAAGAGGATAAATAATTCCACCTGGTCACTAAAGCATGATCTTAATTCAATTATTGGTAAAAAAATAAAAGATAAAACCATTGATTTAATTCTCCAAACATTGAAACTAGAAACACTATATGATATCAGGATACATCTTCATCAATCTTGGGTTCACTTCCCTCTGTGAAGCATGAGAGTCCCTCATATACTATTATAACATGAATGAAGTAACCCCAATTCTCACATTAATTTGGATCACATCATCTATATTTTAAAACCATCTTGGAATAGAGTCTTTCCCCTCCAACCATTCCCATATAACTAAGTACTCAGAATATGACCCTGGGCTAACTTTTATTCGGTCCCCCATGAATGATGTCATAACTAAGGGGGGACATCTCACCACCCGGTGATACTTAGATTCACCCACTAATAATTTATATAAAAATCACATCAGTCTCCATTATTCATATGAAGGTCACTCTCTAAGCTATCATTTCTTACTACTATGAGCATAAGCAACAATTATACCCTTTCCAAGGGAATAATATATCTCAATGTCAAAATTCGACAACAACTCTACCCATATCCTCTTAAAAATATATTTCTTCTCTGTATGAGAAGATATAAAACAATAAATTATGTTATTTTTATAATAAAAACCTCACAATGAAGAGATAATATATCAATCACTTCAGATAATGGACCAAAACCGCCACCTCTAAGTCATGCATATGGTTTTTCTGGTCAAGTGGTTATAGATGAAGAGAACTATATGAAAATATCTGATCTATATATATCTAATAAACACCAATAATAGAACTTTATAAATCATAGTATATTTTATATCTAATCCTAGGATTATTAAAGGTCAAAACCAATTATAATCACATTATTCAATTTACCTTTATAAATTCATCTTCATACAGATTTTTCAACTAAAACATATCTCCCGTATTGGTAATCTTAGTCATGGACACTTCCAAATAAAAGAAGTCATGAATGAACTATCTATAGTTTCTAGCCTGACATATGAAACTACTAATCTTGAAAATTTTTCTAGTGCATTCCCAAGACATCACTTGATCTACCTTCTTCAAATCAATTGAGATTCCTACCTCAGAAATCATATGTACGAGGAAGCACACCCCTTAGATCCAAAAGTAAAACATTAATTTATTGGAATAAATTTTATGTTATTGAAGTGTACTCAACATGATTTCGATGTTCTTAAAATTAATCTTTGGGTTATATGGCTATATCAGTATTGTATGAATCAATATATTAAGTAACGAGTCATAAGTTTGAGGGAAAATCTTGTTCATGAGATCCATGAACACCAATGAATTATTCTAAACACAATGTAATGAAAAATAATTAGGAAACCCATACATGATCCAAAATAATTACTTGGTTATATCCCATTCTATGACATGATTCTAGTGGTATCCTGATTTTATGTGAATCATGGAGAACCGCAAATATCCACTCAACAGATCAATCAAATAAATGATCCTAAAAAATGGGAGATTATTCTTCACCATAACCTAATTTAACTTTTTTATTTCATATTAATTGTTGAAGGAAAATCTCTAATTTCATAGAAAAAATTGGGGCACCACAAGGATAATTTCTCAGCTTCATAAATCAATTTCCCTTTAAATCTCCATGGTGAACATTGAGTTCATTCAAATAATCTAATTTAATAAAATAACTTTTAAGCAATAACGGATTCCATCCTATAATGTGTATGATCTAGAATTATATTCATATATTAGGGGTATGTCCTAAGAAATCATCTAGAATGACATCCTATTAATGGTCCACCAATGGAGGAAAAGATAAGAGAGATACAACTTTCTCTAATGGGAGAACCATTCCCACTACATTCATTGTAATAGCTCAAATATTACTTAGGTCTAGTATCATTTTATCAACTTCAAAATCTAATTCACCAATGAAAATAACCATTTCCCCATTAGGTGTAGTAACATATTCTTGTATACTATAGAAATCAAATTTCACTTGAAAACTAGTTAGCTAGTCCATGTTAAAAACCACATCGAAGCTACTCATCACTATGTTATAAAATACCAAAAAATGATTGGAATAAGAAACTATTACTTGACACACTATACATCATTAATGATTTTATAACTTCTTCACCAAGGGTGTATGAAAAAAAATATTCAACAGATAATATAACCATCGCCAAGTTCAGAAGCAATTGATTCCCAAAGGCCTATTGTAATTCTCTCCAAAATCATGATGTGAAGTGAGCATCATATTCTGAAATGATCATCAAGGTAACTCAATGAAGTTGGAATATATACTACATGAAAATATATCCAATCTCTCTATTAAGTTTTTTTCTTGGATAGATAGGAAGTGGGATGGATTGGTGAGTTGGCCTATAATAATCTAGATAGAATCGTGTCCTCTAGGAAATCATGGGGACCCCATCAAAAATTATATAGAGATACCATCCCAATTACACTCTATAATCTTAATATTTTGAGCTAAACATGCTGGAACCTGGTGATCAGCCTTCACCTATTGACAAGTGAGGCATAGAGAACCAAACTCCACCACACACTTCTTTATCCATAGCCACCATAACTGATGCTGAAGTTCCTGGTACATCTTTCCTACACTTGGATGCACTGACATGGGGGATATATGATACTCCTTCATAACTTCTTCATAAAATTTCATTGGTACCATAATCCATCCTCTCAAAAGGATGATTTTCTCCCCACCTTTAGAAAATCCATTTGGAGTACATCCAAGGGATATCTAAACATGCAAGGTCTCATAGTTGGCATCTTTAAGATGAGCCCCCCTAGCATGCTATAGAAGTAGTGGGGTAAAAAACATTAACTGGAGGAAAGATTTACTATACTCATCTACTAAGTACAACTATAATGAGTTCAAATTCTTTGATTACTCACTCAACAACAACAAACAGGATCTCCCGCTGAGAGAATTTTCCATCATTCTCCCCTTATTAGAAGTATAGAATATATCAAAGTCATAATCTTGGAAGAAACTTATACACCACCTCTATATCAAGTTAAAATCATTATGTAATAATATGTACTTGAGACTCTCATGGCCATAATAGATGATAAACCGCTCACCCATTAGGCAGTGTCTCTACATATTTAGGGAAAAAACTACCACTACTTACTCTTGATTGTGGGTCATGTAGTTCTACTCATGAGGTATCAACTATAAGGAACCATAAGCTATCACCACATGCCTCTACATTAGGACACATCCAATCCTGTTCTGGGAGGAATCACAAAAGGATATATACTCAACACCCTCCTCTATAAGTTTCAATATTGTGGTGCTCATCAAACTTTTACCCAACTCCTGAAAAGCTTGTGGACACCTCTCCCCATACCCTAAAGGATACCCCTTCTGTGTCAAAGTAGTCAAGGGTGCCAATATCTAAAAAAAATAGGGAATTAATAAACTACATTATCCTTTCTACCCAGAGAATATCCACACATCTATCATGCTCTTAGTGTCTCCCCAGATAACACTTCATCAACATTCACTAGGTCTACTGCCATACCCTATACTGAGATTAAATGTACCGAAAATTGGAACTCTGAAATATATAAATGACACATTAATAGATTCCTACAAAGATATTTCTCTTGAAGTATGTCCAAGACAACCCTCAAGTATCTTTCATACTACTCCTTAGACAACAAGTACATTAGGATTTTATCGATAAATACCACTATAAACAGGTCTAAGGAAATATAAAATATGTGGTTCATGAGTCACATGAACACTACTATGGAATTTATCTTGTCGAAAAAAATAAAAAATATTCATAATGACTATAGTGACATTGGAATGATGTCTTCAATATATCCACATCCTATACTCTGAGTTGGTGATAATCGGATTTAATGTCAATCTTTGAGAACGATCTCACCCCTCTCAATTGGTCGAAGAGGTCATCGATTTTATATAGTGGATACTTATTCTCTATGGTCACCTATTTTATGTGACAGTAATATATACACTACCTCAAGATCATGTCCTCCTTGTCAATGAAAAAAACATGGGTAGCCCGGTGGGAGACACTGGGTCTGACAAAGCCCTTCCTCTATAAGTCATCAAACTACACCTTCAGAGCATAAAGAACTACAGGATCCATCTGATATGCTGAAGAAAATATCAGGGTATTCCATGGGTTCAATTCTATTTATAATTATATCTCTCAATGGGTAGGTAATCTTAAAACATTCTTAGGAAAGATTTCCTCATACTTCCACACCACTACAAGAAGCTAAAGCCTCATAACATCCACTAGGCCAAGGGTAATACTAGTCAACCAATGAATAATATTGTATATCCTCCTATGTATGATCCGATACTACTTTCCATGTTTTTCATTTTCAACCATGAATTAAAACTTATTTCATCATTATAGACACACTACATCCTCTTCTTGAAATAGTCAACCTCGAAATAAACTATGGATAACAATTTCATACCTAAGATGACATAGTAAGGCCTCATCTCTACTAAAATTAAATCCCATAAAAATATCCCTACTCTAAGAGTCAATTCACACTACCATTAGTAGTTCTTGATTATTGAATCCCCTTAGATTGAAGTCTCTAAGTGTAAGGGTTGAGCTAAGGGCTCAACCAGAATCTCTAAGTCTCTAATAATATAAGTGGAAAGATAATAATGGATCACACCTATTTCTATCAGTACTAAATCTAAATTAGAGACTAAATATTTTTACCTATTATAATCTTAGTAGACTCTAGTTAAAATGCCTCCACTACCTACAGTTTTCCTCATCCTTGACTACCAGCTCTCTAAGTCTAGCATGGACTATATGGTGGTGGTGGTGGAAACAGGTCAAATCGTCTGTCACCTCTAGCTAATATCCCTACTCCTTTGACATTTCTTCCACCTCATATACCTCCTTTATCTTTCCACTATCTCTACTTGGGTGGTCTAATGAAATTATCTCTATTAGCTATATGGTGGGTCATAAAATCCCACACAAGATGCCCTTAACCATCGTAAGAGAAACATATCCTCTCTAGGATGACTATAACTATCCCAAGAGCCTTGTACTACATACCCTCTATCATGATACTATCACATGAATTATATTTCATTCTTGGATCCCTATTACTACCATATGATACCACATACTGAATTATCTACTATTATGTTCCCACTACCAGTAACATATATTGGTGTTTGATCAACCAGAAAGTTCTCTATTACCAAAGTCCACTTAAGCACTCCAACATAGGTGGAATGAAAAGTGATATCACTATATCCTTAATAACTCAGATTATACCCCACTCAAATTCCCACTCTCAAAATAACAGATCACAAATCATATTTATATAGTATCACGAGAGTTTGGTGAACCTCAAATAATACTTTTCCACTACTATTCTTCCCTGTTAAAGCTGTAGAAGCTCATGGCTACATAATACTCAGAATGTGATTGGATAGAAATACACCCTGAAGAGTTTCTCAAACTTTATAAAAGAGATACATATCATCATCTATATAAGTCACTAGACTTTACCATCTCACTACGGATCCCTGAAGAAGACTTGATTCTAGGACCACCATCTGATCTATAGGTGTCCTCATAAGGATGAAAACTCAGGTAAATGCCTCTAGCCAGTATTCAGTTTTCTAGGGGTCAAGATCACTCTAAAACTTTAGAAGAATCTACCTATAAAACTCATAGAGTTCACTTACCCTATGAACATCCTCATTTAGTAATGATGGTGAAACCTACTACTCAACTGGTGGTGGAATGACTAACAAATCACCCAGAGGTACACCTTCATACAAGACCCTACACCAAAGCATCGTCACTAAGAATATTATCATCATGATCCTACTATGGAATCTTTCATGTTTATCATCATGGAGGAATCCTAAAATAATAAAGATATACCATGGTTAAAGAGTATATATGGGGATCAGACTCAAGAAGGAGATGAAAAATATAACCCAATTCTATAGGATGAATATTCCAATGTGTTACCTACAACCAATTCTTACATGTACTGAGTCAACAAGTATATTTTTAAAGTATTTATAAATGGATTCATAGGCTAATGCCTAAATATTAGAGTCCCTAGCCTGATATCCAAACTCAAAATACTTTAACACTATTTCCCCAGTTCCCAAACAAAATAAATTTAAAAATATGATTCAAACATTATAAAGGTCTCATGACAATCCATTAAGGTGGTAAAGTAAAATGAAAACATGTTGTCCTCGAAGGCGATTAATCAACACCTCACGAACGACGTTTTCATTTTTTGGAATGAAAGAGAGAGGAGAAGAGGTTTGATGATGGATTATTACATTAAAATAATAAGATTAAAGTATATATAATTTATTTTAGTTATTATTTCTATTAGATTATAGGATTTTTTGATAGAATAAGAAAATAAAAGAACTTGAAATGAAATTAAAAGAAAACAGAAGATGATTTTTCCTCTTGAACTTCCTATCCTTGAGAACCTCCTTAGGGAAATTAGATTTGGTTTCTTAAGGAAAAATACTTATGGATATGGATAAGGGTCTTGGGAATATTATTTGTAAAAAAAGATACATTATTAAAGTATTTTAAATAGTTTGAAGAAGAGGTGGTGAGGGGTGGTATTTATAGGGGAGGAGGGGGTGTTTTTTGATTATTTTATTCATTATTTTATTATTTTGGCTCAAGACTATCAATAGTTTGAGCATTATAATAAAATATATTAAAACAATGAAAGATATTTATATATTATGGGCTTAATTCATCCATACATCATCTACGGATCAATAATTCATGTTTTTGTTAAATACCAAAAATTATCGTATTTCACTATTCACAAGAAAATAAATTATTTTTGAAAAAAAAACACCCTAACCATTTTTCAACATGTAGAATTAAACAATCAACTCAATTTTATGAAAAAAAAATCAAAATATAAAAAATTAAATTTTTTTATTAAAATCAGTGTTATTTTGATAAATAACGATTTTAAAATCATAACTGGTTTTATGAAACTTTGAAAAATTAAATAAGGTATCATAAAATGATATTATAATAATGATACATAAAAATATTAATTTATGAATGAATTTTATGAAAATAAATTTTCATTTAAAACATTATATTAATTATTAAATTGTAATTAAATATTCATTACTTACAAAAATACCAAGACTTATTTTAACATTTCTGAAAAATATATTTTTGATTCAAGTAGAGATATTATGAGCATTTAATAAGAATGATTTTGTAATCCATGAATAGTTATACACCACCAAATTAATAATCCATATCATAGAGTTTTATGCTTCTATAAAGTTGTGGATATTTTAAAAATGAGTACATATAATAATTTTATATAGAATGAAAATTCATAATACAATAATGCATCTAAAGGGAATAAAAATAGGATTCTAAATTACTATTTATGATTTTTAATGGTAGAATATAATAGGATTCTCTTAACTGATTATAAATGAGATGATAATTTCATTTATAGATTATTTGGAGCCCCCAAAATTCCATTTTAGAAACTATTATTCATGATATTATATGAATATAATTTAATTTATTAATTGATGTAGATGGAATGGGAGTGATTTCAGAAAAATATTTTTATATTATTAATATATATTTAGAACCCAGTAATCCAATGTATCTAATAGATAAGATAATAAGAGTCTGAATATGAGAGTTATTTCCCAAGAGAAGGAAAACTATATGATTATGTATTCTGAGGATGATATAGATCTTTAAAAATGTATGTTGATAGTTCAATGATAGAAAATACATTCAACATCTATCAATGTTCTTGAGAATTTTGGGATTGAAAAAACATTTGTTCTGGTTTTTTCACAGAGGAATATATACATCAAGAGGTGTTGAATAATCCTAAAGAAAAATGATTGATTTCTTATTTTAAAAAACATCCTTATAGTGGGGTAGTGAGAATAATTACATTATCCTATAAGACTCTTGAGAAAGAAAAAAGTGTGAATATTTTTTGATTATATTGGGAGGGTCCATGATATATCAACTTGTGTATATAATAGAGAATCTATAGTTGTAGAAATTAAAAAAAAAATCCTAAAAAGGAATGGGCTTTAACATCCAACCTTGTAAATACTTATCTATTATTATTTCATTATTTTATTATCATATACCATGGGATTGATAAATTTTATGACAATAAGAATTATAATTTATAATTTAAATGATTTTTAATTGGAAAAACAATTCATGAAAAGTGCATCATTAATTCACACTTAGTAGTTTTGTCAACCAGATATTTACAAATATCAACAACTTTCAAAAATAAATAATTAAATTATCCTTCACATTAAAATATGATTTATTTTTATATTAATAACATTTAATTAGATATAGAATCATTCTAGTTTCAATTGTCCCATTTTGAAATTATTATTTTTCAATGCCTTATATCATTTCAAATTAAACTCTCTAAGATCATACCACTTCCAAATATATTTATAATTTTAAATGGACTTCACCTCATCTATGAAATATGAACTCATTTGATTTAAAAATTTATTCAAGTTTTGATAATTATGTTGATATGTTAAAAAAATAAATTCCTAAAAATATTAATTCTACTCCATTTTACTCTAATTTAATAATCAACCCTTTAATAATAATCATATCTTGGGGAAACCATTAAACTGAAACATAATTTAACCCCATTACTTTTTTCTGATTTCATGATCATATTTCATTAGTCCTAATGTGTTAAATCAGTCCATAATCTGAAAGTTGTAACATAATAAATAAAGATAATGTTGTTTATATAAACTAGAGTTTATCCCAGTCCTACTACCATATCAATGATCCATAGCATAACTATCTATAATGTTTCCATTTCCCTTCCCTAGATCCCTAATCATTATTTACACACCTTAGTCTAATTTTCATTACTAGGTGTGAGTAATAAAACCCATTAGGTGTAATGTCTCGGTTCCAGAAGTCACCCAGAGGCACCCCATACCTATTTGGTCACATGGCCTCAAGCACATTTCCCCAAATGCCAGAGGCTGCCGACTAGTAGCGATGGCCTTGGGTGTGATAGTGGGGAAACGATGCCCCCATTGTTAGAGTACAGAGTAGAAAAGAGAAACAATAAACAATAGTGGAAGTAGTAAAAAATACATATACAATTGCATAGCGGAAGACGAAATATGATAAACAGCAGGAGCACATATCTATATGATGCATGATACATATGTCTAAGAAAGCATCCAAACAAGTCATAATTCTGGAAATAAAAATAGTACTAAAAAATGTAAAAAAGATAGATAAACAGCTCCTCAACATCACAATCCTAAGATTGGTCCAATGCTCTCCAGCTCAATAGCAAGTCAAGTACCTGAGGTTGAAGGGAACTTTCCCTAGTGTATACCAACAACAATATAGTCTATTTGGGACCAAAAACATGACCCAAACAAGGTGTGAGACTTAATCCCAGTATGCAACCACCCAAAGATCTGTGCCTATCAGTTAGTGAATATATGGCAGGTAAAAGTAAAGAAAACAGTAAACAAGAACATGTCGAACAATAAACAATCCACAGTTCCAAATTCAAGCAATAGATAACAAGAAGCAAAGCACAACAGGTAACCCTCTGGAAAGTATTCACAGCAATCCCCTATAGTTCTACCTAACAAGTACCAACAACCCTCTGGGGAGTGCACTCATCCTAACCCCTCTGGTTTGGTCATATGGAAATATAAATACTCTCTGAGGAAGCACATGTAGTCAATTCCCCTTATAGTCTAGGGTAGTCAGGAACTCTCTGAGGAAGCTCGCACAGTCAATTCCCCTAATAGCCCCAAGGTCAAGGACTCTCTGAGGAAGCATGCTCGGTCAATTACCTTTATAGCCTAGGTCATTCATAGACTCTCCGAGGAATCTCACATGGTCAATCCCTCCTATATCCTATGGTAATCAGGTGATTTAAACAAACAAAGCAGAGACACTCTGAGGAAGCTCACACGGTCTATCCCCGTATAGTCTAAAACAGTCAAGGACTCTCTAAGGAAGCTCTCACGGTCTATCCCCTTATAGCCCAAAGTAATCCTAGTCGCTTTAAGGATTCTCACTCAGTCAATCCCCATATAGCCTAAAGCTCAAACACTCTCTGAGGAAGCTCACTCGTTCTACCCCCTTATAGTCTACTACACCCAGTTCTCATGGCCCTATGTAGGATAACGGCATAGAAATACAATATGGACAAAGTATACATAAAAAACTAGTTGGATAAACAGTTATACAGCATATCAAGCATGTTTGAAAATATTTCTCCATCCTACTACAACAGGCATGGAAACAGACAAAGCAACCAAGGCAAAACAGGACCAAACGGTCATAAACAGATCGTACGAGGGAAGAAACTACAAAGCATAGTATTTCACCCATATTCATATTCAAACATCCTCCACATAGGCTTTCTATCATGGTAGGCATACAGTAGGGTTAAAACGGTAAACACACAATACCCCTTTCAAGGGTATTGGTGGAATTTGCACGTAATATTCAAGGAATTTCAATGGAAAGGAACAAACCACCTTCCACGGGGCTAGGAGATCAATATACTTGAACCAAAAGGCTTTAATCTCCTTATAACGTCTTAGATCTACAAAAATGCATAAAACTTTCAACCCACGATAACTTGTAGAATAGGAGGAATTGGAAAATGGTGCTCTAGAAGAAGGAAAATCATACCGATGCGGTTCCAACGCAATCGACGGCGGTCGATTCGGAGAACAGATGGAGGCTCGGGGGATCGGAGAATTTTTGTCATCGTACGGCTTCTCTCAGTCGAACAAGACCTAGAAGAAGACACCTTTGTAAATCATACACGAGCCTGGTCCTTTTAATGAAAAAAACAAAATACATGGCATGTACTTTTAGAGTATACAGTGTGTAATTACTATTTTCATACTCTTCTTTAGGCAGCCACCACATCACCCCACACGACCGTGTGTGTGGCCCTTACACGGCCTTGCGTGGCAACTAAGTACACGTTGTGTACTCATAAAGTACACGACGTGTACTTCAAAAATTTCTAGAAACACCTCTTTTCTCAAAAACTCCAGAAAAAAGAAAAAAATACCTAAAAAGAAGGTCTGGGTTCTTACATTAGGAAACCTCCAACGTGTCCTTAACATATGTTAATATGTATCATAAGTGTCTTCCATTATGAAACTAAATGTGTAACAAACCATAAACTATCACGTGTTGAGAACTGGTTTTCTAACTAATCCACCATGAACCCCAACCATACATTCCTCTACTCAATAAAAAATGATAATTGATAGGATGTTATGAGTAGTTAGTACTATATGATATGGATGGTATACCTGATTCTTATTAGTCTCAAGTAATCGAGTCAGATGAATCCATAAGAGTCTTGTATCACAACATTATCAAGGACCTGGCCGCAAGAACTTTGAACAACGTCTATGACTTGGGTCATGCCACAAGATCCTTATATCCCAATTATGTTTCCATGGTTCCAGGTTAAATTTCTTCATGCCCATGCCATATGGCTGGGTCCACCATCTCCATCACCACATAACTTTCATACATGCCCTATAAGGTATAATAATATCAATATGGTACACATATTCCAAGTACCAAGAGAAATACTATCAAAGGAATAGTTATTACACATAAAAGGGTATATCAAACATAGGATGAACAAAACACGGAATGATGAGAATTAGAATAAGGATACAAGTACATGTGTTCAAAATCAATCATGGTAAAAACAAAATATATTATGATTCTTGTAGAATTAAAAATCATATACGGGTCTCACAAGCTACACATGCACATACATGTGATCACTATATATAATCATAAAACAAGATTTTCTAGATCCAGAATTATATGATGGAAACATGTTTATGTAAGGGAACCAAATTATAAGAAACATCATACCTTAATATTATTGAAAAATATTTTGATACTTGTCTAATGATCTATGATAAAAAAACACTATGCTCCCACATAAAACTATTTTGTACATCAAAGATTCCTATAAAAGGTTCTTGTTCTTCAATAAAGAGGATTGAGAAAGATATAAATGAATATTCAATTCCAATAAGAATATATCTATAACAACATACATCATCGAGTCTATCAACATAAATTTATTCGAGATATGTCAAATATGAGGATTTTAATATAGTGAATTCATATTGGATTAACGAACATATCGTTAATTCATCCTCAAATATTTGACTTAACCTCATGTCTAGCTAATGATCTTTGATCTACCATTAAACCATCATAATAATAGAAATAAAAATGTGATTAATGAAAAATATGGTCTCATGATGAAAAATTGTGGATAATCTACTTGGAAATTTTGACAAATCACATGAGACCTAACACTGGTCATAGGAATATAGTTATCAAATAAAATATATTATCATTCTAGAAATAATCCAGGATTTCATCACTTTTTAGAATCAGAATCCTTATATTCAGAAATGGAATCATAGAAATAAATTTATTCCAAATAAAAAATAGGTTAATCTAGAAGAAACCTAAAAAACAATGGTTTTTTTATCACAAATCTCAATTCATGATCAATTATTTTTTTAATCACTGAATTAAATCTTGAATTAGAGGAAGTCATAAAAAATGGGGCATGGAGCCTCAATGACTGAAATTTATTCCCAAAAAAATAAGAAATGGTAAAAATGGTAATATATATGGAATTAATTGGAATTTATGACCATTATTTCACATGTACATGGTTGAGTCCTACAGTTATGAAACCCTTATGCCAATCATTAATGAAATTCTTCCTCTCTTGATCACCTATAAGTTTTTGGGTTCACATTTTCTAAAAAAATTCCCCAATAATGTGATTATCCACATAAGTATATTACACATTTTTTTCAGGATAAACCTCGTGATTTTTGAAATCATGTTACTAAATTGTATTCCAACCTTGGTAATTGTACAAAAATAAAAAATTACTCTTTTAGAATCATCATGGTTTAGGAAAACTATTCTAAAACTATACACCTTAAAAAGACCTCTAAAACTATAAAAACCAACTAGAAACCTCCTGAAAATGTCCAAATAAATCCATATATCAAAAAAACATTATTGATAGAAAAAAATTAACTAATAACACTCATATTGTCTATAAGGTCTTTATAATATCCCCTATGAAATATTACCATCCTTGAGAAGTATCAATAGGAATCTTTATCAAAACATATAATATAGAGATTTTTTGATATTATTTGGAAAGTGGATGGATGATCCAAGGGGATTTATAGGTGTAAGTAATGGTTTAGAGTTGATGTCCTTTTATACGGGGGAGGAGTGGCTATTTTGGAAGGTTTGAAAATATTATTTTATTATAAAATTATTTTCTGTTTAAAAATGTCCACAACTCATTATATTATAATATAAGATGAATATTGTTTGAAATAAAATCATCCAAATGTGGTAAAAACTATTTTTAAAATACTATAATGAAATCTAGACTATTGAGGATAATTAAGGAAATAAGGAAATAGTATATAGTATAGTAAATATACTATGATGTTTTTATGATATAGTTTTTACTGAAACTTATACATATCGGCATCCAATGGATGACGAACATACTATTTAAATGTTTGACGCACTTCCGCCTCAGGAAATGTGGATTCTTCATTTTTTTAATTACCACCACACATGGAAAAAATTATAATGAAGAATATATTTATATATGATACTTAATATATTTTTAAATTATTTAATATTATTCACATTTTATTTATAAAATACATGTATTCATTCTATCTTCTATAAATATGATAATTTCATTTGAGGAAGTGTGGGAAACTGCCCCCTCAAATAGAAGTGATTTGTTCACAGACTAAATGGAATGAATTAAGGATGTGATTAGTTAAATTTCCTGATATATATGACATAATAATTAAAAAATAATTATGTTATATACATATAACATATATACATATATTTCATTTTATGTCTTTCTTTCAAAACGAAAATAAAATAGAAACAACATTCATGCATTTGTATGACCTACCCTCTCCATTAACGATGTATTCCATTTAATACTTATATATTATATAGATTATAATTATAAAAATATATGTAATATAAATGATATTTATATCATGGATTTAATTATTTAAATATTAATTTATATATAAGTACAAAAGTTATAACAAACTAAGACACAAGAAAAAAAACAAAGTGAATGTTTCCCAATGCGTAACCATAAATTGTAATTGTTATCAAGTGAGTAATATAATGTAATAATAAAACTATATATGGTTTTAGATGAAATAATATCATATTTAAAATATGTATAATAGAAATAAATTTATTATAAAGGTGGTTGAAATGATTACGATGATAGTCGAGACACAATCTAAGGGAATTTAATCTCACTTTTTATTTCTATGTGACGCAGGACTTATAGACCACTCAATTGTCATTTATGACACTTATAAATAGGATATTTTATCACTTATTATTTCATGAGGTCTTTTGTGATATTTTTAAACAATATTACCAATATCCAGATGAGCATGCAAGATATCTTGACATACCAATGCTGAAATTTAAGGTTCATCATTAGTATTCCCAACTATCTAAATTTTCATTTTTTATCTAGGAATAAAAATATATTATCCATGTGATTTTTAATGGTTTTATCTAATGGACCTAAAAATGATGGAATCTATCATGAAATGGAACTATCCCTCTAATGTAGTCAATATGATAAGCTTCTCATCAATTATGATCCATTCCCATCACAACATTCAGGGGGCTTTAATGGTATTCCCTATTATCATAGATAATTTGCAGGGAGGATTATTGGGTTGTACAATATCAATTTGTTTGTAATATATACCATGGGAACATTAATTTTTATTACTACTTACCTGTGATATGTATTTCACTACGATTTATCTCTTTATATTTCACATCCAGGATTTTTTATAGACCTTTTTGTGTTTAACTAATGTGATTGTATCTCACACCCTATTTAGGTTGTTGTTGGGATACATTGGACGATCCAATTTTTAGATATCATGAGGTTGGACGATGCAATTTTAGATCTCACCCCGCTTGTATCTACACATTGAGAAATGCAGGGTGATATGACATGTATCTATCAAATGATATTTGATACAATATAGTAAAAATACCCATATTTAGGTAATACCTATGTGAACCTCCATTTGGTTAACCATTGTGTTCCTTTTATTGGTTCTATTCTCATAACATCATGTTTAGGAGATTACAAAATATGAACTTCATGAGATAAAGTCTCATCCTCTTATGAGTAATTTTACCTAATAGTATATATACTATGTGCCCCAACATAGCATGTTATTAGACTATAGAATTATATTTAATATATATAGGTATATCATCTAAAGGTTATTATCATAGTGGGGAAATTTTATGACATTATCAATGCGATAGATACTCTTATACATTATCAAACCAATTTTATGCAAAATAAAAATCAATATGCAATAAGTTATTTAAATTAATATTCACTTAGTTGAATTTAAAATTATTCTAACTTATGAATTAGTTGGTTCTAGAGAACCAACTCCATCAAACCCCAACCTAAACTAGATCCAACTGGTAATAATTGGATTGTCCTCACATGTTGAACACGATTTTACTAAGTATGTCTATAGCTAGTAGGCCTACCATGTTTTCATGGGTAGGGTCATAAAATTGACTTCTCTATGTGGTTACTATGTTTAATGAAACATTTACTATATTGGGAAAACATGAATATTAAGTTGGTCAACATGTGAGGACAATCCAAATTATCTCCATTAAGGTTAACATGTGGTATGACACATGTTATAATTACCCAATTTTTATGTCACCAAAAGGAACACAATGAGATAATACCTCCTGATGATCTATTTATATTCTTGAGTTCTCTATCAATATAGTTCAAGTAGATTCACCAGTGTCCTTTACTCCATAATGGATAGGTATTATGAAGTTTAAGGATATCAATAGGTAGTTACAGTACCATGTCCAATGAATAGTACCATGTCTAATGAATAGTACCATGTCCAATGTATAGTACGATGTCCAATGAATAGTACCATGTTCTATATCGAAGTAATTATTCTCCTCGAGGTTACCATAACCCACAGAATAAAATTGGTACCATAAACATGTCATCATATCATATTCAGTGGAAATGATATAAATTTCATAAAAAGGACCTTATTGTATAACCCATGAATAAATGCAGGTTTCAAAATAATATAACCCATGAAAGAGAAACAGGTTTCCCAAACATATTACCCATGAATCGGAAATGGGTTTTAGAACTACCATGTCTTTACTAAGTAATCATTCTTGAAATAGAAACCTTTCGAAAAACTTTTTCCTTAAAAATTACCTTGAAATGTTATTGAGGAATGTGAAAAAAAATAAAAAAAATCATCTCTAATATTATCTTTAAAAACATATAAAGGAATATTTTAGTAAAATTGAAATAAAATTCATTGAAACTAATTTTAAAATATCATATAATAAAATTTTAGAACATTTTTACAAAACATGGTTTTTTAAATATATCATATTTCCAACCAAAAAAAGGATGTGTTTTCTTATAGACATTTTCATAATAATATTATGTACTATATAGGGGATCTATCAAACCATCCCTGGATTCCTTTAAACCTAGAACTAGACATGATCTACCACACACCTGCAGGGCATTCTTGATCCCCATAGGATAATGAAAAGCACCTGGGAATCAAACAAAAAATCAAAGGTAACAATTTATCCCAACCAAAACAATCACATGGAATATACACATGGAAAAGTAAGTGAAAACAGAAGTCTAATTAATATATTCCATAACTTTGAGAATATAGTGGAAACAACATATATTAAAGTATCAAAAACTCCAAAGGAAAAGTCTATCTACAAAGGACGCGAACCAAACTGCTACTCCATGTGATGGCCTAAATGAACATCCACTATCACACAGCTAGCTACCCAACCCTGCAAATAAGAAACCTTTCCTACTCACTATATCTCAATTCCTTTACCTGCAATGGTAGACACGTAGAGGTATACACACCCCAGAAGAGGTGCACAGGATCATCCAATGAATAGTACCATGTCCTATTGATCTACTCGATCGGTTTTTTTTCATGTTATGAGATATGGTGGGATATAAATCAGATTAGGTGTGGAGTTTGGAATGAGATGGGTATATTTTGAGAGTTAACCATGGATTTTTAATGAAAATCCAATGTTATTGTCTTATGATGGTGATAGGGTGGTGTCATTTAGTAAGTTGTGGATCTTGTATTAATATTATTTTAGATTGGGTATGGAACTTCCTATATCAAAGTAATTATTTCCATAACAAGGGATGGAGCTAAAATTTTGATTGTGGAGGTATGATACATGGACGAACAGCTTCAATTAATACCATTTAGTCATATTTATTTATTTACTATACTTAAAAATTAAAATTATTCAGATTATGTATTTCAGATAAAAAATGAGCACATTTATCCCTATAAATATACACATCTTATTACATTTATCCCTATAAATATTCACATCTTATTCCATACAATGTGGTACTTTTAATTGGACATGGTACTATTCATTAGTCTCTAAGAAAATTGTTTGAATAAGTTTTCGTGATAAGCTATGTTATGTGGAAATTTCGTGTGGTCAAATATTTCTAAGCTATCTTGGGATGAGGTCTTGAAAAACATTTCATACGGTGAGGTCTTACGAAGCAGTCACATTACATAAGAAATTTCACGAGCTCTAGGAGTTCGAGTCACCTATGGAATGAGAATATTCCTCAATTTTCTATTTATTAGGTGCTCTATGGAACATCAATGTTCACATGAAACAAAAAATTTCACTTTGGAAACCAATCAGTGGAAGCCTCATGGACTCATGTGGGTATTTAATATCCTCATAATTCATTCCTTGTCCCTATGGACCTTACTCATGAAGGGGGAAATTTATTTATATTGACCAAATATTCATTGGAAAATCAATAATTAATGAAATACCTGAGCATGGGTATAATTTTTTCCACAATACAAAGGAACAATTATTCATTTCTAATTTATTTCCATGAAGTGGAATCATGAATATTGGGTAACCTTGAGGAGAATAATTTCATGTATAACCCACAATATCCATGAAAACATCATCATGTCCATCCCTTGGTATGGAATAATATGTGTATATTTATAGGTATAAATATTCTCATTGTCTATCTGAAATAAATAATCTTAATAATCTTAATTTTTAAGTCTATTAAATAACTAAATATTATTAAAAGGTATTAATTGAAGTTGTTCCTCCATGTATCATAAACTATTGTTAATGCCTCTACGTGTCTACCAAACTATGTGCCAACCTTGAACATGGTACTACTCATTGGATGATCTTGTGCACCTCTTCTGGGGTGTGTATACCTCTACATGTCTACCATTTCAGGGAAAATCATTGAGCTACAGTGAGTAGGAAAGGTTTCTTATTAGTAGGGTTGGGTAGCTGGTGGTGTGATAGTGTATGTTCATTTAGTCCATCACATGGAGTAGCATTTTAGTTCGCGTCCTTTTTAGATGGACTTTTCCTTTTGAGTTTTGGATTCATTAATAGATGTTTTTCCACTATATTTTCACAGTTATGGAATATATTAATTAGACTTCTGTTTTCACTTTCTTTTCGAAGTGTATATTCTATGTGATTGTTTAGGTTGTGATAAATTGTTACCTTTGTTTTTTTGTTCAATTCCCAGGTGCTTTTCATTATCCCGTGGGGATCAAGAATTTTTTACAGGTGTGTGGTAGATCATGTCATGTTCTAGGTCTGAAGGTATCCAGGGCTAATTCGTTTCATCCTATATATAGTACAGAAGATGATTATGAAAATGTCTATAATAAAACACATCCTTGTTTTTTTTGGTTGGAAATATGATTTATTTAAAAAACTATGTTTTGAAAAAATGTTCTCAAATTTTATTATTTGATATTTTAAAATTATTTTCAATGTATTTTATTTCAATTTTACTAAAATATTCCTTTAAATGTTTTGAAAGATAATATTAAAGGCGAGTTTTTTGATTTTTTTCACATTCCTCAATAATATTTCTAGGATATTTTTATGGAAAACATTTTTCAAAAGGTTTCTATTTCAAAAATAATTTTATTAAAATAAGAAAGGATAATTTATAAATAAAATTTTTTTAAAATATATTTCAAAATTATTTACAATCAATTATTAATTTTTTTGGTGTTACTCATGCCTTTGTAGAAATATGATCCATGTGATCCATTCATATTTTTTATACAAATTGTTTTGGTTTTGATGGAATGATAGTTCTAATATCCATTTACTATTCATGGGTAATATGTATGGGAAACCCATTTCTCTTGAATGGGTTATATTCTTTTGAAACCTGCATTTATTCACGGGTTATACAATGAGTTCCTTTTTATGAAATGTATATCTTTTCCACAAAATATGATATGACTACATGTTTATGGTACCAATTTTATTCTATAGGTTATGGTATGATTTCAACAAAATCCATATTTTTATGGATCATGATATGATGAATGTTTATGAAGAAATTTCACAAGTTTGTATAATTTAATTATATAATGAGTGGGACCTATATCTTCCTTCAATACATTGGGTAAAGATTTATATCTCATGATATAATGGCCCGATTTGAGCTTTACAAGATAATACTAAAAATGTTAGATTCCATTCACTTTTTAAAAACACATTAAATGACACCACCCATTATATGGCCCTATGAAACATTTTTAGTGTATTTACCTAGTAACATTTTTATCTTTGACATCACAATGAGTAATGATGTTGAAATATTCCCTAGCAATAAATTATTTGTTATATGAATGAGTAGTTTTTCAATCATTTAATCAATAACTGGGCCAAACTGTGACATAAAAAGTGGTGTTATGATGATACTGTTAAGATTACAAACCAATGGTTCCAAACACCATCACAAGATAATAACATTGGCTATGTTTTACAAGGCATAAACTCTGGTTTCCCAAGGATCATGTTATAAACACCTTTATGCTACTTTATTTATAATGTATTGATGAGAATTTTAGAATACAAACATAATTTCATTACACGCCTTGATGATAGTACCCATGCTTTAGGTATTTAGGTTATGGGTATTTTATCGAAGGTTTAAGGAAATTATTTTATCCTGAAATTTATTTTATATCTTTTCTCCCCATCATGGTGGCATGGGTTCATCAGATCCTAAAATTACTTTACCAATTTGGTAAATTTTAAAACCAAAACACCATGAAAGAAATATCATCAAAAGTTTATTTGGACACCCATAAATTTAACTATAGTTATCATATAATACATTGATGGTAAATATATACACCAGATATAATAAATACAAGGTTAACATGGCATGTATCTCAAGGAAATAAAAAGTGAGATGAAAATCTGTTACCTTATGTCATGACTCCCATCATACTCAAACAAACCTCTTGTATAATAAATATAACTTTATTATACATAAATTAATGAATCATATTCTTGTATATAATACCATATATTATTTGATTTTGACTTTATATTACCTTCTTATTAATAATTCAATGTTAAGGTTTCACTTCGGGTAATATCAGCTTTGTTCTTCATACATGATTTTACTTATTATTCTTTATCATATTAATTAGATAGTGATTTTATTGGATAAGTGTAATTAGATATTGATTTTATTGAACCAAATTTTACTTAGTGATGTCAACCGTTTCACTATGATTTTTTAAATTCAACTCATAGAAGTGGTAAAATTTTGTTTTACGCAAATTTTCAAATGCTCTTAGAAGGTGAGTAAAAAAATGTTAAAAAGTTCAATAAACTTTTATACATCTAATTTCATTATAAAATGACTGAAATGAATTTCATTGAACATATATAGGTATTATATATATATTTTTACTTTCAATAAATTTAAATAAAATATTTAATTATTAAAATAAAAAGGTGGTTTTAAATAATAACGCAGTGTTTTTCACTATTCATCAAAAATTGAAAGTTTTTAGAAAAATACCAAAAATTTATCCTAAGATAATTTTGATATTTCTAATTAAAAAATGAAGTCCATTTTACCAAATTCAAAACACATAAGTTACATTTATTAAATTAAAATTAATTCCCGTTTTCAAAACCAAAAAATGGGTTTTTAAAAAAGTAAAAACTATCAAAAGATTGACATGTGTTTATGTTAAATTTAAATGTGAAATTACTTATTATGACCTAAATTGTATTAAATGATAAAAATATAATCTAATTATACTTCAAAACCTTTAAAATTAATAATTTAACACTATAAATTATTTGGATTAAAACAGTTGTTTTCAATTAAAACATAATATTCTTCACTATTCATCAACATCTGAAAGTTATCAAAAAAGTACCAAAAAAATTTCCAAATTAAATTTTTATGTCCCACTTATAAATAAGAAGTTTATTTTTTTCAAATTTAATATAAAAGTTTCAGATATTTCATTTAAAAAAATTCACCATTAGTAGGCGGTAAAATTACATTTTTGAAAAATACTTCCTTTATCTGAAAAATTAAATGTGTTCTTATATTATGTCTAAGAAACAAATAATATTGGTGTTAAAATTATATAGAGTATATATGATTCAAAATGTTTTTAATATTATTCATAACCTCTTTTTGAATAGTTAGTTTGGTAAGTTGTGGTGTTTTTGAACTCAGTGTTGCGTGTTGTGCAAGCAATTGAATTTCTTTAATGAGATAACGTAATATAAAATCTTGGGGTGTAACATTCTCCCCTATTTAAATAAATTGAATTCTTTTAATTTGAAATTTTTCTTCGAAAATAAACAGTTAAAAATAGAATAATACATTTGATGAAAACCCACATCAAACATTGGGTTAATAAAATTTAGTCTTAATTAGAGAGAAAGGGAAATGAAAAATTCACCACCAAATTATGATCTTTATTAGGAGAAAATTCGTGGAAATTAGAGACACATAATTGGAGGAAAAACCTAAATATTTATAGGGAGTGATTGAGGACATCAATCATAAACAAGTGTAAAATTGAGGGCCTCAAATCCATCAATCTAAGATGATGTTAAATATCATCAGTTTAACAAAATATATGGTATAAAGGTGACACCTTTTTGGTTTTAATATACCTTCCAGAAAGTTTAAGAATTAATTTATTCATAAAATAAGAGAGAAAAATATATATATACTTGACAAGTAAAGTTTCATCCTTTAACTAATTCCTATAAAAAACTCATCCTTCACTTTAAAAGATAATAGAATTCAAATCTTTTCTATTTATCCTAATCGCACAGAGTTCCAAAAATAATTAATTTATAATTCATTTTTTAGACTATTTAAAAAAACTACATTATAATAAACCAGGACATCAAGTAGGCCAGTGGTAGGTGATGCACCCTTTTCGGCCTTTGGTTACGGGTTTAATTCTCACGGCCTTGTCAGATGTGATGGGTTGTCGCCCGACCTCCGAGTTGTCCTTTTTATAACAATCCAAAATTAATCTTAAGAAATTTTTTAACCTTAACAATAGTATCCAATGTCATACTTAATCGATTACACCCTTTATACTTATCCAAAATACTTCTTTCCAAACTCATAGTCCAAAATTTAAAAGGAAGGTAAACACAATAAAGATCCTTTTTTCCATGTAATAATGTGTGAATACCTTCATCATGTATTCTTTTAAAACATCGTAACACCCTAAATTACCAAAAAAAACCTTATTGATTACATTCAGTCTCCATTATTCCTTATAGAATACTGGATATACTCCTTCTATCTAAAAATTTTGTAAACTCTAATAATGATTGAATATACCTACATTAATCAGTTTCAAGGTAGTTAAAAATATCCAATATAATTTATCCAAATCAATCATATATTATTACAAAATCACTACCTCGGTATCAGAACCATATTATGGTTTATCTTTATCTCAACCATATATTTTTCAAAAAAATTAACCTTCTATTGAGTCACTTTTCTTGGTTCCACACAATCTCAGTCTTTAATGAAATAGTACTGCAGTACAATCTTTTATACTATATAATTATTATAACATGTACATCATTAATAAAATACTCAAATGACACAATACATTAATAACAATATAAGAAATCTAATCATTCCTCTTCATCTTCTTTTTTATCGTAACTTGATTATTATCCAATAGAAGCATTTGGGGTATACTCTGATGATTTGGACATTGATTCACGTAGTGTCCCAACTCCTTACAGATGAAGCATTTTACATTTGAAACCTTTTTATTACACTTGTAATCACATACTTGGTGTCCTTTTTCTCCATACATATAACAAATTTCCATTCCGTTTAAGAATTTACCAAGGTGATTCTTTCAACAGTTATAACATATGAGAAAAAACCTTTTTTTCCCTCTTCCCTTTATCCATAGTTCTCTCTTCCATCCTTTTCTCCTTATACTTTCTTTCAAAGCCATAGGACTTAGAGAATTATTTATTTATCTTATTAACACAAGATACTATTTCTTTATATGATGAGAATGCATGGGAGACTATTTCCCTTTTAAATTTTGGCTTAATACCATGAAAGATATGATCCTTCTTAATCTTTTGATCATGCGTATTGCTGGAATTCTCATTCCTTCTACTATGCACCATTTCTAAACAATGGCATACACTCGGTTAGTTTATGAATCGCAATGCATAATTCAAAACTTGTAAAATACCTAACATAAGTTGAAAAGATTATGAATATAATCTATGATCATGAAATGTTTTCTTTGAGGAATTATTTACTCATGAATCCTTCTAATGTCTTGTAATGAAAATGTGAATTATCTTAACCATATCCCCCGGGAGTGTCGTAACCAAGAGTTAAAAAAATCCTGTTATTGTGTACCAGGATACCACAAGTCAAGCCCGAAATTCCTTGTCAGAGTTTTCACTCCTAGGTATATCTATGCCTGAGCCGCCTCTACCTGGTCGTATCCAGATAGAGATGTATTACTTGGAAAATACACAGAATCTCTACATTACCAATATTATATGAAGTTATTCTATACTAATCCTCAAAGTCTATCTTAGGGTAATGTTCTATAATAAAATTTTATCTAAATCTATTTCCAATATTGTTGTTAAACTTCCTTGGATACCAACTGTAACGCTCTAACCCCAGTTACCCAGAGTCGGTGTATTATTTTAATGCATTGGAAAGATATAAGAAAATCATGTCATGAAAGACCGATAATTTTAGAAGTCTTGGAAATAGATTGCATACATAAACTTCACATTACAATTTCCAACATAAAATACAACATAAATAGTTCTTTGAGAATGCAATTATTCCCTTTTAGCTTAACCCTTCATTTCAATCATAATACACTTATTGTAAATCCTGGGAAAATAAAACATAAGAAAGGGGTGATCTCAGATGCTCAGTAAGGGTAAAAAAAAATAGCAAAAGATAACATAAACAATTGGCATGGTTAATAATTGAAAACACATGCCTTTATAGATAATAAACATGAACACATTATGGACGAAATATGATATGAGTAAATAATGCCATAATAAAACAACATCATGGGTATTTTACTAGTTGAATAACCACAGGAACAATAAATATTGTTTTCATAATGAGGTAATGTATAATTCCATATATTCTGAAACATTTTTTCAAGACCTCGACCAAGACGTCTAAATATGATTAACGCCTTGGCCAAAACCATAGATCAAATTGGGAAAGGCCTTGGCCAATTCCACGTCTAATTGTCTCATGATACCTACTAATGCATCGAGGACCTATAGAGGGCTCCACCCATCACATACTGTGTCCAATACATTCCTCATATGAAAAGGTTGAAACATAACATAAACATTCTTATTAGAACTAGAATATGAAATGTCAATACATTAACTCTAAACCATGAATGGTATAAAAATATAATTCATTCAATAACCCCCAACCATTACTGAATTCCCCTTTCACAAAAAGATGTCTCTCGACCATATTCCAATAGGCGTTTCTATCGTCAGCACCATGCTCATGAACTCCACCTCTAAGATCAAACCATTCACAAGTTGTGTAGAAATAAAAAAACAAGAGACACTGATAACAAAAAAGGAACTAATTAATGTAAAATCTATAATAATTGTACCTCTCACTATCTAATGGTTTGATCCTAGATTAGTAAGGGAACTCTCAATGATAGGGTATATGTGACCCTATATTTCCCAAATTTTAAATATGAGTATGGGAACAATGATCCTAATATCAAATTAAGGATCACATACTCATATCAAGGATAGAGAGGGTTTTAATATTTTAGAATTTTTAATCTACCCCACATGTTATCAATGGGAGTGGAAATGATTCCATCCTGAAGTCATAACATATAGTACTAATAATAAAGGATAAAAATATCATTATCAACCATGTAACCTATTTTAAATTCCCTTTTGGGTTTTAAGGACATGTGGTCATAACGGTTTATGAAAGCACTGACCACCAATTCCTTTAGTGTAATGGGAATTACCCCACTCATACACTATAATAGTGGTTTAAAATAAATATTGGGAGGATCTAGATATTTTGTAACTTATATTCATCTAAATGATCCCCAATCCAACCACATAACACTTAGAATAGTCCTAAGATCCTCTGTGGGGCCTTCATACTATAAATATGGTGCATATAGAGTTAAACTTCAGCATACATGTGGATGGATAACTTGATGTTATTACCTCCTATCATGGAAATCTATATCATAAAAGTGGAATCCATAACTCCACCATTTTTATCTAGGATAATGTACCCATATAGGTACATGGAGGGTAATATTTCTAACTGAATGGTTTGGTCGACACCATGGAAAAATTCCCATCCCCCATTATTAAATTTACCTTCCTCAAATATAGTCTTATATTCACCCTTAGTGCTATCATAATCCATCATAAGACATGACTTTGGCTTCATGATTGTTATCTCAGAACTTTTCTTCTCAAAAAAATATCCCACCAATGTCTTCAATGAGATATATTTCCCATGAAGTGGATCCAACATGAGGAAATTTTTTTCCAAAATGATATGCTCTTAGTTTATTGGAGGAGTCCTTTCAATGACATCCCTTGTGGAACCTGGGAGGAAGAAATCAAAATTCATATCTCTCTAGATGTGTTCTCCAAAGATCTTTTTGACATCAAATAGACTAACACCAACATCATTGTATGTTATATGCAATGTGTTTGGGGTAGGACTAAATTTTCCAAATTGGGATAACATAATACCATTATTTCAATATCCATGATTTTTTTAGATCCATATTTCCACATACATCGTAAATGTATTGAGCTAAATGGAAAACTCTGAGAAATATATTACACCTATAAAAGATTTCCCCAAAGAAACCCACAATTTCCTCTTAATTGAATGTCCTAGTTTAGAACCCACCAAAACTATTTAGCAAGTGGCAGACTTCGAAATTAACAAATTTTTCATATGGATATCTGTAGCATATTTGGGTTGAATCCATGAAATGTGTTTGGGAATGAACAATAATATATGATAATATGTGAATTCACCCTTTTCAATGAAGTAACCTACTTAGGAAATATTCACCCAAAGGGTTTTTTGGTTTCTTAGAATAAAATAAATAGGTATGATTAACGGATGAGGTAATGTAATAGGAGTATCATTGTTATTAACAAACCTATAGAGGGGTATAGAGTTTGAAACCAAATATTCCTAAAATATCACTCACATCTAATCAACATTACTCCTATGAAATTACCCAATAGAACAGCAACAATTGTCATTTATAATTTATACAATAGTATTCTAGTGAGACAATATTTTTCTAGCCTCCCAAATTAATGTTTTTAGATAAATATGATGAGTTTCTGAATCCATTTGTACAAAATTAAGAAACATATTTCAGATAATTCAAAATATCATCAAGAGAAATGAAAAAAATCTAATAGAATCATATGAATTGAATTAATCATAAAGGGATTCACATTCGCATATGTTACTCACAAATTTCATTTCCCCCAAAGTATCCATGGAATGCATAAATCATCCAAATATTGTGAAACCACTCAAACAACCATGAGACTTGTGATCATGTAACATAGGCATAGTTGTCACATACATGAATTATTTTGAAGTTAAATTTCATTTATTTTCCTTTCATTCTTTGTTTTGGATGGTTTCCAAAGGTTTTATGGAGAAATAGATGAGTTTTAATGAATTGGGCCAAACCGTGAGCCCAATTCCACATTTAAAAATAAATTTTGTTTCCTTTATAACTTTTTAATTTTTTAATAGTTTTCCCTCATTACAATTCCTAAATGGTCTCCTATGACCTATTAACACCAAAATATAAATTTTGAGCCTTTATAAATCCATAATCATGGTGGATATTGGTTTTTATTTAAGATATCGGGCCTGCCCGAAGGCCCATTTCCTGCATTAAAAATAATTTTTAATTTTTTTATATCTCCTTCCCTATTTGCGTTTTTTCGGTGATTCCACCTCCCACTCAACCCTAATAAATCCAGGAGCGCTCCCATTTCATTTCCCCCCTCCTTTGAGCTCTTTGAAATCGTGATTTAGAGCTGATCTTCATAGGGTGTCTCAAATCAGCCAGAATTGAAGAGGTAACTTCATCCCTTTTAACTCTCTCAATTCTTACTCTTTTCCCTCTATTACAGTTCCTAAATTACCTAATAAATCTTGTTAGAACAATCCCTGAATTTTGGCTGTTTTAAATTTCAGAAACTATTGTTTTTGGAGTGATTAATTCAGGATACTTCAAGTAGGTGAGTCTATTTCTTTCCTCTTTCAAATTGCTTAGGGTTTCTTCCCTAATTATTGAATTATAAAAATACCAGAAGTTAGGGTTCGTTCCTAGGTTCTAAATTACTGTATTTTGGGTGAAATATTGAGGTTTTAGGTTTCTTTTAACTTACATGAGGTGCGGTGGTCGTGCAGTTGATGTTTCTCCCCAATATTTGAGGGTTTCGACACATTCGGTAGGTGATTCCGTGGGTAACCATTTAATGATGAGTTAGTTTACTTGATTAAATAATTTTACATTTTCCTTATGTGCTGTGAATTATGAGAAACCCATTTTTGGTAGCAATAGTAAATCATTTTTTTTAAGTTACATTTTTTCTTGAAGTGTGTATTTTTTAAATGTATTTCATGTGTTATCTCTTGTGGTAGTTTTGTAAAATGTGGAAGTGATTTATTAGTTGTTGAAAGGGGCTGCCAATTATGGTTGGGTAATGATATAGTTCCATGTGGGCCTAAAAATGGGGTGTATTTGAATGGTTTTATTTGTATAACCTTGTTATACTCCTTGAAAGTGTTTTATGGATTTGTGTGTTCTCATGGGTATCTTTTGTGATATTATTCAAGGTGATTATATAACATTTGAAATTGTATTATTACATGTTGATTGGGTTGAAAATTCTATTTTGGTAGGGTCTTGGTGTGCTTTTGGCTTAAAAATAGGTTTTTGAAATGGATTTTATATGCAAAGTTTGGGTATACTCTTTATAATTGTTTTATGAAAGTTTTGAATGGTTTATTGGGTTGTGTAATAGGTGAAACTATATCTGCAAACTATTCTGGTAGGAGTATATTTTTAAAAGGTCTATTTAATTTGTGAAAAGGCTATTATGTGATATGTATCATCTTGGAAATATTTTATTAAATTGTTTGAAGGAAATATTGAGGAGTGAAAGTGATGTGAAAGTGATGTGGAGTGTTTTGTGTGAGTGTGATGTGAAAAATTTAATTTTTGATTATGAAAGAAGTGTTATATTCCATGTGTGTGGGCTTTTATATGAGTTCAAATATCTTATAATTGTTTTATAAAATTGTTTAATGGTTTTGTGGAAGTGTTTAAGAAAGGTGAAATGTGTTGTGGGCTATTTTGGTGTGATTCGGATTTCAAAATCATTTTGAATGAAAAATGGATTTTTGTGACTTGTGTGGTATACATATGGGCTGTTTGGTGAATTTTTGATGTGGAAATGATATTTTCATGTTCAATTTATATTTCTTGACTTGTTGAACTTGTTTTACCACAATGGGAAAACCTGGGTATCTAGGTTGGTGGGCGTGTACTAGTATGCTAGTGAATCCGTGGGGTTTGGCCTATGTTTCACTTAGCAAGATTGATGCTTATAACTCTAACTAAACTATGATGATGATGATTGGGGACCACTAGGTTATGAGTATGTTCCCTACTAGTGGATCGTGCATGAGAATGGATATTTGTGATGATTACTCTCACCGAGATACGAGGTACCTGGGACCCACATCTAGCGAGTGCCTAGGGGTTATTTCCTATTTCTTATGCTCATTATTTACTTTGTACTTACCGTCGGCATACGGTATAGTTGGCTGGAAAATTCACTAGTGTTGACATTATTTTTAAAAGTGTTGATTCTTAATGATATCCCAATTGAAAACTATTTTTATTCAAAGTTGCATCTTTTAGAAATTGTAACTAGCTTTTCATGTTTTTGAAAACATGCATGATTTTCATCTTTAAATGTTTATCACATGGAATATCTTAGTGGTGGTATCCTACTAGGCATTGGCTCACACCCTACTTACACCCTTGTGTGTAAGTAGACTTGGTTATTTTTGTTGTCGCAGGTTGGGTACAATTTTTTGTTCCAGTGGTTTGGGTTTCTAGCAGGTCCTTGGTGGTGAAGTCTTGTGGAGGTGGATTGAGGGCGGTGCCCCTTGCCATGAGGGTTGTTGGGCTATCCTTATTTGGTTTTGTACCTTTGGTATAGACCTTTTGAGTTGTTTTAAGCTATGTAATTCAGTTCTGAATTTTTGTAAAATATTGTTTGGTTTGAAAAATCCAGATTTGTTTCATTGGATTCTTTTGTTGTTTTATGTTTATAAACTCGGGTAAATCATTCCAAATTTTCATTTTATGATACCCGGGCACTTTTTCCAGCCCGTGGGGATCGGGAACTCCCTTCTGGCCTTATCACGGGCTGGGATTGGTGCCATTTTTGGTGGCGATCGATTCGGTTCGTGACAAAATGGTATCAAAGGAGGTTCATGTTAACTCTTTGGGTCATGTTATTTGGGGGAGAGTCAGGATAGTCTAGAGTTAGGATTGTTGGGACATGTAATTCAAGTTATGGTTAGTGTGCCTGATCACCACACCTCATAATGGGATTCAAGTTTCCAAGAGAAGTTGAGATTTATCTAAGTCCTTCGGTTTTCTTGGTTCGATGATGATTAAGGGAAATGAAAAGAGAGTTGGGTTAATAGTCCTAGTGAGCTCGCAGGGCCTAGCAAGCCATGTGGAGCCATGTATATTCCCTAGAACACTCTATGTGATAGTTAAGTGATTGTAATATGGCCGCCAACCATATTTCAAAGTCACCCACTGAAACTAGTTTCCTCTCGCACTGTTTTGTGCTTAGGTTTTGAAATCTTGGCACTTTGGTTTTAAGAAGTGTATAGTTTTTGTGAAATTATTTTCAAATAAAGATGGAATGGTTTGGTTTATGAAATGGCAGAACTGAATTTTTAGAATTGTTTTGAAATGTAAAATGGTGCGCTTACACCTCTTTGAAAGCAGAAACTATATTGAAGTTGGTTTTGAAAAGTGTTTCCAATAGAGTTTTCTAAACAATCAGAGTGTGTTTTAATGGGATGAGATGTTTTGAAATTGATGTGAATATCTTGAAAGTGAGTTATTTTCTAAATGGTTGTGACTTTCGGAAAATTTTTATAAGATTTGAGTTGGGATTTTGATCTTGTGGTTAGCGGTTATTAGAAAAGAAGGATGTGTTGGTTGACCGTTTTGGTTTTGAAAAGTGGAAAGAATTTTTGTTTTAACCTTTGGTATTTCCATTAGTGACCACATGCATGGGGTTATATGGGATGATGGATGGTTGATGGCATGACTGGATGAGTGCCAGGACGGATATGAGGAGGGTGTCTGGTGTGGCACAAAAACCTGCATGTGTGAGGCGCATGGGGTACCATTGGTGGATACGCTTACTGCTAAAGTGTTTGTTCTCAAAGAATTACTTTTAAAGAAAAACATGATTTATTGATGAATATTTTTGTATGGTTTTTATTATGGGTTTTTGAAAATGTTGGTGTTGTGGGATGTTTTGATTCCAAGAACCCCTTCTGTTTGAACTATGTTTTGGGTTTGTGTTTGGTCGGTAAGCTGTGTTGTAGGGACAGTTAGTGGTCTCTTTTGAAAAAAAATTTGGGATGACTTTACGGTGGTTCCCTTCATGTGTTTGGAGCTAGTTTATGGCTTGTTTTGACCAATGGACTAGATTGGTTGGGTCCTTGGGTTCTCTCATTGGATAAGGTACGCCCCCATTAAAGGTTAATTCATAACTGAAGTGCAACCCAGATTGTTTCTCCATTGGAAAATCCTCCAGTTGATCAATATAAGGAATCTATTTCTTGAGCATTTTAGATTGAGTATACACCCTTTCCTTTATTGGTTTTGTGTATCCTCTTGTAGTGGGATATTGATTATGGATGGTTGAAAGTGACCTTATCCTCTTAAGTTTCCTAATTTTTCGAAGGTGGAAGTGTTCTGGGGTTGTTAGCATGGATGAGTATTTGGATAGTGTCTAAGAGGAACTCTTGGTCCTTCATAGTCTCTTCGAAGAAGGAGTTCATGTTAAACTATTAGTGTGGGAAATCTGGTCATGAGAGGATATTATGGACACTTTCTAGAATTGTCTGTTGTTTGGGGATTTTGTACAAGTTCCCTCTCTATTCATTGTTTATTTCAGTCGCAATGGTCATGTTCAGTGATTCCTTGTTATGTCATGTGCTCGATTGACTATAAAGGTGAAAGTTGGGCAATCATCTGAGAGTCTCTATTATGTTTGGAGAATATCTCCCTTGAAAAAAACATAAAAACAATATTCCATTTTATAGGAAGGTGAGTATAAGTGTTATTTACTTCTATTGTTTCTCACCTGAACAAACAAGGTGTGATGTGTGTACATCTTCTAACCCCTTGTTTCAGTGAAATATCAAGTTAGGGTAAAGTGAGTTTGGAATGTGTTATGTCTTGGAAAAACTTATTGGGGATTGTGGTGTAGTTGTTGTTTGAAATGAAAGAAGAATTCTCATTCAGGTGGTTTCCAAAGCCTAAATGCGAGGCCGAAGATGCTTCAATATTTTGAGCTCCAGCCATAGGTCCCGAAGAGAAGCTGGCGTATAGTCAGGGGAAACCCCAGTGTCATTTAAACTCTTGTGTAAAGTCCTATCCTCAATATGAAAGATAAGAAGAGTTTAAACCTATGGTGTCATCATATTTCTTCTATTGTTCATGTTCGGTGGAAATAGGTGGAGGGCCTTGTACCCATGTCATCGCCCAATGTTATTCCCTCCCCCTTTGGTTTCCATTGAGTCTTTAGAGAAAGGTATGAAGTTTGGCTAGACAGGTTGACCAAACGGTTTGCACTTGGTTAGTAGTGACCATGCCCCAAAAAACCATGTAGATAGAAGAATCTCCACTGTTAGTTCATAGTTTCCAAAACCGTGAAGACTAACCATGTGGTCGTCCCAACACTTTATATTTTTGGTTCTTTCTGTACCGGCCCATGTTGGTCGATTAAGATTGTTGGTTCTTATGGTGGGGAGCCTATTTTTTTCCCCGTACCAATAACTTAGACTTATCCATGGTCAAGGATTGGTAGTAGGTAGTCTCATTCAGATCTATCAAAGTTCCTAAATCTTCCTTGGGTAACCATTGAGATTGGAGATTGCCCAATGGTTTAGTTATAGCAAGGTATGTGTAACCTTGTTCGATGTTGTTGTTCGTTTGAGTGAATTGCTTGAGTCTTGTTCGGATAGTGTTTGAGGAGTTTTACTTTGGGATAAAGCCTGAATGTGATTGATTGTTTTAGGAAAGTGGTGTATGATTTTGTTTTGAAGTATTCCTTCCTTAATTGATCAATGGAGGTGTTTTGGCCTTTGGGGGCGAAACCTGGAAAGGGAGTACATCTCGGTTTATCAGTTCGGTTTAACTTTCATATCTGGCCTTTCTGTAGCTTTCTGGGGATGGAAATTTTTCATGGTGGGAAGAATTTTCACATAAATGAATTATTTTGAAGTTAAATTTCATTTATTTTCCTTTAATTCTTTGTTTAGGATGGTTTCCAAAGGTTTTATGGAGAAATAGATGAGTTTTAATGAATTGGGCCAAACCGTGAGCTCAATTCCAGATTTAAAAATAAATTTTGTTTCCTTTATAACTTTTTTATTTTTTAATATTTTTCCCTCATTCAAATTCATAAATGGTCTCCTCTGACCTATTTACACCAAAATATAAATTTTGAGCCTTTATAAATCCATAATCATGGTGGATATTGGTTTTTATTTAAGATATTGGGCCTGCCGGAAGGCCCATTTCTTGCATTAAAAATAATTTTTAATTTTTTGATATCTCCTTAACTATTTGTGCTTTTTCGGTGATTCCACCTCCCCCTCGACCCTAAGAAACCCAGGCGCGCTCCCATTTCCTTTCCCCCCTCCTTGGAGCTCTTTGAAATCACGAATTAGGGCTGATCTTCATAGGGTGTCTCAAATCGGACAGAATTGAAAAGGTAACTTCATCCCTTATTAACTCTCTCAATTTTTACTCTTTTCCCTCCATTCTAGTTCCTAAATTACCTATTAAATCTTATTCGAACAATACCATAATTTTGTCTATTTTCAATTTCAGAAACTATTGTTTTTGGAGTGATTAATTCAGGATACTTCAAGTAGGTGAGTCTATTTCTTTCCTCTTTCAAATTGCTTAGGGTTTCTTCCCTAATTCTTGAATTATAAAAATTAAAGAAGTTAGGGTTCTTGCCTAGGTTCTAAATTACTGTATTTGGGGTGAAATATTGAGGTTTTAGGTTTCTTTTAACTTCCTTGAGGTGCAGCAGTCGTGCGGTTGATATTTTGCCTCAATATTTGAGGGTTTCCACAGATTCGGTAGGTGATTCCATGGGTAACCATTTAATGATGAGTTAGTTTTCTTGATTAAATAATTTTACATGTTCCTTATGTGTTGTGAATTATGAGAAAACCATTTTTGGTAGCAATAGTAAAGCATTTGTTTTTAAAGTTACATTTTTTCTTGAAGTGTGTATTTTTCAAATGTATTTCATGTGTTATCTCTTGTGGTAGTATTGTAAAATGTGGAATTGATTTATTAGTTGTTGAAAAGGGCTTCCAATTATGGTTGGGTAATGATATAGTTCCATGTGGGCCGAAAAATGGGGTGTATTTGAATGGTTTTATTTGTATAACCTTGTTATACTCCTTGAAAGTGTTTTATGGATTTGTGTGTTCTCATGGGTATATTTTGTGATATTATTCAAGGTGATTATATAACATTTGAAAGTGCATTATTAAATGTTGATTGGGCTGACAATTCTGTTTTGGTAGGGTCTTGGTGTGCTTTTATCTTAAAAAGAGGTTTTTGAAATGGATTTTAAGTGAAAATTTTGGGTATACTCTTTATAATTGTTTTATGAAAGTTTTGAATGGTTTATTGGGTTGTGTAATAGGTGAAACTATATCAGCAAACTGTTTTGGTAGGAGTATATTTTTAAAAGTTCCATTTAATTTGTGAAAATGATGTTATGTGATATGTATCATCTTGGAAATATTTTATTAAATTGATTAAAGGAAATATTGAGGAGTGAAAGTTGTGTGAAAGTGATGTGGATTGTTTTGTGTGAGTGTGATGTGAAAAATTGAATTTTTGATTATGAAAGAAGTGTTATATTCCATGTTTGTGGGATTTTATATGAGTTTAAATATATTATAATTGTTTTATAAATTTTTTTAATGGTTTTGTGGAAGTGTTGAAGAAATGAGAAATGTGTTGTGGGCTATTTTGGTGTGATTCGGATTTCAAAATCATTTTGAATGAAAAATGGATTTTTGTGACTTGTGTGGTATACATATGGGTTGTTTGGTGAATTTGTGATGTGGAAATGATATTTTCATGTTCAATTTATATTTCTTGATGTGTTGAACTTGTTTGAGCACAAGGGGAAAACCTAGGTATCTAGGTGGGTGGACGTGTACCAGTATGCTAGTGAATCCGTGGGGTTTGACCTCAGTTTCACTTAGCAAGATTGACGCTTACAACTCTAACTAAACTATGATGATGATGGTTGGGGACCACTAGGTTATGGGTATGTTCCCTACTAGTGGCTCGTACACGAGAATGGATATTTGTGATTATTACTCTCACCGAGATACGAGGTACCTGGGACCCACAGCTAGCTAGTGCCTAGGGGTTATTTCCTATTTCTTGTGCTCATTATTTACTTTGTACTTACCGTCGGCATATAGTATAGTTGGATGGAAAATTCACTAGTGTTGAAATTATTTTTAAAAGTGTTGATTCTTAATGATATCCCACTTGAAAACTGTATTTATTCAAAGTTGCATCTTTTAGAAATTGTAACTAGCTTTTCATGTTTTTGAAAACATGCATGCTTTTCATCTTTAAATGTTTACCACATGGAATCTCAAAGTGGTGGTATCCTACTGGGCATTGGATCACACCCTACTTACACCCTTGGGTGTAAGTAGACTTGGTTATTTTTGTTTTCGAAGGTTGGGTACAATTTTTTGTTCCAGTGGTTCGGGTTTCTAGTAGGTCCTTGGTGGTGAAGTCTTGTGGAGGTAGCTTGAGGGCGGTGCCCTTTTCCATGAGGGTTCTTGGGCTGTCCATATTTGGTTTTGTACCTTTGTTATAGACATTTTGAGTTGTTTTAAGCTATGTAATTTAGTTCTGAATTTTTGTAAAAGATTGTTTGGTTTGAAAAATCCAGATTTGTTTCATTGGATTCTTTTGTTGTTTTATGTTTATAAACTCGGGTAAATCGTTCCCAATTTTCATTTTATGATACCCAGGCACTTGTTACTACCCGTGGGGATTGGGAACGCCCTCTGGGACTTGTCATGGGCTGGGATTGGTGCCATTTTTGGTGGTGATCGATTCGGTTCGTGACAATAGTAACATGACCAACTTAATTATCATGTTTTCATGGGATCTACTCAACCAATCTAAATAAAGGCATACTTAGTAATAGGTCCCATGATGATGTTTGGGAGCCATAGTAGGTCTACTATGTATATAGACATTTGGTTCAACACCCAAATGGATAGTGTTTATTTTATAGAAATAAAGAAGAATTTCAAGGTTTCTCATAGGGGTATAAGCATTTAGATGACTCATACTGACAGTTTCATCATATGTCACCAGTGCGGGAAACCAGGACACACAAAACCCCAGTGTATGAGAATAATTAGAAATTAATATACACTATAGTTGCAATTGTTGTGGGTTACACTATTTTGGAATCATATTTCAGTTGATAGTAAAGGGATATAAAAATTTTATACAATTGAATCATATTGAAATCATTACCAGTTGTGACCCTATTTTACCCTATCATTTTTGTTGTCAATAACTGTTATCTAAACTGAAATACATTTCATATGAGTATGGGCCTCAATAAATTTATGTACATTCAATGTATTCCACTATTTGGTTTGAATTAATAAAATCACTATCTATTTAATATGATAAAGAATAACAAGTAAAATCATGTATGAAGAACAAAGCTAATGTTACCCAAAGTGAAACCTTAACATTAAATTATTAATCAGAAAGTAATATAAATTCGAAATAAAATAATATATGGTATTATATACAAGAGTACTATTCTTTAAATGATGTATAATAAAGTTATATTTATTAAATAGGAGGTTTTTTGAGTATGATGGGAGTCAAGACATAAGGTAATGGATTTTCATCTCACTTTTTATTTCCTTGAGATACATGCCATGTTCACCTTGTATTTATTATATCTGCTCTATATATTTACCATATAACCAAATTTAATATTTACCTAGTGACATTTTTAGTATCATTGGAGATTTTTTCAATTTTTTAAAATTTTAATAAGACTTTTCAAAATAAAAAAGAATATTTTCCATGATAAATATTCCAATGATATCTTAAGGGTATTAACATCTATGAAACAAATCCATTGATTTTAATTATTCTTCACTTGGTACATGATCTAGTGATACCATATTTATTCATTTTATGTTTAGTTTAGGATTTTAATGATTAAACAAAGATGAAACATATTTTTTCCATGTTTTTATAAATGAAAATATGATAAATTTATTCATTATGTTGTGGAAATAAATATTAATGGATTATGATTGTGTTATAAGTTTCTATATTAATTATCTATAATTAATTGGGAAATTATTAATGTTTTATGACCATAATGTGTACATAAGTTGTCATCCAAATCACACAAGAGTGTAGTTGGATACTTAGCCAATGCCTAAACAAGGTTCATGTGAAGTTAAACCCTGCCTAACATTTAATGAATTTCTTAGAGTAGCTTTGGCATAATATTTTAATGATTATAATTGTGAAATGACTTTTTTGTCTCTCCTTGAAATGTTTTTATTCTTATGATATGATCTTTAATCTCATTTTCAATTTTTATTCTTTTATTAATTTCTTATGATCATCAATTGTTACACACCTCATAGTACTCATGGCTCATATGTCACCAGTACTTTATTTAATCTATTATGAGTATGAAAATAATTACCTCTTGTATATTAATAATTCAAGTGAGATTCAAACACATAAACTTTAGATATTAATTATATTAAATAATTTCCTTTGTACTAATATAGATTTAAGAAGAAAGAAAGAAAATACATGAAAGACTCGGAAGTCACTTGTTATGAATGAAAAAGAGAAGGGCATATAAGGTCAGATTGTCATATTCTTAAGAAAAATGATAGAAAGGAAAAGAATTCTGAGAAGAATAGAAATAAGTACTAAAAATATAAAGCTCATAAAATTTTCAAATTTAATTACACTTGGAGTGCCAGTGGTGGAGACTCTTCTAATGAAACCTCAGAGTATGAATCTTCTGGTCAAAAGAATATTGGTTTAATTTTCAATTTACCCATTTAAAATCATTGTCTAATGTCCAAGGTAAATAATGATGAATCTATAACCAATGTATTCTTGAATGCTAATTATAGTGATAATAAATATTATGAATCTTTAGATGAAGAATATTCTTCTGATGAAGATAATACTTTACCTACTTATAAAGAAGTATCTAGGTTTGGTAAGCTTCTTGAGAATGAAAATTATAAAGTCAAGAAAAATATTGAGAAGGAAAATTCAAGAATTTCTATTCTTACAAAAGAAGTATCAGATCTTTCTAAAGATCATGATAATAAAATTTATGATTTTGAAAGTGTTTCAAAAACCCTTGAGGAAGTTAATTCTGAGAAGGGTAAACTTTATAAGGATCTAAAAAAGTAATTTTTAAGAAAAATATTTTAGAGACTAACTCTAGTTCTAAAACTAATGTTTTTTAAAATAAAAACTTAGTTATAAGACTGAAGTCAGAAATATTTTCCTTGAAGAAGTGTTTGTCAAACTTTAACTTAGGTAAGTAGAAATTTGATATGATGTATTCCCAAATTAGACATCTTAAAAATAATTCTGGATTTGGTTATACTCATTCAAAATCAATTTTTTGTAACAATTATTTTTTTCCTCAAAGTGCTCCATTCTGCACTAAGTGTCAGTGTGGTGGGAATTGGGAAAAAAATTGTTCCTTAAACAAAACCTGGTCTTTAGGTTTTCATAAATCTTATTTTTCTAAGAAAATGTGGATTCCTAAAAAATTTCTTTATGAAGTTTTTGGATCTAAGAAATTTTGGGTTTTTAATGTCTAACACTCTTATTTTTAATAAAGTAAATATAATACCAACATAAATACATGGTACATGGATAGTGGATGTTCCCAACACATGACTAGTAACAAAAACTTCTTTGAAAATATTATCAAGACGAAAGGAAGAAAAGTAACTTTCAGAGATAATTCTAAGGGAGAAATTATTGGTATAGGTAACATTGTTCTTCTTGAAAAAACTTTGATTTCAAATGTTTTATTTATTAAGGGCCTTAAGAACAATCTCATTAGAATAAGTCAATTTTGTGATGAAGGTTACCTTGTGATTTTTAGGAATGACAAGTTCTTAGTACACAATTCCATAAAAGAGTTTATTCTCTCTGTCAATAGGCAAGATAATGTATACACACTAAACTTAGAAGACCTTAGGAGCCAAGATCTACTTTGTCTTAGTGAAATGGAAGATCATTCCTGGTTATGGAATATAAGGCTAGGATACTATAACCATAGGAACCTATGAAAAATCTCTAAAAAAATACTAGTTAAGGATCTATTGGAGCTTATATTTGATTCTTCAAAAGTTTGTGATCCTTTTCAATATGGAAGGAAACATAAATCAAGTTTTAAATTAGTCAGTGAAGTCTCAACTACTGATGCATTATAGTTTGTGCATATGGATCTTTTTGGTCGAACACAAACTGAAATCATTGGAGGAAAATATTATGTATTTATCTTAGTTAATGATTACACTAGATTTATGTGGGTATATTTTCTAGAAAAGAAATCTGAATCTTTTTCTTATTTCAAAATTTTTAGATCCCAAGTTAAAAATGAGAAAAAACTTCCATTGATAACTATTTATAGTGACCATGGAGGTGAATTTCCAAATTTTGATTTTGAAACTTTTTGTAGTAGAAAAGGCATTACTCATAACTTCTCAGCACTAAGAAATCCTTTAAAAAATGTTGTTGTTGAAAGAAGAAATCGAGTTATTCAAGAGATAACAAGAACCATGTTGAGTGATTATTCGATAGCTAAAAATTTTTGGGCTAAAGTTTTAAGTACTACTTGTTATACTATAAATTTAGTTTTGATTAGACCTTTTCTTAAAAAAACCTCTTATGAGTTATGGAATGGTAGAAAACCTAGACTTTCCTACTTCAAGGTATTTGGTTGCAAATTATTCATTCTGAATACTAAAGATAATTTACATAAATTCACACCCAAATATAATGAAGGAATTTTCTTAGGCTTCTCCACAACATCTATGGATTATAGAGTTTTCAATAAAAATACTTGTACTATTGAAGAAACAGTATAAGTTAAATTTGATGAAACTAATCATTTTGTTCTTAAACACCCTCAACCTACATCTTATGACAGGTTTTCAAAAACTAATTATCAAACCCTGATAGAAGATCCTTATAATAAGGAAAATTTTCAATAAAATGTTTCTGAGACGTTTACCTCAGAATATTTCTTACCATATGTTGATGAACAAGTTTTACAAAACCCAAATCAGTTGTTTCTTAAGTATCATCCCAGTGATGGCATCATTGGTGATGTAAATCAACCTGCAAGGACTAGAAGTTACTTAATAAATGAAGTAGAACATCTAGCATTCCTTTCTCAATTAGAACATAAACAGCACTAATAAAGCTTTCGGTGATGATGATTAGATAAAAGTTATGAAAGATGAGCTAAATGAATTTGAAAGGAATAAAGTACAAGCCTTGGTGAAGACCTAAGGAAACTTCAGTTATTGGAGTAAAATGGGTCTTTAAAAATAAATGTGATGAAAATGGAATCATAGTAATAAATAAATCTAGATTAGTTGCTAAAGACTATAATCAACAAGAAGTAATAGACTGTGAATAAACCTATGCTCCAGTACCTAGACTTGAATCTATTCATGTTGTACTTGCCTTTGCATCATTCTTTAATTTTGAACTTTTTCAAATGGTTGTTAAATGTTCTTTCCTTAATGGATATATTCAAGAAGAAGTTTTTGTTGAACAACCTCCTGGTTTTGAAGATACAAAACATCCTGAACATGTTTTTAAACTTACCAAAGATTTATATAGACTTAAACAAGCCCCTAGAGCTTGGTATGATAGATCTATAGGTTTTTTGTTACAAAACAATTACATCAAGGGAAATGTTGATCCAACCCTCTTTATAAAGAAAGATAAGAAAAATGTTTTGATTGTTCAAATTTATGTTGATGAAATTATATTTGGTTAAACTCATCAATCTTTAACTGATTCGTTTTCGAATCAATTAAAATATGAGTTTGAAATAAGTATGACGGGTGAGTTAACATTTTTTCTTGGTTTTCAAATTTCTCAAAAACCAAAAAGAATTTATATATCTCAACATAAGTATATTAAATATATTCTTAAAAAGTATGGATATGACAACACTAAGAGTATTAGTACTCCCATTAATACATCAAATTTTCTTAATCTTGATGAAACTGGGAAACCAGTAGATCAAACATCATTTAGAGGTATGATATGAAGTCTACTATACTTGATATCTAGTTTTCTAGACTTAATGTTTTCAGTATGATTATGTTCTAGATATCAATCCAATCCTATGGAATCTCATTTAAAGGTATTGAAAATAATTTTTGGCTACTTAATTGGAACCATGGATTTCGGACTCTTTTATACTTTTGGAAATGATTTTATTCTAAAAAGTTTTTCAGATGCTGACTTTGATGGATGTAGAATGGATAGGAAAAGTACATCTGAAACTTTTCATTTATTAGAAGATTCATTAGTTTCTTGGTCATTAAAAAAGAAATACACAATAGAACTTTCCACTACTGAAGCTCAATATGTATCAATTGGAAGTTGTTGTGCTCAAGTGTTTTGGATACAACACACACTCACATACTATGGTATGAGTTTTACCAAAACCAAAATATTTTTTGATAATACTAGTGCCATTTCCTTAAGTAAAAACCATGTACATCACTCTTATACAAAACACAAAGATATTAGGCATCACTTTCTTAAGGATCAGACACAAAAAGGAAATATCATTCTTCAATTTATCGGAACACAAGATCAACTTGCTGATATTTTCATAAAATATTTACCCTCTGATAGATTTGAATACATTAAACAGAAGTTATGAATGATAACTATAAGTGTATAGGCTAATGGAGGGGGTTCGTGCTCGTGAAGTAGGATTCAATGGAGGAGAGATATTTTTGACGGAGGATAGATCTGTTTACCCAATAGTTTATGATGCAACTCACTAAATAACTCAGTATTCCCTATAATGGTAGACACGTAGAGGTATTTTCAATAGTTTATGATACAATGCCCATCATGTAAAATCTTTATATGGAATTTTACCTCATGTTTACATAGATATCCAGGTAGATACTTAAGAAATACATTTATATCATCACATAAATTAGATACATGCTATATTCGAACAATATACGTCCCACTCATAAATTCATCCTCTCTAAGAATTTATTTAAAATAAGCCACCAGAGGTGGTCCTAAACTATAATGAATAAATGATGTATCTATACAAAAAACAAGGGATTATATTCATCCTAAGAGATAATAATATCTTTATCTTGCAGATAAATTATTTCATTCTACATTGAGATCCAATATTTCTGAAATATTATATAATAGTATTACCATAATTTTGAAACTAATTAAACATCATTAGTTTTAATAGAGAAAACCAAATATTATTTCTGTAATATTATATTTCTTCAAGGAGAATTAAATGAAAACTCATTCATTAATATATCAAGAGATGATTGGATTTTAGTTGAAATAATTCAAATATAAAATAGTAATTAGATCCAAAATAAACTAATTTATTCTGTAAATTTTAGTTTATAATCAATTTAACTACTATAATATGAATTGAAAAACAAATTTATATGAATTTGATTTCATAAACCTAAACATAATCCCATTACCACTTCCAATGTTGATTCCATTTATGTTTGGGAATTTATTTTAATATTATCCAATTCAAGTACTAGACATTAGTGGATTCACTTTTTCCATTTCATTCATGACATCATTTTATATTCTCTCCATTCTTGATGAAAACTCTTATTCCCTTCAATAAATTCCTATGGTGTTTCATCCATTCATTATTATTTGTTTAAAATTTCACCACTACATTATTTTCCCTTTTTATGTTTCTCTTTACATGGTGATCAATTATCTTATTCTTATCTTACATCCCGTAGTAAATTAAATAATTGGGTAATTTCTAATTCAACATTATGAATCTTTCAACTATCCCCTCATAAAAGGAAAATGTTTGAGAGATAATTCCCTTCGATTTCATGAATGTAATCAATTAAATATGTGATAAATATTTATTTTTGGATTATATACATAGTCTATTAAATGTCTTGTAAACTATGTAATGTTATCCTCATACTCAAAAACAAATTCCATTACCTTTTTTCAAAAATATAAGAATTCCATTTATATGTCACCTCATTGTTCCCCATGAAATTTATTTTCCACGAATATCACCATAAAATGATTCCATTAAATATTATCTGTCTTTTCTTCCCTGTAGGTTTTTTGAATCAATGGCCACCACTTTTCATCATCTATGTGACACCCTGAGATTTTTTGACATACTTCTAAAAAAATTTAATCTTTTTTGAATTTTTCATTATGAGAAACAACTATTTTTATTTTTATCACATGAGACACAGATTTTTTCCAATGTTCCATGAAACACTTAGTTTAGCTGGAGTTAAACGCAACACCAATTTTAACCAAAATGTTATATACTACTAAAATATTATTATTTATTATGATATTTATAACCTAAACATTAGAATGATGTGTATGAATAATATTAACTAAATTAGGGAAATATATTATATATATATTTATTTATTTATTTAATTATTTAGAGGAAAATTAATTATAAATTTAAATAATATTAAATTTAAGATAAGGAAACTATTTTCCTAAAACCCTATTTCTCTATGTAGAAACATGTTTTACATTAATATATTACAAAATTAGTTTTGGTATTAATTTTAATAAAAATGAACATATAATATAACCAATAAAATGTTTAAAATAAATATTTTTGGTTTTCATGACTAGAGTTAAGAATAAATCAAATTAATTAGAATAAATTTAATATTTCATATTTATATATAAGCTTTTTAATCTTTCAAAAAAAATCATTAGAAAACCTCTTTTCATCGCATATTCAGGATTAATTTTATATTAAAATTTTCCACACATGTGATTTAAATGTGGAAAAAAAATATTATGTTTCATTAATTTATATTATTTATATTATTTAATAGGTTCAAATTAAATTTTGGGCATAATTAATTATAAAAATAGAAAAAATAAATTACCATTAATAAAGTGAAAATGGGTATACCAGGGGATAAATTAAATTTATTAGGGGTAAAATGATATATATATTTATCCAAACCCCATTTTATGAAAATAATTTTATCTTGTCACATCTATAGTTTGGAAATGGTACATTTTGGATCATTTTTTTAAATGGAAAATTTCGGTTATAACTTTTTCTATTTGAAAATTACAAGTGTGCCACACAGCTAACTTATAAAAGGTGACACTCTCCTATTTTCTTTAAACAGAAAAAAATCTTGGTTTGAGATATTAAGTTTACATATAACATACTTAATTTCTCTTTTAATCAATGGATCCTTATTTTAGTCATAAACCCATCCTATGTTGTATTTTTGTGAAAACCAAATGAATTTAACAGAAGAAGAAGTAAATCATTTAATTTTATTTCTCCTTCAATCTAATTGTATTTTAATTAAACACCTAATACATAAAAAATTAATTATTCTATACTTTTAGTTGGTTTCATGTTATGTTCATGACCTACTACTATCTCCACCTCATTGAAATGAAAAAAAAATTGTTGATCGTGTGTATGACAGATTACCGCATCATAAACTGTTGTAATTAATCTTTCACCAATTCTCATAATGATGTATGTAAGGTTAAAAAAATTATAATATTAATCTAAATATTTAAATAAAATATTACATCAAACTACTTAACTTTATACCTATTGGAAAAAGTATAGTGTCGTTCATGTGTACGGTGGATTACCACCTCATGAATAAATGTGATGTGCTTTTCCATATCAATTTTACATGGATGGTAATAAGGATAGATATACTGAAAAAATATTTTATTTTTAACAAAATTATACTTATATATATTTTAAATCACATATACCTTATTACCTTCCATTCCAAGGAGGATATGAGAACGTCGTTCATGTGTAAGTTGGACTACCACCTCACGAAGTGATGTGATACATTCTTCTCATACGCTTTACAGAGAAGGTAAAAAATACATGTTAAATTAGAAATATGTGATGTATATGAAATAAAAATTATTTTGTGAAGTTAATATATTATTTATCTATATCACTTTTAGTTTATCGAGAAAATGGAAATTGCATTCATGCGTACATATATCCTACCGTCTCTGTGAACATTGTATTTCATTTTCTATCTATTTCTTTTAGGGATTAATCTATATAAATATATACTTATTATATTTTATATTTATATCATTTATAAAATTTTGGTGATGATGGAAGACTTTTCAATCTAAATTTTTAAAAAATAATAAATCAAAATATACCTTAAAAATAAAGCATATATTACCAGAGATGTGATTTTTAAATGGAATTGTTAATAAATTGCTAATAAAAGTTCCTAAATAAATCATAAATGCTATTAAATGTATAATTAAAGTTATTTAATACATTTACAATAAAATTATCTTTATTATAAATGATGTTTAACATGTATGAAGGATGTCGAGACTTATGGTAAGGGATTTTCACCTCACTTTGATTTCTCTGAGACACATTCTATAAGAACCATGTGTTTTATATATGTGGTTAATATACTATACCTGAATAGTTGTTCCATGGTACTCCCTTATGAGAGGGCTAACCTTTCATTCTCAAGAGTGGATGATTAATATTCATTGGACGATCCATGGGTCAATATTAGGGGTGTAAATTACGGTAAAATCAAACTATTGGTAATACTGTTCCAGGTCAAAATATTTTCTCCCACCACTTCGATAATATCTAAATTAATATGATTTATTCTTCTAGTAATTGAAGAGATTTTGACCTCATACCACTTCCATATCATTATTTCAACTTTGTGAAATTATCCCCCCTCTATGAGATGAACATTATTGGATATACTGATGTTGATTGGAATATATACTATAATGATATAAAATCAACTTCAAGGAGAAAATATTACTTGGGAGAATGTTATGGGAGTTGTAATTGTACAAAATAGAGTTTAAAAACATCGATCATAGATAAATAAAGAAATGTTCTTGCTAGAATGTTGTACTCAAATGTTGTGGATTGATGTTCAAATGAAATAATTGATTGAATATATTTTCAAACCATTGAGGATACTTTGTGATATTTATAGTGAAATTGGCCATTATTAAAATCATTTCCATCACCCATGATAAAAATATATTGATATTAAATATCTCTACATAAATGATAAATTTACCATTGGAGATGTTTTTATGGAATATTTTTCCAATAAGTATCAAATTATTGATATATTTTCAAAATAAATATTTAAGGGATATTTGTAGAATTTAGGTTACTACTTCATATTTATCCTTACCCAATTTCTTCCTGATTAGATTATAGAAGAACCCCATTGTACTTTTGATTATATTTTTAATGAGGGAAATTGGTCAACATTGTCCTATAAGGGAAGAGGAATAATTTTCTTTGTCAAATGAATCAAAAGAATATGTTATCATTAAATGGGGAGATAGAGATAAATGTAAAGTGGATTTTATAGAAACTTGGAAACTAATTTTCTTGTCATCAAGGAATGGAATTTCTTCAAAAAAAATTACATTATCTAGTATTGTGGTGTCAAGACACTATCTTTTGTGAATTATTTTGTTTTGGAAAAATTCAAAAAAACTATTAGTTCAAAATTTTGAATTGTGAAAACAATTGAGTGATGTAAAAATGATGATTTGAAAAAAAAATAATTAGATAAATGATATTTTCCCAAAAATACAAATGGGGGTCTAAATATCCTTTTTGATGTATATGTTTTAACAATGATTTTTGGTTGAAAACTAATTTTTATAGAATATTTTTTAAAATCAAGTTATTAATGTTTTGTTTAAGGTTTTTAACTCATTAATTGTGAAGTTGGTATTATTAAAAATGAATCTAATGTTATTGAAATGCATAATGTCTTGAGTAGCTGGTAATCAGATTCAGAATGTTTTCTAGGATGCTGTGTATAGAGAGTTATGAATGTTTTTATGGGACATTGTAGAAAATAAAAATGTTTTTAGAAGATGATTTTATGTTCATTCAAGTTTTAAAAAACTTAAAATATTTAATGATTTAATTTATCAATGAATAAGATATTTTGATATAATCCATGCATAGAATTACACAATCTGAGTTTTCTTGATGTGGATCATCGTAGTATGAAGAACTGGACAAAAATTTTGTTAAAAGATGGGATGTTTGATGTTTTTAATGTTTAAAGAAATGAAATATTTTTGACCATATATAGTTAATAATATTGAGGTCATCAAATATAGAAAATTAGGGAAAAATCAATATTAGATTTTTGGTTTTGTATGGTATCAAAAAATTAAATAAAATATGAAGATTCATCAGTCCCATATCATCTGATAATGAAATTTTCATAATCATAAACGTGTTGGGGATGCTGAGTTTTTTTGGTTCTTAAATAATTAATGTGTTTTAATATTATTCAATACAGAATTTGATCAGATGAAGATGTTATTAATGTTTTCTATTTGACTCATCTGAACAGATATGAAGAAGTTTCTTAGTTATTGACTCCAAAAAAATATTGACACTGAAGTGTTGTTATCAATGATCTAATTGAATTATTATGGATGCCGAAGATTTTTTCATTATGATTTTATGGAAGCATTGATAACACCAAAGAGTTTATGACACTGATCTAAAATAATTTTTTGACACTAATTCAATAGAATATTTGTTCACACTGATCCATTGTACATGAGAAAAGTCTATAGGGGGGATCATGTTCCATTAGACTATATTATATATTTATAAAATATCAGAAGATAATTGATCATATGCCAATAAGTACAGAGAGACTTAAGAAAAAGGAGTTTTCAAAAATACATGAGTTTATATTAATTTGGTTTCATGCAAGTGATATATTTTGAAGTTACAACAATATAGTAAACTATTTTTAGTTGGTCCAGTGCATTGACGTGATAAATTATAATCAGTTTGTTTTTTGAATGGGTCAAGAGAAAAAACATGTCTTTTATTTCAGTTGGGTCAACACTATTATAATGATAAAAATTGATTTGGATGAATTTTCATTATTATTGTTTTAATAATGGTGTTTAGAATATTCGAGTTGTGTTTTAAAGTTCAAGAAGTTTTGAGAGTATAATAAATTGATTAGAATCTTGGACATGGTGAAAAATTAAGTTCATATGTGAGTGAAATTGTGATATTAGAAATTTAAATGAGTGGGAAAATAATTTAGTTTCCCACCACTATTATTTATGGAGAATCTATATATTGAGGTGGAAGGTACATCAAGCTTTAAAAAAATTCACCAATGTAAACATGCGGGTATGCTTCTGAATTATATCCAAAAGTGAGTTATCCAACCACAGTAGTTCAAGTCGAACAATATTATATATAATAGACTATTTTAATTATAATTATGGATTAATACATTATCATTTTACCATACTAGGGGAATTATATTGATATTATATGTATGATATTTGAGATGTTTTCTAAGAAGTCAAAATTTGTTTCATGGGAAGATTTTACTATGATTCTAGATTGATGAATGGCGCAGTGTATTTAACATGAAAAATATATTTTTTAAATTAATTTAATTATAAGAAAAAAAATTAATCTTATGAGAGTCTATTCAATCATTCCTATTCGAACATATAATGTGTCTAACAGGGGTTGACACAAGTTCTATTCACTTATCTATAATAATTAACTTCTGTTTACCCACAAGTGTGTCTATGGAAAGGATGATAGTTCTCACACTATTGTTGATCCTAGTAAATAATGTGTTCCATGTATGTTTTTCATAATCTTAAAACACTTCAATATACAAAATTTTGAAATTGATATAACAATAAAATATTTTATGGGTAAAATTTTACCAAATATGGAATTTTTAAAAGGAAATCACATATTAAAACCCCCACCTCATAGTTATTCTATGATCCTTTGTAACTCTTTAATAATAAAAGAAATTTTATATCTCAATGAAAATTATTCATCGATCATGAAAATATATGTTTTTAAAGAATTTTTCTCAATATTTAAAAAAAAGAAATAATTAATGTTATATTTTATCAAATTCGGAGAAAACAACTTGTCATGTAGATCTAACCATTATTTAAGGTCTGGATTTCTTTATAATATTTTGTTTTTTCATCAATGAGAAACCCTTATTCATTTATTCAGGTAATTTTAGTTTAAAAAAGTTTATTTTAATGAAAAAAAAGATGTCATCATTAGAAAATAATATCTTATAAATGTTATAAATGGGTTTTTTATAAAACCATGTATATATTACATATATTTCATGGTTCTTGTTCATTGTTTATGATGATGGGTGGTTCTGTTAAAAAAATATCATTGGTTCTATTAAAAACCATTGTACGATGAGTCAGTTATATCTCCCTAATACATTGGGTAAAGGTATGAATTCAATAAATTAGTTTTATCCTAAGAAATTATCAAAAATATTACAATTGTTATTCCAAGAATAACCATTATGTTTATTCCATGTCTAACTTTTAGGTTTACTCTATATGTAATAGTGATATTAAAATGATTTCTCAAATTACCAACATGACTTATATATGGTTTCTACGGGGTTTTTATTGAATTATTATGGTTTCAAAATGTAATGGAATTTATATTCTACTTCATAAGTTTGAAAATTATATGTTTCTAAAAATCATATTATGATTAATTTATTATCTTAAAGAAATATTTATGTGTTATATTTTCCCATTAATATTACTTATGAAATTCCTTATGAAAAACATTAATTATATTAGTTTATTTATTGGGTAAAAAATTATTATTTATATCATAATATTTATTTTAAAATATGAAAATTATTATAAGTATTAATTGAATAATGGTTTAATTATTTATTTTTCATGTACCATACTATAATTTTTATGCTCATACCAAATTTAAAAATAAATCATAAATCATAATAGTGGGTAATGGAAAGAATGTTTTCATGATGACTTTTCTTGAAAAGAAAACTTTTATCATTTTGAATTTATTATATCATGAGAGAAATGGGTAAAAATTATAATTCCCCCCATTGTAATATATGGGATTGTTATGTGATATGTATTATCTAAATATCATAAACTATAAACATAAAAGAGATTTTTTAATGTAAGGATGTAAATTCTTGATTAATGTAACATGAATATATAATTTTTAACTCAGGGTCTTTACATTTTATAGCCAAGCATGGTTTAAAAACATTAGACATTAAGACAATGTTAATATATTACCCATAAAAAGTTTTACTTTATGTTTTAGTTCAATTGATATATAATTATAATATTACTATGATTTATTATCTAAACAATTTCTATTCAGGATTGTTTTTCATAGAGGGAATAAGGAAGGTAAAGTAGGAATTCCTGAAGGAGGTGGTATCTTTCTGAATCAGAAACTAAGGATTGATGGAGTTTGAATAGAGAAATTTGTTATATTAATTGATTAGATGACACATTGTATAAATGGTTCTATTATCTATGTTAGGGAGTATACATTTATACTATAGAAGAACCTGATGATAGTGGGTCATTTAATTAGACTACAACCTCTATATTTCACAGAATCTTTTATTCTAATGATTGTAAAAAGTTGGAATATTTATTTATAGAAAGTATTAATTTTCATGGGTTATTCAGTGTGTCAAAATTATATCTTTTATATTAGTTATTTTGATTGTTAATCCAATAAATGGTTGAAATTTGTTATGAATACTAAATAATGTAAACATATTGATAGTGTGTAACAGGATGAATTTTATAATATTTTATTTCAAAATTATTTTCATTTTTTAAAATAGAATGGAAATAAAATTCAATGAATTGAAGAAAAGGGTAAAAGTTTTAATGGTATTTTATGAATAAATCATCACCCTCTTGTCAAGGTATAGTAGAAATTTTATTGGAGATCATAATTATAAAATGAGTAGGGTTTATTCAAGATTAATACAAAAATATGAATGGTAATTAAACTACCATGAATTAAATATCTACGCCAAACATGAATATTTCGATGATATGGTTAAAATAAATATTTCAAATGATTATGTTTACTTGAAAAACTATAATAAAATTGGTAAATGTAGTAAGAAAAGGGGAAGAATTGAATAATGAAAACTGATGCTAAGAAAATTATTTTTTCTATTTTTTAATGTTGTGCTACTAATCAGACTAGGAATTCCTCATGATGTATGGTATGTGATTTTTTTTTATGTTTGGGATCATGGATAAAAATTTCAATTAACATGATCTAAGCTGTTTTAATACAAATTCTAATAAACATATAGTAAAATGTTTTATATGTATCATGATGAACCATTGTGAACACATGTGTCTGAATTTGAAATTTAATGATGGGATGAAGAATGACTTTATGTATAAAGGTGTGGTTATAACCTTTGAAAAAATATCAATAGATTTTGGGACATCATATGTTGTTATATTATGTACATTTATTTCATATTTAGATTATTCTAATGTCTTGTTGGATTCATCTTCCACAGATTTTTTCATTTCAGATAAATATTATACAAAATTAGAAATTAAACATCAATAAATGAAGCCAAACATATGGTTAAAAAATGATGGTTATGTATTAAGGAAAAAAATAATTTATAATAATAATTATGTTATTGTCATTAGAATGAAATTACCTAAAAACCATGTTCACTTTCCCTATTTTGTGCTTCATGATATTATGGTAATTAAATGGCATCCCATTTCCCTTGATAAGATAAATTTGAGAGATAAATATTTTTTTGAAATAAATTTGTTTAGTTGGTTTACAATAATTAAAATATACATTTGATATCATTTCAATAATATGAAAAACTATTAAAATAAGGAACTGAAATTTATGTTTCACATATTATCATGATTAATTTAACTATATAGATTGATGTCATTATAATTGTAAAAAAATGTTGGATTAATTATAGATGAGTTTTTTGTGGTTACAACTAATCATGAAATTAAACTTACTATTTACATAGTTTTTAATGATAATCAAAATTCAGAAACCCCTTATTGAAGGGATTATTATAAAATATTTTTTTGAAATTGAAGTTGTATGTATTTTATATTAGGGTTTCATTCATCGTATATATTCTCTATGAGTTTCTCATTTATTTTTTATTAAAAAGAAATATGGTTCCAAGATTTTTTTCATTTATTACTAAGATTTTAAAAAAAATCGCTATTATAGAAAAAGTATACTTTCACTCATATCAATTATTTATTTGATTATCTCTTGAAAGATAAATATTTTTTAAAAGTTAAAATATGTTTGGGTACTATTAGTTGACGGTGAAGGGGGATAAAATTCAAAAAATAGAAATTTTTATTATATAGATGAATTAATAGTTTGTGTTTATTTTCTTTAGGTCGATGAATGATCCAACTTTATTTATTGATCTAATTAATACAATTTTCCCTAAATTTTTAAATATTTTATGTTTTTTAAGGATGATATCATGATTATTCCTAAATTTATACAGAGCATGAAAAAAATATATCATTTTTTATAAAAACCCTAAAATAAATAATTTTATATAGAAATTTTTTAACATGTTTTGCAGTTATATAATTTTTCATTCTTTTGAAATTTTTTAAATAAATATGGCATAACAATTGATCCGATGAAAACTAATGTTTTTTATGAATGGATAATAACATAAACTGTCACTGAGATTACTATTTTTCGTGGATTAGTAACATATTATTGATGACTTATATAAAATATTTCAAGGTGTTATTGTGAAATAACTATGTTAAATAAAAATTATTAAAATTCATTTGGAAAAAATAATTCCATTTATTTTTTCTACAAATTTAATATAAGAATGATAAATGTCAATTTTTTGGAGATGTGTTCTATAATTGGTGTATTTGTAATATATAAAAATTCTTATTTGAAGTCACATGGCCATTTTGAGATATAAAATTAAAAATTAATTTTCCATACTTCACATCAATGAAAAAAAAACGTGATCAAAATTATCCTATTGAAGATCTTCAACGAGAAACAAGATTATTTTAATTTAAAAGTTGGATATGTATTTAATTCATATCCCTTATGTAAATATATACTAATCATAAATTTTTTAAGTATATTTGATCTTAGAGAGAAATAAAAATGAGACATAGGAGATGAATGGAATTGATAAAGGATTATGACTATATAGTTCTATACCATCCTCAAAATGAAAACTAGTACATATATATTTAGTTATAAAATAAATGATGCATCAACCATGATACATCTGAAATGTGATCCCATATTTAATGATTTGATCAATTACTAACATGAAATTATGCATTAAAAAGCTTTCTATATTTTATTTCAGGATTAAATACTATAGTCTATGATTGAAAGAATAAATATTGTACAAATGGAAGACCGGGACTTATAGGAAAAGTTATAATTGGTTTGGAACGGTCAGTTTGAATAATTTATCAATGGTAATGATTGTGTTTTAAGATGTGGAAAAATATTATTTGTTCCATGTGATTACCAATTAAAGGTATAATGTCTGGGTGATGCTCATAGTATCTATTTTCATTATCTAATTAGTAACAAGATGGATTGATTCCTTTGAGAGTATTAATGGGGGGATCGATTGAAAATAGCTTTTTCTGACATTACCATTAGATTCCTGAATTTAAAAAAGGTTAAATAATAATATAACTATCCAATGTAGATGATTCATCTATTTATATTACTAGAATAGATTTTGAAAAATATATCCATGCATTTCATAGTGGCATTTCAGAAGGCATATCAGTGTAATAATGTGATTTAGTTTATTATTGATTGATTAAATAAATATATGAATTTTATAAAATATTTAGATAATATAAAATTAAATTAATTTTGGGGACTATAACTCAAAAATATTGTTATGATAAAAGAAGTTACTCACTCCATTGTATCTAATAAATATTACTAGTTAACTTCTTATAATTTGAAAGGCCTTCAGAATTAATTGGTTTCTTTATTAAAATTTAGTATATCATTTAATCCTTAGTATGAAGTAATAATAATAAAAATAAAAATAATAAAAATAACCATCACATAGCATGTGCATCACCCAATAGTGAATGTTTTTCAACTATAATAAGAAGAATACCGAACAACCACTCTTATTGCAGGTAACTCAACATTTACCCCGAATACGGGTTAACTATGCCCAAGAACAACTTATAAAAAAGTTCCATAGATTTACTAATCTCATGTCTATTATATCAAAATATTAAACCAAGAATAGAAAACTCTCTGATACCACTTTGTGACATCCCAAACCTGGATGCCACTCAGAGGTGCCCCGGGATCAGTTAGCCACATGGTCTTAAGCACAATCCCCTATATTCTAGAGTCTTATGACTAGAGATGAGGGCCTAGGGTGTTTCTATGGGAAGACTATGCCCTCATAACCAGAATATAGTATAGTGGATAAGTAATAAGATATAAATAGTGGAATCATAAGTAAACAGATGGCACAACAAAAATAGTCACTATAAGAACTGGTACAGTAACCCAGTATAGAAGAAGCATGATATAAACATCCATATAATAGATAATGACTAATTAAAATTAATTTTTTATTATTCAAACTATTTTGAGGAAAAAGTGAGAAACCAAGATATTAGCCAGAAAATGAGACAATAGAACCATTAAAGGAAAATTTAATTCTACCATATTTAGTCTCCATAAATAATTTCCAAGATGTGTTACTTACCTGGGTGTGATTTTCATCCATTAAGATATCTTAAAACTGAAATTCTAGCATATCCCAAGACCATATGTACTTTTCAAGACTGATCTTCACATTATTGAAGCCCCAAAAAGAATCATGTACTGCTTGTCGATCCAGGAATAATGCTCCTCATTTAGATTCATCCACAATAGCCTCCCCATAATTTTGGAAGATTTTTCTTTAGTAGTGTTGAGAGGTAACACATTTTTGACCACTTATTCTTCTGAAATCATAATCAATTCTAGTGTCTGGTCAAGAAAATCACCTTGCTTCAGCTTCTAAAAAGTAGACTTAGGAGTATCACTGTCTATCTACTTCTCTTTCAACTTCTTTTCCAAACGTGTCTCCATTAGGAGTGGAAAAAAGGAATAATACTTTTTTTCCTTTTGAATTACTTTATGTCTTCTACTTCTCCCCGTCTTATGAGGCTTATCCTCCTGATCCACATCCTCTATTTCACTTGTAGTAAAGTATTCACTTGATTCATTACTAGGAAGCCTATTCCCATCCATGGGAGGGTCTAATTGTTTCTCCCTAATACTCCTAAAATATATCCTCATTAGTTAGTTTTTCAATGATATTTAATAGATCTAAGGTTTTTACCACCCTTTTAAGACTTTTCCTGATGTCTGTTTGTTTTCCTTTCCCTAGGCACACCACCTTAGCATACGACGCACCCAGGGGAATTATGGGACCTCCATCAACCACCATTTGGGACTCCATTTTGCACCCACTATCAACCCTAGGGACCTTAAATGGAGGGGCCTCAAATGAACCCCCTTCAAACTCATGAGTAACATCAGATCCTCCCTAGATATCACTTACAACCACAACAACTCCCTAATTCAAAACCTTCAATTCTCGTTTCATCCTATGAAAAATCACATTCACCTTTGGCTTAGGAGGTAACACCAGTGATTGTTTCATGACATCATCAGATCATACTGAACCAGTCTCCTTGCTGGAATCATAACTTCCATGGGTCTAATGGGTATAGAACATATTGTTTCTGTGGATGGCGAACCACTGGCTCAAGAAACGATGATTGTTCAGTTTTATCCAACCAATTCTTATGGTGGCCATTAAGATGGAATTATAATTTTATATGATAATTATTATAAAAATATCTACATGCTTATGTAATACTAATTTATAAAATAACTTTATGTTTTTCATGTTGTATAGATAAGATAATTTCATTTGAGGAAGTGCGGACTACCGCCCCTTCAAAGTTATATGACTCGTTCATTCTACGGATGGAATGTATAAAAGATGGAATTAATTAACTTATGTAACATATATAACATATATATTATACTATAATTATAATTTACCTGTGAATCATTTATTTTTCGTTATAATAAATATGAAAAAAATTAAAGTAGCGTTCATGTGTTAGTACGGATTACCATCTCCATGAACGATTCATTTCATTTCAAATATGAAAATGATATGGACTATTATAAATTCATATATACTGTATATATATGATATCTATGATATCTAAATCATGAATATCATTCTGGAGATAATGGAATTTTTACCACATAGACAATTTATAATTACAACAATTACATTTTTTGCTAACATTCTGAACATTGACAAAATGTGTGATATAAATTCAAATAATTAACTAATTGTTATAGAGAGAGTATAAGAGGTATAAAAGTAATAATAAACCAGAAAATGGTTCTAAAGTAAGATGAAATTAACTTATATTTGTTATTCAGGAATTTAAATAACGAATGAGTCATGTCAGACGTGAATTAAAGGACTGCATGTCATTCTCCTTTAATTGAGGCATCTTTTGATTATATACACCTATCTATTTTACATGGATTATAATAAACACATTTTAATTTTAATTTCATTCAATGGGAATCTTTTTTCAATGTATCATTTTATTAAATGACAAAGGGAATGTTTCATTTTAATGTATGTAGTTACAATAACCTTTTTGTCATCACGGGCATTATTTGATATTTAGCTTCATTAACAAGCTGGGTAGTATTCAAATGGAAAATAAAAACCATATAACCATTTTACATTTTTTGGTATTAAAAACTGTTTTGAATGTGGAATTACTATTTCAACACCTTGAAATTTTTTCTTGTGTTTGAAAATAAAATTTTATGATTGAAATGATGGTATTTTCAATCTTTTATGTGTAATGATTATATAATTGTACTTGGACATTTGATGGGTGGTTACATGATAATCCAAATGATGTTTGGTTCTTTGATAAACCAAGGATGGGTGGTTATATTATAACCTCCAATGCAATGGGTATGTTAGTCATCTATATGGTTATTCTATTTAGTGATATGTGTAGAAATCGACCGTATGGTTATTCTATTTAAGTTTGTTTATGTCCCAAGTTACCTTTACATGCTATACATTTTTTCTATGGGATTTCTGGTAATATTTTGGTTTCAAAAAGGGTAAGAAATGTTCTTATATTTAGTTAGTTTTTTGACTAATTTTTTATGGTAAAAAGTATTACATTATGATTAAGTATTCATTTTTTAAAAGTTGTTTTAAAAACTATCAACTTTCCTTCTTTTTGTATTCCTATACTGAGATTTTTATGCTATTACCATGTTTTTGAATTGTCTTTCATAGTTATTAATGTGGAATAGGGTCGAGGATGGGATCAAGGAAAAGACATGTTATTTAAAACATGGAACTAAGCATGTTTCTTTTCTTTTAAGAGTTTTTTTATGAAAAAATGGATACTAAGTAGAAGTGTCAACATGTAATATTCAAGATGTTTTGTATAAGTTATGAACTAATTCTATAAAGCTCTAAACTTGAAAAGATCCTCGATTTGAATTATTAACTTAATTCAAGATTATATAATGTTTAATACTAGGTCTTGTAGTAGGTATCACAGATTAGTTTAGATAACTTAAGGAGTTAGAATTTTGTTAATAAAATATCCATAAAGTAATTTTACTTTATGGTAATATTGGAATGATATATAATTTTAATGTTACCATGTTGCTTAACCTATGATATTTCTGGGTTCATAATGTTTTTCTATAGAGGAAACAGAGAAGCTATGATATAATGACATCAAGAGGAAACCAGAATCCAAAACCGCAACCTGAGATGGTCGGAATTAGAACTGAACATATTTTGGAAATGATGGAACAATTGACTCAGGATATTAATAGTGGTGGTATCAATACATGAGATCAACCCGATCAACCTCAAAGGAACATGTCTATAGTGTAGCATTTCATAAGGCAACATCCCCCATCATTCAGAGGATCATCTGACCCTGTGCAAGCTAAAGGGAAGATCAAAGAACTGGAAATGATTTTCAGTATCATGGTTTGTACAGAAAATCAAAAGCTTCATCTTTCTATTTATCATTTTTAAGTAGAATCGGACCAGTTCTGGTCTATGGTTACAAATATAAGTGACATGGATGAGATTGATGCTCTTTGTTGGGAATAATTCAAAGGTATATTTCATCGAAAATATTTTCCTAAGGATGTTCGACTTGGAATGGGGAAACAATTAATAGAATTGATATAAGAGGATGAATCAATGGCTTCTTAAGAAGAAATATTAACTCTATTGGAAAGGTATTCTCCAAATTTCATCTCATATCATGATAGTAAGATATATTGATTTTACACCGGGTTGAAGTCACAATATCGAAGAGCATTAGCCTCTCATGAATTCAAAATCTATGATAAAATTTTCATATGTGACGAGAATGTAGAAATAAAGTATTCTGATTATTAGGTGTTCCATGAGAGAAAGGGAGTGGTCCAGTTGGTAGGAAAAGGGAAACAATTCATCAAATAATCATGGAGGTGAGAAAATTAATTTTGCATCTTGTGAGAAGTGTGGTAAAACGAATCTAGGAGAATGTCTCTCATAATATAGAATGTGGTTATGGTGTGGTAAGGCTGGTCATGTTGCTCATAACTATAATGGAGATGATCAAGAAGGCAATAAAAATATAACGGTAAGATGATTTAGTTGTAATGAGTTTGGAAATTAGGAAAATGTGTGTCCAAATTTGATTACCCAGGGTGAAAACCAAATAAATCAAAACAAAAAGGGTAGGGAAAAATATTTTGATACTACTATTATTGATTTGGGACCATCAAATGAAGTGGTATCATGTAATTTTTTTGTTTTTTTAGATTATTCCAATGTGTTTTTTGATTCAGGATCTACACATTCATTCATTTATGATAAATTTTCTAGTAAATTGGGAATTTCATCTCAATATATGAATTTTGAACATGTGGTAAAAACACCTAGGGGAAATGTTGTGACATAAAGAAATTATAAGAATATTACTATATTTAATTATGGATAGAAATGTTGTGACATAAGTTAATTGGGAATTTTCCTCTAGTAGATTTTGATGTTATTTTGGGAGTGTATTGGCTTTCTGTTTACAATGCTCAGAATGACTATAGAGCTAAAGCGGTTTATTTACATAAAGACATTCAGTTTGTTTAAAAGAATGAACCCTTATCTTTGATAACAAATTAAGAAGCTTAGGAACTAGTGAATGATGGAAATTAATGTTACCATGAACATATTGTCGAATAGAATGTGACTATTCTTATTAATGTTGTGTCAATAGTAAATGAGAACTTGTTGTTTTTCCTGATGATTTTTCTGGTATTATACTTGATCGGGATGTTGAATTTAATATTGACATAGTTTGTGATGGTAGGAAAATTTCAAAACCACCTTATTTAATGGATCACATTGATCTTTAAGAGTCAAAGAAGCAATTGCATGAGTTGTTAAATAAAGTTTTCATTCATCCTATCACATACTGTGGGGTGCTCCAGTCTTATTTTTTTAAAAGACAGATGGTTCAATGAGACATTGAATTTATTATAGAGCCTTAAATAACATAACTATTAAGAACAAGTATCCTTTTCATCATGTCAATTATTTGTTTGATCATATCCAGGGAGATTAGTATTTTTTAAATATTGACATGAGGTAGGGGTACCATCATTTGAATGTAAATTAAGTAGACATTATGAAGACCGTGATTTGTACTATATATGGCTATTATAAATTTGAAGTTATGAATTTTGGGTTAACCAATGCACCTGCTATATTCATGGATCTTATGAATAGAATTTTCCATTGGGTTTTTTACCCAGTATGTTATAAACTGTCTTGTGAAATTTCTTGAGGGTAAATATACCATATCCCCTAGAAACATGGTGTCTAATAATAAAGTATTGTCTTCAATTTAATTTAGTAATTATGATCCAATATATTTTCCCTATAAAAAATATCTCATAGGAAGGGTCACTTCCTTGAAATATATTGAAAGTGTATTATGGTTACCCATGGAAAGAGCTTGAATTTTCTACTATGTATCATGCCTTCTTGGAAGTCTCAGACACTCCCCCTTAGTATTTGAAATCACTAAGGATCGTATTCTTGATTTCCTGAATGATATTTTGCATATGAAAATATTATTTGATAATAACTTCCTCTTAGAATAACTCCACCTTACTTATGGAAATATCATATTTACTTAGTATTCTTTTTATCATTCCTTTCTCCCCCTTTTCGATTTTTAAAAAGAAAGAGAAAGAATGGGAAAAATGGATAGTACCTGAAAATTTAGTATTAAACAAGAAAATATATAGAGGACAACTAGAATTTCATTAAGATTGAAAGATTTTTTACAAGGATTAACTCAATAAAGATCAGAATTAGAAAAACAATTATCCATCTTATTCCTTCGGCATCAGCTTATTGACAATAGTTTTCAGATTCTTGAGCTCCTTATGATCTTATTTTATATTCTTAAGTAGAAAATCCTGAGCTTTACTATTCTTTTCCAAGGCTCTAATCCTTTATTCCTGAGCATTAAGACATTCTGCTTAAACTTTCAACACATCTTCTTGCTTAACCAGCTTCTATTCAAATTATATTCTGAGATCCCTTTACCTCTTCCAATTCATGGTCACAGAATTAAGCTTCCCAATCAGATCTTTAACTTCTTTCTTTTGAAATGTCTATTCAAGAGTCACTTTTTCTTCAAATATCTTATAAAGATAATTAATCTTACCATCTTTGGTGTCAAAGGCATCTTTGACATTATCTTGAAATTTATAAAAAGCTATCAGCTCTTCAACAGTCTTCCTTGACCAGTTTGTAATCTTCTTGCATAACCGTTTATTAGCCTCATAACCAATGAGAAAGGATTTCAAATCTACCTCGATTCCGAAAAATTTATCCATAACAATGGAGACTGAATTTGATTTCTGATTCATCGAATGTAGAGGCATCTGACATCTAGAATCTATACTTGGAAAGAAGGGTATAATTTCAGACTATATTTTTCAAATATTGTACCATAAAATTATGTCCACGAGAGGATGATTCTGAATCATAAAGTTTGAATGCTGAGGATTCTTTTCTAACTCATCAGATTTACTTTTTGATGAACTTTCAACTACTATCTTTTTCACTACAGATTTTTTAGGTGAATAGACCAGCACCTGCTTTCCCTCATCAACTATTTGAATGATCTCTTCCAGTTTATGTGATTTATGCTCACTATCCGACAACTGAACAATTTTATCTACCTCAACTTCCTCTTTCTCTGCATCATCCACTTGATCTTCCAGATGAACAAAATCATGATTACTGCTTTCTTCTCCTGAGGGACTGTTTACTTCTTCCTAATCCTTTTCTTCATTACTAGGAGTATCAAGTTTTGAGGATTCGGCTTGAGAATTCTGGATTGATAATTTTACAGAGTAACTTTCCTTCTCATGATAATCTTTAACTTTCTTTATGACATCATCAGTTTCATTCCCTTCTTCTTCCTCCTCCTATTTTTCTTCTATTTCCTCTTCCTATTCCTGAACAATTTTTTCTTCTTGTTCAGGATCCGGAATCACCACTTTCTTTCCCGGAGTCTCAAGAAGTGATTCAATCAAAAATGATTCTGGCACTGGGATTTGTTTAGATGCTTTCTCAGTATCCTTGATAAGTGATTATACAATTTCAGATTCAGACAACTTCCTTTTATTCTTCTCTTTCTGTTGCTTCTCAAGTTCTTCGGTAGCCTTTATCTTTAACACTTTTTCCTCTATAGGGTCCAAGAAAAATATAGGATCCCCTACCTTCCTATTATTATTATCTTCTCTACAATTAGCTACTACTTCATCAGGATAATACTTTTTCTTCTTTGGCTTCAGTGGTGCTGACAGAGTTTCCTTAGCCACAAGATTTTTTCCTTTTTCTTCTGGTTCTTTCTCCTTCATCTTCCTTCCACCCTTCTTAGAAGTCTCATCCACTTCATGTTTCTTTGAAAGAGCTTGAATTTCAGCATGGAGATTCCAGGATATAATCTCAATTAATTCCACACAATTTTCAATATTAAATGTGGATGAGTACTGAACATTCAGTACTCATCAACAAGGTGATCCACCACACGTCTTGGTATATTACAATAAGAAAGATTGTTGGGTTGAGAATCTCCATACCATAAATCCTTCTGTATTTTGTCAATTTTCTACCACTTAAATAAAAAACATTGGTTAATCAAAACATTGAAAAATATTGGAATTTTGTCCATTTTTCAGTATATATAAATAATAATTATTGGATTATAATTCATAATTACATTTGTTAATGGGAAACCATTTTGATAACATGTTTTCCATTAATATTCCCCATTTTCATTAATCTCGCTATTTTTTCTAGATAATTTAAATATTTTATAAATAATAATAGGGAATAAATAAAAAACAAAATTTTAATATCATAAATAATATATTATATACATTTATAAGGTTAATGATAGGAAAAGTATTATAAACTTCCTAATTGGTGTTCAATCGATCATTAATGTTTCATTTTCCAAAGAGGTGCTATGGTAATAATGAAATATAATTAAATAGTAGATATAATAATTTATAATGGATAACATAAATAATTTTATTGTAAAATTATAATTAATTATTCCTATAAAAATTGAGATTGAAATGGATAGTCAAAAAGAGGATGACAAAGGGAAAACACAAAGAAGAGTTGACGAGCAATTGAACCACACCAAACTCTATTGATTCTTGGAGTAGGTCACTCGAGAACATCCAAAATTATACTTGGGGGATTGGGGAGAGTAAATTTGTAGAATTTTAGCCATGTTAAATTGGAGAGGATTTTTTTCTTGTGTAGGATGAGGGTTGTTTATTATTGAGTTCTTGTTTATTTTAATAATATTTAATAAAATACAATATCCGTGGTAAACTGTGTAATAGTGATATCAATGAAATTATGGCTCATATATAAATAAAATATATTGTTTTTTGGACTTTAAAATCTTTTATAATTATAATTAAATCTTTCATTAAAATGTAATGTGAAAAAATTGAAAAATTAACATTTTAATGATATATTTTAGAGAGTTGACATTGGATAATACTTTTGTGAATTAAGAAACATGCTAATTATATTTAAATTACATATTTATAAAATTTTATATTTTTATGGTTGATCCAAATAGTTTAGAATTTACTATTTACTTATAACATCAAGAATGATATAATTTTATATACATAAGATATGAAAAAACTATATTTTTATTGTTCATCAAAAAATTGATGTATTTTAGAAAATTACCAAAAAAACCCATGGAAAATATTGACCTGATAATTTCAAAAATTTAATTAATTTTATCAAAAAAATAGAATAGGTTATTTTAATTTTTAATATAATAATTATAAATTTTAAGAAATTTAATAATGTATAGTTTATTTAAAATTTTTTAATAAGTTGATTAATATTTTAATCGTGGTATTTATTTTTTGGAATTATATTATTTTAATTTTAATATATTACTCATGATATATCTTATTTATATTATATATTAGTATTTTTATGTCAAATTACTATTTTTTCAGTTTGATTACTATTCTCAATGGTCATGTCACTATTATCAATGGTAAGGATACTACTCAAATGGGTACATTACTATTTAAACAGTCATATTACTCTGAAAATAGTGCATAATTACTCTTTCATTATTCACCTAAATTATTCTCAAGGATCTATAATTCCATTTTCTAGAATTTTGATTAGTTTGATAACATTTTTTTCATTTCTATATTTTTGGGCACAAGGGGGCGTTCTAGTAGACTAGGAAATCCATATTATCTCATTATACTTTTCTAAATATAGATTTTTTGTTCCATTTTAATGTTTGAAATTTTCGTGGGTTTTGTTGTTGATGAATTTATTATTTCTTGTTAATGAAATATATTATTTTCATTTTATTTATTTATTTATTTGTATAACATTGTATAATATAATATAAAATAGATTTACATAAAATATGTTTTATATACTGCGGGTTTTAAAATTCTTCCCCCTTTATAAATTTCATAAAAAATATTTCAACTCATATTTCTAACTTAGAATATCATATGGTAATTCAGTTTTACTTTTTCATATAGTTCACATGCTGACTCTTCATATTTATGGTTCCTCTACAACACAATGATATGGTGAGAATTATTTTGAGTATTAAATTTTCTATATGTTCAATATCTTCACTAGATGGTCCTCATATGAGAGGAAATTATACAATTATACCACATATGGATTAATTATATGTAAGGTATTGGGTATGTACATTCTCATTAGTGATAAATTGATAACATCATGAACATAAAAAATATTTGTATAAAGTTCAAAATGATAGGAAACTACTCATATTCAATAAAGGATCTAAAAGGTACCATTGTAACAAGGGTTAATATTTCATTTATTTATAAAACATGTGACACTTTTCAACGGTGTGATATTCAAAGGAAATCATTGTCTATAACCTCAAACTCTAAGTCCCATTTGATGGTTGTCATCATTTCTCTTTTTTCGACTTTATGAATCGTTTATATGTTGTTGGATACCTAGAACCCCTATCTTATCTCTTACATAAGGTAATCGCCAAGTATATTTTATTCACCAAAATCATCCAAACATGTTGGAGTTCTATATTGATTCATGCATAGAGATTCATATGAATCCATTTGAATAATTGAGTTGAAGTTGATTTTTAAGAGAACTCAAATAATGGAAGATGTTGATCCCATCACTCTTTAAATTACATTAAGATGGAAATTATCATTTCTTCAACTATTTGAAAAGTTATTTCAGATTGGGAATACTCTTTTGGGTGATAATCCTTGAGTAAATTCAATTCAGTATACATAGTATTTTGTAGAATTCTAAATAATTAAGAAATAAACATAGGATAATGATCACAGATGATCAAAAGTGGTTCCTTGTGTGTTACATATATCTTAAAAATTTCTTCAAGAGAGAAATATTATCTAATATGGATTATGTGGGATGACTTAGTGAGTTAATCCACTATATCCCATATCATAATTCTTCATTTTGATGTCATTAGAATACCAGTAACAAAGTACATGGTGAAGTTCACATAGTTCCACATGGGTATAAGAAATGGTTTCATCATAACCACGGACTTATATCATTATAAATTAACTTAAAAAAATAATAATAAATTTGTTGTGTGCTCAATAATATCCTTTCTCATTTTTCCCAAAAAAAATCTCTCAGAGATCATGGCATATTATTATTCTTTAAAGATGATGTAAAAATATGAGTTATGTTCATTATCAAATATCAACTTCTTTGTATCAGGTGATGAATGCACACAACGCTTATATCCAAACCAAAACACACCATCATTATCAATATAAAATTCATGAATATTTTCATCAATTATAGTTGTGACACTTTTTTTGATGATAGATATCATATATTTATGCATTAATTATCTTATATTGGATAGATATTCGGGAAATAATATGATGAAAGGTAGGATTCACTTTTTTCCTTTAGGAATTTCATATATTTATTTTCATATGAATGAATATAGGGACTTTCTCAATCCACATATTAGATAATGTAGCATGTTATTTTTATGATATGAATATTATCTACCTTGTTCACCTTTCTTAGAAAGGATTCAATAAAGAAATCATATTCCTTGATCACATATAACCATCTTGGTTGACACATGTTGAAATCCTTCTATGTGAATATATAGTTTAGAATATTTTGATCAGTATACAGTCCAAAATTCTCTCCATATAGGTTGTGTATCCAAATATTCATGTTAACGATCATAGATTCAAACACCAAATCATGTATCTACTAGTCCTATTCGTGGATATGAAGTTTTTTTGAGGCATGGTTTATCACCTTTTAAATCTTCATTAATAATTTTTTTAAAGAATCACTTTATATCACACAACCTTCTATACACGTTTTTTGTGTGAGTACATGAAGAGTTATCATCATAATATTAACATCCATTAATCTTTCCATTCATTTTGTTATCCAGAAATTATATACACCTTTCTATGTTATCTTAGTTTGTTGGATAGGAAATCATTACGAATTTCACACTAAATATCATCAGTACCAATCTAATGAAATAAAAATATGGATTATTTTGACCCTAATAGGACTTGGCCATTCCTAAATTACATTTGTTTATGATGGGACCACATAAATTCCTTAAATTTTGATCATGTTACCAAATAATGTGACTTTATCCATCTATAAATCACACATGTAGGACATAGTGTATGTTTTATCCTTCCATAATTTTCACAGTGTAATCCTTATATGAATTTTCATGTTCTTTATTTATCATATAGTAAATAGTAATATAATTAATAAGAACTACCAAAATTTTTAAATAGTGTCTCTAAATAATGTATTAACAAAATACATATAACATATCAGAGGCATTAGTATGTTTAGAGGGAATAACTATGAACTCATAATGTCCATACATTTAATAAAAGGTTTTCTTCTTGATATCATCCATCATAACCTTCCACTAATGATATCTAGAATGAGGATCCACTATTGATAAGTACTAAGCTCCCTATAGTTGATCAAACATGTCTTAAATCCTTAGTATGGAATACTTTTTATTTCTATGGATCATGTTTAGATACTATTAATCTATATATAAACTCATTGATCTATACCTTTTCTTTACAATGAGAACTGTTATATCCAAAGGCAATACATAAGGCTGTATGGACCCTTTTCCCAAATGCTCATGAAGAAACTTCATTAACTCTTACTATTTAATAAGTGGAAACCTATAGTGGAATTTTGAGATAGTAATGGCTATATGATTAATTTATATTTATAACACAACCTCATAATCTTCTAGATGTCCAGAAAAATCTTTTGGGAAGACATTAGTTAATTCCCTTAAAATATGATTTCCTCATGATTGATGCTTTATTTCATGTAAACCACTTTTACAAGATATTATTATCCATAGGGTATCATCACCCACTCCATTATGGGATTTATTATTGGATATTTATTATCATACAATCATTTTTATAGGATTAAGGGATGGATTAGAATATGAAAATAGATTTCATTTTCTTGACAGTTGATGTGTTGTCTATATAAATATATCCAATCCATACCAATTATATCATAAAATCCACCCATTGATTGTATTATGTTAATTATTAGATGAATACTCCCAAATATTCAAATAGAATAATATTCTGCCACTTGGGTTACACCGATCAAACCACTTGGTGTTTTTTGGATATATCTACTTTAAGGTATTAGGGTTGTGATTCTACATTTCTAGAAAACATTCATGATATAAATTAATGTATAGAACTATAATCAAATAAAAATTTGTTAATTCAAGATTTTATAGTATGTTTACCTAGTATAACAACATTTTCATGTTCCAGCTTAATAGTGATGATGACATAGTCTTTCCATTTATCTTTTTGATTTAGCAATAGCAGATACGGTTTACCATCAATGTCCTATAATTTAGTGTAGTATCTTTTATAGTTCCCTTACTTCTTATAGATGATGAATTGAACCATGGGAGGACCCTTCCTTCAATACATTACATTTTTTATCTTCTTCAAGACTCTTTAGTATTCATGATCTTAGTGGATATTTCTCTAAAAAATAATGCATTTTAAAATTCCTTTGTGGAAATTCCAATGATTCTTATTCTAATATTTTTTACATGTGGTTGGTTGGTTCTTAATTACGCCTTTTTTATTTGAACAATAATTATGAAACTCCTTCATTATTTTCTAATCTCTATATCCATGTTAATATTGTGAAAAAATCTTCTCTACTCTGAGAGAATAACAAACTGATTCATTATAACTACAAATTTCTAAAATAAATAAATCCTTTTGAAGGCATGTTTTTAAACCAATATAGTCTCTAGATATTTTTAATAATTTTTTATATAAAATCACAATGAATATCCTGTAATCCTTGTGATTGTTTATACAAATGCCTTGATGGATTCACATCCTATTTACTAAAGCTCTTTTAATTCTTTGTCTAACATTGTTTGATGAGATCGATGGAAATACTTGTTAAGAAATATTTTCTTAAAGTCTTCCCACTCCATATATTAAATTTCAACCTTATAATGATATTAATTATTAATTCTTATAATTTTATGGAATATCTATCTAAATGATATACAACTAGAGTCTCTTTATCTTTCCCAGAATAGTGGAGAACAGAAAAGATCATCTCCATTGAGTTAACCCACTATTCTTGGCCAAGTGGAATGGATGATACACTAAATGTTACTATTTTTTCCACATAAAATAATCAATGAAAATTTTATCTTTCATATATTAAGGAATATGTTCTTTATGTTGGAGCTTATTTTTTACACCCGCAGACAGCTGGGTACACATTTCCATGAAGAATTGAACTCCATCACCCTTAACATTGGAAAAGTTGTCCGAAAAATCATTGTATTGTCTGTCACATGGGTTATTGTTATGGTTTTTCATGGAACCTATCATTTTATAATTTTGAAATGATTTGAAAAAAATCAATAAATAATAAATTAAATATCTATTTTTATTTTAAAATAGATTCTAAATTCATATCTTATGTGATCTATTTTATTTCCTTATTTAGAACAATACTTCTATAATATTTACCAATACATAAACATATCCTAAATGTTATAACTAATGTCAACGATTCATAATAGCCATATAAAATGAACCATAACATTTATAGAAACTATGTTGACCCAAAACTTCCTTAATACATCTCTTTTAGTATTAATAATATAGTAGGGATGCAATCCATTATCTATTAGTTTAATGCGGTGCGATAATTATTCTCATACATCAATTTTAAATAATATAAAAAAATTATCTATATTTTTATTATTTATCTATATAACATATCACCTACATATTAGTAAACGTAGTCACCTGAGGATATGAATTAATAAATCGGATGAGCTAAAATCCTAGTAAGATGTGGAATAGGGGACATGAATCATTAGTACATGGGTGAGCATAATTAGCATCATCATAATAGAAGTATATGATAATAATAATAATCATTATTTAAACAATTTATAATGTCATCTAATTTGGAATACGCATAATAATGAAAATTAATAACATAGTATTCAAATACAACACATAGTTTTGAACAACGATGGAATCGTATCCCACTACTGATATGTTCATAAACCACAACACTATCGTTATGAGAAAATATATCATTATGTTAACAAATAATACACAATATATCATGTGGTATTTCACATTACCAAATTCGTTGCAGGGATATATAATTATGATCACATTAATCCCATCCTAAAAATGATCATAATCATGTATGTCACATGAATGGATAACAATCATATTCTCGAGATAACCCATGTAAGAGATTGGGATTCATGATATATTTCACCTAGAATACTTCATTAAATGAAAATTAGTACTCTAAAATTAATAATAGATATCATACAATGGCATAAAATACATATTATTCTCTTAAAGTATAAACAAATCAAGTGAATTTTTGAGATATATGGAAATTGAGATCATTCTGTTAACGATTTGAAAATGAAATATATAAAATATTGGAATGGTTGAAAGATGTATATAACAAAAATAAAAGAGAGTAAATTCTGTAAGGAAAAATATTTGGTATTATAGGTTCACTTATTATGAAATAACAGTGATAAATGAGATTATGAAAAAAAATGAAAGAAAATGGATTTAAGAATCCCCTCACTGTATATCCAACATTCTTTAACCAATTCTCCGCCTCTTCAATAATAAACATAGGTGTGTTAATTTTTTTTACTAGAATTGAATTATATTAATTTTTATAAATTTTTATGAATTTTCATAATTTTATTATATTCTAAATTTTTTTTAAGGGAAAACATTTTAATATATCTTTTTCCTATAAAATTCATTTTTTCTCATTAATTTTTCAATTTTTGTTCAATGAAATTAAAAAAAATTAGAATTAATTAGAAAAAAATAAAATAAATATAAATTCACATTTATATATCATAAATTATTTATTATATATAGACATAATTTTGGGGATATGAATATTAATGGAAACATCATTCTTGGAAGATAACCAAATGTTGATGGAATATTATCCATACAGGAGGTATGAGAATGATCAAATAAAAATATTGTATAAATGATTACCTGAGTAGTATAAAATCATTAAAATGACTTTAAAATACAAAATTTATTATATTAAATATTTTATATTGTATGGGATATAGAAAAAGTATATGATTGATTGAAAAATAAAGAATATTTGATGAAAACAAAAAATATTCTCAGTGTTGCCTCTCTTATATGGTACTAGAATATAATGAGTTGTGGATTGGGTTACTAGAAAAGGTACCAAAGGATTATATGGGTATTTATAGGGAATATTCTTTTTTTGGTTTTTACTTTTTATGTGATAGAGGAGTGGTTTTGAATGGGGAGGGGGTTATTTATTCATAAAGAGGGGGTGCCTTTTTTAAATACTGAATATAAAATTATATTTATGGTAATCCTTTTAATTGTGATATTTAAAAAATTATATATCATATATTAAAAAATATATAATGGTTTATGACTTAAAAAATTATAATTTCAATTAAATTCATCATTAAAAAGGAATAGGGGAAGAAAACGAAAATTTTAATTTTAATGGAATAACATAGACTTTAGACTTTGGAAAATACATTTCAGTTTTGTAAAACATTATAATTTTATTTAAATGACTTATTTATTGAATTTCATAAGTTATTTTTTTATTAATATTTTATTAATATAATTATAAAATTATTACATTATACATAATTTATTTTTAATACACCTATGAGGAAAAAAAGGTATCTTCACTATTTACCAAAAAAATAGATCATTTTAGAAACAAATTGAAAAATAACCCTTATAAAATTGTTATGTGAAGATGTCAAAAATTACATTCAATTTACAAATATAATTTTATTACATTGTTTATATTAATTTTTAATATTAAAATTATTGTTTTTATTATATACCTGATCATAATGTTTATTAGAAATGTGTTCTTTTTTTCAAAAAATTTAATCATAATATTTTCTTTTCAGAATACTATTTATTTATATCAAATTAATAATGATAAATATAACTTAAAATATAAATTATTATAATAAGGTTAAATTACTATTTGAATAGCCTTATTAATATTACAACGATCACATAACTATTTTAATGGTCGCATTCTATTTGAATGGTCCCATTACCTCTTATAAATACAAATTCATTCCTTCATTCATTATTCAGCTAAATCCATCTCAAGGTTCACCATTTCCATTTTCTAAAATTTCAATTGGTTTATTCTTATTTTTTTTCATTTAAATTGTATTTCTGAAGAGAGTAATGATTCTAGAAACTTTGGGTGATCCATATTTTCCAATTATATATCCCATAATTTATATTTTTGTCTCATTATATTTTTTGGAAATGTCCTAGGTTTTATTGATGATTAATGCGACCATCATTATTAATAAAATAATTTTTTTCTTCATGTGTTGAATTTTTATAATACTATATAGTACAATTTTAGATAATTTCATTTCAATTATTTTTTATAAAAATATGGGAAGTTAAAATTTTTCATTTATTTCTAAATAATCATAATATATATTAATTTTACTGATTTTCGATATCATGTGTTTTTATATTTCATCTTTTTTCTATTTTTCTTATAACAATGCATGTTGTAATTATTCAATGAAATTTTGACATTACTAGACCATTAATTTTTCTATTAGGGATGATTTATACTTATTTATGATATGTTAAATTTCGTTAATGGCATTTTTATTTTTTTTTCCTGAAATTAAAATCCAAAACAATAATTTTTTGGAGATTCATGATGAAGAATATGTGTTTTCTTAGTTACTAAATTAAGTATTTATATAACATATCTATAACAAAAAAATGATATAATACTTGACTCTATTGTATCATATTATAAATTTAATTATCTTACCATATTCATTAATGATATAATTTCATAGTATTTTTCAATTAGGTCGTGAAACAGTCCGATAAAATAAAAAATCCTGATTTAAGGAATAATTAAAAGTTGGTTTTACTATAATATCATTATTCCAGATGCATAATTATTTTATTAACTAATTATAATATAATATAAATTAATTTTAATTAATTTTAATAATAATTAACTAATATGAAATCATTTCATATTTTTTATAAATGATTATCATCCTAGAACGCTTATTTTAAATGTTTTAATTAAAAGTGATATTTTGACGATCATATCATTAATAGATTCTAAAATTATGATTACCAAATCAAAAATTATATCATAAATATCATATTTTTTATTTAATCTCATTCTATAATCCATCCATGTATGGAAGTGAAGGAAAATGAAATCGAAATATTCATGGAGGAGTTATTATTCACAACACATGAATGATAATTTCATTTTTATTAGTTTAAAGGAAACAAATGATTAGTATCTACATAAAAAATATTAAAAAATTTATTTATATTATCAATAATTAATTTTTTCTATAGTATTATGGAATATAAATTTTGAATGGAATAATTATTGGAAGAAATATTAGTGCAAATATTAAACATACATTGAGAAATTTGCATTTCTTTAAAGGATTCCTTGGAAATGAATGGATTTGAAAAATATCATGTCATAAAAAGATTATAAGATTGAAATAGTATTACAGGTAATGATAAAATAGAAGTACATATATAACAAATCTATTTTTTATGAGTTCCTTTATTGGGGGGTGAGATGCCACTTTTATAAGTGTTGAGAATGGAAATTTTGAAAATAATTCAACATGATATTAGGGTAACACCTATTAATCATGTCAAGAGGCTGAAAAAATATGAATTAATTTATTGGGAAAGAAAAAGGTATATATACCGCTTTTATAATCAATTACAGACATGTTTCTATAATGAAGTAGGCACATTTAAATTTATATTATTAATTTTCCTATTTATATATTATCATTGTAACAAGTTCTTACATATCGTATATTCATATGTATGGAAAAAAATGTGATAGTTGTTAGATAACTTGGAACATATTATTATAATAATAAAATTAATTTTTTATAATCTAATTTCTATAACTATCAAGAATTAAATTTCGTATGACTAATGTAAAATATATTTAAAAACATTTTGAGATAAATATTACATGAGTTATGAAATATAAATCTATGTTCTATATACTATAATTAATATTTTCAAATGTTTATATAAATTATAAAATGTATATTTTTTCAATAAAATTGTTTTATAAATTACTATGTCATACTTATATTCTATTAATTGAATTAAATTTGAAGTATTATTAAAATCATTATATTGTACAATTCACTGAAAATCAGTTTTTTAAAAAATATCCCAAAAATTCATCTTAAGCTAAAATCAATGTAACTAATTCAAATTTAATGTTTATTTTGTTAAATTAAAATTATAACCAACAAAAATTTAACATGTGAAAAAACTAATGAATAAAGGGTCTATATAATTATAATAATGTGATTGTTCAGGATATGGTGTAAACCCGATATATAAGATTCATGGGTGTTTCATTATCCCCCATTAAATAATTTATTCTAGAAAATTGGGGTATATATCTAATATTGAAAAATTGTGGATATTCCTTCCTTATAGATTGTTCATGATCTTTTGCCTACTCTTCTAGCTTTTTATTTATCCAATGTAATTTCAGTAATTAAATTATTTTTCTCATCACTAATTTCACTATATTGTAAAAAATATATACATGTTAATCATTATATGAAAAGTGTTTATCAAATTGTATTCCTTTATATGTGAACATGCGTGTTAGGTATTTTATCTATTTTCTCAATATAGAAACATGGAATACATTTACAAATTTTAAAAAGGTTTGGTGTAGTATCTAATTGTTAATCTTTAACACCAATAAATTCTAGTATTTAAAACTTCCTAATATATATTACTCCTAACCTTCTATGATTTACAAATCTCCTAACTCACATCCTAGTGAAATATTTAAGATACATGATTTACAACTTTAACAATCAATCCTTCTTTCAATTTTCATCATAATTATTTTTCCTAATATTATCGTCTATAATGTGATCATAAATAGTCCATACATTAATGATTTTATCCCCTACATGATTTGGGTCAACAAATATGTTTTCAATTTATTTATCCCAATAGGCTGGAGTAAAAAATAGTTCCCATAAAATGATTTATATTGTTCCATATGGATACTCCAATGGAAGCTAATATTGCATTTATATTCCACTAAAGATGGATATTGATCCCATGTACCATGGAATTCATAATAACATGATCTCAACATTTCATCCAATGTTCTGATAGTCCTTCTATACTACCCATAATTATTCATATTATATATGGTGTTTCAATGCATCATGGGGTTGAGATACCTTTGAAGACTCTTCTAATATTACAATGTGAATTTAGGATCATGGTCAATTACAATTGATATAGATTCCCTATGAATCAATTTTATTTCAATGATATTGAAAAAATAAAAGAGTTCAAAGTATTGATATTCTGTTATCACTATGGAATGAGAATAAATGCTAAGTATATTAATGATAATCCATATTGAATATTCCTTCCTTGGGGTTGTTGAGAGACCAGTGACAAAATCCACTATAACATTTTCCCACAGACAAATATATTTAGTCAGGGGATGTATGACCCCCTAATAATTTTTCTTTTGTCTTTAATATTCTGGCATACTAATTGTCTAGACACATAGTCCAAAATTTCATACATAATACCATCAAACTGATTATGTTCTCTTAAATCCCTATAAATATTTTTATCCTGGGTGTACGGAGAATTTTGAGATATGTGTTTCATGTAGTTGTTCCCTTTGCAACTTTTTTATGTAAGGAACACATAACCTCTACCCAAACATCAAATTTCAATCCTTATAGATGTAATATTATAATTTATAGACATTTAAAAATAAAACCATCCTTTTTATGTTCCTATCATTCTTAAGGTACTTATCTATCTTACATAGTAATGTGATTTAAACCATTTCATAGACAAAATGATGAATTACCTTTGCTATAAAACACCATAGCCGTATTTTCTTGATATATGTTTATATGATCCTTGTTAATCCTCATCATAGTCAAAACCCCATAACCCCTTCCACTCAAAGAATTATCCACCTTGTTTTCTTTCCTAAGGTTTCAGTATATCATGCAATATTAGTCCATGAGTATCTATAAATAACTTATATAAATCATGTATAAATCCTTCTAAAATAATATTTATATTGTACTCTAGTGGTGTATATATATATATATATATTATTTTTACATATTTCTAGTGCCTCAATATATTCAATGAAAATATTATAGCTTCCAACTCATTATAATGAGTAGAATAATTCAGTTCTATGATATTTAATTTACACAATGAATAGGAAAATGACTATATAAAATTTCATAATCATGCGACCAAGTCACTTATTTGAAGAATCACTATATGTTATAAATCCTTCCTTATGTTATAGAAGAGTTAATATCAATGAGTAAATTAATATAATCCTAATCTATTCAAAAAATTTCTTAAATTACCATGATATTGGTTTTTTATCACTCAAAATGTTAACATTGATAATGGGTTGGCCCATAGTGAAAAATCTTTATCATTCCACCGATAATAACTTTCAATGTCCAAAAAATCATTGGTTCACAATTATTTTTGTCATTATAAGAATTTATTTTACAATATTTATATTTATATAGTGAAAATATATCCCATTTATGGAGACAATATATTTCCATGAATAAAAACATTATTGAGGAAAAATACAATGTTCCTATACTCCACAAATAATTACTTTTTTGAGGGTCTTCAGAATTATTTGTATATGACTCTCATGCACTTCATTACTCACAGATTTTATAAGCATAAAACAAATTTTATCGACATAATCTATGAATATTATATTCTTCATACTAATATGGATAGAAGTTTCATTAGTAAATCTAATTATTTTACCATAAACTCAAAATATTCATGCCTTTTATGAAATTTCATTTTTGGTAAATCATCCATACTCACACATAGCTAATGATAACTATAGAAATGGTAAATATTTGAAAATTATTTTGATCATTAGTACTGATAAAATAATTCATCAATGTTATATTAGAACACCACGAGACATTTAATATTATTAATATTTTAATAAATTCAAACTTGTTGATATCTTTTTATGCACTCTACGTTGGGTTTATGTGAAACATGGTACTATATCAAATTATTATTTAAAAAAGACCTATATAACCAGGATATTATGTTGGAGGGAGTGGGTAGGAAAAACTAAATTATGAAAATTATATTTTTTTCGCATGTTTAATATAAATTAATTTGTTATTATCTGATTTTTTAAAAAAACTAAAATTATTTGAAACAAAAATAAATGTTATTTTAGAAAACAAGATTTTCAAAAAGTCTATTTGGTAACTCTATTCACACATAATTTATATTTTTATTTAAAACATTTAGAATTTTTTTTGGATATTATCTTTATTTTTTAAACAACCAAATCCAAATTAAATTAGTGTTAATTTTTTAAATTTTTTGGTAAATTGGTAAAAAATTGATTTTTTTATGGAAAACTACATTTTGGATTTAATTATTTACAAATTGAAATAATATTTTAATTTTTTTAAATTAAAATTATGACAATTAGATTAAATATTTATTTATTTAAGTGATTTCTAACAATTTTGTGCTCAATTTAAATATAAAAATATTCTATACTTATGAGAATTTTCTTTTCTAAAACCCACATTTTCATCATGACCATGTCTGTAATTTTAAATTCAATTATTCCACATATATGAATTTAAATAGGAAAATGAGATTTAATATTTGTAATAATCGTTATTTAAATCACCCAATAAGTTCAAATTACAATTTTACCACTATGAATAGTAAAATTTGTAAAAATTAATTAAAATAGATATGGTAATTAGTAATGTATCGGGTGTTTAAAAAAAATTATTATTATTAAAATGACCTACCACAATGTTTAACACCAATTTTATGGTCATAATGAGTCCTTATAACATATAAGGGCCTCTAAATACCAATCTTAGAGGCTTTTATGAGGACCAAAAAATTTAGTTTAATTGAATTATTTAAAAAATTCTTAGTGCCCCCCTACAATTATAAAATTCCACCCCCTATTCTCCCCTCTTCAGACATCCAAATCCATTTGTTTTTTATACCTACCCAAATAAAATACATACTCCAATAAAAACTAACTATATCGATTGAATTAGTCAGAAATTAATCATATAAAGGATATTGATACAAATCTGTTAATGTTTTTTGAAGTAGATAAAATATTATTAAACAATTATTTTTATATTTTATTCTTAAATATAACTCAAATATTATTAATTCATTCAAGAATAATATAACCGTAATATCATATATAATTATTTGTTATTATGACAATTTAACAAACAATATCATTCTCTTCTTACTTTAAATATGAAATTAAATCATTGATCATTTGTATGAAAAAATACCACCACGTGAATGAATATGATTGGTTTTCCATCAACACCCAAACAATTATGATATAATGTTGAAATTTATATTTTTATATAATATTTATGATATAATTATTATTATTTAATTATAATATGAAATATAACTTATTACATTTCATTTCTTTTAGACATATGATGTGTATAACAGACTACCACCTCATGAAATGATGTGACTGGTTTTTAAATTTTTCTATACATGTATATTAATTAGGAAACAAATAATGATAATATTTTATATATAAAAATTTATATAAATTATATAAAATTAATAAGAAAAAATATCCTTTACCATTTTACCTCTTAAGGGAATGATTTTATTGCTCGTCCATATATACAACCAACCATCACCACAAAGTTATTTGACTCATATTCAATAAAAAAAACATAAAATAATAGTTAAAATAATGTTTATAATGAGTAAATAACATATTTATAAAATTATTATCATTATTTTGATATATTAATTATATCATATTTACATGAACTATAACATTCAGGACAAAACACGATTGAGAAAATAGGGAAATTAATACAAAAAACAATGAAAAAGTGAAATGTTATTAACATATGGTGAAATGTTATAACTGGAAAATATATGATATAATAAATATTATAATGGTTCTGGTATAAATTAATAACTTTATAAAAATTATTTTTCATGATGTTAAATTAGGTTTTAGAAGAGTAAAGCATGAGGTAAGGTATTTAATCTAAATTTCAATTCTAATATGTCATATATCTCAATGAGAACCTATTAAAATTAATGTGGTGTATATAATTCCCCATTGACAAATTTAACATGAATAAATATTTTATCATGATAATTAATGTATGTTATAAATTTTATTCTTCAATTAGTTATAAATTATTTATTACAAAATAAGTATAGATTATTGTACAATATCACTTTCTTTTGTGATTATTTACTATCTCTTGAAACAGTCAATGAGATATGGTGATTTTTATTTGACATTACATTCCTCTTTAATATCCAGATTTTTTATGATGAATATTATTATTTTGTTAAATTTATTCCATTTAATAAAAAATTATGGTGATTGTTATTTTATTAACTAGGGAAATATCATTAAATCTTTATCCTTAAGTTAATATAGATATTTTCTAATAATACATATTGATTCATCATTTAAATTGATTATTGGATATATTAGGACTTTGTTGAAATGTACATAGGTGTGGGTCCGGATTATAGATAACCCCTCGATGCATCAACATATCTCATGGGAGAAATTAGTTGGACAAACATATGGGTTTTTACCTATAGTTTCAAATAGTTATAAGAATATTCTTGACAGTAGAGGAATCATAAAGCCTGAGACCCTAAAAAAAATATTATGAAATTAATTCATGAAAAAATCAGTTATTTTTATTATCCCCGATATTTTAGCACTGATATTATCCTTTTAAGAATTTCTTTCTCAATATATTTATTAAATGGTGTGGGTGTTCTTTCATGTACCGTTCAATATTGATTATCCATTATTTATTGATAAAGTTATTTATTAAATTGAATGTCTTTTTATTTATTTACCTATCCATGTTGAATTTTATATATTCACTCATGAAATATTTTTCTTTACCTAACCCAACTAATCATTTGTGCTTACCCATATTTTGTTTCCTTTCACCTGGATATAAGGATGAATTCATGGAATGAGTTCAAGGATGAATTTTTTTCACCATTACATTTATTTATATGTTATTTACCTTCGTAAAATGGTTACCATGTATCATTTTGAGTCTAAAAAATAGATAAACTAATTATTCATTTCACATTTTCTCCCTTATATATATAAAAATGTAATAATTTAGGCACCTGATCTATGTTACTGGAGTCGGGGTTGTTATAGTTTGTACTAGATATGTTTAGTATAAACCTTCATAACTATATTAATTAAAACATATATTAGGTAAAATCACTATATAATAGACTTTGAATATACATATTAAAGAACATCATAATGTTTTAGTGAGAATTTATAATTGGGATTTTTCTAGAAATGAAGCAATTCCTTGACATAACAAGTGGATGTGGTTCTGGTAAAGATAATACTAGGGGTAATAACTACAAATATTTTTTCCAATATTTACTCTAGAATTACCTTGTACATTACAATATTCCAAAAATTACACCTATTTGGACACTTCTAGATTATATTCTTAGGATATTTCACATTTTATAAAAAATAAATTAAGAAGAATTTGAAAATGTATATATCCCCAAAGAAATATAATTTATGATCCTAATATTAAAAAATCATAAATATTTATTTTTTAATGTGTTACATGATAATTATAATAAAAAATTATGATTTAAAATACGTTTTTTATGAGATAATACAGTATCTCCCATTTTTTATAAATAGTGCCTAAAAAGAAGAAGTGTATCAATAATCATATACAATGTAATGATTTCCATACCAAGCAATACAATATAGTTATTATTGGAACTGAGAAAATAATGGAAATATTGGGATATCTTAATCAGGTAATGCCAAATGATATTTCCTAGTTGGATTGAAATATTCCATAACATGAATCTCTAATACTATATAACATAATGTGATAGAATCCCCTATAATTTAGTGGTACTACTAATCCAATGGTAGTTATGAAGTAGAATAAGTCTATTGAGAATATTTTTATGATATTGGGATGAAATTAAAAGGAAAAGAATAAAATTAATGTGTATTTTATAACATTTTATTCAAATAAATAGTGGTTGTTTATCAGGAATTATATAGAGGCATAATTCATAAATCTCAAGGAATAGAATTATTTTAGGTATAAATTATTTGATAAATATTTCACTAGTGAGAAATAAAATGAAATTAGTTTAACATATATCAATGTAAAGAAAAGATAAAAATAATGTGTTTCTTAGTATGAGGATAACATCACATGTTCTTTAAGTTATGCTACAAATTACATTTGTAAAATAAATTTTATGATTAACTATTTACTTGTTGGATTATAAAAAGAATCTTAAGGGAACTGGTCTCTCAAATATTTTTACCATATAATAAAATATGTTAATAAACCATCATCATGGAGAACTTATTTAGTAGATCCTACATGTTCATGAAAATTAAATAAAATAATAGTGATATTGAAAACCAAAAAATGGGAATATATCAATGAATTAGAATAGTACATTGTGATTTTCATATTTATATATATGTTGATAAAATTATCCTGGGAATTAATTGAAGGTATTAGGAGATTGTTATTGGTGTAAATATAGGTCTCGTCATGATGAATAATAAAAAGAGATTAAAGAAAACACTACAATTCAGTCTTTCAAATGTGTGGAGATTGGGATCTAGAGAATCAAATTCCTTATGCGTCAATAGAATATACCATAAATGATCATCCGGGGATATAAAAAATATTACGAAACCACTGTATAAAATGTGGAAGTACCCAAGGATATTTTTTAGAGTAATTTAATCATAGCGTCAGATGTAGATAATTCTATATTTCATTCTAGATTGTTTCACTATTTTACATCTTCCATTTTTACATGAAAATTAGATATATCTCTAGAAATTTATGAATGGAGTTATCATTAAAAAATTATAGTTTATGTCTCACTATCACACAAATTTGGATAGTAGTTCACATTATAACGCATAAAAATTCTTCATTTTCTAACAATATAATCCTAACTTTTGTTAACATTGATGTAATACTATGTATGGACTAGATTTCAAAATATGATGAAAAGGTTTATTTTAATGATAATGAAATCATGATTTTTGATTTATATTTAGAATTAATTATTTTAGAGAAGAAATTTTATTTGTGTCATGACAACATCCACCACCCATAGCTATTATGAATGATATTTTTGTGGAATAAGAGAAAAAAATATGGTTTAAGAAAGTAATAAAAAATAGATGATATACCTATTCTCTGTAAATACATTTATTTATTTCCTAAGGAATTATCTTTTAATATGAAGGATTATGAATTCTAGTTTCTAATTGATTTAATTTATAATTAAATACCAATAAAAACGAATCCATATTGAAAGGACACTATGTAATTGATAGACATGAAGAAACAACTTAATGGTTTTTGTGTTAAAGAATTTATTATCCCCAGGGTTTCATCAAGGGTATCCCCTATTATATTCATTATGAATAAATACATATATATGAGGCAATGCATTTATTTTAGTGAAATAGATTCTATACAGAAAAAAATATTATCTACTTCATAGTGCTCAATATTTTTCAAAAATTGAACATCATTATGAATATCTCCATTTTATAGTAATGAAGTATCACATTTAAAATATAGTTTCCTTACTAAGGTAATAATAGTATGAATTAATAGAAATTCTATTTCTATTGACTAATTCACCGTCTGTTTTTAGGGATATATTGAAATGTGTATTCAAGGAACATTTGGATGATTTTGTTGTCATATTAATAATGATATCATAGTAAATTATAAAAGATATGGGGACAATGAGAATCACTTGTAAATAATTCTTATCTCTCATGGAAGAAAATTTTTATATGGGAAATTTATTAAGTGTGATTTATAGCTTCAATAGGTATCTTTTATTCACCATATTTTCTATATGGATGGAATTATATTTGATCCAATAAATGAAAATGAAATAATATAATAACCTGTACTAGAAAAAATAACTCATTTGTTTATATTCATCGGTTTGGTTCATTACTATTGGGGATTCATTCCTAATATTTCGTGATTGTTTTACTCTTGAAAAAGAATTTCATGCGAAATGGTTATGTCCATATATATAAGGGAATGTGATGAATGTTTTGATGAATTGAAATGGAGGTTATTAAATGACCCAAATCTTACTCTATCATAGGGAAATGATGATTTTGTGATATATATTGATTCATCGAATAATGTAATGGGTTATATCACAATGAAAAATGATAAATTCATTACATATTCACCAATTTTGATGATGAATTGTGAATAGAACTATCTAACCCATGATCTTGAGTATGCATCCTTTATTATTTCTTTAATGATATAGAGAAATTGTATCTATGGAGAAATATGAGAGACATAATAAAATCATAAAATTATAAGAGACATATTAAAATATAAAGAGATCAATATGAGATAGATATTTAGCATGAGTTACTATATGATTATTATTGACTGATACACTACTACCCATGGAAAATAAATAAGGCTGCAGATTAATTGAGTAGGAATGTTTGTGGGGTTCTGATATAAAATTGGATTTAGAGGGATTTAATTTTTATAGATTTATTAAATACGGATATGGGATTTATTCAGGACGGTGGTAAATCACTCCTCTTTCAAATTAATAAAACCTAATATTTATTAAAAAATATAAAAATCAATCTATCTGGTGATCATAACATTCATAATAAAATTAATGTTGTGAATGATGGGAAGTTGGTATATTCCATTTGAGAAGATGGTTTTCAGAAAATTTTAATGATATTATGTGTTAAATATATACCTAATGTAAAAAAAATGAATTATTGGCTGATTCTCATAACATTAACTTTTATATAATCATGGTACCATAAATAAGTAAATTGATTTGAAGGAACATTTTTGGTTGAATAAATTCAATCATAAAATTGTTGATTATTTGAAAAGTAGTTTGGTATAACAACAAATGAAAGTTATGAGCCAACATTATACATGATTTATTCATCCTCTTACTTTTACAATGTGGAAACAAAATGACATTAATATGTTCTTTTTCGTAGGACTGTCAAATACCCATGCAAAGAATGTTGAAATATGTGTTATCAATGATTGAATAGCCAAATATGCATATTTCCATTCTATAAAGGATTATTCCCCTCTTGAGATCCCCACAAGGCTATATATGAATAAATATATATGAAATCATGGTGAAAATTTTTTTATTTTTTCTAATCGGGATCTTTTTTTTTACATTGAAATTATGGAAAAGTCATCAGATAGTTCTTGATACCATGTTTTAATTGAGAATTGCATTCGTTCATCAAACTGATGGATAGTATTAAATAATTTTTCAAACATTAGAATTAATTTTTATTTTTTATCACATGATTTCTAGTATATATGGTATCAGAATTTACATTTGGTAGAGTTTTTTTATATTAATGTCTTTCATTATAATACTCAAAATTCTCTTTGTGAAGAATTATACGGATTGAGTTGTAATAATCCTTCTTGTTGGGTAATGTTTCGGAAAGGAAACATGTAGTTATAGAACATGTTTAATACAAAATAGTAAAGATTAATATAATTTGGAGTCATATTAAAACATCTCAAATATGGATTAAGTGTAATTCCAAAAATCAGGAAGTAAATTTTCAATTCAATGAGGGAGATCATATATTCTTGAGATTATCTCTATTTAAGGTTCTCATAATATTTGATATCAATGTTAAACTTAACCCGAAGTTCATAAAATCATTTAAAATAGTGTGATTAATTGGATATATTCCTTAAATTATCGAAATTCCACCATGTCTCTCAAAATTGAAAGATGTGTTCCATATATAACAATTAAATATATATATATTAGAACCAACATATATTCACAACTCTGATAAAATATAATTGGAACTTAATATATCTTCTTATGAGGAAGAAAAATATATTCTTGATATTAGAGTGTATGTATTGATGAATCAGATGTCTTTTCTTGTAAAGGTACTTTGGTGAAAGCACAAAATAGATGAAGAAACAAGGGAAATAGAAGATGTTATGAATAATAACTTCTTACATTTGTTTAGAAGGTAATATCCATGAAGTATCAAGTATTATATTTTGGATGGACCAAAAAATTTAACACCACGTGACATTATGATTTATTTACTTTTCAATTAATTCAATCTATTCAATGGATTCTTATTTACACAATAATAGGATTATGATAAATTGGATAATAAATTATATTATAATTTAAATATGATAATTAAACTAAATATTTCTGTTGTCAGGTATGAATAGATATAAAAAATATAAAAATTATATGGTTTTCACTTGTGTAAAATAAATTCGATGGTTATTAATTCATAAGAATAAATTATTAATCATTTCAATAAAATAATAATGTATTATGAAATAATGTATTTTCAAAAGCATTTTACTTCCACATTGGGATCATAATTTAAAATTATTTTTCATAATTAAAAAAAATTATTTATTAAATGAAATTATTTTTTGAAATCAGTATTTCAAAAATAATTTTAGGGCCTTTTTTGGAATTTTTTGGAAAATATTAATTTTTTGATAAGTAATGAAAAATACCCATATTTATGTCTTCTTTTCCATTTAAATTATTTACAAAGATAAATTTCATTTTATATTGTTAGTAATGTAAAATAATATAAATAATATTAATATTATATAATTTATCTCATTTTGGTCAATTACATGTTTAATTTCAATATAAAAACAATCTATATTTTAAAAAAAAAATTACATTGGAGGCCCACTTTTTCAACGCGTCTGTGGGTATTATTTAAAACAAGATTCTACCATTTATGTAAAAAAAAAATTGAATAATATATTCCATTTTTTAAAAACATTAATAATTAATATAATAAAAAAAATTCAATAAAAATTTTTCTTATAATGAGTTGTAAAAGTAGTAAAAATTAATTATAGTGGTTATGGTAAAAAAACTATTTACAGAGGGGTTAAGTAGAAAATATATGAGATAAATGAAAAATGAATATTAGAAACCTATTGAATAGAAATATTTCTCCAGTATACCCTCTTTTGATCTATAATTACTTCATTAATTGTCTTTTGGGATGATAAAAATGTGGTCATAATTGATTCATTTCAAAAAATCCACGTGTATCCCCTCCCACACTTATAATAGTCCAACATTTTTCTTCCCTCTTCACCCTTACAATACAATTTGGTTAAATATATAACTATCCCAATCAAATCATTTCTCCCCTAAAATCATTATAGAGAAATTTATGAATCATACATCTTTACTAGGAAGTCTTTTGGTGAAAATCTAATGAACCCATTTGAAGAAGTAGTAAAATTATCTAACGTTTGTTTTTATTTTATCTCTTCATCCACCCCCTTAAAATATTACCCAATAATTATAGTCTAATAGTACCAATTTAAAAATATATTTTATTATCTTATGTTAATTTAATAATCTACATGCACATCCAATCCCTTCAAATAGTAAATTAAACCATCGATCGCGTGTTCGACAAACGATCGCCTCACGAACCGATTAAACTAGTTTTTGCTATAATAACCTGTCAAAATAAAACATAATGATGAATTTAATATTTAAATATTATATTAATTATATAATTATATTTCTGTAATTATAATATCACATATATGATCTTGAGTTTCATTTTTTAAAATACAATAACATCACACGTGTGTATAGAGGAGTACCACCTCACAAAGTGATATGATTCAGTTTTCACATCTGACTTGCACAAAATGTGAAAAGGATATAGTAAATTGACATATTTGACATATTTAAAATTTTATAAACTCTAGGAAATTAATATATATCATATTTTCTATTTCCCTTTCATCCTTTAAAGTATTTATATCATTGATCGTGACTACATACAACCAACCATATTCAGAAAGCAAAGAAACTCATTATCCATGCCCAATAATAAAAAATGATTATAATAATGCATCTAGGGGTTAAATATAAAGTTTAAAAAAATAATATAATTTTGGATATTATGGATTTATGTCCTATGAATAATAACCAAAACATTCATAAAGAAACACTCTCTACAAAACATGCCCATTTACATATTAAATAATGAAATTAATGAAATATTAACAGAAAATAGGTGGTAAATGATATAAATGGGTAATATGTGAATTTATTAATATTAAAATGGTTTTTTATAAATTAATATCATTCTAAAACAATTATAAATTTTGTTAAATAATGTTCGACTAAAATAAAGCATTAGGTAAGGGATTTCACCTATGTTTCCATTTCATTGATAAATTGTTTATCTACACCTATACAATTTTATGTGGTGTATATAATACCTATATGATTTATTAAGTATAAATTAGTATTTATTCATGATAAAAAAAATTGATTTACATTTATTTTTAATGGGTTTCAATTTAAATGTTTCCAAATAGGTAGAGATTATTGTATAATATTATTTTCTTCTGTGATTGTTTATTTTCTCTTTAAACCATCACCTTCTTGTAATAATTTTTCATTGGAAGTTATATATTTCATAAATATACAAGTTTTTATAATATTATTATTATTACTATTTAAACCATATAAGAATTTTTAAAATTGTATTTTATTCAAATTTAATATGAATTACTGAGAAAATATTGATACATTTGTATCATTTACTTAATGCAGATATTTGATAATAATAAATATTGATTCATAAATAAAACAAACTATTATCTTTTTAAGGAATTATTTGTATATGTAGTTATTTTTGGGGATCAATTATAGATATCCCCTCGATGCATCGTCATATCTCATGAGACAAATTAGTTGGCCAAAATAATCTGGGCTTTTAAATGTAGTTTAAAAATATCTTGTAAAATATCATGAATGTTGGGGTATCATGAGGCTTGAGATCATGAAATACAATAATTATGAATTTAATTTATTTAGAATTAAATTTTTATTAATATCCATGTTCATTTCATAATGATGTTACCTATGGATGAATTTCATTCCCAGATTATTGATTTAATGATATGGGTTGTCAATTAGTTAACTTGTCATATTGATCAATTGTTATTTGATGATCAATTTATCAATTAAATGATATTTGTTTTGAGGTATTTACCTTTACATACTGGATTTTCTTCATTCATTCATAATATAATTTTATGTACGTATCCCTTATTGAGAATTTTATCTTACCATTATTTTGATTATTTTCCCATGGATATAAAGATGATTTCCTGGTATGAGATCAAGGATTCTAAATGTTTTCAATTACTTTTATTTTTTATGTAATTTCCCAATTTTAAATGGGTAAAAATATGTATCTAGTTATATAATATTTATAACATGACCAGTCCTTTGGGATATGACCCCTTTCATTACTAATAATGTAATTATGTAGGCACTAGATCTGGATTACATGAGTCAAGGCCATCATATTGGTAAAGGATACACATTCTTTATAGTAATGTAATTCATCTTCCTATAATTTATTCCCAATATCATAGTACAATAATTATTTTCATGAATAAAATATATTGTCTTCATGGTAATAAAATATGGAATATAAATATATTATCACCTAACTCATTCATTTTTTTCATTTACTCAACCCACTCCACTAGTACCACAATATATGGAATTTCAGATATTTTCCATACATTAAGAATGAGTTCAATAGAGAACTTAACATCATGGTCTAGGGGCTGACCATATAATTCTTCTATAAATACATGAATGGATTTTTCTGCTATATGTACAACCTATATTCTTAGGGTATATTCCTCATTAATTGATTGGGATTTATCTTTCTCACTATATAAGATTTCATTAAAGACAGATACTAGGGGAGTATTTGGACAAGATAAAGATGATGAAATTTCCCCTAAAATGTTTAGAGGTTAACCCTCACCATAATGATTCCAAATATCCATCTATTCTAAAAAAATTACAATATTTTTGAAATCCAATCCATACTAATGATCATATAAATGTAAAAATAATATATAATAATTATTTTTTGAAATTGTGTACGCCCATGCATAATAAATGCATCTTCCTAACACATCTTTTTTCCCTATGGTCCCCATTTGGCGTCTTAATTTTCAGCTGCATTATCAGGGTTCTAGGAATGTATCCATTGGTTATGGAACGTATATAATATATAAAAGATTAAAAATGATATATAATCAAACAATACATTATTTAACATTTAGGAAATGATCAATGTACCATAAAAAACATAAATAAGAACATCAAAATACATTGTGGTAATCTCATATGCTTATCCTCATTCCCTTTTATGTTTATAAGTAAAATTCTAAAAAAATATTGGGTTATTGGTTAACATAATGTCTCTTCTTCCTATTGTTAAATCATTAAATATCTATATATTATACACTTCCATTTTATTGGTAAGAATAAAAATATTTTTATCCACACTTAAAAAAAATTATGGTTCCCTTTCAATATGACCTAAACTTTTTCTTCCCATAGTTATCACATATTGAAAATTCCACCCTTCCTTTATTCCCAATTTTCATATAGTTCTTCCTATGATGCTCGATTAGCCTCTTCCACTCCTATATTCCCTTGAAAACATATAACATATAGATATCATGTTATTTCTTAATATCACTTGAGAATATATCCCCAAATGATGAAAAGTTCTAGGTGACCAATTCATTTTGAAGTATCAATTGTAACCCATCAATGAAACAACAACCCTTTTTTCTATTATATGAATAATGTCTGAAAAAAATACTTGATGACTCTAAAATGGTATCTTAATATTCATTAATATTTTCACACTATTTTAATATTATTAAAGAATTTATATTACACTTCACTTCATTCTGATGAGTAATACCTTCATAAATGTTCCCCATTCAATTCACTTGATCATATATTCTGCTTTTGTGTTTTAAAATAGACACCCCCATTATTCTACCTCTCCTTTTATATGATAGACCACAATGAAGAACTTTTTTTCCCACTTTATCCCAAAGTGAAAAATATCTTTACTAGGGTTTTAATCCATCATTCAGTAACAATTTTATTAGATGTTCCACTGAAGGGTATAATTTTTTGTTATATGAAGCGAAAAAACAGAGTTAAACCATGTTGTTTATTATAATGATTCTATATGATGGTGATATTATTTTTCATAACCCAAATAAACATCTCCCATATTGTAATAAACTAATTAGACTCAACTTTATGTACGAAAAATATTTATGGTGAATATCCACACATTAATTATGGGTTTTTCCATGGTCCTCATTACACTTATCAGCCTCCATCATTCTAGAATTTCAAAAAAATATCATGTTATTGAATTGAAAATTAAAATTCATAAAAAATATTCAATTTTCATCCCAATACATCAAAATAAATTTATATAACATCTTCTCTATAACTTTTTTCTCTTAATATATTCCTCAATGATCTAACTAAACATCCCCCAATACCAACGGATACATCCAATATTATAAAAACCTAGATAAATTAGTTATATTTTATTGTTATTTTAGGATAAAAGATCACTAAAAGGATATAATAGTATATTATATTTATTATACCACATAAATATATGGAATAAAATTCAAAACCAATGATACAAAATGAACATATTAGATGTACATGATAATCCCTACTATCAAATCCTAATTTATTTTCAAAATGTTCATATATGATTCATGTGTAAAATAAAAAATAAGGGGATGATAAAATATCTTAAAATTGTATAGTATAATACAATCACTCATAACATAAATATGTAATAAGAGATATGGAAGGAATATATGAATTAGATTATTCTCTAATAAACTAAAACATAAGGCATGTTATATCCATCTAAATTAATGAAAACATGGATACCAATAATCATTGATCTCATACTAATGGAATGACTAATTTCATTAAATAAATCATGAAATAAATTCCCTAGTTAATGCAATTATATTTTTTGGGAAAAAATACATCAAACAATACCTATTTTTTCTCATGATACCTGTTAAATCATCAAGGGGAAATATAATTTCATTCCCCGCCCATCACCTAATTAGGAATAAAGAAGTCACCATGATAACCATAATATCCTCTCCACTATTACATGTGGAACCTCCCACTAAATAAAACCCTGATATATAAATAATATTTAAATATTTAAATAAAAAACATCCTCATTTATTATAATAATGGGGATTTATAGGATAAAATCTCTTATACAAACATGAAAATTTTAAGATATTTTAAAGGTAACACAATATAACCTTATCAATAAATAATTATGGTGAGGATACACACAATTCTATGGGTCATTGTTTGGAAGGTATTATTTTGGATCAATTTATTTAATTGGTATGATACCATGTAAATGTAGGGAAAATCGAGAGAATCTGAATATTCTAAGGAATACCCCTCATGAGTTTCTTTCCAAGTGTATAGACTTAGGTTCTCTCATCATACATTAGGGTGAGGAATGATTCAATGTTAGAACAACCTATTATAGGGTGATTACCCTAATGTGTATCTATTTTATTGTCTCATCCACATTTAGGTATCATCAGAAGATTGTATTTTCAAGAAAATTAAACATGCTTTAAATTTATAAAAAAAAATTGGATGATATTTCCACTATTAAAAAGATTGAGTTTTACAAAGGTATTGGTAACTCTTGAATAAAAATAATATGAGAGTGAGATAAAAATATATAATTTTAAATCCATTTAATACCTTGATTAATATGTCACAAATTCCATGTAAATATAATCACAACCTAAAATAAAATTAGTGGTGACTATAACATGAGTCCTACAGAATTAAAATTGTGATGGAAAACCCCACATAAGGATTTGGCACCAATTAAATAATATCATATTTAAGTATAAAAATTTTAATTGATCATAAAATAAAATTAATAAAGTATTATTATTAAATAAACAATCAAATATGAATCATGTATACACAAAAAAAATGAAATTAGTAGCATAATACCAAATAGTCTCAAAGACAGGAATTTGAGAAAGAAATCAAATTCCTCTTCTCCTGATATCCATGAACATATATTAACCTCTTATAAAATAACATTGAGATATTAATAATTTAATTAATAAAAACTATCATATAAATTTTAATTAATACATTTCATAAATATTTACTATCTATATGAATTATATAAAATTTCATCATTGAGTGTTTATATTTTTGATCATTTGTACACGATTTATTATTTCATTATCTATATTTATTATTCACTAAATGTTAGAAATTAAATTATAATTAATTTTATAATTAGTTATGAATTATAAAATTAAAAGATGTTTTTTATCCCATTCAAAATAGTTTTATTTTTTATTATTGATGAAGAAATTAATAACAATCATGTTTTAGTGATTCTTGACCGTCCAAGTGTATTTTAATAGTTAATAAATTGACTATTTATATAACATATCCTTAAAAATAAATATTTATTCATTTACATACTATTATAATAGTATTTATTCTCCTTTAGTCTATCATTTTCTAAATTCCAATTATTTTTAAATATGGTGGTTAAACTGTCATAAAAAGGAACACAGCCAAATTTAATTAAAGATTGTGTAGTGGTTTTATTTTAATATAATTATAACAGAATAATAATGATATTATTTTCTTTATATTAGTGTAAATTAAAAAAATTGGATGGAAATATAAGAATAATAAATTTAAATTAAAAACATTAATATTTTGAATAATAGATCATCCTTTTAGTACACCTACATTAAAAGAATAAATTGATGATAATTCATTGTTGATAATATCATTAATAAGTTCACAAAATTTTTATAAAAACCATTATTAAATGATAAAATCCCTATATATCCTTCAAAACAACCCTTACATATACCCATATAATGTTGTGAAGGAAAAAAACATGTTGTGTCATGGAGGTATTAATATGTACAATGCAAGAATGACAATTTCATTTTTCATTATGGAGAAGAAAATGTTTGTGAGTGTATATTTAAAAAATCTTAAAAATATAGTATGATGTAAATATTTATTTCAACATATAATAGTTTGAAATATAAATTTTAAATTAAATTATAATAGGAAATTATGCCTCAGAAAAATACTGATCTTAAAGTAGGAATGTTAGGTTTATCTTAGTGGATTCCTCAGAAAGGAAGATCTTAGGATAAAAACATTTTAAGAGAAGCATATATTAGTGAAATAGTTTTATTGGGTAAGGATAGATATTTTTTTCACTATAGTAAAAAATATTGTTAGGATTCACTTAGTTGGGTGGAGAGAGTCCCTTTATATATGTGCAGTAAATGTAATTTTATTAAATATTTAGATTAATATAAAAGGTATAAATGTTAAATATAGAAAGATTATAAAGTTTTTTGAAAAAAAAGAGTGGGGAATAGGTAAGTTAAGGAAACACCTCTTACACAATGTTATATACATTTTTAATCATTTTTAAATCCCCTTACCCCATGAATTATTACATTTTCCATTTTACCTTTTATTGCGAAAACTTGTTTTTTCCATTGGTAACATAATCATTTTGCAATAAAATATGGGGGTCCTTATAATATAATTTTTAAATTTTGATTCTTAATTTAAATTAAATTTTGTATTATAGATTTCATATAATTGTAAAAAATTATTTTTTATAGGAAAAATGAAAAATATATTATTATTATTATTATTCATAAATATGTTACATGAGTTCTAAAATATTCATCATGTGATTGAAAATTGTTATTAATATTTTAAAAACAATATAATATCAATTATAAATTCAAATTATTTCAATAAATCAATTTTATAAATTTGTAATCCATAATAATATACTATTAGTTGTATAAAAATCAATGAATTATCAAAATATTTCTCACATAATAATCATTTAAAAATATATTTTTATTTAAAAATATTAAAAATTAACTATGTGATTAAATATTATTGATAAATTTAAAAAATGTTTTTCTATGAAACTAAAACATTAACATTAAAAAATTCAACAACAAAATGTACTTACAAATGATGAATATTTAGAGTTTTCATTTCACGATAGTTCATGATAAGGTTTTTAACATTTATAGTAGGGTATCAGGTGTTATTTTTAAAATCATATCAATTATTTTTCAATGAATCGAATTAGATTTTGTCAACATTAAATATTATTTTAATGAAATCATTATATAAATAAAAATTTAAATAAAATACAATGATGAAACAAATTCATTCATTATTTAAATTACCATTTAGAACAAAACACGACCTGTATCTATCCCTTTGATGAAATATTATTGAAATCATATTAAAGAGAGTTATATTTTGTATTTATTCATTATTTGATATAATATTATAGATTTTATAAAAGAAAACTAAGTGTAAATTGGCAATGTTTCTAATATAACATACCTAAGTTAAAACGGAAAACATCAATTGAATTAAAAACCATGGGTATTGGATATTTCTAGGCATTATTTCATCTTTGTTACCCTATTATACCAATTTTACTCTTAATGAGGTGAAAAATATTTACAATGGTTATTATTAACAATGAATATAGATAAAAGGGACCTACATGTAATGCCCTGACCCTAGTTACCCAGAGTCGGTGCATTATTACATGACATTGGAATGATCACAAGAAAGATCAAATCTCGAAAGAACGATTGGTTTAGTAGCCTTCGAAACACTTGATATATTCATAAGGTTTACATTACATCATAAAATGAAAACTACAACAACATAGTCTCCATAGTCCACACTCTTATCCCCTCACACTATCCCTGCAGGTCATTCATAAATTACTTCTTCAAATCCTGGGAAAAATAAAACATAGAAAAGGGGTGAGCTCAAATGCCCAGTAAGGATAACAATATAGCAGAAACTTTCATAAATAAGAATAAAAATTTAAGGCAATGTATAACTAAAACAAAATACTTTTAAACTTGAACTTCAACATAGTATGTCAAAAGTAAAATGAAATAATTCCATTTACTTATTCACATGGATATTCTACTAATCGAATAATCACATGCAATATCAATAACCACTTTCATAATGATGGAATGCATAATTCCAAACTATCATAACCACATAGCCAAGGCCTCGTGCCAAGACTACAAATAATATTTTGTCAAGGCCTTGTTCCAAGACACTAGTTTGTCTCATGAGACCTACCGATGCATCGAGGAGCTATAGCAGGCTCCACCCGTCACATATTAAGTCCAATGCATTCCCATATGAAAAGGTTTAAACATAACGTAAACCTTCGTATTAAAACTAGCATACGAAATGTAAATACTTAATCTATAAACCATGAAAATAACATATCCATAGTCAAACATATCACAAAACCTTCAATACAATATGGAAGTTTTTTTTCATAATAAATCATCTCCAAATAAGCTTAAAATCCATCAAAGGATGTTGACATAGATGAAATCAAAACTCTTTTTAGAGAAATATCTCTTTTTATTTTTAAATCATTTAAGAGTCATATAAAATGAAACATTTTCCTTGAAAGTATTGTTATAATCTTGTAAGGGAAGCTTCGACAATTTTATAATGGAAGAAAATAGCCGCACCCACCGTATAAGTTAAAAAAAACATTCTTACCTTAACTCTGTCAAAAGGTTAAAAAGCACCTTGTTTAGAAAATGACGGAATGATTAATTTATAAACCTCTTATAAAAGTCAAACAAGGGTATAAATGACTTTAACCCATATTCTTGTAAATGGTAAAAATGTTTTGAAATACATTTCGGAGAAACATGGATGTGGATGATAAAAAAATTCCAGTAGATTATTACGTATAAACAACCTCAGATAATGAAGAGATTGAAAAATAAACCCTTACCTTGTACTTTTCCTTGGTTGAGGGTAGGTTAACCTCTTGTATAATGGTGAAATAATTGTTATTAAATTATACAAAAATCATATATATTAATATAATATCATATATGATCTTTTAACATTGCTTTGTTAATAATATCTTAGTATTATCGTTGTTTCGGGTGTTAACTTACTCATTTTCTTTTATATGTTTTGTTACGTAAGCCATGTTTGTCATGGATAGGTTGTATCTTATTCATATACATAATGATATCAAGTACTTAAACATTATTTTTAAATCATAAAATGATAATTATACTTGAATGGATACGATGGAGAATGAATCTCATCGCGTTCGTGGAGACGGTAGTCCGTACGTACGCACAAGCGACAATATCATTCTTTTGATATTAAAATAATATATAATTGGATATTATATAATATATACAGAATCATTATCATGTTATATTTATTATTTACATGAGTTACACATCATTATTATACCCATCCAAATAATAATATATTGAATAACAATTACACCACGACGTGGAGACGGTAAGCTGTACGTACGCACGTATGGTGACATGTTATTCAAAGGGTGGATAGAATACTGAATATGGTTGTACCATATTTATAATAACATCACATTATATATAAGATACTGGATTTATTATTTTATAATGGTAATAACAAAGAAAGAAGAAGTAGAAGAAGAAATGAATTTGAAAAAGGGTGGTGAAAACATTACCTCTTCTTCGGGTTCTTCCTTTTGATTTGATCAAAAGGGCTCAATAGGCTCGCTTTCTGATCAAACTAAGGCCTCTAGGTTGTAGTTAGGGAAGTTGAGAGAGTATTTGGGCAGAGTTTGGCCGAACCAAAAGGCTTTTAAGGTGTGAAGTAATTAGAAGGTGGAGTTCCCTTTTATAAGAGGGGTGAGGGACACCTTTGGAAAAGATAGAAATATTAATTTATAATAAATTCATATTCGGTTTATAATGGCTCCAAAGTTGATTATTCAAAGGTTAAGGTGGGGATAGGTCGAAAAATATTCAACCAATAGAATTTAGACAGGTTTGGGTTACTATATTAACCTTATCTTTTAGTTTTAACTCTTAGTTAATTAGTTTGACATTTACCATGTCACTTTGTATTTCTATATTATATAGTTAATAAACATACTATATACATCCAAGAGACACCCAAGTGGTCCATTAATGATACACATATCATGATATAAGTCTCTTGGCCGAACCTTAGATTTTTATAAATTTAATATCAATTAATAATATAATATTTGTTTTAAAAACTCTTTTATGTCAATTTTGACACTATTCAATAGTTGATTTTTGTGAAACTTATAACAGAATGATTACTTCGAAAAAAGTTAATTAAATCAATCCTAATATGTTATATTATCCTAGAAAATTAGTTTAATTCATTAAAAGTCTCAAATTATATTTATTTGGGTATTTATAATATCAATTATTTTAATTTTTCACTATTATGGTAATTACTGCATCATCATTGTGTCGTAAATAAATTAAATTATTTAATGTCTAAAAATTATAAATAAAATACAATTATGTAGGAAAGCTTTTTATATTTCTAATTAATATTTACAATTGAATTTATCTTTTGTATGACCCTATATTAAAAAAAATTAGTAAATAAACTTTGATTTTAACTCTTTTAACTCTTCTTTGAATTAAATAATAATAAATGTCCTAATCTAATCCAAGTGGACCTAAATGATAATATTTTATTCCTAAGGTTGTTTTTGGTCGATATACACTTGTCCAATAGAATTAGGACATGTGTTAGGGTAATATTAATATCATTTATACCCTTAATTACCCTATTTACTTTTAACCGTGGTAAATAAAAGTAAAAAGTTACTATTCACCAAAAATTATTTTCATCTCATTGAACCACATTTTACTTCTTGATATTATCCATTTCTCTCGGATTTTTGAAATTCCATTCACAGAAGCGGTAAAATTAAGTTTTATGAAAAATTCAGTTTTTTAACTACCACTTAGTAGTTTCACTATTCATCATAAATTGATGTTTTTCAGAACAATGCCAAAATTTCACCCTAAGCTATAATTGATATTCCAAATTCAAAAATGATGTATATTTTACAAAATTCCAAACACATAAGTTGCATTAATTAATTTTATAACTAATTCCTGATGTCACAACAAATAGCGTGTTTTTAAGAAACAATATATACCAAAAGATTGACAATTGTTTAGGTCCAATTTCAAAGTGAAATTAATTCTAATGAAAACCATTGGATAAAATGGTAAGAATATATTCTAATTATACTTTAAAAATACTCAATAATATAATTTATCACTATAAATTATTTTGATTAAAAAAGTTGTTTTTAAGTATTTTTCGCTATTTATAAAAATTGGAAGTTCTCAGAAAAATACCAAAAATTCATCTTAGGATAGTTTCGATATTCCGAAACCAAAAATGAAGTCCATTTTGAAATATAAAATATATATAATTTCAAAAGGTAGGTATTACTATTCATAACGGCTAGTTTGATTGGTTGTGGTGTATTAGAACTCGATGTTGCGTACAACACACGCTATCGCATTATTCAAAGAGAAGCGTACCGTAGAAGCTTGGGGTGTTACATTCTCCCCTCCTTAAAATAATTTCATCCTCGAAATTTCCAGAATACTACCGCATGAAAAGACTCGGATGGTTCTTCATCATAAGTTCCTCGGGTTCCCATGTTGCCTCTTCCATCTTATGGTTTCTCCACAAAACGTTTACTAGACGCGTCGTCCGGTTTCTCAGTACTTGTTCTCTTGTATCAAGAATCCTGACAGGCTCTTCACAATAAGATAGATCGTCTTCTAGCTCTAATTCTTCATAGGTGAGTACATGCGTTGGGTCAGGCATGTATTTCCTCAACAGAGATACGTGGAACACATCATGAACTTTGGAGAGACTTAGAGGCATTGCCAATCGGTAAGCTACAGCCCCAATTCGTTCTAGAATTTCGAATGGTCTGATGTACCTGGGACTCAATTTACCTTTCTTACCAAAACGTATGACTCCCTTCCATGGGGATACCTTCAGAAAAACATGATCACCAACTTGAAATTCCAAATCCTTCCTTCGATTATCGGCATAGCTCTTTTTCCTACTTTGAGATGCTTTGATGTGATTTTTGATTACCTTCACCTTTTCCATCATTTCCTCCACCAGTTCTAGACCTACAAGTTTTCTTTCACCAACGTCATCCCAACAGGTTGGTGTGCGACATCTCTTTTCGTATAACGCTTCATATGGTGCCATCTGAATACTCAAATGGAAGCTATTGTTATATGAAAATTCTACCAAAGGTAAATATTGATCCCACATACCCTGAAATTCAAGTGAACAAGATCTCAGCATGTCTTCTAAGGTTTGAATAGTCTGTTCTAATTGTCCATCTGTCTGATGGTGGTAGGCAGTGCTCAAATGAAGTTCAGTATCCAGGGATTTCTGAAGACTCTTCTAGAATCTTGAAGTAAAATGGGGATCACAATCAGAAATAATCGATATGGGTACTCCATGAAGTCTCACAACCTCATTAATATATAGTCTTGCTAGACATTCCAGTGGTAGATCTTCTATTATAGCAAGAAAATGTGCTGACTTGGTAAGAAGATCAACAATAACCCATATTGCATCGTTCCTTCTAGGAGTCTTTGGTAGTCCCATGACAAAGTCCATCGTAATATTGTCCCATTTCCACTCAGGTATGGGAAGAGGTTGCAATACACCACCAGGCTGTTGCCTTCCAGCTTTCACCTGTTGACAAACCATACATCTTGACACAAAATCGACAATCTCCCTCTTCATGTTATCCCACAAAAAATGTTCCTTTAAATATCTATACATTTTGGTTCTCCCAGGGTGTATAGAGAAATTGGAACTATGAGCATCATCCAACAATTACCATTTTAGATCAGGTATATCGGGAACACAAAGCCTCTTCCCGAATTTCAAAATTCCATTTTCATACACAAAATCTCTCAATCTCCCATCATTCACATCTTTAATCTTCTTTTGAAGTTCTCCATCATTAGTCTGAGAACTCTTAATCCTTTCTAGTAAAGATGGTTTGGCAACCATTTGAAAAAGAATTGATGTTTCACCTTCCCTGGTTATTCCCATGTTCATCTTCACTAGATCTATGAAAATTAGATCCCTTTCAATTCTCATCACGTTCAAAACTCCATGGTATTTTCTGCTCAAAGCATCTGCCACCTTGTTTGCTTTCCCCGGGTGGTAGTGTATCGTACAATCATAATCCTTGAGTAATTTAATCCATCTCCTTTGCCTCATGTTGACTTATTTTTGTGAGAAAATAAACTTCAAACTCTTGTGATCAGTATAAATCTCACATTTTTCACCATAGAGGTAGTGCCTCCATATATTCAAAGCAAATATCACAGCTGCTAACTCAAGATCATGATTAGGATAGTTTTGTTCATGAATTTTCAACTGTCATGATGCATAGGCAATAACCCTATCATTCTGCATAAGGACACAACCAATTCCTTTCTTCGATGCATCACTATAAATAACGAACCCATCATTCTCCGATGGTAGAGTCAATATAGGAGCATTGACTAATCTTCTCTTCAGTTCTTCAAAACATTCTTCACACTCTTTTTTCCAAACAAATTTAACCCCTTTACGTGTGATCTTCGTTAATGGGTTAGCCAATCGGGCAAAATTCTGGACGAAACGTCGATAATAACCTGTTAAACCAATAAAACTACGTACCTCAGTTATATTCGTAGGTGCTGCCCATTCTTGGATTGCCTTGGTCTTAGAAGGATCAACAGAGATTCAATCTTTAGAGACAATATGGCCAAGAAAAGAAATCTCCTGAAGCCATAATTCACACTTGCTAAACTTCCCATATAATTCATGTCTTCTCAGAGACTTCAAGATAATGTGCAAGTGATTTTCATGATCTTCGTAGCTTTTTGAGTATACCAAGATATCATCAATAAATACCACCACAAATTCATCGAGATATTCCTTGAAAACTCTATTCATCAGATCCATGAATACAGAGGGTGCATTAGTCAATCCAAAAGGCATTACTGTAAACTCATAATGCCTGTACCTGGTTTGAAATACTGTCTTCAGAATGTCTTCCTTCTTCACACACAACTGATGGTATCCAGATCGAAGGTCAATCTTTGAAAAGTATTGAGCTCCATGCAGTTGGTCAAATAATTAATCAATGTGAGGTAGGGGATACTTGTTCTTTATTGTTATAGCATTGATCTCCCTGTAGTCGATACGTAACCTCATGGATCCATCTTTGTTTTTAACAGAAAGAACAGGGGCTCCCCATGGAGAAACACTAGGGAGAATAAATCCTTTATTACTCAATTCCTCTAGTTGCTTATTTAGTTCGACTAATTCTACAGTGGCCATTCTATAAGGGGTCTTCGATATAGGCCTTGATCTAAGAATTAAATCAATGGAAAACTCAACTTCTTGTTCTGGAGGATGTCCAGGTAAATCTTCTGGAAATACATCTACATATTCTTTCAAAACAGGTACATCCTCTATTTAAACATTCCTTTCCTCACCCACAGTTATTTCATTCTCTTCCTCCTCAATAATTGAATTTATTTGAGCTACTGGGGGTGGATCTAGATAAGAATTAGGCGGTGACGATTCTTCTCTAAAGATAAGGTGTTCCTTATCATCATCATCAAGAATCATAACCTCTTTCTTCTTACAATAAATCTCCGCATCATAGTCCAAAATCCAGTCCATACTGAGGATTATATCAAACTCAATCATAGGTATGATGATGAGATCAGCAGATAAAGAATATTTATGTGCTCTAATGGGGACTGACTCACAAAACTTTGTTGCAATGATACTTCCCTTGGGAGTTTTAACTGACAACTCCCTTGTTAAATCAAATTGGAAATATCTAATTTTCTTAGAAAACTGGGAAGATATGAAATAATGCAATGATCCAGAATCAAATAATGCATTTTCTAAACTTGAGGAAACCATTAAATTACCTGTCACCACGTCTTTCGGAGCTTCTACCTTAGCAGTAGTGATAGCATAAGCTTGGCCTTGATCCCTTGGCATTTTCTAAGGTAAGTTCCCATGACGCTTAGGAAATTCATTTGCATAATGCCCCATCTCCCTGAAATTGTAGCACTGAACATTGGTAGATTCCTTCTTCCCTTTGCAATCACGAGCTTGGTGGCCTTTTTCACCACACTTGTAACAGACTCTCGTTCCTTTCAAGCAAGTACCGGGGTGTTTCTTCCAACATTTACCATAGGATGGATATTAAAAATTTCCCTTCTTCCGCTTATTTCCATTCCCAGATTGATCAGCATATCTCTTCTTCTCTTTCTTTGCTTTAAAGTCATAAGACTTAGAGAATTCTTTTTCGGTCTTGATAGCACATGAGATAATTTCTTTGTATGACGAGAAGGATTGTGATACTAATGCTCGACAGAGAAATGGTTTTAACCCATAAAAGAAACGATCAATCTTACTTCTTGGGTTACGTATATAATCTCCAGCATACCTTGATAACCTTGTAAAGTTAGCCTCATACTTTGTGACATTATCATCCTCCTTTTGTCTCGGACTCAGAAATTGTCTTTCCATATCTGCTAGATGGTCGCGAGGAAAGTCTTTTTCTAAAAACTGATCTTTGAACTCCCTCTATTCCATATTTGATACTTCATCATCTTCCTTCGTATTTTGAATCAATGACCACCATTGATCAGCATCTCCAGTGAGCCGGTAAACTGCCATGATAAATTTTTCCCTTTCACTACTCCCCAAAGCCTGAAATATTTTCTCTAGGGAAAATATCCATTGCTCAGCTACTAAGGGATTTGTACTCCCATTGAACATTGGTGGTTTTTTCCTCATGAAGCGATCTAACATTGATCCTCCACATTGTGGATCAGGGTGCTCCATACGGGTAAGGTTATTATTCATAACCTGAGTAAGTTGTCCCAGTATGGTGATTAGCTGATCGGCACCAGTTGCATCACCAGCTCCACTATAATTATCTTGATCAGTAGGTCAATCCCTACATGGTTTGCATGCATTGATATGGTTTCCATTTCTTCCACTAGGCACCATTTCTAAACAATGGTATAAACTAGATCAGTTTATGAATCAAAATACATAATCCCATACTTACAAAACACTTAACATAAATTGAACTATTTATGGATATAATCCATAATCATAAGAATGTTTTCTTTGATGAAGTATATACTCATAAACCCTTCATAATGATTTGTAAATAAAATGAGAGTTATCCTAAGAATATCCCCTGGGAGTGTCGTAACCAAGAGTGCAGCAAGGCCCATTGTCGTGCACCAGTTCCCATTCGAGTTTAGCTCAAAGTGGTGTTTTCGGGTTTTACCCCTAGGTACATCTGTGCCAGAGCCACCTCTACCTACTCGTATCCAGAAAAGTATGTATTGCTCGGAAAACTCACAAAATATCTACAATACCAAAATTCTAGGAAGTTCTTCTATACTAATCCTCAAAGTCCATCTTAAATCTATGTGCTCTAATCAGATTTTATCTAAATCTAGCTTCCAAGGTTTGTACTAAACTTCCTCTGATACCAACTGTAACGCCTCAACCCCAGTTACCAAGAGTCGGTGCATTATTACATGACATTGGCATGATCACAATAAAGATCAAATCTCGAAAGACCGATTGGTTTAGTAGCCTTGGAAACACTAGATATATTCATAAGGTTTACATTACATCATAAAATGAAAACTACAACAACATAGTCTCCATAGTCCACACTCTTATCCCCTCACACTATCCCTGCAGGTCATTCATAAATTACTTCTTCACATCCTGGGAAAAATAAAACATAGAAAAGGGGTGAGCTCAAATGCCCAGTAAGGATAACAATATAGCGGAAACTTTCATAAATAAGAATAAACATTTAAGGCAATGTATAACTAAAACAAAAGCCTTTTAAACTTGAACTTCAACATAGTATGGAAAAAGTAAAATGAAATAATGTCATTTACTTATTCACATGGATATTCTACTAATCGAATAATCACATTCAATATCAATAACCACTTTCATAATGATGGAATGCATAATGCCAGACTATCATAACCACATAGCGAAGGCTTCGTGCCAAGACTACAAATAAGATTTTATCAAGGCCTTGTACCAAGACACTAGTTTGTCTCATGAGACCTACCGATGCATCGAGGAGCTATAGCGGTCTCCACCCATCACATATTAAGTCCAATGCATTCCCATATGAAAAGGTTTAAACATAACATAAACATTCGTATTAAAACTAGCATACAAAATGTAAATACTTCATCCATAAACCATGAAAATAACATATCCATAGTCAAACAAATCACAAAACCTTCAATAAAATATGGAAGTTTTGTTTTATAATAAATTATCTCCAAATAATCTTAAAATCCATCAAAGGATGTTGACATAGATGAAATCAAAACTCTTTTTAGAGAAATATCTCTTTTTATTTTGAAATCATTTAAGAGTCATATAAAATGAAATATTTTCTTTGAAAGTATTCTTATAAGCTTTTATGGGAAACTTCGACAATTTTATAATGGCGGAAAATAGCCGCACCCGCCGTATAAGTTAAAAAAACATTCTTACCTTAATTCTGTCAAAAGATTAAAAAGCAACTTGTTTAGAAAACAACGGAAAGATTCCTTTATAAACCTCTTATAAAAGTCAAACAAGGGTATAAATGACTTTAACCCATATTCTTGTAAATGGTAAAAAAATTTGAAATAAATTTTGGAGAAACATGGATGTGGATGATAAAGAAATCCCAGTAGATTATTACGTATAAACAACCTCGGATAATGAAGAGATTTCAAAATATACCCTTACCTTGTACTTTTCCTTGGTTGAGGGTAGTTTAACCCCCTATATAATGGTGAAATAATTGTTATTAAATTATACAAGAATCATATATATTAATATGATATCATATATGATCTTTTAACATTGCTTTGTTAATAATATCTTAGTATTATCGTCGTTTCGGGTGTTAACTTACTCGTTTTATTTTATATGTTTTGTTATGTAAGCCATGTTTGTCATGTATAGGTTTTATCTTATTCCTATCCAGAATGATATCAAGTCCTTAAACATTATTTTTAAATCATAAAATTATAATTACACTTGAATGGATACGATGGAGAATGAATCTCATCGCGTTCGTGGAGACGGTAGTCCGTACGTACGTACGAGCGACAATATCATTATTTTGATATTAAAATAATATATAATTGGATATTATATCATATATACAGAATCATTATCATGTTATATTTATTATTTACATGAGTAACACATCATTATTATACCCATCCAAATAATAATATATTGAATAACAATTACACCACGACGTGGAGACGGTAAGCCGTACGTACGCACGTATGGTGACATGTTATTAAAAGGGTGGATAGATTACTGAATATGGTTGTACCATATTTATAATAAGATCAAATTATATATAAGATATTGGAGTTATTATTTTAGAATGGTAATAACAAATAAAGAAGAAGTGGAAGAAGAAATGAATTTGAAAAGGGGTGGTGAAAACATTACCTCTTCTTCGGGTTCTTCCTTTTGATTTGATAAAAAGGGCTCTTTAGGTTGGATTAATGATCAAAATAAGGCCTCTAGGTTGTTGTGAGGGAATTTGAGAGAGTATTTGGGAATATTTTTGCCGAACCAAAAGGCTTTGAATGTGTGAAGTAATGAGAAGGGGGAGTGCCCTTTTATAAGAAGGGTGAGGGGCACCTTTGGAAAAGCAAGAAATATTAATTTATAATACATTCATATTCAGTTTCCAATGGCTCAAAAGTTTATTATTAAAAGTTTAAGGTGGGGATAAGTCGAAAACCATTCAAACAATAGAATTTATACAGTTTTGGGTTACTATATTAACCTTATCTTTTAGTTTTAACTCTTAGTTAATTAGTTTGACATTTACCATGTCACTTTGTATTTTTATATTATATAGTTAATAAACTTACTATATACATACAAGAGACACCCAATTGGTCCATTAATGATACACCTATCATTATATAAGTCTCTTGGCCGAACCTTAGATTTTTAGGAATTTAATATCAATTAATAATATAATATTTGTTTTAAAAACTCTTTTATGTCAATTTTGACACTATTCAATAGTTGATTTTTGTGAAACTTATAAAAGAATTATTACTTAGAAAAAAGTTAATTAAATCAATACTAATATGTCATATTATCCTATAAAATTAGTTTAATTAATTAAAAGTCTCAAATTATATTTATTTGGGTATTTATAATATCAATTATTTTAGTTTTTCACTATTATGGTAATTACTGTATCATCATTGTGTCATAAATAAATTAAATTATTTAATGTCTAAAAATTATAAATAAAATATAATTATGTAGTAAATCTTTGTTTCTTTCTAATTAATATTTACAATCGAATTTATATTATGTATAACCCTATATTAAAAATGTTTTAGTAAAAAAAGTTTGATTTTAACTCTTTTAACTCTTCTTTGAATTAAATAATAATAAATGTCCTAATCTAATCTAAGTGGACCTAAATGATAATATTTTATTCCTAAGGTTGTTTTTGGTCGAGATAAACTTGTCCAATAGAATTAGGACATGTGTTAGGGTAACATTAATATCATTTTTCCCCTTAATTACCCTATTTACTTTTAACCGTGGTAAATAAAAGTAAAAAGTTACTATTCACCAAAAATTATTTTCATCTCATTGAACCACATTTTACTTCTTGATATTAATCGTGTCTCTTGGATTTTCAAAATTCCATTCACATAAGCGGTAAAATTAAGTTTTATGAAAAATTTAGTTTTTTAACTATCACTTAGTAGTTTCACTATTCATTAAAAATTGAAGTTTTTCAGAACAATGCCAAAATTTCACCCTAAGCTATAATTGATATTCCGAATTCAAAAATTATGTCTATTTTACAAAATTCCAAACATATAAGTTGCATTAATTTATTTTATAATTAATTCCCGCTGTCATAACAAATAGCGTGTTTTTAAGAAATAATATATACCAAAAGATTGACAATTGTTTAGGTCCAATTTAAAAATGAAATTAATTATAATGATCACCATTGGATAAAATGGTAAAAATATATTCTAATTATACTTTAAAGCCACTCAATATTATAATTTATCACTGTAAATTATTTTGATTAAAAAAGATGTTTTTAAGTATTTTTCACTATTTATAAAAATTGGAAGTTCTCTGAAAAATACCAAAAATTCATTTTAGGATAATTTTGATATTCCGAAACCAAAAATAAAGTCCATTTTGAAATATAAAATATATATAATTTTAAAAGGTAGGTATTTCTATTCATAACGGCTAGTTTGATTGGTTGTGGTGTGTTAGAACTCGATGTTATGTACAACACACGCTATCACATTATTCTAAGAGAAGCGTACCGTAGAAGCTTGGGGTGTTACACTACATACCAAATTTGGATATCCTAATTCAAAATATGGAATATATATTTTATTATTCAATTTCCAAAACTGTTGGAAATCAATTATAATATAAATAAAAAATATTTCATAAAAACAATTTTTCAAAAAATGTGTTTTTTCAACCCTAAAATTGTACTTATAACTACAATCAAGTATAATAGAGATTCATATGTAATTGATTATATTATATTCAATTAAATGAATCTAATTTTACGATACCAAAAAATTAATAACATAATTTTACTTTTAAATTAATTTATTTAAGGAAATAAAATGAATGTATTAAAAAATTGGTATTTTTCAAAAATCATTGAAAAGTAATTCTAGTTAGAAAAATATAAAAAATCGATGCAGTGTTCTTTTTGACATGTAGATTTCAAAAATTATAATTATCCCAACAAATAAAATATAAATTAAATATAGAAATTAATTCAAATATTTATATTTTTTTAAAGAAGAAAAAATATTTAAGAAAAAAAAAGTAAATCATAAAATAAAATTAATTAAAATTGAATAGTTATTAATTTTCAATTAATAAATGTATTTACATTTTAAAAACAAGTATACATATTTTTTATTATTTGGTTATTTCAATTAATACAAGAAATAAAAGTATATATCCTAAATATCATATAATAATACTTCAATAGTATGTAAAATATCCCTTAAGGCTCGTTATTACATATTAAGAAATATATCGAGCATAGTATTCATTTCAAATAAATTTTTATTGTGTTACAAAGGACAAAAAAGGAATTACAAATATAAATTAAATACTATACAGTCATTTTCTTGTGAAAGTGGATCAAAATAGAAAATACATCAAATTTATGTTATTTTAGGGTCTAAATATATTCTACCAAAAAGATACATACATGTTTAAGTGATGTTTTACACATATCTATTTGTAAAACCATATTTTTTATATATTTTTATCCCAAAACGCTGAATAAAATTAATTTTTTACAATTTATTAGGAATAAAAATATATGCTTAATTAATAAAATTAGAGATTATAATTAAAAAAATGGATTCATTTTATCAAATTAAATTTCTAAAAGTGAAAAAAATTAGTTTTAAAATAATTTTGAAAAACACAAAGAAGAAAATTTTTAGGAAAATGCATTTTTATTAATAGAATGTCATTTACATTCATTATTTATAATCAAAAAATAATTAAATTAATGTTAAAATATTATATTGATTATATAATCAATATATTTCATTGAAATAAATAATAAATAATTATTTATATAATTTATGAAGAAAATATAGTTCACACATAAAATTACTTTTTTTAAAAAAATAACATATTCTAGATTTTAAGGATCTTATCTTTATTTATCATCATGAGATATCTAATTTAGGAATTACTATCCATAAATTACTAATAAATCTCATTAATATTACTTTTTAATATTGATCAATATGTTTGTTATAAAAATTCATAACATCGAGAAAACACATTTCTTGAGAAAAATTATTATTTTAATAAAGAACTGATTTTTTTAAAATTTAATTATTTTTTCATTAGAATTATTTAATATATTTACATTAAAGGAAAAATAATATTTATTTTATAATTTGGTCAATAAAATTATTACCCAACCATGTAATTTCTAGAATTTAGAGGCTAGGATATATTTTATTTCTCTTAGACAAATGGTTACATGTAAAAAGTGATTTTGAATACATTATGATTATTTTAAATGAATAACTATAAAACATAAGGTTATTATATTATGACACCTGTAAATTGAATATTTAATTATATATTTAACTACTCTAATGAAATTAAATGAGGATACTTATGCTTAATCAAATCCTTATGTTCCCATGTAGATTTCTCAAATTTTTTATTCTTCCAAATAACTTTAATAGTGTGGGTATATTATTTAAATTGTAATTTATATCCAAGAGAAAATATTTACGCTATTTATTCATCATAAAAAATATCATTAACTAGTGGTACAATCTATATATTTAGTACATGTTAATGATCAGGTTCTTAAATCCCCAAATTAGATATATAGAACACATCGTGAACATAATAGAGGTTCAGAGGAAGTTCCAAGTGAATTGATTAAATCCTTACACAATCAAAAATATTGAAGGGGAAATATAAATAGTCCTAAAATTTCACTTATTTCTTAATATCATATGGTTCTCATATGAATAACATAAAAATAATACCTTATCAACAAATTTGAATTCCAGATATCATGGATGATTGACAGTATAACTCATGTATCAACTCATATCTACCTATATTTTCCATGAAATTTATCTAAACTTATATTTTATTTTCTTAATATTATCTATACCAAATAAATTGTTGTCCCCAATATCATCTCAACATGTCATATTTATAAACAAAATTCATAGATGGTTTCATATAGATCTATATAAATGTTTGAGTGAAAGTTGTTGATATAAGAAAATTCCATTGGAAGAAGGTGTTGATCCCAAAAAAAAAATTTAAATATTGAGGGAATGACCTTATGATATTCTATTAGGATTTAATGATTTTCATAGAATGACAAAAATTCTATGAAAAATAGGTTTTACTAAAATAAATATCTTGATATTGTTGAAGGCTTCACCAAATCATCATGGTAAACCACATATTCTTATTATATACAATAGAATGTTGTACTCTATGTAATCATACAACTTAATTAATGTATACCAAGGAATCCATGTAAATATTAAAATATTATATGATTGAAATGAAAAGTGAAAACATTGTAATGATATTGACTATGACCCAAATATAATTTTTCACATTATATGTCTTATGGATTCTAAAAATGACAACCATAGAGATGTTTCCCTATCTCCACACTGGAATGGGTAATGCATGTGATAACCACTTAGTCTTTTAATTCTAATCTATAACATGTTGGTATTCAAATCCATGATATGGTCACTCCTTAAAAATAATTTTTTCATCATTATCTTACATTTTATGGGATATAAATGTTTTCCAGTGGAGTTTATGTCAAACAAATTTTTTCCAAAAGAACTCTTCTTTCATAAACACACCTTTAATTTCTCACTCAAGGTTGATGGTTATTGTATCAAGTTTGTTATTCCCACTTTATCTTGGGAACCCAGAGTTTATGAATATGTTCTTATGATTACCTTAATTCTAGGTTTCATATTTTCCTAGTCAACTAATGAGAATTATCAATGTAATTACTTTTTTAATAGATGAATTAGGATTAAAACTCTATCTTTGTGGGCCATACTCATGATCACCCCTCTCATTCCATCAAGGATTTAATGAATTTCCTATGTGTGTCACATAGGAAAATAATATCTTTTTGAAGAATCTATCTTCTGAAAAACTACTCATTTTACTGGTTAAGTATTATCTTCACATAGAACTGACCCATGGTGCAACTATTCATTTTTGACATGTTTTAAATAATTTATTGTTTTATATTTATTATCATGGTTTTAAATTAAAAATAATATTCGTTTTATTATGAAACTAATTATGGTTTCAAAACATCGGTAAGTATTTAAAATACATTTTAAATGTTGCAAATGTTTTAAATATCCTAGTATTATAATAGTATTTTAAATATGTTTTTAAGTTAATGGTTTAGTTAATATATATATTTAGTTTTTATAAATTAATTTTCTCTTTATTTATTTTAAATATTACCTTTTAAACATAAAAAATAATAATATTACTAAGTATTTTTACTTTTTTGTTTTAATATTTGTTAATTGACTCTTTTTTTAAAATAAAAATAATTGCTTTTTATGGATAGTCGGACTCATCCAGCCTGCCGGGGGGGTAGATTTCACCCGGGCTACGACCGACCCTCAGATCCCCAGCCAACTATCTAGGCCATCTACACCGGCCGTGTTAGTCTGAGAGCTCACAGGGGAGCGAAGGATCCAGAGCGCACCTCTGTTCGGGGAAGCATAGTAGTAGGGTGGGCACAAAAGCATTCCTGTAGAGAACCAGTATAGGGAAGTACCAGGGGAGAGATGGAGTAATCTAGAGGGAGGTTGGGATCTCAAGTCTCATAAGGGGGCTCAAATCACTGGATATTTTTATGAGGGACACATTTCTTTAAGGGAGATCTAATCTCATTTGTTGGATCTCGCTGCGCGATATCTCAGTCATCCAGATCGACCTCGGGTTCGAACTACATCATTGTGGAACTAATGTCGCATTTCCCTGGAACTTGAGATAGGGGAAGCTGATGATCTTGACCATCCACTTGCTTTAGAAATCCTCTGATTCACCTTATTTGTCAGATCAGATTTATGGTGTGATCTCCACATCTCATCTTTTTTTAAAACCCTGAAAGCCTCTAAGTCATCTGATCAGACCTCTAATGATCATTATTGTCCATGCTTTTACAATTCTTCTTCTTCTTCTTCACATCTTCTTCCTTCCATAGCATAGCATCACAACAGTCTTCATAAAATCCCTCATGTTATCCTTTGTCCGTGACTCCACTATTATACACCCATGAACCCTCCCCAATTCTTATCAACAAACTCGACACCCTTGGTTTACATTAAACTAAACCCATATGGACTACATGTAAGTTTTCCATGTTATATATATATATAATTATACATTATCAAATGAACGTTCTACTTAGTATTTCATTTATTAGAGTAATTGTTTTCTTCTACGCGAGTCTCCTATCAGGTCTTGGTTTATCATTTCATGGTTAATCTTAGGGGTATATAAAAATAAACATACATTGTTTATTTACACACTCAAATTGCACCATTAATACTTATAGGTTCTCTATTTTCAATCACCTCTCCAATCTCAGATCGGCCTTTCCTCCTCCTAGAATACTAGTAATGGAATATTAATTTTTTCTTACCTTGTGAAAATCCAATTATACATGTTGTATATCAAATATATATATGTATATATATATAAATTTTCATAAATTTTGTATATACTATCCATTTCTAACCAACATTAATTCTTCTAAAGTTTGATTATCAAATCATTAATGATTTTTTAGAAAAACATATAGTAATAATGGGTTACATAGATTTTGGTTTTTAGAACACACACACACACACACACACACACACACACACATATATATATATATATATGTGGTTATATATATACCTAAGGGTTTTTACCATAAACTGAATTATGTTTTAATAAATCAAATTTATGGTAATTCAATTATGTTTTTGTGGTGTGTAATATCTATAAAGTTATATTAAACCATGTTTTGGCCATAAAAACCCCATGAATACACTTTGTGTTTACATAGTATTATATAAATTTTAAACTCACACATATATGTTTGAGAACCAAAATCATACAAAGACATATCATTATTTATACACTTTCTGTTCACATGGTTTTATATGATTCTATAAAATAAACATGATGCTATTTAATACAGGAAAACGATAACAAAAACAAGTTTTTTTGTGCCAAAAAATTTTAATGGAAGACATCACCATGTTAGTAAAATCGACTTTACATGCATTTCTATTTTTTTAATGGTTGAAATAGTCTTTTGATTAGGGATAAACACATATACATTCTTAAGAACCAATAGAGAAATATATTTAATTATAATCTTATGCAAGTATACTTCACATGAAACAATTGTTTTCCATATAAACTAGTGCACTTGAATCTTCCACAATAAATGTTTTTAAAGGTTATTTTTGGTTATATATTCCCATTAATTATCATCTATTTTAAATATAAATGACATTTATATTAAATTTAAAATTATGAATTTTGGAATATAAAATGTTTATTTCATTAAAATAATCATTTTAAAATTTAAGGGTTATCATTTTATGTGACAAATCCTGAATAATAATTTATCTTATGTGCATTAGTTATCATCACATGTGTTATAGTATATATGTCTATCCACACTTGTTATAAGGTTCCAAATATAATAATTTACCATTTAAATTATGAAAACATTTTTATAATAACCAGGTACTTCTTGCAGGTCAGTGGTAGGTGATAAATCCATGTCGCATTTCGGTTGTGGGTTCGATTCCCACAGCATTGTCCAATATGATAGGTTATTTCCCAACTTGTAGGTTTTTCTTTTTTTAAACCTATAGTAGTATATCATTTCGAAAATAATACAAAGAAATTTTTAAAACATAAACAATAATACTCAAAGTTCTAATTAGTAAATTCTAACATTTAGAGTTATCCAAAATACTTCTGTCCAAACACTCTTTATATGGTCTCTAAATTTCAAAAATATATTATAACATCAGATTCCCAAAATAACATAATGTTGCTCTTATATACAAAAAATATGATTACATTCATCATATTAAAACCTTATTGAAAACAAAACATACTAAAATACCATCCTTATATATATATCACATTATACTTATAACCAAAATATAATTATTTAATCCAAAAACCCTAATACATTAATTATTACACATCGACTATAGTAATAACATAAGCTTGACCATGATCCATTTGTTATTTCTGAGATATATTTTCATGATGCTTTGGACAATCATTTTCATAATTTCCTATTTCTTTGCAACTGTAGCAGTGACCATTGAACAAACATTATTCCCCTTGAAATCATGATCTTGGTGGACTTTTTATCCACATTTGTAACAAACTCCCATTCCATTTAGGCAAATACCAGGGTGTTTCTTCCTACAATTATCACATAAATGAAAATCCTTCTTTCCCTTTTTCCTTTAATCTATCACATGCACCGCTATTCTCTTACTTTTTTTCTTTACTTTAATTTCATAAGACATAGAAAATTCCTTTTTCTATATTAATTGCCAAGGAGACTATATCATCGTAGGATGTGAAATATTGTGAGAACAAAGCTTTTCGGAGTAATGGTTTAAACACATCAAATAATAGATCAATCTTATATATTGGGTTACATATGTAGTCTGTTATTTGACATGATAACCATGGGAAGTTAGCTTCATACTTTTCAACATTCTCATCCTCCTTTTTCCTCAGGATAATAAATTGTCTTTCCATATCAGTTCTCTATTCACAAGGAAATTATTTCTCTAGAAAAAGTTTTTTAAACTCTGTAAATTATATATTTACCACTTATTAATCCTTATTTATGTGTTGAATTAATGAAAACCATTGATCCAAATCTCTTGAGAGACAATAAAATTCCATGACAACCTTTTCCCTTTCATTAATTACCAAAGCAAGAAATATTTTATCAATGGAACTTATCCACTGCTCAGCTACAAAAGGATTTTTAGTCCCATAGAATATTGGATGTTGTTGTCTCATGAATCATTCTAACATTGATCCTATGTGTTGTGGATTATGGTGCTCTATATGGGTAAGGTTATTATTTATAACTTATGCCAGCTATCACAGTATGTTTATAAGATGTTCAGTACCATTTGTGTCATTGGCTCTACTATCATTGTATTTAATAGGATGGAAATACCTACATGGATTAAGTGCATTCATATGATTTTCATTTCTTCCACTGGGTGCAATTTCTATACAATGGAATTATCTAGATTAGGTTATCAATCATAATTTATAATTCTAAAAAAAGTAAAATACTTAACATAAATTGAATAATTTATGCATCTATAATTAATAATAATAAATTTGGTTTCGTTGAGGACATATTTACTCATAAATCTTTCCTAATGGTTTGTAAAGAAAATATGAATTATCCTTAGCATATCCTCCAGGAGTGTCAAACCAGGTGTGTAGTAAGGCTCATTGTCATGTATCAGGTTACCCCGAGTCAAGCCCGAAACACCTAGTCAGATTTTTCACCCCATGGTATATATGTTCTAGAACCACATCCAAATGTAGTATTTAGATAGGGATATACAGTTTGTAATATCCACGTAATCCCTTCTTTACCAAAATTCATGGGGGGTGGTCTTCAATAATTATTATCAAATTCTATATTAGGGTTATGATCCCGAATCTATGTTTTCTAAATCTATTTCTTATTTTGTTTCTAAACAGCCTCTGATACCAAATATAACGCATCAACTCTAGTTTCCTAGAGATGATGCATTATTTTAATACCTTGTAATGATTACAATGAATCATGTCCGGAAGGAGAGATCAATTTAGCAGTCTTGGAAAATATATTACATACTGGAACATAACATTACAATAACTAACATAAAATATAGAACATATAATCCTTTAAAAATTCCATTATTCCTCTAGGTTATCCCTATATATCAATCATAATATTCTTCTTGGAATCCTAGGAAAATTAAACATAAGAAATGGGTGAGCTTTAGTGCTCAATATGGGTAAATAATTCAACGGAATCTATAAACTTTTAAGGAAATATGTATAATAAAAACATCATCCTTTTAAACATAAAATTAAACATAATATGAAAAAATTAAATCAAACATTACCATATAAACATGAAAATGGATATTCTACTAGTCTAATAATCACATGTAATAATTAATTAAATAATGTGGGAATGCATAATTCCGAACATAATAACTACTATGGAAAGTCCTTGTTCCAAGAAAATTCATAAATATTCAATCAAGGCCTTATGCCATGACACTAGTTTGTCCCATGAGACCTTCTAATTCATTGAGTGGTTAGAGAAGGCCATGCTCATCACTTACTAAGTCTAATGCATTACACATTATAAAAGGGTGAAACATAACATAATCATTAGTATTAAAACTAACATACAAAATGTCAATACTTTAACCATAAACCATGAATAGTATTAAAATAACACATCCATGGTCAAACATATCATAACTCATTCAATAAAATATGGAAGATTTTATTATAATAAATCATCCTCAATCAAGAATGACATTTAGTAAAATATGTTGACATAATTGAAAATGATCTGTAAAATACATTGAGAGAAATACCCATTTTTCATGAAATAATTTAAAATTCACACAATTTATAAAGGAATACATTTGAATGAGATTTCTGAATAAAATTTTCCCATACCACATTGAAACTTTTTAAAGTAATTAACATTTTAAAACAATCATGTTCATATAAATAAATCCTTAAAATCATTTGGAAAACATAGACATTAATGAAATAGATTTAGAAAAATAAATCCATAAAACATTTAGAATGATGATCGAGTTAAAGATTCCCTTACTTACAACATTAAAAGATTCCGTTTGAAAACATATTTATGAAACATGGAAATGTTTGATAAATATTTCCTACTAAATACTTACACATAAACAATCTCAGATAATAATTAGATTCAAGAATAAACCCTTACCTTGTAGTTTCCTTTAGTTGAGGGTACATTTAACCTCCAATATAATGACCATAGAATGTTATTAAATTATACCTTAACCATATTAATATTTATGATATCATATATGATTAATTTATGACTTTATACTACTCATTTAATAATTATTTCAATGTTACAGTAATATTTCGGGTAATAATCGATTTGTTTATCATATATGGTTTACCGTGTTGTTTTTGACCATATCACATAGATCAGCATTTACATACTTCTATAATATAAACCAAGATTTATATATCATATATATTCAGAAAATAAATATTCATAATATATTGATATATGAAATGGAAACACCGTTTATGGAGATGGTAGTCTGTACGTACACATGAACGTTGTTTCCATTTTATTATCGTATATTATGGAAGTAAGTAAACGAAATATATTTATCTATATAAATATGTATTATAATAGTAGAAATATTATTTCATATATCTCATACTTAATAAATATATTTATATATATTTAAAATTCTTGAATGGTGATTGTTGAAGATGAATCTCATCGTGTTATGGATACGGTAAGTCGTACGTACGCATGAGCGAAAATATAATTCTATTTATTGTGAAAATTTGTTTAATTGTATGGTATATTATATATACATAATCTTAACCAAGTTATATTCATTATTTACCTTAATTATACTAATTATTATTCCCATCTAGATAATTTAGTGATGAATAACAAACCACACCACGACGTGGATATGGTAAGACGTACGTACCCACAAATGATGACTTTGTCATTCATGGGATGGAATGAATAATGAATATGGTTTACCATATTTATAATCACATATCAACATGTATAAGGTACTGTAGTAATTATTTTAGTAAGTTAAAAATAAAGAAATTGGATGTAGAATTAGAAAAGAACATTGAAAGTGGTTATAAAATAATTACCTCTTCTTCGGGTGTTTCTTTTTTATTTGAAAGAAAAGTCTCCTAAGGTTTTATTTCTACTCAAGTTAATGCCACAAGGTTTAATTGAGTGAAGTTACTAGGAGATTTGGGTCGGGGTTGGTGTAATGACCCGAATTTTTATTAATTGAATTTCTTTCTTATGATTATTCCCTATAGTATAATCAATTTAGAAATAAAAATGAAATATCCTGATACTATATACAATATGACCATTAAACATAGTTTTTCCACTTATATGTTTTGAATTTCAAAAATCCGACATACACGGTTGTGTTCAAGATGATTTTTTGAGTATAATAAATCAAAAATATTCTTTGGTGAATAGTAACCTATCCTTATGAATGATAACCTACCCTTATTAATAGTAATATGAACTCTATGAATAGTAAAATTTCCAAAAAAATAGTATCCTTACCAAAAAATATTAAAATAAAATTATGACATCTTATAAGTGACAATTTGACCATAGTAAAAGTAATGGTATTTTTGTAAGTCATAAATAATTAATTATAATTAATTAATTAAAAATAAAATGTATTTTCTTAAAATGTTTTCATAAATTAACAAATATATGTCTTCTAGATTTAGGCTAATTTTATTAGGTGTTAAATAATTTTTAAAATCATTATAAAATCATTTTTAATTTTAAAAACTGTATTTTTCAAGTAAATTATGATTTTAATAAAGAATAAAATTAATCATATTTAGAAAATATTTTTTGAAAAATGGACTTCATTTTTGGATTCTACACATCGAAAAATGGTTAGGGTGAATTTTTGGGATTTTTCTGAAATACTTCAATTTTTAGGTGAATAGTAAAAATATAGTTTTCACATAACCAGTGTATCTTAAATTGCATCATTCATGATGTAATAATGAAATACACCTTATAGAACTTTATATTCGGCCAATTTATATTTAATTTTATAAATGGTTTTTTAAAATACAATAAACTCATTTTCCAAACCTAAAAAAAACATTCCAAAGCCTCATGTTAAAAGGTAATTCCTTAAAGTATCTTTTTTTCTTTCCTTAATTTTCATTCTAATAAATTAATGAATTATAAATATAAATATTTTTTAATGTCTAAAATTAATTATATTATATTTATTTATGATTTATGATGTCAAAAAATACTATTACAAGTCTAACATATGATATATTATTTTATTTAATATTTAATTCTAAAAACAACACCTTCCTCAGGTATAAATAACCCCTCTCCCTCCCCTTTTCAAACCAAACCTCTAAAGCTTCAAGAATTGTCTATAATATACCCAATAATATTATCTAGCCCCTCCCCCACAACCAGGATATCCAGGTCTCATCCAGAGACCAAACCCATCTTCATTAAAGAGGATCATTCAAGTTGCAATTCCTCTCTTTCTCTTTTTCATTTAAATGCCTTTCAATTTCAAGTTCTTATCTTATTCTATCCCTAACTATCTTCATCAAAATGGTATGTTAACTCCATTATCATACATATATTGTAATTTTATGATACTAATGGGATATTATATCATCCAACCCCCTTCTCCTCTTCCTTTTATTTTATAAAACAAAACGTTGTTCGTATGGTGTTAATCTATCACCTTCAAGAACAACATGTTTTCATTTTCAATTTCAACCTTCATATCTGGTCATGAAACCATTTTTATGTTTGAACCAGAATATTTTATATGTATTATGTCCTATTTTATGTTCTTTAACTAACTTATGTACGTATTTCTAAATGATTAATCAAAATAAGTTCGTTGTGGAGAAAAACCGCCAAAATTAACCCAATCAATCATCGTTTAATTCATATCTAATGATTCATCCACATGGTATATAATATAATTAATTATAATATCATTTTAACTTCTATGATATCATTAATAACATGAATTATAAGTTCTATATGTTCATCCATGTTCTACATGAACATTCATTAATTAATACATGTGAACCGCTCTAGAAAACCCTAAAAATGAACATTCAAAAACAATGTTTTTAAACTCTATAACTCTCCAAAGACCCATTAAATAACTTAATGAAACCATAATTAACCATATTAATGTAAAAAAAATTCTTTAATCATTAATTAACGAATCTACTATGGTTATACAGGACTATAAAGCAAAGAAATTGTTCGAATACAAGGAAAGGGGAATTTCTCCAACCCAACTTTCATCCTTCGGGTTCTCCCTCCTTCACTCCAATTTTTATATGTTTACTCTTTTAAAATCATTTTCTCATTATTGCCATTACTTTTCTGGGATATACATGTTTTTCACTAGTGTTTATGTCAAACAAACTGTTTTCCAAAAGAATAGTTCTTTTAAGAACATACCTTTTACTTCCCATTCAAAAATTAACGGTTCCTGTAATCTGTATGTTATTCACTCCTTATCTTGGGAACCCAAAGATTATGAATGTGTTATTATAAAATGAAACAAATTACTTTCCATGTGTTATTCATGATATTTCTTGATATATGTTCATTGTGTCATGCATGATAAATTATAATGTTATGATGTGACGGGTGCGCCTGAAATTATATAGCACAAATTGAATGTTATGAGTTAAAGAGAAATGATGTGTGAAATGATGCTAGATTTTTTCACAAGCATGTTTGGTATTTAACCACTAAGACATGATGTTTCATTTTTATGCATTTCCATATTTCAATTCTTTTATTAATGATTCCTCTAATGTTCATGATCTTTTGCATATGCTATGATTATGCTCACCCATTATTATATTGTTGTAATATATCATCTTACTAGGCTTCTAGCTCACCAATTTTCATTTATATCCTCAGGTGACTACATGTACTAAGGAGGGGTCAAGTGAAAATAAGAATATTGGGAATAAAAAATCAAAAAAAATGGTTATGCTTGATAATGTAATTGTTATGTATGGTCCTAGTTTTCCCAAGACACTAAACCTTTGGATACTCTATGTGTAATACTATTATGTTGTTTATATTTAAAATGATGTAATAGTAATTTAAGTAATATTTAGGTCTCTATAATTGGTATCAGAGGCAAGGTTTAGTAAATTTGGGAATTATGATTAGTGAACCCTAGAGAAAACCTCTAGCATGAGACTAAGTACAATTATACACCCAAGAATATTTACATAGGGATTCCATAAGTTAAGCTTTTAGTATAAATTGTGAAAATAAACAAGTTATTTTTTCATGACTTGTTGACTTATGTTTTGTTATAACCTTTTCTATTTTAGAAAATGGTGGGAACTAGGAGAAACAAGGCCAAAAACTCACGCGAGGGCCAATGCAATGATTGCCCGAACGACATCCCCAATGATTTGGGAGGTGGAGTTCAAAACATCATGGTGATGCTTACCAAATTATATCAGGTTATGAACAATAAAAATAATAATGGGGAGTATCCTACTTCACCAAAGTGGGATAAATTGGATATTGAGTGTTTTATGAGGCAACGACCACCGACCTTTAGTAGATCTTCTGATCCACTAGTAGAAGAACAAGGGGTCAACTCCATGGATAAGATCATTTTTGTGCTTCATTTTTCTGAGATGGAGAAGGTCACACTAACCTTTTATCATCTAGATGGAGAGGCCGAACAATGGTGAGATTTGATTAAGAACACCACCCTAAGGGGGGTAATTGAAGAGATGGAATGGGAATACATTAAGATAATGTTTCTAAACAATTATTTCCAAGGAACTCTTCTCACAAAGATGAAGAGAGAATTCATAGAGCTAAAGAAAAATGAAGGAAAATATATCACAAACTAGGAAGAAAATTTTACAAGGCTTGGAAGGTACGCTTATGGTTTTTGTTATCAACAATGATATCAAAATTGAAAGATTCTTTAGTGGAATAAAACCTCACCTTTGAAAGGCTCTTTCAATTCGAGACATTGTGAGTTATAAAGAAGTTGTTCGATGTGATCTCAAAGTGGAGATGGAGTTTGGGGAATGGTCTCATGGATATGGTGATATGAAATGAAATATGGATTTTTCAAGTTGGAGTATCTAATGATAAATGTGGGAAGAAAACTCAATGACCCACATGCCAAAAATGTGGGATGTTGCATCATGGGAACTACCTCAAAGAGACCGGGAAGTGCTTCAAGTGTGGGAAAGAAGGATACCATGCTCAAGAGTGTCTAGGAGACATGATAAGGAAGTAGAATATATCCAAAGAAAGGAAATAACCACCCATGGTTCAATGCTACAATTGTAGTGAGCTAGGAAATGATGCATGCTAGTTCACTAAACCACGAGTTCTCGAGGGTAATCGGTGTTATTAGACACCAAATGCAAAGGAAGTGGGGAAGGATTATGCCATCACTACTACAGAAGTGGAACAAGATAATGAAGTCATACAAGGTATAATTTTTATTCACTCAATAAGGGAAAAAGTATTATTTGATTTTGGTTCTACATATTACTTTATATCTTTCATTTTTTTTAGAACTATATAATTAAAGCCTCGAAACCTTGATGTAGATATATCTATAAAATCACCATGTGGTGAAATCATTTCATCCCATGTGTTTGACTCTTCTTCTATTGGCGTATGTGGAATGATTTTTCCAAAAAATATCATAATAATTCCCTTGGTGGAATTTGATGTTGTAATGGGAATGAATTTTCCCTCATTATATAGAGCATGTATCAACTATCAAGAAAAGGAAATATCTTTTCATATTCCGAACCATCCCATGATCCTATACTAATGCAAGGAAGTTCATGGATCTCCTTTAAAAAATTCTTCAATGGTGTGGGTGTTGATTCTCTATGAAAAATCATAACTCAAACAAATTTTTGAGTCAAAGTATAGTACCAACCTTGTAGGAATACCCATCTTGAGGGAATACAGTGATGTATTTTCTGAAGAGTTACCCATAATTCCCCCAGATAATGAGGTAGAGTTCTTAATAGAACTCATACTTGGAGCTACTCCTATCTCAAAATGTTCATATATGATGGCTTATATCTAACTTGAAATGTTAAAGATGCATCTATAATAAGATATAAAAAACAGTTCATACACCCTAGTACATCACTTTGGGGTGCACTAGTTCTCTTTGTGAAGAAGAAGGGTGGAACAATGAAGCTATGTAACAATTATTGGGAACTCGACAAGATCACCATATTAAACAAGTATCCTCTTCCAATGATTGATGACTTGTTCAATCAGATAAGAGGAGCTCAATACTTCTCAAAGGTGGACCTTTGTTCTGGATATCATCATCTAAAGGTGAAAAAGGAAGATATTCAGAAGACTACCTTCCACACAAGGTATGGGCACAATTATTTTTTGGTGATGCCCTTCAGACTTACTAATTCCCCTGTAATCATCATGTATTTTATGAATAGATTCATTCAGCATTACCTAGAAAAATTTGTGGTAGTGTTTATTGATGATATTCTCATCTACTACAAGAGCATGGAGGAACATGAAGAATATATAATACTTGTGTTGGCAACATTGAGAAAGGATAAGTTGTAATCCAAGTTCAGAAATTGTGACTTTTGGATGAAGCAAGTCACTTTCTAGGGACATGTGATCACAAGTGAAGGAATTTTTGTGGACCCATAAAAAACAAAGGCAATGGAGGAATGTCCCAGGCCATATAGTTTCATAAAAATTCGTAGTTTTCTTAGATTATATGGGTACGACCAATATTTTGTGATAAATTTCTCAGGATTTTCAAGCACACTAACTAAGTTAACAAGGAAAGGGGTAAGGCATGTTTAGATAGAAGAATGTGAAGGAAGTTTCAAGAAGCTAAAGAGAAGGTTGATCTATACAATTGTACTCACACTACCAAAAAGTGGAGAAAGTTTTTTGATATATAGTGAAGCCTCATAGAAAGGATTAGGTTGTGTACTCATGAAAAATGATAATTTGAGAGCCTATGCCTCACAGAAGTTGAATATCCAAAGGAGAACTACCTGACACATGATCTAGAGCTAGTAGCCGTGATATTTTCCTTGAAAATATAGCGGTACTAACTTTATGGTGAGAAGTGTGACATATACACCCGCCATAATATCCTAAAGTATATGTTCACACAAAATGAGCTCAACATGTGTCAGAGGATATGGTTAAATATAATCAAGGATTATGATTTCTCTCTTCACTATCATCCCAGAAAGGCGAACAAAGTAGCTGATGATCTTTGTATAAATGAACCTACTACTCTATCCATGTTACGGATTTAGAAAGAGCCTATCTTTTTGGATATATAAAGGATGGACTTTAAAATAATAAGGGTAGGGGATACATCCTACCTTGTCTAAATGATTGTGCAACCATCCATCTAAGAGAATATTAAAAAAGCACAATTGGATTATGGGGAGATACAAGAGATGGTGAATGTAGTAAAGGAATGGAATCTACAAGAGTTCCATATCGATGGTGATGTTTTGATTCAGTTTGAAATGCGGCTTTGTGTGCCTTCATCACCCGGGATAAAGAAGGGTCTACTAGACAATGCACATAGCTCAACATTATCTATCCATCCTAGGAGTTCCAAGATGTACTGTGATCTCCAAGAACACTTCTGGTGGGATAACATTAAGAAGAAGATCGCAGAATATATCTCAAGTTTCTTGGTATGTCAACAAGTTAAGGTAGAGAAAAATAAGTGAAAAGGGATAATGAATCCATTGCCTATACCCATGTGGAAATGGGAGAATTTTACTATGGACTTCATATTGGGTCTCCTAAAGATGTTGAAGGGAAATAATGTGATATGGGTTGTGGTTGACTGACGCACCAAGACTGCGCAGTTTATCACTATTCAAAAAAAATCTCTCGCTTGAATAACTTTCAATGAAATATGTGAATGAAGTGGTGAGACTGCATGGTGTCCCAATATCAATTATATCTGATAGTGATCCAAGGTCCACATCTAAATTATGGAGGATTCTTTAACATGATTTGAGTATTGAATTAAATTTCAGCATGGCCTATCACCCCCAAACTGATGGCCAATCTGAAAGGACTATTCAGACGCTTGAAGATATGATAAGATCCTACTCTCTAGAATTCAACGGTGGATGGGATCAGTATCTCCCATTGGTTGAGTTCCCATAAAATAATATCTTTCACTCGAGTATTCAGATGGCTCTGTATAAAGTTCTGTATAGAAAACTATGTAGAACTCCAACTTGTTGGGATGAAGTTGGAGAAATAAAGCTACTTCGACCTGATATTGTGCAAGAGATGATAGAGAAGGTTCAAGTCATCCAAAAACACATAAAAGCTGCTCTAAGTCGTAAAAAGAGCTATGAAGAAAACCATCGAAGGGAAAATGAGTACAATGTTGGAGATAAAGTCTTTCTTAGAATATCACATTGGAAGAGAGTCATGTGATTTGGAAAGAAATGGAAGCTACGACCAAGGTACATTGGCCCCTTTTAGATCCTTAACCGCATAGGATATGTGGCCTATCGTCTTGAACTTCTACCAAATATTTCTCAATTTCATGATGTGTTTCACGTATCACTCCTGAGGAAGTACATACCAGACCCCTCACATGTATTGAACTCAGAGATGGTACAACTGGAAGATGATATCTCATATAAGGAACATCTAGTAGAGATTCTGGACTGGAGGGATAAGGATCTACGCAACAAGACATCCCATCTTGTCAATGTGTTGTGGAGTAACCATAAGATTGAAGAATCTACTTGGGAACTGAAAGAGGCAATGAAGAAGAAGTACCCTCACATGTTTTTGTAAAACAAAATTTTGAGGGATAAATTTCATAAGCAGAAAGAATTTAACGATCCAAAGTTTTATTAATAGAATTCTCTACTTAGAATTATGCCCTATAGTATAATCACATTAGGAAGAACAATAAAATATCATGATACTAAATACTATGTGACCATTAAAAACAGTTTTTCCACTTCTATGTTTTTAATTTTGAAAAACCGACAAACACGGTTGTGTTCAAGATGATCTTTGGAGTATAATAAAACAAAAATAATATTTTGTAAATAGTAACCTACCCTTATGAATAGTAACCTACCCTTATGAATACTAATATGACACTTATGTATAGTAAATTTTCAAAAATAATAGTAACCTTACACATAAATAATTAAATAAAATTAAGGCATCTTATAAGTGACAATTTGACCATAGTAAAAGTAATGTTATTTTTGTAAGCCATAAATAATTAATTATAATCAATTAATTAAAAAGAAAATTTATTTTCTTAAAATGTATTCATAAATTAAAAACTCTATGTCTTCTAGATTGAATATAATTTTATAATACCGTAAGTATTTTTTGAAAGCATTATAAAATCAATTTAAATTTTAAAACTGTATTTTTCGATTAAATTATGATTTTAATTAAGAATTAAATTAATCATATTTAAAAAATTGTTTTTTTAAAATGGAAATCATTGTTTTATTATACATATTGAAAAATGGTTAGGGTGAAATTTTGGAATTTTTTGGAAATACTTCCATTTTTTGGTGCAAAGTAAAAATATAGTTTTTCACATAAACGGTGTATCTTAAATAGAATCATTCATGATGTAATGATTGCATAAATCTTATAAAATATTATATTAGGCCAATATATATTTAATTTCCAAAATTTTACCTTAAAATAAAATAAAATCAATTTCCAAACCTAAAACTAAGTTTCCAAATCCTAAAGTCGAAAGGTGATTCCTTAAAATATCTTTTTCTCTTTCTTCAACATTCCATCTAATAAATTAATGAGTTCGAATTATAAAGATTATTTAAAGTATAAAAAGTAATATATTACATTAATATATTATTTATTATGTAAAAATATTCTATTATATTTCTAACGTATGATATATTATTTTATTTAATATTTTATTCTAAAAACACCTCTCTCCTCAAGTATAAATAACCCCTCTCCAAACCCTTTCCAAAACACACCTCTCAAGATTAAATAATTTCTAAAATCTGAACAAGAATACTCCCTATCCCCTACCCCACTTTCAAGTTCTCCTGATCTCATCCAATGACCAAACCAATCTTCTTTAAGGATGATCTCAAGAGGAACATTCAAGTGGTAATTCCTCTCTCTCTCTTTTCCTTCAAATTCCTTTCAATTTCAAGTCCTTCTCTTATTCTCTCCCTAACTATCTTAAACCAAATGGTATGGTAACTAAATTATAATAAATATAATGTAATTTTATGATACTAATAAGATATTATATCATCCATACCTCTTCTCCTCTTTCTTTTATTTTATAATAGAAAACGTTGTTCGTAAGGCGTTAATCTATCACCTTCAAGAATGACATGTTTTCCTTTTCCATTTCTACATTCATATCTGGTCATGAAACCATTTTTATGGTTGAACCATAATATGTTATATTTATTATTTCCTATTTAATGTTTTGTAACTAAATTATGTATATGTATCTAAATGATTAATCAAAATAAGTTTGTTGTGGTCGAAAACCCGCCAAAATCAACCCAAACAATCAACATTTAATTCTTATCTAATGATTCATCCACATGGTATATAATATAATAAATTATAAGATAATTTTAACTTCTATAATATCATTAATTACATGAATTATAATTACTGGATGTTTATCCATGTTCTATATGAACTTCCATTTATGAATACATGTGAACTGCTCAAGAAAACCATAAAAACGAACATTCCCAAACAATGTTTTTAAACTCTATAACTCATATAAAGGCCCATAAAAAACATAATGAAATCATAATGAACCATAATCATGTAAAAAATGTTCTCAAATCATTAATTAATTAATCTATTATGGTTATATAGGACTTTACAGCAAAAAAGCGTTCGAATACATGGTTAGGAGAAATTCTCGAACCCAACTTTCATCCTTCAGGTTCCCCCTATTTCACTCACTTTTTGTATATGGTTACTCCTTTAAAATAATTTTATCATAATTTTATTTTCTTTTATAGGATTTAAATTTTTTTCACTGGTGTTTATGTCAAACAAAATTTTTTCCAAAAGAACTCTTCTTTTAAGAACTCACCTTTTAATTCTCATTCAAGGTTGATGGTTCTTGTAATATGTATGTTATTCCCACCTTCTTTTGAGAACACAATGTTTAGGAATGTGTTAATATGATATTAAAACCATTAATTTACATGGTTTATTCTTTTTAATTTTTTATATATGTTCATTTTGAAATGAATGATAAATGATAATGTTATGATGCGACAGGTGTGCCCTGAATTATATAGCGCGATATGAATGTTTCAATGTGACGGGTGCGCCCGGAATTATGTAGTGCTCCAATGCATTGGGTAAAGTGATTAATATAATGATTTAAAGTGAAATTATGTGTGAAAAGGATTCTAGATTTGTTCACAATCATTTGTTGGAGTTAACGACTAAGACATGATGTTTTATTTTTAGGCATTTCCATATTCCAAGTCATTTATTAATGATTCCTCTCATGTTCATGATCTTTTGCCTATGTTATGATTATGCTCACCCATTTTTATATTATTTATATATATCCTCTTATTGGGCTTATATCTCACCCCTTTTCATGTATATCCTCAAGTGACTATATGTACTAAGTAGGGGTCAAGTGCCAAAAAGAAGCTAGGGAGAAAGAAATTAAAAAATTGTTTATGGTTGATGTTGTAATTGTAATGTATGGTCTTAGTTTTTTCAGGACACTAAACCTTTGAATCCTCTATGTGTAATAATATTATTTTTTTATATTTAACATTGTTTAATAGTAATTTAAGAAATTTATAGGTCACTATAGTTGGCAAATCCAAAAGGCTTTGGAGGTGTGAATTAAAAGAAAGGTAGGTTCCCTTTTATAAGAGAGGTGAGGGGCACATTAGGAATGGTTGGAAGTATTAATTTATTAAAAACTTATTTTCGAATTCTAATAGATCCAAATTGATTTATTTAAAGGATATGGTGGGTATGGGTCATAATAGTCTAAACCAATGGGTTTTATACATGTTTAGGTCACCATATTAACATTATCTTTTTTATTTAACTCTTAGTTAAATGGTTTAACATTTACCATGGCTTCTTGTATTTTTATAATACATGGTTAATATAGAAACTAAAAAATCTATAGAGAACCTAAAGTGGTTCATTAGTATCATATCTAACATTACCTATGTTCTCTTTCTGAATATTAGATTTTTTGGAATATTATATCATTAAATAAAATAATATTTTTTTTAAAAACTCAATTATGTAAATTTTGACACTATTTTGTATTTCGTTTTTTGAAAGTCATAAAAACATGATTATGTAGAAATAAAATACATTTAATAATCCCTAAAATGACATATTCAACTAAAAATTCGTGTACGGAATCAAAATGTTAAAATTTTATTTATTTTTGTATTTATAATATCATTTAATTGATTCTTTCATTAATAAAGAAACTACTGCATAATTATTGTGTCATAAATAAATATATTTATTTTATGTATCAAAATTATAAATAAAATACTATGATATAGGAAATCTTTTTATCATTATAATGAAGATTTATAAACATATATATCAATTATATAACACTATATTAAATCAATTTATTAAAAGAGATATGTTTATGTTATAATTATCTTTACTTTAAATTAATTATTATAACATGTCATTATCACACCCAAGTGGTCCCCAAATGGAAAAAATTTAGCCTAAGGATCCTCATGGTCTAATATATATATCGTTAAATATGATTAGGACACATGTTAGTGTAGTTTTATATTATTATAATATTATTTTTACCCTTATTTACCTGATTTACCCTTTAACCATAGTAAATAAAAATAATTATTGAATCTACTATTCATAATGTCCAAAAATAAAAGGTACCTATTTAAAAATTTTGGATCATCTGATTCCAAATATGTAATATATTTTTCCAAACTCAAAAAACAAATATGTTTCCATAATTAATTTAAAATTCATTTTTGTTGTCAAATCCAAAAGGAGGGGTTTTATGAAGTTAAAACTATCAAAAGATTGATATGTGTTTATATCCAATTTAAATTTGAAATTACTTTCCATGACCTACATTATATTAAATGATAAAAATATCATATAATTATACTTTAAATCCACTCAAATTTATAATTTAAAATTACATATTATTTTGGTTAAAAAATTTGTTTTCAATTAAAATTTAGTATTTTACATTATTCATCAAAATGTGAAAGTTATCAGAAAAGTAACAAAATATTATCCAAACTAAATTTTTATGACCCACTTTTAAATAATAATATAATTTCATAAAATTGAATATATAAATGTCTCAAATAATGTATTTAAAAAGGGTTCACCATTAAAAGTCAGAAAAATGCTTTTTAAAAAAACTACTTTTTTTATCTGAAATATTGAATTTATCCTTATATTATGTATAAGAAACAATTAATATTAATGTTAAAATTATATAAGATATATAAAATTAAAAATTTGGTTAATAATATTCATAACCACTTTTTAAACTCCTATATTGATAGGTTGTGGTGCTCTTGAACTTGGTGTTGCGTACATCGCACGCAATTGAATTATTTAAAAAGTAAGTGTACCATGGTAGCTTGGAGTGTTACAATAAGTATCAGTGAGTCATTTGAATCATTATATTATCACCAATGACTCTTTATATCGTTGAGTCATTTCCATCGATATCGGTGTCTGTGGGCATTGGTGAGTCATCTGTAATGTCGTTCTGTCCGGGCATCGGTGAGTCTTCATCGGTGACTCATTTTGAACTATCGGTGTGTCGCCCATTGGTGACTCGTCCATAGGTAATCCATTTTTAACTATCAGTTTTTTTTTCATTGGATATTCATCCATCAGTTATTCCTTTGAAATATCAGGGTTTACCTCATCGGTGTCTTCTTTAATCGGTGAGTCAGCCATCAGTGACTCCTTTGAACCAATCGGTGTCAGAGATTTGAAAAACATACAAAGTGTCTGTCATATATAGAACATTACCATAGTTAGTGAAATTTGTAATTGCATGTAAATATAAACATGTAAATATATTTAAATATCAATATACCTAATTTATTGACTTATTGAAATGTATTATTCAAAGTGACTCAATCAATTAATCTATAAATATTCACTGATATGATTATTATTATCTAAAACATAATATGTGAATTATTATGATTTTTAAATAGGCATGATTTTTTACCTTTAAAATAACTATCTCACAAAGGGTCCAACTATATCCCTCATATTGATAATCACAAATCATGACATTAATGAGTTATACAAGATGTTAAGGAATAAGAATTACTTGGCTTTGCATACAAATAGTGAGTGTGAATTCTCAACATAACTATAAGTTATTTCCATTTATGCATACAGAGTGTTCTAATATGATCACTTCCATGCTCCCCCTTAGTATGTTTTATTTGAGTATTCTTAGGTATTTTTATTAGATTTCGGATATATATATATATATATATATATTCTCTTTTGATTACATGCCATCTTTCATATTCCATAGTGAGTCTCCCCTTTAGGATAAGTTCAAGAGGTTATTACATCCATATATTTCACACCATTTTGGGATTAGAAAAAAGTTAAAATGAAATATTAAGGATAAATAAAAAACTTGAAACATATTGAAGTCAAATTGATATTCATTAAACTATAAAGAGTACAATTATCAAAAGAAAATTATAAATACTTTTCAGAAAATGATCCATAGCTAAGGCATGGGTGGGTGAGAAGCTTTCCCATTGTCTAAAGGGTCAATAGTGGATTCAGGAGGTGGTATTTTGGATGTAGGAAATATAGGTTGAATGATTGATCAAGGTAAAGAAACATCGGTAGGAACATTAGATGCAAGTATTTGTATCCTCTTAAACAGAACACGCCTTTGTGGAAACTCTTGGATCACGGGCCTGATCGTGGATAAAGCTTGAGACACTATTATATGAGAAAAAGGTAGTGAACCAGGTTCAATGGAAGTAGTTGGAGGGATCACTATAGACTCAGACTATACATGTAGGAAGGGATTCAAAATATTGATAAAATCACTGATGATTTCGCACCCATACTGTATAGCCTACTCAAAATCATCCTAGTCTTCCAAGAATTTCTCCAATGTGGGTGTAAACTAATTAAACCAACTCACTTGATTCTTAATGGGCTTGGTCATTGGTGGTATCTTGAGATTCTCATACAAGTATTTAAACGTGTTATTAAACTCATGCTTTGTGAAGATTTTAAGGAAATTCTTGTATACTTTTCCCCTGATCTCCCTTTATGCAGCAGTTGCCTCACTGGCACATTGTCTCACCATGTTATAAATATGGTCATTGTTCCTTTTAACTTTATAAATACCCTATTTATCATAGACATTCAGAATGGTCTTGAGATCTTCTCTTATCAATGTTTATAAAGGACCCCATATCAGTAGATGGAATGGTAACTCTAGAACTGCAAGAATCAAAATTCATTTTTCCAAGATCCTCTTTCAACTTTTTCAAATCAATATTCAATAGATGTGTAACAAGATTCCCAAGAACTTCCATAACACCACCAGGTGTGGTTCTAAAATCATTGGATAGAGATGCCATTTCATGACACATTTTCTTCACTTCTTCACCCAAGATTAAATTATTTCTCACTAGGTCTTGGTTGAAGTGATATGATTGGGTTTTATCTTTTGAATTACCATTATTTCAATCCTAGAAGCATATGCTTCTAAAATACTCACAGATATAAAAGATTCATTTATTATTGGAATATTGTATCTAAAATATTCAAATATATCGTCTTTGAATTGTTCATGATTATCCTTGGTGACATAGTCACAAGGAACTGAAGGGACAAAAAGCTTATCAGCATTAGGTAAGATAGGTGAAGTTGGAGCACTCGGTTCCACATCTTCTTGTAGAGCTGGAGGAGCTACCATATCCTTATCTGGATCATAATCCATCCCAAACAAGATATAACCTATATTTCTATTCCACTCAATAGAACATGTCCAATCTATAGGATCCACAATATCAATTCTTACTCTTCTACCTTGAGGCTCTCCCTCAATCTGCGCTTCAAAATATTCTTCTTGACCTCCAGAAAAAATATCATTCTAAGGTACTAATACCATCTAAACATCAACTTCTTCTTGAACTCCCTCCACTCTAGCCACTCTAGCCACTTGAGGAACCCCCTCTTTTTGAGGCCTAGGTGCAATTTGAGCTTCATCTTATTCCACTAGACCTCCATCCATAATATCAATATGTTTTTGAATTATGTCTTGAGCCTAATCAGGGTTGTCATTTCCATACTCATATGAAAAAACTCTATCATCATTTCCAACATGATCAGCACCATCTAGTACAACAGGATCAGTATCACCCTATCTTCCTGCCTCATTATCATCTCTATGAACAGACTCCTTACCAGAACAAATTACATCTTGTCTAGCTTTCACTAAGTCACTCACATGATCACTATCATCATCCTCACCATCATAATAATAATCACCATCATCATCATAATTTCTTACATAACCTTAAACTCTAGATACATTAGTCTCTTCATCATCATCATCTAATAAAAGTTCATTTGAAAGTAATTATAATGGTGGACTTGCAGGTCCATATAACATTTCTCTAGGTTTTCATCGATATTTGGGTCCCTACTATCATCTATAGGATACCCCTATTATCTTTAATGCTCAATCTCATCTTGTTATTCATCTGAATAAACAACCTGATCACTATATTTATGACCTCGAGTAGCTTGATCCCTTATTCTGGAATGATGATCAATAGATTTATAATGCTCATTCAGTTTCTCATAATCTTCTTCCCACATCCTCCTCCATGGGATCCAAAAGATTTTCATCCTTTTGTAGAGTTATTTGTGCAGTAAAACACCACTACATACCATAATCACTTCATCTCCATCCTCCACACAAACTATCTCCATAAACATTGTAGAAATTACACTTGGATAATATAGGAAAGTTTCCTTTCAATAGGGTTTTATCATTTCATAAATGTGTACCATAAGGTACCTAAAAAGATAAAATTTCACCTTATTCATTAATAAATTAATCAGGAATACATCTTGAGAATTTAAGGAAGAAAATTCTCCCTTCATTGGGAAGATTTGGTGTTGGCTGAATTTGAAAAGAATTTTGTCCTCTCCATATAATTCTGAATCTATCTGCCTCCATGATTCCTCATTTCCAATTAAATATTTCATTTCATTTTCATAAGAATTTATATATGAATTATGTGGAATGTTACCATGGTATTAAGAAAATATTCCCTTTTGAGGCATCTCTAAATATTCCTCTCACCCATATGAAGAAAATGAGATATAATTTCCTTTCACCACTAATTTCTCCTAAGCCTATTCAGATTTTTCCAAAAACACTTCCAAGTGTAAATAAAATTGATGTACCATATTTGGATAGAATAGTCTCTCATTTTTTTCATTCCATCTAATGCATACTTGTTATTTTTGAATTTTTAGCAAAAGATACTTAATCAATAGTAACCATTTGGCTGACACTTCTTTCTCAGTAGATACTACGTGGCTTCAAAACTCAAGATTCACAAAACCTAAGGCACTGATTGATTCTTCTAAGTGGCACTTGGTCGATGAATATTCAATTGGTCTATCCATCATGCTCTGTGTCCATTCCATTATTATGTTTCGAGTTCAAATAAAGAAGTTGAATGTTCTAAGTTAGAGTGGGTAGTGAAAGGTTAAAGGGTAGAAGTAGTGTGGATGGATTTAATTTTATCATTTTTGGATTTTACTTAATAAAAATAAAAAATAGAATAATGGTAAAATAAAAAAGAATGAATTTATTTTGGTTTATTTAAAAGATATAGAAAAATAGATTTACTAAAAAGTACTAATTGTTATCAGTTTCACTTTAACAGTATTGGTCTCACCTGATCAGTTTCATATTATGGGTTTTATCTAAATGGTTTCACATTATTAGTTTCATCTTATCGGTTTCACCTTATCGATTTCACCTAATCGGATTCACACAATCGGTTTCACCTAATTGGTTTTATAGACAAACATATTTTTCAAAGAGGATAATATTGGATGGTCTTTATAGATTTTTCATTAATAGTTCAGGTTTGATGTAGCTCACTCTCTTAGAGATTAAGGTTTTGGTAAAAATTTCAACAAGTTGATTTCTAGTCCCAATAAAATCATGAGTTATATCATCTTTTTGATAATACCCTCTCAAAAATTGATATCTTACATCAGTACATTTTGTTCTAGAATGAGAAATAATATTTTTATAAATGTTAATAACATGTGTACTTTCATTATTTATGTGGATATGTCTGTATTGAAATCCATAGTCTAATAAAGTGTGTTTCATCCAAAAAATATTTTACATCAACTACTAGTAGCAATGTACTCTCTTTTAGTAGTTGATAGTGAAACAAATTCACTACACCATGAAATTAGAGACTTCCTCTAAAAGTGGAATATTCCATTGCGGATCATTCTATCTAATTTAAATCATCTAAAGTCATCATCAGAATTACTAACCATATAAAAAGGTTTTCCTCTAGGGTAGAACAGTCCTAAATTCGTTCTATATTTGAGGTATTTGAATACTCTTTTAACAACATTTAAATGTGTCACTTTTGGGTTTTATTTAAATATTTCACACATACACACACTAAACATTACCTCTTCCCTACTTGAAGTTATGTAAATAAAACTCCCAATAATTCCTCTATAAGTAGTTTATCAACATATTTCACATTATCATCAAGATCCAGCTTACATGTAGAACTCATAGGTGTTTCACTACTCTTAATTCCAACAAATCCATATCTTTTCATAATATATTTATTATATTTTATTTTATTGATAAGAATACATTCTTTATTGTGAAATATTTGAAATCCAAGAAAATATTCAAGTTCATAAATCAAATGCATCTCAAACTCACTTTTCATCATTTAAAAAAAACAAAACATTGCCTAATGAATTTATAAACGAACCAAAAATATTATCATCTTCATATATTTGAGATATTAAAACATCTTTAGAACTTATTTTTATAAAAATATTAGTATATGCAAATTCTTTTGTAAAACCTTTGTAAATAATAATGTTATTTAACCTATCATACCAAGATATTAGAGCTTGTTTCAAACCATATAATGATTTAATTAATTTGAAAATAGGATTTTAAAAATGGGGATTTCTAAAACGTAGGGGTTGTTCGACATAAACATCATAAATTATATAAAAATTTAAAAATGTACTTTTTACATCCATTTGATAATGTTTGAAATCCATGTTTGTTGAACAAGCACCTAATATTCTAGTGGCCTCAAGCCTAGATACTGTTGAAAAGGTTTATTCATAACTAATTCATTATTCTTGATAATATCCTCGTGTGACCAATCTAGCTTTGTTTCTAACTATATTTCTATATTAATATACTTTATTCCTAAACACCCATTTAGATCATATGGACAAGGTATCATTTCCTCTATCAACAATATTACATACTTTATTTCTCTCAAACTGATTAATCTATTTTTTCATATCCATCGCCCAAAATTCATCATTGTTTTCATCGTTCATACTTTTAGGTTCATGTAGTGACAAGAATGCTTGATGTTCAACCTAATTTCTCAAGGAATCTCTACTTTTTGTTCCTCTATCTAAATCTCTAACTACAGCATCTATGGGATGGTTTTAAGGGTTCTAGTTGGTCTAATAAAAGTACAAATAGTTATTTCAAGTTCATCACTTGGTTCTAGTTCATTACAGCTAGAATATGAAGAATTTTTTGAACTGGAGGTTTTAACAGATTTTATTATAGTTTGGTTAGAGGGTTTAGTATTAATGTCCATATTGTACATATCCTCTTCATGATTTCATATAAAGGTCATAGGTTCATGTGGATCTATTTCATCAAACATTACATGTACAGATTCCTCCAAACAATTAGTTCTTTTATTAAATACTCTATATGCATTGTGTGATGTAGAATATCCAAGGATTATTCCTTCATCACACTTGGAGGAAAATTTATCTATATTATCTTTGGTGTTTACAATATAAAAAGTAAATCCAAACACATTAAAATAATTTACCTTGTGTTTCCTATTATTCCACAACTTATAAGGTGTTATCTTTATGATAGTTCTGATTTAGTCTCTATTTATTATATAACAATCTGTATTAACAGTTTCAAAAAAAAAAATTGGTAGGTCATATTCATTGAGCATATTTGGAAAATTTCCTCGAGGGTTTTATTTCATATTTCTACTACACCATTCCATTGAGGTGTCTTATGGGGTGAGAAGATATAATTATATCCATTGTGTGAGGAAAAAATATTTAATTACTTGATTTTCAAACTCACATCCATTATTACCTTTTAATGATTTTATTCTAAGTCCACATAGATTTTCCACTATTTTATCATACTTGGTGAAGTAAGTAGATGCTTCACTTTTGGGAGTTGAAAAATAATTCCATGTAAACTGAGAATAGTCATCCACAACAATATAAAAATATATCATCCCATTGAGACTTGAAACTCTAGATGGTCCAAACAAGTCCATGTGAACAAACTCTAGAGGTTGAGAAGGTGTAACTTCTTTCATTGGTTTGAAAGTGAGTTTGTGATTCTTTCCCTTTTGACAAAGATTGCACACTCTATTGACTGGAAACTCTTGTGTGGGAAGTTCATTAACTACACCTTTTCCTGTCAATTTTTAAAGGAAGTGTACATTACAATGTCTTAGTCTTATGTGCCTTATCCAAGATTCTTTTTGAATGGACCTTCAGCAAAAAATATCCTTTGATTCTATTGTGTCTAAATTTACATCAAATACATTATTATTTTTAAAGGTAGTAAATACTATGTTATTTCGGGAATAAAAAACATGGAATAGATCATTTTTAAATATGACCTTAAATCCATCAACAAACAGTTGATATATGCGAAGAATTTTATATTTTAATCCATCAACATAATGTACTTTGTAAATTGAAATGGATTTAGGGTTACAAATCAGACCTAAGAAGATGATTTTTCATTTACCATTGTCACCAAATTTTACATTTCCTCCATCAATATTGATAAGATTTTTGAAGCGTGAGAAATCTCCTTTCATGTGTCTTGAACATACACTATCCAAGTACCAAATATTTATAAAATAACTCTTTAGGTAGTTTACCGACAAAACAATTCATCCAAGAAAAAATTTTGGTACCCATATTTGTATGGGTCCAGAAACATTAGTAACAAAGGCTTTAGGAACCCAAAGTTGTCTTATGGGTTTCCTATATGTATTATGTAATGTATATGAAAATTAAAATTTATTTGGACTAGAAAAACATGATGCACTAAATGATTTTTTAGAACTATAACTTTCAGTAAAATCTTGATTTTTGGATAGAGGAGTATATTTTATAGATTTAGTTATAAAATGTGTTTTAGATAAATTTCTTTGTCCTGGTTGATATCCTATTCCAGTAGTATACCTAGGAGCTATCTGTTTACTAAGTAACTGTGTAAGTGTGTTTTTTTTCATTAGTAACCCTTTCCAGATCCTTCTTTAATTGATCATTAGATAACTTTGGGTCATTATATTCTTATAGCAGTTGTGCATTTTTCTATTTCTAAACAGTAAGTTTAGATTTAATATTTTTAGAGAGTTTATGCTATTTTTTTAATGAAGTATACTTATCCTTCAGTTCATTTCATATTTCTTCTACCATATTACAATAATCAAAAATTTCATCATTTATCATATTTTTAGTTTCTAATTCATCTTTATAATAATATTGATTATGTACATGAGTGTTTAAGAGTACCTTTGAGGTATTTTTCATAAAGCACATGGTTTCCATATCTTCTTTCTCATTATGAGAAGAAGAATATTCACTAGAGTTTTCCTCAGATGCACTCTAGGTAGCCTTAATTTTTTTTATATTTCATATCCTTATTTTCATACTTCTTTTTATAATTTAACTTAGGACAGTTATCTTTGACATGCCCTATCCTTTTACATTCACAGAAAACTATTTCTTCCAACTTGTCAGGATTATTCCAATCTTTTTCCTATTACATTTATTTTCATATTTCCTTTTATAGTTTGGTTTATTTAAGAAAAGTTTATTTCTATAAAATTTTCTAAATCTCCTAGCCAGCTATTCCATTTCCTTATCATTGTCCGAAACTGATTCTTCTCAACTTATGCTCTCAATAGTAGCTTAAACTTTATCTTTGTCTTAGTCCTTGGATGTTGTAGTATTAAAGGATACCAATTTTCTCTTTGTATCTTCATCCTCTTGATTCACTTTTAGTTTCACTTCACACATCATTAATTTTCCTGTAAAACTGGTCATGATATTTAGGAAACTTTATCTATTTCCCATGACGGAACAACTAATGTGAATGCGATGATATTACAGGCAGAAATGTGATGAAATTCTTCATCATTAAGTTCACAATATAGATCATTCATTGACTTACAGTTATTATTATATACGTCCTTGGTTGCTTCATCCCAAGTGTTTCTAGTAGTATTATTGATTTCCTATTTACATTCAATATCGATCCAGATTTCAAATACCAGGCTTTCTAATTGTATTTTCTTTTTAAGCATCAATTGAGCATAATTTGTTCCATTGAAAAAAGGTGGTTTATTTTTAGAATCTCCATTATAATATATTTTTCATAATATAAATTTTCAAAATATTTCAAAGAGATAAAAATTAATTATTAACACAAATTTTAATATCTTTGAAATATAACTACAATCATAGTCAAAAGAAGTTTTAAAAATATTTTAAAACAAAAAAATACCTAAACACTCTGATACAAATGTTGGTCAGAGTAGAGTACTAAAGGGGGGGTTGAAATGTCTCCTTATAAAAATTATTATTAAAAATTCATTCTTTGAACATTTCCATGAATTAAAAATATAATCAAAGTCATTTTTTATTGAATTTATACAAGTCTAAAATGTTCAATTAATTTCTCAAGGGATTGAATAGATCTCAGTTATATTAATCTAAATATTAATATTACTTTTGAAACTAACCTATAGTTTCAAAACTATTATAAAACTTTCTAAACTAACTATCAAAGTTTTAATTTTTTTTGAATGAATTTTTTTATAAAACATAGTAAAAGAAAATAACAATATACACAATGGACTTTAAAACAAGAGTTTTAGTATCAAGCCAAGACTTAGTCATCCCCACTTGGTGATCACCTTCCACCAAGAAGTTTAAATTAATAAAAAAAAATTGATCCACATCCTAGATAGGGGTTCACAAGACCACACAATGTTATCTAGGTCAAAATTGACCTCTATCAAAGTCCTTTAAGGGATATAAAAAGATTTATATAGTTTGAGATTTAGGATATCAATTATCCTCTAGGAATCCATAGGTTTCAGGGTGTTTGTAATGGATAGATACACACAATTCTTAGAAATGTAAATAAATGAACAGAGTAGAGATAATGATATAGAGTTAGGTTTATAAGGAATTTTTTGTTATGTAGTGTAGCTCTAGATTCGTTTGATGTAGTTGAATTGAAGTTTGAGTCCTCTTATAAAGGTTGAATTCAAAACAAAGTGTCCAATATTTTATGTTATGGATTCTTGGAGAATTTTATGTACATATTCTTGTTCAAAAGGTGTTCTGGTTAGCTTAGTAGGTTTTTCATAATTTTTTTATCTCCCTATATGTTCTTCCTTTTTCGTTATTTTGTTTTGGAAGTATGATCGAGAATTCAAGGTGTTCTTCTGTACTTTTTCTATAACTTTTTCCTACAACATGTATTTGAATGATCTAGCATGTAATTATTTTATACATCGATGTAAAACATAAAAAATGATCTACCCATGTGAATGTACCTTTGGATATCCTCTGAATATCATACAGAAAACAATAAATTATGTTAGAAGTAGTAATAAGTCTAAATATGACTATTAGATATAAAATTAAATTAATAAAATAAAAATAGTGTTTAGGACTATCAGTGATTCATAAGTATCAGTGATTCATTAGCATCGGATAATCAGAATCGACGACTCTCTGTATCAATGAGTCATTTACATCTATATTGGTGAATTTGGGCATCAATGAGTCATTATTACTATCAATATTTCCAGGCATTTGTGAGTCATCATCGGTGACTCATATTGAACTATCGGTGTTTCACCCATCGGGGACTCATCCATATGTATGTCTTTTTAACAATAAGTGCATTTCTTATCAGTGAGTCCGGCATCGGTGTCTTCATAGATCGGTGAGTCCACACCGATGATTCATCCATCAGTGACTCCTTGGAACCAATCAGTGTTAGAGACTTTGGAAAACATACAAAGTGACTGTCTTATAAAGAATTGTAACAGAGTTAGTGAAAATCATAATTACATGTAAATATACAATTGTAAATATTTGAAAACATAAATATCCATGATTTATTAACATATTGAAATGTATTATACCATGTGACATAATCTGTTATTCTATAAATATTAACTAACATGATTATAATTACTTAAAACATAATATGTGAATTATCATGTATTGTAAATTAATATGATTTGTGAATATTAAAAAAACTATCTCACAAAGGTTCCAACACCAATTATATCAATTCATAAATGATATTAATTATTGATGACCTACTTGTGATTCAATATTCAAAGGAAAACATAAATTGTATTTTAAAAGTTGTAATAAATCCATTTCTATATATCCTTTTCTAAAAAGGTATTTTTGGTAATATTACACATTAAAAAATATTTTTATACATTATATGATTCCTAATAAAAAAATTTAAAGAGTCAGTTTCATGTAAATATCACATGAAATTATCATTTATATGACCAATGTGTAAATTTTATAGTTAAAAATGTTTAAAATAATTCTTTTGGACCCATTTCACCTCCATTTTATGAAATAAAATTTTAATTCCTAATAAATATATTAATTTTTATATATCAATAAAATCAAAATAAATTTGGTTTAGTTTATATGAACAATGATTATTCTTGAATAAGATGTGAAACTCTTTTTTTCAGTGTAAAATATATAAACATAATGTTATTGTTAATGGTTAGTATAAAAAACAATTCTTGGCCTATTGTAATAATTTATTTTGAAGATTTATGCCATAATTTTTTATTAAAGAAAATAAATTTCAATTCTTTCCAACATTTAGATCTGAATATCCCTTCAAAACCACCCCTAATTTTATTTATGATATAAAATTAAATAATTGATAAATATATTTTTAATATGATGTAACCATCAAATAATATCATAATATTATACTTCTATAAAAATAATAAACGGTTTAGGGTCCTTACTTTCATCAATATTTTCATCATTATTCTGATTTTTTTTATCCATATAATTTATTTTCTTTTATGAAATTCAACACTTTCTACCATGGAAATTTTATCATAATATTTCTTTACAACATGAATTCTTTAAAATGGAATGTTATTCTTTATTATAGTTTATATTTTCCAATTATCTTTCTCAATCAAAAGTATAAATTTAATGAGAGAAATATTTATGTTTACATTTGAAATCCTTAAATTGTTATTGGACTTAAGCATAAATATTTCAATCTAATGAAAAGTGGGTTCTTCGTTAATTGATTTAAATAAACTCAATATCTTTTTAAAATATTAATATTGAAAAATAGATAAGCATGTGCATCTAGGGTTAGGCTTTGTTCTAGCCATTACTTCCTTTGGTAAAGTCTCAGGATATTATATTTTCTTCTACGCTTAGTGTTGTGTGTCATACACACTATTAAATAAAAAGTTATTATTTTAGAATTTCGAGGTGTTACATTCTCTCCACAATATATAAATTGAGTCCTTGAAATTTAAAATTTATCACTATAATAAAGGTATTTAAATTTTGAAATAACAATGTTTAAAAATACACATCCTAAAAGACTTAATAAAACACCCTCTTAATAAGATAGAAACAGAAGTATAAAATTCATCTAGAATAATCACAAAACTTGGTTTCCAGATTGGATAACATAAGTGAGAAATCAATACATGGACATGGAAGAGAAAAATAACACTTTAATATTTATGGAGATAAATATAGAACATGTTTAGGATAAATTTAATGATCAAAAATCCATAAACCATATGTGTGAAAAAGGATATTTATATCATCAAAAATGATGACAATAGGACATCGTTTTTGTTTCAAGACCCTTTTCCTAGAGTTGAGGAATTTTTTCACTCTCAAATAATTTAAGGATATATACTTACTTGATATGTTTCTATTTTATAAGAAAAATATTATCATTTGGTTTTGAATTTAACTATTTCTACTTCATCTCTTAGTATAGGTTGCATCATATTGTGAAGTAAAACAGTAATCTCTAAAACATTTTCTGAAGATCAACTTAAACCTTTTAATAAATGGTTAACCTTATGAACCTCCCTAATATTATGATCCAAAACATTAGAATCAATTATAAGAAATTTATTATTATCTATTTTTCTTTATCCATATCAATTTTCTCCTTATCCCAATATCATTATCTCAACATGAAGAACAAATTATAGGTTATCTTTCCCTCAACCATGTGTTTTACAAAAAAAATTAACTTGCTACTAAATATATTTTCTTGGTACCATTCAACATACGCTATAAAATAATTAATTAAATAGTACTACAATACAATCCATATATAATTCATAATTCATATGATGAGAACATCATTAATAAAATACTTTTACAACATATTTCATGAATACAAATACAGAAGCATATTAATCATTCTGCTTCGATTATATCAATAGCCTAATCTTAACCTTGATCCTATAACTTATTCTAAGGTATATTCCCTTGATTCTTGGAGTATTCATTTGCATAGTCCCCCATCTCCTTATAATTGAAACACTTAAGAGTATCATACTCTTTCTTCCCTTTGCATTATTTTCCCTGGTGTCCCTTTTCTTCGCACTTATAAAAAACTCCCAATCCCTTTAATGATTTCCCAGGGTTATTCATTACACAGTTATAACTTTTAAGAAAATACTTATTTACAATATTCCATTTATCCATTAATTTCTACATTGTCCTCTTCTTCTCTTACTTTCCTTTGAGGCCATATTACTTGGAGAATTATTTATCTATCTTGATAGTAGATAAAAGAATTTAATCTTATGAAAAAAAAACATTTGAGACACCAGTTCCCTTCGGAGAATTGTCTAAATACATTCAAAGAAATTTTCAATCATATATTCTATATTATGTATTAAATATGTATCATATCATTCTAACCTTTTAAATATATTATCATACTCTGCAACACAATCTTCTTCCTTTTGATTTAAACTAAGAAACTTTCTCTTAATCTCAATTTGTTTCTCATGAGTGAAATATTTTTCAAATAATGTATCCTTAAAAGATTTCCATTCCATGAGTTCTATTTCGTATGCCTATAAATTATTCTATATCAATGATCACTATTTATTAGAATAACCATTGAGACGATACACTAAAACTATAACATTTTTATTTTCACAACAACCTAATGTCATTAATATCTTCTCCAAAGACATAATCCATTTTGCAACTTCTTTTGGATTAATAATTCTACTAAAATATGGAATCCTCTATCACATAAAGTGATCCAAAATCATATAAACTCATTTTAGAAAAATTTAATCCATCCATGAAATGTTATTTGGCATAACGTGTTAATCTATCCTAATATATCCATAACTTTCTCAGATTTGATACCAATTATATCAACTTTCTCAGTAGGGCTACCTTTATATAGGCCATGAGTATTAATACCCTTATTCCTTCTAGGTTTCATTTCTAAAAAAATTCATACACTATATTAGATCATAAAATTATGTATCATAATTTTTAATCACAAAACTAGTGAAATAATTAACATAAATTAAAATTATATCCATAAATATTCTCATAATGATAAACATGGTTTCTTTAGGGATATCCTTGCCTTCAAATACTTTATAAAGGTTTGTAAAGAAATTTTGAATTGTCCTAATCATATCCCTTGGGAGTGTCAAACCAAGTGTTTAGTATGTCTCATTTTTGTGTACTAGGATATCCTCAAGTCTAGCCATACATGTCATTTTCGTGTTATTGCCCCTAGGTACATCTGTTCAAGAACCATGTTCACTTATATTGTCCAGACAGGGATGTATTCCTACGAATACCCATGAAATATTTACCTTAAAAAACATTTAAGATGTTTTTATATACTTATCCTTGAATTATATCATAGGGTTATATTTCTTAATCTTTGTTTCCCAAATTATATTTTCCAAGGTTTCTTATAAGATTTCTCTAATACCAATAGTAATGACCCTAAACCTAGTACCCTAGATCATGTGTCATACTTTATTACGTTGGCATAGATACTAGATTCAAATCCCATAGGACTGAATACATTATAAATTTTGAAAAACTAGATTATATCCATAGTACCCATTTTACATTGGGAATGGAAAATAATACATAATACATAAAAAAATCGATTAAGTTGTATCCTTGAAAACTCATTCAAAGATCAATTCATCAGAACCTGGGGAAAGGAAAAGAATAATGGTGATATCAAATGATCAATAAGGGTTAAGTACAGAGGAATATATCATGAATAAATAATGAATTATAAATATATAAAGGTAAATAACTTAGCACAGATTCCATTTTCATAACTGGATAAATCATAATCAATATAGAAAGGTAAATAACTGAACATACATGTCATTTAATCAATAATATGAGAAAGGATTTCATCTATAGACTTTTTCATAGTGAAAACATAATGTATGATAATAGTTGAATTCTAAATGTAGTAAATTCATAATTATTGGATGTAATGTTTCCCAGGAACATGATACATTTACCGTCAAGATCTATTCTCAAGATAGTTTAAAACTACTAGGTAAAGCCTAACTAATTTGGCCAACTGATTCGTCTCATGAGATCATTGATGCATCAAGGCGATATCATTAATCAAACCCCATAGATTTCTACATGTAAAAATCATTCCTCGTATATTGAGTTATCTATTTAATTCATGAGAAATATTCATAATCATTAAATATACATATAGAGAAAAATATGGATTTATCAATATTTCCCTAGTTAATTAAATAACTTCGAAACTAAACACTGTATGTAAAAATGGTATACGCTTTATGAAATAATCATATCTATTACAAAATAATATGGATATTTAAGAGAAATGTAATTTCCATTGAAAATTTATTATAATAAAGTGATTTTTTCAAGATAAAGTTAATAATCACAAAAGAAATTGGGATTGTTAAATAACTTTTACCACTTGGTAATTTTCAAGTCAAATCCCCTTAGATGAAATAATTCAAATTAGAACATAAAATATAATTAATAGTGAATTATTGATGATAATAAATTTCAAGGGGAAGTATAAACACCATATAAAAATGAATTGGTGCATAATAACAAATAAATCTCAATATAATGTAAATTGATATGAAATCCCCTACCCCGCTCTTTCCTTTTGGTCATATATGATTTGACCTCCTTTATAGTGGTTTTAAATATGTTATTAACATATAAAAAACCATAATAATATGTATGATATCATATATGATTATTTTATAACATCTTTTTATTTTTTTTCTAATTAGATTTTATTATTTTCATTGTTTCAAGTGTTCATTACCTAGTTTATGGAGTATGTTTTGATTTTTATTTCTTATTGTTATTACATAAATCATGATTTAATCAACTCTAGAATGTAAAACATGATATAAATATCATATATATTCAATATATATGTATTTATATTATTTAAAAATATTTAGTGATAAGAAATGGAATACACCGTTCATGGAGATGATAGATCATACATACATGTAAACATTATTTCAATTTTCATGATGTATTGAAAGGAAGGAATGAAAATGATATATATAATTTGTATATAATAATTTTAGAAATATATTTATGTCATATATAACACATATGTTTATTAAACTATTTTTAATAAATTCCATGTAAAGTGTGAATGATATGCATTGCTTCGCAAAGCGGTAGTCCGTCGTACACAAGAATGACATTATTATATTCCCACAAAATGGAAAGCATAAAGTTGGGTGTGATATAATAATTAAAAAATATTAATAACGTCATAAATATTATATATATCATATATAAACTATAAATACATCATTATTCCAAACATTTAAAGGTGGTAATGAAATAATGAATGATGCTTGTGTATCCCATTTGATGGAAGTTTGTGTATCACATTTGATGGAAGTTCATGTGTAGTTTTCCATACACACAAACTATGATTTTGTATCCCATTTTATGGAAGTTTGTTAAGTTTTATATCATAACCTTATTATAATAAAATTATATTATATTTAATATACTAATTTTATTGTATCATTGGGTTATAAAAAAGAAATGAAGGAGGTGAAAAGGAAATAAAATAAGGGCGTGTGTTGTCCAATATTAGATTCTCTTTCATTTTCCTCATTAGATTTAAAGTGAAACCTTAAAAGGTTTTATTTATAACCAAAATAAGGATTCTAAGATAATGGTATGGAAGTTGGGAATATATTTGGAAAATTATTGGTTATGCCAAAGGTCTTGAGAGGTGTGAAGAGTGGGGGGAGTGGGTAGCCTTTTATAAGTTAGGAGAGTGACACTTTTGTAATTTTTTAAAAGTGTAAATTCTACAAAAAAATATTTCATGTAAATTAGATCCAATAATGAAACAATTTTGATAATATAATATATAATAACAAAATATATCCATAAGATGGGAATTGGATAAGTATCTAGATAATATTTTCTATTTTGTTTAAAGTTTATTCCCTTGGGAAACTTGTTTTTCTCTCAATCGTTAAAAGTAATTTTAAGTCATTTCACAAATAAATTTTGTAAAAAAAATTAATTTGAATTAATTAGACATTATAAATTACACAAATTCCAAATATGTAATCAATTTTACTAAATTATAACCACATAAGTGGAAAAAAATTAATTTTAAATTAATCCTACGAATGGGGTGAGAAAGTAGATTTTAAAATGAAAATGTTCAAAATTTTACTAAGTTTTTATAAAAGAATTCAATATAAAAATGATTCCAATGAACTATATTAGATTAAAATTTTTATAATTTATCTATTGTGACTTTAAAACTAATTAAATATATAATTTAACATTATAAATTATTTAGATGAAAAGTAAATTCTCAATTATTTTCAATATTTTTTCATATTCAAAAAAATAAAACTTATTAGAAAAATACGAAAAACTCACCCTAAGATAATTTTGATATTCCTATTTCAAAAATGAATTTTATTTTTCCATGTATAATTTATAAAAGTGTAAAAATTTATTTTTAAAACATGTATGCCATTAAAAGGTGGAAAAACTAACTTTAGAAAAATATATCTTTTATGAGTAAAATGGGATTTGTTTTTATCATATGTCTATAAAATATATTTTATGGATTTTAAAACATTTTATTGAATATATAATATATAAATTTCATTATTATCATCCACTAATAGTAACTAATTTAATTTATTATTATAAAATTTCTTTTGTGCATAAAAATATCTTTTATAAAAACATTTCCTTTATATTCAATTGGTTTTTACAATAATTTCTAATTAATTAGTACCCAATTAATTCGGCCATATATTTTCATAAGTTATTTAATCTAATTTATGAAAACCGATTTAAAAACTATGAGAAAATTTTGATTTTAAATAATAATTTTAATAGTATTAAATAAAAATCAACCTTGTGTATAACACAAGTCATTGAAAAAAGTCATTGTTGTGTGAAACATAAGATAAAATCAATGTTACATATAACGCAAGCTAATCGCGTTAGTGTGTGTAATAAAATTTATAGAATAAATTTAATTTATTTAAAATAGTCAATATATTGTAAAGTCTTGGGATATTATATTCTCTTCTAAGCTTTGTGTTTCATGTCATACACACTATTTAATAAAATGTTATTCTTTTCAAATTTTGGGGTGTTACAATCAGCGCTAAAAAGACTAATAAAGATCTATTTTATCAGCATTTACTATTTTAATACTAATAAACCTGCTCCTTATCATTTATTTTTTAAAATCACAAATAAAATACTTACATGAACTTTAACTATACCCAACACTACATCCAATCCATCCATCCCCCCGACGCTCCATCCATATCCATCCTAAGTTTACCCTATCCACCACATCGTTGTGAGATCATACCAACCATCTAGAAAACTCCTTTGTGTGAGCCCCATACAATTCATCACTTCTCCTTGAATAACAATGAGTAGCTCTCATGTGTGATTCCTACAAAATCTGACCAAGAGAAATTCTCTTCTAAAGGGAAGCTCACGTGAATAATCCACACACTATCTATTGAACTACCTAGGTTTTGATCCCAATCTCTTTACCAGGGCTATAAGACACCTACATGAGGTTTAATCCCAACCAATGGTAATCCTTGGTTCCCACCTCCTAGGTTTATACTCCTACGATCCTCTTTGAAGGGCATTATGATAAGCCATCTTTCTATGACATATTACCTTTATGGGAAACACCTCTCGAATCATCCACTATATAAAAATACAATCCATCATCCCATTAAAACATTTAGTTGCACCTCATAAATAATAAGTTATTACACTTAGGAGAAAACATGATGTTAATCAATCCCGAAATAAACAAAGAAGAAAATTTATTTTTGGAAAATTCTAAAATTCAGAGATGCTAGTGAGAGATAATCATGGTTTTGATAGAGTGGAAAGGGTTTTGAATGATCAAATACCCTCATTAATGGGAAACATAAGAATTGGTTGTGATGTTGAAACATTGAATTATTGAAGTAAAATGGGCCAAAATAAGGGGAAGTCAAAATTCAATCATATCACAAAGACACTTGAAGGCCAAACAAAGAAAGTATCAAATCAGACTAAAAATTGGACTAAAAACTATCCTCAAGATTCATGAGATGATATACATTAAAACTATCATCATAAGGAATTAAACATAAGTATGAATATGAGTTATACGACATTTCCACTTATGAAATGACAATTTTGTGGCCATCTGGGACATAATATGTCATACTATGAAGAGTCAAAAAGATAATTGAATGAAGAAGATCTATTATTTCAACAAAGGAAAACAATTCATATCCAAATTTTCTTATAATAAACATTTTATGTAATGTCCCTGAACCAGAATCCACTAAACCGGAGCTCCGAGCCGGGTGGTTACATGACCGTAAGCGCGCCTCCCCGTACGCCAAAGGCTGCCGACTAGCAGCGGGGGTCTATGTAGTTAATTGGGGAGACTATACCCCCTTTTTATCAGAGTAAGCCACAATATAATAACCAAATAGCGGGAAAAAAACCAACAACAAGGAACATGTATAACAACCAATTCCAACTAACAATAAATATGCCATGTCATACTACAAGTGCATGAGTGAACAAAAGCCCAAAAATAAAGACACGTCCAAAATCCCCAAAACGGTTCTGACTCCAAGTCTGAATCCTCCACCGAGTGCTACCCATGTCCACTCAGCTATCTAGCAAGGAACCTTTCCCCTATCCTGACCTTCAAACATAAGTCTTCTCGGGTACCCAATGGCGGCCCAAGCAGGGTGTGAGTACAACTCAGTAGGCCATCACCAACGGTGTCTACAAAATATCCAGTATAAACAGTTGTGCTTGAAAAAGGAAAATGAATGATAAATGACAAGTAATTATTTAAGGTTCCATTAACCAATTCAGAGCCAAATCCATTACTACTTCCAATACCATTCATTTCACACCAATTATCATCATTTACCATTTCAGCACATTTCCATGGGTTAATCACATACATTATGTTACATGGGTCTAAGGCCATCAATCACATGCAAGAGGGTAAACATGTCATTATCCTATCTCACTACGACTAACTCCCTCATAGCAACCATATCCTCACCTTGAAGCCTCAGTCTGGGTGGATGCAACCATTAGGAGAATAGACCCTTAGTCCCCTTTCCTAACCCGTGCATTTTGGGTGGAGTTAGAGCCTTAGTCTTCACTCGACCCATGGGAATAGATCCTCAGTTCATACCCCACTCTATGAATCCATGTGCACATGCTTATATGTAAGTAACCATCAACCTTCCAACCATTTCCCATCGACAAACATCATTCACAACATCCCACATGGGAAACCACATCATGCCTTAACCCATTAACACATTACAATTTCACATCATTTAACCATTCTCCCAATTCCCATGTGTTATGCCTATCTCACTAAGCATTCCATCCTAGACCCATAATATATCCCATTATGGTGTTTAATCAATTTACACATTAACCCATTTAACTCATTCATCATTTCCATGAATCAACCATTTAACCCATTCAAAATAACCCTTTGGTTATAGCCAAGTCTAGGTGCATCACCTATCTTCTATTCCAAATTCAACCAATCATGACAACATGTTTATCAAGGTCTACACATTTCATTTCACAAAGTCACTTGTTCAATATCAATCCCCAAACCCGAGAAATCCAGAACATCCAATGGATGGCCCTAAATTAGGTCAAGTCTAACCCAACACATCCCACAAGGATTGTGAGGGATCCCATTTGCCATTTTAAACACCTTTCTTCTCAAACATTCTAAGGTTATCCAAACATAACCAAGGAAAAGCAAGAAAAAAATTTAACATGCACAAAAACCCTAAATAACCATGGGATATAACTTGTAGACCACCTACCTCGAAACCTCAGTTGAACGCACCCTCAATCGAGTCCTTAGACCTCGATTCGACCAACCCTTGGAGATTCAACCTAGAACTCACCCAAAATATAGGGTTTTAGGGTTTCAGAACAAGAGGGAGAGAAGACACAAACCCTAAACTAATAAAAGAACCAAGGAGGAGATTAGCCTTACCCAGAGCTTCAATCTGCAACCAATGGCACTAAAAACGCCTTAGAATCGAGGGAGTTTGATCTATTAGAGTCCTTGGGAGCTTTGGTTCGTGCCTAAGGTGAAGAGGGGGAGATGGGAGGAAAATCCCGAGTTGGGGTTATAAAGCCCCGAGTGGAAATTTTGTAGATTTTTTAACTTTAAGTGGCCGCACGGTTTAGCCACACGGTTTGGAAAACAGTGCGCAAACTGTGTGCACGCCACTGCCCAGAGGAGGGGGAGTCACATGATTTAGCCACACAATTTGGCAAACTGTGCGCAAACCTTGTGTTCGCTTCTATCCAGTGGAGGGAGGGTCGCAGGGTTTAGTATGGGTAGGTCGCACGTTTTGTCTGACTGTGCGCAGGTCGTGCGCCTTGGTCTGATTTTCCAAGACTTCCCTTCTTCCATGCCCCGAGCCCCAGAAACACCCCCAAGGCCTCTCACACTTCCAAGAAACCTTTTAAAGCCCCAAAAGCAAAGGGTTCAACCCAGAACACAACAAAACACACCTTTCCAAAAACCAGGATATTACAACCTCCCCGCCTTATAACGGCTCATCCTCGAGCCGAGCTTCCAAGCCTCATTGCTCCACCGAAGAGAAGAGTTCGGGCCACTAATCCCATATATCTGAATTCCGCTCTAAATTATCTTCTTGAACTTTCCCATGCTTCCATAGTACTCGCACTAATGGCACAACCTTGCCTCACAAAATTTTTTTACTATGATCCACCACACGAACCGGATGCTCCTCAAAGGACGCACCAACCTCAAACTCCACATCCTCAACATCAACCACATGATATGGGTCAGGGTGATACCATAGAAGCTGTGACACATGAAACACATCATGTGTCACACTAGACCACCGTGGAAGATCCAATCGGTAAGCCACTGGTCTGATCCTCTCCATAATCTCAAAAGGTCCCACATACATGGGCGACAACTTACCCTGCTTCCAAATTTGACGGTGACCTAACCTTGGAAACACCCGAAAGAATACTTTATCACCCATCCCAAACTCAAGAGGTCTACGCCTCAGATCTGCATACGACTTCTGCCTGCTCTGAGCCGTATCCATCCGCTTCCTGATCAACTTGAATCTCTCTGAAGTATCCTGCATGAGACTTGGTCACAACAACTCAGATTCACCGGCCTCTAGCCAACACAACGGAGATCTACATGGTCTCCCATGAAGCGCCTCAAATGGTGTCATCTGAATTATAGCCTGAAAACTATTGTTGTAGGAAAACTCAACCAATGATAGGTGCCTCTCCCAAGAACCACCAAATTCCAAGACACAAGCTCTCAGCATGTCTTCCAACACTTGGATCGTACGCTCCGACTGCCCGTCCGTCTGCGGGTGGAAAGCTGTACTCAAAAGCACCTACGTACCAAGCGCCTTCTGCAACCCTTTCCAGAAACATGATGTGAAATGTGGATCTTGGTCTGAAACAATGGTCCGCATCACCCCATGTAACCACACTATCTCTCGGACATACATCTCACCTAAATGGTCGATTGTATAGGTCTCCTAAATCGGTAAGAAATGATCCACTTTCGTTAATAGATCCACGACCACCCATATTGAATTATTCTTTCGTGGTGTTCTCGAAAGACCCACGACAAAATCCATTATTACATCATCCCACTTCCATTCCGGAATGGGAAATAGATGCAACAAACCACCTGGGCATTGGTGCTCGGCCTTCACCTGCTGACAGGTAAGGCACCGTGCCACAAAGCCCACAACTTCCTTCTTCATTCCAGGCCACCAAACTGCCTTCAGAGATCACGGTACATCTTGGTCAAACCAGGATGCACTGCCCACTTTCCAAGTTTTGGTTGTAAATCACAATTCTTACCGAACATGAATCAAGGGCACAAACTTTCCCCACAACCCTTCCTCACCGCAACCACGACAGAAGCTGAAAAACTCCTCAAGGATTTAACAACTTCAACCATTCTTACCACGAGAACTTCATGGGGAAAACATAGGTGGAAACACCTAACTCACAACACAAGGAAACTTAACACACAACTTCTCATCGTCATGGGGAAACCAATTGTCACCTCATATACCTGATCCTCTGCAAAACTCATGACCCCAAATCACTTGGTGTCATTTTCTGTTCACCCAACTCTAATGGTGACCCAACCCGGTATCACCCGGAGGAAAAAACAGGACCCTTCCAACCACATTTCCTAAAGATCTCACTCCACAACTATACACCCAACGCAAAACAAAACTCTCCATTACTTAACCAGTTAAACTGTGCCAAAGCTCTCTACCAGGGCCAACTCACCCGAACGGTGACCACTCGAGTCCTTCCAACCCAAAACTATGGTCACGTCATCAACCAACCATTTATCTGGTATGGTTCTCTCTACCATTTTTGGTGACTTGGTACCTCCTCCATCGATGAAGGACCATCAGATCTCAACCCAACCTTCCCATTGCCTAACACGTTCTAACTTACTGGCCCCAAGCATCCATAGGAGCATTACCCTGCCTTGGAATCTAGCCGCACCGTCACAACCATTGGAAAGACATTCTTACATCATCCATTCAAGGACTAAGATCATCATGACCTCACTTATGTTAAACTTTGCTTCGAAAGGCGCTTTCTATTACAACATAAGCCCGTAAGTGGTCAGTCTCACCTCACCCATTCAATTTTACCATCTCAGGTCGGGCCACCTTCGACTAGCTTTCCCCAGAACACCCACTGAGGTCATTTCCCAAATTCCAGTAGAATTCATTATCATGGCATTACCACCATCCAAATTGTCATCGACTTACCCTTGGAATGACACCACATCACATGACCAATATTCTCCCAACTTCACGGCATCCTAAAACCACACAAGGACGATTGACCCAGATCTAACCCCAATCTCTGTTGGAGTTATAAGACCTCAACTTCTCTTGCCACAACCAATTTTCATATCCAACCACATCCTCCCATGACTCAGCACAAATCTCACAAGCTTCACTTTGAACCAAACTGAGCTCAAGCCAACACTTGGCTCATTTGTCACCACATCCAAGTCCCACATGCCTCTCCAAGGAACCTGACACGCACCTGACCGGTTCCTCATTGCTACCCTAGTGCCACTATGCCATCTTGATGTTCTCTCTTCCGCATTCAAGGATGATTTATCACTCCCCACCTTAGGATTGTTGTTACCTTTTCTCACCATGAGGGATTCCAACCCCCACATCTTAAAACTGATCACAAACCGAACCACAAACTTAGACATGGACATCCAGCCTTTTTTCCAAAACAAGGAAATGAACGTCACCTAGTGCCCATTCTCAGCCTCAATGAACGGAACCCAAGGCGTTGTCAACATTCGACCCATCCCGAGGTCTCCACCCTAATCCATCGAGGGTGTACATCCTATCATCAAACTCTACACATATCATTTCCTTGTGCGTAAACTCCATGATGTCCCTCATCCAAACAAACACCTTTATGTCTCTTGGCGAGAGCGAGAGATTCCCAACATACCCTGAACGATGTCAAGATGTTGGGCATGCTCGTCACTAGCTGAGGTATGCTAAGAAGTTGTCAAGGAACACCACCTCCAACTTACCTATTTCTAATGTCAAGTTATGGGACACCATGACCTGCCAGGAATCTCAGGATTCCCTGTCGAATGGGCCACATTAACACTTAACCATCACCACTCAGGTGAGATCACCAACCAAGTTCAACCATCGCTCCACAACCAACCCATTCATACAAAAGTTCAGCAACATGACCCACCCTTGTCTTTCCTATTCAAAACAACTTCCAGACCTCCATTAATCCTCACTCAAATAGGTGAGTCATGCATTCAAGTGATACAACCATTCGAAACAAACCTCACACCTTATCACAAACACTAGGGTGCCCTTATGAAAAAAACCAGGCACACCTAGACCACTAACCTTCCCACCTATCCTTACGTCACAATACTGCACCACACAGCACTTGATGCCCCACTTTCAAGGTCCAAAACATCCATAGGTGTGACACACACCCAAAAAAACTATAAGCCTTGTCCGACCTCTCTCATAGGTCACCTTGAAGGTTGAACGATACCAACTCCCTAAACACACCACCTAGGCCATAGCATCACCAGAAAGGCCTCACAATCCAAGCCCAAAATCTCCACTAGGGCACTCTCACAGACCAAACCCATGCATACAAGGGGATAACCGACAACACCAAGGATACCCACATTTGCACTCAAACATTCACATTCTGAACTTTTCATTCACTCGGCACTTAGAAAGAATGACCGACAGAATTTAACCACAAATGGAAAGATCCCACACGATCAATCCTTAAACAAACCATTCTTCATCATTTACCCCAACGACCATCATCACACTTAAAACACCACCCCCTACCATACCTAGCGCGGTCATGGTAAATATGGGTAACCAACTTACTCAATCACAAGTCTTTTATCAACACATCTTTAAACCAATTCTTCTTTCACAACACGATCCTTTCCTCTTAGGCACATTTCCTATTTCACAACAAGTTAAAATCATCATTTTATCACATTTACACCTTTCATTAGGTAGAAAACATTAACAATTTTACCATCACTATGCAACCCCCTTTTTTTATTTTGGACACCGAATCAACCCTTGAGATTTATCACAACCCAAAACTTTAACCCGGCCACAAAATTTCTCATTTTCTTTCCTTTCATTTACCCACTAGTTTTATTTCATTCATCTCATCATTTCTTGATTTCATGAAATGCATGATGCATCCTAATTTTCCTACCCCACACACCAACCCCATGCGTGTTCCCAACACAATGCATGTCACTTATCTCCCTAGTTTCCTATAATGATGCATGAATGCAATTCCTTGTGTCGTTAAGGCCACGAGCCAAATATCATAAAACAGTCACAACAAACCACATGTGCATCACCCAATGGTAAAATATCATAAACTGTAACAACACAAACCCAAGAACAACAATTCCCACCCTGGGTGACTTGGGTTTCCCTCGTACCTGGGTTAGCTACTCCCAAGAACGAACTCATTACCAAGGCCCGACACGTCTTAACCCTCGGCTACCAATCCCAAATAACAAGACCTCAGAGAAGGAGAAGAAAGACCTCCTCTAATACCACTTTGTAACGTCCCCAACTCGGAAGCCACTAAACCGATGCTCCGAGCCGGGTGGTTACATGACCTTAAGCGCGCCTCCCCGTATGCCAAAGGCTGCCGACTATCAGCGGGGGTCTATGTAGTTAAGTGGGGAGACTATACCCCCTTTTTATCAGAGTAAGCCACAACAGAATAACCAAATAGAAAAAACAAAAACCAACAACAAGGAACATGTATAACAACCAATTCCAACTAACAATAAATATGCCATGTCATACTACAAGTGCATGAGTGAACAAAAGCCCAAAAATAAATACACATCCAAAATCCCCAAAACGGTTCCGACTCCAAGTCTAGATCCTCCACCAAGTGCTACCTATGTCCACTCAGCTATCTAGCAATGACTCTTGCCCTTGTCCTGACCTGCAAACATGAAGTCTGCTCAGGTACCCAACGGCGGCCCGAGCAGGGTGTGAGTACAACCCAGTAGGTCACCACCAACAGTGTCTACAAAATATCTAGTATAAATATTTTTGCATGAAAAAGAAAAATGAATGATAAATGCCAAGTAATTATTTAAGGTTCCATTAACCAATTCAGATCCAAAGCCATTACTACTTCCAATACCATTCATTTCACACCAATTATCATCATTTACCATTTCATCACATTTCCATGGGTTAATCACATACATTATGTTACATGGGTCTAAGGCCATAAATCACATGCAAGAGGGTAAACACATCGCTATCCTATCTCACAAATACTAACTCCCTCATAGCAACCATATCCTCACCTCGAAGCCTCAGTCCAGGTGGATGCAACCGTTAGAAGAATAGACCCTCAGTCCCCTTTCCTAACCCGTGCATTTTGGGTGGAGTTTAGAGCCTCGGTCTTCACTCAACCCATGGGCGTAGATCCCCATATCATACCTCACTCTACGAAGCCATGTTCACATGCTTATATATAAGTAACCATCCATCTTCCAACCATTTCCCATCGGCAAACATCATTCACAACATCCCACATGGGAAACCACATCATGCCTTAACCCATTAACACATTACCATTTCACATCATTTAACCATTCTCCCAATTCCCATGTGTTATGCCTATCTCACTAAGCATTCCATCCTAGACCCATAATCTATCCCATTATGGTCTTTAATAAATTTACACATTAACCCATTTAACTCGTTCATCATTTCCATGAATCAACCATTTAACCCATTCCAAATAACCCTTCGGTTATTGCCAATTCTAGGTGCATCACCTATCTTCTATTCCAAATTCAACCAATCATGCCAACATGTTTATCAAGGGCTACACATTTCATTTCACAAAGTCACTTGTTCAATATCAATCCCCAAACCCGGGAAAGATGGCACATCCAATGGATGGCCCTAAATTAGGTCAAGTCTAACCCAACACATCCCACAAGGATTGTGAGGGTACCCATTTGCCAATTTAAACACCTTTCTTCTCAAAAATGCCAAGGCTATCCAAACATAACCAAGGAAAAGCAAGAACACAATTTAACATGCACAAAAACCCTAAATAACCATGGGATATAACTTGTAGACCACCTACCTTAAAACATCGGTTGAACGCACCCTCAATCGAGTCCTTAGACCTCGATTAGACCAACCCTTGGAGCTTCAACCTATAAATCACCCAAAAGATAGGGTTTTAGGATTTCGTAAGAATAGGGAGAGAAGACACAAACCCTAAACCATGAAAAGAACCAAGGAGGATATTAGCGTTACCCAGAGATTCAATCCGCAACCAACGGCACCAAACACTTCTTATAATCAAGGTATTTTGATCTCTTGGAGTCCTTGGGGGCTTTGGTTCGTGCCTTAGGTGAATAGGGGGAGATGGGATGAAAATCCCGAGTTGGGGTTATAAAGCCCGGAGTGGCAATTTTGTAAATTTTCCAACTTTAAGTGGCCGCACGGTTTAGCCGCACGGTTTGGAAAACCGTGTGCATGCCACTACCCGGAGGAGGGGGAGTCACATGATTTAGCCGTACGGTTTGGAAAACCATGCGAAAACTGTATGCTCGCTTCTGTCTAGAGGAGGGAGGGTCACACAGCTTAGTCTGGGTAGGCCGCATGGTTTGGGTGACCGTGCGCAGGCTGTGCGCCTTGGTCTGCTTTGCCCAGACTTCCCTTCTTCCATGCCCCGATCCCCTGGAACACCCCCAAGGCCTCTCACACTTCCAAGAATCTTTTTAAATCCTCAAAAGCAAAGGGTTCAACCTAAAACACAACAAAACATACCTTTCCAAAAACTGGGATCTTACATTTTATATTGATATTATTTTCACTATTCTATCTTTTCCATAAAGCAATTGATTGTAGGAAGAGGAGTGGCATGATCAATTCATATAGAACTTAGAGACAAGATTATACTCACCAACTAGATGGTGTTGTTCTTACAAACATTTTATATCCCCTTGAATATGAGTGTGATAATGATGAACCAATTTGTATGGAAAAGTGATTTTAAAATCAATATGTATCCATCACTCAAACTAATATTTCATGGATGGAAAAGATTAAAAGTGAAACAACCAACCTTGCATATGTAGTTTGTAATGATACCAAGAACAACAACACATGGACTCTTGATAGTGGATGCAAATCCTATAGAATGGGGAATGCATACCTATTAATGAATGTCATGAAAAAGGTTTATAGAAAAGTAAGATTCGTTAATTAGGGTTCTTTAGAGATCAAATGTAGTGGAAGTACTGAACTGGAAAATGGAGAGCTGAATAAAACTGAAGTTCATTATGTGGATGGGTTGCATCATAATCACCTGAGTGTGACTGAAATCTATGACTCAAGAAAAATAGTTACATTCAATCAAAAGGGTTGAAATATTATGGTAAAAACATGGAATTATATCATGAAGGTATGAAAAAGAAATAGAAACTTATATCAGGTTGATAGTAAAGCTAAAATTTGATACATGATAGTTGAAGAGGAGAATATATTGTGGAATGTGAGGATGGGTCACATCAATCATCATGATATGGAAAAGATATCTAAAATTAATCTATTTATTAATATACCAAATCTAAATTATTAACTAGAGAAACCTTGTGATGCATTCATGCAAGAAAATTTGGTGTTCAGTTCATATCCACTATGGAAGAAAAAGGCATGAAATCTTCTTGAACTTATTAATATATATGTTTTTGGTCTGATAAATGTTTCTTGAACATATAAATAATGTAACTTCTTCATTTTCATTGATGAATATAATAGAATGGCTAGTGTGATGGTTATACACATGCAATGAAATGTTCTTAATTTCATTAACACATACTACCAACTTATTAAGAATGATACTAGATAAACAATCAAAATTCTCTAGTCATACAATGTTGGGGAATACCCATCCATTGAATTTGAAAATTACCTATAAAATCATAGAATACAACATGAGGTGGTTACTATGAGAAATCCTCATCAAAATGGATTTTTTGATCTATGGAATCGAAAGGTGAATAATATGGCCACAAATATGTTAATTTAATTTCGTATCTCTCGAAATTACTAAAAAGAGTCCATTCAAGCTGCAATTTATATTCAAAACCAAAAAGAGTTTTATATGGGGGAATCCAAGACACCATAAGAGTTATGGGATGTAAGGAATTCTAGTTTGAAGTGTTTTTATTTTTCAAAGGTAAATTCTTTATCTAAAACAAATAATGAAATCAAGGAATGTATGGTGATTCTACAGATGAAGGAACATTATTCATATATTCTATTAATAGAAAATCATACAAATGTTTTAATAAAAATCTCAAAAACATTGTAGAAGGAAATGGGGTGAAGTTCATTTAATACAAAACCACAAATGCCTCAAAGAATTTTTATGCTGATGTGATCGAAGATGAGGAAGAATGTGGACATGGAATATATCCAAATAAAAAATTATAGTAAGGAGTGAAAAACACTCAGGAATAACATCATGATGATAACTATAAAGAAGAATCAGGAGGGGACATCATGGATGAAGAAAATTCAACTCAACCTAACATGAGAAATCAAAGAGTATAAATTGTTTAATCAAACATCATTGTGTATTGGACAGCTCCCACATAGGCAAAAATAAATAGGAATAATGCACAATATGAATTTCAATCAGTTGTGGAACCATCCCCATTTGAATAATCCACAAAGGATGAATCATAGGTTAAGGCCATGAATTAAGAGTTAGATCATATCGATAAGAACATAACATTGTATTTAGATAAGAGACCCAATAACCACTATGATATTGGTACGAAGTGAATTTTTAAAAATAAATTTTATAATCATGGAAATGTGATAAGAAATACAGCACACTTGGTGTGTTAAAGATATTCACAGATTGGATGGGATGATGTTGAGGAATCATTCAATCTGGTGGCTATACTAGAGTCAATCAGAATTTTTCATACCCTGGAAATTAAAAAAGGATAGAAAGTGTATCAAATGGATGGAAAAACATATTTTATAAATGATGTTATTGAAGAATAAGTCTACAGAGAATGACTAGTAGATTTTCTACTAGGTAATTGTGAAATTAAGGACTGTAGATTAAATAAGGTTCTCTATGGATTGAAGAATTTACCATGAGCATGATATTTCATACTGGATTCTTATCTATGGAAGCTCTAATTTAAATGAACTGGATTTGATCACAATATCTATGTGAGGAATTCTTTGAAAGATCAGTTCATGGTACTTGTATAAATAGATGATATTATATTTTGTGGAAATATGAATGGATCAGTGGATGATTTTTTTAATCACCTAAATTTAGAATTTTAAATGTCAATGATGGGTGAACTCACATATTCTATTGGTTTTCAAGTGATTCAGATGAAATACTATATTTTTATCTCTTATGAAAAGTATAAAAGTGAGTGGTTGAAAAAGTTCACTATGCATGAACCACTAGAGAGGTAAGAGAAACAAAGAGATATGTTTTTCTATTCATAAAAAATGGTGACTCAATATTGGTTGAAAATGATGAACCTACCTCTAACAAAGAGGTGGTAGAGAGCTCATAATTTTCAATATGGAAAGAAGCCATAAATTTTGAAATGGATTCCATGTATCATAACCATGTTTGGGTTCTGTTTGATGGACCAATTGATGTAAATATTTTAGGGTACAAATGGTTGTTCAAGAGAAAAGTGTACATGTAAGGTAAGTTAAATACATATAAAGTAATGATAGTGGATAAAGGGTTTAAACATCATCAAGGAATTAAATATGGTGAAACATTTTCACCAATTACCATGTTTAAATCAATCATAATTTTACTTACTATAATAGATTACCATTACTGTGAAATTTGGTAGAGAGATGTAAAAATAAATTTTATTAATGGTAAACTTTATAAATATGTCTAAATAACATAACTAGAAGTTTTTATGACTCTATGTGATTCCAATAATATTTTCAAGTTTTATAGAACCATTTGTGGATTAAAAAATAATTTAGGTCATAGAAAATTTGATTCGATGATGCTATACAATAATTTGGTTTGATTAAGAATGAATGTGTTTCATGTGTTTACAAGAGGTTTAGTGGGAATGTGGTCACTATCCTAGTTGTATATGTTGATGAGATATTACTTATTGAAAATGACATATCATTCTTACAGTCGTTTGAGGATTTTTTGAACAAGTGTTTCTCCATTGAGGAATTAGGTTAATTAACATATATCCTAGGGATAAAGATCATTCATGATAGATCAAATAGTCTTATTGGACTAAGTAAAAGTACATTCATTGACTAGATACTAATGATATTTAATACAGAACAATTTAAGAGGGGATTAGCTCCAATGTCACATGGTATAAATATTTCTAAGAAAATGTGACCTTAGAGACAATTGGAGAAAGAGAGAATGAGTAAGATCCCATATGCTTCCAGGATAGGATCAATCATGTATTCCATGTTTTGTACTAGACTTGATTTTTCCAATGCATTGATCATGGTAGGAAGATATCAAAAAGATCTAGGATAATAGCATTGGTTTTTGAAATATTCTAAATAAATGAAAATACTTACTTAATCTTCTAAACTGAATTAGTCAAAAAAATTGATAGAATGATGATACACTTATGTGTTCCAATATTAAACTTGACTTTAATAAATATAGTAAATCAATTGACATAGATTATTATTGTGTAATTTTTGGAATGTATTATATATAAATGTATGAAAATAGGATATTATTTTTGCAATATGTTTATCCATTAGATTTCAATTAGACAGAAATGTGTCACATTTTATTTTTTCCAAATTAATTTTATCATATTTGAAGTGAAAAAATTTTTATCATTTCTCCCACTAAAAACCTCTTACATTAATATTTCTTCACATTCTAAAATTGACCTCAGTAGTTGTTGGTTTTTTATGAATAGTACCACTAGATATTGTAAAATTATAGATAAATCATTAGTTTCATGGTTTTTTAAGTAGAAAATCTATTTTATCATCAAATCCTAAAGATCAATACATTATAATAGGTAGTTTTTGGGGACAGGTGTTGTGAATGAAACAAAATTTGATATATTTTATATTTAATTTTTATCATGTACCTATGAAAATGGATAACACCTATTTTTTTAATATTTCAATTAATACCATAAGAAATTATGGGATAAAAAATGACCAAAATTACCTTTTCATAAGTGTTCACTCATAAATGGTGACATGTTTATATATCTTATTTTTAGTAAAAAACATTTAGTTTAACTCAAAATATCCTTTTTTTAATTTTTTTATAAGTCATTTTATGGTTTTGTGGTAACCTCGCACATCATAATTAAAATAAAGAAGCATTCCACACTTAAAATAATAAAACATCAGAAAACAAAACACATAATGATAATATTTAAAAAAAGGGAAAAAACCAACCCTTTGCCTTCATAAATGCCTCGTCAACAGCATACAAAAAAAATCCAGCCAGCAAGAACAAATTTTTTAATATTATTTTCCTAAATAAAAATAAAACAAACACCATCATTAACAGCTTGATCAATGAAACGCCTCATGATGATTTACCTGACCACAACCATAGACATTGGTCTCACCATTAACTTTGAGATCTCTTCACCATCAACTTTATCTCATCACTGAAAACCACATCATCATCGCCATTATATATACTCCATATCCATAAATCATAGGACATCTGAATCATGAACATCATTAGTTGATGTTGCTTCATAGTTAACTTCAAAAACAAGACCAGTGGGGGCACATGGACTGAGATAAATACACCATGAGGGTTGCCTTCTACAACACCATCAACTGCTCAAACTACACAAGCCAAGACACCTTAGAAACCACCACGCGAGTCTGACTAAGAGAAGAGAGGTGGGATCCTATATCAAGAGAGGATTATGGAGTTGAATAAGGAACTGATTGAAATCTCCAACAATAACCATGACCATCATAACCTTCCTTCGAATCAAACACTAAGAGAACTGCAACCATAGAGGTAAAAATAGAGTGAATGAATAAAAATCCCGAAAAAAATATCATTGAAATTGAAGAAAAATTGTAACCATCAACTTCCAGTACACCATAAACACCATCTGAAATCCAATTCAAAACCCCCCCACAATGTTTTTTCATCATATCTAGAAACCCAAATCCATGATGGGATGAAATCCAATGACACTTAATTGAAACAATCTACAAGATACATACTAAAACCAAGAATGAAGACCACAACCTAGAGAATAAAATCAAAAGTCATAGAAGGAATAAGGATACAATAGAGAAACAATGAAAGAAAAACCATAATTCTTACCACCATCACCATCCTAAAAAACCCCAAAAATAAATTTTACATGACAAAAAATGGGTCTTTCGTGACGGGTGAGGCAATAAGATCATAGGGGGGATGACGAGTAAAACTGGTTCCTGAAGTCCCAAGAGATGTCAAAAAAGGAGCCAAAAAAATTTTAAGGTGTTGACCTATCTAATAATGAGTAACTAAAAAGGAGTGGATATTTCCTAAGGAATATTGATGAAGTATAATCTTTTCATAAATGTATTTCCTATAAAATAAATTGATTTTAATTGGTTATAACACACATAGATGCTATTAAATAAAGTTCATAACATCTAACGGATGAGTTTTTTTCAATGAAAATGGGTGTTATAATTATTTGAAAATGAATTTTATAAATTGTATGGAAATTTTCTTCTTAGTTTTTAAGACGCATAATAATTGGCATTCTTGAAAGTGATTGATAAAAATTTATCTACCTATAGACATGATATCTGAAGTATTTCAATTCTCACATGATGGAAACAATGATTTTAACTAATGGAATTTAAATTAAAAATAATTAATCCATAAAATAATTATTCATTTATTTATACATTCTAATGTTGATAATAACCTTAATAAGACATATAATTTGAGTGAAATATTTTATTTAATCTTATCCAAATTAGGGTTAATCTAAGAAATTATGACTTTCATAAATTCTCGTTCACCAGAATCTATTTATATTATATAAAATATATTGAGAAGAATTTGAATATTCCCAGGTACATATTGTTGTAGTTTTAATACTTGAATAAAAAACCACATATTTTTTATCATTTCAAAAAAATTCAAACATTTTCATGCTTGAATGGGTGGATATTGAGTTATCTGAATAGATGGAATTCAGGTTCCATGGATTGTACAAATATATAGATGTAATTATTAACAAAATTAGATATTTATGGAATTAATTATTTTAGAATATTGTGTACATTTTTTATTAATTATATGATTGTGATAATCCTTATCATGATATGGGTATCATCCTATATATGCATTTGAAGTGCCAGATGTTAAAAGTGAAGTGGATGATGTTTTATTTTTGGAGTTGTTAGTGTCATAACATTTATTTTCTTGTTGATTATCTCATAATATATTAAATAGATAATGGAATTATTAATATGATACTGACATAAATTATTTCAATATCAAATTATATTCCTTGACAAAGAGTTTCAAATACATTGGTTCAAGATGAACCTGTTATTTTATTCTAAGATAGAGAAAAGTGAAGAATCTATATTAGAGGAACAAGTTAATGTTGATCAAGTTAAGAAATATGATATCTCTAATGATAAGATCCAATATATTATAGATAATTTTGTTTCACCTTAGGAACTTGAATAAGTTATTGTCAATCATGTTGAATCTCATGAATCTCTTGATAGAGTTTAGTTAAGTACTTGCTCCTTAGCATCACAAGCCTCATCTTGGTCTCATGCTCTCCAACTTCAAGTAGTTTAGTACCTGAAGTAGAAGGGAAATTTCCCTTATCTATACCTACTACAATATAATTTGTTTGGGCCCAAAATCATGACCCAAACTGGGTGTGAGACAAATCCCAATAGGCAACCACCCTAATATTTATTCCTAATAGTCAGTGAATATATATGGTAGGCAATAAACAAAATGATGCAGTAAGGCAGACTCTTCAAGGGGAGAGGTCCAATCGGACTGGCCAGGGTGGCCCTTCCGGTGCTGAAGATGGTCGACGTCATAGTCCAGTCCCTGCTGTTTCTGCACCCCCAGGCGAGGTGGTTGCTTCCCAGATGGCTTCAATGGATACTCAGTTAAATCCAAAAGTTTTGGAGGTCTTTAATCACCTGAAAAGGGATTTGGGCGTTCCATGTGCTCCAGTTGTTTCTGGAGATGGTGCTGGAACCAGCAAGATTGTAGGTATGGTCGAGGAAGAGGTTGTAAAAGCGGAGAGGGAGGTGCACCGGGATGTTGTCAAGGATGTTTTTAAGGGTATGCAGCTGGCTTTACTCAATACAGTGAGGGTGAATGAGGAAGCTATAGAGGATATAGACATGGGGGAGAATCCTCTTAGTCTAGTCTCAGGCGATCTGCATTTCCAATATATGGGACGTGGCTTCGAACAACCAAGTGGATCTGATTTTCCTGTATAGGCCTTGCAGATCAAACCTTCCTACGCTGAGAAGGTTAAATCCGGAGGGTGTTTTTATAATTCTCAAAACTGGTTTGCAGTGCTGGGTGAAGTTAGGGACCATGATCTTGGGGATGATAATGTGATGTAGGTTGTCCTTTGTGGTTATCCTTTAATAGGAGAGGAGGCTAGCCATGTGGGTTCAGAGACAGCGTCGGACTCCCCTACTGAACCAAAGGAAGTGGGCATTAAAGAGGAATTTTTCAGAGCCTTTTCATGGAAGGGAAAGAACACCATTACGGTTTCAGAAGGATTTATCCAACATTCTAGGAGGCCGTGACAATGGAAAGACTACTCTAACTTACCAAGACCACATGTAACTAGGTTATCTAGTAAATTTAAACTCCATTCGAAGGTGTGAAAAGGTGCTGACATGAAGGTGGGGGCTTCATCCTCTAAGGAGTCTAGATCTCAGGTTGGGGGAGATCAGGAGTTAGATACCAGTGGGGGTGTTGACCTCCCACTCGTGGCTGAGGCCACATCTCCTCAAGGGGAGGCAGAAGCGATGACTAAGGTCCAGCTAGGGGAGGGGCTTCTTAAGTTCGAGGAGTTGCAACGGGTGGAGGCTGCACTTCCTCCGACACAGCAGTGTGAGGCGGACTTCCATGCTGACCCTCAAAGTCAGATTGAATCGGCGTTTCATTACATGGACCTTCTTTTGCACTCAGATGAAGAAATGGTGGAGCAAGTTCTGGATATTAAATCACCGAAGGAAGTGACCAAACAAATGACAGGAATATTGATGTGTGTGGAAACTACAAAGGGGTAGGGTAAATGGATTGACAGTCAGAACCGTATTTCAAAGAGAGGATTCAACATGGGGAAATCAACATGGAGGAATACACTCAATCTTAGGACATCTTGGATAACCATTATGAAGACATCCTGAAGGATGGTCCAGACTCCCAGGTAAATACCATCCCCTAGAAACTGTTTAGGGAAATTGATTCCAATCGGGTCAAGCTTTTCTTCAACAAAAATGTAGTAAATTTTTGTGGTTAAACTGTTTTGTTGTTAGAGTTCTCACTTTCCCCCTTAAAAGTGTTTTGAAAATAAAAATGTCATTTTGGAGGGGTAAACCTCTGGAAATCACTCACAGCCTAACCCATCTAATTCAACCAAAACAACATAAGAAACCCTATGGGAAGTACACACAGTCTAACCCCTCTGGTTCAGCTTTAGCACAGACTATCTGAGGAAGCACTCACCGTCAATCCACCCTATTTTCTTGTATCGGTAACTAAAAGGCGATACGGGGAACCACTCAATTACAATTCCCCATATGGCCCACATAGAGGAACTATAAACATTCTAAGGAATCACTTATGTCTATTCCCCATATGGTCTCACATCGTAACAATAAAACAGACACTCTGTAGAAGCCATCAATGACCATTATCCCTATAGTCTACTACACCAGGTTCTCACGGCCCTGTGTAAGTCAATCATGCACAAACGATACATGGAATCCAAAGTAAACCTCAATAAATACTTGGATAAATAGTCTACAGCATAACAGAATGTCAAATAAATAATATTACTCCATCCTATCAACACTAGAAATGGAAATCAAGCAGCCTAACAGGCTAAGCAAGACCAAACGGTCATAAAAAATACAAGCATGGGAAACAAATCCAAATCAAAGAAATTAACCCTATTCATATTCAATTGACCTCTATCCAGACAAACAAGGCATAGTAGGAAAAATAATAGGGTTAAATCCATAAACACGCAATACCCTGAACAAGGGTATTGGGCACTTTTATATATATAACTCAAAGACTATCTACGGAAAGGTACAAACCACCTACCTCGGCATTGTGAGATTTCTATACGTGAATCCCAATCCTTGATTCTCCCTAGAATTTCGTAGATCTACAAAAATGTATAAAATTTTTAACCAAATATAACTCTTGAAAAATAAGGAATCAGGAAATGAAGCTCTAGAATAGTAAGAGCTTACTGTGGTGATCCCAAGTCAATCGACGACAGTCAAATCAGAGATCGGATGATTGATCAGGGGCTCAGCAAAGATCTGCATCGTACGGATGCTCTCGAACGAAGTAGGTGAAGAATAAGAGTATTCTGCCCATTAGACGCGACCCCAGTCCGTTTAATGAAATAAATAGAAAGTACACGGTGTGTACTTTTTGAAGTACACAGTTTGTACTTGCCCTTTCCAGTCCCCGCATTAGGTGGTCTCTAGGTCACCACACACGACTGTGTTCTCGGCCATTACACGGCTAGCACACGGCTACATGCGGCAAAAGAGTACATGGCGTGTCCATATAAGTACACGGCATGTACTTAAAAAAGTTCTAGAAACTCTTCTTTTCTCAAAAACAATAGAAAAGATAAATTCATACCTCAAAAGAAGATCTGGGTTCTTACAAAATTCCCCCCATAAAGAAATTCATCCCCAAATTTCCCTAGAAAGGTGGCGTATAAGAAGAATCCTCGAAAATCTCCGACCACTGCGATCTTACATCAGTCTCCCTATCCCAAGTCTCATCCTATACTCTTTAGTGCTTCCATTGCACTCGTATCAGAGGAATAGAACGGTCATGGAGAAGCCTCGCACTTCGATCAACAATTCGAATAGGATGATCCTCAAATGAGGTGTCCACCTCTAAATCAACCACTTCGGGTTGAAAAACATGAGATGGGTCTGAGAAGTAATGTCTAATCTAATAAATTTGGAAGACATCATGAATATCCCGGTACCTTTGAGTCAACTACAGCTGATAGGAAACTGGTCTGACTCTTAAAAATCTTAAATGGTCCAACGTACCTTGTTGAAATCTTACCCTGCCTCCTAACACTCTTGTGTCCCAACCTCGGTGTCACATGTAGGAAAACCTGATCTCTAGACTCAAACTCTAGAGGTCATCTCCGTTGATCAACATAAAACTTCTATCGAGACTGTGCAGTAGCCATCCTCTTCTGAATCAACTTTATCTTCTCTGTTGTCTCCTAGACAAGATGAGGTTCCATCATAGCTGCCTCTCCTAGCTCCATCCAGCATAAGGGTGAACGGCATGGCCTAACGTACAAAGGCTCATAAGTTTCCATCTGAATAGTTTCTTGAAAACTGTTATTTTAGGAAAACTCTATAAGAGGTATGTGCTTCTCCCATGAACCTTCAAAATCCAGGGTGCATGCTCGAAGCATGTTCTCAATCACCTGAATCGTACGCTCGAACAGGCCATCTATCTCTGGATGGTAAGCTATACTCAGAAGTACTTTTGTACCCAAATCCCTCTAAATTCAATGTCAGATCTAAGAATTAAAACATATATTCCTGTCTAAAATAATGGAGTGTGGAACCCCATGTAGATGTACAATCTCTCAGATGTATAACTTTTCAAACTCATCAACACTGAAAGTCTCCTTTATCGGTAAAAAGTTTGCAACCTTTGTGAGTCTATAAACGACAACCCAAACTACATCATTCTCTCGAGGTGACCTCAGAAAACCTGTCACGAAGTCCATCACGACATCATTCCATTTCCTCTCGGGAATGGGTAACTGTTGTAAAATCCATTCTGGTCGCTGATGCTCCGCCTTCATCTGCTGACAGGTGGAACACCTCATGAAGAAATCAATAACATCTATCTTTATACCTGGCCACCAATACTGAAGGTGTAGATCACGATACATATTGGTGACACCAGGATGAACTGCCCAAACAGAGGAATAGAAATCCAGCATCATCTCCTCGTGTATGTCTGCTGACACCCACACGCGCCCCTGAAAACGTAAGATCTCATCCTCGCCTATGGTCCATCCAGAAATGGGGTTCTCTCCCATCACACTTTCCCATAGGAATAGGCCTTCAGAATCTGATAGTTTCCTCATTCACACTCGATCAAGTAGAGTAGAGGTAACGGCTACATAAGAAAGCAATGTCTACCCCTGTATGTCATGCACCTCCAAATGCATCTCAGAGAACAGAGTCATAAGTTGTCACTAACTGCTAGCCTCCTGAACTTTATGTATCTATAACTTCTTGAATTATGTAAAGGTTCCATATGGGTATTCATCAAAAATTAATAATATAGTTTCAATGACTGATTTAAAGTTAAAGGGTCTGAAATCACATAACTATCATGTTTTAATTAATGATATAACACTTATAGATTTAAATTTCATTTTACCATGATATCCATCATACACTAACCATCCTATGTTTATTTTTCAAATCTATATACATCAAATTTATAAAAAAGGTTTAATTTCCATGTATGGAATAATAAATTTCTATCATATTATGTGAATTGGATACATTCTACTCACTCTCATTCTTTGATATGATGGGTCACTTGATGTTTCACTTGATAAGAGATGTTTGAATATGTGATCATGTACATTATATATGGAAGCAACCCATTGAATGGTATATGAGGATTTTTCAATGGTATGTCAAAAATTAAACTCATATTGAAGGTTGTACTACATAGTGATATTTTGTTGAGGAATCCGTTGAATTCCATACCAACTACCTATCCGATGTGGAAATCATTAGTCTATCAAAATCTCATCATAGTAGGCAGCTAGTGGGTGAATTAATTTCTAGAATATATTCTTTCACAATTATTATTACAGATCAGAAGCAGCCTCACCTTTACATTTCTCATAATAGTTAAAGGGTTTCCCCATATGTTGAAACCCACAAAGAAATTATTAGGCATTTGAATCCATTAATGTTTGAAAGTTAGATATAAAGTACATATAATCAATAGTTTATTGTATGGTTTCTAGACTAAATTTTTAAGGAGTTATCTGAAAATCTTGATTCTATTTTAGAATGACTTTGATGGATACCCAGAATACCAAGTGTGAATGTATTTTCTTATAATGGTTATATAATTAATGGTTATACATTCTATACAAATGAACATGATGAACATGGTACTATGAAAAATATTATATTTTATCCTATGGATGAATTGATTAATGTATCTAATACTAAGTAAAAAATCTAGTTTACATTAATCTTTCATACTTTGGCATCATCAAACAAATATGGCAGTTGGATTATACATTATTACAAGTGACTTTTTTCAATGATAGTGGGTTAACAACCAAATTGATGTTAAAATAGAATAATTGGGATTCGTGAAAGTGGATTTTATTAAGGAAGCATTCAGAGATAAACTATTAATAATGTAATCACATGCAGTACCTGTATTTTATATTCTAGGTCTGGCAGACTGAAAGTGTTCAATTATTCTATTATTGACTATAAACAATTAAGGGTCAAGTGAAAATTAAACTAAGAATGATCCTTTCATTAGAAAATCATAATCGTTTCAAAGTGGTACCAATTTTGAAGGGCTCTTTTATGTCTGAGTAGACCAAAATAATGTGATTTGGATACTCTATAGAGGGGTTAAATCCCTTCAACCTTTTAAAAAAAGATTTAAATAGTATAGTTATATTTTTTGTAATATACATAGTCTTACCTCATATTATTAACATCACACTATTGAATTTACTTAATCTAAATTAAATGATAATCCACTTTTACAGATAATGAATTCTTCACATTTTGATGCTCCAAATCCAGAAGAACAATAGTTTTCTCAACATGTAGGTGCTCCCAATTCATAGGAACAACAACCTTCTACACATGTCGATGCTACCAATATATAAGAAAAAAATATTGATAATGTTGAAGCCAAGTAAATGGTAGATGGTGAAAATCTAGTGTCTTATAAAAAATAAGAGTGTCATAGTGTGACGATGTTATAAAGAATATTAGGGTGAGAAAAAAAAGGCACAAAATTCAAGGTAGGATGGAATGTATGTGGCCAACCTGTTAACCCCAAAAAGGCCATGTTTAGTAGATACATTATTTTTACCACTCGCATGTGCATACCTGTTGATGTAGATTCATGGAATAATGTTGTACCCATGCTTAAGACATTGATTTTGGAAGATATTTAGAAAACATTATGATATACTTTCTTTAATTTACTAAAAAAATAATGAAATATCGACTTACTCTTCATTATACCTTGTAGAGTTCATTTATATTAGATGAATCCCGAATTAAGTTTGTATTAATTCCCATTAGAAAGGCTCAAAAATAATTTCTCACAATTCTTATGAAGTTTCATTTCAAAGATGTTGAAGGAAAAATAAACATTCACCCACCAGAAATGTATCCACACCTGATAAACCAACAAGTGTGGGATTTGTTTATTGTCCATCATGAAGATACATCTTTTTAGGTACATTGTGAATGGAAATACATTTCTTGAAAATACATGTATTAATCACTTTGATTAAGAATTTTTATTTTATGAAATATAAACTAAGTGATGAAAATAATCATTGAGCATAGAAACCAACATACCCCTACCATAAACTAAGGATACGGTAAACTTCACATGAAAAAATGAAAAATATTTTAACTCTACCATAATAATATTATATAATACATGAAACAAAATAAAATTATGTTCCTCTATTTATATGTAGATTTATAAATAAAAAACCTAGAGAAACTTCCATCCCACATCATGTGCTATGGAAGGAGGAATGTGTAAGTAAATAATGGAAACTAAAAGATGAAAATACACAAAAAGTGTGAAAAAATTGTATGTATGACATAACAAAAAAAGAATTATTTAAATTGGTATTACATAATAATAATTTATTATTTTCCTATACTTTATATTTGATTTATATACAATAATCACCATCAGTTGTACCCAATTAATAGCTACTATCAGTAGACTTGAAATGGCCAAAATAGTATAGTTGGGTTAGAGGTGTGAATTTTTGTGTGTCCCAAACATATTATGAAAAAATAAATGAACAAAGAGATAAAGACAAAAAATGGAATATTTTCAGGAAAATTTAGCTTCTCTATAATAGAAAGTTAATTAGTAGTAAAATTTGTTAGAAAATGTTATGGTAAGGTATCAAAGAGAAGAAACAACATGAGAACAACCACTATGTGAAGACCCCCCCCCCCCACACACACACACACCCTACCCCTACTAGTTTTGAGTTGATCCATTCCCCTCAAACATCATTCTTAGAAGAGGTGATCAATATTTCCATCATTGTATCTTTGAAATGTGAATCATCCAGACACTGATACCATTATTGTACTGATATTCTACTAGGTGAAAATTATTTGGATTTATATTTATCAACACCCATCCATCTCCCTGTTATGAGGGGTACCGTGTACAATATCCAAGGAGATATTCTATAAATAAAAAACTTCTAATAGGTTATATGAGAGTGGGGATTAATGTCTCTCAAGAGTTGAGTGTCGAGATACCTATTCCACTTGATGATGCGGATATTCACACAGTCCATAAATTTATTGGAACTTTCATATCATGAACATTAGATCTTTTAAAAAACATTCCAATAAGGAGGTATTAATTTCTGATTAATTCTTCAAGAAAAACCTTTAATAATTAATGAAATAAGGTCTGGTCTAATAAATATTATTATATATGAAAAAAGGGAAGGGGTGAAATAGAAGGTCAAATCAAAATGATCAAAATTATCAACCAACCAATCAAAGAGAACTTCATAATGTAACTTTACCCCAATCATTCAACTTCTGTATTTACTAAAATTAAAGCCTTATATGGATACAATGTTAGAAAGTGGTTTAACGACCATAGTTGATTTTGAAGAATAGATGTATGGAGAGTCCATTATAGACTATATTAGTCTAGTGAATGTAAATTAAATCCTCACGCATAATTGGATAGGAGTCTCAGTTGTAAACATTTACAAGAGGTGTGTTTTCATGATTTGTTTGTCTAATAGCTCATCTTCTATGCTAATTATAACTGAATACTATTCATAAATTTTTTAGGTGTCTATATCAATACTAATAGAAGGGAAAACCTCTTGAAACGAAATTTAGACTCATTATTCCTCACATCACTTCTATATAAGAATTATTATTAGAACTAAAGAAATATAAAGAAATAGTGAAAAAACTAGTCATGATGTTTGAAATCAAACATACAGATGATAGACTCTTCTTAATACCCATGATAAAGGGGTAAAACTCTTTAATTTAGTCATATCAAATTTATTTTCATTAATTTAATTAATTTTTCTTTTTTTTAGGCTGAATTTTTTACTCATTACAGTCAATTTGGATACTCCAAAGATTTATTTTCTAGATTCAATGCATGGATACCTAAAAAATTGACCACACATGGTGATTTTTATCAATTTTTAATACACTACATGCAATGTTTTACAACTAAACTTCAAGGTATACATTTTATATTATATTTTATTGAAAATTATATTATGATAGTGCAGTGTTTAAATATAAATGTAATTGTTCGATTTGGTGCCCTAGAACCAAATTTTGTGTGCTTTATGATAAATTGTATAAATTTTTTTAATTTTAATAAATTCCTTATCACTTCATGGTTTTTTTCTAGGTATCACAATATGTGATAATGTCCTAGGTGTAGTTGTCACATTAAAGGGTCACAATAGTTCCCCACTATGATGAGAACCCATAAGTTCCATAATATTATTCTTAAATATATGTTTTATAGCTGGATGAAACCATATAAGGGACACAAATGATTCATGCCATCATGGGTGGAAGCTCATAGGACTTTGAAAAATATTCTCATGGTTTACACCCTTAGTAGTTTCCAATGTGGGATATTATGAGAATGATATCAGCCAATAGGAAATCCACATTTATATGTGTCATTGGATGATCCAATATATGGATATTTTTATTGATACTTAGACTAAGATTATTGTTAATGAGTGTTATAAGTCACATACTTTGTTTTATTAACAAAAACTGTAACAACACATGTTCATGATGAGGTAGGATATGTTGAGTGTGTTATGAGTAATATTTAATTAATGAATAATGAGAGAAATGATTTGTACCATATGTTATTTAATGTAATCCGATATATCATACCCTTTGATGGAAATAATATAGCCTAAATAAATCCATCTCCAAAGTGTTCTATATGCAAGTTTGATTTCCAGAAATTCAAAGAATAAATAATTGAGCACACAGTTTTTATGACACCAGCATATAACCCCCTTGATTAGAGATATGATGATAAAATTATTATAATACATATCAAGAATTCATTTGAGGTATTATGTTTTAAGGCATTAACTTTTTTCTCTTTGGGATCCTTGGTGTGTTGCTAGAAGCTAACCTTGTACTTTTTATGGTTGACCTAATTCCACAAAGAAAAAGGCCTAGAGGGTCACACACTAATTGTATCCAGAATCTCAGTTAAATAATATTATATTATTTATTATTTAACAAGTTGAATGAATATTTTCCTGCATGTGGTTTAATAATTATTCATGTTTTCTTGATCTCATATATTACATCACCAGTTATTCAAGAGAATTTTATGTGACGATGGTATTTAATAAATATTTATTTTCTATTTAGTGAATAAAATATTTATTTATTTATTATAGAATAGTAAAGTTATATTTATTTATTAAATAAATATTCATTATTCAAGGCTCGATAAATATTATGGAGGAATAGCAGACCGATTTTGATGGTTTGGTGAGAAATATTCTATATTGAATATTATTTGGCTAAATAATATTTAATTTAATTCGCAAGTTTAGAACATGTCAAGAAATAATATTGTTATTATTATATACATGGGGTTATATAGGGATTAAATAAATAATAAATGTCCATTTTTCAATTATTTATTTATAACCCTAGAGATATATAAACCAAATTGTATTATTTCTCAAGAGGGATAATTCATTTTTTGGTGTTGTGCCCAACAACATCCAGAGACAATTATCTCAGGCACTATAGAGCTCCTTCTCTAAGAATGATCCCAAGAATTGAGAGAGATCTTCTCCCACCTTCCACTCTCAAGTCTATATTGATCAAGGATAATACTTTCGAAGTGATTATTAGGATGATCAAAGGTGAATGAAAACAGCAATAGGATCTACCATTGTATCACCCATAGATTCCTATAATGATGTTTATAGATTCATGGACTATGTGTGGATCACTGTAAGAGGAAATATAATCTTAATTAATATAAAGAAATTAAGGTATAAAGTATATTTTTTTCAGATCCATCAATTATTAAATAATTTCATGTAAGTTAATTCTTTAATTTCTTAAATTAATTATAAATAATATGTGACAATCCTATACTTTGTTTCCAGTTTTTATCCATTTTTTATATTATTTGATTATATTCTATTGATAACAATGTTTATCATTATGTAAATCTTGGATTAATCATTGATCAATATAAAAATAAAAGTTGGGCATAACCCATCTGACTCTTCTTATATGACTTGATCCTACAAGTTCAATCATAGGGGTCACATAATTATTTTTAATTATTTAAAGATCATTGATCGATTTATGCATCTATTGTTGGTTTTAAAATCTAGTTTAGTTATTCTTTAATCTGAATTGAGGGGTCTATTTTATTCCTCCTAATTTATCATAAATATAATAAAATTGATTAATTTTATGAATGAAATAAATTCAAAGATATCATATGAAGGTACTGAGGGAACTGGCTAGATAACACAAGAGTTCACAATGTGTAAACTAGAGGTAAATGCCATGTACTAGTGTTTAATTCACCAAGAAGTAATTCAGAATTAATTTAATTCATGTGAATTTATTATATGTGATAAATTTAATTATACACCACATTTTGGTTGGGATATCCTAGAGTATGTTTAGCTAGAGTAAACAGTGTAAAACTTCAGTACATGATATATAGTCCCATAGTCATAGATAGGTTGTGTATTCTCATACATGGCCTACATGACTGGTGGTCATGTGACTTAGAGACCACACATTGGGTATCCCATGTAAATTTCAAGTACATCAACATTTTCTATGACATAGTTACATATCGAGTCCTTCTGTGTGTGTAAGGGAAAGACGGTGAGAAAACATTAACAATTTTACCATCACTATGCAACCCCCTTTTTTTATTTTGGACACCGAATCAACCCTTGAGATTTATCACAACCCAAAACTTTAACCCGGCCACAAAATTTCTCATTTTCTTTCCTTTCATTTACCCACTGGTTTTATTTCATTCATCTCATCATTTCTTGATTTCATGAAATGCATGATGCATCCTACTTTTCCTACCCCACACACCAACCCCATGCGTGTTCCCAACACAATGCATGTCACTTATCTCCCTAGTTTCCTATAATGATGCATGAATGCAATTCCTTGTGTCGTTAAGGCCACGAGCCAAATATCATAAAACAGTCACAACAAACCACATGTGCATCACCCAATGGTGAAATATCATCAACTATAACAACACAAACCCAAGAACAACAATTCCCACCCTGGGTGACTTGGGTTTCCCTCGTACCTGGGTTAGCTACTCCCAAGAACGAACTCATTACCAAGGCCCGACACGTCTTAACCCTCGGCTACCAATCCCAAATAACAAGACCTCAGAGAAGGAGAAGAAAGACCTCCTCTAATACCACTTTGTAACGTCCCCAACTCAGAAGCCACTAAACCGATGCTCCGATCCGGGTGGTTACATGACCTTAAGCGCGCCTCCCCATATGCCAAAGGCTGCCGACTAGCAGCGGGGGTCTATGTAGTTAAGTGGGGAGACTATACCCCCTTTTTATCAGAGTAAGCCACAATAGAATAACCAAATAGAAAAAACAAAAACCAACAACAAGGAACATGTATAACAACCAATTCCAACTAACAATAAATATGCCATGTCATACTACAAGTGCATGAGTGAACAAAAGCCCAAAAATAAATACACATCCAAAATCCCCAAAACGGTTCCGACTCCAAGTCTAGATCCTCCACCAAGTGATACCTATGTCCACTCAGCTATCTAGCAATGACTCTTGCCCTTGTCCTGACCTGCAAACATGAAGTCTGCTCAGGTACCCAACGGCAGCCCGAGCAGGGTGTGAATACAACCCAGTAGGTCACCACCAACAGTGTTTACAAAATATCTAGTATAAATAGTTTTGCATGAAAAAGAAAAATGAATGATAAATGCCATGTAATTATTTAAGGTTCCATTAACCAATTCAGATCCAAATCCATTACTACTTCCAATACCATTCATTTCACACCAATTATCATCATTTACCATTTCATCACATTTCCATGGGTTAATCACATATATTATGTTACATGGGTCTAAGGCCATAAATCACATGCAAGAGGGTAAACACATCGCTATCCTATCTCACAAATACTAACTCCCTCATAGAAACCATATCCTCACCTCATAGCCTCAGTCCAGGTGGATGCAACCGTTAGAAGAATAGACCCTCAGTCCCCTTTCTTAACCCGTGCATTTTGGGTGGAGTTTAGAGCCTCGGTCTTCACTCAACCCATGGGCATAGATCCCCATGTCATACCTCACTCTACAAAGCCATGTTCACATGCTTATATATAAGTAACCATCCAGCTTCCAACCATTTCCCATCGGCAAACATCATTCACAACATCCCACATGGGAAACCACATCATGCCTTAACCCATTAACACATTACCATTTCACATCATTTAACCATTCTCCCAATTCCCATGTGTTATTCCTATCTCACTAAGCATTCCATCCTAGACCCATAATCTATCCCATTATGGTCTTTAATAAATTTACACATTAACCCATTTAACTCGTTCATCATTTCCATGAATCAACCATTTAACCCATTCCAAATAACCCTTCGGTTATTGCCAATTCTAGGTGCATCACCTATCTTCTATTCCAAATTCAACCAATCATTCCAACATGTTTATCAAGGGCTACACATTTCATTTCACAAAGTCACTTGTTCAATATCAATCCCCAAACCCGGGAAAGATGGCACATCCAATGGATGGCCCTAAATTAGGTCAAGTCTAACCCAACACATCCCACAAGGATTGTGAGGGTACCTATTTGCCAATTTAAACACCTTTCTTCTCAAAAATGCCAAGTCTATCCAAACATAACCAAGGAAAAGCAAGAACACAATTTAACATGCACAAAAACCCTAAATAACCATGGGATATAACTTGTAGACCACCTACCTTGAAACATCGGTTGAACGCACCCTCAATCGAGTCCTTAGACCTCGATTCGACCAACCCTTGGAGCTTCAACCTATAAATCACCCAAAAGATACGGTTTTAGGATTTCGGAAGAATAGGGAGAGAAGACACAAACCCTAAACCATGAAAAGAACCAAGGAGGATATTAGCGTTACCCAGAGATTCAATCCGCAACCAACGGCACCAAACACACCTTAGAATCAAGGGATTTTGATCTCTTGGAGTCCTTGGGGGCTTTGGTTCGTGCCTTAGGTGAATAGGGGGAGATGGGACGAAAATCCCGAGTTGGGGTTATAAAGCCCGGAGTGGCAATTTTGTAAATTTTCCAACTTTAAGTGGCCGCACGGTTTAGCCGCACGGTTTGGAAAACCGTGCACATGCCACTACCCGGAGGAGGGGGAGTCACATGATTTAGCCGTACGGTTTGGAAAACCATGCGAAAACTGTATGCTCGCTTCTGTCCAGAGGAGAGAGGGTCACACAGCTTAGTCTGGGCAGGCCGCACGGTTTGGGTGACCGTGCGCAGGCTGTGCGCCTTGGTCTTCTTTGCCCAGACTTCCCTTCTTCCATGCCCCGATCCCCTGGAACACCCCCAAGGCCTCTCACACTTCCAATAATCCTTTTAAAGCCTCAAAAGCAAAAGGTTCAACCTAAAACACAACAAAACATACCTTTCCAAAAACTGGGATCTTACATTTTATATTGATATTATTTTCACTATTCTATCTTTTCCATAAAGCAATTGATTGTAGGAAGAGGAGTGGCATGATCAATTCATATAGAACTTAGAGACAAGATTATACTCACCAACTAGATGGTGTTGTTCTTACAAACATTTTATATCCCCTTGAATATGAGTGTGATTATGATGAACCAATTTGTATGGAAAAGTGATTTTAAAATCAATATATATCCATCACTCAAACTAATATTTCATGGATGGAAAAGATTAAAAGTGAAACAACCAACCTTGCATATGTAGTTTGTAATGATACCAAGAACAACAACACATGGACTCTTGATAGTGGATGCAAATCCTATAGAATGGGGAATGCAGACCTATTAATGAATGTCATGAAAAAGGTTTATAGAAAAGTAAGATTCGTTAATTAAGGTTCTTTAGAGATCAAATTTAGTGGAAGTACTGAACTGGAAAATGGAGAGGTGAATAAGACTGAAGTTCATTATGTGGATGGGTTGCATCATAATCACCTGAGTGTGAGTGAAATCTATGACTCAAGAAAAATAGTTACATTCAATCAAAAGGGTTGAAATATTATGGTAAAAACATGGAATTATATCATGAAGGGATGAAAAAGAAATAGAAACTTATATCAGGTTGATAGTAAAGCTAAAATTTGATACATGATAGTTGAAGAGGAGAATATCTTGTGGAATGTGAGGATGGGTCACATCAATCATCATGATATGGAAAAGATATCTAAAATTAATCTATTTATTAATATACCAAATCTAAATTATGAACTAGAGAAACCTTGTGATGCATTCATGCAAGAAAATTTTGTGTTCAGTTCATATCCTCTATGGAAGAAAAAGGAATGAAATCTTCTTGAACTTATTAATATATATGTTTTTGGTCTGATAAATGTTTCTTGAACATATAGATAAAGGAACTTCTTCATTTTCATTGATGAATATAATAGAATGGCTAGTGTGATGGTTATACACATGCAATGAAATATTATTAATTTCATTAACACATACTACCAACTTATTAAGAATGATACTAGATAAACAATCAAAATTATCTAGTCATACAATGTTGGGGAATACCCATCCATTGAATTTGAAAATTGCCTATAAAATCATAGAATACAACATGAGGTGGTTACTATGAGAAATCCTCATCAAAATGGATTTTTTGATCTATGGAATCGAAAGGTGAATAATATGGCCACAAATATGTTAATTTAATTTCGTATCTCTCGAAATTACTAAAAAGAGTCCATTCAAGCTGCAATTTATATTCAAAACCAAAAAGAGTTTTATATGGGGGAATCCAAGACACCCTAAGAGTTATGGGATGTAAGGAATGCTAGTTTGAAGTGTTTTTATTTTTCAAAAGTAAATTCTTTATCCAAAACAAATAATGAAATCAAGGAATGTATGGTGATTCTACAGATGAAGGAACATTCTTCATATATTCTATTAATAGAAAATCATACAAATGTTTTAATAAAAATCTCAAAAACATTGTAGAAAGGAAATGGTGTGAAGTTCATTTAATACAAAACCACAAATGCCTCAAAGAATTTTTATGCTGATGTGATCGAAGATGAGGAAGAATGTGGACATGGAATATATCCAAATAAAAAATTATAGTAAGGAGTGAAAAACACTCAGGAATAACATCATGATGATAACTCTAAAGAAGAATCAGGAGGGGACATCATGGATGAAGAAAATTCAACTCAACCTAACATGAGAAATCAAAGAGTATAAATTGTTTAATCAAACATCATTGTGTATTGGACAGCTCCCACATAGGCAAAAATAAATAGGAATAATGCACAATATGAATTTCAATCAGTTGTGGAACCATCCCCATTTGAATAATCCACAAAGGATGAATCATAGGTTAAGGCCATGAATTAAGAGTTAGATCAGATCGATAAGAACATAACATTGTATTTAGATAAGAGACCCAATAACCACTATGATATTGGTACGAAGTGAATTTTTAAAAATAAATTTTATGATCATGGAAATGTGATAAGAAATACAGCACACTTGGTGTGTTAAAGATATTCACAGATTGGATGGGATGATGTTGAGGAATCATTCAATCTGGTGGATATACTAGAGTCAATCAGAATTTTTCATACCCTGGAAATTAAAAAAGGATAGAAAGTGTATCAAATGGATGGAAAAACATATTTCATAAATGATGTTATTGAAGAATAAGTCTATAGAGAATGACTAGTATATTTTCTACTAGGTAATTGTGAAATTAAGGACTGTAGATTAAATAAGGTTCTCTATGGATTGAAGAATTCACTATGAGCATGATATTTCATACTGGATTCTTATCTATGGAAGCTCTAATTTAAATGAAGTGGATTTGATCACAATATCTATGTGAGGAATTCTTTGAAAGATCAGTTCATGGTACTTGTATAAATAGATGATATTATATTTTGTGGAAATATGAATGGATCAGTGGATGATTTTTTTAATCACCTAAATTTAGAATTTTAAATGTCAATGATGGGTGAACTCACATATTCTATTGGTTTTCAAGTGATTCAGATGAAATACTATATTTTTATCTCTTATGAAAAGTATAAAAGTGAGTGGTTGAAAAAGTTCACTATGCATGAACCACTAGAGAGGTAAGAGAAACAAAGAGATATGTTTTTCTATTAATAAAAAATGGTGACTCAATATTGGTTGAAAATGATGAACCTACCTCTAACAAAGAGGTGGTAGAGAGCTCAGAATTTTCAATATGGAAAGAAGCCATAAATTTTGAAATGGATTCCATGTATCATAACCATGTTTGGGTTCTGTTTGATGGACCAATTGATGTAAATATTTTAGGGTACAAATGGTTGTTCAAGAGAAAAGTGTACATGTAAGGTAAGGTAAATACATATAAAGTAATGCTAGTGGATAAAGGGTTTAAACATCATCAAGGAATTAAATATGGTGAAACATTTTCACCAATTACCATGTTTAAATCCATCATAATTTTACTTACTATAATAGATTACCATTACTGTGAAATTTGGTAGAGAGATGTAAAAATAAATTTTATTAATGGTAAACTTTATAAATATGTCTAAATAACATAACTAGAAGTTTTTATGACTCTATGTGATTCCAATAATATTTTCAAGTTTCATAGAACCATTTGTGGATTTAAAAAATCATTTAGGTCATAGAAAATTTGATTCGATGATGCTATACAATAATTTGGTTTGATTAAGAATGAATGTGTTTCATGTGTTTACAAGAGGTTTAGTGGGAATGTGGTCACTATCCTAGTCGTATATGTTGATGAGATATTACTTATTGAAAATGACATATCATTCTTACAGTCGTTTGAGGATTTTTTGAACAAGTGTTTCTCCATTGAGGAATTAGGTTAATTAACCTATATCCTAGGGATAAAGATCATTCATGATAGATCAAATAGTCTTATTGGACTAAGTAAAAGTACATTCATTGACTAGATACTAATTATATTTAATACAGAACAATTTAAGAGGGGATTAGCTCCAATGTCACATGGTATAAATATTTATAAGAAAATGTGACCTTAGAGACAATTGGAGAAAGAGATAATGAGTAAGATCCCATATGCTTCCAGGATAGGATCAATCATGTATTCCATGTTTTGTACTAGACTTGATTTTTCCAATGCATTGATCATGGTAGGAAGATATCAAAAAGATCTAGGATAATAGCATTGGTTTTTGAAATATTCTAAATAAATGAAAATACTTACTTAATCTTCTAAACTGAATTAGTCAAAAAAATTGATAGAATGATGATACACTTATGTGTTCCAATATTAAACTTGACTTTAATAAATATAGTAAATCAATTGACATAGATTATTATTGTGTAATTTTTGGAATGTATTATATATAAATGTATGAAAATAGGATATTATTTTTGCAATATGTTTATCCATTAGATTTCAATTAGACAGAAATGTGTCACATTTTATTTTTTCCAAATTAATTTTATCATATTTGAAGTGAACAAATTTTTATCATTTCTCCCACTAAAAACCTCTTACATTAATATTTCTTCACATTCTAAAATTGACCTCAGTAGTTGTTGGTTTTTTATGAATATTACCACTAGATATTGTAAAATTATAGATAAATCATTAGTTTCATGGTTTTTTAAGTAGAAAATCTATTTTATCATCAAATCCTAAAGATCAATACATTATAATAGGTAGTTTTTGTGGACAGGTGTTGTGAATGAAACAAAGTTTGATATATTTTATATTTAATTTTTATCATGTACCTATGAAAATGGATAACACCTATTTTTTTAATATTTCAATTAATACCATAAGAAATTATGGGATAAAAAATGACCAAAATTACCTTTTCATAAGTGTTCACTCATAAATGGTGACATGTTTATATATCTTATTTTTAGTAAAAACATTTAGTTTAACTCAAAATATCCTTTTTTTAATTTTTTTTATAAGTCATTTTATGGTTTTGTGGTAACCTCACACATCATAATTAAAATAAAGAAGCATTCCACACATAAAATAATAAAACATCAGAAAACATAACACATAATGATAATATTTAAAAAAAGCTAAAAAACCAACCCTTCACCTTCATAAATGCCTCATCAACAGCATACAAAAAAAAGCCAGCCAGCAAGAACAAATTTTTGAATATGATTTTCCTAAATAAAAATAAAACAAACACCATCATTAACAGCTTGATCAATGAAACACCTCATGATGATTAACCTGACCAAAACCATAGACATTGGTCTCACCATTAACTTTGAGATCTCTTCACCATAAACTTTATCTCATCACTAACAACCACATCATCATCGCCATTATATATACTCCATATCCATAAATCATAGGACATCTGAATCATGAACATCATTAGTTGATGTTGCTTCATAGTGAACTTGAAAAACAAGACCAGTGGGGGCACATGGACTGAGATAAATACACCATGAGGGTTGCCTTCTACAACACCATCAACTGCTCAAACTACACAAGCCAAGACACCTTAGAAACCACCACGCGAGTCTGACTAAGAGAAGAGAGGTGGGATCCTATATCAAGAGAGGATTATGGAGTTGAATAAGGAACTGATTGAAATCTCCAACAATAACCATGACCATCATAACCTTCCTTCGAATCAAACACTAAGAGAACTGCAACCATAGAGGTAAAAATAGAGTGAATGAATAAAAATCCCGAAAAAAATATCATTGAAATTGAAGAAAAATTGTAACCATCAACTTCCAGTACACCATCAACACCATCTGAAATCCAATTCAAAACCCCCCACAATGTTTTTTCATCATATCTAGAAACCCAAATCCATGATGGGATGAAATCCAATGACACTTAATTGAAACAATCTACAAGATACATACTAAAACCAATAATGAAGACCACAACCTAGAGAATAAAATCAAAAGTCATAGAAGGAAGAAGGATAAAATAGAGAAACAATGAAAGAAAAACCATAATTCTTACCACCATAACCATCCTAAAAAACCCCAAAAATAAATTTTACATGACAAAAAATGGGTCTTTCGTGACTGGTGAGGCAATAAGATCATAGGGGGGATGACGAGTAAAACCGGTTCCTGAAGTCCCAAGAGATGTCAAAAAAGGAGCCAAAAAAATTTTAAGGTGTTGACCTATCTAATAATGAGTAACTAAAAAGGAGTGGATATTTCCTAAGGAATCTTGATGAAGTATAATCTTTGCATAAATGTATTTCCTATAAAATAAATTGATTTTAATTGGTTAGAACACACATAGATGCTATTAAATAAACTTCATAACATCTAACGGATGAGTTTTTTTTCAATGAAAATGGGTGTTATAATTATTTTAAAATGAATTTTATAAATTGTATGGAAATTTTCTTCTTAGTTTTTAAGACGCATAATAATTGGCATTCTTGAAAGTGATTGATAAAAATTTATCTACCTATAGACATGATATCTTAAGTATTTCAATTCTCACATGATGGAAACAATGATTTTAACTAATGGAATTTAAATTAAAAATAATTAATCCATAAAATAATTATTCATTTATTTATACATTCTAATGTTGATAATAACCTTAATAAGACATATAATTTGAGTGAAATATTTTATTTAATCTTATCCAAATTAAGGTTAATCTAAGAAACTGTGACTTTCATAAATTCTTGTTCACCAGAATCTATTTATATTATATAAAATATATTGATAAGAATTTGAATATTCCTAGGTACATATTGTTGTAGTTTTAATACTTGAATAAAAAACCACATATTTTTTATCATTTCAGAAAAATTCAAACATTTTCATGCTTGAATGGGTGGATATTGAGTTATCTGAATAGATGGAATTCAGGTTCCATGGATTGTACAGATATATAGATGTAATTATTATCAAAATTAGATATTTATGGAATTAATTATTTTAGAATATTGTGTACATTTTGTATTAATTATATGATTGTGAGAATCCTTATCATGATATGGGTATCATCCTATATATGCATTTGAAGTGCCAGATGTTAAAAGTGAAGTGGATGATGTTTTATTTTTGGAGTTGTTAGTGTCATAACATTTATTTTCTTGTTGATTATCTCATAATATATTAAATAGATAATGGAATTATTAATATGATACTGACATAAATTATTTCAATATCAAATTATATTCCTTGACAAAGAGTTTCAAATACATTGGTTCAAGATGAACCTGTTATTTTATTCTAAGATAGAGAAAAGTGAAGAATCTATATTAGAGGAACAAGTTAATGTTGATCAAGTTAAGAAATATGATATCTCTAATGATAAGATCCAATATATTATAGATAATTTTGTTTCACCTTAGGAACTTGAATAAGTTATTGTCAATCATGTTGAATCTCATGAATCTCTTGATAGAGTTTAGTTAAGTACTTGCTCCTCAGCATCACAAGCCTCAGCTTGGTCTCATGCTCTCCAACTTCAAGTAGTTTAGTACCTGAAGTAGAAGGGAAATTTCCATTATCTATACCTACTACAATATAATTTGTTTGGGCCCAAAATCATGACCCAAACTGGGTGTGAGACAAATCCCAATAGGAAACCACCCTAATATTTATTCCTAATAGTCGGTGAATATATATGGTAGGCAATAAACAAAATGATGCAGTAAACAAGGAAGGCAGACTCTTCAAGGGGAGAGGTCCAATCGGACTGGCCAGGGTGGCCCTTCCGGTGCTGAAGATGGTCGACGTCATAGTCCAGTCCCTACTGTTTCTGCACCCCCAGGCGAGGTGGTTGCTTCCCAGATGGCTTCAATGGATACTCAGTTAAATCCAAAAGTTTTGGAGGTCTTTAATCACCTGAAAAGGGATTTGGGCGTTCCATGTGCTCCAGTTGTTTCTGGAGATGGTGCTGGAACCAGCAAGATTGTAGGTATGGTCGAGGAAGAGGTTGTAAAAGCGGAGAGGGAGGTGCACCGGGATGTTGTCAAGGATGTTTTTAAGGGTATGCAGTTGGCTTTACTCAATACAGTGAGGGTGAATGAGGAAGCTATAGAGGTTATAGACATGGGGGAGCATCCTCTTAGTCTAGTCTCAGGGGATCTGCATTTCCAATATATGGGACGTGGCTTCGAACAACCAAGTGGATCTGATTTTCCTGTATAGGCCTTGCAGATCAAACCTTCCTACGCTGAGAAGGTTAAATCCGGAGGGTGTTTTTATAATTCTCAAAACTGGTTTGCAGTGCTGGGTGGAGTTAGGGACCATGATCTTGGGGATGATAATGTGATGGAGGTTGTCCTTTGTGGTGATCCTTTAATAGGAGAGGAGGCTAGCCAAGTGGGTTCGGAGACAGCGTCGGACTCCCCTACTGAACCAAAGGAAGTGGGCATTAAAGAGGAATTTTTCAGAGCCTTTTCATGGAAGGGAAAGAACACCATTACGGTTTCATAAGGATTTATCCAACATTCTAGGAGGCCGTGACAATGGAAAGACTACTCTAACTTACCAAGACCACATGTAACTAGGTTATCTAGTAAATTCAAACTCCATTCGAAGGTGTTCAAAGGTGCTGACATGAAGGTGGGGGCTTCATCCTCTAAGGAGTCTAGATCTCAGGTTGGGGGAGATCAGGAGTTAGATACCAGTGGGGGTGTTGACCTCCTACTCGCGGCTGAGGCCACATCTCCTCAAGGGGAGGCAGAAGCGATGACTAAGGTCCAGCTAGGGGAGGGGCTTCTTAAGTTCGAGGAGTTGCAACGGGTGGAGGCTGCACTTCCTCCGACACAGCAGTGTGAGGCGGACTTCCTTGCTGACCCTCAAAGTCAGATTGAATTGGCATTTCATTACATGGACCTTCTTTTGCACTCAGATGAAGAAATGGTGGAGCAAGTTCTGGATATTAAAGCACCGAAGGAAGTGACCAAACAAATGACAGGAAGATTGATGTGTGTGGAAACTACAAAGGGGTAGGGTAAATGGATTGACAGTCAGAACCGTATTTCAAAGAGAGGATTCAACATGGGGAAATCAACATGGAGGAATACACTCAATCTTAGGACATCTTGGATAACCATTATGAAGACATCCTGAAGGACGGTCCAGACTCCCAGGTAAATACCATCCCCTAGAAACTGTTTAGGGAAATTGATTCCAATCGGGTCAAGATTTTCTTCAACAAAAATGTATTAAATTTTTGTGGTTAAACTGTTTTGTTGTTAGAGTTCTCACTTTCCCCCTTAAAAGTGTTTTGAAAATAAAAATGTCATTTTGGAGGGGTAAACCTCTGGAAATCACTCACAGCCTAACCCATCTAGTTCAACCAAAACAACATAAGAAACCCTCTGGGAAGTACACACAGTCTAACCCCTCTGGTTCAGCTTTAGCACAGACTATCTGAGGAAGCACTCACCGTCAATCCCCCCTATTTTCTTGTATCGTTAACTAAAAGGAGATACGGGGAACCACTCAATTACAATTCCCCATATGGCCCACATAGAAGAACTATAAACATTCTAAGGAATCACTTATGTCTATTCCCCATATGGTCTCACATCGTAACAATAAAACAGACACTATGGAGAAGCCATCAATGACCATTATCCCTATAGTCTACTACACCAGGTTCTCACGGCCATGTGTAAGTCAATCATGCACAAACGATACATGGAATCCAAAGTAAACCTCAATAAATACTTGGATAAATATTCTACAGCATAACATAATTTCAGATAAATAATATTACTCCATCCTATCAACACTAGAAATGGAAATCAAGCAGCCTAACAGGCTAAGCAAGACCAAACGGTCATAAAAAATACAAGCATGGGAAAAAAATCCAAAGCAAAGAAATTAACCCTATTCATATTCAATTGACCTCTATCCAGACAAACAAGGCATAGTAGGCAAAATAATAGGGTTAAATCCATAAACACGCAATACCCTGAACAAGGGTATTGGGCACTTTTATATATATAACTCAAAGACTATCTACGGAAAGGTACAAACCACCTACCTCGGCATTGTGAGATTTCTATACGTGAATCCCAATCCTTGATTCTCCCTAGAATTTCTTAGATCTACAAAAATGTATAAAATTTTTAACCAAATATAACTCTTGAAAAATAAGGAATCAGGAAATGAAGCTCTAGAATAATAAGAGCTTACTGTGGTGATCCCAAGTCAATCGACGACAGTCAAATCAGAGATCGGATGATTGATCAGGGGCTCAGCAAAAATCTGCATCGTACGGATGCTCTCGAATGAAGTAGGTGAAGAATAAGAGTGTTCTGCCCATTAGATGCGACCCCAGTCCGTTTAATGAAATAAATAGAAAGTACATGGCGTGTACTTTTTGAAGTACACAGTTTGTACTTGCCCTTACCAGTCCCCGCATTAGGTGGTCTCTAGGTCACCACACACGACTGTGTTCTCGGCCATTACACGGCTAGCACATGGCTACATGCGGCAAAAGAGTACATGGCGTGTCCATATAAGTACACGGCATGTACTTAAAAAAGTTCTAGAAACTCTTCTTTTCTCAAAAACAATAGAAAAGATAAATTCATACCTCAAAAGAAGATCTGGGTTCTTACAAAATTCCCCCCATAAAGAAATTCATCCCCAAATTTCCCTAGAAAGGTGGTGTATAAGAAGAATCCTCGAAAATCTCCGACCACTGTGATCTTACATCAGTCTCCCTCTCCCAAGTCTCATCCTATACTCTTTAGTGCTTCCATAGCACTCGTATCAGAGGAACAGAACGGTCATGGAGAAGCTTCGCACTTCGATCAACAATTCGAATAGGATGATCCTCAAATGAGGTGTCCACCTCTAAATCAACCACTTCGGGTTGAAAAACATGAGATGGGTCTGAGAAGTAATGTCTAATCTAAGAAATTTGGAAGACATCATGAATATCCTGGTACCTCTGAGTCAACTACAGCTGATAGGAAACTGGTCTGACTCTCAAAAATCTTAAACGGTCCAACATACCTTGTTGAAATCTTACCCTGCCTCCTAATACTCTTGTGTCCCAACCTCAGTGTCACATGTAGGAAAACCTGATCTCTGGACTCAAACTCTAGAGGTCGTCTCCGTTGATCAACATAAAACTTCTATCGAGACTGTGCAGTAGCCATCCTCTTCTGAATCAACTTTATCTTCTCTGTGGTCTCCTAGACAAGATGAGGTTCCATCATAGCTGCCTCTCCTACCTCCATCCAGCATAAGGGTGAACGGCATGGCCTAACATACAAAGGCTCATAAGTTTCCATCTGAATAGTTTCTTGAAAACTGTTATTTTAGGAAAACTCTATAAGAGGTATGTGCTTCTCCCATGAACCTTCAAAATCCAGGGTGCATGCTCGAAGCATGTTCTCAATCACCTGAATCGTACGCTCGAACAGGCCATCTATCTCTGGATGGTAAGATATACTCAGAAGTACTTTTGTACCCAAATCCCTCTAAATTCAATGTCAGATCTAAGAATTAAAACATATATTCCTGTCTAAAATAATGGAGTGTGGAACCCCATGTAGATGTACAATCTCTCAGATGTATAACTTTTCAAACTCATCAACACTGAAAGTCTCCTTTATCGGTAAAAAGTTTGCAACCTTTGTGAGTCTATAAACGACAACCCAAACTACATCATTCTCTCGAGGTGACCTCAGAAAACCTGTCACGAAGTCCATCACGACATCATTCCATTTCCTCTCGGGAATGGGTAACTGCTGTAAAATCCAATCTGGTTGCTGATGCTCCGCCTTCATCTGCTGACAGGTGGAACACCTCATGAAGAAATCAATAACATCTATCTTTATACCTGGCCACCAATACTGAAGGTGTAGATCACGATACATCTTGGTGACATCAGGATGAACTGCCCAAACAGAGGAATGGAAATCCAGCATCATCTCCTCGTGTATGTCTGCTGACACCCACACGCGCCCCTGAAAACGTAAGATCTCATCCTCGCCTATGGTCCATCTAGAAATGGAGTTCTCTCCCATCACACTTTCCCGTAGGAATAGGCCTTCAGAATCTGATAGTTTCCTCATTCACACTCGATCAAGTAGAGTAGAGGTAACGGCTACATAAGAAAGCAATGTCTACCCCTATATGTCATGCACCTCCAAATGCATCTTAGAGAACAGAGTCATAAGTTGCCACTAACTGCTAGCCTCCTGAACTTTATGTATCTATAACTTCTTGAATTATGTAAAGGTTCCATATGGGTATTCATCAAAAATTAATAATATAGTTTCAATGGATGATTTAAAGTTAAAGGGTCTGAAATCACATAACTATCATGTTTTAATTAATGATATAATACTTATAGATTTAAATTTCATTTTACCATGATATCCATCATACACTAACCATCCTATGTTTATTTTTCAAATCTATATGCATCAAATTTATAGACAAGGTTTAATTTCCATGTATGGAATAATAAATTTCTATCATATTATGTGAATTGGATACATTCTACTCACTCTCATTCTTTGATATGATGGGTCACTTGATGTTTCACTTGATAAGAGATGTTTGAATATGTGATCATGTACATTATATATGGAAGCACCCCATTGAATGGTATATGAGGATTTTGAAATGGTATTTCAAAAATCAAACTCATATTGAAGGTTGTACTACATAGTGATATTTTTTTGAGGAATCCGTTGAATTCCATACCAACTACCTATCCGATGTGTAAATCATTAGTCTATCAAAATCTCATCATAGTAGGCAGCTAGTGGGTGAATTAATTTCTAGAATATATTCTTTCACAATTATTATTACAGATCAGAAGCAGCCTCACCTTTACATTTCTCATAATAGTTAAAGGGTTTCCCCATATGTTGAAACCCACAAAGAAATTATTAGGCATTTGAATCCATTAATGTTTGAAAGTTAGATATAAAGTACATATAATCAATAGTTTATTGTATGGTTTCTAGACTAAATTTTTAAGGAGTCATCTGAAAATCTTGATTCTATTTTAGAATGACTTTGATGGATACCCAGAATACCAAGTGTGAATGTATTTTCTTATAATGGTTATATAATTAATGGTTATACATCCTATACAAATGAACATGATGAACATGGTACTATGAAAAATATAATATTTTCTCCTATGGATGAATTGATTAATGTATCTAATACTAAGTAAAAAATCTAGTTTACATGAATCTTTCATACTTTGGCATCATCAAACAAATATGGCAGTTGGATTATACATTATTACAAGTTCCTTTTTTCAATGATAGTGGGTTAACAACCAAATTGATGTTAAAATAGAATAATTGGGATTCGTGAAAGTGGATTTTATTAAGGAAGCATTCAGAGATAAACTATTAATAATGTAATCACATGCAGTACCTGTATTTTATATTCTAGGTCTGGTAGACTGAAAGTGTTCAATTATTCTATTATTGACTATAAACAATTAAGGGTCAAGTGAAAATTCAACTAAGAATGATCCTTTCATTAGAAAATCATAATCGTTTCAAAGTGGTACCAATTTTGAAGGGCTCTTTTATGTCTGAGTAGACCAAAATAATGTGATTTGGATACTCTATAGAGGGGTTAAATCCCTTCAACCTTTTAAAAAAAGATTTCAATAGTATAGTTATATTTTTTGTAATATACATAGTCTTACCTCGTATTATTAACATCACACTATTGAATTTACTTAATCTAAATTAAATGATAATCCACTTTTACAGATAATGAATTCTTCACATTTTGATGCTCCCAATCCAGAAGAACAATAGTTTTCTCAACATGTAGGTGCTCCCAATTCATAGGAACAACAACCTTCTACACATGTCGATGCTACCAATCTATAAGAAAAAAATATTGATAATGTTGAAGCCAAGTAAATGGTAGATGGTGAAAATCTAGTGTCTTATAAAAAATAGGAGTGTCATAGTGTGACGATGTTATAAAGAATATTAGGGTGAGAAAAAAAAGGCACAAAATTCAAGGTAGGATGGAATGTATGTGGCCAACCTGTTAACCCCAAAAAGGCCATGTTTAGTAGATACATTATTTGTACCACTCGCATGTGCATACCTGTTGATGTAGATTCATGGAATAATGTTGTACCCATGCTTAAGACATTGATTTTGGAAGATATTTAGAAAACATTATGATATACTTTCTTTAATTTACTAAAAAAATAATGAAATATTGACTTACTCTTCATTATACCTTGTAGAGTTCATTTATATTAGCTGAATCCCGAATTAAGTTTGTATTAATTCCCATTAGAAAGGCTCAAAAATAATTTCTCACAATTCTTATGAAGTTTCATTTCAAAGATGTTGAAGGAAAAATAAACATTCACCCACCAGAAATGTATCCACACCTGATAAACCAACAAGTGTGGGATTTGTTTATTGTCCATCATGAAGATACATCTTTTTAGGTACATTGTGAATGGAAATACATTTCTTGAAAATACATGTATTAATCACTTTGATTAAGAATTTTTATTTTATGAAATATAAACTAAGTGATGAAAATAATCATTGAGCATAGAAACCAACATACCCCTACCATAAACTAAGGATACGGTAAAATTCACTTGAAAAAATGAAACATATTTTAACTCTACCATAATAAAATTATATAATACATGAAACAAAATAAAATTATGTTCCTCTATTTATATGTAGATTTATAAATAAAAAACCTAGAGAAACTTCCATCCCACATCATGTGCTATGGAAGGAGGAATGTGTAAGTAAATAATGGAAACTAAAAGATGAAAATACAGAAAAAGTGTGAAAAAATTGTATGTATGACATAACAAAAAAAGAATTATTTAAATTGGTATTACATAATAATAATTTATTATTTTACTATACTTTATATTTGATTTATATACAATAATCATCATCAGTTGTACCCAATTAATAGCTACTATCAGTAGACTTGAAATGGCCAAAATAGTATAGTTGGGTTAGAGGTGCGAATTTTGCTGTGTCCCAAACATATTATGAAAAAATAAATGAACAAAGAGATAAAGACAAAAAATGGAATATTTTCAGGAAAATTTAGCTTCTCTATAATAGAAAGTTAATTAGTAGTAAAATTTGTTAGAAAATGTTATGGTAAGGTATCAAAGAGAAGAAACAACATGAGAACAACCACTATGTGAAGACCCCCCCACACACACACACACCCTACCCCTACTAGTTTTGAGTTGATCCATTCCCCTCAAACATCATTCTTAGAAGAGGTGATCAATATTTCCATCATTGTATCTTTGAAATGTGAATCATCCAGACACTGATACCATTATTTTACCGATATTCTACTAGGTGAAAATTATTTGGATTTATATTTATCAACACCCATCCATCGCCCTTTTATGAGGGGTACCGTGTACAATATCCAAGGAGATATTCTATAAATAAAAAACTTCTAATAGGTTATATGAGAGTGGGGATTAATGTCTCTCAAGAGTTGAGTGTCGAGATACCTATTCCACTTGATGATGCGGATATTCACACAGTCCATAAATTTATTGGAACTTTCATATCATGAACATTAGATCTTTTAAAAAACATTCCAATAAGGAGGTATTAATTTCTGATTAATTCTTCAAGAAAAACCTTTAATAATTAATAAAATAAGGTCTGGTCTAATAAATATTATTATATATGAAAAAAGGGAAGGGGTGAAATAGAAGGTCAAATCAAAATGATCAAAAGTATCAACCAACCAATCAAAGAGAACTTCATAATGTAACTTTACCCCAATCATTCAACTTCTGTATTTACTAAAATTAAAGCCTTATATGGATACAATGTTAGAAAGTGGTGTAACGACCATAGTTGATTTTGAAGAATAGATGTATGGAGAGTCCATTATAGACTATATTAGTCTAGTGAATGTAAATTAAATCCTCACGCATAATTGGATAGGAGTCTCAGTTGTAAACATTTACAAGAGGTGTGTTTTCATGATTTGTTTGTCTAATAGCTGATCTTCTATGCTAATTATAACTGAATACTATTCATAAATTTTTTAGGTGTCTATTTCAATAGTAATAGAAGGGAAAACCTCTTGAAACGAAATTTAGACTCATTATTCCTCACGTCACTTCTATATTAGAATTATTATTAGAACTAAAGAAATATAAAGAAATAGTGAAAAAACTAGTCATGATGTTTGAAATCAAACATACAGATGATAGACTCTTCTTAATACCCATGATAAAGGGGTAAAAATCTTTAATTTAGTCATATCAAATTTATTTTCATTAATTTAATTAATTTTTATTTTTTTTAGGCTGAATTTTTTACTCATTACAGTCAATTTGGATACTCCAAAGATTTATTTTCTAGATTCAATGCATGGATACCTAAAAAATTAACCACATATGGTGATTTTTATCAATTTTTAATACACTACATGCAATGTTTTACAACTAAACTTCAAGGTATACATTTTATATTATATTTTATTGAAAATTATATTATGATAGTGCAGTGTTTAAATATAAATGTAATTGTTCGATTTGGTGCCCTAGAACCAAATTTTGTGTGCTTTATGATAAATTGTATAAATTTTTTGAATATTAATAAATTCCTTATCACTTCATGGTTTTTTTCTAGGTATCACAATATGTGATAATGTCCTAGGTGTAGTTGTCACATTAGAGGGTCACAATAGTTCCCCACTATGATGAGAACTCATAAGTTCCATAACATTATTCTTAAATATATGTTTTATAGCTGGATGAAACCATATAAGGGACACAAATGATTCATGCTATCATGGGTGGAAGCTCATAGGACTTTGAAAAATATTCTCATGGTGTACACCCTTAGTAGTTTCCAATGTAGGATATTATGAGAATGATATCAGCCATTAGGAAATCCACATTTATATGTGTCATTGGATGATCCAATATATGGATATTTTTATTGATACTTAGACTAAGATTATTGTTAATGAGTATTATAAGTCACATACTTTGTTTTATTAACAAAAACTGTAACAATACATGTTCATGATGAGGTAGGATATGTTGAGTGTGTTATGAGTAATATTTAATTAATGAATAATGAGAGAAATGATTTGTACCATATGTTATTTAATGTAATCCGATATATCATACCCTTTGATGGAAATAATATAGCCTAAATAAATCCATCTCCAAAGTGTTCTATATGTAAGTTTGATTTCCAGAAATTCAAAGAATAAATAATTGAGCACAGAGTTTTTATGACACCAGCATATAACCCCCTTGATTAGATATATGATGATAAAATTATTATAATACATATCAAGAATTCATTTGAGGTATTATGTTTTAAGGCATTAACTTTTTTCTCTTTGGGATCCTTGGTGTGTTGCTAGAAGCTAACCTTGTACTTTTTTATGGTTGACCTAATTCCACAAAGAAAAAGGCCTAGAGGGTCACAAACTAATTGTATCCAGAATCTCAGTTAAATAATATTATATTATTTATTATTTAACAAGTTGAATGAATATTTTCCTGCATGTGGTTTAATAATTATTCATGTTTTCTTGATCTCATATATTACATCACCAGTTATTCAAGAGAATTTTATGTGACGATGGTATTTAATAAATATTTATTTTCTATTTAGTGAATAAAATATTTATTTATTTATTATAGAATAGTAATGTTATATTTATTTATTAAATAAATATTCATTATTCAAGGCTCGATAAATATTATGGAGGAATAGCAGACCGATTTTAATGGTTTGGTGAGAAATATTCTATATTGAATATTATTTGGCTAAATAATATTTAATTTAATTCGCAAGTTTAGAACATGACAAGAAATAATATTGTTATTATTATATACATGGGGTTATATAGGGATTAAATAAATAATAAATTTCCATTTTTCAATTATTTATTTATAACCCTAGAGATATATAAACCAAATTGTATTATTTCTCAAGAGGGATAATTCATTTTTTGGTGTTGTGCACAACAACATCTAGAGACAATTCTCTCAGGCACTATAGAGCTCCTTCTCTAAGAATGATCCCAAGAATTGAGAGAGATCTTCTCCCACCTTCCACTCTCAAGTCTATATTGATCAAGGATAATACTTTCCAAGTGATTATTAGGATGATCAAAGGTGAATGAAAACAGCAATAGGATCTACCATTATATCACCCATAGATTCCTATAATGATGTTTATAGATTCATGGACTTTGTGTGGATCACTGTAAGAGGAAATATAATCTTAATTAATATAAAGAAATTAAGGTATAAAGTATATTTTTTTCAGATCCATCAATTATTAAATAATTTCATGTAAGTTAATTCTTTAATTTCTTAAATTAATTATAAATAATATGTGACAATCCTATAATTTGTTTCCAGTTTTTATCCATTTTTTATATTATTTGATTATATTCTATTGATAACAATGTTTATCATTATGTAAATCTTGGATTAATCATTGATCAATATAAAAATAAAAGTTGGGCATAACCCATCTGACTCTTCTTATATGACTTGATCCTACAAGTTCAATCATAGGGGTCACATAATTATTTTTAATTATTTAAAGATCATTGATCGATTTATGCATCTATTGTTGGTTTTAAAATCTAGTTTAGTTATTCTTTAATCTGAATTGAGGGGTCTATTTTATTCCTCTTAATTTCTCATAAATATAATAAAATTGATTAATTTTATGAATGAAATAAATTCAAAGATATCATATGAAGGTACTGAGGGAACTGGCTAGATAACACAAGAGTTCACAATGTATAAACTAGAGGTAAATGCCATGTACTAGTGTTTAATTCACCAAGAAGTAATTCAGAATTAATTTAATTCATGTGAATTTATTATATGTGATAAATTTAATTATACACCACATTTTGGTTGGGATATCCTAGAGTATGTTTAGCTAGAGTAAACAGTGTAAAACTTCAGTACATGATATATAGTCCCATAGTCATAGATGGGTTGTGTATTCTCATACATGGCCTACATGACTGGTGGTCATGTGACTTAGAGACCACACATTGGGTATCCCATGTAAATTTCAAGTACATCAACATTTTCTATGACATAGTTACATATCGAGTCCTTCTGTGTGTGTTAGGGAAAGATGGTGAGAAAAATATATGTTGTGTAGCTCCAATGTACACATCATTTGTATTTACAAAATTATATAGAATTTAAAATTAATCTAATATATTGTGAAAACCTTATCAACATGTGTTGTGTCTGGTTATTAAGTTGATAGTTCATTCCATGTGATGGGTTATATATATAAATATCTAATTAATTTTTGTGTAATTTATGGGTCAACATATCATGTATAATTCATATTACAGTTATTACTATACACATATTGAAGCATTACATGCTATGTAAATACCATGTGTTCCATGTTGTCATTAGGTTGATTTTACGCACCATAAAATTACTTGATACGTCATGTATGCCACATGTCGCAAGATTAAATATTATACGAGTACAATACATGTTGGGTAGTTCAGATGGGTACTCACTTTGTTGCCTCCAAGGAACATTTTGTACACAGTAATTTTAAATTAATTTTTTTAATTTGTTTAAAATTATAATGTATGAGAATATCAATGAAATATGGATGAAAATTAAGATAAAATAATTTATTAATTAAATAAGATAATTATTTGATTCGAGTATGATTTATCTTAAATAAGAATTATTAGAATTGAATACTAATTTTATTAAATGTGCAATTCATTGCATGCATGTGAATGATCATGAGCCTAGACTAGACCTTTATATGTGATTGGTTTCATTGAATTTATTAATAAATTAAATTCTTTTCTTGCATGTCATCTATCCTCTCGTTATGTAATGGTTCATGTGCCCATGGTTTCTTTTATGTAAACCCCTTAGTCAATCCTTTGTTTCCCCTCACCAGAATGTGAGTAAAATAATATGTAATCAATGGATCTCCTAAGCTAGTGGAGTTGAATCAAGCTGAGATCCAATGTGATATAAATCCAAGAGACATACATAGGTGGATAGGTGGAAAGCTACAACACAAACTAGAAATGGTTCAAGGTGTTTTTTCCCCTATGTTGATGGTTATTTTATCATCTACTACATAAAATAACCATTAATAAAAGCACATGATCAAAACACTTTTTTATTTTTTTCTATCAAGTTTCATGGTCATTTCATTATACATGTTTTATCTTGATCACATAAATTAATAAAATAAAAATCATGCAAGATAAAACTTGTAGCGACTCGTGTTTTGGCCCTGTCAAACTTTGAAATATTTCTACGAATAATTCCAGATCTAGGCGCGAAGATGGCATGCGATTCCGACGCCCGGTGTGCCCGGAATTAATTTTTATAAAAATATTAAGTTTTTTTATACTATGAATACGGTGGGGATGCGATATCTCCTAAACAGTAGGTCAGAACCGGAATCTGAGGGCATGGTTGGCTTTGGAGCGTGACGTTTACTCTAAGAGGGGTGTGAACTTTGCAGGCGTGGGTCTGCAGTGCGAAAAGCTGCCAGGGGCATTTTCATAAATAAATGGAAAATTTTATTTACGAGCGTTGGATCGAATAACTTCTGAAAGGAGGCTCGGATCAAAAATAGGAGCCCGTTGTTGCACTCAGAACGGTGCGTTTACCTTAGGGGTGACTTAACTTGCTCCACGCCGGGAGGTTCGGTCAGGGCGGAAAATTAAATGATTTCTTTAAATAGAAAACAAAAGATATCAAGGTGAACTATTCCCCTCCCACCTATGCCGCACGTAACCCCTCCTGTTCTTCACCACTTCTTCACCAAATCGACCTCCGGGAGTCTGTTTTCAGCGTCGTTCGTCTGCGGATCCAGCTTCAGAGCGTCACGGGCGTCGTTCTGCACCCAAAGCGTCGGCGATCCGCCAACAAGTAGGCGTTTTAAGTTTTGAAAATCCTGGATCCCAAATTTCTATGTTTTTATCTATTTTGAACCTGCATATGGGTATATCGGGTCCCGGGGGTGCGCAGATGCTTCTGGATCTGCGTTTGGACCTTCGAGGTGCCTCCGGTGGACCTCGGAAGGTCCGTCAGCGTGGCACCGGCGGCGGCCCGCCGCGGCGGGCCGCATTTCAAATAAAGAACGTTGTGACAGCGGTGGTCCGGTTTCAATCACCGGTGACCCCCCGGTGGGGTGTCGGCCACGCCACACCGCAGTGGCGCGGTCCACCGGCCGATGCCCTTGGCGGCGGCTGTGGCCGGGTCGGTCGGTGCGGGCCGACCCAGTTTGGTACACGGGGGTTTTAAAACCCCCGTCTCCTTCCCTCTGGATGTCTGATTTGTGTGCCGTCTGCGGCGACGCGACCCTGGGGATGAGGAGAACCCTACGATGTAGGTTCTAAGGTTTAAAGGTTCGGTATTGTGGCCCGGGAGTTAGAAACGTCGAATAAAATAATAATATTTTATTATTTTACGACTTCGAGCTGTTGTAAATTCTACCTGGAGCGTCCGAATGACATGGCATCAGTGGAGTTGATAACCTGATCGTACAGCGGACTTTTTGAGATGGTTTTTGGGTGTTGGGACTAAGAATGGGGTGCAGTCCCCATGAGGTAGGGTTTTTGGCATTTTCTGAGAAATGCAACTCTCCCGCTGGGTGTTCATTTGGGACGTTTGAGCAGTCGATACTGCATATTTTTCCAAGGGGATCGTAATAGTGTGATCTGCTCAATGAGTATCGGGATCGTTATGTGGGCCCCACCCGGGATGGATTCGGTGAATAGTACCTTTTTCACTGGGTGGCCATTTTGGGTGAACGATTAGTCTATCTCGTGCGTTTTTAGAGGGGATCACACTGGTGTGCCCCACTTGAAAAGTTACAGAATTGTTGTGTGGTCCCCACACAGGTTGGACAAGGTGAATAGTACCTTTTTCACCGAGTGTCCAGTTCGGGGGAGTGAATAACCTATCCTGCGTGTTTTTCTGCGTCGATCGCGATGGTGACCTTGGTGTCATCCTAGGAGGTGTGCAGTGTGGCATTTTTGCGAGTCACTCGGGTTAGTGACGTGTGGACCAGCAGGGGTTGAGGGTACTCCCTTGGTTCGTTCCTATAAGAGTTCGTGTGGAATCTCAACCTTAGTATAGGTTTGTGATCCTCTCTGTAGGATTTTTAATCTGTTAGAGTTGTGGCATCACTCTGGTGGGCCCGGAGTGGGATCCTCTAGCATCGTTTCCCTAGCTCAGGTTCTTGGTATCGCTGAGACCATATCTCCACGACGGCAATCCCCTATCTAGCAGGTTAACCCCATATGGTTTGTGGCATCATCAGGAGGATGATCCTCTACACAGTGGGCCATGCTCAATAGGGTTGTGTCATCGGTAGGTATACGATCATCTACTCAACAGGAGGAATATAGTAGGGTTTGCGGCATCATTGGTTATATGATCCCCTACATAGCACGTGGTTTCGGTAGGGTTTGCGGCATCATCAGTTCGATCCCCTATGGTGTGAGATGTACCAGATAGGGTTTCGTTATCATCGTGACCATTGTAACATGGGCTTTGATCCTCTATCTAAGTGATGTGAATATTTGGAATGCCAAATTGGGTTGTGGTATCCCCTAGAGGATTCTGGGAGAGATCCCCTATCTGAGAGATCTATAGGTACCAAATCGGGTTGTGGTATCCCCCATCAGATCCTAGGAGAAATCCCCTATCTGTGAGATCTTCGTATACTAGTGTGGGTTCTGGTATCCCCTAGCGGACCCTAGGAGTGATTCCTTATCCGAGGAGTTTATTGGTTTAGCTGTTTCAGTGTGGTCACCTCAGTGACGTTATCCGATGAGTGTGATTTCCCGGGTGAGCATTTGAGATGGTTGTGTGGACCCGATGGAGTGTTTCTATTGGACGATTGTCATCTGGGATGATGGTGATCAGGGAGTGTGATCTCCTAGTTGTGAATCGTGGCTGGTGATGAGGTCGGTACCTCTTGTGGATTGGTGTGAGAATTGAGTATATCTGGATGTTTCTGGTTTATGTATGAGCGTATATCTGAGCATATGTTCAAGGTGTATGTATGGGAATACGCATGGATTGATCTAACTAGTTTTTTTTTACTGAGGATGGTCACGATATGGAGTTTTTCTATCGTCTGGGTTCCCACTGGCTGGGATGAGTGGATTGTTGCCTTTTAGTTGCTCTCTTTTGTTTTGGGTTTTTCGGGTGCCTACTGAGTATGTTTATACTCACCCCTGCATGGGATTTTCCCACACATGTTTGTGTCCTTTTCATACCACAGGACTTTCGACGGAGTCCCAGAAGGACCCGGAGTAGGCGGAGCTGAGTGAGAGAGAATGACCGGGGTGTTTACAGGTGCGGTGCTGAGGGAGCTTTCCAGCAGGTGTTTGTGGCAGCGTTCCCCTTCTTTAGAGCAGGTTTGATAAGCTTTGTAGTTTCTTTTGGTAGGCCCTTTTTTTCCCTTTTTGTACTTATTTTTTACTCTGTTTTAGGGATAGTTGTATGCATGAATTTTCTTTTCAGTTTATATATATCTTCATTGTTGCATAGAGGTGTATGTGGGTGCGTGTGTATAGGTACCTTAGGCTAATGTCTCCCATGTCTGTGATAGCCTACTTGGTGTTGGACGCCAGCCCCTGGCCTATTGGAGGTGGGCTTGGGGTGTCGTGGATCGATCCCCATTGGGTCGAGTCATGACAGAGTGGTATCAGAGGTGGTTCCACCTTTGGGATCTCAGAGCGTAGCCGGTCTAGCTGTGACTTTGATTTGGGTTGCATACCAGTAGTGTTAGGATGTTTCGAGTTCAGATTTCAGGCCAGGGACTCCAGTGTTGGTGCAGCGGCCGACGTATCCATACCCCAGGACTCTAATAACCTGCCTTTTAACTTGAGACATTCATACACTGGTCGCAGGGACATAATGGTACATGTATTATATAGGACTGGGTTTTGGGTTTTCCTTTTCCTTCTTGCGCCATCTCTCTAGATATACTATTTGACCATGGTGTGTCTTGATTGTATTTCAGGATGCCTCCATGATGACAGCAAGCGAGGGTTCCACAGTATGATTGTGGTGACAATCCACCCCATGTAGAGGCTGTGGACCAGGGTGCAGGTTCTGAGGTTGCACCTCCAGGTGGTCTGCCAGTTGATCTGCCACCTGTCGAGCAGCTGGTTGTGCTGGCAGTGCAGGACGAGGTGGCGCACAGGCTGAGTGCGCTGCATGAGTTCTAGAGGTAGCGACCTCTGAGGTTCCAGGGTGATCCAGACCCCCAGGAAGTTGATGAATAGCTCTAAGCAGTCACCCATGTTTTCCGCCTAGCGAGGACACCTCCAGATCATATGGTGGTCCTAGCGGCAAGCCTTCTGCATGGTTCGGTCGGGTGATGGTGGATTTTGGTGACTCAGCCCCATGATGAGGAGATGCTCACGTGGGCAGAGTTTGAGCGTCTCTTCAAGGAAGAGTTTTATCCAGTAACGCTGTGGTCAGTGTGAATCCAGGAGCACCTACAGCTTTGGAAAGAGATCATGACCATGTTGGAGTACTCATCGAGTTTTACAGACCTTTCACACTACTCCCTGGATATGGTTCGAGACCCGTTATTTAGGGCTTGGACCTTCGATCAGGGCCTACGCAGGGACATCCGGGAAAGGTCTGGTTTCTTTGTGTTTTCCCACATACACTGGAGTGCTGGAGCGAGCATTGGTGGTGGAGAGATTTCTGGCTGAGCAGATCCCGCATGTTAGTGCTGGGCACGCGAGAGCTGAGACCTCGTCAGTTGGATCAGCATCTGGTAGCTGACAACAAACTCAGGGGCCCGGGTGTGGGTGACGTTTCAAGAGGCGACCCCAGGATGGAGGATTTGAGGCTTAGGGCTCACAGGACTCTCAATTCAGTTTTGGTCAGCTGTAGGAGAGGTGGTGTTACGCTTGCAACAGTCAGGGACATCTTGAGAAAGATTTTCTGACCCGACGTGTTGCTGAGAGGGAGTCGGTCGATGGACCGCCTTGGCAGAGGCAGCGACTCGAGCAAGAAGGTCTGCAGGGCGGCGGACGTGGCGACAGAGTTGGTGCAGCAGTAGGGAGTGGTAGGTGGTATCAGTTACCACCACCCCCACCCCCAGGAGGTCCACACCAAGCTCGGGGAGCTTGTGGGAGAGGGCAAGGACAGCTGAATGCCCTAGAGCCTATGGACCCAGAGGCTTCATGGTTGGATAGATGTACACCTTGTGTCCTTTCTAATTTTTGCAGTAGTTTGATAGACACTGTGTAGCAGTACTCTTCCCTTATGTTTCTTTCTCGAGTTTTGTTTAGGGAGTTGGTAAGACTCAGTGTGAGTTTTGTTCGGCGTGCTTCGAATGCATGATGAAGAGGGATCCTTCCCCAACTGAGACGCATTTTTGTGACGCGATTAAAATCATGAGGTTGAGTCAATGCCTCCCAAAGCGGATAGTGTTGAGGTGTGGTGGATGAGTCCCTCTGACTTATGTGTTTAGGCATGGGTGTTTGTTGGCAAACTCATTGGTGTGGGAGACCCAGTTGAGAGTCCTATAGCTTTCCTTTTACTTATGGATTTTCAGGGATGAAAAGTTCTAAGGGGGAGAGGATGTACCAACTTAGGTTTTGGCCCTGACAGACTTTGGAATATTTATACGAATAATTCCGGAGCTAGCTGCGAAGACAGCGTGTGATTCCGAGGCCCATTGTGCCCAGAATTAATTTTTATAAAAATATTAAGTACTTTTATACTATGGATGTGATGGGGATGCGATATCTCTTAAACGGTAGCTTAGAACCAGAATCTGAGGGCACAGTTACGTATGGAGTGTGTTTTTTACCCTAGGAGTGGTGTAAACTTTGCAGGTGCCGGTCTGCGGTGCGAAAAGCCACCAGGGGAATTTTCGTAAATAAATAGAAAAGTCCATTTATGAGCGTCGACTTGAATAAATTCTGAACGGAGTCTCAGATCAAAAATATGAGCCTTCTGTTGCACTCAAAACGGCACATTTACCCTAGGGGTGACATAACTTGCTCCGTGTCGGGAGGTTCAGTCAGGGTGGAAAATTAAATGATTTCTTTAAATAGAAAAAAAAAGAAATCAAGGGGAACTATTCCCATCCCACCTATGCCGCACGTAACCCCTCCCATTCTTTGCCCGTTCTTCGCCAAATCGAGCTCCGAGAGTCCTTTTTTAGCGACGTTCATTTGAGGATCCATATTCAGGGCGTTGCGGGCGCCGTTCTGCACCCAAAACATCGGCGATCCGCCAACAGGTATGCGTTTTATGTTATGAAAATATTGGATCCCAAATTTCTGTGTTTTTCTCTATTTTGAACCTGTAGATGGGTAGATCGGGTCCCAGGGGGAGCGTAGATGCTTCCGGATCTGTGTTTGGACTTACGAGGTGCCTTTGGCAGACCTTGGAAGGTCCGCCGGTGCAGTACCGGTGCGGCGGTGCCAGCGGCGGCCAGCGGCAGAGCCGGCAAGGGCGGCCCGCGGCGGTGGGCTGCGTTTCAAATAAAGAGAGTAGTGACAGCGGCGGTCCGGTGTGAATCACCGGTGACCCCCCGGTGGGGGGTCGGCTGCTTGACCTCACACGTGCCACGCCGTGGTGGCGCGGTCCGCCGGCTGGTGCTGCCGGCGGTGGTCGGGTCAGCCAGCGTGGGTCGGCCTAGTTTGGTACACTGGGGTTTTTAAACCCCCGTTTCCTGCCCTCTAAATGTTTGATTCACACACCGTCTGCGGCGGTGTGACCCTGGGGACGAGGCAAACCCTCTGGTTTGGGTTGGAGGGTTTAAAGGTTCAGTATCGTGGCCCGGGAGTTAGAAACGTCATATAAAATAATAGTATTTTATTATTTTACGACTTCGGGTCGTTGTAACTTCTACCTGGAGCGTCTGAATGACGTGTCATCAGTGGCGTTGACACCCTGATGGTACGACGGAATTTTTGAGATGGTTTTCGGGTGTTGGGACTAAGAATAGGGTGTAGGCCCCATGAGGCCGGATTTTTGGCATTTTCAGAGAAACACAACTCTCCCGCCAGGTGTCCGTTTGGGACATTTGAGCAGTCGATCCTACGTATTTTTCTGAGGGGATCACAACAGTGTGATCCGCTCGATGAGTATCGGGATCGTGGCATTGGCCCCATTCGGGTAGGCTCTGATGAATAGTACCTTTTTCATCGAGTGGTCGTTTTGGGTGAATGAGTAGTCTATCTCGTGTGTTTCTCTGAGGGGATCGCACTGGTGTACCCCTCTCGAAGAGTTACGGGATCGTGGTGTGGACCCCATAGGGGCTGGCCAAGGTGAATAGTGCCTTTTTCACTGGTTTTCCGGTTCGGGCGAGTGAATAGTCTATCCTTTGTGTTTTTCCGTGTGGATCGTGATGGTGACCTCGGTGTCAGCCTAGGAGGTGTACAATGTGGCGTTGTTGCGAGTCGCTTGGGTTAGCGACGTGTGGACCAGTAGGGGTTGAGGGTACTCCATTAGTTCATTCCTACGAGGGTTCGTGCGACATCACAACCTTAGTATAGGTTTGTGATCCTATATGTAGGATGTTTAATCTATTATAGTTGTGGCATCCCTCCGATGGGCCCGGAGAGGGATCCTCTAGCATCGTTTCCCTAGCTTGGGTTCTTGGTATCGCTGAGACCGTATCTCCATGGCGGCGATCCCCTATCTAGCAGGATAACCCCGTAGGGTTTGTGGCATCATCGGTAGTATTATCCCCTACGCAGTGGGCCATGCTCAGTAGGGTTATGGAATCATTAGGTATACAATCCCCTACTCTACATGAGGAATATAGTAGGGTTTGCGGCATCGTTGGTTATACGATCCCCTACACAGCGCGCGGTTTCAGTAGGGTTTGCGACATCGTCAGTTCAATCCCCTACAGCATGAGATGTACCAGATAGGTTTTTGGTATCTTCGTGACCATCGTGACATGGGAGATGATCCTCTATCTGAGTGATGTGAATCTGTGGAATGCTAGATTGGGTTGTGGTATCCCCCAGTAGATTATGGGAGCAATCCCTTATCTGAGAGATCTACGGGTACCAGATCGGGTTATGGTATCCCCCAGTAGATCCTAGGAGCGATCCTCTATCTGTGAGATCTTCGTATACCGGTTTGGGTTCTAGTATCCCCTAGAGGACCCTAGGAGTGATCCCCTATCTGAGGAGTTTATTGGTTTAGCTATTTCAGTATGGTTACCTCAGTGATGTTATCTGATGAGTTTGATCTCTCAGGTGAGCATTTGAGATGGTTGTGTAGACCTGATGGAGTGTATCTCTTGGAAGATTGTCATCTGGTATGATGATGATCTTGGAGTGTGATCTCTTGGTTGTGAACAGTGGTTGGTGATGAGGAAGGTAGCTCTTGTGGCTTGGTGAGAGAATTGAGTATATCTGGATGTTTCTGGTTTATGTATTAGCGTATATCTGAGCAGATTTTCAAGGTGTATGTATGGGAATATACCTGGATTGATCTTACTAGTTTTGTTTAGCCAAGGATGGTCACGAGATGGAGTTTCTCTCTCATCTGGGTTCCTTCTGGCTGGGATGAGCGGACGGTTTCCTTTCAGTTGCTCTCTTTTGTTTTGGGTTTTTGGGGTGCCTAATGTTTATGTTTATAATCACCCCTGCACGGGATTTTCCCACACATGTTTGTGTCTTGTGCAGATCACATGCCTTTCGATGGAGTCCCAGGAGGACCCAGAGTAGGCGGAGCTGAGTGAGCAAGACTGACCGGGGTGTTTACTGGTGCGGTGTCGAGGGAGTTTTTCAGCGGGTGTTTGTGGCAGTGTTCCCCTTCTTCATAGCAGGTTGGACGTGCTTTGTATTTTTCTTTTGGTGGGCCCTATTTTTTCCTTTTTGTACTTTTTTGTAATCTAGTTGTGGGATAGTTGTATGAATACATTTTCTTTTCAGTTTATATATCTCTACATTGTTTTATAGAGATGTATGTGGGTGCGTGTGTAGAGGTACCTTAGGCTAATGCCTCCCATGTGTGTGATAGCCTACTCAGCGCTGGATTCCAACCCCTGGCCTATTGGAGGTGGGATTGGGGTGTCACGGCTCGAGCCCCGTTGGGTCGGGTCATGACAAAACTAAAATGAATTTGATTATGCATAAATACTATCTAAGACATGGTTAATAACTTAAGTAAATCCACTTAATATTAAAAATCATGTAATAAAGATAATAATTATAAATTTATGAAAAAATGATAAAATCCCAAAATTATATATATTTGGTCGGTATAGCCTACCACTACTTCAGTTAAAATCAAACCATAGTTCAAAGTCCTTTACCAACCAAAGCTAGGGTGATTTAAATTATCGAGGAATTATAACTTGAATTTTTGTAGTGACTTAACTTAGTTCACATAAAGGGTTTACTTACACAGTAGTACTTGGTGTAACTAAGTGGAAAAGGTAGAGGAAATTCAATTTAAGTATTTTAGGATTGGGGGGTCCACTTAATAGATCATGAAAGTGTGATTTAATGTAGTTTTAATATTTAATTCCTACCTAAAACCCTTTAAATTTATTAACCAACCAAATTTGTAGTGATGAGAAGGGGAATATGGATCCTTGACACTATAATATCCAAGAAACATGATATTTTGAAGCCAATATTGTGGGCTTTTGGGTTTTGATAAAACCACTTGAAATATTTCATACCTGTTTACAAGGAAAAATGACCAAACTGCCATTCATTGGTCATGGTGAGAGGGCCAAAAATTATTTAGGATTGGGACACACTTATGTGTGTGGACCATTTCTAGTTAAATCTAGAGGTGGGTATTCTTTCTTCATAATTTTTCTGATAACTTGAGTATATATGGATATGCCTACATGATAAGGTATAAGTCTGAATCCTTTAATAAATTCAAAGAATTCAGAATAAAGTGGAGAATAAACTTGTAAATAAGAAAAATATTCTTTGATCAGATCAAGATGGTGAGCACATTAACTAATAGTATATTGAATTTTTATAAGATTTTGGGATTCTATCTCAACTCACTTCACCTTACACACCATAGTGTAATGGTGATCGTGAAAGGAGGAACTACACCTTGTTTGATATGGTAAGGTCTATGATGAGTCATGTAGATCTTCCATTATCCTTTTGAGGATATCCAATACACACTAATACATACACACTAAATTGATGACCAACTAAAGTGAAAAATAAAATTCCCATTTAGTTATGGAGTGTAAATAAACTTGTTTCATCACATACACATGTATGGGGTTATGAGGTGTTTGATAAGAAATTATCTGGAAACAAAATAGCACCCTGGGGAACAAGGTGTATCATTATAATGAATACCAAGGAAACAAAGTGATAATACATATACAACCCCTCAAACTAGAAATTGATTGTCTATAGACTAGCTGTCATTATTTAGAGGGTCACTCCATAAAAAGGATAGTTTTTCAGGTCTTGCACTCTAATTTTTCCCTTGATATTGGGACTTATCTTATTTTGTCACTGGTCGGCAATTACACTCTAAGGATTCCTTTGTGACCTGCTTGCCTGCCTAGAATGCATCTATTGTCCACTTTCCCTGATATATAAAAGAGTATCTTACTGAAATATCCAAAGACAATGCAATGATCCATTTGGTCTTTATAAAGGTATTTTCATAACCTAGGTGGCATATCTGAAGGTTTTCACATGATCTATGTTGACTTGTCCATAATACATCACAAGATACAGGTGGTTTATCATGGAATTCATCGCATGACCTAGCTATATTGTCTAGAGGGTTTCAAAAGTTCTAGATGACTTGACCTAATGTCATTTTCAAGATTTGGCTTATCACAAATGGAAGTTGTTGTAGGAGTCAATATGACATGTCTTAAAGTGTGTCACGTGTCTTGGATAACATCCCCGGAGGGCATCAAGAGACTTGGACAACATGTCTGGAGGGTATCATGAGTCTTAGATGACTTTCCTAGAGGGTGTTGCAAGGGCTTATTTGACATTAATAGATGCATTCATTAGACATTTATGACATGAGAAAATTCCATTATACAAGTCAGGATATGTATATAAAGGACACAATGAGGCTCGAAAGACAAGTCGAGATGGTTTCACGTGAATAAAATGGCATACCTAGGGAGAACCATGTGACTTGATCTGACTTGTTTAGAAGACTTCACATGTCATGGGTGGAATACTAGAGGAGCATTGAATGATTTGGGTGACATATCCCTATGTTAGCTTATGTCTTGGGTGACTTACACGAAGCATGTGAGGGTCAACAAACATGTTTTTTTGCTTAATACTTCCACCTTTAGTCTTTGTTCTCACCCTTATCTTGAGAATGTCTTAGATTTATTTAGTATTGATTTAGTTTTAGCCTCTCATGATCCAGAATATGTGAGATATGTTTTTTCACACATCTTACTAGAAGTCCTTCATGTGATTTATGCATGATCGCATGAAGTGCTTTATGTATGGAGCATGATTTCTTAAACAGTTCACTGATATATTACCTGATATAAGAATTTCTAGTTGTGATATCACCCTTTACAAGAAATCTTCTCTAGTGTTTGGGTGTGATAATGCACCTGTATGTGAAAAATAAAACCCTTTTCTTTGAGTCTAGAGTGGGGGATTTATATGTATCTACACTCATATTTCTCGTCAGGTTGCATGGCATATCTGGAATATATCTAGGCTAGAGTTAGTGAAGGGGTCTGCCACTATGCGTCTTTGTGATCCTTTTCTGTGGATTTATCTTAGGGAGTCACCTGATTTTTAGTGATCTTGATTCCCTCTTGTCAATTCCTCCATTATTGTATTATTTCTCATTAATGGGAAATTTTTTATTATTTGGGTTTGCTGAAGGAATTATATATTATCATATTGACATGTGTAAGGGCATTTTATAGATCAAAGTTTCTATTGAAAGGCCTTCATGAGATGCTCAATTAATTTACTGGGATATTTCGTGAGGCAAGGGTGGCTTGTCTAGGGTCTTTGAGAGATCAGGTTGGCTTGTACATGTGTCTTGTGGGACCGCACTATGGAATTCCTTAACATGTTACAGGCATTTTACGACCAATAGAGGCTTCCAAATCCTACTTATTTTATTTCCTTTGTTTTATTTTATGAAGTTTGGGGAGTCATGTGAGATTACATGAGTAATTTCAAAGACAATAAATCTATTTTTTAAAGATTTATCACTTGACCAACAGGGGTCCTATGTGTATTTGTGAGAATTTCATGGAAACATTCATCCATTTTTTCTAAGGTAAAGGGAAGCACATAGTTGTGTGGACACACCAAGGCTTTCCATGTGATGAGGTTGACAAGATAAAGGGATTTCTCAAGATGAGGTAGGCACGTCTCCAAGGACTCACAGTGTCTTGCAGATCGTTGGGGGAACATCATGTAATATTTAGGACCATGAGTAGTTCCCATCTACTCCCCTTTTATTTCCTTTGTTTTTTTTAAAAAAAATGTTTGGGTGTTATGAATTTTTTTTGGATATTGTGAAGGAAAATTATCCTACCCATTAGTGATATGTCACATGAACATTACAGTCGCTAGGGGTATCCACCTTTTAGAAACATTCTCTCCCATTTTCAGAGGATGTTTGGTTGGATTGTTAGATGCTTGCTGATGAAAAACTGCATAGCCTAGGGGAGAATACCTGACTACTGGTACATGATCACTAGTTCTTTGGAGATCCTTTGCAAGATCAGGAATATTTGTTGAAAGGGGTTCCATGGGATCTACTGCGGGTTATCAACCATGTGTGGATTCCTTTCATGATCTTATGATGGTCATGTGGTCATGATTCCCCTTAGGGTGATTCACAAATACCTTGATGATTCAGGAGATGTGCATGGTACTACTGGTTCATGTATTTAATTTGATATGATTTTATTTCATCTGTCTTTCATATCCCACTTAATCTTATTCGGATGGATTTTGGTTCCCATTAATCTTCCCCAGCTGCTTCCAATCAAAGGGTCATGATTTCTAGGAATATCAATGTTGATCCTCAATATCATGTGTATATTAATAATGAGAGATTTTAGAGGTTCTTGTAATCTAATATTTAAGACCGTCCTTTATCTCAATGAATTCCTCTATAAGGGTTTGGTTTTCTAGATGATGATCACATCCCTCGTCTAAACTCTAATTTTCCATTTCGATGGGTGTCAGCTTCTCTCAATTATTTCCAAATGACAATTTACAAGAATGGTTGACTAATCACATATTTTTCTCAGAAATTATCTTACATATTGGAAATATATCCCTTAGGTCCAGATGGTTGTGACTTTTCTGATAAACCCACTAATCAATGTTATTCGAGTATATGTCTTCTTACCTAACCAATACTGGCACTAGATGGGGTTTGAAGTGGGATATCCATCCCAATGGTAATTTCTATTATTAATGGGAATTGCCCTTTTTTCTTAGGGAAATCTGTATTGAGTTTTCTAATAAACTATACAAATTTCATCTTTACGAAGCTATGTGGATTTCCCATATAATTATTTAGCACCATAATGACTTTATTCAAGATATTATTTGACGTTGGTGCCTTGGCACCAACACATTCCATCTTCCCCATGGTGAAGTGGGTATCATCCTATGGGATATCTACCAACTGTGTGGTATTCCCCCTCTTGGGGAGATGTATAATTAATTCATCCCTACTATAGATGTCTAGGATGATATTTTGTAGACCTTAATTTTGGTGAGGGAGATGGTTGTTATTGTAAAGGAGAATTTGAAGAAGGACCTGACAATGAATTCAATCATTTATTTCATATATTTGATCAATATCTTTCTTTTAGACAAGCCAACTATTATACCTCCTCATCGGTGCCCTTATCAGCAACTTTGCAAAGGAACTGGATCATATTGGGATATCTTGGAATATGCGGATTATACCACATGGGGTTACTGAATGAATTCATAGATATCTCCAGACCTCAGGTTGGCAGACTTTATAGCCTTATTTTTGAATGGGTGGTTTTTTCCGGCTGGGAACATGTGCTCAAGGATCCGAGGTAGTACATTGATGATGGCGACCTTACTTGCGGAAGAATGGAATCTCAATTTGGTAGCACCAATCCTTTCTTGCCTTTACTAGATTTTGGGACATATTCAACAATTATCACCCCTCAAAGGATTAGCGGTCCTATCCAATTTCTATTTGACTATATAGGGGATCACTTTCATTGTCATGAATATTACATTGCCACCTAAATCCCCAATGCTTCATCACCACCCAGAATGTTGAATATATCTGGGGTTGGGGATATTTTATTGAGACTCACTAAGGTTAAATACATGATAAAACAATATAAAATATTCAATTTTATTCCTTTTCATGCATCGACATGACCAATTATCGATAACAAAAGCATTTCTCTTGATGAAAGGTCATATATGATCTCTCTCCAAGACAGAGTTCTCTTAGCCAGAGTGGAAGAGCTAGTGATCTACAAACCATATTCCCCTTATAAAATCGATATTCATTTTGGCAGTATTCAAAGGGTCTCCCCTATTTATTTGGTCAACATTTGAGGGGAGCAATATCCAAGAGTCATTCAATAATTTTGAAAGATGTTGGCATGTGAAGATACTGATGCTGAGATCATACTTCCACCTATTGAAGCTTCCATTTTTCTTACCCAAGATAATGCTCATCCTTGGGTAATAGATTACGTAGGTTGTGTGATAAAACATTTGATTTGTCATGTAGATATACATTTTTCCTCCCCAACCCCATTTTTAGTGGTGGTGATGGAGTTGATCAAATATTTGTGTGAGATGTCAATAAAGAGACCTCGTTCGAGTGATGACTATTCTAATGGTGAAACAGAATCTATTGAGGATGTTAATCCTCTAAACTGGGTATGGATTATACACCTATTGAGATAATGGAATATTTGGCTTCTCCTCTTATTTTTGTATTGGTTCAACCAGTTAGTCATCCTCCTGTCATGCCTACCTCATCGGTTGTAAAGGCTCAATAATAATGTAGGATGATCTAGAAATAGATTCATTCCTTGATCAATAAGAACCCCATGGATGTATTCCTCCATAAATGGAAATGACTTCACCATTTATTTAATGAATATAATAGCTTAGTCCCTTCCATGGAGACAATATGACTCTTTTGTGAAAGTTTAGTTACCCATTTGTTTCACATCCATATAACACCTTTCTATGTGTAATGGAATTCATTAGAGTGAACCATATAAAATTACCGTGACTTAAATGAATTAATATAATGGAGAAATGCGCTTAGACTTGTCACACTAATGAAAGAAAAGTCTTGAACCGAATGAACCCTTTAAATCATATGACTATTACACAACATGATTAATTAAATGAATCTAATGTAAGGTACCTAATTGTATATGGACCCTGAAATCATTATAGGAGTGGCTAGACTCGATTTGGCTTTTGGTTTCCTAAGGTAATTCCTTGATCACTCATGGATTCCACTTTGATTCAAGGATTCATGTTGCCTTGGTTGAGACCCACCTTGGAACACGATTCTAGTCTATTAGTGGATTCTCGGTATAACATTGTAGGATCCCTCTTTTACTATTATAAGATGTCTTAGATACACCCCTCATATCCATCATGGATTTTATGGACATGAGGTGCCTTCGTTGCATCCTTGGGTCTGGTTATAGCTTATCTCATTTTACCTTGGAATTATTCCATGGACTCAGTTAGATAATCACAATTATGGAATTCCTTGGATGATGCTCCTTGGATTAAACTCTTACCCCTTAGCCAGGCTATAATTACTATTGAGTTGGTAACCCTTCAGGTCTAGGTTTCCTTACTTATAACCTTAGAAACTTTTAATTATTTTAATAATCTTAATTTCTTTGTTACACACTGTAACCTCTACTATTACTATCATGAGGTGATAAAAATACTAGATATGCCTCACATGAGTTAATTATACAAACCAGAACTTATTTAATAAATTAATTGGTCACATGTTCTGACACCGGCCAAGGGATAAAGCAGGTACTTGGGTATTTACATTACTGTACTACTTTAATTTTTTATATTCATTCTTTCACACTTTTTCAGTGTATATTAGATGAATAGGATGTTATAGACACCATTGGTGGTGGCATACTGAGATTTATCTCACACCCTATCCGAATACCATTAGTACCCGAAATGTATGTAGGTGTTGACAAAGGGAAGCATACTACTTTAGACACTTGATTTATTTCTTGAATTATGATGGACCTAGTAGTAGATGACCAAGCTGGAGCTCAGGATACTTGGGATAGTTTTTGGATTGCTTTTTTCTACTTTTTATATCATGTGTTGTATGCTACGATGTATCCATGTTTTCCAATTTTATTGACACATAAAATATTATCATCAACTTTTGTATATTTATATCAGTTTATCCTATTGTATTATTATTCATGTATTCTTATTCTAGGTGTTCTTTTTATTATAAAATTGTTTTCTCTACTTATCTCATGTTATATTATATTCAACTGTTGTGCTGCACTCTAGTAGCGAGGGCATAATCTCCCCATAGACACATTTTCAGGCCCTCACTGCTAGTCGGTAGTCTCTGGAATTTGGGGAGATAAATTTGAGCCAATGTGTCCAACTAGGATTGAGGAACCTTTAGTGGAATCTAGGTCTAAGATGTCACATCCCTATTCTTATTGTTCCTAGAATTAGAATTTCCTCCTATTCCTATGTATAAAAACATACTTACTCTAGAATAATTCATAGTAATATACCTTTTTTCCATCATCAATCTATTAATGATATCTATATAATTATTAATAGAAATTAAAAATATCTTAGAATAAATTTCTAGTTGTAGTCATGACTTGAAAATGTGTGAATTCAAGGAATCTCTAGTAGATACTTCTATATGAGTATAAAATTATGTAATCGATAGATTATCTTCATTAAGAGAAAATAAATTTTTATTTTTTTCTATCATTAAGATGTAAGGGTATTTTTTTGTTAAAAAAGCATTCAAATCTTTACCATGCAACAATGGAGTCAAATTTACCTTAGACAACTAAATCCATCCATCGGAATGTAATATCCTCCATCATGTACACTTCTAACATCACCTTTAGATCAGGCGGGGTTCTAAGGATATAAAATATCTATTTCATTCTATTAATCCATGATTCTAACATTTTAGGTTTTGAATTCCCCTAAAATATTACTGGATTCTATTTCTGAAATAGAATTCAATGAACCGCTTATTGTGGTTTATCATTTTGATTTTCCCTTTCAATGGATTGAAAATTTTATAAAATTCTCTAAACAAGCTGTTCATTCACTTATGGTTTAGGTCTAACCATATTTTATGTGGCCTATTCTAGTAGTTTTATAAGTTGTCTAACTAGTTCCATATATATAAATATAGGACAAAAACTTATTGTTTCATTACTTATTAATAAACCGAAGCCTCAGAATATTCCAAATCATCAATAGTGACAATCTTTGTAACCAATTTATTGAAATAATTAAACATAACATGAACAATTTAGTCTAAGTGGGAAGTTTCATTACTAATGCATGATATACAACACTCATCAGATAAACCCATGATAATGAAATTAGAACACTCCTATAAGTCTTCTAAAATAATTTTTATACCCAAACCGCATTGGTTACTTAATATTTAGTATAAATGGGTTAACTTATTCTTTTTATGCTATAAATTTCATGTTCTAACATTTTCTAGACTCTTTGTATCATCCCAAAATGATACCATTTATAACATCCTGATCCTACCCATTATCTTGGAAAGAGTTGAGGCACTACTAATATTCCTCCAATACCATTTATATCATCCTAACCCTAACCATTGGTATAGAAAGATTTGAGGTGCCACTAACCTTAGGTGGTGTACCCAAGACACCACATGATTGAAATAAATGCCAAGGTCTTACTAGAACGTTGGGGGATGTTTTACCCTATAAACAACCATAACCTATCAATACTAAATAAAAACATATAAACCAACCTATATGATGCATGGATTATAACCAATAAATCTCAAGAGAAATAAAAAAACCATCAATATCAGAGTAATATAAAAAAAGTAAAAAAGAACAACAAGATACTAAAATAAGGCATGACTAAGTACCAAGGTGTAACCACTCCATACTTGGCTAAAAAGACAAACTTCAAAGTTCCAAATCTAGTCAGTAATATCACATGGAATCACTAGAGAAATACAAAAATATTCTCCTTTCCTGAATCATAGAAAATTACATCTACATACACATAAAAGTGCATATACAGGGGATAAGTAATCATACCAAGTAGGAAATCCTCTAGAATATTCCAACAATTTCCACTAGGAAAAGGTCATGTTGTCTCATAGTTAAAAATATAATTTAAAATATAAGTGGAACATCAAGGTAGTTTCCCAATATTAAACAATTTAAATTTAAATATAGAAACAATTTATAATTTAATTCCACTTGGAATACCCAATAAAATCTATCAACTAACACACACTTGATTCCAGGTGTCAGTCCCATACTCATTAGTAATTACTCATCAATCAACTAAGTTATCACTATGTTACCATTTTCTAAGAACCTCTAGTATGGCACCTTACACGAAGTCCATAATAGAAATTCCACATCCAATGTGATGATGGAAACACACCACCCACATATTCAAATCTATAATATCAATTTATTACTTCAATAAACAATTATTTTTAAATAATTACATCAAACACCATGAATACATCATATATAATTCCTGATTTAAAACATAAAATTTTATTTTTAAAAAACCATTCAAATCCAAGATTTCTAGTTAGTCAAGAAAAGGGTTTTCCATCAAGAAATCAACATGAGTTTTAATTTATATTCATATTAATTGATTTAAATATGTAATAATTTATGTTTTAAAACAATTTTATAAGAAATATAATCCTTCTAAATCACAATGGGTGACGAATCCAAATAATAGAATAACAAAATATCTAGATCTGGGATGAAGATTCCATTACTTCAAAAGATCCAACCAAGATCTTATAAAAAAATTCATAAACCATAGATCTATCCACAATAGATCATATATAATGTTCAGTGTGAGAGGAGATGAGGATATTTATAGATAAATAATGAAAAAATATTTATACCACCAATTATAGAGATCTAACACACTTAGAGTCATCAAAATAGGCTTCTGAATCAAAGGGAGTCATAAAAGATGCGTAGAAGGGGACTAGAGTTTGAGATCTATGTGATAGAGTTAAAAATTAGGGTTTAAAGGGTATTTTTTTAGATTTAATATTAATGTGAAATTAATTCTTGTCATATAGTAAGGTTACATGTCTTAACAAATCATGTTCCAATCATGTGACTGCTATGGACATCACCTAGTGGACCGCATTTTTTTTCCATACAATTTGAAAAACTGTGTTTCAACTGTGTGATTCTACTACCCCAAAACATCTATTTCATAAGTTTTGTCCAAACTATGCACCAGTTGTATACCTTCCTAGTGAATCTCTGAATTTCTGGCATGGTTTCCAAGAGAAGGTTCATGGTTTCCCCTAACTATTCCCAGATCATACACTCATAAAAATAACACACTAAAACCATCCAAAACACATGAAACTCAACCAAAAAATTATATAACTTTAAAATAAATAATAATAACGAGAAGTACCTCAAAAAAAGGGTTATGAAATTTGAAATTGGGATAAAATTTTGGAGTATAATATGATTATTATGACATTTTATCCATTTGTATGTCATATTATCCTCATTGGAACACCTAGAAATATTATAGAAATAACTATTAAGGACATTGACCTCCTTAAAATTTGATAAGAATTACTCTTTATCATTTTTACTCATCATGTACTATGAAGAAGGCATGTATTCCATGTCACCCTCATCCAACTATAAATGTAAATATTTTCTCAATCCAATTTCTTGAAAATAAAATTGATCATTGGTATTGTCCTTTGATTTCCCCTAGAAACCCAAAATGGTTCATAGAATATCTTAACACACATTTTTCTAAATGTTCATCAGATCTCAATAATTACTTAAAATATTATATTTCCAATAAGGAAATTCAAATAAAATACTATGCTTCTTTGAATTATAATTACATTGTCTGTTTTCGATTTGAATGTATGGAAATGTAGAATCTAATAAATCCTAAAAATCACACACTCTATGAGTGTTTTCTCAGTCAAATTGTGCTATAATTTAAACTTTATACGTTATTTATTATTCCATGACATTATATTTTTTCACATTAATAAACACACATTATTTTCTGAAATTGTGAATTTGAGGAAGAAAGGTCTACGAACAAGGTATATCCACTTCCAATAGTTCTTAATACATGTTGATTTCTTACTTTTATTGCAATAAGGGTAGGAAAATTATTCTTTCTTAATCTAACCTAATAAGTTAACATATGTTGGGAAGTCATTAATTATTCATAACAAAGAGACCCATAATTTAAACATTTAATTGGTTGATTAATCAAAATTCATTACACCATAGGTTATAATTCTTGCTACTCACCAGTCAATAGTTGCATATAAACATAAATTTTATCACTTTGTCATCCTGGTCAATAAATAAGAGTACAAATTAAAAAAATGATTGCTTCACACATATCCATGGGGGGAGGTCTCATGGAACCAACACTACTAGACATATACTCTATATTTCACCAACCATATACTTGAATGATTTAAGACCATTTACTACCAAACCTAGTCAATCATTAAAACTATCCAAATAAAATTTTTAGTGTCATTAATCAAACACCTTCCATGAAAAATAATATTTTGGGTGAGTTATTTTATTAGCCTCTTTGTTTCTCTTTGAATGAAATGTCATTAGTTTAGGAATTTAATGTGACATGAATAATCTCTTCAACCTTGGTTTTAGTGGAAAAGTAAAACATATTCTTAGAAGCAATTTATTTCCCATAGTTCAAGTTCCTAATAGGAAGAATTTTTTGACCATGATTAATCTTGTTATCCTTTCACCTTAATGAACAATAAAAAGTACAAGTACTGAGATAAACATTCTATTTTTAGGTAATATACACTTTTTATAATACACAAAAATTATTTCATATATGAAACCTAGGTTATCGATCAACTTATTAACTTGGTAGTAAAACTCCAAAATATTTACTCCAATAGTGAGAAACTTCTATAATGGTACTAAAAATATATTAAAGGTAGTTTTTGTCCATTAAATCTAGATATTCAACTATAAAAACATAATAATAAATGAATAGTTAATAAATATGGTTCTTCCAGAATATAATTTAGTATGCCCATTGTTATGAATTGAAAAGAATTTAAATGATTCTCTATTTATACAAGAATGAGGATTACTCCCACCAACATCATCATTCAAGATGTTACTCTCTTCAGGTTGAAACTAATGTATCATCTCATTGATAATTACATCTATTAGAAAAATGGATCTTAGATTAACATCTATCAAAATTCTTTTTGATCGGTGATAGGGAACAAAACCTTCTATATGAAATATGCATGTCATATTTTTTTCAAAAAACTATTTGGAAAACGAAATTCCCAAACAGTATCTCATTTGATGAGATGTCTATTTTCACATTTTCTACATGAAAAAATAATAAAATCACTATGAAATCCATTGGTAAAATCAATAAATTATTCAATCCCCTCAAAATAGTAAGAAGAAAATTTATTCGTTAGATCAATAAAGCTCTTATATATATATGTATCTATAGAAGATAATTAATTAAAATAATAAGGTCATGATTAAATCCAAAAAATTTAATAGCAATATATGATAGTTTTTTAAATAAAATTAATAAATTTATATATATAATAGTTTTGATGAAGATAATAATATATAATTTATTGATAATTTATGTTGTTTTTTAATAAAAACAGTAATATATGTAAATATATGGAATTTTTTTTAAATAATGATTGTATATAATTGAATTGAATTTTAAATTTGAAAAAATATCAAATATGATTGTGTTTTTTGAAACAAAACATCATATATTTGTATATATTATGATTAAATATAGTAATATACCATCTTATATACAATTAATATAAAAATATTTTTTATTTATGTTTTATTGAATATAATGTTTAATAAAAGTGTCATATGCATTTCCACATTTATATCAAGCCTTGTATTACTAAAAAATAAATTATAATTGATTTAAAAAATGAAAAGAAATAAATTTATTTAATGTAAAATTTGTCAGAATAGTATTTGGGATGAAATCATGGGTCAGTTTCAATTAGAGGAAAATAATTTAATAATTATATAATTTAATTAGGTTATGAAATTATCAGATAGTGTATAGGATTTATAAACACTAAAAAATGTGGAAGTTTGTTTTTAATATAGATCATGAATTATAATTATTAACTATCTAAGAAAATAAAATTATATAGATAAATGTTCATTGATATAAAAATAAATTTAAAATTTGAACCAAAAAATATTTGTATAATTCAATACATTTTTATAACTAAAATTAGAGGGATAAGGTCAATTTTTTAATATTTAATTATAATTGAGAATGGATAAAAAGAAAATATTTTTTTTACTAACTGAATAATTAAGAGATGAAAAAAAAGGGAAATATCTTGGGGATATAGTTTATTAGCTTATGACATGGGAATAAAATAAGAATGCATATAGTTTATGAAGAATTATTCATCCATTATTTGTTTGTAATTATACCCAATGATATAAAAAATGAATAAAATAAAATATAATGTGCGTTTATTTGTTTTAAGTGGTATTATTTTTATACTCCAATTAAAAATAATTTTTTAATTATGATAGATTTATAAGAACACCATAAAAATATGTAACTCTAAATCCATCTCAAGTATCATAAATTTTAAATTTATACAAATATAAATACACTCAAAATATAATAATATTTAAAAAAAGTTCAAATCATCCACCTTGTTTCATATTATAATCACACCAAAAGTTAAATTTATCCATGATGTTGAAAATTATAATAATACAATTGTGTATAAATCATCCTAGTTTCTCCTTAACATAATCATTCCAAATGTATATAGTGATTTTTTTCCAAACTACTATAAAATTAAAAAACCCTAATTTTTAAAAATCATTCAATCAAAATAATGATTCAAGACATAATTAGTTTTCTATGAAATTTAAAACAAAGGAAAAATAAGGGAAACCAAACGGAAAAGTGAGAGGCATGTTCTGCTTAAGTGAAATGAGAAACACCACTAACTTAAAGGACATGTGGCCAGTAGGTACCATAGGGGGGTGTCGTGGAAGGGGATGAGTGCCTACAAAGGGTAAGATAATATATAGTCAGGGGAGTTGTGTTTTCATTCATAGAGTGATGTTAATGGTTGAGGGAGGGATGTTTGCAGAGTGGGGATATCATCTAGAAGGTGCATGGAGATGGTTCAAATGGGGGAACATGGAAGAATAAGTGGTGGAGGGATAAATAAGGGGGTGTGTAGGGGAAAATTTTGAGGATTTTTTAATTGTATAGAAACTCATATTTGGTGTTTGAAATTGGTAGAAATAGCTACCAAAAAATGATGGTATCCCTATTAAACTAGTGGAAAAGGCCAGATTTCTTATACTGTATATTTAATCACAATATTCCAATCGATACCAAAATAATTACTAAATCACAAATTAATTTCTATTACCTTTATATATTTTCTATTTTCACCATGAAGGTTTCCTGCTGATTAAATGTGACCTTAGAGTATATTTTAAATTTCATTTTATTTTATGATAAATTTAATAGATATAGTATTTTTTATTTTTTATTTTATTTTATTTTATTTGAAAAATTAATTTATGTCTATCCATGAATTATTAATTTTTTTTTTATTTTATGATAGAATTATTTTTTTTCAGAATAATTTTATTGTTTTTATTATGAAAATTCCCTTATGCAGTTATATTTTTAAATCATAAGTTTTAATTATGAGTTATTTTGAACTTTTAAAATTTCTTGGTGGGGGTTTAAATTTTAAAAATATTTTTTTGATAAAAAATTTTAATTTTCCATGATTTAAATTACCTATCATTATTTTTTTCCTCTGGAATTTATTTGATTATTTTTGAGATTTTTATTTTTTTTGTATCTTATTTTTTTGTCTTTATCATTTTTTTGGCATTATTGAGTTTATATTTTATTATTATTCATTCTTTTAAAAGTTGAAATGATCATTATATTATGTGTTGAGAAAACATATAATGCATGATTTTTAAAATATTGATATGTTTTTTTTGTGTACATTATAATTTTATTATAATATGTTTTAAATATTAGTTATAAGATAACATGTGTTATACTTAAATTATTTATTTTAATTCATTCAGAATATATGTTGTTTATTTATTTTTTCATAAAAATCATGTATTCTATTATATTTGGCTCAGATTGTTTTGTCAATTTAAAAATTTATCTTTTACATTTTTTTAATTTTTTTATTATCAATATTAAAACATATGTTACCTTATGACGTTTAATTAATTTTTTATACAATAATATTGATTATTTTTTATATTAAATTGTTCAAATAAAGTAGATAAAAACACATGAGTTGTCTATATTATCTATATTTTCTATAATATGAATACATGTGTCCTAACCCAACCCCATTAGGATTACCCATGAGTTGAAAATGAGATTTATGTGACCTTTGAAACTTGCATCCAATAATCTATAGGTTAGTGACTAGAATGAAGGGTATAAAATAAAATACATTGGATACATTAACCATTTTAAAACTAACCAAAAATATAATAAATAACCATAACCACATGCATGAAAACCAATTTCGACATAAATAAGTAAACACATGCACAAGTATGTCATCAAATAAGACAAAATAAAAAGACAATATATCAACTATATGTTGGATATATTCCCTAAAGTCTATATTATATGTGATGATATAAACATTTTTCAGGGTGTGACATGAATTTTTTCAAGGGGTATAATATTTCTCAGTATTAGGATTATGGTAAAATCATGATATATGTTACCATTCTACTACTGATTGAATGATATCGAGTTTACATTTAAATATAAAACAAATGAGTGATCATTCATGAGTCATTAAATGAAGCTAAAAAATAATATGGTTTGTCAAGGGTTATAATAGTTATAACTATAAGAAACATTAACTCATACATTTTATAATTTATAAATTAATACAAGAACACTCTAAGAGCTTTCTTGAGGGATATTTAAAGTGCCACTACCATTGGGATGGTGTGAACTCCTTGTTAAGATAATGGTTGAATCTCTACCTCTGTCAAATCTCTCTTTCTTCATCATATTTTTCCTACCAAGATATTAGTATATCGTTGGTGGAGTTGATTCTTGTTCGAGCATAAAATTATTCAGTTCAACATATGGATACACCATGTTCGAGGGATGTATTTTGGATACATCATTGTGATCATCTGTAATCACATGATGAAGATCATTTTAGTAACATTTATTGGTGAAAGGTACAAGACACATATGTTCATTATTTTATTTACATCATGGTTTCATGTTTTTCCTCATCATGTTCTTGGATTTTGGGTTTCAAATTGCTTCATCTTCATAGATTAATTGTTAATATATTCTTAAAAACCAAACCATGGTATCATATTAAAGGTTAAATAGTAAACTAATTTATATGAACTCTCATAATGAGTAGTGATTAAGTGAAACTCTCGACCCATATGATCTATTACTGATGAAAGCAGTTACATAGACCAAGTGTTGGGGTAATGGAGTGATTTGATTGGTTCATATGGATTTCATGTTATACATGCTCATATGAGGTATGGTGTTCCCATCTACAAGAGTGGTATCTGAGCATTACCATGGATTTTAAATCATAAAATTGTATTAAAAATGAAGAAATATATCAGGTCATATCAGTGTCATAATCTTTATCATTGAAAATTATAGATATTTTTTTCTCTATATGGTCATATGATAAGATATATCAAAGGTCGCTAATTATAGGTTACCATATCCACATGTCATATAATCATTCATAGAATACAATTAATAGTGCCAAAGGTTTTGAAACACCATGATATATCAATCATAAGCTATCATTCAACTTATATATTGAAAAGAAAATGGTATGGAACAAATTTATTTTCTCTATTTTTAAATTACGAATTGAATAGAATGATTTAAAAATTGTTTTTAAATCATATTAAGAGTTTCTTTAGGATATTTATTAATTTATAAAAGTTTTTATAAATTTAATAGTTATAAAATTTTTATAATTAATCAATTAAAAGTTTGTGCAACATTTGATAAATAACTATCCATAATATTAAATGTTAATATTAAAAAATATGATTTTCAAATTTATATGGAATGTATTTTAGTTTAGAAATATATTGTTTATTTAGAAATAGTAAGGGTAAATTATAAGGTGTTTATAAATTTAAAAATAAGTTATAATTATAAAAGTGTTTATTTTTAAATTATGAATTGTTTATAATTTCTAAATATGAATTATTCAAATTAAAAATGCCTTATTTTTAGAATTTATTTAAAATATACAGAGATTAGTTTTGAAAATGGATATGATAAATGTTTAAATAATAATAAATGAGTGATACTTTTTATTATGTAAATTTTTCACATAATAGATTTAGAATAAAAATGTTAATATTTCATTTAATAACACAAATATATATATATATAATTCAATATAATTGAATAATATAAAAGAGTTAATATTTAAAATAAATTTAAAATGTTTATATTTAATTAATTATATATTTTATATAATGCATGACTAAGTTATAAAATTTTTATAACTACTTATATTTATAAATTGTTTATAAATGTTTATATCATGTGTAAATTTATAAATTTTTTTACTTATTTAGTTTATTCAATGGTTTATTCATGAATATGATTATTATATTATGAATTGTGATGTATTAATTAGTTTTAATATTTAAATTGGTTCTATGTTTCAATACATGCATCTAAGGTGTTACTTGCTAGGTATGATAATGGATTTAGTTTTCTTATACTTTAATATGGTCTTGACCATGAGTTGTGTAAAGAGTTACACATCAATTTTATTTGAACATATTGATTTGGTGGAAGGAATATGATTTCAAATGACATCACAAGAATCATATATATATATATATAACAACATGAGATACGATGGTGAGATTAGATCTCCATTAAAATACTAAGCGTTAGATTACTTCCAAAGAGGAACTTATCAAGAAATCGATCATCCAACTTGGTAGGTCATTCCAAATCTATGTTCCCTTGGATTATCTTATATAATGAAAACATGTAATGGGTGACCCTAATAGGATTTGATGCATGTTATTAGTGTTTTCATTGGGTTATACTTAACTAGGATACCCTAATATGATTAGGTTACCTGAGTGACATAGTAGAGATTATCCATATGCTGGATTGGATGAAGTGTTACCCAATTAACTATTTAATGGTTATATATGATATCATTAGAATAATTCCCAACTTAACTAGCTATGTGATAAGAAAATTCTTAATTGACCAAAAGAATAGTGAAATTAAGATCTTGGTTCACTAATAGATATGATAAAATTCAAAAAGGGTTCATTATTTTAATGGTGGAACATATAATAAAATTACATATTAAATATATATAAAACATGATATAAATTGTTTAAAAGATACCACTATAGATATAATGTAATCATCATCATTATAATATTTTACATTGACATAAAGCCTCAAAAATGTGAATCTTATGGTAAGAAACTTCTAGACTGGTTTAAAAACATAAGAATCATTCTTAAGAACAATTTATTAGAGTAAACCCTTACTGATTAACCAACCATTATAATAGTTCAATAATTAGATCTTGTTTCATATGTGAATCATAGAATAATTCACTAAAGTATTCATTAGGGATCCTTTTATTAAATGAATTCATTATATTGGAATAATTCGAAATATTCTAAAAATATAAATGTATTCAATAAATGTTTAACATATTTTCCCAAAGTGTTGAGAAATTATGAGATGATCATGTGATGTCCATGTTTTGATGGTGTTTCGATAGTAAAAGTTGGTAAAACTTCAAACTAGAAGAATAAAAACCAATTGGAAAATGTCACAATGTTTCTTCGAGTAGCTGGTCATGGTCATTGAAACCCAATGGTGAAATTAGGAAGGAGGGATATGTTTCAATAAGATGGTATTATTAATAATACTCAAAGTGGTTTAGAAACTTAATGGTGTATCCATGTCAGTTCATAGTGTTAAATAAATTATTTCTTGTTTTTTATGTGTATACGATACAAAATATATACTTTAAAAATTTTGTGAGAATACATGAGTTCAAAATCAAGGGTTGAATTAATAGAACTTTTTATTTTTATTAAAATAATGAAAAAACTATTAAAAATCATGGAATTGAATACAAAGGACTTTATATTGTTTATATGAATCATAGTAAATTATTTGTGTAATTATATTTTTTTATTATATTATAATAGAAGTTGTTTATCAAAAAAGAGTTGATATGAAAAATATTAGATAATAGATTCAATACACATGGTTTATTATTCATTTGATTCTATAAAATGTTTTTCGAAGAAGATAAGGATAAAAATATTTTATCCAGAATTAAAGTGTGTGTCCATATGTTTGTGAAAATATGGGGGATTCGATTCCACCATCTTTGGTGGAATATTTTAATGAATAATATTATTTTCATGAAAATGATCCAGAAATATAAAATACCCTATATGAAATGGATTCAATGGTTTATTTGTTAAATAAACCTATCAAAATAATATAAGAGTTGTTGACAAACCAAAAATGAGTTTGTGAAGTTTTAATTTAACAAATTAAATATTATACTAGTTAAAATACAAAGTGAATATCACTTTATATTTTAAAAGGTTTGGGTTATGTTGGTAAAAATTTAATGTAAGTAGTTATATGAGTTACCATAAGATATAAATGATTTTTTTGATGGAATAATCTCTAATAAACTACGATTATATTAAAATTATAATGATTTATATGTAAAAAACATATATTATTAACATTATAAGATTTTATGTTGTGAAGTTGAGTAGTTTGAATACTATGTTCAAAGTGTTGAACATTATGAATATGATTCATGGGTATCACCATTATTTAAGAATATATTATTCATAGATTACACTCACCAAAATAGTTTAGTGTGAAATATTTATCAAATGGTAACATTGAGATGTGGTAGGAATTATATAGATTTGTAATGAGTTTAATAAAACCCTTAAATGTGTATCTAACATAAAGATTATATGTAAGTCTATCATATGGTATATGATATAATAAATGTTTATATATGGGTTTTTAATGTTATTGAATGGTTTAATAATATAAAATTTATCATTTTGTACAAAATAATTCTCAATTTTATCATTCTTTAACATTTATTTCACATATACATATATATCATGAATTAAAATGATACTTGACCTCTCAAAGTATGACCTTCAGTTATCCCTAACAAATGTTACTCATGGTGTATTATATGTTGTGAAGTAATATTATGTTTATTATGAGTAAGATTATTATATCGGGATACAATATATGACATTCAGACACAAAATGCGTTTTGTGCACTGGATGACCTCCTAAGTAAATACCACATAGATTTTTATACACTATGAATTTAGTATACTAGGGGATCATGGATCATGGTTTTCTTCCCAATTATTTGAGGTTGGAAAGATACCTAGAATGGGATTTTTTATACTATGATACCTTTCTCACACAATATTTTTGGCCTAGATGATTAGAGGTGGTTTTATATGTTTCTGATCATGTCATTGGTTAGAACTTAATCAAGATGATATTTTTCATCTCATATGATGTGTATGACATATGGTCCATTGATTACGATAGATTGATAAAGTGTACAATCATAACTAGATAGTATATAATATTTTCTTATTTATTAGGTGTGGTGTATATGATGTACTCATCCATAAAGGTGAATGACATTTGATGTATTCATTGGCATATTTAGTCTATACTTAGAAAATTGAGAACATTTGAGTTGGAAATATAGCTGTAGAATCCCCAACCTGAGTTTCCCAAATGGAACCTGAACCAGAGACCAATAGAACTCAGGCATTCCTCCCCATACATCAGACACTTCTAACTCACATAAGGGTTTAAGATGTCATTATGGGGAGAGTATACCCCATAATTATTAAAGAAATAATAATAAAAAAGTATAAGTATAAAAAAACACAACATAAAAGTAGAGTCACAACCAACAATATGTCACCTTCTATAAAAATTAAATATAAAAAATGTCATTAAACCATAAAAATTCAAATAGGATCACCCGTAGGCTGACCACATGGAGATATACTCAATAATATCCACAAGAACCACCAGCCTGACATTAAGGATCCACTTTGTCCTACTCTAAATCCATAATATCCATCCATGAACCATATATACCTTCATCTACTAAAATAAAGATGGTGTACCCCTACCCTTTATTTTTCCATGAGATATAATGTCTTCACATGTCCCGGAGGGCTCATGTAGGGTGAAAGTATGAACTTAGTAGGCCACCACCAATATTGTACTTTGATAAGATCCATACGTATACAAGTGTACAAAAACTGAAATAAATGAAAAAAAAATCACCCCACACAACCCACTCCACACTACTCTTTATCATCCATGGGTGATTCCTTTAGTTGTTACATATAGTGTTGGAGTGGGATGATGTACCCAAAATCTATCATACCAAAAGTACACTTAGCCTTCTGACTAAACCCATACCACATATCATCACAAACCAATTAATAACCAATGTAACCATATCAAGTTAATTATGATTCCTTGAAGGCATTTCCACATATCATATCATAATTTATATAGTTATCCAAACCATTTACAAACCTCCAACTCAACCACCTGAGAAAATCCAAGGCATGAAGTCACCCATCCTTTACTAAGATTAACCCATTGACCTAAACAGATACTATATATACGGAGATCATTCAACTCTGTATTAGTGATATCAATCTCCCTAATAGCCCATGGCCACCTAGGATGAATCCCTCCTCTAAAATAATGGGAAACACCATCACCACTATACTTTTCAATCTACATAGGTTATCGATAAAAATCAATGGTCAGAACTATCTCATAGGCTATGTCCTGTGTAAGATTGACCTTAATGGACTTAACCTCACAATGAGAATCAATCACCAACAACCTATGACCACAACTCAGTGAACCTCCATTTCCAACCATAACAATGGTCAATATCGTCCATATCACATCAAAAAATAATGCAATCCAATTACGAGTAATCAACATCACCAAAATCCACATAGGTTACACCCATCACATTCCTAAGGAACCACATAAACTATCACATTCCAAGGAGAAAAAATTAAATTAAGTGTCATCATGAAAATAATGATTTAAAACTAAGAAACCTAGAAATACAAACCATTCTAGGACAAACCCATCACTTACCACATGATAAAATCTATATGTGTCTCACATGAACAACATAAATCACAAGTGGTTCAATTCCCAGTTGCTCACATGACCTTTCCCAAGATCAATTATCACATGACATATAAAAACTTGTATAGTAAAGGAAATAGACAAGAACCACCTACTTCTTTCTAGAAGTATCATATATTTATAGAATCCTTATCCAATTATACTCTGATAGAAAGAAATTAGATAATATGGTGAAACCCCTTATTTAGGGGAAAATAGATGAAAAATGAAAATTTGGTGAGATATACCAAATATAAACACCCAAAAATATATATCCTTATGCAAGAAAAATCTAAGAACCTACCTTCTCAAATAATAGAAAAGCATTGACAATTTTTTCATGTGGGATAAAAGAGAATAATGAGAGTGGAAATAGTTTATTCCCCCTAGTTGAATGGATGAAATGATTCCAAAACCCTAATTTGATATTTTATTTTATCATTATTTTAAATATTTTCTTTTCTTAAAAAAATGGACATATGGAACATCCTGACCTGAACTATGGATTATAGTCCTTAAAATACCAAGAATAACCTTCAATTCAATACCCTAGTTTACATCATGGCATGACCCTTCACTTTCTGGATGAACCAGTGTAATGAAATAGACCCAGTCAACTAGATGATTCACCCAAGGTGGTCCTCCACATGGTGAGATATAGAAGAGAACCACAAGTATTATCTAAAACTAAATAAACACCAATGAATAAATTAAAGAAATAAAATAATATACATTATACAAATAAAGTCAAGAAACACAAACTAAACAATAAAGTTAAAATATTCCATGCTAAAAAAGTCTCCATGTGACCATCTATCACCGTTAATCCATCCCACTACCATGGTGATAGATGAAAAGATAACCAAATATGATACGTGATTACCTTATCTTTACCTAAGTCCTTAAAAAAAGTTCTATAAACTCCCAAAATAAAAATTAGGGTGTCTGCACAAATCCTTCTAAGATATCACCAAATAATATATCAAAGTTATAATATCAAGAATGCATAAGTTCAATCTTTATAACAAAATCCAGTTTATAAATATTTTTTCACAAATCAAAACGTTTGTTAAAATTCATTTGTTTCCAAAAAAATTCATACCATATTCACAAAATCTAGGAATATATCAGGTATAAAAGAGAAAAATGTAAACTAAACATGTGAGAAAATATCCATGAAATAAACCATCCTACAATAAACAAGGCATAAAATACAAAGCACATCATTTGGGATACAACCTATGGGAATATATACTAGATATAAAATAATCCTAAAAAAGGAATATATTGGTTCCAATAGATGTATAGTCCTACCATAGTCTGTTTATATCACAAAAGTATCCCCTAGTGGTCCACACACACTAGGGTTACCTATTCCCATTTCATGATGCACCCATGGTTCCCAATGTGCAAAAATTTTCAAAAACCATTTCCAAAATCCATGATCACATTAATTAAAAACCCTTTTAATATCAAAGAAAAAAAATTTCATAAAAAATCCAAAAGGATCAACAATAACATATTAAAATTTAATAATTAATAACACTTTTATAGATACACCTACCTCAAGAATGATGAAAACTTCTCCACCTTTGATAATAGTGATTGAAAAACCATGGACTAAACTTCAAAAATCAAGGCATGATAAGAAACTATAAAGTATAGATAGAAAAAACAAATTGTTCATGAAACTAAGTCACAAAACATCCAACACCACTACGAAGACAAAAGTTAATGAAGAAATAAAAAGACAGCATACCAGAGATATGCGACTCAACTGCTACAATATTCAAACACCAAATTGAGTGATCTAGAAGGAGGGATATGACCTAAAATAAACCAAAATCGTTATAGGGTTTGAGAGTAAATCATGCGCACCAAATGACAAAAGGTTCGGGTGTGCAGTGTGTTTAAAACCACCAAACCTAAGGAATTTATATCTTGAATACCTTTCATATCATGAAACCCCATGAATTATAAATATGATGAAAAGTCATCAACTTAGATTAAATTAAATATTGATCAATGTTTTCATGTCATGTAATGGTTTCACAACCTAAAAACTTTTCATACTTTTCAAGAGACTCATGAAGTATTTCCTACAATAGATTCATGTCATGTAACCCATTCATGACATGAATGTGTCCATCAGTAAGTTTTTCACCTAGTTTTATGTAGAAAACTACTAAACAAAAACTTAAGACTATCTCGTGCCAAGGATAACCATCCAAATAAATTTACACATTTATACCTTGACTCCATTAATCCAAAAAACATACATCCCAAGTCTTTGGGACATTTCCCCCATCAAAGGATCTCCATTCCTAAGAATCCAGAAATACACCCAAACAGAAATGGAAAACCAAAATAAGAGTCAAAGCATACTTAAAGGAAGGTAATTGGGTTTTACAATATCATCACTGAAAACTCTTTTTATCCGAAAAAATTCATTAAGATCCTGGACTTTCAAAAATTGAAGGCCATTGATGCATCATCAACAATTCCTACTCATACACCTCATGGCTATCTCATCCACACTGACATAGTACATAGACTAAAGGAATCATTTTACTACACAACACCTTCTATTTGTGATACATAATATAAACTATTTGATCAACTATAGTGATGTTGGAATTATGATAGAAATAATTGCATTCAATCACATGGGAAGGATCCGGTCAATACCTACTTAATTGGAAAAAATGGAACACATTATGGATGTAAGTGAAATGAGATGGTAATTCTAACTGATTGGACAACTTTCTAGTCATCCAATGATCTCAAAGGGCCCCACAAACATCAGTGCCAACTTACCCTTATTACCCAACTGATATTGTCCCAAGCGAGGGGAAACTATAAGAAATACACGATCACTAACCTCAAACCCCATTATTTGGAAATGACGGTATGCATAAAACTTATGATAACTATGTTCTATAATCAACATCTTCTAGATCCACTACACACTCTCCATCATCTTCTAAACATGACTCATCCCAACCAAGGACTTCTCTCTTGACTATTCCCATCACAAGGGATTTTTAATGGATTCCCATAAAAATCCTTTAACAGATCTGTTTTTATCGAGACCTAATAACTATTTTATAGTAAAACTCAACTAAAGGAAAATAATTTTCTCAAGGACCATTGAAATCTATCACAGTAGCCTATTGAATATCCTTAATAACCTAAATAGATCTCTCTATGTATCCATATTTCTCTAGATGATATTCCATGCCCAATTTCAATTGGGAACCCCTTTCCTCTTATAACCCTTTCCAAAACCTAGATGTGGACCTTGGGTCCATATTAGAAACAACCACCAGGGAACCCCATAAATTATTATGAATCTATCAAACATACAAGTCTCCAATTTGTTTCATCTTTGTAAACTCCTTGATAGGGAGGAAATGTATTGATTTCATGATTCGATCAATGATCAACCAAATTTAAACCTCCTCACTTGAAGTCTGTGGTGAACCAATGATGAAATCCATGGAAATATCATCCCATTTCCATACCATAATGGGAAATGGATGCAAAAAACTAGCAGGTCTCCATTATTCTATCTTAATTATCTTACAAGTAAGACACCGTGATACAAAATCCACAATCGACCATCTCATCCTCAGCCACCAATACCAATTTATCAAATCATGATACATCTTGGTAGTAACTAGGTTTAAAGACCAACAAGAATAGTTTCCAAGGTCCATAAACTCTTACCCTAGGGAAAAAATAACAACCAATATATTTCTAAAACATAAATGGTGATTGGGATACTGAGGCCACTCAACCAAGGTGTCCCCACCAAAGATGATTTTTCTAAATCCCTATTACTCTGAGTCAAACATCTGCTTGAGATAAACCCACTCATAAAATGATGAGTTAGCCTTTGTCAAATCTAGGCATACCTACCTAATAGATTCTTCTATTACCAATCTTATCTCAGCAAAAAAATCATAAAATAATACTCTTTCACTGATTCCTTTACTTATTGTGTTGATTATTTCCCACTCAGTGAATCGGCACCCACATTCCCTATTTTATAAGTATAGTAAATATAAAAATAAAAAAGTTTGTAGATACTCCACCCATCATATTTGTCACAAGTTATGGAAATGGAATCATGCGGATCATAATTTTATATATCATCTACTCCATTGGTAGGTTATACATTGGGTATGATAAAAATGAAGACCAAACTTTACTAATATAGCAAACTACGTCGATTGATATGGTTGACATGTCCTCGTGCTTTTTCTTGTCCTAGATAGGTTATGAAAAACAATAGTTTCATGGAAAATATCCATATTATGTCAATTTTGACCCTAATGAATGGTTAATTCCCCTTATCAAACTTTTTTTTATTATCTAATATAATTACTATCCAAATTATGAAACTTTATCAGTTGAGAATAGTTTATGGTAATTTGTTTTATAATTTCATGTAGTTCTCATTTCTCATATTCATATTAATGGTTCCACCAAATAACATTTCAAGGTGAGGTGTCTTAATGTGTATAAATTTTTATTAATGACATACGATCTTCACTATATTCTCCCTATAAGATATCTAATTTTCCATTTTTATCACCTATAGATTCAATAAATGTGATAGGTTTGGTATGTACTTAATCAAGTGATATGTGTGGAACAAGTCATGAATAGGAGACATATTTGGTGATTGATAAAGTTGGCAGGCCATTGTTCCTATGTGATCAACTATCTCAATGGGGCATATGCACCTAGGTATAAGTATACAATTCTTTCCCAATCTCCCAACTCAAGTATATAGTGATATTTGATGGAATACATTATCTCTAACTTCAATCTCTATGACCCTTCAACTATAGAGAGAATATAACATTTGGTAACTCTATGAATATTTTATATGATTTTGGATGGATAAACCATTTTTTTCATCTCTTGCACAAGATCTGGTACATAAATACTACATTAAAAAACATCATCAAAGCAAGTTTGAGTTATGCATAAATTCCCATATAGAGATTCATATGGATATATGAGTATGGTCCATTATCTTGGATTATATCCAAATTAAATATGAGTATGGGACATCACTTCTTGTGAACAAATATAACATGATAGGTCAGTTCTATAGACATACTGATCTTAGTGTTATCATGGTACAATCATATTAATTTGATATTAGGTTTTGTGGTTGTAGACCTTTCGTGTTTATGAGGTGGATTAATTTGGTTGCTTCTTGTGGCTTGGTATCTTTTGAGAGGTATCTTGATGGGTGGTTGTTCAGACCCCGTTTCGGTTTCCCTTTAGGTGGGTTTGGAATTCTCGAGGATGATAATGTTTTGAGAGGTATCTGATGTAATGGCCCAGATCTCTCTGGTCCATTCCACTGCGGAAATCTAGTATTTGAGGTATTTTGGTGGTCATGGTGACTTATCCCCAACACTTTTCCAAATTTCCAATTCGGTGAACAGTTCCACCAGTAGACCAGTGTGAATAGTTCCACCAGTAGACCAGTGTGAATAGTTCCACCAGTAGACCAGTGTGAATAGTTCCACCGGTAGACTGGTGTGAACAGCTCCACTGGTGAGACCGGTCTGAAAAGTTCAACCGGTAGACCAGTTTGAATAGTTCCACTGGTGAGACCGGTGTGAATAGTTCCACCGGTGAGACTGGCGTGAACAGTTCCTATGGTAGACCACTGTGAATAGTTCCTCTGGTAGACTGGTGTGAACTGCTCCATTTGTGTGACTGCTCTGAATAGTTCCACAGGTGAGGCCGTTGTGAACAGTTCCACCTGTGAGGCTGCTCTGAACAGTTCCACTGGTGAGGCCGCTATGAACAGTTCCATCGATGAGGCTGATGTGAACAGTTCCATCGATGATGCCGATGTGAACAGTTCCACCGGTAGACCAGTGTGAACAGTGTTTCCAGAACAGCAGCCTTCTAACAACAACCTTCATTTCCCTTTCCAAATTTTTGATTTTGGTGTACATTGTTTCCATCTTCCTACAGTTTTCCCCTTTGACATTTCATTTGACATAAAATGCATTTAAAGCCTCATTTTAAAGACTCTAAGGCCGATTGAAAGGTTATAAATCCTATACTGATTTTCTTAAGTCTCGGGATGCTTTTATTTGGTCAAACTGCATGGTTTAATACGGTCCGCTTTTAATAGAAAATCCAGCGTATCTTAAACCATTGCCCTGTTAAATATTCTAAAGGGACGAGATATCTTCCTCCCTTGTTCTTCCTCCTTGTTCTCTGGTGTGAGATGCTCTAACCTTTCATTCCTTCCTGTAGGAGTTGTGCAATCAAACTTTCCTCTTTAGATTGGTTTCCCTCTATTTTTGATGCAACCAAGCAGTATCGATCAATCTTCAATATAAGGTATAATCTATCATCCCTTTACTATTGATTCTATACCAGTATCGATCAATATTTGATATAAGAATATATTTCAGTTGGTCCATAAAAATTTATTTCATTTTTGGCTCACACTATTCCTCAAGTATTTATTATGGTAAAATATCTTTATCAGTTCACACTATTGATAATTGGGGATAAATTATAATTTACCTAGAACCCCTCACCTTGTTGAGTAATAATATGGAAGTGGTATGAGGTCAAAATCTCTTCAATTAATGTAAGGATAAATCATATTAATTTCAAACAATATTTTCCTTTGAACATGTGTTTTCCTTTGAGTGCATAGTATAAAATATAGTATTTTAGAGATTGCAACTATTCTCAACTGATAAACTCCAACTAAAAATATTACTAATGAAGTAAATATAGTAATACACTATAGTTTCAATCTCCAAAATACTAAAATAAATTGGATATTATTCCCCTCTAAATGGGATAAATAGGATGCCTCCTTGAGGAGCAAACCCAGCTCCCCAAATCCACCCTAAAATTCTCTTGATCATATTCCTAATAGGGTAATATCCATCATGGGTCGATACATCCCTCCAAGGTCTCCATGGAAACTTTTTCATAAGTCATATGCTAGACCTTGTTTAGGAACCTTTAGTGTAGATTTCCTCACTTCAATATTCTGAAGTACATTATTTTATCCTAGACACATGACTATAAGAGGTATGATGTCTCCCTTTATGCGGTGATAAACTGTGTGGGTTTTTATTCCTTTCACAAGGTTACATAGGAATCCCTTATCATGGGCCCAATTCTATATATAAAACAACAACTATCTCCTAAGATGAATGAAAATTAATGAGTTCCCCACTACATTGTATAAAAATATCATTATGATCTCTAATTGAACTACATATGACTCTATTGGAAGATAATATTATATACATACTTATGAGTTTATGTCCATTAAAACTAATGATTCATTGTTTATATAAGGGTGGCTATTTTCATATTTGGGATTTAATAATGGATTCATGAACGTATTATAGATCTGTAATAGGGTTCGAAAATATAAAATAGTTCCCACTAAAATTGTGGGCAGAACCTCACCTCCCATCTTCTTAACTATTTAATTCTATAATCATTGTTTGGGAAATTTTCTAGCAATATCCTAGGATTGTAAATTAGGTTTATGAGGTTTTGTGAAAAGTGGAACATTGGGTGTTTTTGGTTCGATGATTGAAACATGTTTGAAACCTCATAGAAATTACTTGGATATAAATGTATGGTGTGTAGGGTTGTGCCACCACCAGCTAATTCCATTACAACAGCATGTAGTTCTCAGGAATGAAACAGCTTAGTTATATGGAATTAAAATATAAATGTATCAATTTTTTTGAAATAATAAGAAATTAGTATAGAACATTAGAAAAATATCATTATCTGATTAGTTAGAAGATATTCATATTTATGTGGCAACATGGACTTTTTAGTTTGTCATGAATAATTAAAAAAAAACTTAGTTTTCTAATTAGTTGTCGGTGTCCTAAAAATAACATCTTTTATCTGTCTCCTGGAGAACTAGGGATTAGACAATGGGATAATTACTAGTTATGATTAATACATAATCTAGGGGAGATATACAATACTATTTAAAATTTTTGGGATGACCCTAAAAAAATGCCAACCTTGGTCAGGGATATGATCACCATTGAAAATGAGATGTTAATGAATGATATGAACCTATTCTCACTCATTTATTTCTAGAATTGTGTCAATATCATCCTTAACCATAGATGAGATTGTCCAACCACAAAATATCCTCCTTGATTCTCATTCCAATAAGTTTTAATAATAAAATAATCTAATTTGGTCATTATGGACGTTGAGGAGTATGCCTATTGGGGTTACTTATTATACCATATGTATCACCAATCCTTCAGTTAGTGATATTTTTAACCATTTATTTGAATGGGTTGATTTTCCAAGTTGGGGATGAATGCTTGGGTGATCTATTAGGGACCCTAGTGATGGTTACTCAACTGGAATTGGTTGGATTCTCTATTTAACCACACTAAATCATGAAAACCATTAAAAAACAAGCACATGAGTGACCATAATAATCATCATCAGATCATAAAAATAAGATCATCAAATTATTCATTACAGAAAAAAAAATTATTAGAATGTAATGCGGAATTGTATAAAAACAAAACATCATGCCATATTTCTAAATATTACACATGGTTGTAAATAATGTTAGTATTGTATTAATTTATAACATATGTTGATCATCATAACATCATCACTATGAAAAAAACATAGAAACATGTTCATTCATAATAGACGTTATCTAATGATATAAATCACCTATTCCAATGCATTGGAGGGATATATAATTATGATCCCATCTATTACATCATAATACGTACCTAATCAATAATGCCTCATATAGCATATCACAATGAAAGTTATGAAATAACTTATGTAATGGAATGGGTTTCATATGTATTTCAAAAAGTTTTATTTAATGAATAATCATTTATTTCCACTATTAATAAGGTAAACCATATTTTGTATAAACATCATCATTTAGTAGAGGAGAAGAAACACAACAATTGTAGTAAAATGGGTTTTTTTGGAATTAAAAAATATTTTTTTAGAAAATATTTGTATTTAGATAAAAAATAATGGTGTAAAAATTCATATACCCTAAAATTTTAATAATAATGATATTAAATTTAGGTAAAATTTGAGTAACATCAATGCTGGAATTTATAGGAAAGTGGGTTTAACCAAAATATTTTTCGTTGGGTTGGAGAACCCACTTACCTTAATGCACATTTTATTTTTTACCCTTTATGACTCCTGGATAATAATCATATGATTAATAAGACAGAGGTATTTATGTAAATTATACAAATTAATAAAACTAATTATTTATGACAATTATTGGATTCTATTTTATAATAATCTTTGTTAAATGTAAATTCTTTTGATATCTTGTTTTCATTAAAAAAAATTGTTTTGATGCTACTTTTTTGTTCGTAGACATTTATATATATGTATAATTAATTATAGAGATATAAAATACATATATTTATGAATATATATATAATAACAAATTAATTGTATACAACCTTATGTTTGGTAATAAGAAACATATTGGAAATGTCCTCATTAATGATTAACTTACCATTGATGGGACATTATTGAATGAGTGGGAAATGGATTATTGGAATTTAAATATGTCCTAAATATGATAGTTTAAGTAGGTTTAAATCATTAATAAAATGTAAAATTACATAATAACTAATTTTAGAACATTTTGTTTTCAAAAAAAATTGGGAATAAAACAATGAGAAGAAGAAAAGGAGTTAAGTTTTGATAGAAACATAATCTTCCCTTAGTGTAGCTTCTATTATACAACACAAAAACTCCATTAATGTTTATATTTTTTTTACTCCATAATGTTCCTATACTTTCTAAGTGTATTGAGAGGTATTAATTTAGAATAAAATTTTAAATGGAAAATAAGCGTGGAGTGGATTTCAATGAGTGGAAGGGTTATTTTTAGAATAAAATAAAAAATAAAATAGTATATCAAATTTGAAAAAAGTATTATAGAATTTCTAAAATTAAAAGTAATATATAAGTATAATAAAATAGTTTAAATGACATTATAAACATTTATAACTAGAATTAAATTTCATTTTAAAATTAAAATTGGGAATAAAAGAAAATTGGTTTTCAAAAGGATCACATTTGACTTGAGGTTCTGGAAATGTCATTTTAGGGTTGGAAATTATATTTATTGTAATTTAACAAATCAATTATGAAATTAAATATATATATATATATATATATATTAGGATCCTAAAGTTCTAGATATTAGTAGGTTGTTATTAAATCATTAATGGTTTAATTTAAGATACATCAGTTATATGGAAAACTATATTTATACTATTCACCTGAAAATTCAATATTTTTAAAAAAAATTGTAATAATAACCATTAGAAAATTATGACACTCTAATTTAAACATTTATATAATTTCTATAAAATAAAATCAAACATAGGTAATATTAATCTTTAATATAATAGGTATTAGTTTTATAAAATACCTTCAAATACAGTTATTACAAAATCATATACATTTTGATTTATTTTTTAATCATGATATTTTTTTTGGAATTATAATATTTATGATTGATATTGTTACTCATGATAAATCTTATTTATATCACATTTTATAATTTTGATGATAAATTACTATTCTAATGGACATGTTATTATTCCCAACATTCAAGTTACTATTTCAATGGTTACATTACTATCATAATAGTCACATTAAATCTGATAAATACTATTTCATTTTTTACTTAATATTAAAAACAATTCCTCACTTGATTATAAATTTTAATTTTATCTGAATTTTATTTTTTTACTAATGTTTTTATTCATTTAAATTGTATTGTCCATGGTAGAGATGATTCTAGTATATCATTTTGATCCATGGTTTCCCATTAATTCTTTTCTATTTTTCCCCAGGTAATAATTGGTATTTTAATGAATTTATTCATTGAGTAATGTAAAAATTTTTATTAATAAAATATTGTGTTTTTGGTTTGTATTTGTGTTGTATGTGTATAATATTATAAAATATAATATAATACACATTATTTTTATTAGAAAATACAATTTATAATATATAGGTTATTTAACGATATATGATTATTTTTATGTCCATGAGTTTTAGATGATTCCATCATTATGATTAGGAAACTAACAATATCATGAGGTGAAGGGTGACATTAATGTTTAAATGTAAAGAAAATGTTTCATTGATATGAAAACAGTTTGACACATACATGGGTTATATAAAATTATAATTTCTATATAATAAATTATGATGGGGGTTTGGAATGATTTTTATGAATGTAATGTGTAATAAAACATGAGGATAAATGGTAGTGTTTAGATATGTGATTGATATGTTATTGTATCTAATGGAAAAATTTAATGATATAAATTTTATAAGAAAAACAAATTTTGATTATACATAGATGTGGAATTTAAATCATTTGCACTCAAGTGAGAAGAAAATGTGATTCATAGTGGAAAATGTTGTATTAAATCTTAATAACATATATTTTTGGAAATTGTGAAGTTATATCCTAGGAATGTAATGAAAATTTTAATTTATTTCTTAAATAAGGTCCCTTATGTCTCAAATTTTGGTTCCCTAACAAATAGATGATTGGGGTTGATACTCTATAATCCCATGAAGTGTTATAGTATTATGTTACCATAAATAATGATGTAATTTCGAAAAGATGGGTATACACTTGTAAAAAAATATAAGGTGTCATGAGTGTTCATTTGATAGATATCCGTAGTGGAAAGTTTTGTATAAAATAATCATACATTCATTAGGTTAGGTAATGGTGGAGATATTTGTAGTAGTTAATTTTAATGGGTTTTTAGGTAACCAAAATCATGATAGAGAGGGATGCCTGTACAACACCAAAACAAAAAAGAGTTTCATAGTGAACGATTCATTCATTAAATGAGAATTTAAGTATAAAAAGGTTGTGTACAAGGTTACAAAATGAATTTTAGGAAGAATCTATAAATTTTTAAACTTATCACATTATCATAATTCTATCTACAACAATGTGACAAGAGATTACTGAACAACTGTGATATAAAAAACCTATGTCAGTCTCTCTAGGCCTACACTCTCAAGATTTGTGCTAAAATAAATATCATTTAAAAATTTATTACAATATGTTAATATGTCTAGAGAAAAACATACATATTTTTCAATAATTTAAATATTACATATATCAAAAATAACATTATCATAGGAATAGAAAGATTAATTTATTTGATGAAAAACTATATAAGAAACATATTTTAAGATAGGTGTTAACATTTATCCATAATAAATACACACTATAACACCTTTTATAATTATCATAGATAATTCTAATATTATAATCTTGTTGAATGGAAATATGAGAAATGGGTGATTTCAAACTCTTAATAAGGGATAACCTGATACACATGTCATCAATTTTAAAATCATAAGAATTTCATAGAACAAGAATGCGGGTGAAATTTATTTTTATAAAGAACATGGAACAAAAATAGTTCTTATAAATCTTTATATATGGAAATGTAATCTCAAATAAATAGATATATACCATGTAAATTAAATTTGTTATAATAAAAATGATACATGGTTCATAATAGTAGTTATATAGCATTGTAATGAGAAAAAACAAATATCATTTGAATCATAACACATTAGAACATGATTTATATCCTATTTAACTTATTTGATAACTAATAAAAACTTGTTTCCTATATTATATCATGTATTAAATCATATCACTCATTATGGATTAATAAGTAAAATATGTTTCCCATATTTTTTAAGTAAAGATTTTAACGTTTTCCATAGTGGATCATGATTTACATTCAATTTCTCAATGTGGATCATGTATTATTAGTCATTTCCCATTGTTATCTCATAATGTTTAAATCCTAAAATAATGAATTAGAGAGTTTGTGGTACCCCCGACCATAATAATAATCATCATCTATAAAAAAGTGTTCCATTAGTATATGAAATAATTCCTATGTAAAACACAACCTAATTAAACCATGGAATAAAGTCGTGATTCATGAAAAACATTATTTTTTGATCAATACTATATATCCCATTATTTAATATTATATAATAAACCATGAAAAAAATATGTATCACTGATCAAGTTATTGGTTAAACTGATGAAAATAAGAACAATCTATTTTCTATGGATGAGTATGGTTATCAAAGATGTTCTTTTAGTATACTATCCTTTTCAATTAAGTTTGGTGATATTTTTTATTTTTAAGTTTGTTAATGATAATTTTATATAATTTTATTTATAATAATGGTTTGTATGAAAAATTTAATGGGTTTAGTCATTCAGAAAATAGTTGACACATACACACAAAAATCATTATCCTTTTCAATAAAAGTAAAATAAGAAAGGTTTTTCTTATGATGTAAAAATATTTATAATGATAAAAATTCCAAATTTAGTCATTAAATACCCACTTTTAAAATATCACATATGTAGGTTGTGAAAGATGGATTCCTTAACATATGGGGTGGTAGTCCCCACATAACATAAGAGACATTTCATTTTTCTAATGGATGGGATGATGGTATAAAACTATTATCTAATAATGAAATAAAATTTCTAAAAATATATAATATTTATGTGGTTATATAAACATGGTTAGATTATATTCCAAGAATATTGAATATTAAATAATGTAAATGAAATGAAAAAAATATGTAATGGAAAATTTTAATTTAATCCTTGGAATATATCATTATTAATTTAAATTAAGGGTTCTAGAGGAGTTATTGGAGAAGAAATAAACCTATATTTTTTTAATAAAAGGATTAGGGAGTCATTTGGATGGATTTTGGTCAAATCAAAGTGTAATGGGGGGTGTGAATATATTTTTAGTGGCGATGACTATTTTTATAATGGAGGAGTGGCATTAATCTAATATTATAAATGGTAATGTCACTATTAAAATGTGAAATTGATCCAAAAATGGCCAACAATTAATATGTGTATTGGTTGTGGTTGAAAAATCCCAAAAAATACATTTTATCACATCTATTTAATATAATTTTAATTTTAATTTATTTTATTCTTTCTTTGACAATTTATAGTTTTTACCATCGTAACAAATTTTTTCCGAAGTAATTTGGTCTTAATATCTACAAATATAATTGTACTTATTAAATAATTTATAAATGGTGATTTCAAATAAAAAATCTATTTTTAGAATAAAATTTCTATGTGGATAAATAATATTTTTTTATACGGGTGAAAATAATTTTTAATCGCAATTTTTAACAAAGTGAAATTATTTAATTAAAAATTATGAGTAAGAAAAAATTTTAAACTCTACTAATATTCATGAATTAAATTTAATAATTATAAACAATATTAATAGTTTTTTTAATTCAATATAAATTTAAAATTTTTACTGAAACTAATATTTATTTATTGTAAAAGTATAATAAATTTTTATATTGGAAATAATTATAAAATCTCTTTAAATTTTAGAGATATATTGTATAAATTAAAAATAGTGTTTTATATAAATAAATTTTTAATTACAAAAATAATTAATGACTAGTTATAATATTTCATTCACTTTTAGGAAATTCCAATACAATGATAAAGTTATACAATTTTTTTTGGGAAATTTTTATTTTTATTTATTGAAATAAAATAATATATTTAAGAAGAATATAAAAAATAATAGTAAACTAATTTTGACATGATTCATCAAAAAATAACTAAATTTTATAAAATTAATTTTCTAAATTATATAAATTTATCTTTTAAATGAAAAAAATAAAAATTTTATTAGATAGTTAAATGATAGTTTTAAAATTAAGTGTCATTAATATTTTTTCATATCAATTTATAACTTAATAATGATAATATTTTATTTTAAATATTATAATAATAATATAAATCATATAAATATAATCATATAATATTATTTTAAAAAAATGTTTGAGATAGAATAATCAATTTTAATATTAAATCATATAAATATTTTATACTCTAAATGTAAGAAAATTATGTTGAGTAACAGATTTTTCTTAGTACAGGTTGTATTATTCATTTTTACAATATTCATTATAATCATATAATGTAATATGATCAAATTTAGTTTAGTGTTTTTTGTAAAACATTTTATTGAAATCATGTTTATTTAAAGTAAAATATATAGTTAAATCATTTGTAATTACATCCCCCACCATAATAAAAAATCATATATGTAATTTTAATTTTCATAAACAAATGAAGTTATCTATTGAAGATTAAATATATAATTTCCAGAGAGATATCAACCTATAAAAATAAGAAATATTTTTTTTTTATATAAAAAAAATTTAAAACCTCTTATTGAGTTTTTCTCTAACCATTTAATTTAAGCATCCCTAATGGTTAGGTAATTTAACTCCTATAATAGTATTATTTTTTTAATATATATAATATTAAACCTTGAATTGATAGATGATCAATGATTTTTTAAAATATGAAATTTGATTTCTCTATTTGGTTGATTAATATTGATTCAATATAGAGATAACCAATATATCTCCAAAATGAAATCAAATTTATCTAAAGGATAATAAGACATGAAAAAATTATAGTCATAAAATCCTTGAAGTAAAATCATATATGTTGGATACAATTATTTTACAAAATTTTCTATTTATAATTCAATAGTTAATAGTTTGTGAAAACATACTTGAAATAAGAAATCAAAAAATATAGAGTGATGATTATGTATACCTAGAACAAGTTAATTATGATTATACACAAAAATAGTATCACATACCAACCTAGTAGGGACCCACTCAAACCTACGACATATCAGATGTGACACCTTATATAAGACTCCAATAGGACATGGAATGGTGACTGACCCGGAGTCGGCATTACACGCATATGGGAGGTCATATCACAAATTATTCTCTAAACACACACACAAAAACGTCTTCATATATACAAAAGTAAACTAAAAAAAGAATAATTGGAAAAAAAATGCATTCACAACCTCCATAATCCCTAAAAGATCATTTTAAAAAAAATCCAAAGAATAGAAGAAATAATATAGGCCCAATAACCAACAAGAATATCAATACTAACAAGAATATTGTAAATAATGTCAAAACTCAACCATTAGTATATTGATACCATATATTCTAGGTTGCACTATAAACCACTTGCACCATAGCTTTCTATATCACTATCATATATTATGACATCCATATAAGACACGAAATATATAGGAAGATCATATGCATGGGTGACAATGCACACACCCAATGGGACACCCCAAAATAATCATGTTGTAAAGAACCAAATATAAACACTTATGTAACTCATAACCATAGAGACAATTAAAGATGAATAACTAGATATTCATATTTATGGATACACATACCATAGTAAAATCTAATAAAATCTATCCAAACAACTGTGCATCCATGGATTTAAATCTAGAAGTATCATAAAACTCACCATCATCCCCTAAGATGATTAAATATGATCTCATCCAATAGAGAATGGGTGAAATTTAAAATCCCATAGAGAATCCCAATCCCTTATATTCTTTATGGAATTTTATAATACTAACTCAATATATAGAGAAACATAAACCCATATTTGTTAGTGAAATACCTGGCTATATATGATTCTCTATGTATAGGATCTCAACCCCATTCTCATAGAGGAGAAATATTAATCCCTATGAGTATCATTATCCAATCATATGAGATACCAATTCCTCATGGGAATTAATAGGGTATCATCTACATCTAACAGAAGTATCTTATGTAATGTGGAAGTATATGATGATTCATAGGGGTACAGGACATGTCACCCAACATTACTCACTTTTCCATATTATATTGACCCAAATTTAGTATTCCAAACCAAAAAAAAATATCTGAATAATATACCCATTAATGGTCATGTCCATGATGGTACTCGGTTTATTCTTCATCTTCAGGATCCATGTCCCACCAAGAATAGATCGGGTGTAACCCAACAAACATGATATGAGTGGCCAGATAGACCCCTTGGAGTATACTCCATGTACACACCATCTAAGATGGGTTGGTGTCACATGACATGTGACATAGTCAAAAATCCATGTGACATTTAACTACCTTGCAAAATCTATCCATTTCATTAGGGAGATATAATACATGTTTTCTTTAGAACAATATGTTTTATAGTCATGAATTTTCCAAAAATATATCTTTTTGGTGCATATTCAATTTTAATCCATTAATAAATTTTTTTACAAATCATACATGTAAATCCTAGATATATTTTCAATAATTATCAATGTATGACAAGATATAATAATCCAATCATTCTTAATTGGATAATCAAATTGTCAGTACATTCTATCATTCTTTATGCACCAATTCACAAAACCTTCATCATTGATTCAATTTATGAATTTTTTTTCGTTTTATTTAATCTCCTATCATGTATTAGTCAATTATACTAAATGAAAAACATAAATATATGAATTATTAGACCAGTTATTCATTTAAATGGGCTCTTATATAATTATTTGATCCATCATCTAATCAAATATTGATGATGAACACACATAGAATGGAGTTAGATAACCTCAAATAAAAAAGTGATGAACGAATGGTTGAAGTGTTTAGTATGGAAACCATAGAATAACTTAAAATGGGGATACAAGATTTTAATATAACTTAAATAACCATTCTAATAAAAATTAATATCAAATACATAACTCTAAAATAATTATATATGATGTTCTTTGTGATCGTCAATTTTTGATTTGTTTGTTAAGGATTAACCCATAAAATTTTGACATCAAAAGTGGGGGAAAAGTAATATTTTCATTCTCTACCTATATAATTTATTGGTCATAGAATATAAATGATTTTCATGTTACATTCGTTTAATACATGATTGAATTTTTATGAGTTTTTGATCGATTCTCAATTTAAAGGTTGCCACTAATGATCTCCAGTACAAATATCATCTCAAAAGTCATTAAATATTATATGAATCACATAAGTGGTGTCAAAAATTATAGATTATATATATAAATAAACATTAATATGTTCAATTAAATGAAATAAATAAATTAAATATATTATAAAATTAATTTCATCTATTATTATCATGAGACATCGCGTTAACCAAAGTTTTGATGTGAATGATTATGATGTCATGCCTAGGGTAAAGAATATACTCTAGACTCAATGGTGGTATACTTTTTACCATATGATTCTATGATAATAATATATGGAATAAAACATGTTTGAGTATAATAAATATTTAAATTAATTAATATATTCCAAATTATGGTTCAAATGTCCCCGAATATTTACACAATTTCAATAATAAAATTAAAAGTAATTCATAAAAAATTTAAATGGTCCAAAATTAAAAACAAAGGCTGTAAAATTATCCCCACCTTGAATGAGGTGAACAAAACATTACATACATAAATATTAAAAAAAATATATGATTATTTAATATATATCATAAAAGTACTTATGCATGATATTTGAAGGATTCCCCTCATTGAATTTTAGATACATAATCACCAAATTTGAAAATTTTTGTCAACATCTCCACTAAAAATATTCTCATGTATAAAAATTAATAATAATAACCCACTTTAATAATTTCATTATAATATGGTTAAAGGAAACACAAGATGGGGTGATCTCAGATTCTCAGTAATGTTAAACATTTGAGATATGTGTAAATGGTCATATATAAGAAAAACAAGATAATAAGGATATGATAATATGAGAATAATATTTACAAAATAATAAAAATATATCAATAGATCTTATTTAGCGAAAAATGTTTTTTTCAGATCCTATGAAATATATAACATCTCTTTACCACGTTTAGTTACCATTTTTTTCTTATCTCTAATCCACATTTTAATTTGGCATTACTCTGCGTTTTCTACTATTTTAGGGAAATTATTTAGTTTTTATTTGGGATATACAATTTAGGAAAGGGGATGGACCATAGAGTGTATTGAACTATGTTTTGGACCACCAGCCTATAGAATCAGGTTTTTTGCGCCTTCACAAATTTGGGCATTACTGTGGTGTAGATGAATTCCATCCACATTGATCTTTTTAAAAGTTCTACCATTTTCATGATATGTGTGGTGTGTTGATTGTGATGTCCCATATCCTTAACTTATGGGATATAGATTTTATGGAGTTATTTGTTGTGTCTTATGGAGGCTAATTTACTAGGAGGGGCTATGGTGTATTCTGGGATGGCTACAGCATGGTCGGAGGTGTTTTCACCATTCTACTTCATGTCCATGTGAGGTTGTGATATGGTTTTTTTCTACAATATAAATATTATAAAACCATGTTTTACAGTCCTATATATTAAATCTTACCTCAAATTATATTTTTTATCTTCTAAAGGCTCCCAAGATGCATTTGGGATCTTCCAGCCTACATTGTTCTTGGATAGAAGTACTAATTGATGCATTTGATACCACTCTAATATGTTACTTTTATATTATTTGAAATACTTGGTTTTCATTGTCTCCTTATTTTAGGATGAAAAAATATTCATTATTTTGATGTATTGGAACATTTTTCAAATGGGATATGTTTTGAGGGATTCATTCTTGATATTTAACAAATTAAAAACTCTATTAGTTTTCACATTTATTGGTTTTAAATAATTGGACATTTTATAAAAGATATATTGTTCAATAAGGATATATCCCTCAATTAAAACAATATATTTTTTGTTTAATTAAAATTAGTTTTCAATTGATTTTTCAACCCTTTATTTTTGATAATTTGACCTTTAATTTTAAAAGGATTTATAAAATTGTTAAAAACCTCAAATTTCAATGGCATCTAAATTTTTGGGATTATTTTAAAAAACTGATATCTTCAAATCAGAAATGATTTGATGAAAATATTTGATTTGGTTTCTTGAAAATAAATTATTGAAATGAACTATGATTTTAAAGGAATATAGTTGATGAAAACCAATTATATGGTCTTGAAATTGAAAGTTCGTGTTGAGATCAGAAATGGGAATTTAAAATAAGAATGTAGATTTGATTTTAAATGATGAACATTTCCATGAGTAATTGACCAATTTATTAAAGTAAATGTAAGTCTAAGTAGTTAGTGGTTGATTAGTAAAGGAATGCTAATAATTTTATTCACTAGAAATGGATAGATGTTGAAAACTCAAACTACACCAAGTTTCACATGATTGTCCTTATGAGATGTTGATTGATATGTCAAGTTGGCCTAACCCTAGGGATGTGTGAACAAATACATGAGCTATGATTCACGATAAATTTGCTTTAGGATTCCACATCCCTAAACTAATTTATCTTAGGGAATATTACCACGGTTCTTGGTATTTATTTGATCATTTATAGAACTATTTAAATATCTAATTTATTCATGCATGTTTTTTTATGTAAATGATTTATATAAAAAATTTATTTATTTAGCCTATAATGTCAAAAATGAAAGTTTATCCCTCTCACCTAAATCGAGATCTGCACCATCACTATCAACACATTTATGGACCTATTCCACATAATGATCCATCCCTTGGTATGGAATAAGATGTGTATATTTATAGGGATAAATGTGCTCATTTTCTATCTGAAATACATAATATAAATAATTTTAATTTTTAAGTCTAGTAAATAACTAAATATGATTAAATGGTATTAATTGAAGTTGTTCCTCTATGTATCATACCTCCACACTCAAAATTTTTGCTCCATATTTCATGTGTATCATGAGTTATGAAATATTTACACTGAAAATATTTTCTATCCAGTAAAATAGATGTCTATAAAGTAAAATATTGGATTAATATCCATTAATCCCTTAGGCGGGTCATTATTTTCACATTGAGTTTTTACCCATGTTTTACTTTCCAAAAAAATTATTAAAGGAGACTTCCTACCACATAATTTCACTTCTATATAATTATTCACATTTGAAAATAACTTCCATAATTATACACATGTAAATCAACCATGAAACCAGGAAAACGAACGCTCCCAGAATGAGAAATTCTACTTTATAAATCATCAAAATGGCCATAAATAAACTTTAAAAAATTAAAATAAATAAAATAAATGTATAATAGGTTCTTAATTAATTAATTAATTAATCTAATTTTATTATCTAATATATTAATTTCAAGTTCAGAACACATTCATACATATGGTAAGTGATCTCTTCAAACCTCTATTTTTCCTTTAGGATTACACTTTCTCTATCTTTACCCCAGTTTATTTATTAATTTTAATTATATACTTCTCCAAAATTATTTTTATATGTTCCACACATGTTTATATAGCTTAATTCATCTTTCTTTAATGGTTACATGCATGTTTTAAAAGGTTCCTTTCTTAATTACTCTCAAAAAGAAAACCTAACTAAAAAGAACTTCTCTATTTCTTACCAATTTTCAAGCAAACTCCATGAACTATTTTAATCCCCCATTATTTTTATAAAATATCTCATTTTATCATGAAAAAACATTTTAGTTCTTTTTTTTATTCAAACAAATATTATTTTTTTTCATCTTTAAAGACTCTTTAATCTTTTCCCTTAAACTACACTAAATTGGCTCATTTCTAAAGTTTCCTAAACACTCTTTTTCATGTATTCACTTCATTTGGACATCATTATTAATGATATATTATTATTATTACTTTATTATTTACCATAAATGATTAATTTACTTATTTCATGGATACCATTATTATATGTCCATTGGTTTTTCCTTGTGACATTTTTACGATGCCCATTTCTTTATATGGGTAACCCTTATGACTTTAAATTAAATTTTTTATTTCAAAATCACTTTTGAGGAAAAAGTGGGAAACTAGAATGACATCATAGACATAAGACATAACCATACCTCCATGGCCAAGATCATCAGGACCAAATACATTCTAATTCCAAAGCAAGGAAAATATCTACCCAAGCAACAAAAACAATACGATCAACGTCCACCTTCCCATCATTGCTCGGCTAGATATCTAGTGCAAGGATGCACGGGCCTGGTACTGATGGAAAGCTCCATACCCTCTCAAAACATCCAATTCTGGATAGAAATGATGAAGAGAATGCTCCCTTCTATGAACATCTTCTGGAACAATCCCTTGAAAATAAATTGTATGCACTTGATTAAAGAATCCCCTATAATCGCGGCCTACCAAGACCAAATCCAATCACTTTCATAATTCCATAATCCTCCTTCCATTTGAACATAATCAACCAAAAACCAAAAAAACTGAATCTTCTAACCCATGTGATTTTTTAAAACCTTCAAATAGAAATAGCCTCCTAGAAATCTGAATTACCAGGAAACGCAGATCACGGATTCAGCAAATAAAAAACCAAAAGCAACGTGAAGACTCAGCAATTGAACCAGCAAAACCTAAACCAAACAATTGATGGAGATTGCAGCATAAAAACTGTGCCTTTGTCAGCTAGTGAAAATCGAGAAAATCCTCATACAACATTCTCACGAAAGCCAAAGAACCAGAAAATAAACACCAAATCACAGATTCAACAAAAAGGTGGAACCAACTCCATCGTGTAGACTACACAATCCAATGAATCTCAAACCAAATCAATAGAAAAAAGAGAAAACAGAAGATTATCATGTGTTATGCTTTATTCCCATGTTTATTCGCTTACTGGGCTTTTTATCTCAAACCTTTTTTCTATGTATTTCATAAGTAATCCTATATTGTTATAGGATCTCAAAGGGAGTTAGGATTGTATTATGGAGATTAATAAAATGATGTTTTATTCTAGTTTCATGTTTTCCAATTATGTACCTAGTCTTCCAAAGACACTAGAATTTTTGATCCTTGGTTTGTATTTCATGGATAATTATACTTAAAATCATGAAATAATATCTGTAAAATACTTGGGTCTCTATATTATCCATTAATTTATCTAATATTATAAAGAGGCTAAATTTTTTATCTATGTGATACATCATATATAATATTATACCAGGGACCACCCATTTTGGTTGAATAAAGTTTGGGGGATTATATATCTTTTCCTTTATCTCTATTTACCTGTATATTATTGTATATATTTATTATATTAGGGGAAAACATGATATTTAGGTCCTAGGAGGAGTTATATTTTAATAATTTATTAGTATCTAGTTAATAATTGTTACACATTAATAAAATAAAATTTTCAAAAATTATTTTTTTAAAATAAATTTTTTTAAGAATTTTTATCACTTTCTATTTTAGAAAAAGTGATAGAAATTTTCATATTTTTATGTTTTTTATTCACTATATCTTATAATTTATTGATGAATGATATCCTTGAATTATTCAAATATATGAAAATTCCTAATTTGAATCTAATAATTAATAAATATATATATATATATAATTGAGGTTATATTTATCAATTGGGTAATTAGTTAACAATATTATTGGTGGTATTTTTGTTACACCTTAAAGTAACCAAAAATTATTAATATTTTTATTGGTAGTATTTTATTATTCTTGGTATATTGAGTCATGTTTATTAAATTATGATATTGAATCATGTCCCTTGAATCCTTAGAGGTGATTTCAACACCATTAGATATATTAATTAATCCTCGTGACATTTCACTTTATATTTTAAATATGTTTTAGATTTAAATAGATCTATTTACCTCAATGTGACTTTATAGGAATCTTTTCATCCATAGTATTAACTAATCCTTTGGTAATTTATTCATGGATATCAAAACATTCCATTTGGTGAGAAAATTATCTTATCATTTGCCTTTATTTCTTAAAATTTACTCTTCTATTATTTCCAAAACAGGTGTCATGTACTGACCATGGGGAAGGGGGAACTATGGAACCTATGAAAAACATAGGATCTATAAAATTGGGATCAAATATTGAAACCATGATACCTTTGGAAATATTTTTTTGAATAAAAACACCATGAATAAGAAAACTAAGAATATTGAATCTCTTTATGAATCTTAACATGCCCCTTCAAACTAGGGATACCTAAATGCTACCTAAGAAAACTCCTTAAATACATTAAAAATGAAGATAAATAAAAATCTAGAAATAAATGGTTTGATAATTTTGAGCTAAAAACTCATTTTCCTCATTCCATAATTAAGGAATTATGTCTGTGGAAATCTATTTGTGCCTTTAAAACAGATAATGAATCATTATAAAGGACTAAAAACCACATTAAAAATTATATAATTATCCATTTATAAGACTTGTACACTAAAAACCATTACTAATTATCTTTATGGGTTCTTAATAATATCTCAAATATTATCTCCCAAGGTTTTTTATGTGATCTCTCAATAATTTTCCATGATCCTAAAGGATTAATTGTATCCTTCATTCATGAGTGTTGGGACTTTATTCATTTATATTTATGGTATTTGTTGGAATATTTTTTTCTAAAAAAACTCATCCCCCCATCTATTAGAAATAACCAAATTTTTATTATCCCTAAAAAACCAAACCCCGTCACTCTTGATTACTTCCTTAAAATACCATTTTGTACTCTTGTTAGAAAAATATTTATTCACATCACAGCCACCTTCTTCAATGATATTCTATCAAACATCATGTCACCTAAAAATTAACTCAATATATAAACTAATAAGTGTATGAACATAATTTAATTATCAAAATATTTCTCCATAAGTCTTATGATAAAATTTTATAAGAATTATTGTTTTATATTATAACCCACTTTGGTTTGATAAAAAACTCAACCATGTTATTAAATACATTATTGGTTTGATATAGATTTATATACTTGTTAATTGCTTATAAATTATATAGGATTCAAACAAGTATATCCCCTTCCTCATCTTGTATATTATTATTATAGAAGATTTTAGTAGAGACATCAAAAAACATATTAAACATAAACCCATAAAACCTTTCACTTCCCTAACAACTTCCTTATCGTAACTCACTTCACTTATGTTTATGATATACTCATCTTCATTAATGGAAGTTCATATTATCTTAAAAATATTAACATTTTTCGATAATAATTTAAAATTTTATCTAACCATAATATAAATTTTATCTAAATTCATTTACTCATCAATAGAATTTACTTTTAATATTCCATATATTAAATAAGAAAACATGTCACTAATGAAATTTCACTTAAAATATATTAGATTCTACTTAAGTAAAGTAAAAAATGAAATATACCAACCACTTACCATTAATTTCTAAATTCAATAGATAAATCCAAGGTTAGAAATGTCACTTTATTTCTCAATAATAGTTACTCCTAATAAAATTTGATCTATTGATTGTATCAATTTATATTTTATTCCACCCATTAGTTATTTTGTGATTTTTTTTAATTATAGTGTTGGAGAGTATTTATCTATGTGATGAATGTTGTTGAGTATATTCATTAGAATAGATATTCAAATATTTTTATTTTCCAAATGAATAAATTATTTGAGCTTAATTGAAGTGTTGAATGCATGAAAGATATATGGAAATTCTTAAAGGAAATATACACAAGTACATAGAAGTTTGTATGTTAATCTATTAGTTTCAAACTTTTTTATATTTTCAATATAATGAAGTTTTGTGAAGGTATAATTAGTGATTATTTCTAGTGATATAAAGGAACATGATGTTTTATTTGGTTTCCTAATATGTGAGTTAGTGTTTCAATATTATATGATATGTATTATTGTATAGATCATTATACTATACATAAATTTTGATTCTTTTGATATGAGTGAGTTGTATTAGATGGCTTGGAATTGTTAAAGGTTGAAGGAATAATAGGTTTTATGATATACGATTCTATATTTTATGAAATGAAACATTTTTTCCCGACAAAATCACATTGTAAATGGTGGGTTGGGGATATCACATTATATCGGATGCATTAAAAAGGATAAATATAGACTCATTTGTGAAGTAATTTTGTATGAATTGGTTATTTTTTACCCTTTTATATGATTCATTCATAGCATCTTAAACTTAACTTATTATACAAAAGGATTATTTGTAATATGATTTTGCATGTTGCATTTGGAAACATTAAGAGATATCATAACAACATTTTGGACCTATTTTATTAGAATAAATCCATTTATTGTTTTCATTATGTTGTATCCTATGACTTTATTGAACAATTATCTCTTATATGAAGAGATTAATTGAATAAAATAATTCATATACGATGAAATGGTTGTATTGTGTAAAAATATGTGTCATTAATGTCAATTGATGTAATGATTGGTATAAGATATAATAAAAGTAATATCATATCCTATTAAATAAATACCATATAAAACATGAAATGATAGAATATATCTATAAAGTAAAAGAAAAATGATTTCATATGCTATGACTGGAAGGTGTCGTGTATTACAATATGATATCATATTTTATGACATGAGAAATTCATATTTGACAACATAAAGAAAAGTTATAGATTTCATAGTGAGTCCCATATAAAAAATTATGGTATGTTTGATGTCATAAGATAGACATGAGCCCTGGAATGATATGGTTAAAATTAAAAAAAATGAGTTTGAAATATTTTAATATAGTTCAATTATAACACCACATGTTTTGGGTTTTATTTTAATTTTTTATATTTGAATTTTTTATATAAAAATTTGGATGAAATTAAATTTTTGATTTAAATTTGGTATAATAATGTTTTGTTTTCTACTTTTAGAGTTTAATTGGAGGTTTCGCATATGAATATATGGATAAAAATTCCGAAATGATGAATTTATAAATATTTTTAAGAAAGGGTAATGGATTGTACCTGTAAATGTCCATTGAAAACTCAGTACCAGACCATCGGGCATTTTGGGGACTCATAGTGTCTCAAGACACCACCACTCCCACAAGATAGTGGGGGAGAACTGAGTACCTAATGGGATCTTAGCTGTTTTTTTACTCCCTAGATTATTTTAAATGGAATGGGGAAAAAACTAGGAAGAGTGTCTTGTGGAAGGGAACTCTTCCTATACCACTCCTCCCTCCTCTACACTTTCTTCTCTATAAAGAGTTAATTGGGGGTCAAAATAATGATTCATTTCTATAAATGGGTTCATATCCTTAATATAATGGAAAATCATGTATCTTTATAGTTTATTTCTTCATATTTCTAGTTTCAAATGAGTTACAAAACTCTTGGGGGTTTTGAGATAGGTTCGTCCAATTCATCTTAAAGAAGCTATAACTCCCCAATATTTTATATCTATTTAATTTGAAATAAAATTGAATTATTAGATAGTTTTCTTTATAGATAACACTAATGTTAAATAAACTGTATTATGATGTTAGATTATTATTATTTAATGTGGTAGTTATCACCTAGCTGTTGGATTAGAGGATATGAACTGCACTAAATAAATTATTAAAAAAATATTTTTTACACCATTATAGAATAATTTTATTTGTAATTAATTGATAAAATTATTTTATAGTAAAAAAATATAGAGATGTTTTTTCTTAAAAAAATTATGAGTGCAATATGTTTTTATCTTAATAAATTAAATTAATCCCTATTGGTGAATGATTTAAATTAAATTTATATATTATTTATTCAATAATATTTTTTATCATTCATATAATTGTTTTTACTAGGAATTGGATAAGAATAAGTTGTATTTTATGTATAAAAATATATTCTTCAAAAAACTGTATTTGTTGTGTTTTGCATTTTTATTTTAAAATGGATAATAAATTAAATTAGTAAATATTGGTAAATTTTTTTAATTAAATGAATATATTATTTGTTAAATAATGTATTTTATCATTTATATAATGGTTTTTACTAGGCATATGGTAATAATAAATCCAATTTTATTCTTAAAAATGCATTGTTCAAAAAAATTGTTTTTATTGCATTTTTCATGCTTATTTTAAAATGGATTCCAGCCACTTAAAGAAATTTTTTATTGAAAAATGTATTCCATATTTAGAATAATATTTTACTAATTTGGTAAATATTTCAACTATATTTTTTTCATTATGAATAGTTAGAGTGGTAAATATTTTTCATCTCGGTAAGGGTAAATCGGGTAATTAAAGTTAAAAATAATGTTATAAAATTTTAAAAATCTATATAACACCTAAATTATTTATATTTTATGAGTTTATTTTAAAAATACCCACCAAATATTCAAATATATGGAAACTATTTGTCATTTTTCTTTAATAATGACATTAATATTATTTTAAGTAAATAATAAATTCAAAATGGCACTCTAATTATTTTAATAAATCTAATTTCTTTCATAGGGTTAAAATGAGTTTTTTTTAATTATAAATGATTATTTAAAATATGAAAGAATTATTTATCATTTAATTTATCTTAATTTTATAATTATGTAATAATTACCTTAAATGCTTTTGCAATACTAACACAATAACTCTACTAGTAATAGATATATCAAATAAATAATTTTAAAAATATTAAAACTAGTATAATTTGGATAAATTAATGTGTTTCATGAATTTTTTACATAAATATAACATATTGTTTATTTTATAAAAAAATTTATTCAAATTAAATTTCTATCTTTATGTATTTAAAGTCACGCTATGTAAATAGTCTCCAAAATGACTTTAGTTGTATCTTATATTAAATAATATTTTATTAAATGATTTAAAATTAATAAAAATATTATATTTGGATAATTAAATGTGATGTGTTCAATAATATTAACCATTTTCCACTTATGGGTCACTTTTCATTTTATAGTAACTTTCATGACCACTAAAGGGAAAAAACTTTGATATTATAGTAATTATCAAAGGGGTTAATGGTGATTAAAACTAAGATATATGGGTAAAAAAATATAAACATGTATAAATTTTATTTTATGAGATTATATCTAATAATAATCATACTAGATTTTAAATATGTAAATTTTGGTCCACATGAAGATGAAAATTAATTTATATCAATTTATTACTTTAGGTAATTCCAAGGGTATCACTCCCCTCGCTTATAAAAGGGAACCTCATATTTTCCATTATTCACAAAGATTGAGCCTTATATATCAAAAAATACATTCCATAATACCATCCTGGATTTATTCCTCACATACATGATCTTCTGGTACTTCCAAAATACGATCCTTATAATGATTAAGATGAAAGAAAAATGTGGTTTCTCAATGAAGAGGTATAACTCTTAACCATGTACTTTCAATTTTATTTCTTATTCAAATTACTATAAATATGTAGTATCCATTATAAAATAATTACTTCAGTAAATTAAATATATTTAATTTTTATTATGTTTATTTAAAAATCATTATTTACCTCTTTTCCATCCTATGGGAAAAGAAAACATTGATCATGCATACATGTGGACTACCACCTCTAAGAAGCGATGAATTTCATTTTTCATCATTGCTTCACATTGATGGTTATAATATTGAATTTAATGAATATATATGATATTTATTATATTATTATATTTATTTAAATTTCAATTATTATTTACTTTCCTTTTGTTCCATCCATCAAAAAGTGGATACATTACTCGTGTGTACATACATACCACTATCTCCATGAACTGATGTAATTCCTTTTTTATCACTAGTTTATATGAATTGTAAAGACCAGTAAATTTCAAGGGAAAATTTTTCTTAATTTTCTTTGGGATTTTAATGAGTACGCAGTTTCTGACGGCACCTGATTCCGGGGACCGGTGTGCCCAGAATCAATTTCCGAAGTTTAGCTCGGGTACGTTCAATGAACAAATGACAAGGTTTTCCTAACTTTTGAATCGATGCTCGGAATCGAAATCTGAGGGAACCGATGGAATCGCAGCGCCGATAATTGCATAGGAACACCTTTTATGGAGTTGCATTTGCTTGGGGATAGTTGTTAAAAATGCATTAAGTTTAAAGTGAAATAAAAATCGTGTTAAAATTTTTATTCCACTTCCTTAAGTGGTTTAGCCCATGTGAGGGAGTTGGGGTGGAACCCACTGATCTTATAACTCCCCTTGAGAGGATTTAAGATGAAGTGGGGCCCACATGAGCCCCACCTTTTCATTTTTTCATAACTTTTTTTTAAAATCCTCTTTTGTCATTAAAGTTTCCAACTTATCACTTCAATTAATTTTGACAAGTTAAGTTTAATTAAATGAAGTGAATTAAATTTTGAATGTTTGAATTTTTAAAAGTGTTGGAAAAAGTAATAAAATAAGGCTAAAGCCTTATTTTATTTTGGTTGCATCGTTTTTTCGAGAGAGGCAAAGTTCTACCATCGAAGAACTTCATCATCATCCTTGAAGAACGCGAAGAACACTGACGCGCCTTCCTTCATTATTTTTTCTGCGTCAAAGGAAGGGGGATGCCGGTTCACCTCGGACAATCTCCGTCAACGTGTACGGAGCCACACCCCATGACGTCGCTTTCTGCGACACTCATCGATCGTCAACTCGTTATCAAGGTAGGGGTTTGATTTTTTCGTGTATATTCATTGTCGTTCATCGTCAATTTCCTTGGGCCGCTTGTTATCAATTTAACGGGAGGAGGTCGGACCGCACAAACACGTTCGACCCTCCTACCCCTTTTGTTGTTGTGTTGGTTACGGCTCGAATTAAGGCGGCACAGTGCAACGGAACCGCGCAGAAACATGGAGGAATGCGGCGAAGGAGCGCGGCGCCATCGCGCTTCACCATTGAGGCTGAAAGAAGCCACGGCAGGAGCAGGGTCGCGACAAAGGGGTGTGGCACCATCATGCCGCGCCGGAGAACCACGAAGAGAACGCGGCCGGAGTGGGGTCGCGGTGGAGGGGAGTGGCACCATTGTGCCACGCCGATCGGACAAAAGCCGCGGCCATGGGCCGCAGTGGAGCAGGGAGCGGCGGCCGGAACCGCAGGTCGTCGGCGCGTCGGAGGGGCGGGACCGCGGGGTCTCGCGGCGGTGGCACCGGCCGGCCAGCCGGGTCGGCCGTTCGGAGAGGGCGGGGGGTCGTAACCCCTGGCCGGAAAAAGGAACTTCCCCCACATGGGGGGCGCCATTTCAAAACAGGGGGGAAGCGCACCCCCCCCCCTTCCGTAACAGCTTGGCCAGCGCCGAGCTGGCCACGCGGGCCGTGCCCGCACCAGGCCAACCGGCCGCCCAGGCAGGGCTGCGCTGCGCAGGCCGGGCCAGGCCCTATTGGGCCAGACCCGGACCTGGGTCAGGTCGACCCAGTTCGGGCCAACCCAGGGGGTCTTGGGTCGGGTCGGTCCGGGCCCAAAACCCCCTGAAAACCAGACAGTTTGTTTAAATGCCCGTAACTTGGGATACGGACCTCCGATCGATGCACCGTCAGTTGCGATGCGATCCTTGGATCGAGAAGGTCCTTTCGGTATATTACACTCAAGGTTTCGGAGAACTTTGGGTATGGCCGGGTTGGTTCAAACACGAAACCAACTGGGCCCTCGGAGTGGAAACGCTTATAACTTGAGCTTCGGACATACGATTGATGTGTCATCGACTTTGTTGGATTCCTCTTAGTGAGACAAACCTTTTTCCTTACTCTAATTGAGGTTTGGATGCAGTTGGAGTGCATTCGGGTTGTTTTTGACTTAAAAACCAACCGGGCCCCTGGAACGAAAAGGCCAATAATTCTCAGACTGGACGTCTGATTGACGCGTCGTCTGTCACGTTGAGTTCCTTTTATCGAGACGGAACTTTGGGATACATAAACTCCGGACTACGTTTCAGTTGATGTATCGACCCCCCTAGGCTCGTGGAGCGGGCCCTCCCGGAATCGAGCATGCTGTGTGCGGGAACCCTAGAGCTGGCTGCGACTGCGACGACGAAGACGACTGCACTGAAATCCTTTGTGGGTTCAGCAGCGATGATGACTACACAGAAATCCTCTGTGGGTTTGGCAGCGATGACGACCGTACTGAAATCTTCCGTGGGTTCGACGACGATGACTACTATTCTTGTATCCTACGTGGGTCTGGCAGTACTACTGTTCTTGTATCCTACGTGGGTCCGGCAGTGTTTGACTCTGTTTTTGTATGCTACGTGGGTCTGGTAGAGTAGTTGGTCTATATCCTATATGGGTCTGACAGCTTAGCTGGTCTAGTATCCTATGTGGGTCTCATCTTAGATTAATCAGTGGCTACATCTGATCATCTCTATCACCTTACGAAGAAGTATACCTATGTGAGCTGAGTCTTGACTTCCAATCATTATCTCCGATATGATTGACTTGCTTCCTTTGTGGATTGGATTGTGATATCCTGTGTGGATTGGGTTGTATTATCCTGTGTGGACATGATCGAACTTGGGCTCAAATGTTGGAGCCGAACTGGAATTGATGACTTAGGTATATGTATGGGCATATACCTAAGTAGTGTTGGATGTTATGTCGTGATTGTATCTTTCCTTTGTGGTTTATCCTTTGTGGATTCTGGGAGACCTTCGGGGGTCTCGGGGTCCCTACTGAGTAGCATATACTCACCCCTGCATGGGCTATGCCCGCACTATGTTGTGTTGGATGCAGACGACGGATAGCGCTGATTGTGGTTGAGGCTTGTGGAGCAAGTTGGTACCTGGAGGTGGACCACTGGGCGGGACGTACACGGAGTGGACGGCTGGACCCGAGGAGCTGAGGAGGCTATCTATACCCACCCTTCAGGTGGGACTTCCAGTGGATGGCTCGACGTTGCTGCTTTACTTTCAGTTGTTGTACTTTCCTTCCAGTTGTACTTTACTTTCAGTTTGGGTTTGTATTCTGGCCCATTTACTTTCCTTACTTACTATTGTACCCAGATTTACTTAGTGTTAACTTATGCTTGTTTACTCTATGGTGTTTATTTACTTTATAAAGGCAATGTCTTCCCCTTTTTGTCAGGATTTATGCCTTGGTGCTAGTCGCCAGCCCCTGGCCTGTGGGAGGCGGCCTTGGGGTAGTCACGGCACAGGTCCCGAGGACGGGTCGTGACAAATTGGTATCAGAGGGGTTTGGTTCTACCACAGAACTCAGGACTGTGATCTTTCTTCTATGTGAAGCAATAGTGTTAAGGGTATTGAGTGTGGTTATCAGTCCAGGGAGTCCATTGTTGGTGCGGCGGCCGACGTATCCGTACACCAGGACTCTGACTTCTGATTTCCGACTCAATGCACGAAAACATTGATTGCATGTGTGTTTCAAAAGTTTTTTTTGTGATTACTTTGTGTCAACTCACTAGGTATACTGTTTTGACCATGGAACACCTGTTTCTTTTCTGGGTGGCCCCACGATGGCATCCATCTAGGGTTCAGAGCTTTGTGCGAGACGACAGCCCACTGAACGACGAGGCCTCGGTGCAGGGCCCTTTTTCAGCGGAGGCACTGGCGGTACCACTACCCGCCAAGCCACCGATGCCTCCAGCCCCAGCCACTGAGAGTGCATGTCACCTTAGTGCACTGCACGAGTTTCAGCATCAGAGACCGCCCAGGTTCCGTAAGGAGACGGACCCTCAGGAAGCTGAGGATTGGCTGGAGGCTATAGTTCGAGTTTTCAGGCTAGTGGGGACACCAGCTGACCTCATGGTGATCCTTACAGCGAGCCTCCTGCACGCGGCAGTAGGCATATGGTGGAGCTTGATGCTCTAGGTGCACGACGAGGAATCTCTCCTCTAGATGTACTTTGAGAGCCTCTTCCGCTCAGAGTTCGTCCCAACCACCCTCCATGCGGTGCGCCTCCAGGAACTACTACAGCTGCGGCAGGGTAGCATGACGGTCGCCCAGTATTCGGCGAGATTTACCGATCTCTCGTGTTATTCGACGGACATGGTACGGGACCCATTCTTCCGAGCCCGGACCTTCGAGCAGGGACTGAGGCATGAGATCAGGGCATCGATGATCTCCCTCATCATTTTAATGCAGGTAGGAGTACTGGAGCAAGCCCTTCTCATAGAGATCTTTCTTGCTGAGCCTACACCAGCAGCAAGATCTACCACAGGGCGGCACGTAGTAGAGTCTTCTACAGCTGGCGATCGACGGATGTCACAGGGGTCCAGGAGGACTAGACCATCAGGCGGATGACCTCAGGACACTGGCTTAGAGGTGCGGGGCACACGGCGCAGAGCCAGCCCTCCGAGGAGCAGACAGTGCTATGCATGCGGTGGGAAGGGCCACATGGCTCATGACTGCCCGACCCGCCGTACAGAGGAGCAGTAGATGGTTGAGAGGCCACCCAGGCAGAGGTAGAGGGTCGACCATGGAGGTCCGCAGAGAGTAGGCGGACGAGGCAGGGGAGCTGGCTGAGAAGTAGGTGGTAAGCGACGCTTTGAGGCTTTACCACCACCACCACCAGGAGGTCCACCCCGACCATAGGGAGCTGGCGGGAAGTGGTAGGATCAGCTTCAGGCAGCGGAGGACTACGACCATGGCGCGCCAGAGATGATTCTAGGTACTATCTGTGTCTACTCCACCCTTGATGAAGTTCTTATAGACACAAGAGAGAGTCATTCTTTTATTTTCACTGCCCTTGTTTGGAGCTCGGAGATTCCGACGGAGCCATTGGCTCGATCTTTACGGCTAGAGACTCTAACGGGAGCAGACTCAACGATTACACACTGGTGCCGGCAGTGTTAGATTACTCTAGGAGGAGAGAGATTCGGCTGAGATCTTCTTGTAGCGGCGTCGAGGCCTTAAGACATCATCTTGGGCATGGATTGGTTATCTACAGTCCATGATCAGATCAACTGTATTAGCCGCAAGGTGCGGTGTGTTCGCACTGATGGGAGCAGGTTCACCTTCACTGGCGAGAAGGGAGCCTTTGTAGCACAGGATGGACTCATGCATAGGAGAGGACATCCCATTACTCATAAGTTTGCTAGCCTCATCTTAGGAGCAGTTGGCGTGCTGAGTCCTAGTTTTCCTGTAGTGGTGGATCAGTATGCGGACGTTTTTCCTGACGACATTCCAGGACTACCTCCTCACAGAGAGGTAGACATTTATATTGACCTGTACCCCGGGACAGCCCTGATATCCACTCTAGCATATCGGATGGCTCCCGCTGAGCTTCGAGAGCTACGGGTATAACTGGAGGACTTGCAGGTCAAGGGATTCATCTGACCCAGTGTTTCACCCTGGGCTTCCCCGATTTTGTTTGCCAAGAAGGCGGACGGGAGCTTGCGACTGTGTGTTGATTACCATCGCCTAAACTAGGTGACTTTGAAGAAAAAGTATCCACTTCCGAGAATTGACGACCTCTTCGATCAGCTCAAGGGAGCACAGTGGTTCTCGAAGATAGACCTCAGGTCAGGCTATCATCAGCTCAGAGTTCGGGAAGAGGACGTGAAGAAGACGGCCTTCAGATGTCGGTATGGCCACTATGAGTTCTTGGTTATTCCTTTCGGCATAACCAATGCTCCAGAAGTGTTCATGGGTCTCATGAACAGGATCTTTCAGCCATACCTCGATCGATTTGTCGTGGTCTTCATCGACGACATTTTGATATACTCGACCACTGAGGAGGAGCACGCCAATCACTTGCGGGTTGTACTAGACACACTCCGAGAGAACCAGCTTTACAGTAAGCTCTCAAAGTGTCAGATTTGGATACGTGAGGTCCACTTCTTGGGACACGTCATCTTTGAGGCGGGAGTTGCTGTGGATCCTGCAAAGATCGAGGCAGTGCTAGCTTGGGATCCACCCAGGAGCATGACGGAGTTGAGGCGTTTCTTAGGGATAGCTGGGTACTACCGGAGGTTTGTGCCAGACTTCTCCAGAGTTGCGGAACCACTCTCATCTTTGACGAAGAAGGGGAAACCCTTCGTCTGGTCAGACAGATGTCAGCGGAGCTTTCAGGAGCAGAGACAGAGATTGACTAGCGCACCTATCTTGAGGCTTCCTGAGGAGGTAGTGGGGTACGTAGTCTACTGCGATGCATCAGGGACCAGACTCAGATGTGTCTTGATGCAGGAGTGAGTAGTTATTTCTTATGGATCACGTCAGTTGAGGCAGCATGAGCAGAACTAAGCTACCCATGACCTGGAGTTAGCAGTAGTGGTCTTCGCTCTGAAGATGTGGCGACACTATCTGATGGATGAGCGCTTCATAGTCTATTCTGACCACCAGAGTCTCAGTTACATCTTCTCACAGAAGGACCTGAACTTGAGACAGCGGAAATGGCTCAAGTTCCTCTAGGACTATGACATTGAGATAGTTTATACTCCTGGAAAGGGAAACATAGTAGCTGATGCTCTCAGCAGGAGGACGGGCATTCAGCTACTGGGGGAGGCGACGGAGCAGCTAGTCGCTTTGCAGATATCCTTCGTGGATAGAGATAGAGCAGCCTTTCTTCAGTCACTCACAGTCACTCCTCCACTACTGCAGCGGGTCAGAGATGCACAGCGTGGGGATGCTGACTGTGAGACGCGGCGTGCACAGATATCCTCAGGATAGGCACCTGATGGATTCTCTGTGGGAGGAGAGCACATCGTCCTTTTCAGAGGACGTACCATGGTACTAGATACTTTACAGGAGGAGGTGCTGAGAGAGTTTCACACTTCCCCATTAGCGGTACATCCAGGACCGGCGAAGATATACCAGTATCTCAGACGACAGCACTGGTGGCTGGGGATGAAGAAGGTTGTGGTAGAGTTCGTATCTCGGTTCCTTACCTGTCAACAGGTAAAGGCAGAGCACCAGGTACCAGCAGGCTTTCTACATCCCTTAGAGGTCCCAGAGTGGAAGTGGTATGGGATATCTATGGATTTTGTGACTGGACTTCCACGTACTTCCAGAGGTCATGACTCCATTTGGGTGATTGTCGACCAACTCACCAAGTCGGCCCACTAATTACCCATCAGAGAGTAGGGCTCAGTAGAGAGCTTGGGATGTCTCTACATTCAAGAGATTGTACGACTTCATGGTGTGCCATCGTCTATCATCTCTGATCGAGATGCTTGCTTTACTACCCGGCTTTGGAAGGGGTTGTAGGAGGCATTCAGAACGCAGCTACGTCTGAGCACTGCCTTTCACCCTCAGACGGATGGTCACATGGAGAGGACCATTCAGACCCTCGAGGACATGTTCTGTGCATGTTTCCTCAACTTTGGTCGCAGCTGTGAGGACCACCTACCCTTGGTGGAGTTTGCGTACAACAACAGCTACCACTCCACCATCGGGATGGCACCATACGAGGTATTGTACGGCCGACCTTGCAGATCACCGTTGTGCTGGACAGACCCTGGGGAGTTAGCACTTGTGGGACCGAAGATGGTCTAGGCCATGACAGAGAAAGTCCAGTTCATCTGGCAGCGGATGCGGACAGCTCAGAGCCGACATAAGTCTTATGCTGACAGGAGGCGGAGACCACTAGAGTTTGAGGATGGAGACCATGTCTTCTTGTGGGTCTCACCTCGACGTAGATTACGGAGATTTGGCCGGGGTGGCAAGTCATCTCCACGCTTCATCGGACCATTCCAGGTTCTCAGTAGGATAGGCGAGGTGGCTTACCGCTTGGCTCTACCACCTCAGTTGCACCCGGTACATGACATCTTCCATGTATCTTAGTTGAAGAGATACGTGCACGACCCGACGCATATCATCGACCATGGGGAGTTGGACATTGAAGATGGGGTGACTTTTGCAGAGGTCCCAATGGAGATTGAGGATCGACAGGAGCGGTTCCTACGTGGGTGGTCGATTCCACTAGTGCGCATCAGATGGCAGCACGGGAACCTCCAGGAGAGCACTTGGGATCGGGAGGCTCAGATGCATGCTCAGTACCCTCATTTTTTTCCTTAGTTTGTGATGTATCTTTACGGGGATGTAAATCCCTAAGGTGGGAGTAATGTAAAGACCCATAAATTTCAAGGGAAATTTTTTCTTAATTTTCTTTGGGATTTTAATGAGTACGCAGTTTCTGACGGCACCTGATTTTGAGGCCCGGTGTGCCTGGAATCAACTTCCGAAGTTTATCTCGGGTACGTTCAGTGAACAAATGAGCGGGTTTTCCTAAATTTTGAACTGGTACTCGGAATCAAAATCTGAGGGCACCGATGGAATCGCAGTGCCGGTAATTGCTTAGGAAAACCTTTTCTGGAGTTGTGTTTTCTCAGGGATAGTTGTTAAAATGCATTAAGTTTAAAGTGAAATAAAAATCAAGTTAAAAGTTTTATTCCACTTCCTTAAGTGGTTTAGCCCATGTGAGGGAGTTGGGGTGGAACCCACTGATGTTCTAACTCCCCTTGAGAGGATTTAAGATGAGGTGGGGCCCACATGAGCCCCACCTTTTCATTTTTCCTTAACATTTTTTTAAAAACCTCTTTTGTCATTAAAGTTTCCAACTTATCACTTCAATTAATTTTGACAAGTTAAGTTTAATTAAATGAAGTGAATTAAATTTTGAATGTTTGAATTTTTAAAAGTGTTGGCAAAAGTAATAAAATAAGGCTAAAGCATTATTTTATTTTGGTTGCATCGTTGTGTCGAGAGAGGGAGAGTTCTACCATCGAAGAACTCTATCATCCTCCTTGAAGAACATGAATAACACTGACGTGCCTTCCTTCATTCTTTTTTCCACATCAAAGGAAGGGGGGCGCCATTTCACCTTCGACAATCTCCGTCAACATGTACGGAGCCACACCCCACGACGCCGCTTTCTGAGAGTCTCATCGATCGTCAACTCATTATCAAGGTAGGGGTTTGATTTATTCGTGTATATTCATTGTCATTCATCATCAATTTCCTTGGGCCGCTTGTTATCAACTTAACGGGAGGAGGTCGGACCGCACGAACACGGTCGACCCTCCTCCCCCTTTTGTTGTTGTGTTAGTTACAGCTCGAATGAAGGCGGCATGGTGCAATGGCACCGCGTGGAAACATGGAGGAATGCGGCAAAGGAGCGGGGCGCCGCCGCGCTGTGCCGTTGAGGCTGAAAGAAGCCGCGGCCGGAGCGGGGCCGCGGCAAAGGGGCGCGGTGCCATCGCACCGCACCGGAGAACCCCGAAGAGACTGCGGCCGGAGTGGGGCCGCGGCGGAGGGGCGCGGCGCCGTCGCGCCGCGGTGGAGCAGGGAGCGACGGCCAGAACCGCCAGTCGCCGGCGCGTTGGAGGGGCGGGACCGCGGGGTCCCGCGGCGGCGGCACCGGCCGGCCATTTGGAAAAGGTCGGGGGTCGTAACCCCCAGCTGGAAAAAGGATCGACCCCTACGTGGGGACCACCATTTCAAAATAGGGGGGCAACGCCCCCCCCCCCCCCTTCCGCAACAGCTCGGCCAGTGCCGAGCTGGCCACGCGGGCCGCGCCCGCGCTCGGCCAACCGGCCGCCCAGGCCGGGCCAGGCCATGTAGGCAGGGCCGGGCCGCACCCACCGGGCTGACCCAGGGGGTCTTGGGCCCGGTCGGTCGGGGCCCAAAACCCCCTAAAAATCGGACAGTTCGTTTAAATGCCCGTAACTTGGGCTACGAATCTCAGATTGACACATCGTTAGTTACGATGTGATCCTTGGATCGAGGCGATCGTTTTGGTATATTACACTCCAGGTTTCGAAGAACTTTGGGTATGGCCGGGTTGGTTCAAACACGAAACCAATCGGGCCCTCGGAGTGGAAACGCTTATAACTTGTGCTCCAGACGTCTGATTGACGCGTCGTTGACTTTGTTGGATTCCTCTTAGTGAGATGGACCTTTTGGCTTACTCCTCTTGAGGTTTGGATGCAGTTGGAGTGTGGTCGGGTTGGTTTGGACTTAAAAATCAACAGGGCCCCTAGAATGAAAAGGCCAATAATTCTCAGACCGGGCGTCCGATTGACGCGCCGTCTGTCACGTTGAGTTCCTTTTGTCGAGACGAAACTTTGGGATACATAAACTCCAGACTATGTGTCAGTTGATGTATCTACCCCCCTTGGCTCATGGATCGGACCCTCCTAGAATCGAGCATGCTGTGTGCGGGAACCCTAGAGCTGGCTGCGATTGCGATGACGAAGACGACTGCACTGAAATCCTCCATGGGTTCGGCAGCGATGACAATTGTACTAAAATCCTCCATGGGTTCGGCAGCGATGACAACTGTACTGAAATCCTCCATGGGTTTGACAGTGATGACTACTGTTCTTGTATCCTACGTGGGTCTGGCAGTACTACTGTTCTTGTATCCTACGTGGGTCTTGCAGTGTTTGACTCTGTTCTTGTATCCTACGTGGGTCTGGCAGAGTAGCTGGTCTGTATCCTATGTGGGTCCGACAGCTTAGCTGGTCTAGTATCCTACGTGGGTCCCAGCTTAGATGAATCAGTGGCTACATCTGATCATCTCTATCACCTTACAAAGAAGTATACTTGTGTGAGCTGAGTCTTGACTTTCAATCATTATCTTCGATATGATTGACTTGCTTCCTTTGTGGATTGGGTTGTGTTATCCTGTGTGGATTGGGTTGTACTATCCTGTGTGGACGTGACCGAACTTGGGCTCGAATGTTGGAGTCAAACTGGAATTGATGACTTAGGTATATGTATGGTCATATACCTAAGTAGTGTTGGATGTTACTTCGTGATTGTATCTTTCCTTTGTGATTTATCTTTTGTGGATTCTGGGAGACCTTCGGGGGTCTCGGTATCCCTACTGAGTAGTGTATACTCACCCCTACACGGGCTATACCCGCACTACGTTGTGTTGGATGCAGACGACGGACAGCGCTGATCGTGGTTGAGGCTTGTGGAGCAATTTGGTACCTGGAGGTGGACCACTGGGCGGGACGTACACGGAGCGGTCGGCTGGACCTGAGGAGCTGAGGAGGATATCTGTACCCACCCTTCATGTGGGACTTCCAGTGGATGGCTCGACGTTGCTGCTTTACTTTCAGTTGTTGTACTTTCCTTCCAGTTGTACTTTACTTTCAGTTTGGGTTTGTATTCTGGCCCATTTACTTTCCGTACTTACTATTGTACCCAGTTTTACTTAGTGTTTACTTCTGCTTGCTTACTCTATGGTGTTTGTTTACTTTATAAAGGCAATTCCTTCCCCTTTTTTCGGGATTTACGCCTTGGTGCTAGTCGCCAGCCCCTGGCCTATGGGAGGCGGGCTTGGGGTAGTCACGTCACGGGTCCCGAGGACGGGTCGTGACATGAATGGTTATAAAAGTTTATAAAATGAGTACATATTATTCTCATTAAATGATTAAATTTACATATATTATTTAACTATGATCAAATAATAAGGACCAAGACTATTAAACCGAAACATGCAAGAAAAACGAAGCAGTTATCACCAGAAACAATGATTTTAGAATAGAATTTTTAATAAACGGATGATAGGATGAAATAAGTAAATAATATATTGTATGAAATATATAATTATTATTATTTAATAGATATATAATAAATATATGTTAATTATAAATCCTTTTTTAATATGTACGAAGTCATACGAGACTTGAGGTATAGGTTATACGTTTAAATCTCATTTTTACCATGATTGTTTGTGCTTAAATTTTTTATAATGAAATTATATGATATTTCTATATAAAATGTTATTAATATAATTATAATATGTATATATATATATATTATTTTTTTCCTTTAATTTTCCTATGTTTAATTACTCAATAGACTGAATTTTTTTTAAAGAAAGCCGACTTTGTTTTACCATTCAGTCAGAAATATTTTTATTCCATGTTCATATATTCTTTAAAATGTTTTCAATAATGATTTTAATATTATAAAATTATTTTTTAAATTCATTTTTACCCATTTTTTACTTTATATAAAAATTTAAAAAGTGGTATTCTTCTCATTTACTGGATGAGGTACTTTTTACTATTTATCGAAAATATAAAATAATCGTTTTTTTATTATACACAGCATGAATTGAATTCCTCATAATTACGACTAGTAGATTATTTTAAGCTTAGTTTTCATGTTTTCATGGTTATTTTCAAATAAAATTTTTTCCTTGTTGTTTTAGAAATTTTTTGATTTTAAATATGTGATTTCAAACTGAAAATAATATTTTCCCCAAGAAATATTCAAAGGATCTTTAAATGAATTTTTTAACTATGATAACATACTTTGATGTTACTTATTAATCACTAGAGATATTATTCTATGATTTTATCCTTATTCTTTCTTAGGATTTTTTATGGTTATGATGATAAAATATTGATGAAATTAATTCTTTTCTCCACTGGTTGAGATATTTTGGAATTATAAGTATTTTCATGATCTTATTGCATATATATGAATGGATTGATATTATGTGATAGGTGGGTTAATTATATCCTTATAAGTAATTGGGAAAATATTAATGTTTTATGATCTTAAAGGGTACAAGATAGGTTATCCCAATCCCAAAATAGGGTATACGAGAGGTTATCCCAAGCCCAAAAGATAATACATAGGAGGTTAACCCATGTCAAAAAGAAGGTCAATGGGAGGTTATCCCAAGACCAAAAGAGGGTATATAAGAGTTTATCCCAATCCTAAAGTAGGCAAATGGTTGGTTATCCCAAGCCTAACATGTGATGAATTTCTTTGTTGGTATCTTTGATATAATATTTCTATGATTATGATTATGGCATAATTTATTCTACTTTTTTATGAAATGATCTTTTTTATAATGTTATGCTCTTATGGATTATTTTTGTATTCCTTTGTAATTCATGTATAATAAACTACCAATATTTATTACATGACTTCTGATTATGATCTATGAATTATTGGGTATGGTTTTCAAATGTTAATATCATGTTTTCATACCCTTATGATCATGTTATGATTAAATTGTCATTGATATCTCCCTTGTTTTCTATTACTGAGCATCTAATATCACCTTTTATTATGTTTCCCTTTCCCTGTGATATGAATAAATGTTTTAAGTATTGTTTTTATAATAAGGTTTTTAGTTGTAATGAACTAAGTGGTAGATAATGTAGATATTTTATGAACCAAATTTTTAAATATCCATATTTCCAAATATATTAAACTTTTAGAATTATTGAATGAATTGTGATGATATGTAACATCAAATAATATGTAATATTTATGTATGAAATGTTTGGGTCACATTAATTTTCATTATAGAAATCTTTAGTTATTATTTAAACTATGATGAGAAAGATTTAGTGATAACACTTAGGATAAGACTAAGTATAAGAGAACATCCTAAGTTATGGTAAAAAAAGAGTGGTTTCCTATAAAATAAATCCCTATCTAGATACTAGGTGTAACAACTATTAATAGAGTTCATTGTGTATTACCTTGATCATCATTAGTGCATGAGGAGTGGGCCTATGACTGCACCCCTGGATAGACACTCCAAAGAGATATTCCTGGGTTAATTTACATTTTCTTCATAAATCATTATAATGAATTTGAATAGATGATAATTATGGATGACCAAGGTTAAAACTAAGGTTTTATAGATTGAAAATAAGGCTTCGTGATTTAGAGTTACTAGGAATAATTTTTTTATAATTATATGGTTTTTTACTATGATTATTATTTATCATGCTATATTTTTGGGTTAAAGTCAATGGATGGAACCCATAGTAACTATATTAACACTGAATGCGATGGAAAATGAAATTATTTTCCTCCTATTCAACCAAATGTTATATGATCTAGAATGAAAAATATAATTTCTATTATTATATAAATTTTTCAATACATGAATCATGTTGAGATTCCAAACCATCAAAAGAGAGAACAACATTATATTGAGTCATTCAGGAGGCAACATCTACCTTATTTTGTGGGTCCACTAATCCACTAGTTTCTAAGAAACAAATTAATACCATTGAAAATATATTTTCCTTTATCTAGTGTTTAGATCATGAAAAAGTTATTTTGGTTATTTTTTCATTTGGAAGGTGAATAAAATCAATGGTGTAATCTCATCAAGAACATGAATAAATAGGAATAAATTGACTCTATATAGTGGGATGAGTTTATAAAGTTATTTGAAACAAGTAATTTCCTCTTAATATTCATAAAAAAATGGAGAAATAATTAATTTATGTAAATTATAAGGATGTCAAATCTATTAGTACCTATGAAGAAAATTTTACAAAACTTTATAGGTATGATTTTGGTATTATTATTGAACCATAAAAAAAGATTGATTGATTCTTCAGTGTCTTAAGACCAAATATCCATAGGGTGTAACCATATAGAACTTTGGTATCTATGAATAAATAATTTTACAAGTTTCCAAGTTATAAATAGATATTGGATATACCCATTAAACACATGGTTTTTATAAGAAAATAATCCTTGAAGTCAAAGAAAATTATAATAATAATAAACATGGAGGGAAGAAGATTAGTCTTTATTTATTCTAATAGTGTCGAAGAAAACATGGAGGGAATTATCTTTATGGGAATAGTAAAAGATTTAAGTATGAAAATGAAAGTTATCAAGAAATTTAATTCTAATTTTATGGGAATATGTTAGTTAATGATGTTAATAGAGATAAGTCTCCATTGAATACACCACCCACACTCCATTTTTTTAAATGAAATGATTATGGGAATTGTGGTAAAAAATTCTTGAATCTAAGGATTAATAAATATGATCAACATCTTCCACCTCATTATCTCAGAGATAGAGGTAAGTCTCATGTGATCACTATTGTTGATGTGGGGTACGGTAACAGAGTGGTGAAAGGTGCACTTACCATCTACTCTAGAACTGTTAATGTCTTATTTAAATCCAAATCTACCCAAACTTTTATATCTGAAAAAATTTATAAGTTTATCACAATACCACCTCAATTATTATATGTTGAACTAGCAATGAAAACTCTTAATGGTATGGTGATCTCATACCAAGTCAATGATTCTTCTCTGATTGAAGTTTTTGGGAATATGCTTCTTCCAAATCTTATTATTCTCCCTCTAGTTGAATTTGATGTTATTTTGGGAATGAATTGAATTTATTTATATAAATCCCATATTAATATCCAATGAAGGGAAGTCGTATTTTATAGTCCAAACTAACATATGATCATTTATCAGTTTGAGTATGAATATAAGCTTCTAATGGAAATTTCATCCATTGTATGGTTATTGTTTATTATTTTAAAGGGGTATTTATCTTAGATGGTTATAGAGAAACTCAAAATCAAAGATATTTCTATTTAATTGATGTTTTTTATGTATTTATAGAAGTTTTTTATATACTTCTTATGAATAGTGAGGTTGAGTTTTCAATAGAACTCATATCTAGTACTACACCTATTTCAAAAACTCTATATTGAATGGCCTATAATGAGTTGTATGAATTAAAGAAGAAACACTAGAATAATCTGGATAAGGGATTTATTCAATCAAGTTAATCTCCATGGGGTAGATATATTATTATTTTAAGAATAAATATGGATCAATTTGACTTTGTATTGATTATCTATAATTAAACAAGATCACAATCAAGAATAAGTATCATCTACCCCGTATTGATGATTTTTTTTATCAATTATGAGGTTCTAAATAATTTTGTAATATTTATCTTCAATATATATACTGTCAAAGGGGGTTTAAAATTGAATACATACCCAAGAAATAATTTCATATGAGGTATGAAAACTGTGAATTTATAGTGATTTTATTTGGTCTTAATAACCCCCTGATATTTTTATGTATTTAATGAATATAATCATTAGATATTAAATTTATTATTTTGAAGTAGTATTAATAGAAAATATTATTTTATATTCCAAAATAAATTTATATAATTAAGGTCTCCTTAAAATTTTATAAAAGATCTTAAGGAAGGAGAAGTTGAATGCCAGAATCTCATGTAAAATTGTTAATGGGAGAAGTTTAATCCCATGTAGATTTTTTAATAGTGTAAGAGAATATTTCCTTATGTGAGTCATTTAAAGCCTTTTATGTGGAATTCATTATCAGGAACCATTAGTTTTGTAATCTTAACTATCTATTTTGATTAATGGATGGTGTCATTTAATGGGTGGTGTTATTTAATGGAAACCTCCATTTGGTGAACTGATAAAGGAATCGTAATGTTATCCATAGACTTGATTTCAAGTCTATATGATTATGTGTAGAGATAATTTAATGTTCATAACGTTATGAGGATACATGTTTATGTGTTCACAATGTTATTTTTAAAACTAATAACATGATCATAATGTTTTGTAAGGACCTGTTTTTTTATAAGTTTATGTGTGGAACTAATTTCATGTACAAAATGTTATGAGTGAACCTTATTAATTGATTATATTGTTATTCATGGAAAAGGTTTCATTTCCATTAGTTTATGGAGGGGCTTGATTTTATATCCTTAATGAGAGAACAAATTTCTATTTATACATGCTTACATTTTAATAGGATTGTGTTTATTTCAATAGTCATTGTATGATTCCTTTTTTTTTTGCTCTACTAGATTATTCTCTTTGATTACCTTAGGATTCATTTTTTATAAACTGAAAATATTTATTCCATGACTCTTTATTGTGATCTTTAATGTGTAAGTTATTATATTCTAATGTTATAATCATGATCTCATAAACTTATGATCATTATTTTTCTTACATATATCCCTTTTATACCCTTACTAAACATCCTATCCCACATTTTCTTATGTTTCCTTTACCCAAATTATGAATAATGGTTTTGAGTATGAGTTATAAAGGGATTATAATTATGGGAAACATTGAATATCTTTCACCAAGGTAGAATATTTTATTCCATGTTTTCCAAGACACTAATATATTATGGTAACTAGTCATGTACATTTGTTATGTGATGAATATTTATCTTGAATGGTGTAGTATCCATGTTTGATAAACATGTGTCCCTAAAATTTGTATCAATAGAAAGGTTTAGTCAACCATTAGAAACTAGGAGGATAAAAATTTAGTGTGATCAATAGGGATATTTCTAAAGATGTGTATGGGGACATATCTAAGGATAATCCTATTATGTCATAGATTGAAAAGTAGGTTTCATGATTTAGGGATACTATAAGTACTTTTTTTAGATTATGTGTATTTTTTCTATGATAAGTGTTTCCCACTATATTATTTCGGTTTGTAATCAATAGTGTGAACTAGATGTAACATGGTTGACACTAAATGTTTCAGAAGTGGAAATTACAGGAATTATAAAAATATATATCCAAAATTGGAAATTTCATGAAGATAATCTGGAAGGTGTTATGATTTCTAGTTTTACTACATAATATAAAGAGACATAAAATTACATGTGAAAGATATGGGATGTTATAATAGTATTTTTTTACATTAAACATAATAATCTATATTATATTGAGGTTGAGTAACTATAAGAAATTATTCATATTTAATATTCTAGTAAATGGTTTTTAAAAAATAATAAGACGAAGCTTGAGTATTGTTTAAGATTAATGTGGGATGATTTAAAAGTATATGACTTGGAATCTAAAGATTATGTTATATGAATCTTGAAGTATATGAGGATTGTTTCTTTTAGAATTTTCTAGAATGTTTTAAATGATACCCAGGAGCTATGAAATTGATTTAATTCCGAGGTTACACTAAGGGAAGTTAAACCAAAACATGTTGTTGAGGATGAGGAAATGATATTTTATATAGATAAAGAGGTTATGATGTGGATAATGTAAATAGGTTAAAATTTATGACCTCATAACATATAAAGTATTTTTTGAAAAATTGGTTTATGCTATCCTAGATAGACTTTACTTTGTTTCTTGAGTTAATGAATATATCAAATGATATTTGTAAAAACAATACATTTTTTTAGTAAGTATTTTTGGTAATTCATGTCATTACTGTGATTTAAGATAAATCACATTAAATATATTTACATGTTTGGTATGTGAGAACCAATAGATAATTTATGATATATGGGGGATCAATGTTGAACTAATTTTCATTAATTTAGTGGAATTATTTATGAAATTTTGGATTTTAATCATTTATAAGGGTTATATGATTAACCATTTATGGAATGGATTAAGTTAATCCTCAAATGATGTTTTAGAGATTAAATAATTATTTTAACACATGTGGATTTATTTGTATTGGATGACTATGCCAACCATTTTTGTTGTGATAAATATAAATGGGGGATCACATGATCTACTAACACATCCAAAATGAAAAATTCACATTAATTTTTTGTGTTAAGAGATAAAGTGGAAGTTGATCAAGGTACAACCAAAGGGTGAAATTGTGCCTACGAGAAGGAATAATGTTAAGTAATTATATTTACCTAATCTCATAGATAGTAAAATAATTACTCATTTTTAGGAAAAGGATATTGAAAAATATTTATCCAAATACCTTTGTTTATGTTTAACTAATGGTCTTATAAACCTTCATAGATTTATAGTTTTGAGGCCTTTAATGTTTTATTTATCATTCTCTTTATTTTGATCAATAAACTCAATAATGATCTACAATTATTTAATCTTTCCATCCATATCTAATATTTCTATCCCACCTATTTTCTCTAACATGGAATCCTAGTTATGATTTACTTTGGGTAGACGTTTTGTTTCTAACTTTAACTTTTCAAAGGATGTTTTTTATTCATTTGGTTTCTATGAAATGAAATTTAAATTATTAAACCATTTATAACACATATTAATTTTTATGGAAAATCATTTTATGAGTGGGAGAATGTAACACCCTGATATTTTGTTATTTTTTTGAATTAATTTAATCTTTTTGATATTTTTTATTTCACACAACAATGAATATATTTTTTCTATATTAAAGCTATATGTTTTCATTGCTTTATACAAAATTCCAATTTAATCATATAGTAAATGGAACACATTCATTTTTTCATGGTACATTAAACACTATGTTTGAATTGTGTTACAAACAATACAACATCACTTTGATAAATTATGTAACATGCAAGATATTATTTTAAGAAACTAAAATATACTATAAACATTATTATCAAAATATCATTATAATTCTCACCAGGTAGTTCGAATGGATGATAGGAATTAGATTGGTTAAATTATTAAACTATGGTTTATAAATTTATATTAAATGATTTATATGGATAATAATTAGCTATAAATTAAAGTAAGAACTATTGTAGAATACAAAATTTCATTTTCCAATAAAAATGATTTCTATGTGAAAACATAGTTTTTTCATAAAAATTGAATAAACCACATTTGATGAATGTTTTTAATAATATTTATATGTTACAAATTAAATCAAGTTTTTTTAAACTCTTCTAATAGATTTTATTTTAATATGTTTAGAATAAATACCATTTTATAAATAAAAAATATGTTTTTCAAAAGCCTGATTCTACAGTATTTTAACTGTGAATACATTTTAAATATAATTTTTGAAACCATTATAGTTTTTATATGAAAAAAATTAAATGTTAAATTTTAATAACATTGTTTACTTAGGTGTAATTTTTGGTATTTTTCTAAGAAGTTTCATGTTTTCATGAATAGTTAAAAATATTGAATTTTAATTGAAAACTTCTTTTTCATCAATTTTTTTGATAAATTTAAATTATGTTTTGAATTGGTTTTAATGTGTAATTAGTCAAATATTTATTATATTAATACAATTCATTTTATTTTGATATTTTTTATGTTGAATTTAGATATTAAAACTTATAAATCTATTGAACATTTCTTCACTTAAAAAATCTGCAATATTGTCTAATTAGTGGGGATAATATTAAATTAATTTTTACCACTTATATGATTTTAATTTTGAAAAATGGAATCTATATTTTTATTAAACAAAATTTATAATTTATAATATGATAAAATTATTATTTTTTCAATTTAAATATTGAATGTAATTAAAATTAATTATAATGATTAGGGTCAAATGATATTAATTAATGACTTATCTAAGAATATATGTTGTAAAATTGGTCCTATACATTAATATTGTTTTACATATTTCAAAAATAAAACCTATATGGAACTTTAATTTTATATTTTTATCAATTGGGTATAATTAAATCATTGGGAGAACTCAAATATTTTTAAGAATAACCAATGGGTGATTTTCCCCACTTAAAACAAGCCTCGGCACCCCCTCCTATCTTTACACCTCTAAATACATTTTTCTAGAAAATAACCTAAATAAATCTCCCCAATATACCACTCCACTCATACTAGGGGACTCAAATCTAGTATAAGGACAACCAACAAATCTATTTGGTGAAAACCAAAATGAGTTACCCAAAGAATAGGTAACATTCTTCAAAATGAACTTTTTTTTATTTCATTCTCCAACATTTAAAATATTCTTATTCCATGATTAAATAATAATAATAATATAATTAATATACTAAGGAGTTTATATATTTATGTATTTACCTATACTCATATAAATTTCAATCAAATTTTATTGGTAACCATTGTTCCTGTGTACGACAGACTAGCAGATCTTGAAACAATGTCATTCATTCTTTCACTAACACCATCCATGGTTGGGAATAATGATGGAAAATATGTTTCTGTATGATATATAATATATTTATTATGTAATTATTATTCTTTAATTATTATATAAAACATACCTTCTTTCATTCCATTTTTTAAATTATGATAGCTTCATTTGTGGATGTATGGACTACCACCTTCTCAAAGTGATGTGATTTGTCTACACTTTAAATGGAATTAAAAAAGGATGGGTTTAGTAAAATTATATGATATATATTAAATAATAATTATAATTTAATCAAAATAAATATAAATATATTCATATATTTCATTTACTTTCTTTCATTCAGTACAACAAGAAAACATAAACATTGTCCATGTGTACATACGGCCTACAATCTCCTGGAACAGTGTATTCCATTTCATATTATTATCAATTTTCAATTATTATAAATACATATATATATATAATATATATGATATCTATACTATTTTTTAATTATTTTTAGAAAATTAAAACTTTATCTAAGTCAGTTTATCAAGAATAAAAAGTCATAACATATACAAACAAAAAATCAGGTATTACCCAAAACACAAAAATGACCTAGAATTATTACTAAACAGGTAATATATTTTCATAATAAAATAATATATTTTATGATATATAATATTAAGGTTCAATTATATATCTATAATAAACATATATTTATTATACATAATGTTTGAATGTATAGGATGAATGTCAATACGTAAGGTAAGGGTTTCTCATTTCACTTTTATTTCTGTGATATATATTCTATATTGAAAACTTATTCTTGTTGTGTGTTATATATAAAACACCATGAAATGTTATATAATTAATCTAAATTATTTCATGATATAATAATATTCAAATTATTTTATTCTTTCACTGATACCATGATTCAAAAGTAACTCTTGTAAGAAGTGGATTTCTAAACTCACTTTTATTTCTACGAAACTTATTCGATATTCACATCTAGTTTCTCATGTGTGGTGAACATACTACACATGAATGTTTTATGTGATTAATATCATAATTTTTATGGGTATTTACATATCCAATTTATGATCTCCCTTTTAGGGGTTTTGTGTTTCAAATTTTTTCAAATGAGTTGGTTAATTTTGTCTCAATCTTCCTTCTTGAGACACATGTTTTTCTATATACATATATTCATTTTTGAGGAGTATATAATTTCCTTTTGAAATGTTATATCCTTAATTTTATCTATTTCATGATAGTAAAATATTTATTTAATTTTATTATCTCTTGGGTATTATTATTTAATGTTACCATATTTGTAAGAGTTAGTTGCTAAAATATCATCGTTTATCAGGATTATATAGTATTATGCTACCATTGATAAAATATTATGATCCATATATAATGAGATCTCATGAATTTTCTTATCCTCTAGAAATTTATTATATAATAAGTTAATGGTACCATTTTTTAACTCTTTTTTACTTAATATTATTAAGAAAATTTCTTTGACAAAAACTGGCCTAATTTTTCTCTTCGATCAGAAATCATTTTTATTAAAAAACACCTTCTCTAAGAATATTTTCAAAAAAAATTATATCATATTTTAAAATTGTTTTCAATGAAAAGGGTTTCAATTTTTTTCTGGTCTTTCTTCATATGTTTTCTACGATAATTTCAAATAAAACATTTTCATAATGTTTTTTTATTGATTTATATGATTTAATGGGTATTTTTAATGAAAATATATTTAAAAGTGTTTTATGGTTAAAAAAAATAAAAAAAAATAGTAGTCTTAATAGTTTAAATATTATAGTATTAACACACCTAGTAAGACCATGAAAACTATCTTGAGATCATGCTTAATACAATGAGTGGAAACTAGCATTATGAAAAGATCAGAAAATGGAAATTTTGGATCAATATGTTTCACTACATGGGTCATATAATATCATAGGTAGGAATATCTACTGATCCTTGGTTTGTGGTTTCATAGTTTTCTGGGAGATTCCCAAGAATGTGTTTGACATACAGAGATTATTGTGGATGTATGGCTATTATTGGTGATTCACTGAGGATTTTTCATTCACAGAAGTTCTTTTTATAGTCATGACATTGAATGGTGTGATCTTCACATAATTATAATCTTGTGTGAAATTTTTTCCTAAGTTGAAGGGGATACTAACATAGGTTTCGATCATGATTCTACTGGAGCTAGGGAGATATAAAATTTACAGTGCTACTTTTTTAATTGGGCTAGTTGAAGTTCTAATGATGGAATATCATTTTTTAGTATATGGGACCTTCCAAATATGACCACATGAGTGGAATTAATCTAAACGCAACCTCGATATAGTTTTCATGGACCATGCTTTACACTATTACAGACATTATAATTTGGGTGATCCATTCGTTGTTTACACAGTTCAAAAAATAGTCATGTATATCTTCACATAGTGAGACATGGATCTTAGACAACAAAGGTGGGTAGAGTACCTATAGTAATTCTACGTTGAGCATTCTTATACACCAAAAAGGGTAATGCGGTAGTGATTCCCTGATATGGAAGTCTTAAACACAAGCTCTCTAGAAGTACATCCATGAGATGATTTTTATGCACTGGGTTTATGATATGAACCTAGAGTTTTGGGAACAAAATGGAAAGCCTATTTTAGAATATTTTGTAGTGGAATCTACCATTCAGGAATGTATGTGGATGAGACAGCTATCAGATACTAATGGCCTTGTTCTGAAGGAGAGTGTATTAGGTGAGGACCCACTGCCTGGTTGGGTTTTTCACTAAAATGATATATTTCACTTCCTCATTCATTTTTTATTCTTGCTAACATACGGGAAGATTTGATGTGAGAATATCGTTCTTCTTTTTGGGAATTTCACCTTGGTTTTCTCAAGATGAATCAAACCACAAAACTTCAATATTGGTGGCTAGGTATAAAGAGGAAGATTAAATGTTTTATCACTCACTAGTACACCTATTTGTAGGTGAAGGCTATGAACTAGTGACCTCCTTGATTTGTATATCCTTTATAGTTTGTTGATTGGAATCACAATGATGTCACTATGGATTTCCTTATTGGATTTATGATATCACCTTAAGGCATTGATGTAGTATGGGTGATTATAACACTCTGAACCCTCACAAATTAATCCAATGCATACATATGATGTGTAATTTATTTATATAGATGAAACTAAATAATTTCACATCACTAACCACAATTTAGGTCATTTTTCCTATCAATGTTGTGGAGAATTAGATAAAAACCTTAAATTTATCAAATTTTTCATAAATTAAAATCAAATTTTCTTCTCATGCGCTCACCCAAGACACGATGACATCCATGTTAGACCTTATTTCATATATGTGAACACATTTAAAAAAAATATGATGAGAATGAAATTTCCCAATAAGGGGTTTTAAAATCATTGAAAGGCCTTTTATGAAATATTATTTTCAAATAAACATTAAGAAGTACTTTTTAAATTCTTCTGTTAATAACATTAAAAATACTATTACTGATTCCATTAAAAAATATTTTTGAAATTATTTACACCTTTAAAATACTAAAAATATTTCAAAATATGGATGCCCAAATATTTATTAAAAATTTTCCAGTGATTTTTTAGAAAACAATATACATTATTTTAAAAAGATAACATTGTGGAAAATTGATACATTGAAATTTGTATTGGTTCTACACACATTCGAAGGGATGTGTCCACTCCCAAATTCCCAACCATATTTATAATGATCAAGTGCAATATTTTAAATAATAATTTTAATATTTCTTACATATATAAAAAAATTATTTACTGGGTTTTCTAATTTAAAAATATTGTCAACATAATCATATAATCAAATAAATAAATTTAAATGTATAACATAATTATGAAAATTTCTTATAAATTTGAGAAACTGAATTTCTCTACTTTTAGACATTTCATAACACATATAATGGTAATGAAAGAATAATTATCATTCATTTATTGTTATTTCATTTACATAACTCACAAAAATCGTTTCAAAAGTATTTTTCTACAAAGGTATGATCAATTCAATACACATACATATATAAATAACAAAAACTATTGTATGTGATATAAATGAATGATATTTCATATGTTATCAATTATTTTAATATCTTGTATCATAAATGAAATTCATGAACATGTATAATTATTCGCTATTTATTTATGTCAAACATATTATAAATCATAAAATAGAAAATGATTTCATAATAAATATAAAAAAAATTCTTAAAAACATGTAAATTTTTTATAAAATCAAATCCACATAACACTGACAATCAAGACCTTGTCATTTTATTATATAATATTTAAAAATTTAAGTACATGAATGTATATAAAAAATTATTTATAAATTTGAATGACATGAAAATAATTTCATAATCATATAACTACAAAATATAAATAAATTTACATGATATTGAAACTACTATTAAAAAATATAAGTCTTTTGATAATGAGAAAATAACCAATTGTAATAATATAATCTTAATAAATAATTAATCAAAGATAATTATTATAATTTTAATGTTATATAAATTTTTTTAAGAAAACATTTTAGAATAAAAGTTAGATATATGAAAATAAATTCTCTTACTATGTTTATTGTAGAATAATTTTTCTTCTTAGGAATCTCTCTCAATAACTACGTACTGGAATTGGATTCACCAATTTAATTTTCACGCTTTTATATGGATTTTATATCCATTATCAATAAAATTTAAATAGAGACACATAGAGAAGCTTGTATAGCAATTTGATGATGAATATGTAGATAATGAAAAGGTTATTTAATTTTCATATGTTCATACATTAGTTGTAAATGAGTCATCTAATGTTACAAAAACAAATATGTTGACAGATTCAATATAAAATATATAATTCAGAAACATCTAATGAAAATGATCAAAAAAAACTTTATAATTCCTTAAAAGGATATAAAATTTGGTTGAATAGACAATAACAAAAAAATCAAGTTTTTATACATAAAATGGACCAAAATGTCATCAATGAATAGAGGATATCGATGAATAAAATTTGAAAAATATGTTCATATCATTGTTAATTTAACATTAAACAACCAGATTTAAAAAAGGCACCAACTTATCTCAGATCTAAGGAATTTGAATAGAATGAATTCTTTTATGAAGATCACTTGATTCCTTATAAACCCGCAACCAATAACCTTCTAGAAAAACCCAAATAGTTTATAGCATCTCATTCCTTTCTTAGGTTCAACCACCGTATCGCTCGACACGGCTATCCCTCACTCAAAATCCCCTGATAACTTACCTCTATCTCTCGATTCCCTCGTGGCAGCCTGATCTGGATTCCTACAGACCCCCATCTGACCCCTTAACCCGATTTCCATCATTTTATATCATTTATTATTATTTTTATTATATAATGTTTTCAATTTTTTTAATATTAATACATTATTTCCTATTTTAAATGTAAATGAAATGATATTCTAATAATAAAATTATAAAAAAACTTTATAATGTATTAATTTTATAAAAATAATTAAAACATATTTTATAATTCAAAACTAATAATAATTTCATATATATATATATATATATATATTTCTTAAAAATAATAATTTATAAAACCAAATTAATTATACTCATTTATTAATATAATTATTTATTATATCAGATTTTGAAAATTAAATAATTATTTTCATAGTTAGTATATTAATTAAACCCATTAAATATAATTTTTAAATATGAATATTTATATTTAACACATTCATATTTTAGTATTTTAAACTATTTAATAAAAAAAAGTAATTATAATATTCATTATAAAATATATCATCATTACAAATCCTGAAATTTTAAATAAAACCTATACATTAAAAATATTATATTAAATAAAATTTTGATGAAATATATTTTCAATGAAAAATAAAATAAATATAGTTACATTAAAATATTCAAAACAACATTTGTTTATAATTAATTTAAATCTTATTTGTGAATTTGAGAAAATATTTTGAAATTTAAGAGCATTAAAAGAATATTTGAAAAACATTTTTATATACCATTATTTATAATGATGGTATTCATATAAATTTAATTATTTAATTTATGATAAATAATATTACTTATTAATAACAGGGTTGTTACATTATTCCCCCTTTGAATGAATTGAATCTTTGTAATTCATTCATCAGACTCCAGAAAATTTAGAATTTTTCTCTTCAGAATTAAGAATACTAGGACTGATAAACATAAATACTCTACCGCTTAGCCAACATCTAATCTCTAAAGTTTTCTAGACTATCGCTTATAAACCAATTATAATTCCATAAACTTTCTCAATCAGATTTAGTTCATCAATATGTTGTGCGCATTTTTTAATATAAAAAATTAAACAATTACATAACACTAAAAACAATCTTGGAGGTTTTTCTAGTATAGGTATTGGATAATTAAGGAAACACCTTACATTTATCGAAGGTGTAATGAAATAAAACAAATTTTCTTCACATTAACTCACTGAAATTGTGATGACATTCATCTTAGAACAACTTTCATACCATTGAAAATATGTTTAATATAACATGATGAGAATGAAATTTCCTAGTAAGGGGATTTATAATTATTGGAGTACATTTTATGAATTATTTTTTAGAAAATAAAATTTGGGAATTATATTTAAAAATATTTTGATAATGATTATAAAAATACTATTGTAGATTCCTTCAAGAAATATTATCAAAATCATTTAATCCTTGAAAATACAATAAAACATTGAAAATACTAATGCTCAAAATTTTATTTTTAACATATTCTTGTCATTTTTCAGAAAAAAATATGCAATATTTTTAAAAAAATCAATAAGGCCACTTGAATCATTAATTTTTGTCTTGGGCCTACCCACCCGCAGAGTAATGGTTTCACTCCCAATTCACTACCATATTTAAAATGATAAAGGTCCATATTTTGTAAAATAATTTTAATAATTATTATAGATATATATACATTATTCATTGGGTTTTATACTTTAAAAATATTGAAAACAATATCACATATACTTATAAATTTTTTTTCATGTATAACATAGTTATGAAAAAATCTAATAAATTAAAGTACTATAATTTATTTTCTTTTAGACATTGCATAATAGACAGAATGTCAATGAAATAAAATTATCATTTATTAATTAATATTTCATTCACTAATCTCAAAAAAATAATTTTTAATGTAGATTCCCTAAAATTATGATAAATTTAATAAACATACATATATAAATAATTAAAATAAATACAAGTGATATAAATTCATTATATCTCCAACGTTATTGATAATGAACATAACTTATATCTTAAATGAAATTCATGCACATGTATCATAGTTTTTTAATCTTTATTTAAAACATAATATAAATAATTAAACATAAATGATTTCCTAATAAATATAAAATAATAATATTTATTAAAAAATATAGATTTTTGGATAAAATCAAATCCAATTAAAAAACAGCAATTAAGTATTTTTATTGTTTTATATCACATTTTGAAAATATTAGTATTTGGATGAATATAAAAGATGATTTAAAAATTTAAATAACATAAAAATAATTTCATAATCATATAACAACATAATATACATATATCTACATGATATTATAATTGTTGTTGAAAAATATAAGTCTTTTCATAATGAAAAAAAACACATGTAATAATGTAATCTGAATAAACAATGATTTAAAGATAATTATTATAATTCAAATGAAATATAATTTTTTTACATGAAAATATTACAATTAATGTTTGACATGTAAAAATAAATTCTCATGATATTAATTTGTTTCAGACTGATTCTTCTTCATAAAACTCTCTCTCTCTCGCCTTTGATGGACTAAAACAGGGTTAAAAATGTAATTTTCACACAGATATAATGCTTTTATGGCCCTTATCACTACTTTATAAATAGTGAATCAAAAACACAAGCTTTTGGAACTATATAAAGATGAAAAATAAAATATATAAAAGGATATTTTATTTACATATGTTCATACATAGGCTATAAAGGAATCATTTGAAGAAATAAAAATTGAAATGCAGACAGATTCAATATAAAATAAGAACAATAGGGAAAACCAAAGAAAATGATTCAAAACAATAACTTTGAATGTCCTTAATAGGATATCAAATCAATTTAATAGACAAAAACAAACCAAATGCATGGAAATATACATCACACGTAACACAATGTCAATAATAAATAGAGGATATCGACAAATAAAATAATAAAAATAGGTGTATATTATTGATAATCTATGATTGGACAACCAAATTTAGACAAAATACACCTACCTATCTCAGATCTGAAGACTATAAATAGATCAACTTCTTTAGTGGAAACCTAACCCTAATCATAATTGAGACCGTTAATTTCACTCAATTCCATATATTCCAGTGGTTGATATCCTACTAGATGAATGCATACTAGTGACTTCATTCCATTCCTTACCCTTTTTCGACCACCACACCAGTTGACTAAGCTCTCCATTTCTCAAAATCCAAAGTACTCGACCTCCATCCTCAGCTCCCGCTTTGCAGCCTGATCGCAATTCCTATGGACCCACGATTCACACCATTACCTGATTTACTTTATTTTTTTGACATTCATAATTACTATTATATTTAACATAATCCATTTTTGTTTTATTTTATTATTACTTCAATTTATTATTTTATTATTTAAATGAAATATAATATTAATAATAAAATTATAATAAAAAACATTAATATGGAATAATTTTATAAAAATAATTTAATTAGGTTTTATAATTAAAAACAAAATATTCTTTCATATATATATATAATTTTTTTGAAAATAAAAATTTATAAAATCAATTTAATTATACTCATTTATTAATATAATTATTAATTATTTCAGATTCTATAAATGAAATAATTATTATCATATATGGTATATTAATTTGGTTGATTATATTTAATATTATGAAATGAATATTTATATTGAATACATTCGTAATTCTATATTTTAATATATTTTTTAATAAAACTAATCATAATAGTCATTATAAAATATATTGTCTTAAAAATCATAATTATTTTAAAAAAATAAATTCATTAAAAATATTTTATTAAATAAACTATTGGTAAAATATATTTTCTTATGCCAAATGAGATAAAAAAATTATATTAAAATATTAAAAACAACATTTTTTTATAATTAATTTAAATCCTACTTTCACATTATAGAAAATATTAGGAAATATAAAAACAATAAATGATTATTTGATAAATAGTTTAATGTAAAATTAGTTAAAATTAATGAATTAATACAATTTTAATTACTTAATTTATGATAAAAATATTACTTATTAATATTTGGGATGTTATAGTTATCCTAGATAGGCCAACCAAAGTTTCTCTCATTTATATGTTTCATGAGACCTTCTCAGTTTATGGGCATGGGAGGCATTATATCAATGAGATTATGCACCTTCATGGTGTTCCTATTCTATAATATAAGAATAAAATTTCCAGATTACATCATGGTTATGGTAGGAGGTAAAAAGGAACTAGTTTCACAGGTTCTCTTGAGTACCACTTTTCACCCTCAGTTGGACGGGTAGTCTGAGCGGATGATACCGGTGGAGGATGAAACTATATGGGAATGTATCCTTGATTTTGGAGCTTCATGGAGTGTCATGTCCCTATTTTTAAGTATTCATTTAATAAAAATATTCATAAAATGATTTATATGGATCTATATGATGTCCATTATTATAGGTCTTATCGGTCACCCCTTTGGAGTTTAAAGGTAGGCCAAGTAGTATGACTGGGTCATTGTCTCATTAAAGAGAATTTAGATAATGTATAACTAATTCAAAAATTTATGGATACTACATAGTCTAGGAAGAAGTATTACACCAATCACTGATGCTGACCTCTGGAATTTGAGGTGGGGAATTAGGTATTTCTAGAAGTATTTCCTATATTGGGACATAGAAAGTTTCAGAGAAAGGACAAGATATCACATCATTATGTTGAGTCTTTTGAGATCGTGGAGAGTGTTGATCCGTTAGCCTATCTATTGTAGCTATGTTGGATGTACCATTCCACGAAACATGTTTTCCATGTATTGATTCTTTTCCATTATAATTTCAAACCATCTCATTAATTTAGTCATTACGACATCGAAAAGGATGTAGATGTGTCTTTAGAGTAGAATTAGATATGTATAGTTAATCAAACCATGAAGGATCTCTGAGGAAGGTCGGTTCAACATGTCATGATCATATAAAAGAACCTCTATATACAATATTATATATTGGAGTGGGAATCCAATGTGCATACATGGTGGTTGAATGTTTTCTCAAATGATGACTTACCACCCTTGGATGGGAAGCTCGAGGAAGATATGTTTTAAGAAGGGTAACTAGTATCATCCTATATTTATTGTGATGTACAAACATTTTTTTAATATTCATAACCTTTAATTTTATGCTAATAATGTTTTCTTGAGGATAATGAGTTGTTTGGGAGAGTCCACGTCTCTTTAGGAGCATGAATCTTCAGAATTTATGGATGCATACTGAGATGCATAACTAGAACATGGTAAGCACTAACCATGTCAATCAATCATGCAGACACCTAGTGCACAAAAAGAGGCTGCACAATTTTTTTGTAATTGTGTTAGTAAGGATTCATGCCCATGCACGATTTTAGAAAATATTGACTTAGCTATATCTCAAGGCTTGAGCACGGTTATGAAAATCTTGCTCTTGACTCACATGAGAGGGGTTCATAGAATATGTTGGGTGCACAATTCCAAAATTATTTGGATAACCATGTGGCAAAACTGTGTGATGCAAAATTTAATGAAGAAATTAAATTTTTTCTTAGAATATTTTTTAATTCCCTAAAGCATTTTCTTCCTCCTCTATTCATCTCGAGTAGCCTCCTAAATCTATCCCTTACCGTCTATTATGGATTTTGATAACTCCCTCATAGGACCTCAATTTTCATCATAATTAGGTGAGTTGGATCCCTATTTTCATTCTCAACACTCGTCTTACATATTTTTTTAGGTTTTATTCTCCTCCACTGTGTTATTTTTATAACGACCCTAGTTTTTATTAAAAATTTAAACATAATTTATTACATAAACTTTACTTGATACAACATTGAAGATCGATAGGTCTAGTGTATTTGGGGATTAGTATCATTAAATAACAACATAAAACATTAAATATAACATATTTATTGAAAACTGTCTTTACATGACCACTACATTCTCTCGTACTTAGCATTGTATGGGATAACCAGAGGACATGTATAAGAAAACGGTGAGCTATAAAGCCCAATAAGGTAATAATCATGGAATAACATGAGAAATACAATACATGTTAGACAATAGGTATATCAATAGAGCACAATAGAATCATTAACATAAATTCCTTATAAAGCATGATAATCATAACATGGAAATGTGACAACAACCCTTAACATGAAATTAGCATGAGCCAAGGCTCATTGCACATAGACCATGAGTAAACCATAATTTCACATTAAGCACAAGTAAAACCTCATTTTTCTTGAATTATAATGATTCAATACCCATTTCACATGACGTATCATGATACTATACCTTACCCAATGCATTGGAGCACTATAAGGGCGCACCCTTCTTAAACATTTAATTTCATGCATAAGTGTGACACATGGATCATATAATACGGAATCAATCAACATTATAAGTTATTCCATGATTAATTAATTTGGAATAAATACATGAAAGTAACATTTAATATTTATATGCGTATAAAGGTGAATACCCTTGATAGAGACATGGGTATGGTATTCACTACACAATGATCTTGGCTAGGAAAAATGCAGTGCAATTTCGGCAGCATAACGGCATAAAATAAGAACTCATAAAAAATGGTTGATGAGAGATAAAGGGGTTTATCATCATATTTAAATGAAATGGATAGTAATGGGGTCATATAGATAAATTTCCCAATGAACATAATGGATTTTAGATGCATAATACAAAAGAGTTACTTGGATGTAAACGAGGAGAGTGAAATCCCTCACTGAATTTCAGCATGGTAACGGGTGTACATGGGAGGAATTAATGAGATATAAAGGGTTATACCATCATAAAAAAATAAATACGGAAGTATGGGGGAGGTGAGAAATCATACCCCCACATTTTTAATTGAAAACAAAATGGCCTAACAACTTAATGAAAATTGGACTAAAATGAGAAAGGAAGAAATCCCTTACTTGGAAGTGTGCTTACAAAGGCTTCAGAGAGGCTTGAGAGAGGATTATTGGGAGCTTGGGGAACCTTATAAGGATTCTATAGAGAGTAGGGAAGAGGTTGAACAAACTCAAAAGGATTTGAGTGAGGAGGAAGTGGGAGATTGGGTGGGTTTATATAGGAAAGGTGAGGGAATTCTTTATTATTTAGGTTTGGGACACCTCACATTAAACTAATCCAAACCACAAACCATACCATGGTTTTTTCCAATGGTTTTTGGAAAAGGGAAGTGTAAAACAATATTTTATAAGTCCAAATTCCTAAATTCTTAAAATAATGGGGTTGCTTATGTGGAGTTGAGTCACACTCCCAAGGAAAACAATTTAAAAAGACAAGATGTTTAATAAGTCTTAAAGGGTCCTTTAATGCTTTGTAAAATAAGTAAAACAAACCCAAAATCACATTATTTTAATGGTAAAACATACATTTTCCGAACATAAGGCTTATAGTATTTTATTACATCACTATTAGGTCATTATGATGTCATAAAACACATTATATATTTAAAAGGTATTTAATTTTTACCCAAAAATTTGATTGTCTTAGAAAATTATGAAAAATTCACCGTTGGATAATTTCGAAATCCTGATTCTAGAAATAATATTCATTTTATCTAAATAATTTTATAAATATGTTATTTTTTACATTTAAAATAAAAACCGACATTTATTGAAAATTCATGGGTTTTGACAAAAATGGCTTTCAAACCTTAATAAAAATTACAATTGCATTCATAAAATTATATGATCATTTATATTTAATAAAAATTAATTTAATAATAATAATAATATTTTATTAAAATATTATTTAATTGAAAAATCCATTAATTCATCAATATAGCTTTCTTATTTGAACACTAACTAAAAATACTATTTGTGCTTTAAAAATTATTTACAAGGTAAAAATAATAAAATGAAAGTATATTCATTATTATATACCAAAATAATATACATAACCATAGTACTAGGGATTTGTTACATAACCCTTTAAAATAGCTGCATAAGACCTAAGGGTATGGTGTGTGATGGTGACAGACTCTTGGGGTGGCTCGGATAACATTGCACGCATGGTGATCTCTATCAACTTCCACTTCTCCTATAGATGGTTCTGTTTGAGCTTGAAATGATGAATCTCAGCTTGGGCTTGGTTAAGATCGAAGATCAATAACGCCACCTCTTTTCCGAGCTCCGACAAATGGGCTTCGTATAGAGCAATTCTACTGGATGAGGCCATCACTTCCTTTGTCTGAGTAAATTTTGATTTTTTAAAACCCTATATTTATACTAATCATGTGATCACTGTTCAATGGCTATATTAGAAATGGTTTCCATTCTTAAAATAAAATCAATGAAGTTGAAATTTTATATAAACATGTTACACAAAGAGACATTTAATTAGATCAAGAGGGATTTCCATTAATGAAAGTTTGGGTCGTTACAATATACCCCCCTTAAGAAATTTCACCCTCAAAATTTCCTTTTCCCACAATAAAACAGATGTGGGTAACTCTACTTCATCATTTCCTCTGATTCCCACATTGCTTCTTCGAACTTGTGGTTTCTCCACAACACCTTGATGGGGGGAATTGTCTTATTTTGCAGAACTTTTTCTCTATGATCTAAGATCTTCACTGGTTGCTCCTCATAAGAAAGGTCATCTTTTAACTGTACCACCTTTGAAGAGAGTACATGTGATGGTTCTGGTATGTACTTCCTTAATAGGGATACATGAAAGAAATCATGTACTTTGGTCATGGTAGGTGGAAGTGCTAGTCGATAGGCCACAGCCCCGACACGATCAAGAATCTTTAAGGGGTCGATGTACCTTGGAATTAACTTCCCTTTATTTCCAAACCTCATGACCTTCTTCCATAGAGATATTCATAGAAATACTATGTCTCCAAATTTAAACTCAAGGTATTGTCAATAGTTATATACATAACTCTTCTATTGACTCTGGGATTCCTTGATATGCTGCTGAATGGTTTTCACCTTCTCCACCATTTCTTCGACCATTTCTGGTTCGAGAAGCTTATGCTCACTGACCTTATCCTAACATGTCAGTGTTCTACACCTTTTACCATAAAGTTCGTAGTATGGTGCCATTTTGATGCCCGAGTGGGAATTGTTATTATAACAGAACTCAACCAGAGGAATATATTGATCCCATCCTCCTTTAAAGTCTATTGAGCATGCTCTCAACATATCCTCAAGTGTTTGGATAGTCTGATCGGATTGGCCATCAGTTTGAGGATGATAGGTTGTACTGAAGTTCAGTTCAGTATTCAAATCATATTGAAGACACTTCCAAAACATAGAGGTGAATCTTGGATCTCGATCAGACACAATAGATAGTGGTATTCCATGCAACCTTACCACTTCCCTGATATATATATGTGCCAGTTTATCCAATGAGAAATCCTCTTGAATTTCAATGAAGTGTGCAGCCTTTGTAAGATGATCCACCACAACCCAGACTGCATTGTTTCCTTTGGATGTCTTCGGAAGTCTGGTGACAAAGTCCATGGTGATGTTCTCCCATTTCCATTTTGGTATGGTCAATGGTTGCATCATCACCATAGATATATGCCTCTCTGCCTTTACTTGCTAACACACCAGGCACTTTGATGTATATTCAGCGATCTCCTTCATTATATTATCCCACCAATAATGCTCTCAGAGATCTCAATACATCTTTGTGTTTCTTGGGTGAATAGTGAAATTTGAACTATGTGCATCGTCCAAAATTTCCTTCTTCAACTCCAGAAATGATGGAACACATATCCTTTTCCCAAATCTCACAATTCCTTCTTCATTAACATTAAACTCCAAGGATTTCCCTTTTCTTATAGCTTCCACTTTTTCCTGAATTCCCACATCATCCTTTTGAGCATCCTTTAACCTTTCCAAAAGTGATGGTTGAGCAATAATTTGTGAAAGGATTGATGATTTTCCCTTCATTATTATTCCTATGTCCATCTTCATCAAGTCTAAGAATATTGGATCCTTTTCAATTCTCATCAATGATAGAATATCCGGGTCCTTTCTACTTAGGGAATCTGCCACCTTGTTTGCTTTCCCAGGGTGGTAATGGATTGATCATTCATAGTATTTGATTAGCTCTAACTATCTTCATTGGTGCATGTTCAACTCTTTCTATTTGAATATATACTTGAGTATTTTGTGGTCTTTATATATTTCACACTTCTCCCCAAAGAGTTAATGCTGCCAAATTTTTAAAGTGAATATCACTACAGCCAACTCGAGGTCATGTGTAGGATCGTTCAGTTCATGAACTTTCAATTGCCTTGAAGCATAGGCAATGACTTTTTCATTTTGCATCATCACACATCCCAGGCCCTTCTTCTAAGCATAACTGAATACCACAAAAAATTTCTCTACTTGTGAGTAATGTGAGCATGGGCACAGTGATAATCCTCCTTTGAAACTCCTTGAAGCTTTCTTCACATTCATCACTCCAAGAAAACTTTACTCCCTTCTGAGTTAGCTTGGTAATATGGTTGGACAATCGTGAGAAATTTCTCACAAATTGTCGATAATACCCAGCTAACCCAAAGAAGCTACGGATATCAATTACTGATGTTGGCCTCGACCATCCCTCAATTGCATCTATTTCGGAGGGATCCATAGATATCCCATTAATTGTGATGATATGGCCCAAGAATGAGACCAACTTCAACCAGAACTTACACTTGTTGTAATTTACATAGAGCTTCTCTTTCCTTAAGGTCTCTAGTACAGATCTTAGATGCTCCCCATGATCCTCCTTGGTTTTGGAGTATATAAGAATGTCATCTATAAATACTACCACAAATTTGTCGAGGTAATCTCTAAAGGCTCTAGTCATCAATTCCATAAAGATTTTTGAAGCATTATCGTTTCCAAAAGGCATTACTATGAATTCATAGTGCTCGTATATTGTACGAAAATCAGTCTTGGGGATATCTTCCTTCTTCACCCTTACTTGATAATATCCTGACGGAAAATCCACATTGGAGAAGTATTGTGCTCTACGCAACTGATCGAACAAGTCATCAATTCTTGGGAGAGGATACTTGTTATATATCGTTATTTTTTTGATCTCATGATAATCGATGTAAAGGCGCATTGACCCATCCTTCTTCTTGATGAAGTGGACTGGGGAACCCCATGGTGAAGTACTTGGGCGTATAAACCCTTTATCCAGATTCTTCTGTAGTTGTTTCTTCAACTCCTGAAGCTCCACAACAACCATTCTATAAGGAGTCTTGGATATTTTCAACGCCCCAGGTATAAGATCAATTTAGAATTCAACATCTCTTCTAGGAGGAAGACCAGGAAATTCCTCAGTAAATACTTCAGTGAATTCCCTCACAATTGGCATGTCTTCAAGGATGGATGCTTCCCTAGACTCAATCATCTAAGTCAGATATGCGTGCTCATAGGGCATTAATATCCACGCTTGAGATGATGGATCAAAATAATATTCATCTTCTTCCTTGCACTTGTAAAGAATCGGGGGTCGATTCTCCACATGGAGAGTTATTTCCCTCTCACAAAAATTTATGTTGGCTCTATATAAAGAAAGACAATCCATGCCAAGAATTGCATCAAATTCCACTAGATGGAGTGTGATGAGGTTCACCTGGAAGTTTAATCTATAGATTATGATATGGGAGGAGTTATATTCATGGGAATCAATGATTGCCCCATTTTTATTACTCACGGACATCTTCACTTCCATGATTTGGGGTGGTGATAAGATTGTTCTACTAAACTTTTGAGATATAAAAGAATGTGTAGAATCGGAATCAAAAAGTACATTCACTATTCATGAATGAATAACTAGCGTACCTATCACCACTTCGTTGTCGGGGTTCACTTCAGTAGTAGTGATGGAAAAAGCTTTCCCTTACTGCCTTGGAGGTTGTTGGTTGCCTTCGAAAACCCTTAGATTAGGGCACTTATTTGAAATATGCCCTGGTTCTTTGTAGTTTTGGTAATGAACCACGCGTCAATGTTCGAACGGAGCGTTCCTATCCTCTGTCACAGCCGCGAGTCTTTCTTGCTGACAATTAACATCTAGGCGCCCTTCTCTTCCACACTTAAAGCATTTTCTCAACCCCTTCAGGCAATTTCTAGGGTTCTTCTTTCCGCACCTTTGGAAAGTGGGGTGCTGGATCTTCTTAGAACCATTGGATTTATCCATCGGACCTCCATCATTAAATTCCACATTACTCTTCTTATCCCCATGATACCCCTGAGATTCTATGATCTCCATTTCAACCTTGAGGGAACATCGGACAATTTTCTCATAGTTTTTGAAGTCACGGATCGCCAGCACTTTCAGCAGGATAGGTTTCAGCCCACCAAAGAAGCAGTCAACCTTGCATTCAGGGGTAACGACAAATCCGGAGGCATATCATACAAGACTTGTGAAGTTTGCCTCATAATCTCTGACAGATTCATCATATTTTTTCTTAAGGGAAAGGAATTCCATTTCCATCTTAAGTCGGAAAGTGCGCGAAAAATATTTATCGAAAAACATATTCCAGAAATCCTTCCATTCAAATGCCTCAATCTCCTCCTCAGGATTCATATTTTTGATCAACATCAACCATTGATCAGCTTCACCCTCCATATGATAAGCAGCTAGGATAACTTTCTCTTGTTCAGAACATTGAAGGATGGAGAAGATCTTTTCAATGGAGTTGATCCATTGTTCGGCGATTGAGGGATCAGATAATCCATTAAAAGTAGGAGGTCTTTGTCTCATGAACCTATCGATAGTGACATTTTCTTTGTTAGGGGGGTTGAACGTTCCTCTTGGCTCATGTTTCTATTCAAATCTTGAGTTAGCTGAGAGAGAAGCGTGGAAAAGTTCGTGATTCCTGCTCCTATTGGATTGGTCATCTTATTAGTACAGTCATCCCATTGATCTTCACATCGATTGTTAGCCAGAGTCCTCCTATTACTAGCCATTGGCTGGAATAAAAGGAAAGTTAGGGGTAACACATAAAGGGTAATACAAGGAAAAAATTGATGACTTATAAATAACTTTTATTTCCTTAGAATATGAATCTATTGGATTCAGTCTATGTTATCCATGATCTACTTTCTAACATATATTCTTAGGGAATTTTTTTTGTCCCTTAATAATGATTTATACTATGCTTGTGAATTTACCAAAGCATATCCCCTGGGAGTGTTGTAACAAAGAGTACATCAAGACACATTGTCATGCACCATTTCCCATTCGATTCTAGCTCAAAGCATTGTTTTCAAGTTTTACCCTTAGGATACATCTGTTCCAGAGCCGCATCCACCTACTCGTATCCAGACAGGGATGTATTTGCTGGATAAACCACTTACTCAATACTCACCAAAACATAGGGATGTTTTTATTATACTTAGTCATGTATCTAAGTCTTTACTAGGGTTTTCTAATCCAAATCCAAAAAATAACCTAACATATCCTCTGATACCAATGATAACAACCCTGGTTTTTATTACAAAATTAAACATAATTTATTACATAAACTTCACTTGATACAATATAAGAGATTGAGAGGTCAAGTTTTATTGGGGAATAGGATCATTACATAAAAACTTAAAACATGAAATACAATATCTTTATTGAAAACTTTTTTTACATGACCACTACATTCCCTCATACATAGCATTGCATGGGATAACCTGAGGACATGCATAAGAAATGGGTGAGCTATAAAGCCCAGTAAGGGAATAATCATGGAATAAGATGAGGAATACAATACATGTTATAAAATATGAATATCAATAGAGAACAATAGAAGCATAAACATAAAGGCATGATAAATCATGATAATCATAACATGGAAGTGTGGAAACAACACTTAACATGGAATTAGCATGATCCAAGGCTCATAGCACATGAAGCATGAGTAAACCCTCATTGCACATGAATCATGGGTAAACCCTAGTTTAAATTGAATTATCATGAGTCAACACCCATTTCACATGATGTATCATGATAATATACTTTACCCAATGCATTGGAGCGCTATAAGGGCACACCCTTCTTAAACATTTCATTTCATGCATATGTGTGACACATGGATCATATAATACGGGATCAATCAACATAATAAGTTATTCCATGATTAATTAATGTGGAATAAATACATGATATTACCATTAAATATGTATATGTGCATAAAGGTGAATACCCTTGATAGAGACATGGGTATGATATTCACTAAACAATGATCTTGTCTTGGAAAAACGCGGTGTAATATCAGTAGCATAACAATGTGAAATAAGAACTAATAAAAATTGTTGATGAGATAGAAATGGGATTCTCATCATATTTAAATGAAATGGATAGTAATGGGTTCATATAGATACATTTCCCAATGAATGTAATGGAGTTTAGATTCATAATACAAAAGAGTTACTTGGATGTAAAAGAGAAGAGAGAAATCCCTCATGGAATTTCGGTATGGTAACGGGTGTACATGGGAGACATTAATGGGAGAGAATGGGGTATCTCATCATAAAAACATAAATAGGGAAGTATGGGAGAGGTGATAAATCATACCCCCACATTTTTAATTGAAAAAAAAAGGGCCTAACAACTTAAAGAAAATTGGACAAAAATGAGAAAGGAAGAAATCCCTTACTTGGAAGTGTGCTTCCAAAGGCTTGAGAAAGGCTTGAGAGAGGCTTATTGGGAGCTTAGGGTACCTTGGGAGGATTATAGAGAGAGGAGGGAATAGTTTGGAAGAACTCCAAAGTCTTTGAGTGAGAAGGAAGAGGGATCTTGGGTGGGTTTGTATAGGAAAGGTGAGGGAATTATTTATTATTTAGGTTAGGGACACCTCACATTAAATTAATCCAAAACACAAACCAGACCATGGTTTTTACCCATGGTTTTTGGAAAAGTGAAGTGGAAAACAATATTTTATAAGTAAAAATTCCAAACTTCTTAAAGTAATGGGGTTGCTTATGTGGAGGTGAGTCATACTCCCAAGGAAAACAATTTAAAAAGACAAGATGTTTAATAAGTCTTAAAGGGTCCATTAATGCTTTGTAAAACAAGTAAAACAAACCCAAAATCACATTATTTTAATGGTAAAACATATATTGTTCGAACATAAGGCTTATAGTATTTTATTACATCACTATTGGGTCATTATGATGTCATAAAACGCATTATATATTTAAACGGTATTTAATTTTTACCCAAAAATTTGATTGTCTCAGAAAATTATGAAAAATTCATTGTTCCATAATTTTGACGTCTTGATTCCAGAAATAATATTCATTTTATCTAAATAATTTCTAAATATGTTAATTTTCACTTTTAAAATAAAAACCGACATTTATTGAAAATTCATGGGTTTTGAAAAAAATTGTTTTCAAACCTTAATAAAAATTACAATTGCATTCATAAAATTATACGATTATTTATATTTAATAAAAATTAATATAATAATAATAATAATATTTTATTATAATATTTTTTAATTCAAAAATCCATTAATTCATCAAAATATCTTTCTTAGTTGAACTCTAACTAAAAATACTATTTGTGCTTTAAAAACTATTTACAAGGTAACAATAATAAAATGAAAGTATATTCATTATTATATACAAAAATAATGTACATAACCATAGTACTAGGTATTTGTTACATAAACCCTTAAAACATCCGTATAATACCTAAGGGTAAGGTGCGCGATGGTGATAGACTCTTAGGGTGGCTCGGATAATATTTGCACGTGTGGTGATCTCCATTAACTTCTACTTCTCCCGTAGATGGTTCCATTCATGCTTGACATGGTGAAGCTTGGATTGGGCTTGGTCAAGAGTGAATCCCAATGATGCCACCTCTTTTCCGAGTTCTAACAAATGGGTTTCGTATGGAGAAATTCTACTTAATGAGGTCATCGCTTCCTTTGACTCAATAAATTTGGATTTGTTAAAACCCTATATTTATATTAATCATGTGATCACTATTCAACAGCTATATTAGAAATGATCACCATTATTAAAATAAAATCAAAAAATTTGACATTTTATATTAACATTTTACATAAAGAGACATTTAATTAGATCAAGAGGGATTTCCATTAATGAAAGTTTGGGTTGTTACAATTTTTGAGTGACGTCATTTTCACTAATTTTATGTAATTGATCCAATAATCCATTTTCCATGGTTCAAGCTCGATTCATGGGCCAAAACTGGATGAGGAGATCACTAAAACACATTGATAGGTAGTCTAGCTTCTCTTTCTCAAGTATTGTTACAATTATATTGTGCGTTATTGTTTCATGCATCATACCCTTCGAGGTATGACCCTAAAATTAATAGTAAATTAATTTTAATTGTTTCTTGTGTATAATGTCATCCAAGGAAGAAGAAAATCACCTCTTATATCATTCTCCTTTACATGGGTCACCTTTATTTTCTTTACACCAGTTGATATCCAATTTTCCTATTACCTAAATCTGTTAAACCATATATGAGAGGTGTGATTTCATGTAATTAATGTTATTAAAGCATGAATGGAATCAATGGGAATGACAGACCATGATTTATGCCTATACCTTCATGAAATAATTGAATCACTTGACTAAATGTTTGGGCTAATTGATATAATAATCATAAATTACATGTCTTTGTAAATGAATTTAGTCACAAATTGTAATCCTTACACCCACACTTAGCCGATGGTGATAAAGGGGACTCCATTTATGGGTCATAATGGATGTGATCTTCATACTCTAAAATATTAATTTGTAACCAGTTTGTATATACATTAGGAGAGATAATAGGTATGTTGAGTATAGGCTCACCATGCGTTTACATTACCTCCATTTTAGTGAAACTAATTCCCAAGGGAAGACACCATGGATGTTTTCTATGGAAAGATTGAAATACCAGATATGAAGTTATACTCGGTCCCCTATATGACTTACCATGGATGGGCTCACAGTGTTTGAATCATTCCATGATGTGAGTGATACTTTGGGATTAATTTATGGATCTCGTTTGATAGAATCAATTTGTATTGGGAATTTATAGTGCCTTTAGAGAGATACTTGGGATTTCTTTTGGATCACCCTAGATGGGATCAGTGTGACTCCCCATAATTATAAAGGTGAAACTTTTTTATTAATGAATATAAATATGCAAATGGAACTCCAAGGATGTTCCCCTATTGCTAAATCACATGATTAGGGATAGTCCACCATTTGATACTTTAAGTATAATTTCCCTTGTTACTTCACATCATACATCCATAAGACACATTGGTTTAGAGGAATATGGATTAGTCCAAATAACGTAGTTTCCTTCATTAACCTAAGGAAAACACGATCTATCATGATCTATTTTTTATTTACATTGCATTTATTATTACTGTAACACCTCTCATTTTATATGCACAACTAGATTGAATTATACAATATTGGTGGTTTCCTATTAAGTACATATCACAACCTTCTTAGGGAACCCTTTGTACTAAATCAGACATTATAGTTGAAGGTATAGATAAAGTTATGTGTCCAGCTTCCTAATCTTGATTCTATATTCTCATATGCAGTACAAAAGAAGAGGACCAAGCGTGTTCTTGTAATACTAGTAGTTTCTTCTTCTTTTTTGTGTGTTTTCTAGAATGTGTATATTATTTATCCAATATATCCCATGTGTATCATATATTATAGCTACATGACATCATTGTCTTTTTAACTTTTAATCTACATATAATTCATCTTTCAGCTGATTATTTTTTGGGATGTTTTATTCTAATTCGATCATTGCTTGTATTTTGTTGTTTCTTATACTTACCACATTTATATTACAATTAAGATAAACTATGCATATGAGGAAATATTCCCCACCTTGGAACACCCAAGGCCATCACTAATAGTCAAAATTCTCTGACGTATGACGAGTCCCACTTCAGATTATGTGTCCTACCATCTGGGAGAACCACTAAGTGGCATCTAGGGAGGAATCCTACAAAACTCTTTAGGTTTTTAACAAAATCCTTTCTATAATGGGTTTATGAATAAAATGGGGACTATAGAAAAAGATGAGGGATGTATGGAATGTATTTTTGTTGTTATTAGTGAAAAATTCTATAGAATTTTAATGAGGAGATGAGAGGTGGTTGAATTTTAAATGTGGATGAGAGGGCACTCTCTTAATTTTTTAAACGAATAAATTATTCCCACAATTTTCCAATGCCTCAAGGATCCCAAATGGATATTTATAGAAATATATATGTGATAAGTCCTATATATGGCCAAAAAAAATAGTAAATTTATATTATTTAGGTCATTTTAACATTTATCATTTTATTTCTACTCCATATAATCCCATTTTAACCTCTACAATGGTAATAAATTTTTACTATAAGTATTTTTTATTTTAACAAAAAAAATAAGTTGACCTTATTATATAATATAAATAATTTGGGTTCTAAATATTGGAACCATTTTTTTAAATTAATATATCAGATGTTTCAATATTTAATTTAAAATTAAAACCCTAGATTTGGTAGAAAAACTATTTTCTAATTGAAATTTTTTCTTAGGAATAATCATTTTTATATAAAAATTGAGAAAAATTTTATTTAAATTACATAAATATTATGAATTATAATATAATATATATTATTTTACTTTTAAAAAAATTATAAAAAATTTACATTGTAAATTATTTTATGAAAATGGGAATTTTCAATAAAATAGTATTTTTCACTATTCTTTGACAAATTAAGATTTTAAGGAAATTCATAAATTTCAATCTCTAATAATTTTGACATGGTGAAATTTAAAATTAATTTCATTTTCTATAATTACCTTTCTAATTGTTATTAAATTAATTTTATAAAAATGTATATAAAAAAATGAAACCACTTTATAGAAAAATGAAATTTTTTAGAAAAAGAGTTTTTCCTTTAAAAAATATTTTTATTTTTATTTCTAATCAATTAAGAACACATAAAATTTATAATACATGTGAAAATAATATAATTTTCATAATATTTCTTATCATTATTCATGAATTCTAATTTAATGTATTGATTATAATGTTATGATATTTTATTGATTTTTTATACATGAGGTTGTTTCTAGGGAAAACTATTAATGTGATTAAATTTAATTAAAAAGTGATATCTTATAATTTAAAGGTGTTAAATTATTCCCTCATAAAAAAATTCAAACTTGGAGTTTCTATAATTTCACATCATGATATGATTTGAGTTGTTATTTATCAAATCATTACTAGGTTCTCGTGTCTCATCTTTTATCTTATGATTTCAACAAAGTACCATTACCATTAGATTAATCCAATTCCAAAAAAAATTATTATCTAGTATCAAGATTCTATATAGGCTCTTCATATTAATACAAATTGGGTTAAAATTCCTTTTCTTTACCAGTTTTCAAATGAATTTGGTCTGGAATGTTCTTCCTTGACAATGATATATGAAACACAACAAATACATTAGAGATAATTTTTGGAATTTCCAAATGGTATTCCACAACTCCAATATTTTATATGATTTAAATATGTCATATATACCTATAGATCATTTTTCTGTTCTTTCATAACCATTTCATTCCCTTCTATGGAGATACATTCTGGAAAATGTTATCTCTAAATTAAAATTATAAACAAGTCCTCTTTTTTCATCAAAGCTCTTTATTATTATTTGTAATTATTGGATAAGTGTTTGAATATCCTTTACTATAGAAATTTTATCAGGCACATGTTTTTGGAAAACAAGTTTCCTTTTTACCCACTTCATCCTAACAAGTTGTAGGACATAATATCATTCTATAAAATCATTCACATGGCACCATATGAATACTATATTGGAATACATTATTATCGAATAACTCTACCAAAGTAAAATATTGATCCCACATACGTTTAAAGTCAATATATAATGACCTATATTTGACTTATAATTTTTGTATAGTCCATTCAGATAGTACATCAGTTTGAGGATGATAAGCATAACTCAACTGAAGCTTGGTATCAATATCCTTACCGAAACATCTCTATAATTTCAATATGAATATTGGGTCTTGAAAAAGTCCATAGAAAAAAATTATTTATAAATATGAAAATCTATTTTTTTTTGTGAATCCTCTAGGAGGTTGTCTTTTATCCTTCACATGATAGTAAACCAGAAAACATGAGACATAATAGGTGATTTCCCTTTTTATATAATCCCACCAATTTTTTTACAAAGCACTATACTTCATTTTTTTAACTAAGTGTATAAGGAAATTTTATCTATGAGAATCATCAAAAAAATCACTATTTATCTCATTTATAGATGATACACATAGTCCCTTTCCAAATCTCAAAATTATGTCTTCACAAATGAAGTATTCTATTTTTCCATCATAATTGGAATTAATTTTCTTAGGAAATTTGTTAGCATGAGGTTATGAACATTTTATATTTTACAAAAATATTTTTAAGAATTAATTTGGAAATATAGTGATGTATCCCATTATTTAATAATTATCATTTCCATCTTTATTGGACCCATAAACATAGAATCATTTTTAATCCTCTTTTTTGAACTAACTTTGTGATATTTCACCCTCAATGCATCTACTACCTTATTTTCCATCCCATGCGGTATTAAATTAAGAAATAATATTCCTTACATAACTCAATACATCTTCTTTATATCATTTTGGGAACTTTTTAGGTAACGATGTATTGTAAAATATTTTAATCATTGTATATCTTCTATCATTATCATTAGAGATAATTTATTTAAACCATCAAGGTATTCATTGCATCTACCAAATAAGGATCATTTGGTGGAGATATTTTTTTTTGATGAATATTTAACCTTCTTGATGCATAGGTATAAACATTATCATTCTATATAAGTACACAATCAAGTCCCTTGCATGACAAATAAATATATATTAAAACCCAAAAAAATATTATGGTAGAGTAAAAATAAAATAATTCACCAATCTCATCTTTTATTATTCAAAAAAATTCAAATATCACTGTCCATATGAATTAAACCCCTTTATGATTTAACTAAGTTAATGGGTTTTCTAATCATAAATAATTTAGAAAAATCCCAGACTGTATCCTTTCAAACCAATGAATCTACATAGTTTAGATGTGTTTATTGGGGTATTAAATTCTTGGAATGTAAATTTTTCATAGGATCTTATGATATTCCATCCTTAGAGAGCATATCTATAAGAGAGGAAACATTAGGAAGTAATAATTTACACTTTATAAATTTACCATAAATCAGTTTTCTACTATGAGTCTTAATAATGATGCCCAAGTGATTTTCATAGTCCTAATCACTCTTAGAGTACACTAATATATCATAAATAAATACCATAAAAATTATTTACATATTAATTTAATACACTTTTCATTAGGTATATGAATATATATAGTGAATTATTCAATCCAAAAAGAATTACTATGAACACGTATTGTCCATTCCTCACACTAAATGTTATCTACATAATATATTCCTTATTTCGGGAAATTAATGACACATAAAATGAAATAAATCATTAAAAAATATTTATCATTGTGAAATTTTTTGAATAATTCATCATTGTGAGGTATATCATACTTTTTATTTATCATAATAGAATTGATTTCCCTATAATCAATACACTCCATCAAAGATATATCTTTATTTCTAATGAAATTAATAAGGGTATACCAATGTGAAACACTAGGTAATATAATTCCTTATCAAACAAATCATATTTTTTATTCAACTCCACTAATTCCATAGTGTCAATTCAATATAGTCATTATTATTGGTCGTGCATAAGGGATTAAATCAATGGAAACTCATATTCAAGTTCATATGGAATCCCTAGTAATTTTATAAAAATTAATCAATGTATTCATATATGATCAGAATGGCCTGAAGGCCTTCATTTTTTTATTATTTTGATAATCCACCTATCAAGGGGTGAGGTGGAACCCTTAAAAGGCACGAAGTCTTAGAGACAATTAAATGAACTATAGTTCTTAAAGGGAATAACCCAGACAATAAAAATTTGGAACTGTTCCTCCCCATCATTTTTCATGATATCAACACTCCACCTTTGTCGAGATGGTAGGCTAGATGTCCTATGAAATGCTGCATAGGCCTAGTACCAATGGAAAAGAAATACCCTCTCATTCTTACAATTCTTATTAGCTCTGCTCCAGTGAATGTGCCTTCCCTAAATTCTTTTCTGAAGCCTTTTTCCCTTGTAGTCTGACTGGTACATCTGCATTTTCATGTGGCCCAAAGGCCTTGGGGTGACCCAAAGACCATATGGTGTCCCGAAGGCCTTGAGAATCAACTGTCCCAAAGGCCTTGGGTGGCCCCAAATCCTTGCAGGACCCGAGGACCAAACCGGTGGCCCAAAGGCCCAGATGGATGAATAGTTCTGGCTGCTATAGTACCGAACAGTACCTGCTACAGTACCTACTATAGTATTTCAACAATGTCTACAACTGTGTATTCTACAGTTTCGCGCGGAATCCGGGGATGACCTCCTGGACGGGAGATTCAAACGTTCCGATCGGTTTCTAACGGGTTTGTTCGTAGAACCGGAAACATCCAATGATTCCATATCCGTTTGGACCTACTTTCCAAAGGCAGGCGCTCATTAGCTTGTGGGCTAATGAGGCTTAGGAATTTGCATTGGTCGAGAGGATGGGAGATCGGACTCATCACACCTTTTTGAGGGGAATTATTGTCTACTCCGGGACTCTCTTTATAGATTTAAGTTAAGTTCGTGAATCCTTATTACATTACCAAGTAAAAAATGAGCTTTCCTTTAGTTTTAACAATCAATGATTAAATATGCAAGAAATTTAGAGAATCTTTTATATGTATTCGAGGTTCTTCATCAATAGAGAATCATCTATATTTGTTTAGAGATTCTTGGTCAATGGTATCCTTCAAAACATTTATATAAAAGTCTCTTGGTCATTTTGATGACCAGGCTGGTTTTAAAGCCACTCAGTGGGGCACTTGAAGTTTATCGTCATTCAGAAGGACAGAGATTATCTCAATGTTGGGATCGAACCCATAAATGGGCTACCTACGTATCCTTTGTTTTGAAAAAGGAATCAGAACCCACGTAGTTCGAGGAATGGGATATGATGTTTATGATTGATGGCCCAAAGATGAATGTCATAATTACTTTTACGCTCTAAGCTCACGTGAGTCATGCTCGGTGTGAGAAACAAGAGGTATTGGTAAAATTTAGACAATTGTGCCATAAAAGATGCAATCATAAGAATTTGTTTTGGGGCTTATGTATAGATGACTGCCCAGATAGACGAAGGTTTAGGATTTACTTTTAGGGAGAAAATCCATGAACAGGGTCCACAAAGTTATATGTGCTTCATGGAGATTTGAATACTCTAATCTTGGGGCTTACTTCTAAGGAGGATGCCCAAGTTAGGAGGGGACTTATGATTGGGTTTTATTCCTGAAAAGGAAACCCAAATCAAAGGTAATTTATGACTGGTTAAGAGAAGTTTAAGGGGACTTGGGGATTATTCCTGAAAAGGAAGCCCAAGGTTATGACTGAGTCTTATTCCTGAAAAAGGAGACCCAGGTTAGGGATTAAGGTTTGGGGCTTACTCCTGAGGAGGATGCCCAAGATGAAAGGACTTGATTGGGGCTTATTCTTAAGAAATATGCCCAAGATTTATGACTAGGACTTACTCCTGAGAAGGAAGCCTAGGTTTAGGGGACTTGGGGCTTACTCCTAAAAAGGAAGCCCAAGGTTATGACTGAGTCTTATTCCTGAAAAAGGAGACCCAGGTTAGGGATTAAGGTTTGGGGCTTACTCCTGAGGAGGATTCCCAAGATGAAAGGACTTGATTGGGGCTTATTCTTAAGAAAGATGCCCAAGATTTATGACTAGGACTTACTCCTGAGAAGGAAGCCTAGGTTAGGGGACTTGGGGCTTACTCCTAAAAAGGAAGCCCAAGGTTATGACTGAGTCTTATTCCTGAAAAAGGAGACCCAGGTTAGGGATTCTCTCATCTTAAAGGATGAGGTTGAATGAATGAACTCTCAATCTTTGGTGATATAAAGATGTTTAAATCACTAGGTTTTGAGAGATATTTCACAGAATTCCTTTCAGATAAGGATGTCAAATCAAGAAATCATGCCATAAATGGCTTTGAAGAGTATCTTGAAGACTGAATCTTGAATAGGAAGGGTGAAATGGCTTAAGAGGGGTAAAAATGGGCAAGATGGGCACCCAAAAAGATAGGGGCGCGCAAGTCTTGAAAGGCGCGCAAGTCCTGCGGCGGCGCGCAAGTATTGGTCGCGCAAGTATACTTGCGCGACATGAGGGGTACTTGCGCGATTTTCAACCAGTATTGAAATGCTTGAGAGACTCTTTATTAAACCCTTTACCATCCTCTTGAGGTTCTTCCAGAAGAGGGACGCGCAAGTTATATTGAAGGAATTAAGTAGGCGCGCAAGTGTTTGATAAGTTTCAACACTTAGGCCTTCCTTTTTCTCTTTAGATCTTCCGTTCTAGGTAAGAAATTACCTTAGAAGTGTTCCGGAAGCTTTGAGAAGAGACTTGGGCATCGGGAGATTTAATCCGAGTTTCTGGAAAAAGATCCTCTTGAATGGGGCGCCCACAGGGTCTATTTATAGGCAAAAGAAGACCCCGGGCGGTTACTTGGCGGTTACCAGGCGGTTACCACATATGTCGCGCAAGTCCCTTGCACGAACAGGAGGAGTCGCGCAAGTATTGAGGCGGCGCGCAAGTGTACTTGCGCGACCAAGAGGGAACTTGCGCGATACATGGTCAATGTTCTCCTTTTGTATCCCTTTGTCGATTTTTGATGTTTCTTCAAAGGATTAATCACTTTGAGCTCAGATATTCCCTTTTCCGAACTTTAGATTCTGTGACGAAAGGAGCGTCAACAAAAGTCCCCCCTCAGAGTTGGATCCGGAGAGAAATGAGGATTTGACTCTGAGGAAATCGAATCCCTCCAAAGGAAAAGGGAGGCGCGCAAGTCTTCAGTGTGCAGAGGGAGGCGCGCAAGTCTACGTCGCGCAGGCCTTAAGCGCTCTGGGTGCGGCACGCAGGTAGGCTTCCTAGCCTATAAATACCCGCTTCCGACCGTAGATGGCATCTGAAGTTCCGGATTTCTCGAGCTCTCGCCGCGCAAGTCTTCCTCGCCGCGCAAGTCTCTTGTTTTCACTGTTTCTTCGCTGCCGCGCTACTCTCAAGGTAATAGGGCTTGCGCGGTATTACTTGCGCGACCAAAACTTGCGCGGCACATGTATCACTTGCGCGACATCTCCATACTTGCGCACCTTAATGCCTTAGCCATTTTTTTCAAATTCTTTCACAAATTTTATGAAAAAATAAAACCCATTTAAGAGTTTAATTTCTTCAACTCCTGTGCAGATTCAATGGCTCTTAGACCTGGATTAATTGATGAACTGGCTAGCAAGCGGATAGATGATATGATGAATATCATTGGCCCTGATTACTATACTGTCAAAAACAGCACTCTTCCAGATTTGGCTAAGTATCTGAAGAAATATCATCACGACTTTCCTCACTGCACTTACCTACCTTTGTATGGTCATGGTCATCTGCAAGAAGTCATTATTCCAGAAGTAAAGAATTATCTTCCATTTTCTTGGTTTCAGAATTATACCAATTTTGCTTCAGCAAATATCTCAGGCGGAGGATCATTTCAAAATGCTGGAACAGTGGAGAAGGCTTATGTGATGCATCATAGCCCTTGCACACCAGATCTGAAAAAACATACACCTGAGCTTCAACCACATTTTCATCCTTCAATCTTCCGAAATGCTCAGATGGATCAATCCAAAGGCTGGAAGAAAAGTTGGGATTTCCGTCCTGGGGGAGGTGTGAAACCAACTTGGATGTGGGTATACTGGGTGCGACAGACTTGCGCAGAGTTTATTGAGGATCTGAAGAGAGCTTCAATATATGAGGCTGTTTGGGTTGGGAAAACATATATTTACAGACATGATATCTTTGTGCCAGAGATACTCAGCCATTGGAGTCCAGCGACTAATTCTTTCCACTTGACTCATGGAGAAGTAGGTATCAGTTTGTGGGATGTCCACAAGATTTCAGGAGCTCCAATCTTGGGTGATATGTATGATGAATTCATTCCTCCCAAGGTGACTTGGAATGATCCAGAGAAGACTCCTGCTTTGGCTCGAGAATTATTCAAAATCTTTCACAAGCTCAAGAGTTCAGAGACCTCATTAACTCATTTCAGAAAAGATATCCATCCGGAAGAATGGATGAATGTGTTTCTTACTGAGAAGAAAGGGATGGATCCAAAGGAAAAAGGATCCAAGAAAAAGAAATCCAAGGATACCCGGCCCAGACGTCCTACCACTTGTCCAAAACCTGAGAAGAGAGGATCTCCTGGCACATTCTGGCCAACTCTAGAAGCAGGAGAGTTTGAAAAATGGGGCTATGAAGTGAATCAAAGAATTCCAAAGAAAACTCATCTGGCGGGTTTCTTGGCAATGTGGCTCAGTATTTATCTCTTGCCGGTCAGGGATTCGAAGGGAGGCGTTAGGCCAGGGACCTTCGTCATTGCGGCCAAGTTGGCTGAGGGAAAAATGGTTGGGTTAGCTACCCCCATTTTAGCAAAGATTCACAGGAGTTTACTTCACGTCTTCCAGGGTAAATCTCCTTTAAGAATAGTGGGACCATTCCAGGTTTTGTGGGGATGGATCGCCACTCACTTCAGGACTTACAATGTACAGAATGGATTACAAATTCCTGGAAGCTCTTTCAGACCGTCAATGCAAGCATTCTCTGGAATTGCTCCATTAGATGTCAATGGTTATGACATAAAAGTAAGACTAAGCATGTATAAGGAATTCAACTTCTTTCCTTATGGAAGTCCGCCATCTGGGCAGTTTGTTGATGATGGGAAAGCCCCTTTGGATTTGAGGGCATACATGCTAGCTTGCAGGGATGGCGTGTTAGTAGCCAGGATTGATGGAGAAATCATATGCGAGGCCTATGCTCCATATAGATTTGCACGCCAATTCAAATGTTTGCAACAGATTGTTGTATCCCCTCCAGTACATGTCAGGTCAGAGCAACATCCGATGGTTGCTCGACAACTATGGTTGCTGACATCAAGAGAGAAGACTGGGGCAGTATTTGATCTACCAGTTGAAAAAGCGGCACATTATCTGACTACATTTTATGTCGAACACTGGATAGCATCATACCCTAAAGGGATATTGAATCACCCTGTATATCAAGTGGGAAAGAGGAAGAGGACTATAGAGAAAGAAACTCTTCCTCATGAAGGTGATGCTTCTCCTCCTGAAATAGGTTCAACAGACTCCTCCTCTAGAACTGATTCCTCGGATTATCATGATGGGGATGATGAGGCACAACCGGCAGCAAAGCGGTTTCGTGCCCGGTATAATCCTCCGGCCAGAGTTAAAAGACCCACTCCATCAGCTCCTGGTGAGTTATTTGATTGTAATAACTTCAATCACTGCTACTTTATAAAGTAATAAGTCTCACTTTCTTATTCTCTATCTGTAGTTGCAGGAGTCGGGAAGAAATTAAAATCAAAAATTGTAGGACCTTCCTCACAGCCTTTATATCTAAGACCAGAGGCTGTTCAGCTATGGCAGAGCTTATACTGTGATACTGAGACCGCCTGGCTGGATTTGTGTGAGGGCCTACAACTTCCTGGGATAGGATATCTTCTAGCTTCTAAAGACCTTCAATACGGAGATAACCCCAATGAAGTGCGAGCTTACATCAGAGAGCTGGAAATGCTCATATATGCCACTGATAATTCGGTTCCTATCACCAGGCGGGTGAAGGAAATGGTTGATCGTGGCACCACTGAGGGGGCTGGTGGTTCTGGAGATGAGGAGTGGCAAGAGTACGTGGCTCCTGAAGATGTAAGTTTTCTTTCCTTATTTTCTTTGCAACTTGATTTCAGTTGAAGCTTTGTTACTTAAGGAAGTTATTTTCTTCATCTTGCAGCTTGCAAAGAAAGGGACCGGGGTTCCTTCGCCACAATATAGCCCTGGTGGTACCGCTGTTGGGGCTGCTGCTGATTCTCCTCGCGAACCAGGCGAGATATCTCCAGGCCAGCAGGCCATGAATGAGGCACTGGACATAGCCTTTCATTCGCCAATCCAAGTGCCAATAAAGGAGACAACTGAAACTCCAAAAAAACAAAAGAATCCAAGGCAACGAAGGAGGAAATCCTTAGCTAAACGTTTCATTAGCAGTGGTAAGTCCTTCGAACAATCATGAGTTTATACCCATAATCATATGGTTACTCATATTTCTGAGGATTGCAGGGGCTTCTTCAATTTCCCCCTTGAGGGAAGGGACTGATCCTTCTTCAAAGGTCGTGGAGGGTGCTGTAGAACAACCACAGACTCGGGCTAACTTGGTTACTCCTAGAGAAGAGCTACCATCCATTCCCAGTATCCCTCCCACTACTGAAGATGTTGTCCAGGGTCAGGGGTTGCAGGACATAAGTCAGCAAGAAGACGTAGCAAATGCTCCCACTGGTGAGACTAACCAAGATTCTGAAGTATCATTAGATGAAATGATGAATCAAGGAATGACTTTTGAAGAATTTTATGATCATGCTAGATTGTCATGTGATTTAGAAGACCTTGGGCGTGAGTGTTACCCTTCGCCCAAATTTTTCTTTTAAAAACAAAACATATTTCTAATCATGATGTAAAATAATATGCAGTTTCTTCCGTAGAAGCTGCTGAACTGCCAATGCCCGAAGAGGGTGTGGACACTGATGTCAACCCTATCATTGCAGAAACATTATCTCAAGTAGAGCTAAATCCAATAAACTCTCCTGAGACCCATCTTGAAAATCCTGTTGAAACCGGGAAAGATGGGGAGAAGTCTTCTCATGTTGCTGAACCACCATTGGGTAAGGGATAACAATATTTGTGATTGTACTTTATTTGCAAGACAATCCATTATTTTGTTATCCTTTAAGATTCAACTAAAATCTTTCAATTGATCATGTAGGGCCATCAACTGTAATGGCTAGATCCGGAGATGAGGCTTCAGCCTCTGCCCCAACGGGAATTGAAAGTGAAGAAGCCCAAGTCAGAGGGGAAAGAGCAGGACGAGGCACTTCCTTAAGCATGTTAATTCCAGATTACATACCCCCTTCTGACGAAGATGTTGAATCAGATCCAGAGATGCTCAAAGCGTTCAGCTTTTCACGACGTAAGGCATGGAACAACATATGGAACATCATATCGGGGGTGCCTTTAGAAGAGCTACCATCAAAAATTTCCCGATTGTCATCCCAATTTGTTATAATGGGACTTGGTGGTTTTGGGTATGAAAAGATCCATGCTGCGGTGAAACAGATTATTTTCAGTAGGGAGCAAATGCAGACAAGTCGCGAAGATTTGACCAGAGTGAAATTGTCAGTCAACATAGGCGAATTTGAGGCTGTGATATCCCAGGCTGAAGCTGATTATGCTGTCAAGATGAAGGATATGAAGCAGAAAATCAAAGAAAAGGTCGTCCAGCAGGTGCAACTCCAGCAACAGTTAGATGCTGTTACTAGGGAACTTGATCAGCTTAATAAATCATTGGATGAAACTCATATGAATGGCATGAAAGCCATTGCAGATGCTAAGAAAGCACTTCAGCAAGCTGAAAAGAGTGAAGCTGGTCAAGTGCACGAGCTTCAAGTAACTGTTGATAAGGCTCAGGATGCTATACATCAAATGAAGACTTATGTTGACAATCTTCTGTAATTCTTGAAAAAGAGAAGAGATTCCAGTCTGTGGATGTCCTTCTAACTCTTGTGTATCAATGAAAAACACTTTTGTCTTCAATCATTTGTACTTGCATTCTTCCATTACCTGCTTCAAATTTACTTAAGCCAATGGGCTTAGTAAGCATAGTTTGATTTTTACTAGGATTATTACAAATAACCCTACAAACTTTGAACCTTTTAACTGCTCAATATTACCTAAATCATACAAAAAATGTATATTTAGTGAGCTGGAACTTGACTTTTATTCAGAGTTCCTTTGTCTTTTGTGTGGGCAGTTTAAAGTCATGCAAGCCGGACATAAAGGGGCTAATGTTTAAGGTCGAAATAGCTTTGACCGAAAAATGGATTAAAATGGATTCAATTCCTTGACAATTTATCTGAAAACATATTTACCATACTCAAGTATGAGGGAAAAAATGTAAACTATGGCTTAAGAATATTTGAATCTGAGGAATGATATGAAAAAGAGCTAAATAGCATTAGAAGAAGTAGTTTCCAAGAATGAAGTTACTATTATTTAACAAAACCCGTTAGGGGGTTGAAATATGTAGGTCCACCTATGGGCATTGGCTGCATAGTCAAATAAAATAGCATCTTTTGACTGACAAGTCTGTTATGTAGACTGTTTATGCAAGGCCACCTATGGGCACGTGCTGCATAGTTAGGCAAAAGAACTCTCAGAAATTTACTTTCCTAGTGCTAAAAGCCAGTGAAAGTTTATGGAGATTCAAATTTTCTAAAGCATAGAGTTTGTTGTATGGAAAGAGGTACTTGAATATGGAGAAGATATTTCCAAACAAGAATATCGAAGAACTGGATGAATATCACTCCTACGAAGGTCTGACCCAAACGTAGGGAAGAAAAATAAACCATAGACTTGAATACTTTCAGACCATGAAAAAGGATATGGGACAAATACGTTAAGGATGGCTATTTTTGCGGATCCCTACATACTGTCGTTTAAGACAAATAAGGACAAAAGAGGCATTCTTCCCAAGAATGAAGTTACTATTATTTAACAAACCCGTTAGGGGGTTGAAAACATGCAGGTCCACCTATGGGCATTGGCTGCATGGTCAAATAAATAGCATCTCTTGGCTGACAAGTCTGTTATGTGGACTGTTTATGCAAGGCCACCTATGGGCACGTGCTGCATAGTCAGGCAAAAGAATTCTCAGAAGTTTGACATTTTTGTGACTAGAAGTCATGAAAAGGGTTATGAAGATCTGAAAATATTTAAGGTTAGGATTATAATACATAAAGATGGGTACTTTCCAATGTATATAGAGATACATAGGTCAAATGAAAACCATAATCATGTTGTGGCTGGGTCCTGAATTGAAACTTGGACTTCACTACGTATCTCATAAGAATGAGAATCAAGCCATACGTAGTTCTTGAAATGTATTTTAACGTCGTGCAGGACGAAAGTATGAGTAATCTTAGTTTAGGGTCATAGAATTCGGACCATAATAATGAATACACAGTGTGTGTTTTCATGAGGACTTTTCAGCCAAGGGACTGAAAGTGAAATTTGGGGTTAGGCCCAAAAAGACTTGGGACTGGATTCGAGGGACACTCGAATGTTCCTACGTATCCCATAAGGATGGGAATCAAGTCCACGTAGTTCTAGAGCTACCCTTTGTACAAATTTGGTTCGTACATGTGAAGGGTGAAAGGGGACTTTAGTGAAATGATGGTTTTAACCTAAGATAAAAAGTTTAGGCATTACCATGTATGTACGTAGTCTTTTGAAAATGAAAACCATGATTGAAAAAGAATCAATGTTAATAATGGTTCCTTCTCAAATGAGGAAATCAAAGAATATTGTAGTTTATTGTCGTACTGGACAAAAGTGTTGTATAGTTTAACATCATATAACAAGGACGAAAGTGAATCAATGTAAAGATATTGATTCCAGGGGTGGTTTCACAAATCATCATCATATGAGATGGTGGTGAACCAATGTGAAGAGATTTTTTTTGGGCTTGAACCTTTGGGAGGTTGCCTACATACCCAGCCTGGAGGGCAAGGATCAAAGTCTGTGTAGTTCAATTAAAGAATGAATTAATGATCAAGTTGTTCTTGTGGACAATGATCTAAAAAAAATGTTGTTGGGACTTACACATGGTTAGTGGCCCAAAGGGAGTGTTATGGTTGATGTTCGCTCTAAGCTCACGTGAGTCATACTCGCTGTGAGAAACAAGAGGTAATAACAACCTTAACGATGCACAGTTTAATGTCATGTAGGACATATCAAGGACTTTCTGTACAGTTTAGCGTCATGTATTTAGGACGATGGGGACAATACAGTTTAACGTCATATTGGACGAAAGGGGGATTGTGCAATTTTAATGTCATGCTGGACTTTTGATGATTATATAGTTTAACGTCTTTCCGGATGTGAGGGACTTTTATACAGTTTAGCGTCATGTAGTTAGGACGTCACAGTTTAACGTCTTGCTGGACATATTTTCAAATAGTTTATGGTCATATACATGGACCAGGGATGATGCAGTTTAAAGTCATACGGGACCATTGCTGTATAGTTTAATGTCATATAGCAAGGACGAACTGGTGCTATACAGTTTAAAGTCATGTAGCTAGGACTAAGGTGAACCAATATGAGGATATCAGTTCTGGGGATTTTTTTTATTTTATTTTTTACAGTTTCATGCCATGCTGGATGATGAAAGTGCCACACAGTTTAATGTCATGTTGCTAGGACACAATATAGTTTAATGTCATCTCGGACATATACAGTTTAGTGTCATGTAGGACATATTAGTAACCAATGTGACAGTTTAACGTCATGTTGGACGATAAGGGAACTGACACAGTTTAACGTCATGTTGGACGATGAAAGTGCCACATAGTTTAATGTCATGTTGCTAGGACACAATATAGTTTAATGTCATCTCGGACAAAATATAGGAACTTCTATACAGTTTATTGTCATGTAGGACAAAATCAGGGACTATGCAGTTTAAAGTCTTGCAGTTAGGACTATTGGTGCTGCACAGTTTAGTGTCATGTTGCAGGGACATAAGTGCGAATATTTTAAGGTCATATGCATGGACCGTACAGTTTATCGTCATGCTGGACGTATTATAGTTTAATGTCATCTCGGACAGAAGTGTGACACAGTTTAATGTCATGTTGGACGAAGTTGTAGTTTAAGGTCATACTGGACCATGTTGTAGTTTAAGGTCATACTGGACCATGTTGTAGTTTAAGGTCATACTGGACCATTGCTGTATGAACCAAATGTAAGAGTCTTGGTTCTGGGAACAATATTTTGTGTTTATACAAAATACTTCTTCAGAAATCTGGCATTAGTTGGAGTCGTGATGTGTTCTCCATCCATTGAGATTAGAGAATACGCTCCATTGGAGTAGACCTTATGTATTGAATAAGGTCCTTCCCATTTTGGTTCAAGCTTGGGAGGCTTCTTTCCTAGTATCATTGGTGTTCTGAGAACCAATACCAATTCTCCCTGAATGAATGAACGAAGACGATCTTTTTTGTTAAAATCTCGTGCTATTCGATTCTGATAGATTTCCAAGTGGTGCAAAGTGCACAATCTCTTCTCATCTAATTGTTCCAATTCATTCAAACGCTTTTGGGATTGCTCATCTGTCGATAACTGATCACAAATGGCTATTCTGAGTGAGGGCAATTGAACTTCAATTGGCAAGACTGCTTCTGTTCCATATACCAATGAATATGGAGTAGACCGCGTTGCATTGCGAGTGGTAGTCCGATAAGCCCATAAAGTATGATAGAGTTTATCAGGCCATGACCTCTTATCTTTATCCACCATCTTTTGCAGTATATTTGAAAGAGTCTTGTTGAAGGCCTCTATCTGGCCATTAGCCGCTGCATGATATCGAGATGAATGGTTGGACTTAATGTTGTATTCTTGATACAATTTCTTTACCTCAGAAGAACAGAAGTTGGTGGCGTTGTCTGTCAATATGGTATGAGGGACACCAAATCTAGTAATGATGTTAGACTTGATGAAGCTAACAATGCATTTAGAACTGACTTCTTTGAGAGGTATTGCCTCTGCCCATTTGGAAAAGAAATCAGTAGCAGTAAGAATGTACTTAAACTGCTTGGCCGTAGCTGAAGGGTAAGGTCCCACCACATCCATTCCCCATGTGGAAAATGGCCATGAGTATTTAGCTGTATGAAGCAACTCTGGAGGTTGATGAATGAAATTGGCATATACTTGGCATGAATGACACTTCTTTGTGAAATTAACACAATCTTGTATCATTGAATGCCAGAAGTATCCAAGCCTTCGAATTTGATCAGACAATCTATGTCCAGACTGGTGGGCACCACAGACTCCTGCATGCACTTCTTTTATGACAGCCATTGTCTCTTCACCATCAATACATCTGAAGAGAAATCCATCAAAACCACGTTTGTAGAGAATTTTCTCGAGGTGGTTTGGACCATCATAAAGAGTAAAATTGACCACACGTCGCCGAATTTGTTCTCTCTCGGCTCTATCAGGTGGAAGTGTTCCATTTTGAAGGTATTCCCTGATAGGTGACATCCATCCTGTAGTATGACCATATGGTTCAGGAATGGGACTAATTTCATTAATTTCCTCTGTTCTGACTTGAACATAAGGTGAAATTGCACGACGGTGGGCAATACAGATGGTTGTCTCGTCCCGATTTGGATCTGCTAAAGCTGTGGCTATATTAGACAGTGCATCAGCTTGAGCATTTTGTGATCTTGGGACATAAGAAAATGTCGGTTCTGTAGGGAATTCCGACATTAACTCTCTGACGTAATCATACAAAGGGATTAATTCTTCTTTTCTGATGGCATAATCCCCATTGATTTGTTTGATTACCAGGTCTGAATCACCTTTCACTTTTAAGTGATTCACTTGTGCTTGAAGTGCTAACTCCAAGCCTGCAATGAGAGCTTGGTATTCAGCTTCATTATTGGTACCACCTTCCCACAACAAAAAGGAATAAGGTAACACTGCCTTATCTGGAGAAATGAGCACAATTCCTAAACCAACTTTGTTGAATTTAGGATTTTCCATTTTCTTCCCTGTTGGACTTCTAGAAGCACCATCAAAATACATTTCCCATGTTTGAGGACTCTCTTGAATAGAAAAAACTTCCTCATCAGGGAGTTCAATATCTGAATACGTGTCTTCCACTGAAGGGTGTTCAGCCAGGAAATCAGCCAGAGCTTGGCCCTTAATTGCCTTTCGAGACACATACTGGATGTCGAACTGCTGTAGAATAACCGCCCACCTTGCCAGACGTCCTGTAAGCATTGGACGACTAAGGATGAATTTGAGTGGATTATTACGAGATACCAATTGGACCTCGTGATGTTGCAGGTAGTGTCTCAGTTTCTGAACTGCAAAGATTAATGCTAGGCAGCATTTTTCAATACTCGAATACCGGGTTTCTGCTTCAAGCATAGTTCTACTAAGATAGTAGAGACTATTTTCATTCCCAGCATCATTCTTTTGAGCGAGAAAGGCACCCAATGATCGCTCTAAAGCTGTCACATAGAGGATAAGAGGTCTACCCTCAACAGGTGGCATGAGTACTGGTGGACTCAAGAGGTATTTTTTGAGAACATCAAATGCTTCTTGACATTCTTCAGTCCACTGGTAAGTGACTCCTTTCTTCAATAATTTGGTAAAAGGTAAACTTTTGCCTGCCAAATTGGCGATGAAACGCCGAATATAGGCTAAGTGTCCTTGAAGTCCTCTTAATTCTTTCAAATTCTGAGGAGGTGACATACCAAGGATTGATTTGGTCTTCTCAGGATCGACTTCAATACCACGATGGCGTACAACAAAGCCGAGGAATTTTCCTGAGGTTACCCCAAAAGCACATTTTAAGGGGTTCATCTTCAAATTATGTTGTCGAAGCTTGTGGAATATGATTTCCAAATCAGCCAAGTGATCAAAACGTTGTTTGGATTTAACCACCAAATCATCTACATAGCATTCAACAAATTTCCCTAGAAAAGGTTTGAAGATACGATGCATGGCGCGTTGATATGTTGCACCTGCATTCTTTAAACCAAAGGGCATCACCCGGTAACAAAACACACCTTGAGGAGCTCTGAAGGCTGTATATTCCTCATCTTCTGGGGCCATTCGGATCTGATTATATCTAGAATATCCATCCATGAAAGAAAGTACTTCATAGCCAGCCGTCGCATCAATTAAGAGTTCTGTAATCGGAACTGGAAAATCATCTTTGGGACAATACCGATTAAGATCTCTGAAATCGATGAAAACCCTAATTTGTCCGTTCTTTTTCTTTACTGGGACAATATTAGCCAACCACTTGGGATATTGAACTTCTCTGACGAAGTTAGCTTTGATAAGCTTATCCACTTCAGCCTCGATTTTGGAAGCATAGGTTGGGTGTGTTCTTCTCGCGGCTTGCTTGAATCCTCGATGTTCTTTTGGCAAACCCAAATGATGGGTGGCAACATCAGGATCAAGGCCAGGCATCTCTGTATAATTCCAAGAAAAAATATCTTTATTTTGCTTTAGAAAAGAAATATACATCTCTTGTTCTTCAAGGTTCATGGCCGCACTAATTAAAGTGGGGCGTGGATCTTTCTCTGTACCCAGATTTACTTCTCTGAGTTCATCCACAGTGGTAGAGATACCCTCTTCAAATGCTGGAGGAGCATCTCTAAGATCTTCCTCTTCCTCTTCATCATGTGTTATTTCTTCTGTTTCTACTTGAAAAGTAGATGAAAAAACGAAATTCTCATGATCATAAGAGATGTCAAAATTTTCACATTTTGAAGAAGAAGCTTCCATTTCCGACCCTATTGATGAAAAAGGGTCTTCTTTGGGAAATAAAGAGGAGATGATGGATTGAGAATCGACATCAACATTCACCTTTGGTGTTGCTATAACTTCTTCTGGCCTGATTAGCGAAGTATAGACTTGTTGGATTTCAGCAGACGAAATGAAAACGTCACCACTTATGCTTTCATCACTGCTTGGTAAGTTACCAATTTCTCCCATGTTGTCTGGCTCGATTGCCGTAATTGACATTATGGATCTTTCCATAAGAGTATTTTGATTTGGGCCTATTTTGTCAATTTGACTGATAGGTAACACATAATATGTACTCACATGTGAAAATGGATTTATTGGAATTTTTTCCAAACCATATGGAGCATTAACTTTGGTAATTTCCTTCATTGTAGATTTTTCTCTTCCCTTCATGTGATAAAATTCCGCCTCAATGTATTGAGACTCACATGTTTTGAACGGGGCCTTATCACCATACAATGTTCCAACTTGACCATCGAAACAGTATTTGAGACATTGATGGTATGATGAAGGAATAGCTGCATGTTGATGTAACCAGGGTCTTCCAAGCAAGATATTGAAAGCTGAGTCTTGATCAACAATCATAAAATCTGAATCGGAAACAAGATCTCCAAACTGAGTTCTGAGTGTAACTTCTCCCAGTGGTTCTTGTTCATTTTTATCATATCCTTGCAACATCATGGTAGAAGAAGATAAATCAGATTCTGTGAGGCCCAATCGACGAAGTGTACGAATGGGCATGAGGTTGACTCCTGAACCATTGTCAATAAAAGCTCTTCGAACATCTATACCATTGACTTTTCCAGATAGGTACAAAGGTTTTATGTGCCCATGCACAACATCATCTTCATCTTTATCAGTAAAAGATATCACTGCATGGCATTCTGCAGGATTATTCTCTATGTGATAAATTTCAGCTGCAGCAATTTCAGCTTCAAACTCCTGAGGACTTGACAAAGCTTCGATGAGTGCTTCCCGAAGATCTTTTGATAGATTCAAAGCATCCAAAATTGATAATTTGGCTGGTACTTGGGCCAAGTGTTTCAATATATCATACTTTTGATCTAGAGGCCTGCGTTTCCCAATAGGAATATGTGATTTAGCAGGTACCTTGGAAGCAGATGCTTTGGAAGCTGATGCATCTTGTATTGGAGTTGGCAACATCTTTGGTTTTGGAAAATTAGACTGATTAGATCCACTTACTTGCTGAGATAAAGAAGATGGAACCTTTAATCGGTCCTCCAAAATAACTGTGCCGAAGCTGAGTTGGCCATTTGCAGAAGAACTTGCTTGTTCTTTTTGAGCTCGCTGAAGGGCTCTACCACGAGTTTCTGCTGCATATACAGTGCTAGCAGGGGTAGAATTAGAGTAGTGGCTTCGGAAAGATCCACGTCTTCCCCTATATCCTGAACCTCTAGAACTTCCTCGGGTTCCCTTATTTGATACAGGGAATTCAGGCTTATCAAGACTGGAATATGAATCTGTTAATTGAATCATATTAACAGAACCAAAGATTAACTCTTCGTCTGATAAAGACTCTGCCTGGTTAGCCTGTTTAGGCTGTGCCGTTTGGTGGGACGGTGCCCGTGGCTTTGAAGTAGATGGCATGAAATCTTCCAGAGTCAAAGACAATTTAGGCTTTGATACATACTCATCTTCTCCTGATTCATCTTTCTTCTTTGAATTGCGCTGCCCTTTTGAGGATTTGTCCTTTGATGGAGGCTTTACTGCAGCTTTTGTAGGAGACACAATTGGCTTCTTCAATTGTGTTCGCAAAATGGAATGGGTCCGATTGATTGTCTTTCTGACCATCCAATCATCATATTTTTTCGCAGTTTTTCTTTTGACTTCCTGCCACTCGCCTCCTTCTTCTGGATCTGTAGCGGTAATACACGCTACATGAGCTGAAGAACCCTTCAATTTGACTTGTCCCAAGTCGACCATCTTTTGTAGGAGGTCTTTAAAGACAAAACACTCCTGGATGGGATGTCCCAACATTTGATGAAAGGGACAATAATTGGGACGGTCATCATCTCCTTCCTTGTTTGGTCTCTTCGGCACTGGTAATTGAACCAAATTATTTTCCAGAGCTGAAATGAAGTAACCAGGAACTTGCTCACTTCGGAAAGAGTATGTTTTACTCTTCATATCCTCAAATTGTTTTCATCGTTGATCTTTTTGATCATTTGGACGAAAAAGCCTTTGTTGTTGGCGTTCAGGAGGTGGAGCCCTTCGAGAAGATGAAGGTTTTGAAGTAGAAATAGGTACAGGTGCCTGTTTAAGCATAACTGTAGCAGTTTCTGCTTTACCCATTCTTCTTCCTGGAGCTGATGGAATTACACGAGATTTAACCTTAGCCTGTATAAGGGAATCTTCAATCTGTTGAGCGATTGAAGTAAGGTCTCGAAACCCTCCTGTGTATTTCACAGGGATCAATGGCGTGCGTAATTCGTCACGCAAATTTGCCACACAGATTGGCAACAATTCCTCCTGAGGGAGTGATAAACTCAAGGAATACGTTAATCCCTTCCAACGAGCAATGAAATCAGAGACTCTTTCATTCTCCCTTTGCTTGCAGTTTGTAAGATCGAAAACTGTCATTTTTGGCAAAGTTGAGCTAAACTGAAGAAGGAATTTTTGACGAAGATCCTCCCATCCGATGACTGACCGAGATTGCAAGCTTGTATACCAGACAAAAGCTGGTCCTTGCAAGGTTCGCACGAAGCATCTAAGTTTCACTGCTTCTTGTTGCTCTGGAGTTCCCATCATAGGATCACAACAAGACACGTAATGCGTCAAATGTTGTTCAGGGTCACCTGATCCATTGAAAGTAGGGAAAATAGGGTTTCCAAAACTGGATGGAGGAGAAATTGAATCTACCCATTCAGGGTAAACTTTCTTTTCAGGTTGAACTTGCGCCCGTTTCCCTTCCATAGTTTCTAACCGATCTGTTAATGACTCAATAGTAGTTATTAACTTTTGAGAAACGTCAGGTTGAACTTGGTTTTGGGTAGGTGCAATGAATGGAGCTTGGACAGCCGTGGAGGTTGGTGCTGCAACTAATGGTAGTGCTGCCAACCGTTGTTGCGTTTGACCCGTAGGATTAGACCTCTGTGGGTGTACTGATAAAGGAGGATATTCCTGATCCATCTTAGTAGTTACAACAAATTCCTTCGGCTGTCGGACTTCAGCATTCTTAAGAAGAAGACTACTCTGAAGTAGTTCTGCATTCAACCTTTTTAATTCTTTCATCTCTTCCTCCTGTTGTGCAAACCTTTGCTCTAATGAGAGCGATTGACCTCCTTCAGAGGAAGGGTGAGAAGTAACCTGATTCTTTCCTTTCCCCTTATTGGATCCTTTTCGGAGAGGGGGAAGTGGGTTACTTGAAGGAATACCCAGATTTTGGGTAAGCCTTTGATTACGTGTGCGCACACCTTCTTCATTTAGGTCTGTGTGCGCAACTTCTTGAGCAGGAACCTCTTCGTCTGATCCCTCTGATTGAGCCTCATCTGGTGAATCAGCAGCAACGGAAGTGATGACATTAATGGATGCATATTGTATGGAATCCTTTCTATCATCATTTCTGTGATATTGTCTCCTTCTATGTCCATGATAAGACATGGCATTCCGTTGACTTGATCCCTCAGGAATTTCTTGGAGAACCGTCACTTGGAGAGAATCTCCTGACATCTTGGCTCTTCGTTCCTCTTGAGGCTTATTCCCTAATCGAGAGAATACTGACTTTCTCTGAGGGAGGGATTGACGATTTGAAAAAGTCCCCAGTCCGGTGGACTGGGGGTGTTCCTGTTGCTTCCGCTCAACTCCTCGAATCCCATTTGTTGATTCTGAGGGTTGGGTTAGAGAAGTCCCCAGTCTGGCAAGCTGGGGTGTCTCTTGACATGCTATGTCTGAGATCTTTTTAAAATCTCTCTTGATCTTGCGAATCTTAGTTCGGAAATTAGCTGGATGCATTAACCTGTATCCACTTTTATCACCTGGTTCAACAGACCGTTGGATGATTTCTGAAACTTCTGTCATTTGATGACGTGTTTGCTCCAGACGAGAGGCTTGTGCAATATTCTCGCCTGCTTGATGTAGGAGAAATTCAACAACCTGTTCTCTATATACTTGATTTTGAGAGGAACTAGTTGAAGCTTGATCTTGAGCAATATTTTGATTATGAACAAAGCTCATTGACTGTGGCCGGCCATGGGCAATAACATTGCATGAGACCATTTTCGGCGGGCTCTGCTGACCGGAAAGCACTGTGAAATGTAGTGCTCCGTGAACACCCCATCCTCTGATATGAACATTAGATGGAGCATTGGAAATTAACTGACGCAATCTTCTTAGTGCGCCAAGGCATGAACGTTGAAGGGTTCTCTGTTGCTTTTCAGCCTTCGGATACCGAGAGACTGATAGAGATGCCAAATCAATCTGGCGTTGTAACCCTTCTATTATCTTAAGATGATTTTCATATTCATCGTAAGATAATACCTTCTTCTTTAATTGACAAAGATTTTTCCATATGTTGAGACGAATATCATGGATTCCATCATCCGTCAACATCTTTGGAATGTCATACTGTGAATCAGCCAAAGGCCAAAACATGACTGGTACTTCACCTTTTGCTAGTTTTTTCCTCATGTTCAGCATTTCCTCTTTATCATTAAATGAAGATTCTTCTACCTGTTTGGACCAGAGTTGGTGTTTCCTTGTTGCTTCATCGGATTTAACAAGATTGGTAGAGGAATCACTATTCATGCTGGAAGATGAATGACCCAGGGAAGGTTCGGAGAATAACCTGAACCCCTGGCTATCTTCTGATGGAGAAAGAGTTTCACCTGCCGATAGTAAAGCATCAGACATGACTGGTTTTACGTTTGCAAGTGCCTCGAGATAGGAGGGCTTTCTCGTCACTACATTGCCTTCTGAAGAATTTTCGAGACAATGTGAATCACTACTGCGGAGAGGACTTTCGCAGCGAAGTTCATCACCATGAGGAGGACCATCATGATGGGTTACAGCAAAAGATGAAATCTCTTGCTCCTTGGCCTTCTGACCACACAGAGGGTTCCTGTGGTTCTCATCTGAAGAAAAAACTTCAAGATTGACCGAATTTTCATGAAGCAAGTCTTCATGAGGAAGTGTCTGTTGAAGACCTTCGGGATTAATGTTCCTGTTATTGGGAACTGAGGGAGTAGAATCTTGAATTCCGACAGATAAATGTTTGAGGGCTTCAAGAACTCCAGCATCGAGCAAGGCCTTGTTGCAGATTGGCCTTTGATCTCCTGACTGTGCTGGGCGGATCTTTTTCTTAGATGCCTTCTTACTCGCTTTAGAAACCACTTGATGACGAAAGTGATTGCTCTGAGCAGGTGTATGTGCCTGATCAGGAAAGATGGTCAGGTTAGGCTGACGATCATCGCTCAAATCAGGTGTATGTGCCTGACTTGGTTGTCCATATGATATGGGGGAGTAGGCCCCACAACCCTCTTGGACTGGAACAGATGTGTGTGTCTGTTCCGGAGTGAATTGTTGATGTGTCACTCCACTGCTAGGGATAGATTTATGTGTCTGTCCCTGAGATGATGCTGAAGCTGTTATGATATCCTGGCAAGCATCCAGAATATGAGCAGGAATTTGCTTCTGCTCTTTCACCATTGACAAAATATGTTTGGTGACTTCAGCCGCCGGAACGGGGATATACGTCCATTCCGGGCTTGGAGTAGGTGTATGTGTCTGCTCCTGTCCTCCTTTTCCTGTCAGTGAATCCTGACAGTACTCAAGTGTGGAGGCAGAGAGTTTAGTCTGCCTCCTGTTTGTCGTCGGGGCTTTCCGACTGACTTATCCGTGCGCTACCAAGCGAGACTGTTGGTAGGCTTGATTAGTATTAGCAGGTGTATGTGCCTGCTGATTACACTTCGTCAAACGCGGTTGACGAGATCCATCATATGTAGTCAGATGAGCCTGCTGACTAACTGCTGATGTATAAGCAGGTGTATGTTCCTGCCTATGGTACTCCGCCGGAATTGCCTGGCGGGATCGGCTTGATGCTGCCAGACGAGTCTGCTGGACAGCGGGATTAAAACGAACAGGTGTGTATGCCTGCTCGTTATTTGCCACCAAGTTAGGTTGGTGGACTTCTCCGGAGATGGCAGGGATGACAACCTGCCTATTGTTAACCGGATTCCGTCTCTGGCGGTTCATCTTGCCTGCTCGGGTTCGAGGAACCTGAGCTGAATGCCTGGAGTCGGTACCCTCATCATGTTGAGGGCGCACTACCGCACGAGTCTGGCGGCGATTGTTGATGGGAGCCCTTGAGAAGGACTCCTGTCTTTTTGAATTAAGGTCCTGCGGGACCTGCTCATTCACTTCCTCGGAGTAAGGGAGTGAATGGAAATTGCGTTCCGGGGATAACGACCCGAAACGGTTAGAGACGGTAGTCAGCACCGTCTGCTTCTTGATTGCTGGTCGCCGTTGTCCGGACGACCAGGTAGAATTGTTAACTTGGAGGGCTTGACGATCGGCCTCCAGAGTTGGGATAGTACCGTTGCGACGGTACTCCTTAACCAGTGCATTAGAAACACAGCGTTGAAGACGCTGAGTTGGTGATGTCATCCTCAGAGCGGATGACGTTCCAGCAGGAGTAGCAGCATTGGTTTTCACAGCAGCAGACCTCACAGTAGAGGTGTTCCCAGCAGCAGTATTCATAGGGGTGAATTTAAGGAAAGCCATTTTTGTAGAAGAACTTGAAAAAAGAGTGCATGTTCCATGTAATAGACATAATCAAGATGAATCCGGCTACTGCATCTTTTGGATGATCATATGTCAATGATTGCCTTGTGGGCCCAAGGGGCCTAACAGATAAGAAGAACATCACTTTAACTTGGTTAAGGATTCACGTCGGGTTCACCATTTTTGTTTCGTGCGGAATCCGGGGATGACCTCCTGGACGGGAGATTCAAACGTTCCGATCGGTTTCTAACGGGTTTGTTCGTAGAACCGGAAACATCCAATGATTCCATATCCGTTTGGACCTACTTTCCAAAGGCAGGCGCTCATTAGCTTGTGGGCTAATGAGGCTTAGGAATTTGCATTGGTCGAGAGGATGAGAGGTCGGACTCATCACACCTTTTTGAGGGGAATTATTGTCTACTCCGGGACTCTCTTTATAGATTTAAGTTAAGTTCGTGAATCCTTATTACATTACCAAGTAAAAATGAGCTTTCCTTTAGTTTTAACAATCAATGATTAAATATGCAAGAAATTTAGAGAATCTTTTATATGTATTCGAGGTTCTTCATCAATAGAGAATCATCTATATTTGTTTAGAGATTCTTGGTCAATGGTATCCTTCAAAACATTTATATAAAAGTCTCTTGGTCATTTTGATGACTAGGCTGGTTTTAAAGCCACTCAGTGGGGCACTTGAAGTTTATCGTCATTCAGAAGGACAGAGATTATCTCAATGTTGGGATCGAACCCATAAATGGGCTACCTACGTATCCTTTGTTTTGAAAAAGGAATCAGAACCCACGTAGTTCGAGGAATGGGATATGATGTTTATGATTGATGGCCCAAAGATGAATGTCATAATTACTTTTACGCTCTAAGCTCACGTGAGTCAGCTCGGTGTGAGAAACAAGAGGTATTGGTAAAATTTAGACAATTGTGCCATAAAAGATGCAATCATAAGAATTTGTTTTGGGGCTTATGTATAGATGACTGCCCAGATAGACGAAGGTTTAGGATTTACTTTTAGGGAGAAAATCCATGAACAGGGTCCACAAAGTTATATGTGCTTCATGGAGATTTGAATACTCTAATCTTGGGGCTTACTTCTAAGGAGGATGCCCAAGTTAGGAGGGGACTTATGATTGGGTTTTATTCCTGAAAAGGAAACCCAAATCAAAGGTAATTTATGACTGGTTAAGATAAGTTTAAGGGGACTTGGGGCTTATTCCTGAAAAGGAAGCCCAAGGTTATGACTGAGTCTTATTCCTGAAAAAGGAGACCCAGGTTAGGGATTAAGGTTTGGGGCTTACTCCTGAGGAGGATGCCCAAGATGAAAGGACTTGATTGGGGCTTATTCTTAAGAAAGATGCCCAAGATTTATGACTAGGACTTACTCCTGAGAAGGAAGCCTAGGTTTAGGGGACTTGGGGCTTACTCCTAAAAAGGAAGCCCAAGGTTATGACTGAGTCTTATTCCTGAAAAAGGAGACCCAGGTTAGGGATTAAGGTTTGGGGCTTACTCCTGAGGAGGATTCCCAAGATGAAAGGACTTGATTGGGGCTTATTCTTAAGAAAGATGCCCAAGATTTATGACTAGGACTTACTCCTGAGAAGGAAGCCTAGGTTAGGGGACTTGGGGCTTACTCCTAAAAAGGAAGCCCAAGGTTATGACTGAGTCTTATTCCTGAAAAAGGAGACCCAGGTTAGGGATTCTCTCATCTTAAAGGATGAGGTTGAATGAATGAACTCTCAATCTTTGGTGATATAAAGATGTTTAAATCACTAGGTTTTGAGAGATATTTCACAGAATTCCTTTCAGATAAGGATGTCAAATCAAGAAATCATGCCATAAATGGCTTTGAAGAGTATCTTGAAGACTGAATCTTGAATAGGAAGGGTGAAATGGCTTAAGAGGGGTAAAAATGGGCAAGATGGGCACCCAAAAAGATAGGGGCGCGCAAGTCTTGAAAGGCGCGCAAGTCCTGCGGCGGCGCGCAAGTATTGGTCGCGCAAGTATACTTGCACGACATGAGGGGTACTTGCGCGATTTTCAACCAGTATTGAAATGCTTGAGCGACTCTTTATTAAACCCTTTACCATCCTCTTGAGGTTATTCCAGAAGAGGGACGCGCAAGTTATATTGAAGGAATTAAGTAGGCGTGCAAGTGTTTGATAAGTTTCAACACTTAGGCCTTCCTTTTTCTCTTTAGATCTTCCGTTCTAGGTAAGAAATTACCTTAGAAGTGTTCCGGAAGCTTTGAGAAGAGACTTGGGCGTCGGGAGCTTTAATCCGAGTTTCTGGAAAAAGATCCTCTTGAATGGGGGGCCCACAGGGTCTATTTATAGGCAAAAGAAGACCACGGGCGGTTACTTGGCGGTTACCAGGCGGTTACCACATATGCCGCGCAAGTCCCTTGCACGAACAGGAGGAGTCGCGCAAGTATTGAGGCGGCGCGCAAGTGTACTTGCGCGACCAAGAGGGAACTTGCGCGATACATGGGCAATGTTCTCCTTTTGTATCCCTTTGTCGATTTTTGATGTTTCTTCAAAGGATTAATCACTTTGAGCTCAGATATTCCCTTTTCCGAACTTTAGATTCTGTGACGAAAGGAGCGTCAACAAGTGCCTACTACAGTAACCTGGAAATACACCTCCACCCAGATTTTATCCCGGCTCTCTTGGATGCACCTACAGAGTACATAATAAATTTATTGATTCCTTTTTCCATCCATATATTTTGTCTAACCTTCTTCCCCAAGAATATCATTCAAAACAATTTAAGGGGGTGGACCTATATATGAATCAAATGCTAAAATATCCCTTATAAAGATAAGTAATTCATTATTTTCTAAATGAATCATAACTTAATTCCCATTTCAATAAATGGTTCCATATTTTGAACTCCAGTCCAAAGAATTAATTATATCAAAAAAATCATAACTTTAATAATGAATTCAGAAAATAGGGCACATTTATGTGCAAAATGGGAACTGGCTAAAATATTATTGTTGAAATGAGACTTCCACTTGGAGTCTTTATTGATAACTCCCTTCATATGGATCTGGGGAAATATATAAATTTCATAAAAAACATCAAAGATATAAATGTTTTTGTGGGTATACACAAGAAAAAAACTCCTCAAACATTTTAAAATCCACGAAAACTCCCTATTTAGATACAAAATTACCTAGAACATTAACCAATCAAACCCAAAAAATAATAATATAATGGATTCAATAGATATGAGGATTCAATTTAACCTACAAACAACTTGTTTATATTCCAATTTATCCTCTTCAAAATTCAAATATATGAAGCAACCATTAATGGACACAACTAGAAACCGATTCCTGAACACCTAAAATATAGTGTTCATTATACCCATTGATATAGATCCGGAATTTTTTATTCCAAAATGTATAATTGGATACTTGGATTGTAAATAAAAACCCTTAAAGGTAGTCTTTGGGATATATTTACTCATCACCAATGTCTGGTGATACCAAAACATTGATCAATAAATACCATATCATTATTGAAAAAAGAATTAATATTTTTGAGGGAATAATGTATTTTCAAAATAAAATTATTTAACCAATGTTCATTGGTACTCTATTTTTAACACCTCATGATTTTGTGAAATATTTTATATGAAATTGATTTAATCTTTTTAATATTTTCTATTTCAAACAACACTAAAAATATATTATTTTATATTAAACTAATATATCTAATTTGGATTATGTGGAAACCAAGTTAATCTTTCACTACATGAAATATAAATTTTATCTTGATCTTCATAGAACACCAAGTATTTCTTATGTTACACGCAACATTGACTTTCCTCGATGGATTGTGTAACAAAAGACCTAATAATGATAATGATATATTATTAGAATTTTATTTAATATTTACAAGTGGTTAAATCAGTTATTATGAAAAAGTTTAACTAAATTAAGAAAATATATGGTTGAAACCAACAAAAAATTAATTCAAGGGTTAAAATGAATTATAAATGAATATAAAATCTGATTAAAAATAATAGAAAATATTATTATTTTTATGCCAATAAAGATATTTTACCATAATAAATTTAATTAATTACAATTATTGAGTGATATTTTTTTAATATATATTATATTTTTAGTAAAATAATTTTTTATATGCATCCAATCAATTTTATATTCTTAAGATAAAATGAATCCCATATTTATTCATACAATACTATATTTCTATTTAAGGAATTTTTACAACCTTTTAATTTCAAACCTATTTTAAATCCCATTTTTTGAAATTTTATGGATTATATATTTAGATATAAACATCATAATTTATAGATATACATAAAAATTATTTTGTGGAAAATATATTCTATTTTCTATGAATGTTCATATTTTAATGAATAGTGAAAACTACTAAAATTTAATTCGAAAATGCATTTTCATCAAATTTATTTATAAAGATATTTTATATTTTAAATTATTTTTAGATTTTAATTAGATCATTTTTTTATCAATTAATCCAATTTAGGTCATTTTACTCAATCTCACTTTGCAATTAACTATAAAATTTTAGTAATATTTTCTCGGGGTTTACATTAAATGAACCTTCTTTGCCTTCTTGTCTGTGGGATTAAATGTTAATTAATTTCTGCCAAATTGGTGATTTGAATTTTTAAAAATAGAATATATATTTTTAATAAGAAATATTTATGTTGTATTATATTTTAAAAATGTTTTTTTACAAAAAAAATAGTGAAAGTAATTAAAATTAATTACATCAATTAGTGAAAAAAATAAGCTTAACTATGGACTAAACCTTAAATTTAAGGGTCTAAATATCCTATACAATTGTAAAAAACCCATTTCCCTAAAATATTTCTACTATAAACATTCAATTATTGAGTTTTTTTTTGGTTTGGGAAAACTATTTTAGGAATAAATTTTGGTACACCGAACATGTTTTGAAATATGCCAAGGGTCTCCCCTCCCCTCCCTTCCCTTTAATAGGCCAAAAAATATCTCTCTTATTCACATAATTAAAATCTATTATGTTCATCCATGATCTTCTTAATAAACTTACCAATATCCCTCCATTTATCCTATAATCCTCCCCATGGGAAAAATCTATCCAAGCAATCCCTTTGGTAAAAACCAAAAGGCGATACCCATAGAAGAGGTAACATCCCTCCTTAAGATCCTTTCATTTATTTTCCATTATCCACTCCCTAAAATCCTCTTATTCCATGATTATATAATAAATATAGTATACTAAATATACTATGATGTTATTATGATATGGTTTTTACTGAAACTTATATATACCGGCATCCAATGGATGACGAACATACTATTTACATGTATGGTGCACATCCGCCTTAGGAAATGTGGATTCTTGATTTTTTTAATTACCACCACACATGGAAAAAATAATAATGAAAACTATATTTATGTAATATACTTAATATATTTTTAAATTATTTAATATTATTCACATTTTATTTATAAAATACCTGTATGCATTCTATCTTCTATAAATATGATAATTTCGTTTGAGGAAGTGTGGGAAACCGCCCCCTCAAAAAGAAGTGATCTGTTCACAGACTAAATGGAATGAATTAACGATGTGATTAGTTAAATTTATTGATATATATGACATAATAATTATACAATAATTATTTTATATACATATAACATATATACATATATTTCATTTTATGTCTTTCTTTCAAAACGAAAATAAAACAGAAACAACATTCATGCATTTGTATGACCTACCATCTCTATTAAAGATGTATTCCATTTAATACTTATATATTATATAGATTATAATTATAAAAATATATGTAATATAAATGATATTTATATCATGGTTTTAATTCTTTAAATATTGATTTATATATAAGGACAAAATATATAACAGACTAAGACACAAGAAAAAAAAGTGAATGTTGCCTGATGCGTAACCATAAACTGTAATTGTTATCAAGTGAGTAATATAATGTAATAATAAAACTATATATGATTTTAGATGAAATAATATCATATTTAAAATATGTATAATAGAAATAAATTTATTATAAAGGTGTTTGGAATGATTATGATGATAGTCAAGACACAAGGTAAGGGAATTTAATCTCACTTTTTATTTCTATGAGACGCGGGACTTATAGATCACTCAATTGTCATTTATGACACTTATAAATAGGATATTTTATCACTTATTATTTCATGATGTCTTTTTTGATATTTTTCAACAATATTACCAATATCAGGATGAGCATGCAAGATATCTTGACATACCAATACTGAAATTAAAGGTTCATCATTAGTATTCCCAAGAAATAATGATGACAATTACAATTTATGGTTACGCATCGATGGGGAATCAATAACTAGCTCAAGCACATCTCCCCAGATGCCAGATCTTGCCGACTAGTAGGAAGGGCCTAGGGTGTGTCTGTGGGGAGACTATTCCATCATTTCTAGAGTAGATGATATAGTCCTTCCTCATTTTTTGAATGAGGTAAGTATCTATCAAAACCTATGAATCAATATCACACATTGAGTGTTCTATAAATTTTTATGGATGTGGAATCCATTATAATATTCCATGAGTTTTTAAAATTGTTAGCTTGATGTGATATATTATGAAACCATGCTTGAACCCCTCCCCCCCCCCCCCACAAAATCAATCCTCAACCACCAATATTATTATAGGAAACAATGTTGGTGAACCCAATGTGAAGGGATTTAATGGGATAATAACTAAATCAAAAGAGTTTTCGAGAAATTTTTTTCCTAAACCTATGAAACACAAATGGGATCTTACTAAGAAAATAAATTTAATTAAGGGTAAAAAAAGTTAAGGTTAAAATAAAGTTATTTAAGGGTAAAAATAAGTTATATAAGGGTAAAAAAAATTATTTAAGGGTAAAAAACTTTTATAGGTTAAGTAAGTGTAAACTAAAGTTAATTAAGGGTAAAAATTTTAAGGGTAAACTAAAGTTAAGTAAGGGAAAACTAAAGTTAGGTAAGCATAAAAAAAATTATGTATAGATAAAACAATGTTATGTAAGGGTAAACTAAAGTTAATTAAGGGTAAAACAAAGTTAAGTGAGGGTAAACTAAAGTTAAGTAAGGGTAAAACTAAAGTTAAGTAAGGGTAAAACAAAGTTATGTAAGGGTAAATAGAAAATTGTATAGGTTAAGTAAGGGTAAACTAAAGTTATGTAAGGGTAAACAACAAATTTTATAGGTTAAGTAAGGGAAAACTAAAGTTATATAAGGTTAAAAAAAGTTAAATAAGGGTAAAATAAAGTTAAATAAGGGAAAATCAAGGTTATATAATGGTAAACTAATTTTAATTAAGGGTAAACTAATTTGTTTAATGAATTTTAATTAATTTATAACTTATTTATTTTCTATTATGTAATAAGCCTCTAGGAAACCTAAATAAGAGATACAGTCTCAAAATTTATACCTGTATACATTGTTGCATGAAGGGAATCCTTTATTAGTGAATCAAATAATTCTTGAAAAATTTAGTGAAATAAGATCCAAGTCTAGTAGCAGATATGAAGATGTTCCACTTAAACCTCCATCTCCCCCATGCCATGAATAATATAAAAGTATGAGAATGAAAAAAAGGAAGTATATTACTGATCTAAAAAAGGAAGTAATTGATAATATTGTAAGTAATTAATTGTTACTTTTAATAAATATTACTATTTAGTAAATTTATCTCCAAAAAAATACATTTGAAAATTATATTTCAGGATTTCCTTCAGTAGAAAATGACATAAGGTAGATTTATCCTTGAGGATAGGATGGATATTATTTCCACTGCTTTAGGAAATTTGGAACACCCATGTCATGTTAGTAGGTATAAGGAGGGTATCAGTTTTAAAATAGTTTTTGGTTGTGCCCCTAGTACATCATTGACAGGGGAAGAATAAAAGGGAGAAATGGATTCTTTATAGGATGAGCTATGACACTTGAATGATTTTATAGAAGATATAATCAAATCATTTGAATTGAATATGCTTGAAAAAGTGGCGAGATAGATGAAACCTTTAAAACTTGCCTACCCAGATCTGTCACCTCCCCATTCAGACCCGACTGTATACTATTAGTTTCATATTGTGGATCCCCATGTACATATTACAACATATATAATTTTAAATCATTTGGGGGATTATATACATAATCATCTTATGCCTTTGGGTTAGGTAAGAGTAGTGGAACATGATATTATTTATCTAACTCCTCTAGTGAAACTGCCTATTGAAGAGGTGTCTATAGTTGAACAAAGTAATCATCATTTTTTACTTTGTCCATCTAATATTTACTGTTAGCTAACATATGAAGTATGCATTATTTTTCATTTTTTATTTATCATTATATCTAGTGTAATGCCCTGACCCCAGAAGACCAGAGTCGGTGCATTATTATGTATCATTGGAATGATCACAAAAGATCAAGTCTTGAAATACCGATTAGTTTAGTAGCCTTGGAAGTACTAGATACATTCATAAGGTTTACATTACATCATAAAATGGAAAACTAGAACAACATTATTTCCATATACAACACTGATATCCCATATAATATCCTTATAGGCCAGTCATAATATACTTCTTCGCATCCTGGGAAAAATAAAACATAGAAAGGGGTGAGATCAGAAGCTCACTAAGGATAAAAATATAGTGGAAAATTTCATAAATAAGCATAAACATTTAAGGCAATGTATAAGACTAAAACAAAATCCTTTTAAACTTAAAATTCAGCATAATATGGCAAAGATAAAATAAAATAATTCCATTTAATTATTCATATGGATATTCTACTAGTTGAATAATCACATGAAATATCAATAGCCACTTTCATAATGATGGAATTCATAATTCCATACTTTCATAACCACATAGTCAAGGCCTTGTGCTAAGACTACAAATAAGATTTTTTCAAGGCCTTGTGCCAAGACACTAGTTTGTCTCATGAGACCTACTGATACATCGAGGAGCTATAGTGGGCTCCACCCATCACTTACTAGGTCCAATGCATTCCTCATATGAAAAGGTTGAAACATAATCTGAACATTCGTATTAAAACTAGCATGTGAAATGTCAATATTTTAACCACAAACCATGAATGGTATAAAAATAGCACATCAACAGTCAAACATAACTCATTAAATAAAATATGGAAGATTTTATTATAATATATCAACATCAATAGAGAATAATTAATGATATTGACTTAGATAAAAATAATCATCAAAACTATTTGAGAGAAATATCCCCCTTTTTCTTGAAAACATTTAAAAGTCTCACTATTTATCAAGAAGCCGTTTAAAATTGATTTTTGAGTCAAAGTGTCCCATACCACTTTGAAACTTTTAAAAGGAATTTTAATTTTAAAACTTTAATGTACATATAAATAAATCCTTAAAACCATTTTTAAAACATGGACATTAATGAGAAATATTTAGAATAATAAATCTTTAAAACATTTTAAAATGATATTTTAGTTAGAGTTCCTAACCAAAAGAGAGACACTTGAATACAAATAATTGAGGTAATAAAAACTTTATAATATCATGGGAATAAAGGGATTCATGATATACTATGTCAAAGTACATTATATACACCATATAAAAGTGAATTGGCATATAACAACAATGAAGTCTCAATGGAATGTAAATTGAGATGAAATATCTTATAAAGACCATATCCTTAGGTTAAGAATAAATCAATGAAATAATTATGTGTGAAAAATATAAATACACTCAATATTATTGGATATTCAGTTTAAATTAATCATAGGAAATTCACACATATTCCTGTAAAAACAACACCAATGAATTGGATGTTTAACTCAATAAATGGAGATTGAGTTAAAATTACTCTTATCAAGTTCATATAGATAACTTGAGAATTTATCAATGGAGTGATTATGTGTATAAAAATTATATCCACATAAATTGGAGTGTAAATTACTACACAAATAATAAATAGTGATTCCACACATAATCATGGAGTAAAATAATCAATGAAGTATGCGTAGAGCTGAATGAGTGGAAATTGAAATTTAAAATTCCCTTACCAATTTGGTAACTTACGAAACATACATCCCATGAAATATTTATCATAAAATGAAGATTTAATTACTCATAAATTAAAGTATATTACACAAATAATACAATCATTGGGTAGTAAATACAACACACACAAAAAATAGTGGCAGTATGGCATGAATCTCACAGAAATAGGAAGTGAGAAGAAAACCCTTACTTCATTGTAATAAATCGAGTCATATGGAAAAAAGTTAATAACAACCAAATTAATCACAAAATACCATGAATATAAAGAGAATCATGATAATATATATATCAAATGACAATACACGATACACCACATTTAATAAATAAGTGGTGAACAATGGAAATCTCACGGAATTAAAAGTGAGATAAGAAACGCCTTACTTTTTACTTTTCCTTGGTCGAGGGTGAGTTAACCTCCTGTATAATGGTGAAATAATTGTTATTAAATTATAAAAGAATAAACATTAATATTATATCATATATGATCTTTTAATATTTCTTGGTTAGTAATATTTTAGTATTATCGTCGTTTTAGGTGTTAACTGATTCATTTTCCTTTATATGCTTTGTTTCTTAAGTAGTGTTTGTTATGAATAGGATGTATCTTATTCATATAAAGAATTATATTAAGTCTTTAAACATTATTTTTAATCATATAATGAAAATTAGTCTTGAATGTATTACGATGGGGAATGAATCTCATCACGTTCGTGGAGACGGTAATCCGTACATACGCACGAGTGACAATATCATTATTTTGATATTAAAATAATATATAATTGGATGTTATATCATATATACAGAATAATTATAATATTATATTTATTATTTACATCAATTACATATCATTATTATACCCATCCAAATAATAATGTTTGGAATAACAATTACACCACGACTTGGAGACGGTAAGTCGTACGTACACACGTATGGTGACATGTCATTAAATGGATGGATAGAATAATGAATATGGTTTTACCATATTTATAATAACATCAAAATATATATAAGATACTTGAGTTATTATTTTATAGTGGAAACAACAAAGAAATAGGAATTGGAAGAAGAAAGGAACTTGAAAGAGGTGATGAAATATTTACCTCTTCTTCAGGTTCTTCCTTTTGATTTGATCAAAAGGGCTCCTTAGGTTGGATTTATGACAAAAGGAAGGCCTCTAGGATGAATTTAGGATATTTTTAGAGGGTATTTTGGCAGATTCTATCTGATACAAAAGGCTTTTAAGGGGTTAATTTGAGGGAAGTGGGAGTGCCCTTTTATAAGAGGGGTGAGGGGCACCTTAGGAAAGGCTAGAAATATTATTTTATAATAAAATAATTTTCAGTTTCTAAAGGATAAAAAATGAATTATTTAAATTATAAGGTGGGGATGAGTTGAAAACCACTCAACCAATAGGTTTTATACAGGTTTGGGTCACTATATTAACCTTATATTTTATATTTAACTCTTAGTTAAATAGTTTGACATTTACCATGTCTCTTTGTATTTTTATATTATATGGTTAATAAACTTACTATATACTTCCAAGAGAACCCTAAGTGGTTCATTAATGATACACCTATCATTATATATATAAGTCTTTTTGCCAAACCTTATATTTTTAGGAATATAATATCAATTAATAATATAATATTTGTTTTAAAAACTATTTTATGTCAATTTTTACACTATTTGGTATTTTGTTTTTGCTAAATTCATAACAGCATTATTACATTAAAAAAATTCATATAACCAACCCTAAAAAGTCATATTAACCTATAAAATTAGTTTAATTTATAAAAAGTCTCAAATTACATTTATTTGGATATTTATAATATCAAATATTTTAATATTTCATTAATTAGTGAATTACTGCATCATCATTGTGTCATAAATAAATTAAATTATTTAATGTCTAAAAATATAAATAAAATACCATTATGTAGGAAATATTTTTATATTTATAATTAATTTTTATAATATAATTTATCTTATGTATAAACCTATATTAAAAAGGGTTTAGTTATTAAGATTTGAATTTAACACTTTTAACTCTTCTTTGAATTAAATAATAATAAATGTCCTAATCTAATCCAAGTGGACCTAAAGAATCATATTTTATTCCTAAGGTTTTTTTTGTTGAATTACACTTATCCAATAGAATTAGGACATGTTTTAGGATAATAATAATATCATTTTTACCCTTAATTACCCTATTTAATTTTAACCGTGGTAAATAAAAGTCAAAAGTTACTATTCACCAAAAATTATTTTTATCTTATTGAAACACATTTTACTTACTGATATCAATTGTGTCTCCCGTATTTTTGAAATTAAATTCATAGAAGTGGTAAAATTAAGTTTTATTCAAATCTGTAAATGCTCATATGAGGTGGGTAAAAGACAGTTAAAAAGTTCAATAAAATTTTTATATATCTAAAATTATTATAAACTGACTCCAATAAATTACATTGAAATTATATAGGTATTATGTATCTATATTGACCTAAAATAAATTTAAATAAAATAAATAATTATTTAAATAAAAATTTGTTTTTAAACTATAACTCAGTGCTTTTCACTATTCATTAAAAATTGAAAGTTTTCAGAAAAATACCAAAAATTCACCCTATGCTAATTTCGATATTCTGAATCCAAAAATTAAGTCCATTTTGAAAGATAAAATTTATAAAATTTCAAAAAGTGGGTATTACTATTCATAATGGCTAGTTTGATTGGTCGTGATGTGTTAGAATCTCGAAGTTGCATACAATGCAAGCTATTACATTATTCAAAGGGAAACATATTGTGGAAGCATGGGGTGTTACATTCTTCCCCCCTTTTGGAAATCGCATCCTCGAAATTTTTAAAATTGGTCTTGGGAACATAATTGAAAGTCCCACATCGGAAAAAGAGTCAATAAGACTATCACTTTAAAAGAAAGAAAGAGAAGTACAAAGGTCACCCAAGATAACCCATGCTATGATTACATGTAGGAAAACATGGATATAGAAGATAAACTAAGTGTCAAGTTCTCATGGAGAGGGATAGAAAACATGATCAGGATAAAGTTAACAACAAGAAAACCACAAACTTGTGATGGGAAAAATGGTCATTAGTTTCCCCGTAGGAAAAGTAAACGGACAACATTTTTTTGTTTTAAGTTACATTTCATAAAGATGAGGAATTTATTTATGAGATTGACTAAGAACATAAAGACATATACTTACTTTGTAAGTACAATTTCATTCATTAATAAATTTCTACCACTAACTCATTTTTTTCAAACGATGAGTATTCAAGATGACTTGGTCACACCGGAAGAGCTAAAATCAACTTCTAGATAATCACATGATCCAAAAAGGATAAACTATATATTTACCTTGTCTTTAGAGATTAATAAAAACCAAAACGGTTAGTACAAGATCAGATGATCCCCCAAAAGGATATTCCTTTAGAGAAAGAAACACTAATCTTAATTTCTAAAATTAAACCAACAATACCCCAAAGTTAAATAAATACCATTCAATAAACAATTTTCCTTAAAATCCTTTAATATAATCCAAACTAATATTGAAACCCAAACTTAGAAGAATTTGGTTATGTAGTCTTCAATGTTAAATTGTATCTCCAAATGACATCGACTACTCTTAAAGTCACATGCTTAAAATTAATTAACCTAATCCCATATTCTCTATTATAGGTTAATCATTTCCATAAATAACCAAAATCACTAAAAATCCGCAATAAAAACATAGATAAAAATCCACCATTACTCCTCAAATGAAATCCCATAGTATTCTATTTTCCTTAGTCATATAGTGTTTCCAATATATCGAACGTCTTCTAAAATAACATTTATTACTTAATCACAAAATCATTTTCCTATACTAAGGGTATTCATTTGATAAGACATAAGATCCCAAATAAAATTATTATTGATCAATAAAATCATTTAACTAAAAATAATTAGTCACACTAACCAGGTACTTCACGTAGTCCAGTGGTAGGTGATAAATCCCAATCACACTCTGGTTGTGGGTTCGATTCCCATAGCTTTGTCCGACGCTACGGGTTGTCACACGGTATGCATGTTGTCCTTTTTCAACAACTATATTTTATAACATTAACAAAATGAGATAAATTCCTCAAAATAACCATAACATAATTTAACCACAAATGTTATCTCGTACCTTGAATTTTTATCCTAAAATATAATAACGTGTAATTCCCTCAAACCCAATGATCATATAAAACCAAATGGTTATTTATAACTATATCCACAAGAGAAAAGATAATTCTTCCTCAAATATCATTTTCACAAGACAAACTATAGGGTTACAAATACAAGAGGAAATTATTCCAAAGTAATCCCATCAAAAAGGAGCACTAATACTTTTAAACATTTCTCCAACTATTTATTTCCACATAGCTTCTTCTTTGACCAAGAAAATATCCTATAGAATAGGTAATTCACTCAGGTAATGGCCAGGTCCCCTACATTTATGGCAAATGACTATAAATGGATTCTTGGGACTATTTTTTTTTCTTCCATATTACTCTCCATTTGTCCTCAATGATTCTTTACTTTATGTCCTTATTTATCACACTTAAATCATTTCTTTATTCCATTGAGACACTTTCCTAGGTGTCTCCTTCCACATTTCCTACATGATGGAAATTGAGGATTCTTTTCTCCATGGTCTCCACTGCTGGAGATCTTATCATTCATCACCTTTATCTTCTTTGTTGAGTCCAGGAGTTGGTTAATATATATGTTATTTATCATATTTTTGGAAAAATTATTTTTCATGAACACGATATATTTTATGCCTATCAACATTACATTTTTTTTCTCATTTCCACCACCGTTCACACCTTTTACATCATGCTCAAAGTTACTATGACTTCTTTTAAATTCAACCATTTACTAAAACCAGAAAGCATTGTGTGAGTAACAGTAGTCATAAAATCATTTATAGAATATCATGAAACAATATTTTCAATTTGAAACACCTTAGGATAAACCAAGGTCATTTATTCTCATCTTATATTAAAATCCTTCAAATCGGTTTGTAAATAAAATGTAAATTATCCTAAGAATATCCCCCAGGAGTGTCGTAACCAAGAGTGTAGTAAGGCCTATTGCTCTTCACCAGTTCTCATTCGAGTCTAGCTCAATGCGGTGTTTTCGGGTTTTACCCCTAAGTACATCTATGCCAGAGCCACCTCTACCTGCTCGTATCTAGACAGGTATGTATTGCTTGGAAAACTCACAAAATCTCTAAAATACCAAAATTTTAGGAAGTTCTTCTATACTAATCCTCAAAGTCTATCTTATGGCTATGTGCTCTAATCAGAGTTTATCTAAATCTAGTTTCCAAGGTTTGTACTAAACTTCCTATAATAACAAATGTAACACCCCAACCCCAGAATCCCAGAGTTGGTGCACTATTACATATCATTGGCATGATCACAAAAGATCAAGTCTCAAAATACCGATTAGTTTAGTAGCCTTGGAAGTACTAGATACATTCATAAGGTTTACATTACATCATAAAATGTAAAACTACAACAACATTGTTTCCATATAAAACACTGAGATCCCATAGACTATCCCTATAGGTCAGTCATAATATACTTCTTCACATCCTGGGAAAAATAAAACATAGAAATCATCTTTTATATCAAACTGATCGATGTTGTCCTCAATGTTCCATATATAATCTTTTAATCCAAAAAACATAAAGTATATGTAAAAATAATTTCAATAATCTAGTGAACCATATTTTTATTTCTTCATTGGAGTAATTCAAGTGAGATTCAAACACAAAGGCCTTTGGAGACTAAACCATAATCATATTATTTAGGATAAAGATAAAAATTTCAGTACCCATAAGATAATTGATAGCCTCCTCAGATAATTTTTATTTAAAATATGATAATAGTATTATAATTTTAAATATATATATATATATGTATATGATAACATTAATAGTTTAAAATGTGAGTCACTAGAATATTATATTTGATAATTCCCATAGGAAATTTCATTAGTACCTTGGATAATGTCATTAGAGAAATTTTATCAAAAATTAATATCAAAAAATTAAACACATGAAATCTGAATGAAATAACTCTAATGAAAACAAAAAATATAAACCTAAAATCAATTTTAAAAACTTTTTTGTGAAATTGATAGTGGTATTTTTATCATTTAAAAAATTAAATTTTTAGATATATTGGAACAACATAAGAGTGCCAAAAAATATTCAAATTTTTTATGATCATAGAACCCACAACAGATTGATCTAAAAAATTATAGATTTTAACACAATAATTCATCATAATAAATATAACTCAAATGTATTCATCTGAAAAAGTTGAAAAATATAATCGCTCTAAAATATTGGGTTTTAATAAAAATTCCCACACTTTTTTCATATCAAAAAAGTTAAAATAATATTGTAAATCCATTCATAATAGCACAATGAAAGATTAAATTTTAGAAAATAGATACTTGGATAATATTAAAAAGAAATTAATGTTTTAAACATAAATATGAAATCTTATCAGATCTATTACAAGAAATTATAAATAATAGAAAAACCAAAAATAAAAAATAATATGATAGTCTGTCGTTTATATTACTTCTAACTGAATTCACTGGGATCTAACTAAATAAATGACATAGAAGAATTTTTTTAATAAAACTCTTCATTACCTCCCAATGTATTATTTAAATTCCCATTGAACTTGAGGGAGCTATAAAAAAATAGAATCACCCTAATGTTATATTTGAATATAAACTAATTTTCTTTTCTAAACAGCCTGCTAAACTATAAGCCCCTTCTCACTATCATCATCTACTGATTCCTCAAAATGATAAGTATGATAAGGATCAAGAGTGTTTTGATATCTGATTAATGTATTAATCATAACCATAATATTTCTGAAAGTAGGATCCTCCATGTTAAATAATTAATTCATAATGAAATGTAACTTGTAATAGCTATTTAGATAAGTGTCATATATAAACTCTATATTCTATATAAAAATGATTACAAATTTTTTCTTAGTTGTTTTAGGACTCTGAAAATAAACTCCATTTAAAGATTGAGACATCTTATTTTCCAAAGTTAAACTACTTTGAACATATTTAACAGTATCTAGAAAAATAGATTTAGATTATATAGATGGTATTATTCTATTTAAAGAATCCAAAGTTGATGAAACAACAATTCACTTTTCCAAAATATATCCTTGTGTAAAATAATGTCCTAGTGAACCAATCTAATTTGGTTTCAAAGGATGAGGTTTAGAAGTGGGGATCCTTACTATGTACTCTAATTTACATTCCATAATTTTTTTCATGTACCGACTTATACCTTTGAATCTATCTCAGTCATTTGGAAATATACTTCATCCAAATATTATTTAATTATAAATTTTAAACTATCTATCTCTACATTTCTCAAATTTAATAAAAAATCTCTATGTAGTGTTCTATATATGAATTTCTAATTATATTCATTTTTATTGATAAACCACTATATAATATTCACTTTATTATTCTTATTTCCCACATGATATGGTTTATCCAGCACCCTTATTTATTTCATATTTAAAACAAGTGATTTTTCATTAATTTATTTATCATTAAATCCAAGAAACATAGTGTTGAAAAATCAATCGTTTTCAAATTTCATCCCTTTAATGTTTTTTGAAATATTATATACAATTTTTTTATCAATAGGTACCAAAAAATCATAGTAATAATTAAAAAAGAGAGGGTCTTTATCTATTGTTTATGAAGAGAATAGGGTTACACTATTGAAGGGAACATTGACTAAATTATAAAAATATACAGTTGCAATGTATTCAAATCACACTATCAACACATGGTTAACCAAATGGAGGGTCAATTTCATGAATTGTAGACTAAAATTATGCAAATAATATTGTTAGAGTTCCAATAGCCTACATGGAAAACATGTAGTCATTATAATTACAATTATAGTTTATGGGCCATCATCTATTGAGGATAATTACATTTTCATATCTATTAATATTTTCCAATTTAATATTTTTTTTAGTTTAAAGGGGATACTATGTATAATAGCGTACTCGGCACACAACAATGGGTTTCTCTAAAATCTTATGTTGCATAGAACACTGAGTTATACCGAAAAATAATACAAAAATTATAATATTATTTTAAATGGTTGTTAATGCCTAGCCATTGTATTGGAGAGAATTAAAATAATTAACTATATTATGATTTTACAAAAAAAAATAAATGTTTATACGTTTATCCAATGAATTTTAGAGGCTTAAAATGAGAATGAATCCAATTTTAAGCATAAAATACACTAATATTTTTAAAATGTCCTTTTACCGCCATTTGATGTGGGAACTTTTTTAAAAATAGTTTCTATGTGACCCTCTATTTGGTTAACCATGTAAAGAATAATGGGGTCACATATTAATAGTGACATAATAATTGGTATCAAACTAGAGACTGTTGGATCATACACTTCTTAGAAATCCTGGGAAAATAAAACATAAGAAAGGGGTGATCTCAGATGCTCAGTAAGGGTAAACAATTTAGCAGAAGATAACATAAACAATAGGCATGGTGAATAATTGAAAACACATGCCTTTACAGATAATAAACATGAACAATTTATGGCAAAAATATGAGATGAGTAAATAATGCCACAATAAAACATCATCATGGGTATTCTACTAGTCGAATAATCACATGAACCATCAATATTGTTTTAATAATGAGGTAATGTATAATTCCATACATTCCGAAACATTTTGTCAAGGCCTTGTCCAAGACGTCTAAAAATGATTAAGGCCTTGTCCAAAACCATATATCAAATTGGGAAAGGCCTCATCCAATTCCCCATCTAATTGTCTCATGATACCTACTGATGCATTAAGGAGCTATAGCGGGATCCACCCATCACATACTATGTCCAATAAATTCCTCATATTAAAATGTTGAAATATAACATAAACATTCGTATTAGAACTAGAATATTTGAGAATATGAAGATAAATTATCTATTTATCTTATCGGGGTGATCTCAAATGATTAGAAAGGGTAAATAAAGAATATGTGGAATGAACCATGTGGATGACTAATCAAATCATGATGTTCAAAGTATTATATATGTTGTATTTTATATTTTTAATTCTATTTTAAGGATCATGAAGGTAATATATTTTCATAAACTACTAAACTAAATGGTCCTTCAGAATTTGACACTTGTATCTATGCCAATGAAATAAAGTAAGTCACTAGATCAAGGCTACTAGTGTTGGGGTTATTAAATATGAAATCCTCTATTTGTATCATCGAGAATCTAAAATGTGATTTACTAATTTTTTCCATCTTAACCTTTAATTCATTCAAAACTATACATTTTCGTCTAGATAACTCCTACTAAACTAAAAGATCATAGGTATATGAACAGTATCTGAAAACATTTTATCTATTTCACTAAGACTTATTGAACCAAAATATCAGATATGACTTGATGGGTATTGAACCATCGATCTTGAAGCACCGTATGAAACATCAACTATATAACAAATCATGAAATTTTTAGAATTTGTTGAAATCCTAAATTTAATGTTATAGAACACATAATAAAAATATATTCTTCCTAACACCATGAATAATTAATCTCACACATTCAACTAAAATAAATATTTAAAAAAACAACCAAAAATAGAAGAATCACATTATTAATAATGATAACAAATTACAAAGTTCGAACATTAGTCCATACCCATAAGAGAATAGTACTCATAAGATAATTAACAAATAAACAATATTAGAATTAGAATCACCAATCCCAATTATAATGTACACTCTGAAACAAAACAAAAGTGACCCCAGAACATCTATTTTTGATGAATTCTAGCTAGTTTCTAATTTCCATATCCTTCTCAAATTCATTGTTTTCCAACCACATGGGAACATTCATAGATGAAGTGACGCCTCTTCAAATGGATCGTCCAATGAATAGTAATTATTCTAAATGACTAAATAACATGTTTTTAAAGATATTGAAGTCATTAAAAACCCCTATTAGAGGGTAAAAACCAAGAAAAGGACCTCAAATTTCCATTAAATCCTAGGAAAATTATTTTAAATTAATTTATGAAATTTAGGAATTGAATCCCCATAAATCATAGTTTTGGTTTGTTCGTGAAGACTAAAAAAATTTAGTGTTTTAACACTATAAAATAAGTGTGTGATGGTCAAAACCTATCAAATGACTACAAATTGATGGGAAATCATAATAAAACTATCTTTTAATTTTTTGTGAAATGTTTAACCATAAGACGCAATAATCTAGTTTTTAGTCTGTCCATAATGAATAAATAAATATTTTTTGAAGATATTGAAGTCTTTAAAAACATGTTTTGGGGGTGGGTCAAAACCAAGAAAATGAGCTCAGATTATCATGAAATACTAGGAAAATTTTTGCAGTTTAATTTTTGAAAAATAGGAAATGACTCCACATCAATCATTGTTTTAGTTTATTTAGGATGATTAAAAACATAATTTTAATGTTTTAAAAGTCTAAAACATGTTTATAATTGTAAAAACCTAGAAAATAGCAAAAAAAATATAACCATACTGAGACAACTCAATCAGGTTATGAATAATAACCTAACCCATATGGAGAACCCTGATCCCCAACACAGAGGATCAATGTTAGAATACTTCATGAGGAAACAAACACAAACATTCAATGGGACTTCAAATACATTTTTACCTGAGCAATGGATAAGTTTCATAAAGAAAACATTTCATGCTTTTGGGTGTAGCGAAAGAGAAATAGTTTTTAGGGCTATTTATCACCTCACAGAAGATGCAGATCAATGGTGGTCATTAATTCAAAACAAAAAAGAAGATTAAGAAGTATCAAATGTGAAATGGAGGGAGTTTAAAGAGCTTTTATTAGAAAAATACTTTCCTCATGACCATCAATTGGATATGGAAAGACAATTTATGAGTCTAAGGAAAAAGGAGGATAAGAATATCGTAATGTATGAAGCTAATTTTACAAGGTTAGTAGGACATGCCTAATATTATATATATATCCCATGGAGTAAGATAGATCGATTCCTTGATGGGTTAAAACCATTTCTCCATTAAGCATTAGTCTCACAATCCTTCTCATCATACCTAGATATTGTTTCATGAGATGTCAAGATAAAAAATGAATTCTCTATGTCTTATGACATTAAAGAAAAGCAAGAGAAGAAGAGATCTACTAAACACTCTGGAAATAGAAATAAGGGGAGGAATGGAAAGGTTGAATTTGCATCCTATGGTAAATTTGGGAAGAAACATCCTGGTACTTTCCTGAAGGGAATGGGAGTCTGTTACAAGTGTGGTGAAAAATTCCACCAAGCTCGTGATTACAAGGGAACGAAAGAGGTTTTCAATGTTGAATGCTACAATTGTAGAGAAAAGGGGTATTATGCAAATTAATGTACTATGCTCCAAGGAAACATACCTTAGAAAAGGAAAAGTGAGAAAGGCCAAGCTTATGCGATCACTACTACTGAGGCTGAAGCTCTGAATGATGTGGTGGAAGGTAATTTAATGGTTTCCTCAAGTTTAGACAATGATTTATTTGATTCTGGATCATCACATTGTTTCATATCTTCCTAGTTTTCTAATAAAATTAGATAATTCCAATTTAATTTATCAAAGGAGTTGTAAGTAAAAACTCCCAAATAAAGTATCATTTCAACCATGTTTTGTGAATCAGTACCCATTAGAGCATATAAATGTTTTTTATCTGCTGATCTCATCATCATACCCATGATTTAATTTGATATAATCCTCGGTATGGATTTTCTTTTGGACCATAATGTGAAAATTTATTGTATGAAGAAGGAGGTTACAATTTTCGATGATGATAAGGATTACCTTATCTTTAAATCAGAAATTTCACCACCTGATTCTTATCTAGATCCACCCCCAGTAGCTCTACTAAATTCAATTATTGGGGAGGAATATAATGAAATAACTATGGGTGAGGAAATTAATGTTTGAATAGAGGACATACCTATTGTACAAGAATATATTAATGTGCTCTCAGAGGATTTACTTAGACATCCTCAAGAATGAAAAATTGAGTTTTCCTTTGATTTAATTTATGGTCAAGGCCCATATCAAATATCCCTTATAGAATGGCCACTATGGAATTAGTGGAACTAAAGAAACAAACAGAAGAATTTTGTAATAAAGGATTTATTCTCCCTAGAGTTTCTCCATTGGTATCCCCTGTTCATTTTGTTAATAAGAAAGATGGATCTATGAGGTTTTGCATTGACAATAGGGAGACCAATTCTATAACAATAAAGAACTTGTATCCCCTACCTTGCATTGTTAATTTATTCAATCAACTTCTTAGAGCTCAATATTTTTTCAAGACTGATATTCTATATGGATATCATCAGTTATGTGTGAATAAATAATTCATTCCAAAAACATCATTTCAAACCAGGTACAGGCATTACGAGTTTACAGTAATTTCATTTGGACTGACTAATTCACCCTCTATCTTCATAGATATAATGAATAGAGTTTTCAAGGAATATCTTGATGAATTTGTAGTTTTATTTATTAATGATATCTTGGTTTACTCTAAAAGCTATAAAGATCATGAAAATTACATGATCACTATTCAAAAAACCCTCTAAATACATGAATTACATGGGAACTTTACCATTTGTGAATTCTGGCTTCAGGAAATTTCTTTTCTTGTCCATATTGTCTCCAAGGATGGAACCTTTGTTGATCCTTCTAAGACAAGATAAATACAAGAATGGACAAAACTGATGAGTATAACTGAGGTTCATATTTTTATTGGTTTAGAAGGTTATTATCAGTGTTTCGCCAAGAATTTTTCCTGATTATTTAACCCCTTAACCAAGATCACAAGTAAAGGGTTTTAATTTGTTTGTAAAAAAGAATGTGAAGAATGTTTTTAAGAACTGAATAGAATATTAGTCATTGATCCTATCTTGATTCTACCATTAGAGAATGATTTGTTTGTTATTTATAGTGATGCTTCAAAGAAATGACATGGTTGTGTCCTTATAAATAATGATAGAGTTATTGCCTATGCATCAAAAAAGATAAAAATTCATGAACCAAACTATCCCACCCATGACATTGAGTTTTCATCTTTAATGATTGCTTTGAATATATGGAGACACTATCTCTATGGTGAAAAATCTGAGATATAAACAGATCAAAAAAGTTTGAAGTATATTTTCTTACAAAAAAGAACTCAACATGATGCAAAGACTATGGAATGAACTACTCAAAGATTATTATTTCACTATACACTACCACATGGGGAAGTCAAATAAGGTGACAGCTGCTTTGAGTAAAAAGGTTCATAGAGTTTTGATCAAGATGAGAGTTGAAAGGGATCCTCTATTCAAGGATCTAGTAAAGATGGAGATGGGAATAATCATTGAAGGGGAAACATAAATACTTTTTCAAATGGTTTCTAAACCATATTTACTAGAAATGATAAAAATTTCTCACACTGATAATGAGGTGTTTCAAAAGAAAATTGAAGCTGTGAATGATGGGAGATTGATTGACTTCGTATATGAAGATGGAATTTTGAAATGTGGGAAGAGACTTTGTGTTCCTGATATACTTGATCTAAAAAAGGAATTGTTGTATGATGCTCATATCTCCAATTTCACTATACACATTGGTAGTACTAAGATGTATAGAGATTTGAAGGAACATTTTTTGTGGGAAAACATGAAGAGAGAGATTTCTAATTATGTGTCAAGATGTATGGTTTGTCAAAAAATGAAATCTAGAAGACAACATCTTAGATGAGTCTTGAAACCTCTTCCCATACCTGAGTAGAAATGGGATGATATTATGTGGAATTTTTCATGGGACTACTAAAGACTCATGAAAAGAATGATTCAATATGGGTCATTGTTTATCGTCTTACCAAGTCAGTACATTTTTTTACTACAAGAGAAGATTTACCACTTAAATGTTTAGCAAGAATATATACTAATGATGTTTTAGTACTTCATGGTTTACGAGTATCAATTTGTTTTGGATCGTGATCCCCATTTTACATCAATATTCTGTAAAAGTCTTCATAAATCACTGGATATAGAACTTCGTTTGAGCACGGCCTACAACCCTCAAACTGATGGACAACTAGAACAGGCTATTCAAACCATAGAATACATGTTTAGATCTTGATCACTTTATTTTCAAGGTATGTGGGATCAATATTTACCTCCAGTATAATTTTCCTACAACAATAGCTTCCATTCAAGTATTCAGATGGCACCATATGAAGTGTTATATGGAATGAGATGTCTCGCACCAACTTGTTGGGATGATGTAGGTTAAATAAAACTCATAGTCCTAGAACTTGTTGATGAATCAATGGAAAATGTTAAGATTATCCAAACCCACATCAAAGAATCTCAAAGTAGGAAAAAGAGCCTTGCTAATAACTGAAGGAAGGATTTGATATTTCAAGTAGGAGATCATGTTTTTGTGAAGGTATCTTCATGGAAGGGTGTTATACGTTTCAGTAAGAAGGATAAATTAAGTCTTAGGTACATCAGACTTTTCAAAATTCTTGAATGAATTGGAGTTGTATATTATCGTTTGGAAATGCTGCCAAGTCTCTCCAAAGTTCATGATGTGTACCACATATCACTATGGAGAAAATACTATATGATTGAAATAATGATGTAGATGCTCAATATACAAGAGGGGGGTGAATTTTACACTTTAAAAATTTCCTTAAACAAGGAAAGATCTAAGTTTAACAAAGTTAAACTAAGAAAATTCACAACACCTCTAACACCAATTGAAAGATTGGGACAAAGTATGAAGTTACAAACTTCTAGCTCTATACACTTTCTTAAATATGGAAAGTGATTCTGAAAAACTGGTTCCGGAAATATGGATCCGGAAAATGAAACTTAACCAAAGTTTACAATATGAGATTCTACCTTAAAGCGTATAGAATCTAAATGAATTAGAGTACACAGGTGTAAGGAAGTATAAGATGTTTATACTTTCTTAAACATACAAAATGCAGCGGAAAAGATAGACTTGTAACAAAAACAAGTAACAAGATATATATCTTTTAACCCAAAGAGAAGGGTATCCAACAACCTTGGATAAAGGTCCCTTGATTTATACTTTCAAGAAAGTCTGTCTTACCCACACCCAGGTAAGCCCTCGATACGAATATCGGAATCTCTGTCTTACTATCTCCGCAAGCCCTCAACTTCAAGGTAGTTGGAACCTCTGTCTTCCTCAGTAAGGAAGTCATCGAACTTCAAGGTAGTCGGCACCTCTGTCTTCCTATACCCGGAAGCCCTCAAATGTAATCACCAACATTTGGAGTTGCATGAAGCAATCTGAACGAGTAGTTCAGTATGCACAAGGCATGCAAAGCTTCTCTCTCTAGAAATCACCTTGACAGTGTGTGGTCTCTAGAGTGATCAACTTCTTGTTGAGCTCTTTCAAATGATCTCCTATTTATAGGATCGGTAGAAACGGTCGGCTCCCTCCTCCAACGGTCATATTTTTCTTAAATTTCATAGGGACATGTACACATGTCACTCAACCAACGTTTAGTTAGAAACAGAATGGACGACATCGTTTTATAACAAAACATGTGTAATTAAAAGCATGACATCATTTTGTAATGAAACAATTATAACTATAAGCAAAACTAAAGTTCGAAATGTAAGCAAATAATAGTTCGGAGTCTAACCAAAATGAAATTCGGAGTCTATAATAAAGAGATATTCAGATTCTGTTTTATAGGAATTTGGAACCTGAATTCTGTAGAAATCTGGAGTCTAAATTTATAAGGAAATTTGGAGTCTGGTTTCACTAGAATTCAGAATCTGAACTTACAGAGTTCGGAGTCGAACTTGTAGAAGTTCGGAGTCAAACTAGTAAAAGTTTAGAGTCAAACTAGTAAAAGTTTGGAGTCCAACTCAGAGAAGTTCAGAGTCAAACTCATAGAAGTTCATAGTCGAACTAGTAGAAGTTCGGAGTCCAGAATTCGGAGTTGAACTTTGTGAGAGTTCGTATCCAGAATTCGGAGTGGAACTTCATCAGAGTTCGTATCCAGAATTCAGAGTGGAACTTTCTTATAATTCGTATCCAGAATTCGGAGTGGAACTTTATTGGAGTTCGTATCCAGAATTCGGATCCTAAAATAGAATGCTTCATATCTAAGTATTATATGATTCCGAGGATTTAGGTATGAATCCGGTTTTTATACTTAATAAAAATATTGATATGAGTAATGAAAATATGGTAGGAGTAAATATCTTAGGAAAGAAAATTTTCCTTATAGAAGTAAAATATAGATTTACTTAAGTATAAGGTGTTTGTGATTTTAAAAACAAGAAGGAATGGAAAAGTCATAAGGAAAACCTTATTGACTCAACAATCTCCCCCTTTTTGGAAAGCACAAACAACCTTTCGAAAAAGACCAGAAGTACTTTAGAAAAAAATTCTTTAGACTTTGAATTTAAAACATATCTCCCTTTGTTCATAGATGATGATGAATACAACTAACTCCCCCTTAGGCTTAAGAACTCTGAGGATTGTATTCTGAATTTCCGGAATAGAGTTTTTATTATCATTGGAAATGAAAAACTTCGTAATGAGGAACTCCTCCTTACTTAAGGATAGTTCTTGACTTAGAAATTTTTCCTTCTCCATCTTTTGAGTGGATCTTTTTCCTTCTCACCCTTTTTTATTTTCAAAAATAATTTAAGGGAATGGGAAAGAAATTTGGTACCTAAAATATTAGTATATAACAATATGAGATACAACCAACCAAAAATTTCATTAGGGTTGAAAGAATTTTTACAATAAAAAATCGGATTTGTCTATTTGTCCTCCTTTTCCTTGGTAATTAACTTCTTCAACAAAGACTTCACCTTCTTAAATTCTTTCTGATCCTCCTCATCTTGCTTCTCCAAAGCTTTTATCCTTTCATCTTGAGCTTTCAAGACTTTTTCTTGAGCCTTCATGGCCTATTCCTGCATCTTCAGTAACTCATCTTTCTTTTGCGGCTTCTCTTGAAACTCAATCTGGAAATCTCTTTCCCCTTTCTAGTTCTGAGCAACCGAGTTAAGATTTCTATTCAAATCTCTGACCTGTTGATTTTGAGAATTTTTCTCAGTGGTTAGCTTATCCTGGAGATTCTTAATCTTGGAGTCCTCGGTGTCAAAATCATATTTAACATCATTATGAAAATGATCAAACTCAGCCAAGTCATCATCAACTTTCTTAGACCACAAAGTGATTTTGCTACATGATTTCCTGTGAACATAATAATTGATAAGGAAATTTCTATGATCAGCCTAAATATTTACAAACTTGTCCATCACCATGGATAAGGATTATGATTTATGATTTAGGCTATGTTGTAGCATCTGGCATCTGGAGTCTATGGTGGGAAAGATTGTAATAGTGTCCACCAACTTTTTCAAAGATTCAACAACAAAGTCATGTCCCATTGCTAATGACTCTAAATCCGATAACTTGCTCGGGGATTGTTCTTCTTCAACTTCCAGTAGCTTTTTTTAGAAAAACCACCAACCTCCTTCTTTCTTATAACATCTTTTTTTGGGGTGTCCAAAAGCACTTGCTTCCCCTTATCAACTTTTGGAACTGCCTCATCAGGAGATTCTTCTTCTCTTTCAGATAGTTGAACAATTTTATCTTCATCTGGTTTCTCCTTCTCTGCTCCTTCTTCAAGAAAATGCTTCTCATATATTTCCTCCTCAGATAACTCATTTTATTTTTCTTCTTCCTCGACATCATCTCATTTACCACCTTTGTCATCTCCCTTTCCCGGAGTGACTAGCTTTGAGGATTCGGCCTTTTCTTGATAATCCTCAACTTGTTTAATCAAGTCATCCAGAACATCACTTCCTTCTTATACTTCTTCTTCTTCTTCAATTTCTTCAACAACCTATTCCTCTACTTCTTCACCATCTTGTTTATCTACTTCTTCAACAACTTGTTTCTCTTTAAACTTTTCCAGAGGGAATTACTTCTTCCTAGGGGTCTCTAGTAATGGTTGGATATCAAAAGTTTCCGGAATAGGAATCTTCTCAGAAGCTACTTCTGTGGATTTTAAGAGAGATTGAACAATCTCTTCCTCTGTCATCTTCTTCTTCATCTTTTTCTCTTTGGCCTGTTTTTCTAACTTATCTGCAACTTTTTCTCTTAAGGCCTTAGCCTCAGCAGGGTTTAATCTGAACTGTGGATCCCCTTCTTTCATCTTTTCCTTATCTTCCCTCCATTTAGCAACCACCTCATCTGGATAAGCTTTCTGTTTTTTCGTCTTGGGAGGTGCGGATTGGGTTTCCTTATCTTTGGGAGTCTTGTCTTTAGCAACCACTTCTTTCAATTTCCTCTTCTTAGAAACCTTCTTCACTGGCTCGACCTTCTCTACATTTTTCGGAGCGACTTCTGTCTCCTATTCTGGAAGATCATATAACTCACTTGATTATTTTGAAAAACCAACTTTCATCCTCTTTAATTTGTCATCACTTATCAACATCACCTTACAAATTCTCATCTTGGAGGTGCAAGAAACTTTGAACGAATCAAGACAACAAATAATAAGCTTGGAAATAAGAGCAGGATACATAATGATTTGAGTCTTCAAAGTTCCATTCTTGATATTCTAAAATGTAATAAGAACATGCCTCATCAAATTGAACTTTCTTAGATTTACCAAAAAATCTAAGATGTAGATATCACTCTTCTTTAGGTTATCCTTATATCCTCTTCTCGGAACGAAAAACCCTTGAACCCACAACTGGAGAATCCGGTTGTTGGTGGAGAGATGAGAAATCTTTGCTGTTTTATCATCTTTGAGCCCAAGGCATTTCATTGCCTTCACCTTGCTAAAACTTCCTTGCACATCTGGTAGCTTATGTGAACAAAATTATGCTTCTCCATCATATGATAAGCCTACCAAGTTTGCAGCCTTGGTGTAAGAAATCTTGTAAGTATTCCCATAAGACTTGAAAGAAAATTTGTCTCTTCCATCTTCTTCATAGAAGGAAACAAACTCATAAAACTCTACCAGCAAATCCGTATACAAAACATCCTGACCCCCTGGTTTCGATAAGCAAAAATCTTCCCAACCATTGAGTTTGATATTATTTAAAATTAGAGAATCATACTCACTGAAGAAATCCGGACGGACTAACCTCTCCCTATTGACTAACCATTTTGAGATTGGCTTTGTGGTAGAAATATCTTGAGAAGTGGCTTCTACAGACATTCGGAATGGAGGAGCACTGAAAGATTCGGAACGGCCTTTAAGAACTGAGGCAGAGTTTCAGCATGCAATAGCTTGAAATCGATGTGGGACACAAAAAGGGGTTTCCCTTTATATAGGCGATAGAGGTGACCTTTCACCTTCAAAAACCAATCTAACGGTTGAGAATTTCTCTGATCTGATCTGATGGTTGAAATCATACCCGTAAGGAAAACTTGAATCCGATCTTTTGAGGTTTTAACAAAAACATTCAGATTTAAGTAGAAATTAATCCGAGAAATTTTAAAAGAAAAGAAACTACCAGCAAATAAAAACAATTACGAAAACTTGAGTAAGGAAAACATACCTTTCGGATTTGATAGGAAATTTATTCGTAATAGGTGATATTCTTCTTGAAGAAAATTTGAATACAAAAAACTCATTACAAAAAAATCACTACGAAAAACTCACTACGGAAAAAAAATGAGTATGAAAATTCCCATTACGAAAATTCTCATTACGAAAATTCTCATTACGAAAATTCTCATTACGAAAATTCTCATTACGAAAATTCTCATTATGAAAATTCTCAGTACGAAAATTCTCATTACGAAAATTCTCAGTATGGAAATTCTCAGTATGAAAACTTCATTACGAACATTTCCAGTATAAAAACTTCATTAAGAAAATTTCTAGTACGAAAACTTCATTACGAAAATTTCTAGTACAAAAACTTCATTACAAGAAACATGAAAAATACCAATACGAAAGTTTTTTTTTAAAAAAAAACTTCATAACAAATGTACTCCCCCTATGAAAAGGAGTTTATTACTATAAGGATAATGGTTCAACAAGAAGTTAATGAAGGAATATTACCATATGGTTGTCATTACTAACTTCTGTTTAATGTATTCAAATCTATCATAAGATAAAGATTTTGTGAAAATATCAGCAAGTTGATCTTGCGTTTCGATAAACTGAAGAATGATATCTCCTTTTAGTGTGTGATCCCTAAGAAAGTGATGTCTAATATCTATGTGTTTTGCACGGGAGTGATGTGCAGGGTGTTTACTAAGGGCAATGGAACTTGTGTTATCACAAAAAAAATTGAGTCTTAGTAAAACTCAAGCCATAATCTATGAGTGTGTGTTGCATCCACAACACTTGAGCACAACAACTTCCATCTACTACATATTCAACTTCAATAGCGGAGAGTGCTACAGAATGTTTCTTCTTGCATGACCAAGAAACTAATGAATCTCCTAAGAAATGAGAAGTTCTGAATGTACTCTTTCTATCCATTCTACATCCACCAAAGTCAGCATCTGAAAATCTTTTTAAAAACAAAATCATTTCCAGAAGTATAAAATAGTCCTAGATCCATGGTTCCCTTTAAGTAGCGAAAAATTCTTTTCACTGCCTTTAAATGAGATTCCTTTGGATTGGATTGATATCTTGCACATAAGCATACTGAAAACATCAAGTCTGGTTGACTAGCTGTTAAGTAAAGTATACTTCCTATCATACCTCTAAAATATGTTTGATCTACTGGTTTCCCAGCTTCATCAAGATCAAGTGTGTTTGAGGTACCAATAGGAGTACTTATACTCTTAGTGTTGTCATACCCATACTTTTTAACAAGATCTTTAATATACTTATGTTGAGATATATAGGTTCCTTCTGGTTCTTGAGAAATTTGAAAACCAAGGAAAAATGTTAACTCACCCATCATACTCATTTCAAACTCAGATTTCATTAGATCCGCAAAGGAATTAGTTAAATATTGCTGAGTTGAACCAAATATAATGTCATCAACATAAATTTGAACAATCAAAACATTTTTCTTATCTTTCTTTATAAAAAGGGTTGGATCTTCATTTCTCTTAACATGGTTATTTTGAAGCAAAAATATTGTAAGTCTATCATACCAAGCTCATGGGGCTTGTTTAAGTCTATACAAGGCTTTTGTAAGTCTAAAAACATGATCAGGATGTTTTGTATTTTCAAAGCCAGGAGGTTGTTCAACAAAAAATTCCTCTTGAACATAACCATTAAGGAAAACACATTTCACATCCATTTGAAAAAGTTTAAAATTGAAGAATTCTGCAAAGGCAAGTAAAATACAAATAGATTCAAGTCTAGCTACTGGAGCATAGGTTTCTTCATAGTATATTCCTTCTTGTTGATTATAGCCTTTAGCAACTAATCTAGCTTTATTTCTTACGATGATTCCATTTTCATCACACTTATTTCTGAATACCCATTTTACTCCAATAACAGAAGTTTCCTTAGGTCTTTCAACCAAGGTCCAGACTTTATTCCTTTCGAATTCATTTAGTTCATCTTGCATGGCTTTAATCTAATCTTCATCACCTAAAGCTTCATTAGTGCTTTTTGGTTCTAATTGGGAAAGGAATGATAGATGTTCTACTTCATTCCTCAAGGAACTTCTAGTCCTTATAGATTGATTTGCATCACCAGTGATACTATCACTGGGATGATTCTTAAGAAACACCTGACTTGGGTTTTGTAAAACTTGTTCATCAACATAGGGTAGAAAGTCTTCTGGGGTAAATGTTTCAGAAATATTTTCTTGAACATTTTCCTTATCAGAAGAATATTCTATCAAAGTTTGATAATCAGTTTTTTAAAACACATCCAAGGATGTAGGTTGGGATGGTTTAAAAACAAAAGGATCAAACTCATCAAATTTTACATGTACTATCTCTTCAACAGTATAGGTGTTTTTTTTTTAAAACTCTATAAGCCTTAGAAGTTGTGGAGTAGCCTAAGAAAATTCCTTCATCATATTTTGGTGCGAATTTATGTAAGTTATCTTTAGTATTCAGAATTAATACTTTTCATCCAAAAACCTTAAATTATGAAATTCTAGGTTTTCTACCATTCCATAACTCATAAGGAGTTTTATTAATAAATGGTCTAATCAAAACTAGATTTATAGTATAACAAGCAGTACTTACAGCTTCAGCCCAAAAAATTTTGGCAACAGAATACTCACTCAACATGGTTCTAGTTATCTCATGAAGAATTCTATTTCTTCTTTCAACAACACCATTTTTTTGAGGTGTTCTGGGTGATGAAAAGTTGTGAGTAATACCTTTTTTGCTGCAAAAAGTTTCAAAATCATAATTTTGAAATTCTCCTCCATGATCACTATGAATATTTTTCAATGGAAGGCTTTTCTCATTTTTAACTTGGGCTCTAAAAATTTTGAAATAAGAAAAATCTTCAGACTTCTTTGCTAGAAAATAGACCCATATAAATCTAGTGTAATCATCAACTAAGACAAATACATAATACTTGCCTCCAATGCTTCCAGTTTGTGTTGGACCAAAAATACCCATGTGCACCAACTGTAGTGCATCAGTTGTTGAGACTTCACCAATTGATTTAAAACTTGATTTATGCTGCTTTCCATATTGACAAGGGTCACAAACTCTTGAAGAATCAAATCTAAGCTCTGGTAGATCCTTAACTAAACCTTTCTTAGAAAGTTTACTTAAGTTCCTAAGGTTACAGTGTCCTAACCTTCTATGCTACAACCAAGAATGATCTTCCATTGCACTAAGTCAAGGTAAGTCTTGGCTCCTAAGGTCTTTTAAGTTTAGTGTGTAAAAATTCTCTTGCCTATGGGCAGAAAGAATAAAATCTTCCTTGGAATTGTGTACTAAGAACTCATCATTCCTAAAATTCACAAGGTATCCTTCATCACATAATTGACTTATGATGATGAGGTTGTGCTTAAGACCTTTAACAAACAAAACATTTGAAATCAGGGTTTTTCCAAGAAGAACAATGTTACCTATACCAATAATTTCTCCCTGAGCATTATCTCCGAAAGTTAATTTTCCTCCTTTTTTCTTGATAATCTTTTCAAAATAGATTTTGTTACCAGTCATGTGCTAGGAACATCCACTATCCATGTACCAAGTATTTCTGTTGGTACTTTCCCTATTCTCCTGAAAATGAGAAACAAGTTAGGTTTTCCGAATCCAGACTTGCTTGGATCCGGAATTGTTAAACAACAAAATTTTGGGTATCCACATTTGTTTAGAAAAATATGATTTATGAAACCCAAGAGATTGAACTCTATTTAAAGAATAGTTTTTCTTCCAATTCCCACCACTTTGACACTTAGTTCAAAAAGGGACTCTAGAAGGAAAAAAATAGTTGTTTTTGAAAACTGGTTTTTGGTGAGTATAACCTACTCCAGTAGTGATTCCTTTAGGTTTAATTTGAGAATACATCTTGTCAAAATTTTCCTTCCTAGAGGTAAATTTTGCAAGAAGCTTCTTAAGAGAAAATATTTCAGATTTCAGTCTAATGACTAAATTCCTATCCTCAGGAATCATTTCCTTAGAGTTAGATTTTTCCTCAAAAATTTTCATCTCTAAAATAGTATTCTTAAGATCTTTATAAAGTTCTTCCTTATCAGAATTTTCTTTATCAAGGTCTTTATAAAGTTTTTCTAAAAGCTCTTCTTTATCTCTAAGATTTGTAGTAAGATCTGAAATATATTTTGTAAGAATTTCTTCCCTAGTATTTTCCTTGTCTAATTTCTTAGAAATTTTACAATTTTTTGCTTCAAGTAACTTGGAAAATCTAGATACTTATTCATATGAAGGTTCTTCATTTTCTGAAGATGAAGTATCTTCATTAGAAGTACTATTTTTAGAATATTAATTCTTATCAAGAGATAAATTTGTTAAAGCCTCGATAGAGCGTACCTTGTCCATAAGACATGTATATGGAAAAGAAGTATTAGCAATGAATACCATATTCTTCTGAGCTGATGAATCATATTCCAAAGATTCACTTTATGAAGAGTCTCCATAGCTAGCACTCCAAGTAGTATTAGCTTTCAGACTTTTCTTAGCTTTATATTTGTAAAACTTATTCCTATTCCTTTCAGAATGCCTCTATTTTCTTTCTTTCTTTTTAAGCATAGGGAAATCATGTCTTATGTGTCCACTTCTCTTGCATTCATAGCATGTGACCTATGAATCTTTCTTATCTTTCCTTTCCTTCTTCTTATACTTGGATTGGAAATTTCTTTGACCAGCTGTCTTGTTCATTCTTCGAGCAAGATTAGTTAACTCATTCTCTGAGACTTCACTCTCACTAGATTCAGATTGGATAGTAACCTTCTTAGACTTGGATCGAGTTACTCTCTCAGGAGTCTTTGCTTTCATGTGATTTGATGTTGTAGTAAAATCAATAGTACCATTCCCATTATTCTTTTTGATTTTGTCATCATCTCTCTTCATCCTTGTTTCATGTTGGAGAAGAGTTCAAAACAGCTCATCTAAGGAAATTTGAGTGACCTTACTATTCTCATCAATAGATTTTTTCTTTGATTCCTACTCATTGGGCATAATATCAATGATCTTGTCAACAAGAGCTTCATCATCTAGACCTTTCTCTCCCGTATATTGTAAGCTATTCACTATAGTCATAAATCTTTGTTCCACCTTACAAATGGGTTCTCCATAAGGAAAGTTAAAACCATGATACTCATCTCTAAGAAGGATCTTCTAGTCTCAATCACATTAGATGTACCAAAATGTGTAACTTCAAGTTTCTTCCATATACATTTAGCTGCTTCACAAGAATAAATTTGGATATATATATTCCTAGTCATTGAACATAGTAGAGTATTGTGTACCTTATAGTTTAATTTATAATCATGCTTCTCTTGGTTTGTGAAAGTACTAACTTCCTTATCATGAATTTGATAACCTTCAGTAAGCATAACAAAATTTTCTACTCCAGTATTGATAACGAAAGTCTTCATTCGATCTCTCCAATACTCATAATCATTGCCATCAAAAATTGGTGGTCCTTTAGGATTTAGGTTGTCGATGGAACCAACATGTATTCCTACCATCTTAAAAAGCTTTATACACAAAAACTTGTTAATAAAAAAAGTTCGGATTCAAGGAGAAAATTCCTAAGCAAGAAAAATATAGAACAATGAAAAACTAAGTAAGAAAAACTTATATGTGAGTATAAGTATTTCAGAGACCTTCTCTGATACCAATTGTAGGATCAAAATAATGATGTAGATTCTCAATATACAAGAGGGGGGTGAATTGTACACTTTAAAAATTTCCTTAAACAAGGAAAGATCTAAGTTTAACAAAGTTAAACTAAGAAAATTCACAACACCTCTAACACTAATTGAAATATTGGGATAAAGTATAAAGTTACAAAATTCTAGCTTTATACACTTTCTTAAATATGGAAAGTGATTCCGAAAAACCGGTTCCGGAAATATGGATCCGGAAAATGAAACTTAACCAAAGTTTATAATATGATAGTCTACCTTAAAGCGTATAGAATCTAACTGAATCAGAGTACACAAGTGTAAGGAAGTATAAGATTTTTATACTTTCTTAAACATAAAAAATGCAGTGGAAAAGATATACTTGTAACAAAAACATGTAATAAGATATAAATCTTTTTACCCAAAGAGAAGGGTATCCAACAACCTTGGATAAAGGTCCCTTGATTTATACTTTCAAGAAAGTTTGTCTTACCCACACCCGGGTAAGCCCTTGATATAAAGATCGGAATCTCTGTCTTTCTATCCCCGCAAGCCCTCAACTTCAAGGTAGTTGGAACCTCTGTCTTCCTCAGCAAGGAAGCCCTCGAACATCAAGGTAGTCGGCACCTCTGTCTTCCTATCCCCGGAATCCCTAAAATGTAATCACTAATATTCAGAGTTTCACGAAGCAATCTGAATTAGCAGTTCAGTACGCACAAGGAATGAAAATATTCTCTCTCTAGAAATTACCTTGATAGTGTGTGGTCTCTAGAGTGATCAACTTCTTGTTGAGCTCTTTAAAATGAGCTCCTATTTATAGGCTCGCTAGCAACGGTCGTCTCCCTCCTCCAACGGTCATATTTTCCTTAAATTTCTGAGGGACATGTACATCTGTCACTCAACCAACAGTTAGTTAGAAACAGAATGGACGACATCATTTTATAAAAAAACATGTGTAACTAAAAGCACAACATCGTTTTGTAATGAAATAAGTATAAGTATAATCAAAACTGAAGTTTGGAATATAAGCAAATAATAGTTCAGAGTCTAACCAAAATGAAATTTGGAGTCTATAGTAAAGAGATATTCGGATTATGTTTTAAAGGAATTCGGAACCTGAATTATGTAGAAATCCAGAGTCTGAATTTCTAAGGAAATTCAGAGTTTGGTTTCACTAGAATTTAGAATCTGAACTTATAGAGTTCAGAGTCGAACTTATAGAAGTTCGGAGTTGAACTAGTAAAAGTTCGGAGTCGAACTAGTAAAATTTCGGAGTCAAAATCATAGAAGTTCGGAGTCGAACTCATAGAAGTTTGGAGTTGAACTAGTAGAAGTTCAGAGTCCAGAATTCAGAGTTGAAATTTGTGAGAGTTCATATCCAGAATTCGGAGTGGAAATTCATCAGAGTTCGTATCTAGAATTAGGAGTGGAACTTTCTTAGAATTCGTATCCAGAATTCGGAGTGGAACTTTATTGGAGTTCGTATCCAGAATTCGGATCCTAAAACAGAATGCTTCATATCTAAGTATTATATGATTCCAAGGATTTAGGTATGAATCCTATTTTTATACTTAAGAAAAATATTGATATGAGTAATGAAAATATGGTAGGAGTAAATATCTTAGGGAAGGAAATTTTCCTTATAGAAGTAAAATATATATTTACTTAAGTATAAGGTGTTTGTGTAGAGACCCAAAGCTTGACGTACATAGACATTACATTACTTTTGCATAATACTTAATACATAACAAAAACAGACACACAAGGACCATAATAGTTTAGTGTCTTTGGAAACTTAGAACGTAATCTTCTAATCGTGGTGAAAGATCTTCAACATCTCCCATAAAGATCTTCCACTTTTTGTTTCCTTACCTAAAACCTTTCTTTTAATCCTGGGGGAAAATAAAACATAAAAAGGGTGAGCTCAAATGTTCAGTAAGGTTAAGCATGGATAAAATAAAACATACCATATACATTTGAATTTAAAAACATAAACATAATGTTTAAACATCAAAATCTTGAGCAAAGACATAAATCATGGAAGTACATAAGGCATAGATCATAATGGAACATAAATAATGATAAAATGGCATGGTAATAAAACATGTAATTGGGGCATCCATTAAGCACATGTAATGATTTACATAGTAGCCAAGGCATTGCTCCCAAGATCATCTTAGTGGACAAAGTCCCTTTCTGAATCGTGTTCACTCCTCGTTCCAGTCCTATAATACTGAACCATATTAACTTACCATTCCAGCCATGTCTATCTCATGAGATATAAATCTTTACCCAATGCATTGGAGGGAGATATAGGTCCCACCCATCTCATAATTAAATCATTCTTACTTGTGCCACAAAATAAACATACATCATTCATAAAAACCCAATAAATAAAATGGGTTTCATAAACATCATCCCATCATCACATAATCCATATAAAAGAAATGGATATCATTTCATAATAAGAAAAGTGAAACCATGTAAATCATAGAGACATTATACTTGAAACATACACATATGAAATAATGTTATCTTAGATGAAAAATGGTTTTTGATAAAAACACTTGAAATGAATTCTTGAGGAAAATATCCTTTCTTCTTCAAAATCATTTTATTTTCACAAAATTCCATGCAATTTTAAAAGAAAAGGATTTTGTTAAAAATAGTCATGAAATCTTTTAGAGGAAGCTTCAAAAAAATAAGGCTTTATAAAATCGTAAAAATCCTTTCATGCCATATACGTTAAAAAACATTCTTCTCGTACTTTTGTCGGAAAAGTCAAAAAGCACCTCGTAACGTAAAAAAAAGAAAGATTTCTTACATACCATGTAGTAAAAGTCAAAAATGAATAAAAAGGACTTTAAACATACATGAATACACTTTTATAAAACATGGACATGGATGATAGCAATAACCCCAGTAATTACTTACGAATAAGCAATCTCGGATAAAAATGAGATTTGAAAATTTATCCCTTACCTTAGGTCCGATATGCTTCGTACATATCCAAAACTCCTGTATAATCATTTAAATAATGTCATTGAATTATTACAGAATCATATTCATTGTTATTATATCATATATGGTTCACTTATGACTTTATATTACCCGTTCTTTTGTAAATTCATGTTAAAGTAGCATTTTGGGTAAAATCGTTTCATTTGTCGTTCGTGTTTTAACTTGTAATTATTCATATGATTACTTAGATCATGATTACTTACATCCAGAATGTAAAACATGATTTATATATAATATATATTCAGAATATATATATAATGGATCGATAAATGGAAAGAAATACACCGTTCATGGAGACGGTAGGTTGTACGTACACATGAACGCTGTTTTCGTTTCCTTATTGAATTGAATCGAATTAAGTAGATGACATAAATATATATATACATAAATCTAGTAGCATTATTATTTCATATATTTCATGATTACTTATTATATATACTTTATAATCATAATTGAATGGTTATCATGGAGAGTGAATCTCATCGCGTCGTGGAGACGGTATTCCGTACGTACGCACGAGCGATGATATCATTCCCATGATCGTGGAATTGTATTAAAGTGTATGTATAATATTAAAGAATCAATATCAATTTACAATAATCATATATATTCATTAATTTTACCATTATACCCATCCATGTAAGGTGGTGGTGGAAAATATATTACACCACGGTGTGGAGACGGTATTCCATACGTACGCACGCGCGGTGATTTCGTTTTCCGTAGGATGTATAGATGGTGAAATAGGGTTGTTTCATACTTATAATAAAATATCAGTATATGATTGATACTTATGTTATTACTTCATAATTAAACAACTAAATAAGAAGAAGTGGAAGAAGAAATAAAGTTGAAAGAATCGGTAACGGACATTACCTCTTCTTTGAAGCGCCTCTTTGAAACCTACTCTTAGGACACTAAAATTGGTCTTTGAAGAAGACCAGGACCTCTAGGATGTTTCTAGGGAAGTGGAGAAGAGAATTTTTCAGGGTTTTTTCGAGATTTAAGGCTCAAAGTGGTGTGAGGAAGAGAGGTAAGAGGTTCCCTTTTGTAAGGGAGGAGAGGGGCACCTTTGGAAATATAAGAAATATTAGTTTATATTAAATCCCAAACCCACTTAAAAACTTCCAAAATGACTCATATCCGAAGATTAGATGATATAGGGTTGTAATCTCATCAACCAATAAAATTTAGACATGTTATGAATTTATTTTAAACATTATCAACTTGATTTATCCTTATTTAATCAATTTAATTTTATTTGTGGTAATAACATTCTAAATTTTAAATTATAACAAATAATTACTTATTTGTTGTTAATTGTTCATAATTGGATACTTTATAACATTTTAGACCATATAAATTTAAATTTATAATTTTTAAAAATTTTTGTGATTTTTAAACAATTTTATAATATGTTATTTTTATAAAATCACAATAGTGTCAATTTTGACACTATTCATTTAATTGAATTTAAATAAAATATATACATAAGATATGTTCTAATTAAAAGCTTTAATAGATTCATAAAAGGTCATATGTATCTATAAAATTAGTGTAGAACATTAAATAGTTCATATAATATTTATTTTATTATTTTTAAAACCATTTATATGGTTTATCTCTTAATAAAATAATTACTACAACATTTTTGTATAATTATTTAATATAAGTATTTGTTGCATAAAAATTAAAAATGAAATCCTATGATGAAGATAAATCTATTAACTTTCAAAATAATACTTTTACTCTAATTTATCATCTTAAAATCACAATAGTTAAATTGTTATATTTATTAAATTATGAAGGTGCCAACTTTGGAATCATTTAAAATAAAATAATATAAGTGTCATAATCGCCTTAATAATGATCCAAATGGTCAAAAATTAGGATATTGTATGATTAGGGTTTATATATACACTAATAATAAGTTTTGTGCATATTTTTGGGCCTTTTGATATGTATTACTATTTCAATAAAAACTATATTATTGATTTTTCACTAAATAAATAATTTTTGCATCATTAATGTATAAGATAATAAGGTAATTAAATAACTCTTAAAAATTACAAATAAATTACCATGACAAAGAAAAACATTTTATCTTTCAAATGAGTATTTATAACCGAATTTATATTCTGTATAAACTTATATTAAAAATACTTTAATTATTAAAGTTGAGTGAGACATATTTCACTTTCCTTTAAATAAAATAAACTAAAGGTCTTAATCACCTCCAAGTGGGTTCTAATGGATTACATTTCGACCCAAATATGACTTAGTACAAATTATAATCATCCAATTGTATTAATACAAGTATTAGGATAATTTTATAATAATATATTTACTCTTAATTACCCAATTTACATTTTACTATGGTAAAGAAAATTTACCGTTGTTACTATTCATAAAGCCGAAAAATAAAAAGTAGTCTATTAATATAATTTGGACCCAATGATTCCAAATATGGAATCTATTTTTCCAAATTCAATACACAAAATTTGCAGAAATTAAATTAAAATTAATCCTGTTGTCGAAAGAAAATAGGTTTTTGTTTAAAACATTGCAAAAGATTGAATTTATTTAACCTATGAATTCAATGTAAAATCAAGGATAATGACATAAATTATATTAAATGGTAAAAATATATTCTATTTATACTTTAAAACAATTCAATATTATAATTTAACTATATAAATTATTACGATGAAAAAAGTTCTTTTTAATTAAAATATAGCATGTTTTTACTATTCATTAAAATATGAAAGTTATCAGAAAAATATCAAAACTTTATCCAATGTAAATTTTTATATCCTGATTCAAAATTATAATTTTATTTTGTAAAATTGAACTTATAAACATTTCAAAAACTAGATTTAAAGTGGGTGCGCCATCAAAAGGTGGCAAAACTGTATTTTTTGAAAAATACTTATTTTACCCGAAAAAATTTATTTTGTTCTTATACCATGTTCTAGAAAATGTGTAAGATGAATAATAAGGTTATAAAATTCAAAATTTATTTAATAATATTCATAATGGCTAGTTCATAATAATATTATAACCATATATCATTGTTTAGTGAAACCTGATATTGCGTACAACACACGCTATCGAGGAAAGTCGTGATTGCGTGTAATGCAAGCCAAGTCAGGGTTACGTGTTGTGAAAGAATCCTTCGTTGTTTCTTATAATAGAATCCAACCATATTTCATTTATACATTTAATATATATATATATATATACACACACTCAATGTTGTGTAGAATGAATATTATAAAACAAACTTGAAATTGTGTGTAACACAATCTAAGAATAGTGTTGCGTATACTATGAGCTAATACGGTGTTGCGTAAAGTGCAATATAATATTGGTGTAGCATACAACAGAAGATATGAAATAAATTAAAAATAATATATCTTATAAAATCTCGGGTTGTTACATTCCACCCCCCTTAAAATGAATTTTTCCCTCGAAATTCGTCGGGGTTATAAATGGTTTAATACTTGAAAGTTTATTTAGTAGAAACCCACATCGTAAAAGGGAATACCAAAACCTATATTTAAAAACTGAAGTATGAAATGTAATGGTTACCCAAATTAACTAATCACTGGTTTTCCACATTGGAGAACATAAGTGAAAAAAATATGGATATGGAAGAAAAATCTAACCATCAAGTCCTGATGGAGAGTGGTAGAGAACATGGCTATGAAAAATCCATCAATCACAAATCCATAGATTTTTGATGATCTAAGGTACCATCTGATTCATCAGATATAAGAGAACTAGGACATCATTTTTGGTTTTCAAGATCATTTCCCTAAAGTTGATGAATTAAAAGAAATACTTACATGATTTTGGTACAATCTCACTATTGTTTGTGAGTTGAACAATTTCCACTTCATCCCTTAAATAAATGAAGTTGAATTTGTTATTCGTGATGTGTTAGCAGATCATGTGATAGAATGATGGTTCATTCCATCTGTTTCAAACAAAAGGTTATCAAAAGTTATAAGCCCATCTTATGGTTAGATTAATCGTATATGGTTCCAAAACTGAACTTATACTTCATATATCATACCACTTAATAAAATAAAACTAGATTCTACTAACCAGGGACTTCCTGTAGGCCAGTGGTAGGCGATAAAGGCCAGTCGCACTTCGGTTGTGGGTTCGATTCCCACAGCCTTGTCCGACGCGATGGGATGTCGCCCATCCTGCAGGTTGTCCTTTTTCTAAAACTACATTATAAATAATATCGGAAAAAATATATAGCCTTAAACAATACTAACTTATGTCCAACATAATTCATTCCAATCTTTAGGCTTATCCAAAATACATATGTCCAATCTCATAGTATAAATAAAACGATTACTTGAAATGTCATCAACCAAGCATGTGAATACCATCATTTATCCCCCATATATCTTGTTGATCACATTCCAATCATGTGAATACCTTAATCATGTATTCTCTTGAAAAATGAATACCCATTGAACCTTAGTGAAAACATGAATGCTGTCAAAAGTTAACTCTTTCCACATTCCAAAATCACAAAAATTATATATACTCAAACCATGACATGACCTTCTCCTTATATCAGTCATGAGCTCATGAATACTATCAAATATTTAATTTTCTCTTTATCCCTTCATTATGCGCATATCATCTACTTTCCAAAAATATCTGAATAACCTTTCATGGTCACTGGTACCATTCATCATATACTTTCAAAACTTAAGGAAAGAAAACAGTGTAATAATCCTTAGATGTCTCTTTATTCCATAGTACCATGAGATTACTTATACAACATTACACTTGATAAACATGTAATCATTCCACTAACTTCTTAAACCATTGACCGAGCTTCAACAATTCTTTCATCTCATATATCATTTGTAGTCTCTTCATCATCATCAACATAAATACTACCCATATGACCATATTGATTCTCTTCATGAGACTTTCCCTTAGGGCATTGGTTTGCATAATGCCCGTACATTCCACATTTAAAACATTTAACCATTGTCGATGTCGTAGCAATACCATTATCCTTGTCCATAGTGTTAACTGAACCTTTTCCTTTGCACTTAATAGCTTTGTGTCCTTCTTTTCCACACCCAAAGCATCTTCCAGTTACTTTGAAACATTCTCCTTGATGCCTCTTCCCACATGATTTACATAGGGGAAATTGAACTTTCTTTCCTCTATGATCATCATGAAACTCCATCTTTCTCTTATTAGCCGAGTCAGGAAACTTACCAAATTTGAGTTTATTGATCATATTATGAGATTGCTGATTCGGTATAATAATGATGTTTGGACTTCCAAATCCCATTTCGTTTGGTTTCTCAAGAAGAATATCATTCCATTGTCCGTCATATCCTCCGTTATCATGAATCTTCCTATTTCCAGCCATTTTCTAAAACCCAAAAAGAATAGTGTGAGAGGCAAAAATCATGCTAGGGAAAACAACATAGTAAAGGGGGAGTACCCTCAATATCTAACATCTTAGGTTAAATTCCAAGATCATTAACATAGTTCTAGGACTATATCCTATACGTATACTTATCCTTATGGACATCCCTATACATACCTTAGAAATATCTCTAGGGATCTCACTAACATTTTCGCATCCTAGTTTCCAAAGGTTAACTAAACCTTTCCTCTGATACCAACTGTAGAGACCCGAAGCTTGACGTACATAGATATTACATTAATTTTGCAGAATACTTAATACATAACAAAAACAGACACACAAGGACCGTAATAGTTTAGTGTCTTTGGAAACTTGGAACGTAATCTTCTAATCGTGGTGAAATATCTTCAACATCTCCCATAAAGATCTTCCACTTTCTGTTTCCTTACCTAAAACCTTTCTTTTAATCCTGGGGGAAAATAAAACATAAAAAGGGAAAGATCAAATGCTCAGTAAGGGTAAGCATGGATAGAATAAAACATACCACATACATTTGAACTTAAAAACATGAACATAATGTTTAAATATCAAAATCTTGAGTAAAGACATAAATCGTGGAATTACATAAGGCATAGATCATAATGGAACATAAATAATGATAAAATATCATGGTAATAAAACATGTAATTGTGGCATCCATTAAGCACATGTAATGATTTCCATAGTAGCCAAGGCATTGCTCCCAAGATCATCTTAGTGGACAAAGTCCCTTTCTGAATCGAGTTCACTCCTCGTTCCAGTCCTGTAATACTGAACCGGATTAACTTACCATTCCATCCATGTCTATATCATGAGATATAAATCTTTACCCAATGCATTGGAGGTATATATAGGTCCCACCCATCTCATAATTAAATCATTCTTACTTGTGCCACAAAATAAACATACATCATTCATAAAAACCTAATAAATAAAATGGGTTTCATAAACATCATCCCATCATCACATAATCCATATAAAAGAAATGGATATCATTTCATAATAAGAAAATTGAAACCATGTAAATCATAGAGACATTATACTTGAAACATACACATATGAAATAATGTTATCTTAGATGAAAAATGGTTTTTGATAAAACACTTGAAATGAATTCTTGAGAAAAATATCCTTTCTTCTTCAAAATCATTTTCTTTTCACAAAATGCCATGAAATTTTAAAAGAATAGGATTTTGTTTAAAATATTCATGAAATCTTTTGGAGGAATCTTCATGAAAATAAGGCTTTATAAAACCGTAAAAATCCTTTCATGTCGTATACGTTAAAAAAACATTCTTCTTGTACTTTTGTCGGAAAAGTCAAAAAGTACCTCGTAACGTAAACAAAAGAAAGATTCCTTACATACCATGTAGTAAAAGTCAAAAATGGGTAAAAATGACTTTAAACATACATGAATACACTTTTATAAAACATGGACATTGATGATAGCAATAACCCCAGTAATTACTTACGAATAAGCAATCTCGGATAAAAATGAGATTTGCAAATTTATCCCTTACCTTAGGTCTGATATGCTTCGTACGTATCCAAACCTCCTATATAATGATTTAAATAATGTTATTGAATTATTACAGAATCATATTCATTTTTATTATATCATATATGGTTCACTTATGACTTTATATTACCCGTTCTTTTGTAAATTCATGTTAAAGTAGCGTTTTGGGTAAAATCGTTTCATTTGTCGTTCGTGTTTTAACTTGTAATTATTCATATGATAAATTAGATCATGATTACTTGCATCTAGAATTTAAATCATGATTTATATATAATATATATTCAGAATATATATATAATGGATCGATAAATGGAAAGAAATACACCGTTCATGGAGACGGTAGGTCGTACGTACGCATGAACGTTGTTTTCGTTTCCTTATTGAATTGAATGGAATTAAGTAGATGACATAAATATATATATACATAAATCCAGTAGAATTATTATGTCATATATTTCATGATTACTTATTATATATACTTTATAATCATTCTTGAATGGTTATCATGGAGAGTGAATCTCATCGCGTTGTGGAGACGGTATTCCGTACGTACGCACGAGCGATGATATCATTCCCATGATCGTGGAATTATATTAAAGTGTATGTATAATATTATAGAATCAATATCACTTTACAATAATCATATATATTCATTACTTTCACCATTATACCCATCCATGTAAGGTGGTGGTGGAAAATAGATTACACCACGGCGTGGAGACGGTATTCTGTACGTACACACGCGTGGTGATTTCGTTTTCCGTAGGATGGATAGATGGTGAAATAGGGTTATTTCATACTTATAATAACATATCAGTATATGAGTGATAATTATGTTATTACTTAATAATTAAACAACTAAATAAGAAGAAGTGGAAGAAGAAATAAAGTTGAAATAATCGGTAACGGACATTACCTCTTCTTTGAAGCGCCTCTTTGAAACCTACTCTTAAGGAACTAAAATTGGTCTTTGAAGAAGACCAGGACCTCTAGGATGTTTATAGGGAAGTGGAGAAGAGAATTTGTCAGGTTTTGGCTGAGCTTTAAGCCTCAAAGTGGTGTGAGTAAGAGAGGGAGGAGGTGCCCTTTTATAAGGGAGGAGAGGGACACCTTTGGAAATATAAGAAATATTAGTTTATATTAAATCCCAACCCCACTTAAAAACTTCCAAAATGACTCATATCCGAATATTAAATGAGATAGGGTTGTAATATCATCAACCAATAAAATTTAGACATTTTATGAATTTATTTTAAACATTATCAACTTGATTTATCCTTATTTAATCAATTTAATTTTATTTGTGGTAATAACATTCTAAATTTTAAATTATAACAAATAATTACTTATTTTTTGTGAATTGTCCATAATTGGATACTTTATAAAATTTTAGACGATATAAATTTAAATTTATAATTTTTAAATATTTTTGTGATTTTTAAAAAAAATTATAATATGTTATTTTTATAAAATAACAATAGTGTCAATTTTGACACTATTCATTTAATTGAATTTAAATAAAATATATACAGAAGATATGTTCGAAATAAAAGATTTAATAGATTCATAAAAGATCATATGTATCTATAAAATTAGTGGATCACATTAAATAGTTCTTATAATATCTATTTTATTATTTTTAAAACCATTTATTTGGTTTATCTCTTAATAAAATAATTACTACAACATTTTTGTATAATTATTTAATATACTTATTTTTTTGCATAAAAATTAAAAATAAAATCCTATGATGAATATAAATCTATTAACTTTCATAATAATACTTTTACTAGAATTTATCATCTTAAAATCACAATAGTTAAATTGTTATATTTATTAAATTATGAAGGTGACAACTTTGGCATCATTTAAAATAAAATAATATAAGTGTCATAATCGCCTTAATAAGAATCCAAATGGTCAAAAATTCGGTCAGTGGATGATTAGGGTTTATATATACACTAATAATAAGTTTTTTGCAGATTTTTGGGCCTTTTGATATGTATTACTATTTCAATTAAAAACTATATTATTGATTTTTCACTAAATAAATAATTTCTGCATCATTAATGTATAATATAATAGGGTAATTAAATAACTCTTAAAAATTACAAATAAATTACCATGATAAATAAAAACATTTTATCTTTCAAATGAGTATTTATAACCGAATTTATATTCTGTATAAACTTATATTAAAAATACTTTAATTATTAAAGTTGAGTGAGACATATTTCACTTTCCTTTAAATAAAATAAATTAAAGGTCTTAATCACCTCCAAGTGGGTTCTAATGGATTCCATTTCAACCCAAATATGACTTAGGACAAATTATAATCATCCAATTGTATTAAGACAAGTATTAGGATAATTTTATAATATTATATTTACTCTTAATTGCCCAATTTACCTTTTACTATGGTAAATAAAATTTACCGTTGTTACTATTCATAAAACCCAAAAATAAAAAGTATTATATTAATATAATTTGGACCCACTGATTCCAAATATGGAATCCATTTTTTCAAATTCAATACACAGAAGTTTCAGAAAATAGATTAAAATTAATCTCGTTGTCGAAAGAAAACTTGTTTTTGTTTAAAACATTGCAAAAGATTGAATTTATTTAACCTACGAATTCAATGTAAAATCAAGGATAATGACATACATTATATTAAATGGTAAAAATATATTCTATTTATACTTTAAAACCATTAAATATTATAATTTAACTATATAAATTATTACGATGAAAAAAGTTGTTTTTAATTAAAATATAGCGTGTTTTTACTATTCATTAAAATATGAAAGTTATCAGAAAAATATCAAAACTTTATCCAATGTAAATTTTTATATCCTGATTCAAAATTATAATTTTATTTTGTAAAATTGAACTTATAAACATGTCAAAAACTAGATTTAAAGTGGGTGTGCCATCAAAAGGCGGCAAAACTGCATTTTTTGAAAAATACTTATTTCACCCGAAAAAATTTATTTTGTTCTTATACCATGTTCTAGAAAATGTGTAAGATGAATAATAAGGTTATAAAATTCAAAATGTAGTTAATACTATTCATAATGGCTAGTTCATAATAATATTATAACCATATATCATTGTTTAGTGAAACCTGATATTGCGTACAACACACGTTATCGAAGAAAGTCGTGATTGCGTGTAATGCAAGCCAAGTCAGGGTTACATGTTGTGAAAGAATCCTTCATTGTTTCGTATAACATAATCCAACCATATTTCATTTATACATTTAATATATATATATATATACACACTCAATGTTGCGTAGAATGAATATTATAAAACAAATTTGAAATTGTGTGTAACACAATCTAAGAATAGTGTTGCGTATACTGAAAGCTAATATGGTGTTGCGTAAAGCACAAGATAATCTTGGTGTAACGTACAACAGAAGATATGAAATAAATTAAAAAGAATATATCTTATAAAATCTCAGGCTGTTACAGTTTGTGATTTTCTAAATAAGAAAGAATGGAAAAGTCATAAGGAAAACCTTATTGACTCAACAAATACATGTCTGAACCAACGCATGTACTCACCTGTGAAGAAATAGAACTGGATCCTGACCTGTTTTATTGAGAAGAGCCTATTAGAATTCTTGTTACTAGAGAACAAGTGTTGAGAAACCGTATGACTCATCTAGTGAAATTTATATGGTGAAATCATAAGTTGGAAGAGGCAACGTGGGAACCCAAGTAACATATGATGAAGAACCACCCAAATCTTTTTATGCAGTAATATTCAAGAAATTTCAGTGATGAAATTATTTGAAGGAGGGGATAATGTAACACCCCAAGCTTTCATGATACGTTTCCCTTTGAATAATGCAATAGTTTGCTTTGTACGCAACTTAGAGTTTAAACACACCACGACCAATCAAACTAGACGTTATGAATAGTAATACCCACTTTTTGAAATTTTATAAATTTTATTTTTTCAAAATGTACTTCATTTTTAGATTCTGAATATCAAAATTAGATTATGTTGAATTTTTAGTATTTTTTAAAAAACATTCAATTTTTGATGAATAGTGAAAAACACTACGTTATTGTTTTAAAATATTTTTTTATTTAAATAATTATTTATTTTATTTTAAATTTATATTAGTTAAAAATAGATGCATAATACCTATATATGTTCAATGTAATTCGGTTGAGTCATTTTATAATAATATTACATATATAAAATTTTATTGACCTTTTTACTGTCTTTTACCCACCATCTATGCACATTTTCAAATTTGCATAAAATTTACTTTTACCACTTCCATGAATTGAATTTATAAAATCCTAGAGACATGCATGACATCACTAAGTAAAATTTGGTTCAATAAGATGAAAATAATTTTTGGAGAATAGTAACTTTTGACTTTTATTTACAGTAGTTAAAAATAAATTGGGTAATTAAATGTAAAAAAATGATATTATAATTACGCTAACACATGTTCTAATTCTATCAGATAAGTTTATTTTGAACAAAATAAACATTAGGGATAAAATATGATTCTTTTGGTTCGCTTTGATTAGATTAGGACATTTATTATTATTTTATTTAAAGAAGAGATAAAAGTGTAAAATTCAATGTTTTATAATTAAACAATCTTTAATATATGGTTATACATAAGATAAATTTGACAATAAATATTCATTAGAAAGATAAAAAGATTTAATATGTAATGGTATTTTATTTATAATTTTTAGAAAATAAATAATAAAATTTATTTATGAAAAAATGATGATGTTGTAATTACCTTATTAATGAAAGATTAAAATAATTGATATTATAAATATCCAAATAAATGTAAATTGAGACTTATGATGAATTCAAATAATTATATAGGTCACTATTACATGTTAGGGTTGATTAAATGATTTTTTTTAGAAGTGATAAAGTTTTTATGACTTTCACAAAAACAAAATACCAGTGTCAAAATTGACATAAATGAGTTTTTAAAAAAATACTATTTTATTAAATGATAAAATACTCCTAAAGATATAAGGTTCAGCCAAAGGACTTAGATAATATTATATATGTCAATAATGAACCACTTGGGTTTTTCTTGTATTTCTATAGTATGTTTATTAACCATTTATTATAATAATACAATAATACATGGTAAAAGTTAAACTATTTAACTAAGAGTTACATCTAGAATATAAGGTTAATATGGTGACCTAAATCTGTCTAAAACCTATTTTTTGAGAGGTTTTCGACCCATCCCCTCCTTATAATCAAAATAAATCCTTTTGGATTTATTATAAATCGAATATGATTGTATAATAAAATAATATTTCAAGCTTTTCCTAAAGTTACCCTCACCTCACTTATAAAAGGGTACATCCCCTTCTCTCAAAATCACACCTCCAAATCCATTTGATTCAGCAAAAAACTACTCAAATATCCTCCCAACTACCCTTAATTCAACCTATAGGCCTTTATTTGATCATAAGCCAACATAAGGATTCCTTTTGATCAAATCAAAAGGAAGCACCCAAAGAAGAGGTAATAATTTCATCACCGCTTTCAAAGTTATTTTATTATTCCACATCCTTTTTCATTATTGTATCCATACCAAAATAATAACTCCAGTACCTTATACATACTGTGATGTTGTTATAAATATGGTAAAACCATATTCATTATTCTATCCATCCTATGAATGAAAAGTCACCATATGTGCATATGTACGGCTTACCATCTCTACATCGTGGTGTAGTTTTTTATCCAAACACTTCATTATTTGGATGGGTATAATAATAATTATAACTGATGTAAATAATAAATATAAAATCTTAATTATTCTGTATATATGATATACCATCTAATTACATATTATTTCAAACGCGATGAAATTCATTCCCCACCATAACCATTCATGAATAATTTTCATTTTATGATTAAAAATAATGTTTAAGAACTAAATATAATTCTGGATATGAATCAAATACATCATATCCATAACAAACATGTCTTATGTAACCAAACATATAATGGAAAACGAATCAGTTAACACTCGAAATGATGATACTACTGAAATATTATTATCAATGCAATATTTGATGATCATATATGATGTCATATTTATGTTTGTGGTTATTGTATAATTTAATAACAATTATTTAACTATTATACATGTGGTTAACGTACCCTCGATCATGTAAAAGTACAAGTTAAGGGTTAATTCTACAATCTCTTCATTATATGAGATTGTTTATATGTGAGTATCTACTGGGGCCTCTTTATCATCCACATCTGGGTTTCTTAAAAATGTATTTCAAAACATTTTTACTATTTCCTAGAATAATGGTTAAAGTTATTTATACACTTTTTTGAATTTTTATAAAATGTTTATAAATGAATCATTCTGTCGTTTTCCAAACAAGATCCTTTACGACCTTTTCAACAAAATTATGTAATGATTTTTTTTATCTTATACAGTAGGTGCGGCTATTTTTCGCCATTATAACACCTTCAAAGCTTCCCTTACAAGATTAAAAAATATTTTAAAAATAAATTTTTTCTTTTAAAATTACATTAATTTTAAATGATTTCAAAATAGAAAGAGATATTTCTCTCAAATAGTTTTGATTTCATCTATTTTAACATCCTTTGTTGGATTTTATGCTTGTTTGAAGTTGATTTATTATGATACAATCATCCATATTGTATTGAAGGTTTTGTGATATGTTTGAGTGTGGCTGTGATATTTTTATAGCATTCATGGTTTATGGTTAAATTAATGACATTTTGTATGCAAGTTTTAATACAAATGTTTATGTTATGTTTCAAGCTTTTCATGTGAGGAATGAATTTGAATTTGTAAGTGACGGGTGGAGCCTTCTATAGCTCCTCGATGCATCGATATATCACATGAGACAAACTAGTGTCTTAGCACAAGGTCTTTAAAAAATCTTATTTTTAGTCTTGGCATGAGGGCTTGACGATGTGGTTATGATGTCCATCATTATGCATTCCATCATTATGAAATTGGATATTGATATTACATGATATTATTCAACTAGTAGAATATCCATGTGAATAATTAAATGGAATTATTTGATTTATCTTTTCCATATTATGCTGAATTTTATGTTGAAAAGGCTTGTGTTTTAGTCATATATATTAACTTAATGAAAAAATAATTGGTATTGACAACTGATGAGAATTATAGAATACAGTCTGTATAAAAGAGGTTGAGAATTATAGAATATAGTCTATTATGATAATACCCATGATAGGTCAGTTCTTATCATCTCCAACATCAATCTTGGATATAAAGAGATACAAATGTGAAAAATAGCTTGATGCTCAGTTTATCATGGATGAGACATAATACCTATGGTACCCGAGTAAATATCGTGGATGAGATATTACCCAATTTTAATGTCACCAGAAGGAACACAATGGATGTCATGATATTATACATAGTATGTGACCCTCTGTGTCAGTGACAATCCTAAAATAACTTGATACAATTCGGAAAACCATGACTCCCTGTGTTTCACCACGGTTAAATATTTCCTTAACAAATTGAAACAATGACACATGTTTATTAGGTTATTATTCATAACCTGATTGAGTTGTCCCAGTATGGTTATAAGTAAATTGGGAATGTTGTGAACAATTTAGTGGCCATAAACTCCCCATTATTGTCAAATGGGGCAGTATATCTCTAAATCATACACTTGTTTTATTTAAAATAGTATAATTTCTAGGATCACCCCATTCTAGTCATGAAACAATTTTTATGGTTAAAAAAGTTAATAATATATGTATTATGTCTCATTCACGGTCAATTTTGATGAATTCTACCTATTAATACACTGGTGAATCTACTAGATAGTGTTGGTATGGTTATAGTGTTGTAATCCTAATTCATCAATATAGACTATATTTTATATCATGAGACTGCTTGATAAAATACAATATGTAATGAAATTATGTTAATATTTACTGAATTAGCATATAATCTCTCATCCCCGCTATTACTGTTGTATCCATGGCTAAATAAATGAATTTTTTATATACCAAGAGTTAGTAGCCATGGTTCATGGGGAAAAGGATATAGTGGTCTTCAATAATACCCATGCTTTAGGTATTTTGGTCCTAATGTTTATTTTGGTCCTGGATTTTAAAAAAAAATCAGGTTAGTTTCACTTGTTGTTCACTGTGATTTAGCATGATTTATTTACTTTTGCGCGAGAGGATCCTACTGAGTATATTGTTATACTCACCTTATGTATATATAAACTGTTTTTTAGGTCACTTGGAATAGGTTGGAGGTCGGGCTGGTTACTGCTAGCTTGGGGTTGCAGGAGTTGTTCGGGCTTTTTTGTTGCTGCCATTTTTACTTTGTTTTGGTACTTACAGTTTTTCGGTTCAGTTGTAGTAGTTTTTCTTGACATTACATATGTGTACTTGGGATTTCTTTTATATTGTAGTCTGAGTTGGAGTTGGTTGGTGTCTATCTTATCTCTCTCTTTCGCATGTGTTCTCTTAGAGGGTAATGCCTCCCATTTGTGTGTTACTATACCCTCGGTGCTAGTCGTCAATGTCACGACCCATCCTCGGGGCCCGTGCCGTGACTACCCCAAGCCCGCCTTCCATAGGCCAGGGGCTAGCGACTAGCACCAAGGCATAAATCCCGGAAAAAAAAGGGAAGGCATTGCCTTTGTAAAGTAAACCACAAACACCACAGAGCAAGCAGGTAAAAGTAAACACTAAGTAAAAAAATGGTACAACAGTAAGTGCGGAAAAGTAAGTGGGCCAGTATACAAACCCAAACTGAAAGTAAAGTACAACTGGAAAGGGAAAACAGCAACTGAAAAGTAAAGCTGCAACGTCAAGCTGTCCACGGAAAATCCAACCTGAAGGATGGGTACAGATAGCCTCCACTGCTCCTCGGGTCCAGCTGACTGCTCCGAGTACGTCCCGCCCAGTGGTCCACCTCCAGGTACCGTCCTGCTCCGCAAGCCTCAACCACGATCAGCGATGTCCGTCATCTGCAACCAACACAACGTAGTGCGGGAATAGCCCGTGCAGGGGTGAGTATAAGCTACTCAGTAGGGACCCCGAGACCCCCGAAGGTCTCCCTAAATCCACAAAGGAAAATCCACAAAGGAAAGATACAATAACGAAGTAACATCCGACACTGTTTAGGTATATTCCCATACATATACCTAAGTCTTCAATTCTCATTCGGCTCCAACATCCGAGCTCAAGTACAACCCAGTCCACACAGGAAAGCAAAACAGGATTCAGCTCACACAGGTTTACTTCTTCGTATGACGATAGAGATGATCAGATATATCCACTGATTCATCTAAGCCATCGGACCCACAAAGGATCGATAGGTACTAACCCCTGCAATGACCCACAAAGGATCTGACCCATAAAGGATCGATAGGTAACTAACCCCCGCAAAGACCCACACAGGATCGGACCCACAGAGGATCTGTAGGCGCTGGCTCACACAGAACCACTGAGCGCTGACCCACACAGGATCGGACTCACACAGGATCGGTAGCACTGATCCATATAGGATCACTGAGTGTTGTAGTCGTCGCCGTCGAATCCACTGAGGATCTCTGTACATTCGTCGTAGTAGTAGTAGTCGAAGCCAGCTCTAGGGTTCCTGCACACAGCAAGCTTGTTCGGGAGGGTCCACTCCACGAGCCAAGAGGCTGATACATCAACTGACACATAGTCCAGAGTTGATGTATCCAAAAGTTCCGTATTGTCAACAGGAACTCAACGTCGCAGGCGGAGCGTCAATCGGACGCCCGGTCTAAGAGTTATTGGCTTTTTCGTCCCAGGGGCCCGGTTGGTTTTTAAGGAAAAACTAACCCGAACGTACTCCACCTGCGTCCAAACCTCGGTCGGAGTAAGCCAAAAGATCTGTCTCACTAAGAGGAATCCAACAAAGTCGACGGCACGTCAATCGGACGTTCGTAGCTCAAGATATGAGTGTTTCCGCTCCGAGGGCCCGGTTGGTTTTGTGTACGAACCAACCTGGCCAAACCCAAATTACTTCGAAACCTTGAGTGAAATATACCGAAATGACCGCCTCGATCCAGGGATCGCATCTCCGCTGACGGTGCTTCGTTCGGAGGTCCGTAGCCCAAGATATGGGCAAAAGACCAAAGAGGGTCCGAAAAAGAGGGTTTCGGGCCCGGACCGACCCGGCCCGAGACCCCCTAGGTCGACCCGACCCGGATCCGGGTCGGCCCGGATGGGCGCGGCCCGGCGGCCCGGCACGCTGCGCCAGCTGGCACGGCCAAACGGCCGAGCCGTTCGGTTATGCGGGGGGGCGCACTGCCCCCCGCCGTTCGGAAACCGCGGCCCCAATTAAGGGGCCGCTCAGCTGGCCAGCCGGGGGTTTTGACCCCCGACTCTTCCCATGTCCGGTCAGCCCGCCCTGGCCGGCCGGTTCTTGCTCCACGGGACCGGCGACGGCCGGTCCCCTCCTTGCTCCGACGCCGGTGGCCCGTCTCCAGCCGCCGGTCACCCTGCTTCGCCGCGGCCCGGAACCGGCCGCGGCCTTGGTCGTCCGGTGCTGCGCGACGGCGCCATGCTCTTCCACCGCGGCCCCGCTCCGGCCACGGTGTCTTCGGGTTTCTCCGACGTGGCGTGACGGCGTCGTGTCCTTGTTCGTTTCCACAGCACGGCGCGACGGTGCCGCGCATTCCTTGTTGCACGATCACACGCGGTGTGACGGCACCACGCCATACTCGTTTCAAACCACAAAGAAACAAACACACGGATAAGGGAGGAGGGTCGGCCGTGTTTGTGTGGTCCGGTCCCCTCTCGTTAATCGATAGCATTTGGTCGTATTTTCACAAAGAACGACAAAGTGGTAAACACGAACAAAAATAATTAAAATAACCCCTACCTTGAACGTAGCTAGAACGGGGGTTCACCGCGGAAAACGATGTCGTGAGGTGAAGCTCCGTATGTTGACGGAGAACGCCCGAGGAGGAAGTGGTGTCTCCTTTTCTTTGACACGGGAAGAAGATCGAAAGAGGGTGCATCATCGATCTTCGGAAAAAGCGGTCACACACCGGCTGCGGAGAGGAGAAGAGACGGCACGTCGATCTCTTCTTACGGTGATGACGTTCTTCGTCGAAGTCTTGGTGTTCTTCGTGATGAAGATGAAAACACCCAAGAGCTCTCTCCTCAATTGTCCACACACAACATCCAACCAAAATAAAATAAGGCTCATCCTTATTTTATTAACTCGTGCCACAATTCAAAAAATTCAAAACTTAATTTAATAAATTGAATTGGTGTGTTGGCATACTTAAAGAGAGGAAAGGAAAAGTCACCCAAATAAATGGAAGTTTAAAAGTTAAAAGAGTTGCACAACTTAATTGGGGGGTTAAGAGGAGTTAGAGAGTTAAGGAAATTGAAAAGGTGGGGGCTCGTGTGGGCCCCACCTCACCTTTAATCCACTCAAGAGAAACTAACAATCAGTGGGTCCCACCCTAACTCCTACACTTAGGTTCTAACTCATGGAGAAGAGAAATAAAATTCTTAACGAAATTTTATTTCACTCGCACTTAATCCACAAAATTAAACAACTCATATCAAGCAAACGCAACTCCAGAAAAGGCATTCCTAAGCAATTACCGGCACTACAGTTCCATTGGTGACCTCGGAATTCGATTCCGAGCATCGGTACAAAAGATAGGAATTCCCGCTCATTCGTTCACTGAACGTACCCGATCTAAACTTCGGATAGAAATTCCGGGCACACCGGGCCTCAGAATCAAGTGCCATCAGAAACTGCGTTCTTGTAAAATCCCAAAGATAATTAAGAAAAAATTTCCCTTGAATTTTACGGGTCTTTATGTAACACCCGAGACTTTTATGTTATATAAATCATCAAAGGAATCTTTTTCTACACAACACTTACTTGGCTTTCTTTACACGCAATCGCGACCTTCCTCGATAGCTTGCGTCGTACGCAATACCGAGTTTCACTAAACAACAATATGCTATTAAAACTAGCCGTTATGAATAGTAATAACCAATTTTTGAAATTTTATAAATTTTATTTTTCAAAATGGACTTCATTTTTGGACTCAGAATATCGAAATTAGCCTAGGGTGAAATTTTGGTATTTTTCTGAAAACTTTCAATTTTTGATGAATAGTGAAACCACTAAGTGGTAGGTTAAAAACTGAATTTTGCATAAAACTTAATTTTACCGCTTCTGTGAATGGAATTTCGAAAATCCGACAGACACGGTTGATATCAGTAAGTAAAATGTGGTTCAATGAGATAAAAATAATTTTTTGGTGAATAGTAACTTTTTACTTTTTTTTACCGCGGTTAATAGTAAATAGGGTAACTAAGGGTAAATATGATATTAATATTACCCTAACACATGTCCTAATTCTATTGGACAAGTGTAATTCGACCAAAAACAAACTTAGGAATAAAATATGACCATTTAGGCCCACTTGGATTAGATTAGGACATTTATTATTAATTTATTTAAAGAAGGGTTAAAATAGTTAAAATCAAAGTTTAATAAGTAAATCATTTTTAATATGGGGTTATACATAAGATAAATTCGACTATAAATATTCATTAGAAAGATAAAAAGATTTAATACATAATGGTATTTTATTTGTAATTTTTAGACATTAAATAATTTAATTTATTTATGACGCAATGATGATGCAGTAATTATCTTATTAATGAAATATTGACATAATTGATGTTATAAACACAAAAATAAATGTAATTTGAGACTTTTTATGAATTACACTAATTTTCTAGGTTACTATGATATATTAATGTTGATTTAATCAACTTTATTCGAACATATAATTCTGTTATGACTTTCACAAAAATCATATATCAAATAGTGTCAAAATTGACACAAAATAGTTTTTAAATCAAATATTATATTATTAATTGTTATTTTATTCCTAAAAATCTAAGGTTCGGCCAAATAACTTATATAAGTATATATATATTAATAATAAACAATTTTGGGTTCGTTTGGCATGTTATAGTAAGTGTATTAACCATATAGTGAAAGAAAACAAAAAGACACGGTAAAAGTTAAATTATTTAACTTAGAGTTAAATCTAATTGATAAGGTTAAAATAATACCCTAAACTTGTCTAAATACTATTTGTTGATAGGATTTCGACCCATACCCACTTTAGCTTCGAAATAAGACCCTTTGAAACCATTATAAACCGATTTTGACTTTAATATAAAATAATATTTTGAGATATTCCTAAGGTGCCCCTCTCCTCCCTTATAAAAGGGCACCTCCTCTCCCTCCTCCTCACACCAATTTGAGCACTCAAGCTCATCCAACCCCTGCCATTTTATCCTCTCCACTTCCCTAGAATAATCCTAGAGGTCCTGGTCTTCTTTAAAGACCAATCTTAGTTCCCTAAGTGGAGGATTCAAAGAGGCGTTCCAAAGAAGAGGTAATATCCATTACCGATCTTTTCAATTTCTTTCTTCTTCAAATTCTTCTTCTTTAGTTGTTTCATGATAAAGTAATAACATCAGTATTAATTACATACTGATATGTTATTATAAATATTAAACAACCCTAATTCACCTTCTATCCATCCTACGGAAAAATGAAATCACCGCGCGTGCGTACGTACGGAATACCGTCTCCACGCCGTGGTGTAATCTATTTTCCACCATCACTTTACAAGGATGGGTATAATGGTTTAATGAGTAACTATTTATGATTATTATAAAGTAATATTGATACTGAAATAATATATATATACTCCAATACAGTTCCACGATCATAGGAATGATATCATCACTCGTGCATACGTACGGAATACCGTCTCCACGATGTGATGCGACTCGTTCTACATGATCATCATTACATAGTAATTATATAAATTGAATGAATAAATATGATATATGTTACACTAATACCATTCTGGATATAAGGTATCTATAACCTTAAAATAAGAATAAGAATGTATTCGGCAAAACACGCATAAGAACAAAAGGCAATAAAGACCCAAGTAACAAGTAACAATGAAATATTACTATCAAGAAGCTAAAAATATGACCATATATGATATCATATCAATATGTATGATTCTGGAATAAGTCAATAACATTATTTAAACCATTATACAGGAGCTTCGGACACGTACAAAGCAAATTGGACCTAAGGTAAGGGAAATATCACAATCTCATTTTTATCCGAGATTGTTTATTCGTAAGTAATTACTGGGGTGTATTTTATCATCCACATACATGTTTCATCAATATGTAATATTATTTCCATCCACCTACAATTGTTTAAATCCATTTTTACCCTTCGTTGAGTTTTTATTAAAAGAAATGAAAGGAATCTTTTGTCGTTTTTTGTACGAGGTACTTTTTGAGTTTTCCGACAAAAGTACGAGAAGAATGTTTTTTTTAACTTATACGGCATGAATGGATTTCTAAAACATTATTTCCAAGAAGTTTCCTTTACAAGTTTTTAAGTTTATTTTTAATCAACTTCTTTTAGTTTATAATTGTACGACATGTTAAGAAAGGAAAAGTATTTTTGAAGCAGAAGGGATATTTTCCTCAACAATGAAGTTCAAGTATTTTATCAAAATTATTTTCCATCTAAGATAATAAAAGGGTTCTGTTTTTATCCCTATTATTACATTGGTTTGATTATGTTGTGATGGAAATATTTTTATGAATTCCTTTATCTTATATGAATTGATTTATGATGTCATGATGTTTCAAGAATCCCATTTTTGTTACATGTGTTATGCGATGATGTATGATTATGTGACACACATAAGAAAGGATTCATTATAAGATGGGTGGGACCTATATCTCCCTCCAATGCATTGGGTAAAGATTTTATATCTCATGAGATAGACATGGCTGGAACGGTAGGTTATACCGGTTCAGTGAACAGGACTGGAACGAGGGTGACTCGTTTCAGAAAGGGACTTTGTCCACTAAGATAGTCTTGGCAATGAGTCATGACTAACAAGAAATGATTTTCCATGATTATGTGTGCATTCCACAAAGTTTCAAGTTTTATGTTATGATTATGGGGATCTCATTTTCACTTCTATGATTTATTCCATGTTAAGATATTATGATCTCTTTTGCAGGTTTTGATTTTCAAAAAGATATGATATGATTTTTATTTTCTTTATTTGCCCTTGCTGAGCATTTGAGCTCACCCTTTTATGTTTTCTTTTCCCCAGGTCAGGAAGATGGATATTAAGTAGAATATGCTAAAAGGGACCCTAGATATGATGAAATAAATTGGAGACACTGTAGAAGATTTATGAACCAGTTGTTTATGTTTCCCAGTTTCTAAAGACACTATACCTATACGGTCCTTTGTGGTTTTGTCATATGTTGTAATAAGTGTGCTTCAATTTTGAAGTATTAACAATGTATGTAAAGTATGGGTCGTTATAGTTGGTTTCAGAGGAAAGGTATAGTCAACCTTTGGAAACTAGGATGTGAAAGCCTTAGTAAGAACCCTAAGGATAAGTCTAAGCATAGAACACAATCTTAGTGTTTTAGAAATGGCCATGAATAACCTAGGATAAGACCTTAAGCATGAAAATTTTATTCTTGAATTATGTGGTTTTCCTATTATAATTAGTGTTGCTCACACTATTCTTCTTGTTTTTAGTCAATGGCTGGAACCCGAAGGAACCGTGTTAATGCGGAATGCGATGGGCAATGCAATGATTGTCCCCCTGAACAACCAAACGATATGGGAGCTGGAATGCAAAATCTTGTAGCCATGCTCACACAACTTTCTCAAGCTATGAATCATGCAGGACTTCCAAACGAGCAAAGGAAGGAGCAACATTCTGTTGAATCCTTCATGAGGCAGCGTCCACCTTCTTTCAGTGGGTCTACTGATCCATTAGTTGCTGAACAATGGATTAGTACTACTGAAAAGATATTTTCAGTTCTTCAATGTTCTGAGCATGATAAAGTCATCCTAGCAGTGTATCGTTTGGAAGGAGATGCTGATCAATGGTGGAATCTTATTAAGAATACGAGGCAAAGGGATGAAATTGAGTCTATGGAATGGGACGAGTTCAAGAACTTATTTTTCAATAAGTACTTCCCTCGTATTCTCCGAACAAAGATGGAGAAAGAGTTCCTTGAACTGAATCAAAGGGATGATGAATCTGTTGATACCTATGAAGCAAATTTTACAAGACTTGCAAGGTACGCTTCTGGTATTATTATCCAACCTGAGAGTAAGATCGATCGATTCTTTAGTGGATTAAAACCAAGTCTTCGAAGGGCGTTAGCCATAAGGGACTTCAATAGCTACGAGGAAATCGTTCGATGTGCTCTCAAAGTCGAGATGGAGATTGGAGTAATCCATCAGTCACATGGGTTTGATAAGAAGAGGAAGATGGAATTCAAAGAAAAATCTAAAGAGCACACGGAAAAGAAGATGAGCTTTTCCTTATGCTCAAAGTGTGGAAAGAAACATGGAGGGAGTTGTCTTAAAGGGACAAGTAAATGTTTTAAATGTGGAAAGGAAGGTCATCGGGCATTTTAATGCCGTGATAATGGGAAGAAGATGTCTAATGACGCAAACAAAGGAAGGGATACACAGAATGAACCTACTACACTTCAATGTTTCAAGTGCAAGGAGATGGGGCATTATGCCAATCAATTCCCAAATCCAAGGGTTGATGATGATGGTCGACGTCAACAAAATCTTAAGTCTAAAGACAAAGGAAAGTCACATGCAATTTCTATCAGCGATATGGAGTATGATAACGAAGTGGTGAAAGGTACACTTACCGTCCACTCTAAAGTAGCAAATGTTTTATTTGATTCTGGATCCACCCACTCTTTTATTTCTGAAAAATTTTCTAAGGGTATCACCGTACTACCTCAACAATTAGATGTTGAGTTAGCTGTGACAACACCTAATGGCACAACAGTCGCATCAAAAGTTTATAATTCTTCTCCGATCGAAGTTTGTGGGAAAGTGCTTCCCGCAAATCTTGTGATCCTTCCTTTAGTGGAATTTGATGTGATTCTTGGCATGGATTGGCTTTCTCTACATGGATCTCATATCAATTTCCAAAGAAGGGAAGTCACATTTCATATTCCAGATCAATCTACGATCGTCTATCGATGCAAGGATGAATATAACCTTCCAGTGGAAATTCCTTCCATCTTATGGGTCTTGATTCCACTAAATGAAGGTTATTTATCTCAAATGGTTGGTGAGAAACTCACGATTAAGAATATACCCATCGTACGGGAGTTTGATGATGTCTTTCCGGAGGAATTACCAGGTCTTCCACCAAATCATGAAGTTGAGTTTTCAATAGAACTCGTACCAGGTGCTTTGCCTATTTCAAAGACACCTTATAGAATGGCCCCAATTGAGTTGCAGGAATTGAAGAAGCAACTCCAAGAGAATCTTGATAAGGGATTCATACGCCCTAGTGCGTCACCTTGGGGAGCACCTGTTCTATTTGTTAAGAAGAAAGATGGATCAATGAGACTCTGCATTGATTATCGAGAACTTAACAAGATCACTATCAAGAACAAATATCCTCTCCCACGCATTGATGACTTATTTGACCAACTACGCGAAGCTCAATACTTTTCCAAGATTGATCTTCGTTCAGGGTATCATCAATTAAGGGTCAAAAGGGAGGATATACCAAAGACGGCTTTCCGTACAAGGTATGGACACTATGAATTTATAGTGATGCCATTTGGTCTTACTAATGCCCCTGCTATCTTCATGGATCTAATGAATAGAGTCTTTAGAGACTATCTCGATCAATTTGTGGTAGTCTTTATAGACGATATTCTTGTCTATTCAAAGAGCAAGGAAGATCATGAAGATCACTTGAGAATTATATTGAAAACCCTGAGAAAGGAGAAGCTTTATGCCAAATTTACCAAGTGTGAATTTTGGCTTCAAAAAGTTGCATTTTTGGGTCACATAATCTCAAAAGAGGGGATATCTGTGGATCCAGCAAAAAAAGAGGTTATCGAAAGATGGTCGAGACCAACAACAGTAACTGAGATTCGAAGTTTTCTTGGTTTGGCTGGATATTATCGACGTTTTGTAAAATATTTTTCACGATTATCTAATCCACTCACCAAGTTGACTCGGAAAGGAGTTAAGTTTGTTTGGACAGAGGAATGTGAAGAGAATTTCAAGGAGTTGAAAAGAAGGTTATCCAGTGCACCTGTGCTCACACTGCCTTGTAGTGGAGAAATGTTTGTGATCTACAGTGATGCATCCAATAAGGGATTGGGGTGTGTTCTTATGCAAAATGATATGGGGATAGCTTATGCCTCACGACAGTTGAAAATCCATGAGCAAAATTACCCAACACATGATTTGGAGTTGGCTGCGGTAATCTTTGCATTAAAGATTTGGAGGCATTACCTTTATGGTGAAAGGTGTGATATTTATACTGATCACAAAAGTTTAAAGTATATTTTCACACAAAAGGAGTTGAATATGCGTCAAAGAAGATGGTTGGAGCTTATTAAGGATTACGACTGCTCAATCCATTACCACCCTGGGAAAGAAAACAAGGTGGCAGATGCATTAAGTCGACAAGACCATGCTAGTTTATCCATGATGAGGATCACAAAGGATCCAATATTTATGGATTTACAAAAGATGGATCTTGGAATTATAATGGAAGGGGAAAAATCTTATCTTTCTCAAATGAATGTTCAACCATCTATACATGCGAAGATTAAGGAGGCACAGAAAGAAGATGTCGAGTTACAAAAGAAGGTGAGAAATGTTCCTAAATTCAACCTTGATTGTGATAGGATAATAAAGTTCAGGAATCGGGTTTGTGTTCCTCCCATCCCCGATTTAAAGAAGGAGCTACTGGATGAGGCTCATAGTTCTTCATTCTCTATTCATCCTGGAAGCACGAAGATGTATAGGGACCTGAAAGAGTACTTCTGGTGGGATGGCATGAAAAGAGATGTTGCTGAATATGTCTCTCGATGCTTGGTTTGTCAACAAGTTAAAGCTGAGAGACAGAAGTCTAAGGGGATGTTACAACCATTACCCATACCCGAATGGAAATGGGAAAACATCACTATGGACTTTGTCACAGGACTTCCTAAAACATCCAAAGGCAATAATTCTATTTGGGTCATAGTTGATCGTCTTACAAAGTCTGCACACTTCATTGCTATTAGAGAGGATTTCTCTCTAGATCAGTTTGCCAGGATATATGTAAAGGAAGTGGTAAGATTGCATGGAGTACCACTTTCTATTATATCTGATCGGGATCCGAGATTTACCTCGAAGTTCTGGCGAAGTCTTCAGCATACTCTGGATACAGAGTTGAGTTTCAGCACTGCTTATCATCCCCAGACAGATGGTCAGTCTGAGAGAACAATTCAAACCCTAGAAGATATGTTGAGAGCTTGCTCTATGGATTTCAAAGGAGGTTGGGATCAACACCTACCTTTGGTGGAATTTTCTTATAATAATAGCTTTCACTCCAGTATTCAGATGGCTCCTTATGAAGCTCTCTATGGAAAGAAATGCAGGACTCCAACTTGCTGGGATGAAGTTGGGGAAAGAAAGCTGTTAGGACCTGATCTCATTGATGAAATGGCAGAAAAGGTCAGATCTATTCAACAACACATAAGAGCAGCTCAGAGTCGACAGAAAAGTTATGCCGACAACCGAAGAAAAGACCTAGAGTTTGAAGTGGGCGATAAAGTGTTCTTACGAATATCTCTCTGGAAGAGGGTTATGAGATTTGGAAAGAAGGGGAAGTTGAGCCCTAGATATATCGGTCCTTTTGAAATACTAGATCGTGTTGGGAAGGTAGCTTACCGATTGGCGCTTCCACCGAATCTCTCTCAAGTTCACGATGTGTTCCATGTATCTCTCCTGAGAAAGTACATACCAGATCCTTCACATGTACTCAGCTCAGAAGTTGTACCACTGGAGCAAGATCTTTCTTATGAAGAACAGCCGATAGAGATTATAGATCGTAGCGAAAAAGTCCTACAAAACAAGACCACTCGCTTGGTGAAAGTTTTATGGAGGAACCACCAACTTGAAAAAGCTACATGGGAGCTTGAGGATATGATGAGGGAGAAGTATCCTCATCTGTTTGTTACAAAGTGACGAATTTCGAGGGCGAAATTCTTTTTAAGGGGGGTAGAATGTAACACCCGAGACTTTTATGTTATATAAATCATCAAAGGAATCTTTTTCTACACAACACTTGCTTGGCTTGCTTTACACGCAATCGCGACCTTCCTCAATAGCTTACGTCGTACGCAATACCTAGTTTCACTAAACAACAATATGCTATTAAAACTAGCCGTTATGAATAGTAATAACCACTTTTTGAAATTTTATAAATTTTATTTTTCAAAATGGACTTCATTTTTGGACTCAGAATATCGAAATTAGCCTAGGGTGAAATTTTGGTATTTTTCTGAAAACTTTCAATTTTTGATGAATAGTGAAACCACTAAGTGGTAGGTTAAAAACTGAATTTTGCATAAAACTTAATTTTACCGCTTCGGTGAATGGAATTTCTAAAATCCGACAGAAACGGTTGATATCAGTAAGTAAAATGTGGTTCAATGAGATAAAAATAATTTTTTAGTGAATAGTAACTTTTTACTTTTTTTTACCGCGGTTAATAGTAAATAGGGTAACTAAGGGTAAATATGATATTAATATTACCCTAACACATGTACTAATTCTATTGGACAAGTGTAATTCGACCAAAAACAAACTTAGGAATAAAATATGACCATTTAGGCCCACTTGGATTAGATTAGGACATTTATTATTAATTTATTTAAAGAAGGGTTAAAATAGTTAAAATCAAAGTTTAATAAGTAAATCATTTTTAATATGGGGTTATACATAAGATAAATTCGAATATAAATATTCATTAGAAATCTAAAAAGATTTCCTACATAATGGTATTTTATTTGTAATTTTTAGACATTAAATAATTTAATTTATTTATGACACAATGATGATGCAGTAATTATCTTATTAATGAAATATTGACATAATTGATGTTATAAACACCACAATAAATGTAATTTGAGACTTTTTATGAATTCCACTAATTTTCTAGGTTACTATGATATATTAATGTTGATTTAATCAACTTTATTCGAACATATAATTCTGTTATGACTTTCACAAAAATCATATATCAAATAGTGTCAAAATTGACACAAAATAGTTTTTAAATCAAATATTATATTATTAATTGTTATTTTATTCCTAAAAATCTAAGGTTCGGCCAAATAACTTAGATAAGGATATATATATTAATAATAAACAATTTGGGGTTCGTTTGGCATGTTATAGTAAGTGTATTAACCATATAGTGAAAGAAAACAAAAAGACACGGTAAAAGTTAAATTATTTAACTTAGAGTTAAATCTAATTGATAAGGTTAAAATAATACCCTAAACTTGTCTAAATCCTATTGGTTGATAGGATTTCGACCCATCCCCACTTTAGCTTCGAAATAAGACCCTTTGGAACCATTATAAACCGATTTTGACTTTAATATAAAATAATATTTTGAGATATTCCTAAGGTGTCCCTCTCCTCCCTTATAAAAGGGCACCTCCTCCCCCTCCTCCTCACACCAATTTGAGCACTAAAGCTCAGCCAAACCCTGCCATTTTCTCCTCTACACTTCCCTAGAATAATCCTAGAGGTCCTGGTCTTCTTCAAAGACCAATCTTAGTTCCCTAAGTGGAGGATTCAAAGAGGCGTTCCAAAGAAGAGGTAATATCCATTACCGATCTTTTCAATTTCTTTCTTCTTCAACTTCTTCTTCTTTAGTTGTTTCATGATAAAGTAATAACATCAGTATTACTTACATACTGATATGTTATTATAAATATGAAACAACCCTAATTCACCTTCTATCCATCCTACGGAAAAATGAAATCACCGCGCGTGCGTACGTACGGAATACCGTCTCCACGCTGTGGTGTAATCTATTTTCCACCATCACTTTACAAGGATGGGTATAATGGTGTAATGAGTAACTATTTATGATTATTATAAAGTAATATTGATACTGAAATAATATATATATACTCCAATACAGTTCCACGATCATATGAATGATATCATCACTCGTGCGTACGTACGGAATACCGTCTCCATGATGTGATGCCACTCGTTCTACATGATCATCATTACATAGTAATTATATAAATTGAATGAATAAATATGATATATGTTACACTAATACCATTCTGGATATAAGGTATCTATAACCTTAAAAGAAGAATAAGAATGTATTCGGCAAAACACGCATAAGAACAAAAGGCAATAAAGACCCAAGTAACAAGTAACAATGAAATATTACTATCAAGAAGCTAAGAATATGACCATATATGATATCATATCAATATGTATGATTCTGGAATAAGTCAATAACATTATTTAAACCATTATACAGGAGCTTCGGACACGTACAAAGCAAATTGGACCTAAGTTAAAGGAAATATCACAATCTCATTTTTATCCGAGATTGTTTATTCGTAAGTAATTACTGGGGTGTATTTTATCATCCACATCCATGTTTCATCAATATGTAATATTATTTCCATACACCTACAATTTTTTAAATCCATTTTTACCCTTCGGTGAGTTTTTATTAAAAGAAATGAAAGGAATCTTTTGTCGTTTTTCGTACGAGGTACTTTTTGACTTTTCCGACAAAAGTACGAGAAGAATGTTTTTTTTAACTTATACGGCATGAATGGATTTCTAAAACATTATTTCCAAGAAGTTTCCTTTACAAGTTTTTAAGTTTATTTTTAATCAACTTCTTTTAGTTTATAATTGTACGACATGTTAAGAAAGGAAAAGTATTTTTGAAGCAGAAGGGATATTTTCCTCAAGAATGAAGTTCAAGTATTTTATCAAAATTATTTTCCATCTAAGATAATAAAAGGGTTCTGTTTTTATCCTTATTATTACATTGGTTTGATTATGTTGTGATGGAAATATTTTTATGAATTCCTTTATCTTATATGAATTGATTTATGATGTCATGATGTTTCAAGAATCCCATTTTTGTTACATGTGTTATGCGATGATGTATGATTATGTGGCACACATAAGAAAGGATTCATTATAAGATGGGTGGGACCTATATCTCCCTCCAATGCATTGGGTAAAGATTTTATATCTCATGAGATAGACATGGCTGGAATGGTAGGTTATACCGGTTCAGTGAACATGACTGGAACGAGGGTGACTCGTTTCAGAAAGGGACTTTGTCCACTAAGATAGTCTTGGCAATGAGTCATGACTAACAAGAAATGATTTTCCATGATTATGTGTGCATGCCACAAAGTTTCAAGTTTTATGTTATGATTATGGGGATCTCATTTTCACTTCTATGATTTATTCCATGTTAAGATATTATGATCTCTTTTGCAGGTTTTGATTTTCAAAAAGATATGATATGATTTTTATTTCCTTTATTTGCCCTTGCTGAGCATTTGAGCTCACCCTTTTATGTTTTCTTTTCCCCAGGTCAGGAAGATGGATATTAAGTAGAATATGCTAAAAGGGACCCTAGATATGATGAAATAAATGGGAGACACTGTAGAAGATTTATGAACCAGTTGTTTATGTTTCCCAGTTTCTAAAGACACTATACCTATACGGTCCTTTGTGGTTTTGTCATATGTTGTAATAAGTGTGCTTCAATTTTGAAGTATTAACAATGTATGTAAAGTATGGGTCGTTATACTTTACATTACTCCCGCCTCAGGGATTTACGTCCTCATAGAGATACATCATAAGCTAGGGAAACAAAAGTGGGTACTGAGCACGCATCTAAGCCTCCCGCTCCCAAGTGCTCTCCTGGAGGTTCTCGTGCTGCCATCTGATGCGTACCAGAGGAATCGACCGTCCACATAGGACCCGCTCCTGTCGATCCTTAATTTCAACCGGGACCTCCGCGAAAGTCGCCCCATCATCAACGTCAAGCTCCCCATGGTCAATGATATGCGCCGGGTCATGCACGTATCTCCTCAGATGAGATACGTGGAAGACGTCGTGCACCCGGTGCAACTGAGGTGGTAGAGCCATGCGATAAGCCACCTCGCCAATCCTGCTGAGGACCTGGAATGGTCCGATGAAGCGTGGAGACAATTTGTCGCCCTGGCCAAATCTATGTAATCCACGTCAAGGTGTGACACGCAAGAAGACGTGGTTGCCATCCTCGAACTCTAGTGGCCTCCTCCTCCTGTCAGCATATGACTTCTGCCAGCTCTGAGCTATCCTCATCCGCTCCTGGATGACCTGGACCTTCTCTGTCGTGGCCTGGACTATCTCTGGTCCCACAAGTGCTGACTCCCCAGGGTCTGTTCAGCACAAAGGAGATCTACAAGGTCGGTCGTACAACACCTCATATGGTGCCATCCCGATGGTGGAGTGGTAGATGTTGTTGTACGCGAACTCCACCAAGGGTAGGTGGTCCTCCCAACTGCGAACAAAGTCGAGGATACATGCGCGGAGCATGTCCTCGAGAGTCTGAATGTTCCTCTCCGTCTGACCATCCGTCTGAGGGTGAAAGACTGTGCTCAGACGTAGTTGTGTCCCGAACGCCTCCTGCAACCCCTTCCAAATCCGGGAAGTAAAGCAAGCATCTTGATCGGAGACGATAGATGATGGCACACCATGAAGCCATACAATCTCCTGAACGTAAAGCCATCCCAAGTTCTCCACTGAGCCCTGCTCTCTGATGGGTAAGAAGTGTGCCGACTTGGTGAGTTGGTCGACAATCACCCAAATGGAGTCGTGACCTCTAGAAGTGCGTGGAAGTCCAGTCACGAAGTCCATAGATATCCTGTCCCACTTCCACTCCGGGACCTCTAAGGGATGTACCAAGCCTGTTGGTACCTGGTGCTCTGCCTTCACCTGCTGGTAGGTGAGGCATCGAGAAACGAACTCTGCCACAGCCTTCTTCATGCCCGGCCACCAGTGCTGTCGTCTGAGATCCTGGTACATCTTTGCCACTCCAGGATGTACCTCCAAAGGAGAAGTGTGAAACTCTCTCAGCACCTCATCCCGTAAAGCAACTGGTACCAAGGTACGTCCTCTGAAAAGGACGTCGTGCTCTACTCCATAGGAGAAACCATCAGGTGTCTGTCCTGAGGATATCTGTGCACGTCGCATCTCACAGTCAGTGTCCCCACGCTATGCCTCTCTGAACCACTGCAGTAGTGGAGGAGTGACTGTGAGAGACTGGAGGAAGGCTGCTCCATCTCTATCCACGAAGGATATCTGCAAAGAGGATAGCTGCTCTGTCGCCTCCTCAAGTAGCTGAATGCCCGTCCTCCTGCTGAGATCATCGGCTACCACGTTCCCCTTCCCAGGAGTATAGACTATCTCAAAGTCATAGTCCTGGAGGAACTCGAGCCATCGCCACTGTCTCAGATTCAGGTCCTTCTGAGAGAAGATGTATCTGAGACTCTGATGGTCATAATAGACTGTAAAATGCTCGCCCATCAGGTAGTGTCTCCATGTCTTCAGAGCGAAGACTACTACTGATAACTCCAGGTCGTGGGTAGCGTAGTTATGCTCATGCAGCCTCAACTGACGTGATCCATAGGCGATCACTGTCCGATCCTGCATCAGGACACATCCATGTCCGGTCCCTGATGCATCGCAGTAGACTACCTACCCAACTCCTTCCTCAGGTAACCTCAAGATAGGTGCGCTGGTCAATCTCTATCTCAGCTCTTGGAAGCTCTGCTAACATCTGTCTGACCACACAAAGGGTTTCCCCTTATTCGTCAAAGCTGAGAGTGGTGTCGTAACTCTGGAGAAGTCTGGAACAAATCTCTGATAGTATCCAGCTAGTCCCAAGAAACTCCGCATCTCCGTCACGCTCCTGGGTGGCTCTCAAGCTAGCACTGCCTTGATCTTCGCAGGATGCACTGCAAATCCCACCTCAGAGATGACGTGTCCCAAGAAGTGGACCTCACGTATCCAGAACTGACACTTCGAGAGCTTACCATAAATCTGGTGCTCTCGGAGTGTGTCTAGTACAACCCTCAAGTGGTAGGCGTGCTCCTCCTCAGTCGTCGAGTAAATCAAAATGTCGTCGATGAAGACCACGACAAATCGATCGAGGTATGGCTGAAAGATCTTGTTCATGAGGTCCATGAACACTACTGGAGTATTGGTTATGCCGAATGGAATAACCAAGAACTCATAGTGGCCATACCGACACCTGAAGGTCGTCTTCTACACGTCCTCGTCCCGAACTCTGAGCTGATGATAGCCTGACCTGAGGTCTATCTTTGAGAACCACCGTGCTCCCTTGAGCTGATCGAAGAGGTCATCAATCCTCAGTAGCAGATAATTGTTCCTCACTATCACCTGGTTCAGGCGATGATAGTCGACACAAAGTCGCAAGCTCCCGTCCGCCTTCTTGGCGAACAATATCGGGGAAGCCCAGGGTGAAACACTGGGTCGGATGAATCCCTTGCCCTGCAAGTCCTCCAACTGTACCCATAGCTCTCGAAGCTCGGCGGGGGCCATCCGATATGCTGGAGTCGATATTGGGGTTGTCCCGGGGTACAAGTCAATATAAAAGTCTACCTCTCTGCGAGGAGGTAGCCCTGGAACGTCGTCGGGAAAAACGTCCGCATACTGATCCACCACTGCAGGAAAACTAGGACTCTGCACGTCAATTGCTCCTAGGATGAGGCTAGCCAACTGATGAGTGATGGGCTGTCCTATCCTCTACGAGAGTCCATCCTGTGCTGCAAAGGCTCCCTTCTCACCGGTGAAGGTGAACCTTCTCCCGTCGGTGCGTACACATCGCACCTTGCACCTAATACAGTAAATTTGTGCATGGAATGTAGACAACCAATCCATGCCCAAGATGACGTCGTAAGGCCTCGACGCTGCTACAAGAAGATCCTAGCCGAAGCTCTCACCTCCTAGAGTAAGATCACACTGCCGGCACCAGTGCGTAATCGTCGAGTCTGCTCCCGTAGGAGTCTTTAGCCGTAAGGATCGAGCCAACGGCTCTGTCGGAATCTTCGAGCTCCGAACAAGGGCAGCGGCTATGAAAGAGTGACTTGCCCCTGTGTCTATAAGAACTACAGCAAGGGTGTAATAGACACAGATAGTACCTCGAATCATCTTGGGTGCGCCGTGGTCATAGGCCTCCGCTGCCTGGAGCTGTGCCTGTCTCTGCACGCCAGCTCCCTGTGGTCGGGGTGGACCTCCTGGTGGTGGTGGTGGTAGAGCCTCAAAGCGTCACCCACCACCTGCTGCTTGGCCAGCTCCTCTGCCTCGTCCGCCTGCTCCCTGCGGACCGCCACGGTCAACCCTCTGCCTCTGCCTCGGTGGTCCCTCAATCGTCTGCTGCTCCTCGGCACAGCGGGTCGGGCAGTCACGAGCCATGTGGCCCTACCCGCCGCACTAGTAGCACTGCCTGCCTCTCGAAAGACTGGCTTCGCGCTGTGTGCCCCGCACTGCTGAGCTAGTGTCCTGAGGTCGTCTGCCTGAGGTTCTGGTCTACCTGGACCCATGTGTCATCCGTCGACTGCCTACTGCAGAAGACTCTGCTACATGCCGCCCTGTGGTGGGTCTCGGCGCTGGTGTAGACTCAGCAAGAAAGCTCTCGATCAAAAGGGCTCGCTCCAGTACTCCTGTCTAAGTCGGAATGCTGAGGGAGATCAGCGATGCCTCGATCTCGTGTCTCAATCCCTGCTCAAAGGTCTGGGCCCGGAAGAATGGGTCCCGTACCATGTCTATAGAGTAGAGTGAGAGATTGGTAAATATCGCCGAGTACTGGGCGACTGTCAAGCTGCCTTGCCACAGCTGAAGAAGCTCCTGGATTCGCACCGCACGGAGGGTGGCTGGGACGAACTCCGAAAGAGGATCTCAAAGTCCGTCTAGAGGAGGGATGCCTCATCGTGCACCTGGAGCATCAAGCTCCACCATATGCCTGCTGCTGCGTGCAGTAGGCTCGCTGCGAGGATCACCATGAGGTCTGCTGGTGTCCTCACTAACCTGAAAACTCTCACCACTGCCTCCAGCCAGTTCTCGGCTGCCTGGGGGTCCGTCTCCCTGCGGAACCTGGGCGGTCGCTGGCGCTGGAACTCATGCAGTGCACTAAGGTGACGTGCATCGTCAGTGGCTAGGGCTGGAAGCATCGGTGGCTCGGCGGGTAGAGCTACCGCCGGTGCCTCAGCTGTCAAAGGGCCCTGCACCGAGGCCTCATCGCTCGGTGGGCTATCGTCACGCACAACTCTCGGAACCCTAGCTGGATGTCGTCGTGGGGTCATCCTGAAAAAGAAACAGGTGTGCCACGGTCAGAACAGTATACCTGGTGAGCTGATACAAAGTAATCATAAAGAAAACTTGAAATACACATGCAATCAATGTTTTCGTGCATTAAGTCAGAAATCAGAAGTCAGGGTCCTGGTGTACGGATACGTCGGCCGCCGCACCAACACTGGACTTTCTGGACTGATAACCACAACCAATACACTAAACATTGTTGCTTCACATAGAAAAAGACCAGAGTCCCAAGTTCTGAAGTATAACCGAACTCCTCTGATACCAATTTGTCACGACCCGTCTTCGGGGCCCGTGCCGTGACTACCCCAAGCCTGTCTTCCATAGGCCAGGGGCTGGCGACTAGCACCAAGGCGTAAATCCCGGAAAAAAAAGGGAAGGCATTGCCTTTGTAAAGTAAACCACAAACACCACAGAGCAAGCAGGTAAAAGTAAACACTAAGTAAAAAACCGGTACAACAGTAAGTGTGGAAAAGTAAGTGGGCCAGTATACAAACCCAAACTGAAAGTAAAGTACAACTGGAAAGGGAAAACAACAACTGAAAAGTAAAGCCGCAACGTCGAGCTGTCCACGGAAAATCCCACCTCAAGGATGGGTATAGATAGCCTCCACTGCTCCTCGGGTCCAGCCGACCGCTCCGAGTACGTCCCGCCCAGTGGTCCACCTCCAGGTGTCGTCCTACTCCGCAAGCCTCAACCACGATCAGCGCTGTCCGTCGTCTACAACCAACACAACGTAGTACGGGCATAGCCCGTGCAGGGGTGAGTATAAGCTACTCAGTAGGGACCCCGAGACCCCCGAAGGTCTCCCTAAATCCACAAAGGAAAGATATAATCACGAAGTAACATCTGACACTGCTTAGGTATATGCCCATACATATACCTAAGTCCTCAATTCTCGTTCGGCTCCAACATCCAAGCTCAAGTACAACCCAGTCCACACAGGAAAGCAAAACAGGATTCAGCTCACACAGGTTTACTTCTTCGTATGACGATAGAGATGATCAGATATATCCATTGATTCATCTAAGCTGTCGGACCCACAAAGGATCGATAGATACTAACCCCCGCAATGACCCACAAAGGATCTGACCCACAAAGGATCGATAGGTAACTAACCCCCGCAAAGACCCACACAGGATCGGACCCACACATGATCTGTAAGCGCTGACTCACACAGAACCGCTGAGCGCTGACCCACACAGGATCAGACCCACACAGGATCAGTAGCACTGATCCACATAGGATCGCTGAGTGTTGTAGTCGTCGCCATCAAATCCACTGAGGATCTCTGTACAGTCGTCGTAGTAGTAGTAGTCGCAGCCAGCTCTAGGGTTCCCGCACACAGCAAGCTCGTTCGGGAGGGTCCGCTCCACGAGCCAAGAGGCTGATACATCAACTGACACATAATCCAGAGTTGATGTATCCAAAAGTTTCGTATTGTCAACAGGAACTCAACGTTGCAGACGACGCGTCAATCGGACGCCCGGTCTGAGAGTTATTGGTTTTTTCGTCCTAGGGGCCCGGTTGGTTTTTAAGGCAAAACTAACCCGACCGTACTCCACCTACGTCCAAACCTCGGGCGGAGTAAGACAAAAGATCCGTCTCACTAAGAGGAATCCAACAAAGTCGACGACACGTCAATCGGACGTCCGTAGCTCAAGATATGAGTGTTTCCGCTCCGAGGGCCCGGTTGGTTTCGTGTACGAACCAACCCGGCTGAACCCAAAGTACTCAAAAACCTTGGGTGCGATATACCTAAACGACCGCCTCGATCCAAGGATCGCATCGCCTCTGACGGTGCGTCGTTCGGAGGTCCGTAGCCCAAGATATGGGCAAAAGACCTAAGAGGGTCCGAAAACGAGGGTTTCGGGCCCGGACCGACCCGGCCCGAGACCCCCTGGGTCGACCCGACCCGGGTCCGGTTCGGCCCAGCTGAGCGCGTCCTGGCGAGCGGCGCCATCTGGCTCAGCCGAACGGCCGAGCCGTTCGGTTATGCGGGGGGGGGGGGGGGGGGGGTTCGGAAACCGCGACCCCAATTAAGGGGCCGCTCAGCTGGCCAGTCGGGGGTTTTGACCCCCGGCTCTTCCCCTGTCCGGCCGGCCCGCCCTGGCCGACCGGTTCTTTCTCCACGGGACCGGCGACGGCCGATCCCCTCCTTGCTCCGACGCCGGCAGCCCGTCTCCGGCCGACGGTCACCCTGCTTCGCCGCGGCCCGGAACCGGTCGCGGCCTTGGTCGTCCGGTGCGGCGCGACGGCGTCGTGCTCTTCCACCGCGGCCCCGCTCCGGCCGCGGTGTCTTCGGGTTTCTCCGACGTGGCGCAACGGTGTCGTGTCCTTGTTCGTTTCCACGGCGCGGCGCGACGGCGCCACGCATTCCTTGTCGCACGATCACACGTGGTGCGACGACACCGCGCCATACTCGTTTTAAACCACAAAGAAACAAACACACGGATAAGGGAGGAGGGTCGGTCGTGTTTGTGTGGTCCGGCCCCCTCTTGTTAATCGATAGCATTTGGTCGTATTTTCACAAAGAACGACAAAGTGGTAAACACGAACAAAAATAATTAAAATAACCCCTACCTTGACCGTAGCTAGAACGGGGGTTCGCCGCGGAAAACGACGTCGCGAGGTGAAGCTCCGTGTGTTGACGGAGAACGCCCGAGGAGGAAGTGGTGTCTCCTTTTCTTTGACACGGGAAGAAGATCGAAAGAGGGTGCGTCGTCGATCTTCGGAAAAAGGGGTCACACACCGGCTGCGGAGAGGAGAAGAGACGACACGTCGATCTCTTCTTACGGTGACAGCATTCTTCGTCGAAGTCTTGGTGTTCTTCGTGATGAAGATGAAAACACCCAAGAGCTCTCTCCTCAATTGTCCACACACAACATCCAACCAAAATAAAATAAGGCTCATCCTTATTTTATTAACTCGTGCCACAATTCAAAAAATTCAAAACTTAATTTAATAAATTGAATTGGTGTGTTGGAAGACTTAAAAAGAGGAGAGGAAAAGTCGCCCAAATAAAGGGAAGTTTAAAAGTTAAAAGAGTTACACAACTTAATTGGGGGGTTAAGAGGAGTTAGAGAGTTAAGGAAATTGAAAAGGTGGGGGCTCGTGTGGGCCCCACCTCACCTTTAATCCACTCAAGAGAAACTAACAATCAGTGGGTCCCACCCTAACTCCTACACTTAGGTTATAACTCATGGAGAAGAGAAATAAAATTCTTAACGAAATTTTATTTCACTCACACTTAATCCACAAAATTAAAGAACTCATATCGAGCAAACGCAACTCCAGAAAAGGCGTTCCTAAGCAATTACCGGCGCTGCGGTTCCATCGGTGACATCGGAATTCGATTCCGAGCACCGGTTCAAAAGATAGGAATTCTCGCTCGTTCATTCACTGAACGTACCCGAGCTAAACTTCGGATAGAAATTCCGGGCACACCGGGCCTCGGAATCAAGTGCTGTCAGAAACTGCGTTCTTGTAAAATCCCAAAGAAAATTAAGAAAAAAATTTCCTTGAATTTTACGGGTCTTTACAGTCAACCCAGGACCTACTAGAGGCGGGACTCGAGGGTCACTATCTCCCTTCTCACATTGCTAGCTCAGGAGGGACACCTTGTGGGGAGGGGGTCGTGACAAAACTCCTCTAAAAATAGCTATTTTTTTAAGAAATTTTCATATATATGTGCTTTTATACCTCTCCTTATTTTTGAAAGATTTGATAAATTGATTTTTCATGTCTCATATTAATATCTTCATCTTTAGATGATGTTGAAGGATCATTCTTGTTATCATCAATCTTTGAGACATTCATTTCTTTGTTTCAAACATAATTTTCTTTTTCAATTGCTATCCATCTCTCATCTTATGAGTTATCAATATGTTGTAGAGATTGTCAAGAGGAATGTCATTTAAGTCATGATCTTCTATATTTGATATCATTGCATTAAATTTATTGGGTATGATTATGAGAGTTTTATTCACCCACTATTGAGTCCTTAAGCTTCTCAACATATCCTCTGATTGTACAAACAATATCATTAGCCCTTGTGAAAGTCATCCATACTCTTTTCCTCCATCTGCTTGGTGTCTTCAAACTTTGTTCCTTAAATTCATAATTTGTTTTCCTTTGTCATATTGTCTTCATCATATATGTTCAACAACTTGTTAAATATTTATTTAATGTTTTTCAGCCCATTATTTTTTTGAATTTCTTCTTTGAAAGAGAAACCAATATTGTATTATAGGTACATTCATCATTTTTGATGTTTTTGTGATCGAAACGGATCATGACAACTAGAATCTGTAGCCTACTGTAACCTATAGTGACAACATCTAAAACACTCAAACCAAGTGAAAGAACAATGTTATCAGGAAAATATAATAAATATATATCAATTCTACATGTACAAACTTTCCATGTGAAATTTCAATTTATTTAAATTAAGTGTGTGATATTTTCATGTTACCCCATGCATCTTGTATAGTATTATTTAAAAAAATCATTTATATGAAAATCAAGAAGTAACACATCTTTGATGATCCCCTAATAAGTATCGTTTTTTTTACTTTCACATTATGATTCACCATGTGTAAAAATAAGCAACATACAACGTGTCAAACATTTGGAAATAATTCTACAATAACCTAATTCTATGTTTTGTTGGGGGGGTATAGTGAAATGGAATGGTCATTAATGGAATGGAAGGGTGTGAAAAATAATAGAATTGGATATTCTATTGTTGGGAGTTTTGTGATGGAATGGAAATGTTTTTCCATATTATTATTTACAAAATAAATAAATAAAATAAGTATTTATTAATAATTTTCGCCCCACCGTTGGTGGTGGGGTGGTTTGTGTTTAGGGACTTGAAGGGCAAGTCGTGGGGTTATGTCCTCGGGCCTGTCTGTTTATTTCACTTTTCTTGTGTTCTATTTTGCGGTGGCAGATGTAATCAACATTATATATTAATAATTTTCAAAGTTATCCCCACTGTTTATATTCATTTTATTTTTTCTAATTTTTGTTATATATAGTTTTTAAAAAATAACTCGTTTTTTTGTCCATTCAATGGATGACATTCCGATTTGGAGGCCATAAGAATGGGATCTAGGATGGGTGGGGAGGCCATCTCAACCACTTACAAAAAAACACTCCCACAATGACTTAATTTAATAAACATTCCATGTCATTCCTTTCATTCTCAAGCTTTCCTTGCCATATTATAATTTATAAAATAAATAAATAAAATTATTATTTATTTGTAATTTCCAAAATACCCTCAATACTTTTATTCATTTTATTATTATTATTTTTAAAAAAAAACCTCAATCCCTGAGCTTAATAAGGCTTCCGCGGCGGTCCGTCCGCCTCTCGGCTTTACCGTTCCTGAGACGATGAATTTTAGGGTTTCACTTCCAGAACCCCAACAGCGAAGCTGAGACCTGATGTAAATCGTAAATAGTAGCAAAGGCGTTTCTGATTTCAATTGCCGGGTGCTGGATGAGTCGCACGAGCAGCATCATGCTCATCCGCCGCTTCGATCGAAGATCACTCCATTCAAGTAGCCAAGATTCTCATCAGTTCGGCGAGTTCTTTTTCAGGGGATATGAAATGGGTTACTTTACTACGACATTTACTCCACCCGGCGTTCCAGGAAGTGCCAATACTAATTTCAATGACCGGCTACGGCTTGGAGTTCTTAGAGGAACCTGTGGTGCAGTGCGTTCTATTCACGGTACCGCGCATTTGAGTTCCAGAGATCTCTATGAGGTGCTTGGTGTGAGCAAGAATTCAAGCACATCCGAACTGAAGAAATCCTATTATGGTCTTGCTAAAAAGTTCCATCCCGATACTAATCAGGTAGTTGCAGATCCCGGAAAGAAGTTTCAAGAAATTCAAGAGGCATACGAGGTTCTGAAGGATGAGAAAAAACGTTTACTATATGATCAGGTTGGGCATGAACAATTTAAAAGCGCTGATAGGGGATCAGGTGGGCCATTTGGCAGTAGAGGTCCATCTGACGACATTTTTTCCAGCGGAATAGATGATGTTTTTGATTCCTCTTTTGGACCGAAGGAGTCTGGTGGCTCAGATGTGAAGCTTTCTTTGGAACTCTCTTTTATGGAAGCTGTCCAGGGATGCACCAAGATTGTGAGTTTTGAAACTGCTGTACCCTGTAAAACCTGCGGTGGAAAGGGTTTTCCTCGTGGGACCAGACCTGATATATGCAAACGTTGCAAAGGCGCTGGCATGACATTTGTGCGGAGTGGTCATCGTAGGCTGCAGTCCACTTGTCCTAGTTGTGGTGGAAGTGGGCAATTTGTATCGAACCTGTGCAAATCATGTAATGGTTATTGCATAGTGAAAGGAACAAAGTCAGTGAAGCTGAATATTATACCAGGAGTGGAAGATGATGAAGTTGTGATGTCGAGGAGAAGTGGTGGAGCAGATCCTGCTGGTGGTCAGGCTGGTGATCTGTATGTTACTATTAAGATCTGTAAAGACCCAGTCTTTCAGAGGCAGGGCTCAAACATTCACGTGGATGCTGTTTTAAGTACTTCACAGGCTACGCTAGGAGGAACCATTGAAGTTCCAACTCTCACCGGGGAAGTTTTTGTCAAGGTTCGTGCTGGAACCCAATCTGGGCAAAAAATGTCTTTGAAGGGAAAAGGGATCAAAACAAGGGGGTCCTTGTCGTTTGGTGATCAAGTGGTGCACTTTGTTGTCAGTGCTGCATCGGTCTTGGCTCACCAAGAACACCAAACAGTGGAAGAGTTTGAAGAGGAAGGCGGAGAAGGAGAGCGCGGAAGGGCTGCTGCTGCTGCTATCTAGCGGGTTCTTTAACCTCCTTTGTCTACTGAGTTAGAATAGTCATTATGTTTTTCACATCGTATATTATAATATTAAATTGATGACCTTTTGATGAACAATTCTTGAAGCCATCATTCACTAAAAATGAATGTTATGATGGGTGCATATGACATGTTAACTTCTAAATGGTGGAAACATTAGAGAAGTGTTGAGATAACCATCTCTTGTAAAACTAGCCCAACTGCTGGAATTGCTATTGATTGTGCTAGAGTTTTAGGTCCCATTTGTTAATGATTGAAACGGGGAGCTAGAAAGTGAAAGGAAAAGTGAATCTCATTTTTTGCATGTTTGGTAGATTGGAAAAATGATTCTAGGGAATCGGATATTCCATTGCATGATGGAATCCGGGTTCCCTTCTTATCGGGTGGAAAAAGATGGTTTGTAGGGTAGCCAAAATTTCAGACAAAAAAATGTTTACAAAAAATTTCAAAATCTAAAGACATCCTTTCTTTCCCCCCTTTATCTCCCACACATATCAGGAGCTATCAACGAATCCAATTCTTGGTAGAGGCCGCCTGCATGAATGAGTGTATGTGCTGGACTCGTCATCTTCTCTTGCTTGTTTGTCTCTTTCCAATTGTGCATCAGAGCATCTTGTTTGTCTCTTTCCAATTGTGCATCAGAGTTTCATTTCCGACATGGTCATCCACCTGTGATAGTTCTCCACCTGCTTTATCCAGAGGGCCTCTTTCACATATCAATTGCGAGTCATGTCATCTTTCTTCAAAAAGAGAATTCCCCTGTATGGCCTTTTCGAACCCTCCACACATGGAAACCCCCCTCCCCCACGAAGAGGTCACTCCCCAGAGGTAGCGCCTCAGCCGGGAAAGAAGTCGTTGCCAGCCGAGATGGCAGAGCGTCCTGGAGGGTGACGGCCTGACAGCGATGGTCCGTCAAGCGATCCGTCAACGATTGGACCGCGCCTCATTTTGCCCGCCCAGAAGAGACCGGGCGACCCGGCAAGGCGAGTGGATCCCGGGGGAGAGGCTCGTCCCGAAAGCAGACTCCCAGTATTCGAACCCTGAACCTCCCAAAGAACGGTGTTGATGTGCCACTCTCCTTCACCACCGCACCACCACCGAAGTGGCTGTGAGTCATGTCATCTTTCCAAACATTATCAAGTCACTTATTTTTCCGTTTATAGAAGTGTGTATTGAATCCGTTTGTTAATTCATCTTGATATATGGGGCCCTAGCCCAATTCCTAGTAAATTGGGCTATCAATATTACATGTCATTCATTGATGACTTCACATGAATGTCATGGATCTATCTATTGAAAACCTAGACCAATATTTTCTATATGTTATTCTTCTATCATGAAATTAAAAATCAATTTTTTTGTCTCCATAACATGTTTACGTTCTGACAATGGTCATGAATATATGATAAATACATTTTATGTAACATCCTGACCCTAACAATTGGATTCAAAAGAGTTGTGGTGCCACTGACCTTAGATGACATCCCCTGAACACTAAAGACCGACAATAAATATCAAGGGCTTACTAAATCGTTGATGGATGATTTCCCCTTTATATATAAACACACAACCTGTCAAAACTATAATAAAAGAACAATCAAACTATATGATGCATGAAGTGTAAACGATACAACTAAAAATATCAATAACCAACAATATTAGAGTAACAACGGAAACAATAATTCATCACAACAAGCCACCAAAATAAAGCACGACTTAGGCACTAAGGCGACATCGCTCTAGACTCCAAGGACATGACTGACTTCAAAACTCTAATTCTTAGCAACTATATCAAGAAGCAGCACCAGAGAAAAACAAAATCTTCCCCTTTCCTGTATCATGGAAAACTATGTCTGCATACACACCAAAGTGCATATGCGAAGGGTGAGTAACCACACCCAATATACATTCCACCAAAAGCTCCCCACACACGCCACTAGGACAAGAACAAGTTAACACATAGCTCAAAATATAAATAAAACAACTGAGAGAAAATCCAAAGCAGCTTATCAATTTAAATCAATTAAATTTAAATAGCAGAGACAGTTTATCCATTCCATTCACTTGGCACACCCATTCCACGTTCACATGAACATATCCAACCATTAGCAGTCCTAACTCGCAGGGAGAATCCTGCCCTACCAGTCAAGTCGTCACTTGGTCGTGAATCCAAGGTGCCCTTATCTAGCATCAAGTAGTCACATGGTCGTGTTGCCAATGTGCACTTATCTAGCACTAACCCCTTTTCCAAACCCAACAAGTTGTCTTTCAATGCAATACGAACTCATGCAATTCCAGTGTGTGCCAATGTCTCACATCCATTCATTTATTAAAAACCAATCAATCTTTTTAAAAATTTACATTGTGTTTGGTGAGATTTTAGTAAAAGAAAAGAAAAGATTTGATATTTTATAAAAGAAAAGAAAAGAAAAGAAAAGAAAATATTTTGATTTCCCTCCTTGCGTTTGGATCAATAACTTAGTAAAAGAAAAGAAATGATTTGAATTTCTCTCCATCTTGTTTGGTGAATCTTTTTAAAGGAAAAAAAACAAATTCTATTGTGATACATGTAGAAAATAGGGATAAAATTGGAATTTTAAAATATTAACAGCCCTCCACCATCATTTCTTTCCAAATCATCCCAATTTTGGGGTGATTTAAAAACAATAGCAGGAGAGAAATCTATTTCTCTCAATTTCTCCCCTTATAATTTCACTCACTTTAAAATTATCTCGTCAAACATGAGGAACCAATTTCTCCTCTCAATATCACTTCTTTTCTCTCTATATCATCCCTGCCAAACTAGCCATTAATCAAACATCTTGCATAAGTTAAACCAAATTCAAAATTTAAAACCATGAATCAAAAGGGGTTTTCCCAAAATCTGTTCAAAATCCAACGTTTCCAATTTATGAATCAGAAGGGTTTTCAAAAAAAACATCCAAAGGTTCCTTTGTAAGTAAATCATTTCAAAAAAGTTAAGCCTTCAAGTTCTAGAAATAGGGTAGTGAGTACAAAGCCATCACACGGGTTTTGATTTCTAAGAATCTTACAATGGTCTAGAAATATCTGATTTTCTCCTCCTTTCCCTTTGAAGATTTGATGAATTTAGCCTCCGGATCAAACGAGAACCTCCAAAAATGCCTAGAGAGAGCCCTTAGGTTCGATAGGAATGGGGTGACAACAAATGAAGATTTACATGTGCTGGAATGATTAAACCATACTGGACCCAACCTAATTCACGGTGTGATAGAGAGATTCAATAACGATCCAAGATTTCACTATATATTTTTCTTTACATAAATAATGTGTTCGATAACTTGCTCCACACACAACACCAAACTAAAATGAAAACCACAATATATTTAGGTAAAATATGAATATTAAATATGACCATTAAAACTTAGCATTTAATTGTAAAACATGAATACGAGTAACCAAAATATGAAATGTGTGTATAATGAAAATAAATACTCTTTTTTATACTAATGAAATGCAATTAATATAGCCAAAACAATTAAGAAATACATTTTATGTTTCAAAATACATTTATCTAAAACTGATGTTTTATTTCAAGAAACTAAGTATATTTTGAATAAATAATAATAAAATATATTGATAATATGAATAATAGATTACTAATAAATTTATTAGTAATTGATAGGAAACAAGAATAAAGAATAGTTAATATTTCAAAAAGCTATTTTCCAATATGAACAAATTTCTACTATATTTTGGGATTTTAATTAAATATTGAATTATCAAATTTTATAAATTTAATTTGAAAAAATGAACATCATTTTTGGGTTAACCATAATAATACAAGCTTAAGATGATTTTTTGGATTTTTTTCCAAAAAGAATTATTTTTAGTCGAAAAATACGATTTTTGCGAAAATTTTATTTTTTACGATCTTATCATTATGTAAGCACATTCTAGAAGATTACAAAACCTTTTAAGTAATAAAATATGTATTTAAGGAATAATTTTTTTTAATTTAAAATAGTCTTTGCACTTGGAAAACTTATGTCCAACATTTTTAGAACTAAATTAAAATGTTAATTTAAAAATAAAAAATTGTTTTCTGTCTTTTTAAGTATTTTGATGGTGAAATTCAGTTTTGGGTTGCCTTGAAAGTCACCTACCTTTTATTTGTTTTTATAATAAATCAATTTATGTCATAAAAATTAGTATCTATGATAATCTTATCTTGTACATAAATTTTTAAACATAGTAACACACTTTTCCTAAAAAACATTGTTTGTACATGTTATGTGCATTTATTTTAAAATTAACATTTCAAACCCTTAAAAAAGTTATTTGGTAAACTGATTTAAAAATTTAAAACCAGAAGGTTAAAATTAGGCAAAAGTTCTAATATTAATTTTTTTCATTAATATTAATTACAAAGGTTGAAAATTAATTATCAAGGTAAAAGTAAATTAGCGTAAAAGATAGAAAGTAAAAATAAAAAATCCTAAAAACACTCCATGTTGTCTCCAAAATGAGTGGATGAGGAGAATTTCAATAGAAACACACTTCCCCTCCACTTTTGTACATTTTGGATCCATTAACCTTTAAATAGTAACATTACATTATTGAAAATATAATGATTACATCCAAAACTAACATTCATTTCACTTATAAAAAGATAACACTTCCACCACTTCAATACTCACATATCCTTCAAATCTCTTATTGAAACTCTTCCACTTTTCTCCTCCTAGAACCCTCTCCCACGTCTATAACCTTTTTTCCACCTTTAGTTTGCTTAAGGCTTTTATCTCCTGGAGTTTTCCAAGAGAAAACTCAAGCATCCGATGTGAGTATTACTTTCTCTTAGTCTTTTCTTTGACTTTAATCCTTACTAAAATTATCTAACCTTATTAATATATTGAAATCAATATCAGTAGTATATTAAAATTCCATTATATTAATTGAAAAACAATCATTCAATCTTTTCCATCCACTAAGAAAACAAAATAATATCAATTGTGCGTACGTGCAGATTACCGCCTCCACGAAGCATGTTGTTCGTTTTTGAACACTAAATCTCAAGGCTGCTATCAATGACGAATTTGATGAATAAATATGTTTTCTATGTAAAAAATAAAATTATGAAGTGATTATTTTTCATATACTATCATTCCTTCCATTCATTGAGAAATGAGAGCGTTAAATCATGCGTACGACGAACTACCACCTCCATGAACATCAAATTTCATTTGTCATTACCACCCATCATTATTGATTCCTATACTAGATTTAATGAGGATATATGATCTTTATGACATTTTTAAACTTCTTTATATGTCACATTATCATTATCTAAATACATCCCCTTACTTAATAAATCATTATAACATGTTACCATTTGGGTTGATTTAACCACCTATGTAAACGATTCTATAAAGATCATGTCATAAATGATTATCAGATTTAATATAATGGTAATATAATTTAATAATGATATATTTAATATTTTTAAATTATTCTAGAAAGTTTTTGTTAATATTTAAAATATTTATTAATATATCACCTTTCAATTGTTAAACACATAAAAAACAAGTGCATCAGGATTTCCATTTTCATAAGTTATATTCATGTCTTTCACCTAATGAAAATGGAACATAGGTAATCATTTAAAAAATGATTATTCTATATTCAATTATCTAAGAATGCAAAAATTGAAACCACTTAGTGAGAATCAATGTCGTCTTCATGAAGTTTGTATGAAACAAACAACTGAAAGTTCTAATAGTTGATAATGAAAACAATCTATAATCAATTAATATATTTGCAATATTTTTTTTTAAAATAATTATAAAAGGGTAGTAAGTTTATATTAAGTTTATAAGATAAGTTATTAATATAGTTATGTTCATTATACGGGAGGTTGGAGCACAGTCGAGTAAGCGAGAATACTGGGTAAGAGTTTTTCGTCTCAATTTCTCTTCATTGAAACATATTTTAATGTTACGCACTAATTTCTTATTCCTATGGTGCATATACTACCCAATAATATATTTTTTCATTATTTATAAAACAAATTTTTATTGAATATTTTATTGATAATAAATGATATAATTCTCTCAAATTGTGTTAAATATGTTTATTTATAAAATATTTGGGATTAGATCATTCATTTGAAAATATGATGAAAATTCCAGTTTTACCCTTTTAAAATTCTCTGTAGTATTTCGAACATAAATATTTTAATATGACTTATTTGAACTTAAAATTTTGTAACATTGTTCCTCACTTAATTTTATACAACTTTTATTCAAAAAACTAGAGCTAAAGAGTGCATTAGGATGGAGTAAATGGGCCATTAAGTCAACGGTGGGATGGACACACGAGATTGGACATCACTTTAGTGTTTGGGCCACATCTTCAACATCCATGCATGGATTGAGCCCAAATTTTGAGAGGGGATCGAAAACCCAATTTCTCACATATTATCCGTTTGGAAGGACAACTAATTCACGTGTTTTTGTGGTCAAGAAAGTGGTGAAATTGGGATTAAAATATTTGGAAGAATCTTCTCATTCACACTTGAAACCACTTTTAACCTAGCATACCCTCCACTATATAAATATGTATTTTTCTTATTTGGAAGGGTTGGGACATGGATTAGGATGTTGGGGACAAAGTAGAAGTGGATCCACTCCAATTATCCAACCATTTCAACAAGGGTAGCTCTTGAAGCAAGGATCTATTCAACTAAGCCTTCTTCTTCTTCTTCTTTGTGTTGTAATGCTTTTGTTTGTGTAATAAACTTCTTTGTTCTTATTTTATTTATTCTCTTTTCTTGTTTTTTGTTCAAATTTATTCTTTTATTAATCTTACTAATTGGTCTGAAATCAAGAGTAGAAACGAGATTGAGTTCTACCCTCTCTAAACCTTTGCAAATACAAAATGTTTCTACGATGACTACACCGCCCATGGAAGAGTAGTTCTTTTTAGTAATCAATCTACCTCTCACCTCTTTCATTCATTTATTTTGAATCAATGAGCTACCGTAATTCACATAATATGATATATTAATTTATTTTTTAATTTAAATGAAACTAAGCAAGCAATTTAACAATAAACACAAATCACGTGAGGTCGAGAATTGTGTGAATTGTGAGAGCACAGACTTAATTGATAATTCAAAATCACACGAGATCAATTTGTAGTGTTCAAATATAATCCCTAAACTCAATTAATTATAATTTCTAGAGAGGATATGTGCCTTAATTTACCACTGACCATAAGCTAACCTTATAACATCAATCAAAGCAGGGTGCTGCGAGTGATAATTAAATTTATGAGGATTAAATTTATTTAATAGGGTAGACAATGCAATGATCCAATATTTTATTGTATATTTTCCTTAAATAAATACTATGTTCGATAGTTTACTCGACACACAACACTAGACTAAAACGAAAACCATGATATATGTTGGTAAAATATAAATATTAAATATGACCATTAAAATTTAGCCATTGAATTACTAGACATGAATAGGAGTAAAAAAATATCAAATATGTTTATAATGAGAATAAATACTCAATTTAATACTAATTAAATTCAATTAGTATAACAAAAATAATTATGAAAATCATTTTATGCTTAAAAAACATTTCTCTAAAATCAGTATTTTATTTCAAGAAACAAAGTATATTATGATTGAATAATAATAAAATGTATTAATAATTTGGATAATATATTACTAATAAATCAATTAGTAATTTATAGGAAATAATAATAAATTATAGTTAATATTTTAAAAATTTATTTTCCAATATGAATAATTTTCCATTAAAATTTTGAGATTTTAATTAAATATTGAATTCTAAAATTTTATAAATTTAATTTTACAAAATTAAAAATAATTTTTGGATTAATAATAATAATACAATCTTAAGATGAATTTTTGGGTTTTTTTGAAATGGTTGATTTTTAGTAAAAAAATACAGTTTTTGCAGAAATAATAATTTTTATGATTTTATCATTATATAAGATTATCCTAGAAGATTAAAAAACATTTTAAGTAATAAAATATTTATTTAAATAATTAAATTACATGATTTGAAATATTCTTTAAACTTAGAAAACTTATGTCTAACATTTTTAGAACTAAATTAAAATGTTACTTTAATAAAAAATGGGTTTCAGTCTTTTTAAGTGTTTGGATGATGAAATTAGATTTTAGCTGACACTACTGGAAATACAGTGTTTCCCAACGGTTCTAAACCGTTTGGAAAGGCTGCAGAACCGTTGGTATATGTTATACCAACGGTTCTGCAAACCGTATGGAAGTAAGCCGTTGGGAAATCTTTTCCCAACGGTTTACAGTGAACCGTTGGGATAGGATGGGAAAAAATTAACCTATCCCAACGGTTCTGCCAAACTGCTGGGAAAGTTTTTCCCAACGGTCTGGCTTGAACTGTTGGGAAAGGCCAAGCACTCTCCTCTTTCACAACGGTTTCTAAACCGTTGGGAAAGGTTTTTTACCAGCGGTTTATAGAACCGTTGGTAAAAAAAAACTCAGTGATGCTATGCCAACGGTTGGAAACCGTTGGCATAGCCTATACTGTGCAAATTGCAAAACAGCCTGCAATTTGCATAGCAGCTCTGTAATTTGCCCAGTAGGTCTCATTTTGTGCATTCCCTCTCATTTTCAATCCAATTATTGTATCTGCAATAAACTAACACATACATATACAATTATTGTACCTGCAATAACCAACTAACACATACATATGGAGAACAAATTCATACACATTTAACATATAATGCATCCTGAAACTATACACATCTATAATTAAATTAGAATTCATAAAGTAATTATAAACATAAATAATTCATTTAGAATTCAATTTAAAATTTATAAGACAATTATATGTCGAATCCGGAATTCAATTCATAATTTGATTGGTTTTTCGTATACCATATATTTTTACCTGAAATGATGTCCATTTTAAACAAAATACATACACCTGGAGTGATACCGGCCACACCGTGCCTCAGATTGAGGAGAGGTTAACTCGTACACGTCACAAATGACCCATCGATCGTTGTCCTAAAGTATCAACATATTCTGAAAGTGTTTGATCAGTTTTCCGTATGCCAGTTGATGTTTTTCACTTAAAATGACGTCCTTTTGAAACAAAAGATAGACACTTTGAGTGGTGCCAGCCACACCGCATCTCATATTGAGGCGGGGTTGAGTCGTGCACGTCACATATGACCCATGGATCATTATCCTAAAGTTTCAACGGAAACCGAATGCCTTTGGTCAGTTTTCCGTATGTACTTAAAATGTTGGCTATTTTAAACAAAAGAGAAACACTTAGAGTGATCCCGACCACACTGTGCCTCAGATTAAGTCGGGTTTGACTCGTACACATCACATATGACCCATGGATCGTTTTCCTAAATCATCAACACATTTCGAATGCGTTTGGTCGGTTTTCCGTATGTCAGTTGTTCTTTTCACTTATAATCCTGTCCATTATAAACAAAAGAGAGACATTGTGAATGGTGTCGGCCACACCGCGCCTTGTATTGAGGCGGGGTTGACTCGTACACGTCACATATTACCCATGGATTGTTGTTCTAAAGTATCGACACAATCTGAATGCGTTTGGTCAGTTTTCCGTATGCCAGTGGATGTTTTTCACTTAAAATGACGTCCTTTTGAAACAAAAGACAGACACTTTGAGTGGTGACGGCCACACCGCGTCTCAGATTTAGGCGGGGTTGATTTTTACACGTCACATATGACCCATGGATTTTTCTCCTAATGTTTCAACGGAAACCGAATGTGTTTGGTCAGTTTTCCATATGTACTTAAAATGTTGTCCATTTTAAACAAAAGGGAGCCACTTAGAGTGATTCAGGCCACACCGTGCCTCTTATTGAGCTTGGGTTGACTCTTACATGTCTCATATGACCCATGGATCTTTTTCCTAAAGCATCAACACATTTCTAATGCGTTTGGTCGGTTTTTCGTATGTTAGTTGTTCTTTTCAGTTATAATCCTGTCCATTTTAAACAAAAGAGAGACACTGTGAATGGTGTCGGCCACACCGTGCCTCGCATTGAGGTGGGGTTGACTCGTACACATCAAATATAACCCATGGATCGTTTTTCTAAATTATCGACACAATCCGAATGTGTTTGGTCGGTTTTCCGTATGCCAGTTGATGTTTTTTCACTTAAAATGACGTCCTTTTGAAACAAAAGACAGACACTTTGAGTGGTGCTGGCCACACCACATCTCAGATTGAGGCGGGATTGATTTGTACACGTCACATATGACCCATTAATCATTCTCCTAAAGTTTCAACAGAAACCGAATACTTTTTGTCAGTTTTCCGTATGTACTTAAAATGTTGTCCATTTTAAACAAAATGGAGCCACTTAGAGTGATCTCGGCCACACCGTGCCGTGAATTGAGCCTGGGTTGACTCGTACATGTCACATATGACCCATGTATCGTTGACCTAAAGTATCAACACATTTCGAATGCGTTTGTTCGGTTTTTCGTATGTCAGTTGTTCTTTTCACTTATAATCCTGTCCATTTTAAACAAAATAGAGACACTGTGAATGGTGTCGGCCACACCGCACCTCGTATTGAGGCGGGGTTGACTCATACACGTCACATATGACCCATGGATCATTTTCCTAAAGCATCAACACATTTCGAATGCATTTGGTCAATTTTTCGTATGCCAGTTGATCTTTTCACTTATAATCATATCCATTTTAAACAAAAGAGAGACACTATGAATGGTTTCGGCCACACCGCACCTCGGATTGAGGAGGGGTTGACTCGTACACGTCACATATGACCCATGGATCGTTGTGCTAAAGTATCAACACAATCAGAATCCGTTTGGTCGGTTTTCTGTATGTACTTAAAATGTTGTCCATTTTAAACAAAAGAGAGCCACTTAGAGTGATTACGACCACACCGTGCCTCAGATTAAGGCGGGGTTGACTCGTACACGTCACATATGACCCATGGATTGTTTTCCTAAAGCATAAACACATTTCTAATGCGTTTGGTTGGTTTTACGTATGTCAGTTGTTCTGTTCACTTATAATTCTATCCATTTTAAAACAAAATACATACACCTGGAGTGATCCCGCCACACCGTGCCTCGGATTGAGGTGAGGTTAAATCGTACACGTCAGAAATGACCCATCGATCATTGTCCTAAAGTATCCAAATATTCTAAAAGCGTTTGATTGATTTTCCGTATTCCAGTTGATGTTTTTCACTTAAAACGACGTCCTTTTGAAACAAAAGACAGACACTTTGAGTGGTGTCGGCTACACCGCATATCAAATTGAGGCAAGGTTGAGTCATACACATCACATATGACCCATGGATTGTTCTCCTAAAGTTTCAATAGAAACCGAATGAGTTTGGTCGGTTTTCCATATGTACTTAAAATGTTGTCCTTTTTAAACAAAAGAGAGCCACTTAGAGTGATCCTGGGCACACCGTGCCTCGGAATAAGGCGGGGTTGACTCGTAAAAATCACATATGACCCATGGATCGTTTTCCTAAAGCATCAACACATTTCGAATGCGTTTGGTCAGTTTTCCGTATATCAGTTGTTCTTTTCACTTATAATCCTGTCCATTTTAAACAAAAGAGAGACACTATGAATGGTGTCGGCCACACCGCACCTCGGATTGAGGCGGGGTTGACTCGTACACGTCACATATGACACATGGATCGTTTTTATAAAGTATCGACACAATTAGAATGCGTTTGGTCGGTTTTTCGTATGCCAGTTGATGTTTTTCACTTAAAATGACGTCCTTTTGAAACAAAAGACAGACGCTTTGAGTGGTTCCGGTAACACCGCGTCTCAGATTGAGGCTGGGTTGATTCTTACATGTCACACATGACCCATGAATCGTTCTTCTAAAGTTTCAATGGAAACCTAATGCGTTTTTTCAGTTTTCCATATGTACTTAAAATGTTGTCCATTTTAAACAAAAGGGAGCCACTTAGAGTGATATCGGCCACATCGTGCCTCGGATTGAGCCCGAGTTGACTCGTACACGTCACATATTACCCATGGATCGTTGTACTAAAGCATCAACACATTTAGAATGCGTTTGGTCGGTTTTTTGTATGTTAGTTGTTCTTTTCACTTATAATCCTGTCCATTTTAAACAAAAGAGAGACACTGTGAATGGTGTTAGCCACGCCGCACCTCGGATTGAGGCGGGGTTGACTCGTACACGTCACATATGACCCATGGATCATTTTGCTAAAGTATCGACACAATCCGAATGCGTTGTTCGGTTTTCCGTATACCAGTTGATGTTTTTCACTTAAAATTACGTCCTTCTGAAAAAAAGACGGACACTTTGAGTGGTGTCGGCCACACCGCATCTTTGATCGAGGCGGGGTTGAGTCGTACCCATCACATATGACCCATGGATCGTTCTCCTAAAGTTTCAAAAGAAAATGAATGCGTTTGGTCGGTATCCGTATGTACTTAAAATGTTGTCCATTTTAAACAAAAGAGAGACACTTAGAGTGATCCCTGCCACACCGTGCCTCGGATTAAGGCGGGGTTGACTCGTACAAGTCACATATGACCTATGGATCGTTTTCCTAAAGCATCAACACATTTCGAATGCGTTTGTTCAGTTTTCCGTATGTCAGTTGTTCTTTTCACTTATAATCCTGTCCATTTTAAACAAAAGAGAGACACTATGAATGGTGTCAGACACACCACACCTCAGATTGAGGTGGGGTTGACTCGTACACGTCACATATGACCCATGGATCATTTTACTAAAGTATCTACACAATCCTAATGCGTTTGGTCAGTTTTCCGTATGCCAGTTGATGTTTTTCACTTAAAATGACGTCCTTTTGAAACAAAAGACAGACACTTTGAGTGGTGCCGGCCATACCGCGTCTCAGATTGAGGCGGTGTTGAGTCGTACATGTCACATATGACCCATGGATCGTTATCCTAAAGTTTCAATGGAAACCGAATGCGTCTAGTTGGATTTCCATATGTACTTAAAATGTTGTCCATTTTAAAAAAAAGAGAGCCACTTAGAGTGATTCCGGCCACACCGTGCCTCAAATTAAGGAAGGGTTGACTCTTACACATCACATATGACCTATGGATCGTTGTCCTAAAGCATAAACACATTTAGAATGCGTTTGTTTAGTTTTGCGTATGTCATTTGTTCTTTTCACTTATAATCCTGTCCATTTTAAACAAAAGAGAGACACTGTGAATGGTGTCGGCCACACCGCGCATCAGATTGAGGTGGGGTTGACTCGTACACGTCACATATGACCCATGGATCATTGTACTAAAGTATAGACACAATCCGAATGCGTTTGGTCGGTTTTCCGTATGCCAGTTGATGTTTTTCAATTAAAATGACGTCCTTTTGAAACAAAAGACAGAAACTTTGAGTGGTACTGGCCACACCGCGTCTCAGATTGAGCCGGGGTTGATTCGTACACATCAAATATGACCCATGGATCGTTCTCCTAAAGTTTCAACGGAAACCGAATGCATTTGTTTGGTTTTCCGTATGTACTTAAAATATTGTCCATTTTAAACAAAAGGGATCCACTTAGAGTGATTCCTGCCACACCGTGCCTCGTATTGAGCCCGGGTTGACTCGTACACGTTACATATGACCCATGAATCATTGTGATAAATTATCAACAGAATACGAATGCGTTTGGTCAGTTTTTTGTATGTTAGTTGTTCTTTTCACTTATAATCCTGTCCATTTTGAACAAAAGAGACACAGTTAGAGTCGTATGTTAATTGTTTATTCACATTATTCAAATACATTATCTGACTATGGGTATTTAAATTAATTTATTTATGAAAAATTTACATTTAAAATGAGAATATCAAAAAATTAATAGAAGATAAAACTTTTACTAAAAATCCTTGTGGAAATATTAAGGTAAACATGATTTATGAGAATCCTCATGTGTCTATTAGTGGAATGGTATTTACTTAAAATCTTGTGGACATTCATATAGAATATTTTTATATCATTATTAGTATGGATTAGATTTTAGTTTATCATGCTATGAAACATTTGCAGAGCTAACAATGTCATGCCCAATGAATACATCCCTTTTATAACATACCAAGAATCTATGATATTGATTAGATGTGTAAATGTGATTTACATTGATTATCATTATGAAAATAAATAAAATATATATTATAGATTTTATAGTAGTAAATGAAATCAAGGAGGGTGGGGGGGCTGTTCGGGGGGTGTTCGGGGGGCTGTCCGGGGACCAAGGAGGAGGGTGGGGGGGCTGTGCGGGGGGCTGTTCGGGGGGTGTTCGGGGGGTTGTCCAGGGTCCAAGGAGGAGGGTGGGGGGGATGTCCGGGGGGCCTTTTGGGGGGCTGTCCGGGGTCCAGGGAGGAGGGTGGGGGGGGGGGGGTGTCCGAGGGGCTGTTCGGGGGGATGTCTGGGGGCTATCTAGGGGGGTGTCCGGGGTCCAAGGAGGATGGTGGGGGGTTGTCCAGGGTCCAGGAAGGAGGGGGGATCCCAAACACACAACCACTAAAAGACAAAAACATCCATAAAATAGATAATATATAAAAATAACTCAACTCCAATACTATACTATGAGTCTAGATAAAACCAACAACTAGAATAGATTAAATATCAAATCTCAGTAATATTAGTAAAAAATGTAATGGATCAATTTTTCCCACATCACCATCACCAACATCATCATCATTATCACCCTCTTCCTCATCCCCATCATCGTCCTCACCCTCCTCAGCGCCCTCCTCCTCGCCCTCTCCCTCCTCCTCGCCCTCGCTACCCGCCTCGCCCTCCTCCTCTCCCTCCTCTTCCGCATCAGACTCCTTACCATCATCATCGTCAAGCTGGACATCGTCCTGACCACCACTAGAACTACCACCTGGTGCACCATATATAGAAATTATCGACGACATATATTCATCAAAAGATGGGCTGACCTCTTTTGGAATTTTTGGACATAAAACTTCAATAAATTTCATAAACGAACTGTTTTCCCTAGCAGACTATTCTGCTATCTCTGTGGTCCTTTTCTCATCCTGTTCTGCCTGTTCCCTAACTTTCTGTAGCTCGGTGGCACTACATCTCGTACCTGAGGAGGTCCAATACCTCATCGGGGCTATCCTAGGTTGGTAGCGTACTCTGCCAGGATGCTCCTCTCCCAACACCTGATGTAAGTGATCTGTTGGCCCAAAATTTCCTGGTTCTTGGGCATCGAGGGCCCCTAAAGCAACCTGTTACAAATATAAATATATTATTAAGTTACAAAATAGATATTAAAATATAAAATCAATAGATTAAAACTTACAATCTGCTGCTGAGTTGCTTCGTTGACGACACTTCCATCCTTTTTTCGTCTACTCGAGCAAAACAGTTTTTCTCGAGGCACACGTCCTCCAATATTCTGTATTTGCCTCTACAATGACATTGAAAACTAAAGTTATATGAAAACTTTAGAAAAAAATTAAATAATTGAGAAAACAAAATAAAATGTAAGTTGTAAAGAAAACTTATAAAAAATTGTCATACCTGCTTCCTCTCATGATCCGACATCATCGTACGTCCTAGTGTGTGGAGGTATTTTTTTTGTATCAATGTTTTTTTTTATTTTTTCCAGATGATTCCTAAATAAAATTAGATAATGAAAAGGATAATATTAATGAAAAACATTAAAGTTAATATTTAAATACCTCAATTGTAATTCATACCTTAAACTGGGTACTCGTCCAATGAGTAATCATCTGACGATACTGCTCTATAGGAAAATCATCCACGACTGGTACCGCCTCTAACTCAGTGCCAAATCTAGCATGCCATCCAATATACAACTCATTATTGTAGGCTCTCTAAATATCTCCTAAATCCTTTAGACGTTCCGCTCGAGCACCCTCACCATCGGGAAAATTAAATCAAAGCTAACATCAAAATATTAATTCATATAAATATAAAAATAATTCATGGAATTAAATACAACAGATTTTTTCCCCATATCTCTGCCCAAGCTCTATCCTTGACCTCATGTAGAAAATTTCTCCATGACAACGGGATGACGGGAATGATGTCGGAGTATTTGGAAAGCATCTCTAAAAAACTCCGACGTTGCTGCCCTGATTTCTCAACCATTTGGTTGTCTTCATTGTAATCCACCATAACCTGTGTGCAGCGGTTCCACACTGAACACTTGCGTGTACTTCCCCGCCCCCGCCTCCTGTCAGTAGATGTATCTGTCATGAAATAAAAACAAATATTTTATCAAAACATGTTATAATGAAAATAAATATTGCTATAAAAATTTGTTAGGGTTTTATAAATATACCTGTGCCAGTCTGATCGCTAAGCGCCACCGGATCCACAGAAATTGATGGAACACCCTGTGGTGGAACAAGAGTCGAAGAAGATGGAATATAGAAGCTCGGAGAGACAGAAGTAGAAGGAAAAGAAGATGGTACAACAGTATGACCGGATTCTGACTGGGGAGTGGGAATCATCATGGGATGTGAAAATGATGGGGCAGAAGATGCAGAAGGTAGAGAAAACATGGGAGGCCTAAATATCCCGTGTGTACCTAACGACACACTGAGATTAGAATGTTGGAAGGATGACATGTCAGTGGGAGGGGAAGGGTCTAGTCGGGAACGCGCAGCTGATCGTCCACCTATGGTACGAACCCTCCTCATACCACCGGCCTGAGTACTAGGACCAGTACTAGGCTCCTCGTCGAATAATTGTCGACGTATAGGTGGATCCTACAAAAATGTTTACAAAAAAATTAATCACATGACATTATATATTATTTAAATATATATATATTTGAAATAAAGTAATCACTGTAGGAACTAATGGTGGAACGCCCATCTCCGCCATCCGACGATTATTCTCCATTATTTTTTTTCCTTCGTCTCTCTTCAATTGGCTGCATTTCCTTCTTTTGAAAAAAAATATGTAATTAATTAGAAAAAAGAAACTAATGTGTAAAACAAAAAACTAAATATATGAGTGAATAGGGGGATTCATTGGTAATTTAGCTATCAATTGTTTTAGAAGAGCTTGAATGAATTTAATAAATCATACAAGTTGTAATGTTCACCAAGTTAGAAATATTGTTTGACTAGGTTTGAATACAGTTCAATTACAAATTAGAAAATGCAATTCAAATAAAACAACAACCAATAAACATTGAAAATTCACATAACGGTCAAGTTAGCTAAAACATATTTGTGATCAATACTAAATCAATTTGAATATTAACAACCTTAACAACCCAACTCGAGGTAAACCAAAAGAATTCAGAACATGAATGAATGATTCTATATATTTTCAACCACAACTTCAGGTTCACAATCAAATCCGACAATTGAGATATTGGAGTCATCAAAAGAAATAAATGGATTGGTTCCAATGACAATAGGGACAATGTCAATTCCATCATCAAAAATATGTCTTGAAATTACTTTAACTATGACATGAAATTCAGGTTGAAGTTGGTCTTTGACATAAAAAACTTGTTTAGCCATTGATGCCAACACATATGGTTCTTTGGTAGCAAGAGTGCGAGTCATATTAATTACTCGAAATCCACAATCATCAATAAATGTGCCATGTCTCGTCATCGAATCAAACCAATGGCATTTCACCATTGTGACTCGTCCATGAGAGTAATAATCCAATATTATTATTTTCTCAACGACTCCATAATAACCCACATTTTCAAATTGCGGTCTACTATCTGATGCACTAGAATAACAATCTGTTGTGGTAGTAACCATAACACTATCATGTTGTGTTCTCATGTTCTTTTCTCGTTCAGTGACAATAAATTTGTACCCATTGATAACAATTGATTTACAGTCACGAACCACGGTATTTAGACCAAAATCCAAAGCTCTTATTTCCTCAGAGACGGATTCAGCAGACGAACTCAATACCTGAAATATAAATGACTTTTAAACTTAATTAAATATTGAAATAATTAATTTAAACAGTAATATTTTTACCTTCATTTTTAACCAAGCAGAAAACTCTTTGCTATGAAAAGTCTCTCTCTTTCTCAAAGATAAAGAACGATGCTTCCTATTTATCATTGTTTTATGTTCGCTATAGATAAAAAATATGAATAGTTTAATAGATATATATGTAAGATATATATAATCAATTTAGTTACCTGATATAGTCATCGAACAAATCAAAGTTGAACAAAACTGTGCGATATGCCATCTCCCGCTCTTCATGGATTAATGTATTCAATGTATATGATCCAGGAATTCCTCCTGTTTGAGGAAGTGATGAAAAACTAGGTTCAATTTGCTCATACTGTTCTTCTTCATTTCTCATTGGTCTGTTCAATCTTGTAGTAAGATCAGACAAATACATCGAGCAGAAATCCATACATTCTTGAGCCAGGTAACCGTTCACGATAGAACCTTCAGGATGATTTATGTTTTAGACATAAGACTTTAATGTGAACATATTTCTTTCAGTTGGATACTTCCAACGAAAAGAAACAGGTCCTCCGAGAAGTATTTCAGTGGGAATATGGACAGTCAGATGCAACATGCATGTGAAAAATGATGGAGGAAATACTTTCTCCAACTCACACAAAATTAATGGGGCATCTGTCAATATTTTTTGCAAGAAAGACATGGACAAATTCTTAGCACAAATATCTCTAAACAAATGGCACAACTGAATAACATCCACCCTTACATTATTGGACAAAAGATGAAGGATTGCTATTAGAAGAAACTCATGCAGTAGAACGTGATAATTATGAGTCTTCAAAGATTTTAACTTCAACTCTCTTCTATTGACCCATTTAGATATGTTTCTTGAATAGCCATAAGGAACTCTAATAGTCTCCAATACTTCCAGAAATTGTTTTTTTTGTAGGTGTCATCACATAAGAAGCACATGGAAGTTTCCATTTATTTTCACTGATACGCACAGGATGCAATTCTGGTCTGATGCCCCAATCCACCAAGTCACGCTGAGATCTTAAATCATCTTTTGTCTTCCCCTTGACATTTAGAAGAACCGAAAGCAACATTTCACATATATTCTTTTCAATATGCATTACGTCTAAGCAATGACGTAACAAATTGGTTGACCAATAAGGAAAATCAAAAAATATACTCCCCTTCCTCCAATTGTAACAGGTTTTAGTGGAAACATTCTTTCTCTTTCCAGATTTCATTTGACCCTTCCTGAATGAAAAAATGAAATCTTTCAATTCATTAAGCACATCAGTTCCAGACATACGCTGAGGTGGATCATCAGTCTCTATGGTATTATCAAATCTTTGACGATTCATTCTATATGGATGATCCTTTGGAAAGAATCGTCGATGTCCCATAAAACTAAAACTACAGCGATGTTTTAGTCTTCTGGATCATGTATTCTTCATATAAACTGGACATGAAAGTTTCCCCTTCATGCACCATCCAGACATCATTGCATAAGCCGGAAAATCATTGATCGTCCACATAAGCGCATCACGCATCCAAAATATGTCTTTCGAACATGCATCGTATGTGCGCACACCCACATACCAAAGAAGTTTCAACTCTTTTATTAAAGGTTGCATGTATACATTAATATCAATGCCGGGATCAGAAGGACCAGATATGAGTATACTCATGAAAGTGAAAGGTTTTTTCATACACAACCATGGGGGAAGATTATAAATGTGTATAAAAACTGGACATGTGCTGTGCGAAGTAAGAATCTTCCCAAACAGATTAAAGCCATTGCATAAAAGACCCAACCTCACATTACGCACGTCAGCTGCAAAATCAGGATGTTGAGTATCAAATCTCTGCCATGCAAATCCATCTGCAGGATGAACCAACTCATCATTAGTCTTCTTTCTCTCAGTATTATGCCATCTCATTTTTATTGATATGTCATCAAACATAAAAATATTATGGAGTCTAGGGATCAATGGAAAGTTCCACATTACTTTTTGTGGAACGCAGGATGGTGTTCCATCAGATTTTGACTTCTAGTGGGATGTGCCACATTTTATAAAATCATTTCGTTCAGTGGTTTCCTCCCAGAATAAACTGCAATCTTTCGGGCAAGCATGGATTTTGTTTCTTGAAAATCCAAGTTCCTCAACTAACTTCCATGCCATATAGTGGTTTGAGGGAATATCTGCATCATTTGGAAGTAAATCATTCAAGAGGGTAAGAATGTAATCGATTGCTATATTAGAAATCCCATACATAGTTTTCCCATGAAATAATCAGATTAAAAATTCCATCTTTTTCATTTTATCGCATTGTCAATATACTAGAGTTTTGGCAGCATCATTAAATTTTTCACCCTATCAACATCATCATTTTCACTAGATGCATCAGCTGTCCTCACATCAAAGTCTTCTTGAGTCGAAATCCTTTCTTTTTCATGATAACGAATAAACAAAAACCGATCATCTAACAAATTCTCCATTCTAGCCCTTTCATTTCAATCATCACCAATTTGAGATTTCATTTTCTCCCCATTGTGATACCACACAAAGTAGTTTCCTTGAAAACAATTTTTGGTTATGTGGTAGCTGACTTTTTCACGGCTCAACCAAGGTCTACCAACACAATTGGAACATGGGAAGTGTATGTGACCACTATCTGAAGCATTGTGAAATGAAAAATCTATAAATCTCTCCAAATTGTTTTGAAAATCGCTTGAGATCCGATCGACGTCATACATCCAACTTCTGTCCATTCTGTAAAAAGAATTTATATAAGTCATTTTGTCATAAACAATTCAATAGGATTGAACTTTAATAGAAAATACATTTAAGTAAACGATAAAGGAAGAAGTTTCTAGTCGATGTAGTGAACTATTAAAATAATGTAAAGAACAAGTACTTATAAATTAAATTAAAATTTATTTATATTCATTTTCATTAGGTCTATAAGAGGAACATGCCTCAGGTCCCATCATGTGTTATAGGCATCCCAAATCATTCACTCATGTTCAATAACTCATTATTGACACCTCTATGGCCATACCTTTCATTACCCAATTACTTCCCCAAGTCAAGCACACACCATGGGTGAATAAATTTTAGGCTTCTACACTAATAGGTTGTTCATGGCTTGTAAAAAGATTTAATTTCATTAAGTATAGACAAAAACATTTATTTTTAAATTTGAAATTATTAATAAAGTATGTCAATGATAAAAATATTACTGAATTAAACTTGTGTCTTATCTAACATTTTTATGGCTGTCTACACATGCCAGAATGGGTAGTGAAAAGCACCCCACCCTCATAAAAGTGAGTATTGGACAAGAAGGACACATAATATACAACGTACAATGAGAACCATATTTAGTTGAACCTAAAGTTATATTAGTACAATCATCTTGGGGGGAATGAAATATATGATCCTGGTTAACTGATGAATTCAAAAGCTCGTATTCCATATGTTGGACACTATCTAAGGTAAGAAATCATGTGAGGATGGGTTTACATCATTCAATTTATTACATGCTAGTGAGAATGAAGGATTAAATTAATGACTTGAGTTCACTGATACCATGTCAACCATTATACACACCATGTGAACCCTTATACACACCATATGAAACCTTATACCATATCATCATTATTACAACCATTAATAACAACTTATTAAATATCATCACTTGTTAAAGATAATAAAATTGAACATAAATCAATAATAATATTGGATATATCAAGTAAAATTAAGTCATAATATCTTACATCCTAAATGACCACCCACAACCATGATTAATGACCACAATGCTCCCCTTTCGGCCAAATAAAAAGTGAAAACAAAAACACATAGTTGCAGAAAACAACTTCATTTGTGTGAAGAATAATAATCTCATGGTCCTCATGATATTTGAACCACGCAGTCATGATTTTCGAGATGAACTTGTATCCATGAAACCATATGAGAAATACGTTCAATACATGCATTTTTTTGATTTTCCCAAGCATTTTGAGGAACCCCAAATCAGTGAAAATGGTCATTGTGGTGATTGAATAACACATGTATGATGTCGAAGGCAGAATGATTAATGGTTATATTAAAAAAACTAATATTCACTAATATTGCGAATTTGACATTCTGTGAATTAGTTTCATGAATAAGGAAAAAGTACTAATTAGGGACCACATACTATTTTGCAAAGTTCAAGAAGATACTCCATATGTTCTATTGTGCAAAGGATAAGTGAACAGTGTGTCATTTTATATATATATATATAGATTTTGATAGAAACATGATACATAATTGTTATGTAGTACACATATTGTACAAAAATTAAGATGAACAAGATCTCCATGTTTGGCATGATCTTAATGAAAGGAGTGATTTTCATGAATAATATCAATAAAAATTACAAACAATTTCTTATTAATTCATATACATGAAGCTATAATTTTTGAAGCATTGAGATTAAAAAAACTACGAATCTATAAAATTAGAACACAATAAAAAACACCATTCCCTTATAAATGTAAATGTGTAATGAAAACATTAATTGGAGATGGATTGGAGCATCTTGATACATAAACCATACTCAACACGCATTGTCATTTCGATGTGTGATGAGAATTTTAACACTAAGAACAAATATCAACTGTCCGTCACATCTTGCATCTCAGTTGACTATTCGACCAGCCACTCTAACCGATCATCTAATATCCTTCTCTCATTAGATCCCACACACTGTGTGTTTCATCCTGATCCATTTGATGCCCACGCAGTAGTGCTTTCGTCCTCCTACGCCGCTTCTCACATGATGCCACTGCTACTACTCATCAGAGAAGATGACCCAATCACCATGGATGATCACTGGATACCATATGAGGATCAGGTTGGTTGTTGGATTGAACTGAAATTATGCATGTAATTGTATTTTCAGGCATTCAATGATATTGTGAAATTCAAAGAAGGCCAAGGAAAAACGAAGTTTCCAAAGGTCACGTGGATTCGAGTGAGGATTAAAAAAATGAATTAATTTATTGAATGGAAAATATTATGTGGAATTCATTCACTCAAATATTTGTATCAATGCATTATTTCAGTACTAATTAGAAACAAGAGGCTCAAACACTAGTGGGGGAATTTTACAACCCGACTTCAGAATCTCTGATAGTTGTATATGGGAAAAATACTTTTTTGATGGGACAAACTCATGGTTAATAAATTATATATTGGTTAATAAACATATAAAAAACATGAAAAATAAAAATTAACCATTATGTAATTCATGTACCATCCTAACAATACCCCACAACTAGTGCCCTAGAGTTTCAAGTCAGTCAACATATTATCAGGGTCCTGGTGAATATATATATTGGCTTCCATGATAATAATGGGTTTCATGGTCTGATAACTATACTAAAACCCCTTAACACTATTTATATAGACTCCCAAACCAAAACTCACAATATCACTAACTATAAACTCTATCCCTTGGGATAAAACCACTTTGATACCATTTTTGATATGACCAAGTCCAATAGGGGACCTCCTAGGCTAATGGTAAGCCAAGTGTTCCACCCCAATACCACCTCTAATAGTCCACAGGCTTGAGACTATCACCAATAAGAATTAATACTCATTGTAGGCCTTTTCCTATAACAAACTGTAAAAAAATTTCACCTCTAATACACAATATATATCCAAAAAATACCATAGATTTATAAATAACATATTGTCTAATATATATATATATATATATATATATATGAGATAATAATAGTAAATAATTGTGTCTTATGTGAAAGAAAAAAAGTGAAATACATATGTATATAACATTATCACTAAGTATAAGTGAATCCAAGTAGGTGAACATGCCTCTTAACAGTAAGGGATCCTAAGTCAAACTCTAATAGTTGTCGTCTATTTTATTAACCACTGCATGCTACTTTGCATCAACCCAAAAATCTCCAATGGATCCATATCTATCTAGGTCACCTCCAAATAATGCATCATTTTTATATACACAATAGTTGTAGGAACAAGGCCCATTCAGGGGTGAGTATAAACATAAAAAGTAAGTTACTCAAAAAATTGAAGTAAAAGTTATCTCTAACCAAATATTATGGGAAAAAATAAGTAAACCAAAGGTGTCGAATATGATATAAGGTTAGTAAAACCATGATATGGTAAGAATCCAAACATTTACCACTCAACTCCTCAAAGTATCATATCTCACAAAAAAACTATGATCTTTAGAATATCAAAATACTCATAAATCTAGAACTTGAAATCTTAGTGATATGTCATATAATGAAGATAACCAATAATGTATGAGTTGTCTCAAGAACCTTTATATTTATATCATGCACATCTCGACTACTTTGGCCTTAAAAAAATCCATCATACCACTATATAATCATAGTAGTGGACTCAATCCTCCCAACGATGTGTATATTTGTCGAGGGGGTACCAAATCTTATAGAGAACCTATGACCCATTAAGTCATGTATACATCTACTGAAGGGAATTTTGGATCCATATGTACAAGACCCATTTCCCATAATGAATGGGAATTTTCTACTCTAAAAAATCTATAGAGGACCCACACACTATAATTGGAATGATGCCAAGGGTTACCAACCCCGTGTCTGCTCTAACAGTCTCACCCACTCTCTCCATCATAATCCTAAAAAGATAAGGAACCTCATGTGCTCAAAAAAACTTAGAAACAAAAATTATGTGATAAATAAAAATTAAAAACCATTTTTTACCTGTAAAATTCTCAAAATTCACTATTCATGTGACTGATTTTGTAACACATATGAGAATATTTGAAAAAAAAAATAAACAGAGTACTAACATGACATGAACCTCTTTAGACACAGAGTGTGGCCTTAGTGAAATAGTTAAGTGTGTACTACTTTTATCTATTTTTGTGGATTCAACATAAAAAACATGTGTTTTTAAGAATATATGGAATGTAAAACTCAATAGTGAGTAAATTATGCAATGAAAGTAAACCCTTAGTGATATAATTTACTAAGACAAGATAAGGTTTATAAATATACATAGAGTATGAATCTCATAGGGGTATCTGGCATGTAATTCCACAACCAAATTCATGTATCCTATTAAAATGGAATGTACTCCGTCTATATATATTTTTGAATAAAAAATATTTGGACATTTAATGATAGTTTATACATGTAATTTTCATCAGTCCATAAAACTTTTGTGACACGTAGATTAGCATGGTGTTTACTCTAGTATATGCCTTAGCCTTAGGGTTTGATAAACACGGTGTTTGAATTTTGATCGCAGTCGATTTAATATTTATAAAATAATAGAAACCCTAGAATTTCATGGTGTAAAATACAAGGAATCTGACCTGGATGACTACATTCCATATAATAAATAAATACATATCTATAATTATTGGTCACATGTGATTCGAGTTTCATCATTCGTCGCATTCACCATCACTGGCTAACCCTCCACTACCCATTAGGCTCACCACCTTAATAGTTTACCACCACACTTCACTAAAGTTATGTATTCATAATATAGTTATTCAATTATCATTTCCCATCAAAACAACTACACACCAACCCCATATTATTGTTTCTCTAGTGAAATCAAATTGCCCAGTTGTCACTCATCTTTTACCTTCCCAAGCCATATCCAAGTCTCATAATTCTTGATATCCATCATTATTCAATAACTATTATGGATTTTTCTTATCAAACAACAATGGAAAATTTTGTAGGGAGAGAAAGGAATAATGGTAGTTAATGATTAATCCAGACACCCAAATTCATATTATAAAACTATATTTATCAAAGCATGAAAATGATAGGATTTCATTCAAATATCAATTCCTAGATTGAATAGATACTAATCATATGTGTTTTCAAAATCAATAATTTCCAAAAATAAATTCAAAATTAATGAAGGATGATTATAAAAAACTCACCTTAGTTTCTTTGAATTTTTTTATAAAATAATATAATCCATGATAATATATAAAACATAAGAAGTTTTTTAGTATAAATAATCAAAGAAATTATTCATAATAAAAAATTATCAAAATGGATTCCAATTTTAAATAACCTTATGCAAATGAGTTTAAGGTAATGAGTATTAGAAAGGTTAAAATTTATGATAATACCATGGTATGAATATCCATTTAAAACCAAGATCACATAATTAAGAATGATCTAAATTTAAAATTGAATAATTTCTTAAATCTTAAAAATAATCTTCATTTAAAACATAACCAAATATTTTTCAAACATTAAAATTATTAATATTATATTTTTTTTATCATGTAATTTTCATGATAAATTTAGGAATTAAATATTGGGAATATTAATAAAAACATGTAATAAATTAGGTGAAATAGATTATAAAAAACTCATACCTTGTCGGTGAATCATTAGAACATCATCATTCACCCGATAGAGAATAATAATGGTAAAATTTATTTATGAATAGAAATTAGAGATCTGAACCAAATTTTTTTGAATCTATATTTATATATTTAGATCATGGAACTATGAGTCTATATTATGGATGGGTGTGAGGGCCCTTCCATTATGGATAGCTATTTACGGTGTAACAAAATCTGTATTTTTACTAAAGAAGAGGAATCCATCACTTTTAGATCTCCCCAAATTGTGTATTTATATCTTTTAATTTCCATTGGTTTTAAGAATGTAGGCACTATATAGAATGTTTCATGAATCTAATTTTTGAACCCATGTTGGGAATGTCTTTCAAGTTATATTTCAAACATCTTGTGGTAATGTCTCGATTTTTTTCTAAATACATAGTAGATATTGACATTTTATTCAATAAACTATGATAATATAGAAAAATTATGAACCCCCTAAAATGTTCTTTTAGACATACCTTCAAAATTTTTATCATCATCATGGTACACTATCATGGAATCTATATCGATCTTGATAAGACAAAGTGTATCAATGATATATATCCTCCTCAAAACCTCAATTAGTTGAGGGGGTTATTGGGAAAATTTTAATATATTTTTTACATTATATCAATCCTTTTAGTCATGTTTTTACCCTATATTAGATTAGTGAATGATGGGTAACATATTAGTGGACTGTGGATAGCTCTAAATCATTTGAAAGTCTCAAGAATTTTTTATAGTTTATTAGTGTAGATTCCATATGTTGAGTGAAATATTCTCAACATTAATTTCATATCCTTATAATGATTGATGATTCCTTTAATCACATAAAATAATAATTCTAGCGATGAAAACAACCTCTAATATCTCATTCTAACCATTATCAACCCAAGAATAATTAATCTAATATTCAGATGTATTTCTTATATTTAACCATCCCTACTCATAAAACGAGGAATTACATTAAGAACAAATAGTTCCATTTAGTCTCTCATAGTAACCTTCTCAAATATATCCTCAATCATCTTATGTTGAATAGATTATAGCTGAGATGTGTGGTCTTCTTGTAGATTTTTTACAACCATTTCATCCCTTTTAAATCAATAAAGGGGAAGGCATTTGTTGACATCTATAAGAACATCAATCTATAGAAAAAAATAAATATATAATAAATTACATAATAAAGATATATTCTCTTATTAATAAGACCCAAAAACATGTGAGATTCATTTTGATGCTATATCATGAATCCAAAATCAGAAGGGAGTAGAAGACCCAAACTCAATAAAGATGGGTTGGGAGTCGTTTCCATATATCCAACAAAGGGTATCATACCATACACATTCCTAATGTCTGAATGATATAAAAAAATTTATCTAGTGTATCATTCCCTCAACATAGGGATAAAAATAGAACTTGAAATTATAATGGATCATTTGAAGGTTATATCTAATTAGAAATTGTTAATCAAGAAGGTAAACAGTGATTATTCTATCAGAAAGGAAGAGATGATTCCCCTTCATTAGAATGTCTACTGATCAATGGATGAATTCCCCTAGAAGATGACATTAACTCACATCCCATTATCAATGAATACAATGTTAGATGCACTATAAAATAAAACATTTACTTTATAGGATCCACACCAGGATGATACATTTCTCAGCACTATGCATCGCTAAATAGCATCACCTTTAATTTTCTCTGAAATAGAATAAATCAAAGTGGTTAATTCCATTCCTAAACCATAAGGTCCTTCAACCAGTTGGATTATTCCCATTGTGTACTACAATTGAAATGGAGTGATCCCATCATTTAAATATTAAAAATAGAAATCCTACTATTGAGAAACCAGCATCAATCTTCATGATATCCCAAATCACTCGATGTTACATTATAACAAAATCATTGATCTATTCCTTCTTATGTGAATTGTTATAGAAAATAATATATCTTTAATGAAATAGATACATATAGGGACATGAGGTTCCCACTATTTATGTTTCATGATTTCCCATCAATTTTGGAGTCTTGGTTACATCTTCACTTCAATGAAACTAGATTACACAAAATTCACTAAAAAGTTTCATTCTTATCATATTCAGGAAAAATTAATCCATCAACAATTGAAGTTTCCACACAGATCCAAATATTGCAGACCATTTTCTATATGCATAATGAATACTGTAGGTCAATATCTTCCCACTATGGAAAATAAATTCATGTACATCATCATTACTATTGTATCCTTCTCAAAATTGGATAAAGCGGTAACCCTAAAATAAGTTGAGAAGAAAATAGTTATCAACATCATGGAATAAAATGTAATTAAATTAATTATTGTACATTATAAAATACTGATATAGAATGCAACCAATAATTATTTTATTAAGTTATAGAATCTATATCAAGTTTATGATATCAAATATAGTCATTACTCTCACCTGCATGGTGTGGAAAATTAACAAGTAGAGGACTTCAATAAAACCTTATCAAACATACTCTATATGATAGAGAGTAAAGATAATTATTTCTTGGTCTAAAAATCCCTTTCATAACATTTGGTCTTACCCAACTACAAATGAGCTACCACACTAGTGACCCCATATTCACTGGTATATGGTATATAAGTGTTCATAAAAATTCCTGTCCAATATCCCTCACTTTTCGTTACCATCTCCGATAATTTATCCACATATGATAAATCATAAAAATAGATAGATGTAATAACCTTCCTAGGTGATCCACTATTGGGGATAAAACCATTATCTCCATGAAATAGTTTGGTTTATACTCACCTTATGTATATATAAACTATTTTTCAAACCATGCACTAGTTTGGTTGGGTCCCTTATTATATACACAGTAGGATTATACATAATGGTGTATCTCATGAAGGATAAAAAAACTATTTATGGTTTGTCAAATGTTACCAAATTCTTGATTCCTATCACCCACAATACCCAATTGATGGGTATTATCCAAGTATAAAACATGGTAATACCCATTTGACAATAATGGGTGATAAAACAAACTATAAATAGTTGATGATCATCAAGCTGTATTATCATTTTTCACGTGTATATTCTCCATAATGGTGTATCTCATGAAGGATAAAACAAACTATTTATGGTTTGTCAAATGTTACCAAATTCTAGATCCCTATCACCCACAATACCCAATTTATGGGTATTATCCAAGTATAAAACATGATAATACAGAGGCCATGTCTACATGGGTATTATCATTAACTGATGAGAATTCTAGAATACAATCTATCATGATAATACCCATGATAGATCAGTTCTTATCATCTCCAACATCAGCAAAACAATATATAACATTGTAATGAAACAATCATAATTTGAGAATCAATCTTGATACTCAGTAGGTATTATCTCAGTTTATACACATGAGTACTCAAAAATAGCTTGATGCTCAGTTAATACAGACTGTGGAGCAGTTTTTCAAATGGGGCAGTAGGTATTATTTCATTGTGTATATCTCATGGATAGACCATGGTACTAGGGTGAGCTTCAGTAGGTATTATCTCATAAAAATCCTATAAATACCTATTTATCTCCTTAAACTTCATAACACCTATCCATTATGGAGTAATGGACACTGGTGAATCTACTTGAACTATCTTGATAGAGAACTTACGTGTATAAACTGAGAATCAGTAGGTATTATCTCATTTTTTTCCTTCTGGTGACATAAAAATTGGGTAATTATAACATTTTTCATACCACATGTTAGCCATAATGGAGATAATTTGGTCAGTACCCATTTTAATTATTAAATCATTCCCAGTTGATTGTGAGGGGAATCATATTTACTATATTTACTTCATTACTAATGGTTGGGGGTTATCATATTCTGTGAGATCTTTACATCCTTGAAATGTTGGGATTTGACCTAATTTTGGGTATGGAATGGTTAGTAGCATACCGATCCCACATTGAGTGTTACTGGAGTAGTGTAAATTTTATATCTATTGTGGGTGATAGGGACGACCATGGTACCCGAGTAAATAATCCACCTGTTCACTAACAGTACATTGGCTCTGTTATAATTCTTGTATCATATTTAAGGGACCACGACAACCTAGAGAATCTTACTTTATTAAAATAGTATATTAGCTTGTTTCATGACTATAATGAGTATATAATAGGCATCCCAATGGATAAATAATTCATCATGACAAACCATTTATGTTAAGACCACATTGTTTAACCTAATATAGAGACAATAAAAAATATATTAGGTTAAGGATCAAGACTCAGTTCTTATCATCTCCCCATTATCTCCATGGATATTTTTTTTTCTATTTAATGTTATAAAATTTTCCTTATGAAGGTTATGATCGTTTCATTACAATGTTATATATTGTTTTGCTGATTTTGGAGATGATAAGAACTGACCTATCATGGGTATTATCATGATAGAATGTATTCAAGAATTCTCATCAGTTGATGATAATACCCATGTAGAATGCTAGGGTGGACCATTTTTAGGGCCTCTTCCTTCCCTGTACAAAGGATCAATTTTCATCTAAGTCTTTGGAATACAAACCACCAATGCCTCAAAATATTAATACCCCATTTCTTGTGTATGAGTTCGGTCTACATATATGATTCTGAAACATGTTCTATGGTTTATGAAAACATGATAAGAATAAAATTCCCCTCCCTACACATGAGTTAGATCTATATAGGGAGTTCCATATTCATGGCCTGTAATCCTTGTTTGGGATAATTACTCTCATAATTACTGGTCACATCTATTTGACCTAAAACACTGGATGCATTTATATGTCCTTCAAGACCCTAAAAATTATAATTAAAACAAACATAACACTCATCTGGTTGAAAAATAACAAAGGGTAACATGAGAAAAAGTGTTGTCTTAGCTCTCTAGATCACATGATCTAAGAAAAATTCAGTGAATTTTTCTATTACCATTAGTGAAAGTTAAACAAACTAATACATGTAAATTATAATAAGTAAGTAAACCACAATATTACTATTAAAATTGAAAGGGAAAGTTTGAATACCGAGATGAATGATTAAGAACAAAGCCTTTTTTATTTTATATATCAAGAAGACAAAGGATTATCCACAACTTAGAGTCTCTCTATAAAAGTAAGTCATTTTTCTTTTAAGTTTTTAATGAAATATTCATAGAGATGAATCATTACATGGTCAGAGTCCTCTACCGCTAGATGTAACTCAAAAAATGTTACAACCTCTATTTCTGAATTATCTTTTAGTGATTATACCTTCTGAATAGAATCTTTCCCGACTTTCTCATCCTCTTGATCTAGCTACTGCTCTTTATCAGACGCTACTTCAATATGATCCAATTCTTTATTGAGTTGATATAACTCTTGACAGATCTGTTCCACCAAGGTCCTATGTTTTGCAACTCGACTTTGGTGTACAAATGCTAGTCCATTTTGTTCAAAGGCCTCATTAAGAAAGATATTTCTAGCTGCAGTAAAATGGACCATAAAATCCAATTTCATGAGATTAGACTAAATCATTATCACCCTTTCTTAGCTGGTGACTAAATATTTCACCTTGGAATGTATAACACATTTTTAAAATCCCCCATAACCAATCATAAAGAACATGTGACATAGTTTGTGAAATTTTGTTGGAATATTTGAGAGAGGGGTATGAGAAATAAGTTTCTATATATCAATACATACTATTTTCTAGGTGATGTAGAAATTATAAATGGTTTCTTGGTCTACTTTAGAATCAATATCAGAGGGAAGAACATATTTAGGGACCAGGTCATCAAGAGAATGCCTATCATCAACATTTTTAAAATTAGTAGGCTCTATAGTAGTTGGAGTCATGGTAACCACATATTATTGGAAATTAAAAGCATTCTGAATCTCAGATACTTGTACCAATTCTCCTGAAATGGGTATCCAATAATCAATACCTAGTAAGGAAGGGGATGATATAGTCAATAAGTTAAGAGACTCACCTTTATTAGATGAGGCACCGACCTCCTCAGTCATCATCACCTCATTATCATGCATTACATGCACCAAGTATCTAGCTTGTGGGTTGGAATCAAGATTCAACTCTTTTAGGGAGGAAATAAAAATGTTTGAATGTTCATCCAGGTCAGTAACCTCCAAAATTTCGCTCACAGACACTAATATTGTATGTATGATCATCAGCAAACTTGGAGCAACAGTTGGGATTGAACCTCCTTAGGCCCATGTTACTTTTTTATCCATAATAATACCTTAAAAGGGAATGATATTAGTGTGTTCCAAAGAATTTTCAATCCTATCAATCACTTCCTATAATAAGTTTAAAGTCATTTTATCTTGAAAGATTGAAACCATAGAGCTCAAAATCTCCATAACATCACTAGCTAGACTCATACCCTTATCTGATCCATACCTTCTCAAAACCACCTGCTCCTAAACGGTTGGTATTTTATGAATTTTGGATCATGTTAAAACCCCTAAAAAAGTTGTCTCATTAACAAAATTGGACATATAGCATGAAAATTAAGTGATAATGGTACAATTCTTACTTGTGATCCGAGATTGGATGTGTATTCATAACTTCCTCACTTTCTTATAACTTATTATTTCCCACAAAGATAATATCATAGGTAATATAGTAGGTGTATTAGGTGGTGGGAATACAATTTTTTGGGTATGAAATCACCTCCTACATATGCTCAGTTTCCCTTGGATATCCTTCTTTAATGAACATTTCATCCACAGGAATGTCCATTCCAACATCAGTTAATCCCTCCATATATTCTAGAGAAGGAATGGGAAATAGATCACCCATCACCTCCTAAAAAATTGGGCGGGGGGAGAAGAAGGGTTAAATTATTATAGTGAGAGTGAAAAGAGAGTAAACATAAGATCTCATATTATTATAGGAATCTTCTATCTTCTCCCCTACCACCAATATTTCCCACACCTGGTTAGACCAATTGATCCTACTTTTTAATGAATGGATAGAGGCATATATCTCTTTAAGAAATGCACCAGTTTATTCAGTATTTTATTAAAAATAGATATGTTGAGGTTCAATAATCACACTGTATCCAAGAAAATAAATTTCATTTGCTTGAAGAACACCCCATATTTCCATGTAAGAAACAACCCTTTTCCAAGTTTCCCACTCACTCCAAGATTCAAAAAATTATTCTAGGATAGGGATTGAAAATGCATAAGATTTTGACCTCATATGCATGGTGAGATCAAGTCATAAAACCTAATTCATTGGAATCTCAAGTATCAATCACCTTGGATCGAGGTTCTTCTGAGGCCCCGATTGTGAGGAATAATATATATCATTGAGTTCACGTGGAATTGAAAAATCCCCCCCATTAGTTGCTTGTGAACCACTATCTCTATATTCACTCTTTCTTTCATATGGTCTCAAAATTTCAAGTACCCTCTCTATAAATATGAATTGACCTTAGAGTGAATGAATGGAGGATTTGAGGTCTCGATTGTAAGCTTACACCAAGTTAGTATTCTCTGTATAATAAAGGTTATCAGGTGCATATATGCCACCATACCCAGTCAAAATGATATACTTCTCCAAAAGGAAGTGAAAAATATTGTTATTAGGCATAGAATTAGTTCTTGTGTCCTACTCCATCCAGGACATGGGGTATTCATCTTCTTAGGGTATAAGAAATTGGGATGATGGATTAATAGCTTGTGCTACATGGGAGAAACTGGTGTTTTGAGGGGTTGGTCCTTGGATCCTAAACCCTTTCTTATGAATTTTATAAATGTGGGGTTTCTTCAATGAAATACCTCTTCCTAGCCTAATTACCTCTATCACACACTCCTAACCCTCTCTAGGATCAGTTATGGGTATACCCTTAATAATGGACACTGGCTTTTCCAGTTAGACAATTAGGTATGAGTGGATCCAAGCTTCAACATGGGACTTCACAAGCCTAGGATTAATGTTTGTGGGTGGAAGTTGAATACAAGATCCCATGTATTCCCATGTGAACATCAAAAAAAATTGACGAGTGACTATCATATGATTTTCTTGACATGGGCTATTAATCAATATAGGGAACCTCTTTTAGAAATAGTAGAATTGACATGCAAATAGATTGGGTGAATACTCTTTACATATAATATTTCCATCAATTATAGAACCATAACACCCTCCCTCAAGGAAATGAGGTATCCTCATATTGTAATATCACAATATATATTATGTACCAGGGTACCATTAGGATAAGAATAATGGGATTATAAAAAATGGTCATGATAATTGAACCTGTTCATCACATCACTTGGCCCCAATGTTAATGGATTAACCCAAATTATACACTATAAGTAGGGCCTAAATCAATATTTTTTTAATTCACTATTTTTTGATAAATTCATTACCCTCCATATGAGATTTTACCCATCCCTAGATGAATTTTAAGGGGCCTATGAGAATGTAGGGAGGCTCCCCCAGCTAATTCTTCCTAGTAGATGATATATTTGTGCCAATACTAGGACCACTAGGTTGATTGATCTCCATATTTCTAACTAGGATTCCATCACAAAGATTGAAACTTAGAAACTAGTGCTCAATTAATGCATCAGTAGAAACTAGCCACTTAAAAACATTACCAAGAAAGCTGCTAGTTGAACCAATGGATCAACCTCAGGGGAAACTTAACAAACAAATTGATCAAAGAATTTTTTTTGAGTGTTGTCCAGTAATAACATATGCATATTTGAGTAATATGATTAAGAAACATCCTCATAATCCTCACACAAGGTTCATGACTGTATGGTGTAGCAAAAACTTCAATCCAGTTAAGAAAAGGGACAACCATCCTGGGGTGGGTATTAACCTATTGATGATTCTGTGCCATGATAAGTAATTCACTATCAAGAGGAGGGGTTATATCAGGGTCATCCCACACTGAATGTAACTCCCCAGACCTAGATCCACTATAATTAGTTCCCCGATATGGTTTTCCACATGACCTCATACACACCTCCTTATATTCTAGAGACTGGAAACTAGTAGAGATGGTCTAATGAGACACATGAAGAGATTATACTTTCTTTATTAGAGTAATACACAATGGATAAAAAATAAAACAATAGAACATTATAAAAATAAACAAGCATCCCAAATCTATTTCCCAAAATTGGGTTCATGACCACAACCAAATAGTAAGTATCCCATGTCATGTCTATAGTTCCAAGTGTAAAAAAAAACCCAAAATTAAGACAAGATAAAAATAACCAACATTGGACCTGAAACCAAGTCCCGTTCCCTCATCCATGCACATCTCCAAGCCCAAATTCAACCCTCTAGTATAGGTCCTTTTTCCTTGTCCAGAACCGAAACCACGAAGTCTTCTCGAGTACCCAATGATGGCTCAAGTAGGGTGTGAGTAAAAATTAGTAGGCCACCACCAATAGTGTCTACAAAATATCGATTCTAAGTAAATAGTTTATAAAAAAGTATGTTACAACAAGATAACAAAAGGGATAATCCAAGGTCCTTTCATTAATAGGTTTACATTATTCATTTTCATCATTAGTTCCATTAGTTACCCATATTCAAAAAAATCACTTCAGCCATGCTGGTCATATAACTATGTATATGGTGATTAAATCTCTCTATATCATAGGAATAATCATTTCATATAACAATATACATTAACATACCCTGGAGCCTTAGTTTGGGTGTGTCAAAATACCTTGGAGCCTCAATCTAGGTAATCATACCACTTGAATTCGTTTGGGGAATAGAGCCTCAGTCTAACACCCTAACTCATGAAATCCTAGGGTTGAGATTAGAACATTAGCCTATCCTGACCCATGGGGTGGAGCCTTAATCCAAAACCCCACTCATACCACTTATCCATGTGCACATGATTCATTAACCATTTAACACATTTACCATTTACATGCCATAACCCATTTAACACATTCAAGTTAGGCCAAACATCCCTTATACCATGTTAACAACCAAACACAATTATCATTGGTTTTAATCATATAAAAATTCAATTAAGAACTTAATAAATCAAATACATGTTCAAGAGAGTGGCACACCTCATGGATGACCCTTAGAAAAGTATAATCAAAATCATCGCATCCCACAAGGATCATGAGGGGTTTGATTCATCATTTAACTAACCAATTTAACCATTAATACAAATTAAAACAAATGGATAGTAATAAGATACCACAAAAAAAACACATACACATAAATCAAACATAAAGACTATGTGATATAACTTTTAGACCACCTACCTCAAGTCCGTAGATGAACACTCACTTAATCTTATCACTTGATTCAAACTCAAACACATCTTAAATCTCTAACCAACAATCTATTGGAAAAGTTATATTTTAGTGATTATTAAGGATACAAATGATTATACAAGGTCCCTTTTATAAAATAGAGAGAATATGAGTGTTAGAATCACCAAGATCTTTGATTCTCACCCAATAAAACTACAAATGGCTTAGAAATGAAGAAGAATAACCTCCTAGAATCTTTGGGGATAATGGTTCAAAACCCTTGATACTAATGGGTGAAATGGGTGGAAATTTGGGTGAGGTTTAATAAATCTAGAGGGGGAAATGGGAACATTACCTTTTTAATGGGGTGTATGGTTTGACTGCACGGTTGGCCAAACCGCGTTCCACCCTCTATCCAAAGGCGGAATAGAACACACAGTCACCTAGAAATCCCACATGGTTTGAAAAAAATAGGAAAGGCCATGTGGGATGGTTATATCTAATACTTCAGGGTTTAGTTCCCCTCCATTCATGATTTTATCAACCATGCACCACCCTTATCTAGGTTGGATGGTTCTGGTGAATGTTTAGCACTAACCATGTGCCAACCATTCTACTTGAATAAGATGGTCTCTTTTCCTTCTCTTTCACATCTTAAACCCCTGAGACACCCCCAAGGCTACTCATATTCTCAAGAAACATTTAATTAACCAAAATTAAGGTAGTTAAACCCAAATTTTAACTAGGAAATACCTTCAGTAAAGGGTAAGATATTACACTAAAGGATGAAGGAACTCTTTATACATATCACCCATGATGTGTGCCCCCATGATCATCTAGACATCACAAAGAATGATACTGACTCCTCCATACCCCAAGAGGAACATATTGGTATCTAGGATTCATAGGCTAAGAAGGTGAGGGATGATGGATCTATTTCGATGAAAAAGTCTATAATACCCAAAAAACCTCAAATAGTCCTACAAAATTAAATTCAGCCTTAACATCATTGCAACTCTAGAGAATCCAAAAAGGACATCCGTATTCTAGACTGAATGATACTCCAAGATGAATATCCCATTTCAAAAACCATCAATTCAACTCCTCATCCATCCATTTTTTTATAATATAATGATAGTAGTGGATATCTAATTCAGATTCTAAAACCATTTCCTTTAATGAAAAAGTGGTGTAATTCAGAAGAAACCCCTCGGAGGAGGTACATTGGATAAAATACCCCTTCACTTAGATATTTTCTTGAGGTGTTTTGATACATTTTATTATCTAGGACAACAATTCATTTTTCTATTATGGTTCTAGGATAGGTACATATAATGGTAACCTAAATCCATAAAGATTTGGCCAATCTAATACAAGATACCCTCAATGTACTACACCCTTAATTAATGCTAAAAATTAATAACATGGGATAATATCATATTTTTCATTATTTTCAATGATTTAAATCATGGAATTAGTCATTTTATTAGCAGCTAAATCATATTATATAGGATCCATTTCTTTTCTTCTAAAAAATAAAAAAATAAAATGTTGGATACAAAAAACTTTCGCAAAGCATAAAGACCCCACATAGAAAAGTCTGTAAACTGCATAACATACTATGTAGGACGAAAATCACTTAATCCACTATGAAGAACAATTTATAACTATGAGAGAATAAGTTAACCACAAAGGAATATGGATAGTTTAAAAAAAATTCTAGCTTTTTGATAGTGATCCTTCGCTATGCAAGAAAGTCTATCCACAAAGTAAACTGCTATGCAGGGAAGGATGGTATGTTGCAAGCTCAAATCGGACCTCAAATAGTGTGACCCTATATTGATATGAGTATGGGCCATTATATCATGAGATAACTGACGCATTTGAAAAAATAGGGAGTTTGAAGTAATAAACATTTAAATCACATTGAAGAAATCAAAATATGGTTCACTGGATTTTATGATAGTCTTTCCCCATTATCACTTCAAGTGAGATTCATTGAGAGTTACCTTACCTGATTCATGTTGATAATTTCATATATCATATACTCCACTTCTTGTTTCTTTTAAAGAACTTGATTATCATACCAATCCTATGTAGCTATCTTATACTCCACTAAAGTCAAGAACATAAGCATAGTGATTGTCTTTTGATATCTATGTTTCTCACTCGATCTTCCCATCCAACAATGGATGATATGCAATTCACAATCTAACATATGTTAAATTTTCTTACTATAGTACTCTCCATAAATGTTATGTGAAACAACTATTCATGTAAAAGAATCTATCATAATGAATTTCATGAAGCTAGTTAATCTCTTTCACCAAGAGACATCCCAAATCCTTCACCTTGGTTTTAGATCTAATTGTTATAATGTCATCCAATTTGTTTACCCAATCAATAATAGTCCATAGTGAATTCTTCCATTGAGGGTTATATGGAATCACAATAATGAAATCAATAGAAATATTGTCCCACTACTATGTCGTCACAAGAAGTGGATGAATCAAACATTGAGGAATAGGGCGCTTGGTCATGACCTGTATCCGTGTATAACAAATTGAAACAATGACAAAAATTTCACACCATATACATGGACTCTGTAATCATCGACACATACCAAATAACATATATGTGGTACTAGGGAGAGCTTCCCACTAGTAATTATAGAAATACCACATAAAAAAATTTCTCCATATAATAGGTACAAGAAATGGTTTTATAAACATTGAAAACCCATAGAGGAGAACGACCACTAACCGATGATCTCACCCTATAAAGATATTCCCTAATGTCACTGAATACATAATAAATTTTATTATCCTAATGAATTTTCTAAAAAAGAGAGGACTCCAACTAATTATTTTTTAATAAAAAAACATTATAACATACTCCTGAATTCCAAAATGTATCTTATAAAATTTCTTCATAAGATTCCACCCTTATGATGATTATTTCAAATCTTAGGTTAGAAGTTCCCAATCATAAAATCAAAAAAGAAATTATGTTTACCAGGGGTTTAAGAAATGTAAAAAATAAAAATGTTACACATAAACCACCCATAGTATCATCTAAGGGATCAAATACCTTTTAGAGAAGAGATAAATCATTCTTTAGTGGTGGGAATAAACAGTAAACCATTCTACAAAAAAGAAATTCTATAAACAATTGAGACCATGACTCATGATAGTGTTATTAAATTCAACGATTAGGTTGTACATCTCATGTTCCTAATTCTTTTTGGAACTGTAGGCCCTTATGTGATCACCCTAAATGAGAACACCACCAAAAAACAAATTGTATACATCACAAAAGTAAAAATTTCCCATCTTGAACAATGGACAGGTATATAATGGACCATATCAAAAATTTCAGTTAAAATCATTAAAAAAATTATGGAATTTTATGTCCCAAAAAAATCACTCCATTCGAAGTGAGAGAAGTCATCGAAGAATATATCTTAATGAAAAATTTAACAAATATGTGTTAACATCTCTCCAACATTAAGAATATCTCAATCTTAAAAAAATATGTTTTTTCTCCCATGTCATAACAGACATATCCTTTTCAATATTGGATGAGATAACATTTATTAAGATGATTTTCCCCATGAAAATAAAATTCTAAATCCAAAATATTCAATTTGAAAGATTCTCATAAATTCTAAGATCTCTAAATATTTATATAATTTCTATAACATGACACACATGGGGTTATTATATTTTGGAGTAAATGAAAATTATATCCTGAAAACTACTATGATTGAGTTGAGATACTATTGGAATATTCAATTAATTATCACCATAATAACTAAAGAAGTATTAGAAAGAAAAAAATTCCTAAAAAGATACTCATAATGGTCATACCTACACCTAAATATGGACTTTGAGATTTCAAATTAATTGACTCTCAATGGATGATGACCAGACTGATGATCAATATTTTAAAAACACTTTTCCCCTTTCATATTGTTAAAAAAATCATCAATATATGTAAATATATACTTTTACATTACTATAACCCAATCTAGTTTCTAGTAATCTTCAAAAAGGAATATTTTCTAACCAAATTTCATGAAAAAAGAACAATTTCCACCCTTGGTGACACAATGAGTTATACAAATCCTTTTTCAAATAATTTATCAAGTTTATTACACAACTCGTTATATTGAATTGGATTTATATGGTAAGAAGGATAGAAACTATCTATGTATATAATATGAAATCAAAGGAAAATCCCACCTCTTGAACTAGTGGAAGACCATAAAAATTAGATGGTAACACATTAAGAATATTTTTGAAAACTAGAGGAATATCACCAATCAATGATTATTTCTCTAATTCCAATGAAAACAAGAATATTATACTTTTAAACTATGGAGAATAAGTTCCATATCCACTCAACAATATTGGATAAAAATGTATATGTAGATGAAGAAATACACGAGGGGTGAATTTTATGTTAATTTTTTTATACATAGATGTATATTAGTTTATTATAATTAAAATAATAATATTCATAAAACTCTTTTGAATTTAATCAATAATCAGACATGGACCTATGTATGATGAAAAAATTATCACAATCAGTTGGTTATTATAATTAGTACACATGTCATATTTTAAATTAATCATATTCACAATAAAAAATGATTCAATCAGAGTATGTGTAATATGAATCATAATTAAAAAGGTTATGATAAAATGACAAAAACAATTAACGATTCTATCGTAAATCATACAGAATCATATTGAGTAAAGGAATTGATTGTAATCACATAACAATGAATATAGAAAATAAATATATAAAATGATTCACATTCTATTTCAATTTAGTAAAAATGTAAAACATGTAAATTAATAAAAATCTTTTAACCCAAAGAGAAGGTCATCCAAAAGACTTTGGCAGATGTATCTTGTATTACAATTTTAAATAAATTTTTTCTCACTCATGCTAGGGTAAGACATCGATGAAATGATTGATTTCTATCCTACTATCCCTCCAAGACCTTGATAAAGAAAGAGACAAGGGCCTCTATCTTCCTAGCCATAGAATCCCTCGATCTAAAAAAGCTTGTCATAGATGTCGTTTTATCCACAGAAGTTCTCAATCATAATCACACTGATTGGCATCAAATGAAACAAAAAAAATGTTGAGAGTTACTAGTTTATAAAACAAGAAGTTCATGAAATGTAAACATCTAAGATTTCACAAGTAGTAGAAATTTGACAGAGCTCGTGAAGAGTGTTAAAATTCAGCAATAACCAACTCATGCTCATTCAAATTATATGGTATTTATAGGCCTTCATTCCAAAAATCATATAGATCTCTAATAGTCATATTTCCTCCTAAATTATTGAATGTACATGGACATATGGCACTCCAACACCCATATTATAACTAAAAAAACAACATCATTTTAAATACATTTTGAAAGATAATACACGACACCATTTTGATTTAATGATTTTCTATTCAATATGATACAAATTTCTGAATAAGAAAAAAATTAAAAATATCCAAATGATTTTCTTTAGGATGCTCAGTATGATTTATATCATTAAAAAAATATTTTTAGTGCAAAAATGGTTATTTTGATCCATAAAAATTATATTATGAGTGTATGATAAAAATCAGATCAAAGATCATTACAATAATTATAGAATGAATCATTTTTTATAACCCCTTAACTACGATTATTATCTTTTTCATTTAAAAATATCATATTGGTAGAATATGAATCAAAAAGTCTTAATGAAAGTATGGTAAACAGATATTTGATTATATTCTTGAACTACATAAATATAAATGTGTTAGTAATTAGTTATTTAAGAAATAGTTTATGATTCCCAAAAAAATAGAGAATTCAAATGATAAATTTTGACTCAACAATATTCCACTTTTTGGAAATAAAAAAAATTCTAAAATTGATAATTATGATGTTTAACATAAGTAAAAAAAATATTTAATGAACTATTATATTAAGAAGTAATCACTTATACTTGTCTCCCATTGAGTTTTAAAAAATCTTTTGAATATGATGTTGAATAAAACTAACTCCCCATTAAGAAAACAAAATCCCTAAGGGTCATATTCTATTTTATTTAAAAATAAACTCATCCTTACTAATGGAATACTCCTTTTGTTATTATCATTATCCCATTAGCCTCCTATAAAATAAATTATCCCCCTTTATAAATCATTATCCCCCTTTTTGATTTACGAAAAAGAATAGGGAATGTTTTTAAATGCCAATAAAATGCATAGAGATAAAAAAATACTTGATGTAATATAGAATTTGATCATATAGAATAATTTAAAGATCTATAGTCCAAAAAAAATGGAAAAAGTTCAATCAAAATGTTTACAAATTTCAATGTTTTTCATTTATGTTTCAAAAAAGAATACAACAATAGTTCAAATAATTATTTATTTTCCTTTTCCTTATTTGAGAGATCTAAGAAAATTGTTCTCATTTTCATGATTTTCATCCAATCATCTATCATCTTATAATGAGATTCCTTCTAATAACGAAACTTTTCTATATGTTCTTCAGACAACTAGTACAAGGTATGAAGCCTTTATTCCTATGATTGCAAATTTTCTTCCAAAGTACAAATATTCACTTCTTGGGATTTGATTTTCTGATCCTGAACATCGAATCTATTGGTCGGAAAGACATTTTGTTTTTTCGAATCAATTATCTCGTATTCATAAAAATAATCTTCAGGACGTCTAAATGAATAAACTTCAACATCGTTTCAATCTATTTGAAATATTCGTATAGAGAATCATCTTTGTATCTGAACTATTTAATTTTTCAAGCGGCATCACCTGAAAATTTGTTGAATGAAAATGTGACTTAATTCACAAGCCCTCAAATATCATCAATTGAATCTTAAGTATGTTTCATACTTGAATCATATTTATATGACCACATCACCAATTCAATGTAAGCCTTTCTATATTCCTTTAAACTTTCTTCAAAAACTTTGAGGACAACATCATACATGATTATTCTTTGTTAAAGATGTTTGAATTAGTGTGATCTTTTATTTTATTAATATATATACAACTAAATATCCATTCATTATTTTGGAGATATGAAGTTTCCTTTTCAATTACCATTTGAGATTGAACAATGCACTGATCACTTTTCAATTCTATTGTATTGTCTGAATTAGTATCTCCTTCATAACTTAGAATCTCTCAAATTAGTTCTGACATCATCTTCTTTAATTCAAAATTATGATCTTCATAGGTTCTAGTATCTCCATATATATCTGAAATATGAATAATATACTATTCATTTATTCCATGAGTAGTATTATTTGAAGATTCAACTCCTAGGGAAGGTAGTTTTCACTATGTAGCTTCTGAAGATCTTCCTAGTATTCTATCATATTGGAATTTTTTATCCAGACCAACATCCTTATCAATATCATCTTCTTTCTTTTTGAATTCTTCTTTTTCTTCTTATTTTTTATTCTTTTTCATCCACATAATTTAATTAATCCTCTTAAACATGATACTTATATACCTCTCTTATTTCAATATCTTATTTTTCTTATGAGACTTATTTTCTAGTATGCTTTGGTAGAGATGATTCTTCAACCACCTTTTTCATATTCTTTCCCTTATCTTAGATAGAGGATTTTATTTTCTTCATTAATTTAAACCCTGATAGAAATTATAGCACTCCAATTTCTAATAACATATAAATATATAAAACAACATCCTTTATCATTTTCAACTTATTTTTCTTCACGTGTTTTTATAAACATCCTGAGTCTGGATTTTTTCAAGTAGGTATTCTATAGGATTAAGACCAAACTCTAGGACTCCTTATTTTCATTAGGCATGGTCCTTTCTATATTTGGAATATATCACCATAGACTCTTTCTATTTATTCTTTAGTTTAAAGTTGATTTAGGATAATTTTTATTTACATTCTGAGAAATAATCATCAATGATTGTTTTTGAAAACCCTTAATTCCTCAAAATATTTATTTTAAAGCATAGGCTGCATCATCATAAGTAAAATTCATTGATTATAAAACAAAATTAAATTTCATCCCCTTTTTCATATAATCACTATTCTATGGAACATTCAAATTTCTAGGAAATGACTTCAATGGAATATTACATAACATCAAGCTCTCTGAAATAAACTTGGTCAAAATTGCAGGAAACATAATCCATTTATACTTTATAGAACTTGAATTCAATTTTTTTAGGGCTAGAAAAACTTATCCCATCAAATTTATCTTTCCTATATTCATAACACAATCAAGAATAAACACATATTAAACCTTAATAGTTTCTCTATCACCTTATATAGGAATTATAAATCCTTTCATATAGAGTGTTGTATGATTATTGACTACTAAAATATTTTTTGTTTTTATTTTTAGCTTATAAACATAAAAAATATATTGTTCAACACTATTATTAAATAATTTTCCCTTTTATTTTCACACTTTTTGAGAAGGAAAAAAAGAACCACCCTCTTATGGTACACAACAAAAATGTTTGGATTGATATACTGATATACTAAATTCACTATAATACATAGAAAATATTACTTTTAAATCATTTTCATCCTTGACAGTACTAAAACAATATTTAACATCATGAGGAAGAATATGACATTTATTAGTGTGGATTTTTTCATAAGAAACAAGGTCCCATCTATGAAATTTAATAATTGTTTTGAAGGAAGAATCATACTTAACTTAAAACTATATTTACTAAACTTTCTATAAATAATTTCATCCTTGAGAAATATTTCAATGATATAGTTTTGGGGGAATGAAACCAATTATTTTGATATGAATACGATTAAATATTCTGAGAAAGAAAAACTATCACACTCGGCCACTTGAAAGGAATATGATATTTGAATCAAAGATGAGGAAACATGCTGTGGGATAGGGTGGGTGTCCCATTACATAGTTGAATAAATATGACCGTTGAGATTCAATGACACATAATATATAAAAATATATCCAATCATTGAAAATGTTTGAACTCTTGAGGTTTATGTTAAATAAAATTTTCATATTCACCATGAATCCAATAAATTTTTAAAAGAAAGTATTAAAATTGTAACACCAACAAATAGAATTAGAAAACAATATGTGAGGTAAAAAATTGTATCTTTCAAAATATCAATATATATCTATTGGTTTTGATATATTTTTCAATGTATGAGAATATATTATTTGTTAATTATAAATATTTAAGTACGCAAATTTCTTTGAGAAGAAAATGAATGAATTTGAAAATGATAAAATTTTGAGTATGAAAAGAATGAATCTGGAAATGATAATTGATTGAGTATGAAAACATTTCTGATTATAAAATAATAGAATTAAAAAATGATAATGTTTTGGGTACAAAAAAATATTATGTCTATGAAAAAAAATTGAAAACTATACTATTTTGAGTATGATAAATTGTATGGGTATGAAAAGAATATAACATATAAAAAAAGAATATCGTGTCAATAGAAAAAAAATTATTATGAAAAAAATAGAGTATGAAAATTATGAGTATGAGAAATATGAGTACCAAATAAAATTTGAGTATGGAAAGTATGAGTATGAAAAAATATGAGTAAAAAAAATTCATATGAAAATTATGAGTACGAAAAATATGAAAAAAGACACACATATATTCCCCCTTATAAAAGTATTAACGTTATTTAGGAAGATTTTTTAAATTAGAATTATATATGAGAGATTACTTTATAGTGATAATTCTTATCTTCTTTTTAATATATTCAAATCTATAGGAAGTTAATGGTTTTGTAAAAATATAACCAAATTGTTCTTTCATTATGATGAATTGTAAAATGATATCTTCTCCATGTGTGTGATCCCTAATAATTTGATATCTACTATAAATGTGTTTATCATGTGAGTTATGTGGGGCTTGTTTACTTAAATCAATGTCACTAGTGTTATCACATAGTATTGAGTTTTAGTAAAACACTTGACACAATTAGTGAGTGTGTGTTTCATCCACAACACTTAAGCACAACAACATCCAGATTCTAGATATTCAACAACACCAGGGGAAATATATTCTGAGTGTTGTTAGATAAAATTCCAAGAATATAATTAATCATATATGAAATAAATTTTTTTCTATGTATATTTTCTATCCATTCAATAAACAAAAAAGTCATCATCCAAAAAACATTTTAACCAAAATTGTCTCTAGTCGACTAGAATATTACAAAATCCATGGTTTTATTTAAATAATAAAAATTAATTTTTATATATTTTAAATGGAATTAATTGTTATATTATTGATATATTTCATATAATAATAGTGAAAACATTATGTTAAGATGACTAGTTGTAACGTATGGAGAAAAACATATCATACCTCTAAATGATTTTGGATTCACAAGTTATTCATCTTCATAAAGTTCAAGAGTATTTAAGGTACCGATTAGAGTAATAATTCATTTAGTATTATTGTATATATACTTTTTATGAATATAACTAATATATATTTTTGGGGATTTATAAGTCCCTTCTAGTTTTTGAGAAATTTGAAAATCGAGAAAGAATGTTAACTCACCCATCATAAACATTTCAAACTTTGATTTCATAAGATTCCCAAAAAAAAATATGTTAAGGATTTTTTATTTCATCTAAATATGATGTAGTGAAAAAAAATTTAAACAATCCAAACAATATTCTTTCTTTATGTAAAAGGTTACATTAGCAGTTACCTTGAAAAATTTTCTTGTATCAAAAATAATTTTAATACATCATATGAGTCTATAGGGGCTTGTTTAAGTCCACATAAATTTGTTTTATATATTAAAACATATTTAGGATTATTTTTATATTCAAACTAGAGAGTTTTTTCAAAAAAAAAACTTCCTCTTGAACATATCTATTAAGGAATGAATAGTTCACATCCATTTGAAAAAGGTTTTAAATTGAAGAATGTTTCAAAATATAATAGAATTCGAATAAATTCAAATTTATATATTGAAGCACAAGTTTCTTCATAATCTATTCCATCTTATTGATAATAACATTCAACATTTAGTCTTTATTTATTTCTAACAATTTTTCCATTTTCATCACATTTGTTTCTAAACATCGATTTTACTCTAATTACATAGGTTTCTTTAGGTCTCTCAACCAAGGTCCAGACATTATTCCCTTTAAATTCATTTAGTTTATCTTGCACGTTCTTAAAAAAATATTAATCACTTCCCCATTAGTACATTATTATTCAAAATTTGAAATAAATGTTAGATATTAAACTTAATTTCTCAAGGGACGTCCAGTAATAAAAGGTTTATTTACATCACCAATGATACTATCTCTAGGATGATTATTAAGAAACAACTGACTTGGGTTTTGTAAAACCTATTCATCAACATAGGGTAGAAATTCTTCTAGAGTGAATTATTATGAAATAATTTATTAAGTGTTCTTATTATTTGAATAATCTTCTATCAAATTTTGATAATAAGTTTTGGATAACACATCAGAAGACATAGGTTGGGATTGATTAAAAAAAAGGATGGATTTTATCAAATTCAACAAGTAATATATCTTCAATAGTACAAGAATTGTTATTGAAAACTCTATATTCCTTATAGGTAGTGGAATAACCTAAGAAAATACCTTAATAGTATTTGGGTGAGAATTCATGTAAATTATATTTTTATTAGAAATGAATACTTTTCATAAAACAACATTGAAGTATGTGACTTTTGGTTTTAAGTCTGTACATAACTCATATGGTGTATAATTAAGAAATGGTTTAATTAAAACTCAATTTATTGAATAGAAAGTAGTACTAACATCATCAGCCCGAACGTTTTTAGAAATTGATTATTCACTCAACATGTTTCTTGCAATTTTTTAAGGAATTCAATTACTTCTTTCAAAAACACCATTTTTGAGGACATATATGACCTGAAAATTATGAGTAAATCCTTTCTTACTACAAAAAGTTTCAAAATCTGAATTTAATTTTTCCCCCATGATCATTGTGAATATTTACCAATGGAAGGTTTTTCTCATTTTTTAACATTCACAACAAATGTTTTTAAAAAAACTATAAGCTTTATATTTCATTGCAATAAAATAGACCCATGTGTATCTTGTAAAGTAATGAACTCAAAAAATACATAATACTTGCCTCCAATTATTTTAGTTTCTATAGGACTAAATAAGTCCATGTGGAACAAATTTTAAAGCATTAGTGGTTGAGACTTCATTAATTGATTTAAATATTGACTTACATTTATTTCCCTTTTTACAAGGGTAATAGACTTTTTAATAATCATATATATGTTTTAGTTGGTGAAGAATAATTTCATGAACTAAGGTGGTGGTTGTCTATAGCTATATTATTTATACATACCAATACTAGGTAAAGATTGAAATTATAATATGATGCATCATGAATTATTTTGGGAGAGGTGATGATATAGAGGGAGGAGGGAGTAACAAACAGTTTATATCATTTATGATACCATTAGAGGAACTACCCTACTCATGACTTGAAGTTTGTAGTCGCAGTCCTTGATATGAAGTGATCACTACAATATATTTGTTTAAAGATATTGGTACTCTACACTGACAAAAATATTTTTTATCAATCATTAGAAAACTGAAACTAAGCCTATGATAGATGTGCTATGTAGAGTATCTTCATGTGTTAAAATTCAAGATTTATTTTACACTAGGTATGGGTACCATTGTTGTATATTACCTATACTATAAGAAGTATCTTGAGTAGGATATGGGTAACTAGACTTCATAGGAGTATCAATTCTTGATGAGCTTGTTGGTTGACTGGAGGATTTATACTTCTAAGGATCATGGACAGACGACAAGTGCTCTAATAGTGGTCACGTATTATCTGGTAGAATAGGTGAAGGATGACCAGAGAGTGACCAAGATTGTGTTGTGATTTGGAAAAAATAAGTTAGAGTTTATTTGATACTCATATAGTTATTGGAAATGTCTATGTGATACGTTTACATGGATGATTTGTAGTTAATTCTTCCATCAGAGAGGATATGATGGGGTATTTTTAATCCTCTACGTTGGAGTTCTATCTTAGATTTATAATTCTCTTCATTTACTTCATACGATATTTTTTTGGAGTGGTATGAAAAGGGAAATCACTATTTTCTTTGGGATTCATTACCTACTAGAGGATAAAGGTCATGTTCAAGAATTCTATTGTTTTTCTATAGTCACTTAATGTATCTATGTAGAAGTGGGAATACATCACCATAGAATGTTTGATGGGGTTACCTATGAACCTGAGAGGTTATCATACTGTATAGCTCATTTTCCATTAGCTGATTATTTTTTCCACTTGTTACCGATTATAGAGAGGTTCCAACAGTAGCCTATATTTACTTTTCTAAACTTCAAGTTCATGAATAGTTTTTCCAGAATGTTGTGGTTTCTAGACCAGTAAGGATCTATAGTGTTTCCAGACCGGTGAGGTTTCCAGACCAGTGAGGTCTACATTGTTTCCAGACTGGTGGGGATTCCAAACCCGTGAGGTTCTACAGTGTTTCCAGACCAGTGATGTACTACAGTGTTTCCATACCAGTGAGGTTTCTACAATGGTGAGTCATCCAACAATTTCTCAAATTTAGTGTGTGTGTGTGTGTGTATCCTTGTATTATAATTCTTGTATCATATTTATTTCATATATATATCATATGTTTATTGAAACCATCATTTATATATTCCATGTATAGCTTGAATTAATCACATTGCTTTGGGGAGGTAGTAGTCTACACTTTCACAAACAATGTTACCGTATTCCCATAAAATAAAAAGCATAAAATTGTGTGTTATATTGAAATTAAAGAAACACAAATACATTATAAATATCACATATATAATATATAATTTTTTATTCATGAAGTTTAGACTATTGTATCCCCAAATCAATGTTGAACTCATGGTTTATTAGAATAAACATTGCATCATAAAATTGGAAAGTTGAGTATTTGTGAACAGGTGAATTTGATACACCATACAAATTTTTTAAATGTTTATAAATTTATCCAATGAATTTTAGAGGCTTAAAATGAGAATGAATCCAATTTTAAGCATAAAATACACTAATATTTTTAAAATGTCATTTTACCACCATTTGATATGATAAGTACAATGGCTAGGCATTAACAACCATTTAAAATAATATTATAATTTTTGTATTATTTTTCGGTATAACTCAGTGTTCTATGCAACATAATATTTTAGAGAAACCCGTTGTTTTGTGCCGAGTACACTATCGTACATAGTCTCCCCTTTAAACTAAAAATAATATTAAATTATCAAATATTAATAGATATGAAAATGTAATATTCTATAAATACATGGGTATTATTTTTTCCCCACAATAAAGAAATGAGTACCTTGGAAACAAAATATGTCACCGGTGCGGGAAACTAGGAAACACAAAACCCCAGCGCATGAGACTAATTAGAAATTCATATACACTATAGTTGAAATGGTTGGGGGTCACACTATTGGGGAATCATATTTCAGTTGATAGTAAAGGGATATAACAATTTTATACCAATGAATCATATTGAAATCATTCCCAGTTGTGACCCTATATTACCCTATTATTTTTTGTGTCAATAACTGTAATCTAAACTGAAATACATTCCATATGAGTATGGGAATCAATAAATTCATGGACATTCTATTTATTCCACTATTGGGTCTGAAGTAATAAAATCACTATCTAATTAGCATGATAAAGAAAAATAAGTAAAATCATGTATGAAGAACAAATCTGATATTACCCGAAGTGTAACCTTAACATTGAATTATTAATAAGAAGGTAATATAAAGTCAAAATCAAATAATATATGGTATTATATACAAGAATACGATTCTTTAAATGATGTATAATAAAGTTATATTTATTATATAGGAGGTTTGTTTGAGTATGATGGGAGTCAAGACATAAGGTAATGGATTTTCATCTCAATTTCTATTTCCTTGAGATACATGCCATGTTCACCTTGTATTTATTATATTAAATAATATATATTAGTACAAAGGCATTAACAGTGATATATTAGATATGGATACAACAGTAATAGCGAGGTGATCAAAAATAAAAATACAAAAACACGTAGGTATCAAAATTTTATATCTTTAAAAACTATAGATGTCATAATGATAGGTTTTTGAAGATATAACTCAAGGAATTTTGAAAGAGTAATCATTTTTTTATGTGGAACTAATCTTGAAAATAATTCTTATAAAATGAGATCCTTGGAATATAAATTACAAGGAAAAATGATGGTGGAGTTTTAGATTATCATACTAATATGTAGATATCTTAGTTATATTTGAAATAACATGAATTCCTTTTCCAAATACACGTTGTAATGTTTAAAATTCATTAACTTAGTTGTAGAAATTCCGACATGTAATCTCAATGAAAATGAGCACATTGTTACCCAGTGTGTTAAATGTTGATTCATTATCTCTTATTCACTTATAAAAGGCCACCCTCTCCCCCTCTATTCAAACCTCTCAAGCCCTATGTATTAGCCAATAACTATCCAAATATATCCCAAAACTCCCTAACCTAATATTATAATCCTTATTTTCGGCATAAAGCAAACCTTTTATGGTTTTAGTGCAAAAAATATTGAGGAAAACCAAAGAGGATGTAATATTATTCATCACACCTCTTTATTTCATTTCCTTTACACCTCTTTAATTTATTTTAAAAAAAACAATTATATAATAAAATCATTATTTTTCATATACTGTAATGTTTTTATAACAATTTTATAACCTAAAAATTCACACATTTCCATCAAATGGGATGCACAATCATCATTCGTGTGTACGATAGACTACCCCCTCCCAAATCAATATAATTCGTTCTTCCATTACCACCTTTTAAGGTTGGTAATAATGATGGATTTATAGTTTATATATGATATATATAATATTTATGATGTTATTAATATTTTTGAATTATTATTTCATACATAAATTCTTGATTTCTATTTTCTGGGAATATGATTACATCGATCCTGTGTAAGGCAGACTACTGCCTCGCAAAGCGATGCGAATCATCACGCTTTACATGGAATATATTAAGAATGTTTTTAATAAAAATATGTGATATATATGAAATAAATATAATATTGGAATGATATGTATATCCTTTAATTTCCTTCCATTCAATATGTCACGAAAATGGGAATAGTGTTTATGCGTACGTACGACCTACCATCTCTATGAACGATGTATTTAATTTTCTATCACTAAATATTATAGAATACTATAAATACATATATACAGAATATATATGATATTGTATCTTTTTTTATATTATATATATGATTAAATCACGATTGAAGTAATAGGAACAAAAATTAACATGTTAAATATTTCTCGAAAAACAAGGTAATTAACACACAAAACAATGAAAATAATAAAATATCATTAACAAATGTATGATAAGATGTTATAAAAGAATAATATATGATATAATAAATATTAATATGGTTATATTATAAGTTAATAACATATTTAAAACCACTATACATGATCTTAAATCACATACGACCAAAAGGAAAGCATGAAGTAAGGGATTTCATCTCAATTTACATTATATATAGGCTTATTTTTTATTATGAACCAATTCACTTTTTATGGTGTATATAGTACCCATTAACATGTATTATCATGAATAATTTATTCATAATGGTATTTTATGTTTTAATTTTAATTATTTCATCCAAGAGGATTTTAATTGAATATTACCAAGTGGTAAAAGTTATTGAACAATCTGAGTTTCTTTTGGGATTGTTAACCTTATCTCGAAACAATCACTTTATTGTCATCATTTTTTAGTAGAAATTACATTTCTATTAAATATACATGTTCTGGTGTAATTGATATAATTATTTCCTAATTAGTATACCTTTTTAAAATATAATTTTTTTTTGGATGTTATTTAATTAATTGGTGAAATATTGATAAATCCTCATCTTTTACTCAATACATATATTTGATGATGAGGAATATTGTTCATGAATTAATCAATCATTCCTTATATAAGGAATAATTTGGACCTATAGACATGGGTGAGAATCGATTTATGATATCCCCTTGATGCATCAGTAGTCACATGAGATGAATCTGTTGGCCAAATTAGATGGGGGTTTTTACCGAGTAGTTTTAAACTATCTTGAGAATAGATCTTGACGGTAAAAGTATCATGTGACTGGGAAATATGACATCCAATAATTAAGCATTATTTGCATTTAGAATTCATTTATTATTATCCATCATATTTTCACTATGAAAAAAATATATGGATGTATTTATTGTCATCTTATTGGCTAAATGACATGTGTGTTCAGTTATTTACATTAACATATTGATTATGCCTTATCTAGTTATTTAAATGGGATGTTTGTTTAGTTATTTACCATGCCATATTGATTATTCATTGTTGATTCATGATAGATTCTATTGTACTTAAACCATATTCAGTATTTGAGCTCACCATTATTTGGTTTCCTTTTCCTAGGTTATGAAGAATATATCTTTGAATGAGTTTTCAAGGACGTTGTTTAATTATTTTTATTATGTATTATGTTTTATTTTTCATTCCCAATGTAAAATGGGTATCATGTATGAAATTTATTTTTCCATAACTGATAAACTATTTAGTCCTTTGGGATTTGAATTTTATATCCATCCTAGTGTAATAAAATAAGACACTCGCTCCAGGCTACTTGGGTAGGGTCGTTACACTAATAAAAATTATCTTTATCAGTGCTAAAGTTTAAGCATCGATAATAACATAATTTTAATAAAATAATAAATAAAATTAAAAAAATTTAATTGTATATAATTATAAATAAATATTTAAAGAATTGAATATTTAAATTTATAAATATAATTATAATTAAATATATTTATTATTTAATTATAAATATTATAATTTAATAATTATTTGAATAAATAAATAAATATTTATAATTATAACTATAATTAAATATATATTTATAATTATAATTATTAATAAATATATTTAAAAATAATTGTATATAATTATAAATTTTTTTATTTAATTATATATAATTTCTAATATATATATATATAATTATAAATATAATGAATGTATTTATTATAATTTGATAATTATTTAAGTAAGTATATATATTTATTTATGAATATAATTATAAATAAATATTTTTAAAAATATTTTTATATAATTATAGATATTTTTATATAATTACATATAATTATATAATTATATATATTTATATTATTATATATAATTATATAATTATAAATAAAATAAATATATTTATGATAATTATATATATATATTTAAAATTATAATTATAAATAAATATGCTTATAAATATTTGTTTATAATTATAAATATATAAATATAATTATATATAATTATATAATTATATAATTATATAATTATACAGATATATATATATATATATATTAATAGATTAATATATATGATTATAAATATAAAAATATATCTATTAGTTAAATATAGTTGTTATAATTTTATTATAATTTTAATATTTATTCATTTATTTATTATTATAATTAAAAATTAATGTATTAAGAAAGTATTTATATATAATTATAAATATATTTATATAATTATATATATTTATATAATTATTTTGACATCCTGGAACCGAATTCCACTAAAAGGTACTCCAAGCCCCCTTCGATGGGTCCACTAATATTCCTTGTTTGGACACTACGTGTCCAAGAAAGTGCACATCTCGTGTTCAGAACTTTCACTTGGATAACTTCCCATAGAGATGGTGCTGTCAGAGGACCTCTAAAACCATCTTCAGATGCTCAGCGTGATCCTCCTTTGATCTTGAGTAGATCAGGATTTTGTCAATAAACACAACTCTGAACCAGTCTAGATATTCCCAGAAGATGGAATTCATGAGTCCCATGAACACGGCTTGTGTGTTCGTAACACTGAATGACATGACCACAAACTCCAAGTTCCCACATCTGCAGCTGAAGGCAGTCTTCGAGATGTCATCCTCCTTCACCCTCAATTGGTGATATCCTGAACGCATGTCAATCTAGGAGAACCATCCTGCCCCCTTAAACTGATCAAAAAGGTCGTCGATCCTCGGGAGGGGGTAACAGTTCTTGACCGTCACCTGGTTCAGCCTTCGGTAGTCTACACACAGCCTGATACCACCATCTTCCTTCTTCGAGAACAAGAATGGATCACCCCATAGTGACGTGCTTGGTCAAACAAAACCATTCTTCATCAGATCATCAATTTGAATATGTAAATCCCGCAATTCAGAAGGATCCATCTGATAGGGAGCCATCGAAATCAGACAGGCACCAGGTTGCAAGTATATCCCAAACTCAACATCACGTTGAGGGGGTAGAGTCACCAACTCTATAGGGAAGACATCCAGGAACTCACTTACAATACTCGATACTTCCACTATATTTGTATCTGCTGACTCTAGTGACAGCTCGACTAACAAGGAAGGAAGGGGATCCACTCACCATCTGCCTTCTTGGTAACCCCACTCACCAATGAAAGTCACACATTGTCTGCCCATATCTGAAAACATGACCCTTGTTCGGAAGTATTCAATAATGGAACACACATATAAAAACCATTTGATTCATAAAATAAAATCATATGGCTGAATTTTCAACTAAAGAAGGTCCCCAATGGACTGATGTAGTCCCAACATCACTTTTCATCCCAGGAAAACATAAGACAAACTGGTCTGACCTCTGACTGGCGTACTCAAAACCAGGGGCACAAGAAGTCTCTTTGTTTCTAGACCTAGATAACGGGATAGACTGGGTGTAACAAAGAAGTGTGAAGCTCCTGAATTAAACAAGTCACAAGCAAGAGTGCTAAACAAGCTGATCGTACCTCGAATGACTTATGGCCCTATTAGAACTGATGCCTACGTGGCATGAAACTGCCCACATCTAGCTCCTATACCCATCATCCTTTGGCCACCTCCCCAACCACACCTTGGTCAAGGCCCCTGAGGAACGCCCTGAGGCTAGCCTCCTCCTGCAAAATCTGCTCTTGGAGGAGTGGGAGCTCGATGTCCTTGCTACTGCTGCTAAAAAGGCAAGGCTGGAAACTGCTGCTACTAAGGTGGGTACTAAGCCTACCCACCCCCACTGCACTACTCTCAGTCTGAGAACTAATTCAAAAGATGCCCACGACTTCCAAAAATGAATCATCTCAGTCCTGATACCATAAATAAGGGAGAGGATCGGGATATTGAAACTAGAACTTCTGGGGCCTGCTCCCCACTGGCTGAAACCTAGAAGACCCTGATGATGGAGGCCTACTGTTATTGTCCTTCCCCTTTGATGATCCCAACTGGCTCCCCTCTCACGGAACACCTCCCATCATGTGCATCCTCTCCACCACTTTGGACTTCTTCTGGACCTCCAAGTATGTCGGTAGAGTTAAGGGAGTAATAACATACTGAAGAGAAGGTCAAAGTGCCTCCTTTAAATGTCTCTCCCGAGACTCCTCATCTAGAAAGAGTTCCAGAGTAAAGAAAATGAGATCCTTGAACTTGATCCCAAAATCCCTTACTGATATTCTCCCCTACTAAAGGGAGAGTAGCACCTTCCTCTTCTCCACCTTCATCGTGGAAGAGAGGAATTCTGCCTGGAACTCCCTCTCAAAGTCAGTCCACAAAACTCCAACTTCCCTCTTCTCCTCGAGATAGAGTGTCCACCACTGAAACGCCGCTCCCTACATTTTTCTTACAGCTAGAGGAATCTAGTACTCTTTTGGAACCCAGATCAAGCTGAAAGCTATCACTAGCTCCCCAATCCATATCTTTGTCTCCATGTCCGAGACACTGCCTTCATACTTCCCGAGGGTCTACCGCTGAAAGGCTCGAAATGTCTTCTTCCACTGGTCATCCTTATCCTCTCGATCATCCCTTTTCTAATAAGCCAAATCATCCTCCTAGGTCTCGATCACCCGCACTACCTGTGGTCACCGTCTGGGTGCCATAGCTGCAAAGTAAACAAGGAATGCCTAAGACCGAGTAGTTTAGAAGATTGATTTTAATTTTTTTAGACTTTTTATTTATTTTAAATCCCCAAAATCCCCAATACAAAAAAGAACACAAGTCATTATGATGCATTTACCATTACTAGGGTCTATACCCTACAATCAGTGTATCCTCACTTGGTCATTCAGTAGGTCTAGAGTCATTGAATCGTATCACAGGGGGCCCTAAAATCTCGTGTCCTAGTCGGTCTTCCTTGGACTATTTCACACGCCAAGATTTCCTAAAACGGTTTCCCTACCATCCCATGAAATACTCATTATGAATAACCCCAGACTTCATTCTATCTCTCAACCATCACCTATGATACCATTCTGTCATGACCCGCCTTCACCAAGATGAGAGAAGGGGAAGAAAAATGCCAGACCCTTTCTTCCTCATGTTGAAGGAGAGATAATGACCCCTTAAGTCCCATATTCAGTAGGCCATAGAGTGGTGATTATCACCAAGGGTATATAATCACACGTAATATGGAATGAATTACCCTTTTTATTTAGTAGGATTAAGAGATATGTTGGTAAAAACCCGAACAACTCCAAAACTGAAGGTAGAAGTAAAGTAAAACCAAAAATCAATTCCCATATTCATGTTTCAAATAAAGTGCTACAGGGTACAAGAAAACCCAAAGGTAAGTACAAAAATATAAGGAAAGCAGCAACGCCAATGATCCTGAAATACGAGCTAATAACCTCGAAGTCCTCCTGGAAACCTAAAAGTAGTTTTATATTCATAGGGTGAGTATACAGGTATACTAAGTAGGAAAAACCAAAATCTCTCATGTACAAGTGGGGAGGCATTCTAATTCCTCATGAGAAATGGAGAAAACTGAAGCACCTAGCAATGAAACTATCCACCCAAACCTCACCAAGGCACACTCTCCAAATAACGCAATTCAAGTTAAGTAATAATAATCACACATCGATGTTTGGGTACCCCACACCAATTTCCCAGTAGTTATTGAAGACGTCCTATGCGTCAGACCTCCCTCGCCATTTTCACTGCAGTCTCACTGCCACCCCAACAACAACCTATTGGGCCACCACAACCACGCATCCTACCCACAGACACCTGGGACACAACAACCAAGACATCCCTACTCGCAGAAACTTGGGACACAACAACAATTGCCATTCCCAAAGACACTTGGGCCATAACAACTACCACCATGCCCGAAGACACCTAGGCCTCATCCCAAAGACACTTGGGAAACAAACTGCCTGCACACGCCTGGGACAACCACCACAACTACCCTACCTGAATAATCTTGGGCTACAATGGACCTCAGGCAATCAAAACCAGCCTGAAGAGTCTTGGGATACTCAGTAAAGGGAGCAGAAAAGGAGCCAATAACCAGTCACTCATAGGTGTGTTAGAAAAAACACCCTCCCCCATGAAATGGGGGTGTTTGGCATGAAGTGATCAACTTGGGTGGGGCACGAATAAGAAACAGAAGAAATAAATTATACATATAGGTAAACAAGCACTCATCCTAACCTAGGGGTTCCAAAACCAACCAATACACAAACACCCTCATTACCATTCATTCATAAAAATCACAACAACCACAACCAAGTTACAAATAATTCCTGTAAAATAATTCCCCATAGAACCCATTCTTGTTATCACATTCAAGTGGTTCCATTTAAATAATTCTTCACTACCAGGCAACTAACAGGAATACCCACAAGACAAGGAATGAAAAAATAGCCAAACAACAAATTAAGCATTCACACCCAGTTCTCTTATAAATTCACAACAACAAAAGGGATCTGAGAGATCCCTCGAAGTACTAGAACCAAAACAAGACCCAACATATGGCCCCACATAGCCCCAAATACAAAAACTAACAACTGAAAAATAGGGGATCCCATCCCCATCCATGTCACCTCACAAGCATCAAGTAGAACACATCACCAGAATAGAGAAAGGGAGTTTTCAGATTTAAACACACCATTCCTTTAGTTCCGTCATTCTTTTTGGTTTACCGGGGTGACCACACAAGGATTATTATTCAGTAGGAATCCATTTAATAAACCAAATTTACGTTATTAACTAGTTTACATGTTACATCCATTCAATCACAAGATTATCAAGAAAACATAGGTTCATTAGTGCATAATAAAGGACCACCAATGACCACGATTTTTAGTGGACATAATCCCATACAATTAAAAAAATATAAGAAAAGGTAAAAGATTACAAAAACATAATTAAACACATCCCTTCATTCTTTAAAAACCATTTATTATCTTAATTAAGTTTTGGGTTCATCTATACCCATAGGAACATTATCATACCCACCCCGCATGATACATAGTAAAGAGAGACGAAGGAAAAAGCCTACTTGGATGACCAATGATCAAAGTTTTTCTCCATGCACAAAGAACTGGAGATGAGCGACTTGTAGGGGAGGAACTCCGAGGACTCCAAGAGTGAGTAGGAAAGTCTCCAGAATAGGCACAACACTAGCCTCAGGAAGGGGGACTCCAAACACACCAAGGAAAGGAAATAGACCAGCCAAGAAGAAGAAAAAATCCTTGTGCAATAAAAGGTGAGATCCTAAAGTTACGGGATATGAATTATTGAATGGATTTAAAGGTGGATCATGGTGTCACCACACATTTTGACGATTACACACGATGGAATTTATTGTTATTTAACAATTATCATCAGAGAGGTGGCCATAACAGCTGTGAGTTAAATGGTTTCTTTTAAACAGAGGAAAACACGTAACAGGGGAGGAACTAGAAAATACAGGAAAAAAGGGGTGAAATTGAGCAAAAAGACACATTATTTGGTAACCCCAAAGGGTCACCCAACTCTTGAGAGTATTTTAGATATAATTTATGGGCTTTAAATGGCTTTGAAAGGGGTATTAAAATAATTTTAAGTCAAAAAAAACCTTATGGGAGCGTAACTGGAAAAAGTCGGAAACTGGAAAAAGAAAAAAAAACAAAGGGTGGGACACCGTTTAGTGAGACACCGTAACGGTGCCACAATCACAATTCCACTATCATGGTGCCACCAGTTAAGTGGAACATTTTAAGTGGTGCAACCATTTTGGTGTGCGACCGTGACAGTGTGACCGCTATAGTGCCACCATCACGGTGCCCCCGTCATAGTGTTGCCATGACCGGTACCACTATCATGGTGCTACCGTGACTGGTGACACCATAACAGTGATTCCATGACTAGTTCCACCATCACTGTGCCACCATCATGTGACCACCGTCATGCTGCTGCTGTGACTGGTGCCATCGTTTCAGTGGAACCGAGTGTTTGGAAAACTCTTTAATGAGTCACACCCCAAACACCAGAAATTTGGAAAAGTAATGGACCAGGAGGGTCCGGTCCATTACATTAGTATACTTAAATTTCATTATATTAATTTAAGTAAAATTATTCAATCCTTTCCATCCACTAAGAAAAAAATATAACATCGATCATTCATACCTGTGGATTACCACCTTCACGAAGCGGCGTTGTTCATTTTTCAACACCGATAATAAAGGATTTTATAAATGATGAATTTTTGAATAAATATGATATCCATGACACAAATAAAATTTTAAGTGATAATTTTTCATATACCACTATTCCATCCATTTATTGAGAAATTGGATCCTTAACAGAGCCTATGATAGACTACTGCCTCTATGAACGATGAATTTCATTTTTCATAACCAACCATCATTGATGGTTACTAGAATATATTTAATGTGGAAATATGATTTTTATGATATAATTAAAATTATTTATAAGTCACATTATTATCATTATCTAAATTCATCCCCTTACTCATTAAATCACTGCAACACGTTACCAATTGGGTTGATATAACCGTCTATGTAAACGATGTTATAAATACTATGTCATAAATGATTATGAGATTAATATAATGGTAATATAATGAAATAATGATATATTTAATAATTTTTAATGACTTTTTAAAGGTGTTTTTAAAATTTAAAATAATTATTAATATATCATCTTTCAATCGTTAAACACGTTCAAAACTTGTTCACCATGATTCCCATTTTAACAATCCACATTCATGTATTTTACCTAATAAAAATAAGAATTAAATTTTCAATAAAAAATAATGATTATTATATATTTAATTATATTATAATTATTAACTTGAAAACATTTAGTGATAATCTATCCCATCTTGATGAAGTTTTCATGAAACAAACAAACCAAAATTTCTAACAAATGATATTGAAAATAAACTATAATCGGTTATTTTATTTTTGATTTATGGATAAAAAATAATTATAAAAAGATAATTATATTTATATTAAAGTATAAGTATAAATTATTAAGATATTTATGTTCATTATATAGGATGTTAGATCATGTTTGAGTAAGAAGGAGTACGAGGTAAGAGTTTTTTGTCTCAATTTCTCTTCATTAAGACATGTTTTAATTTTATGCACCAATTTCTTATTTAAATGGTGTATATAATCCCTGAGAATTTAATTTTGAATAATCCATGATTTAATTTATGATATTTATAGAACCATATGATTTTCAATCTTCCAATAACTTTTGATCCAGAAATTACTAAAGCCGTTAGGGGGTTTTAACATCCCCTGATCTGATACACTCTCACATGACCAAATCAGGTTGGTTATGGGACCTCAAGCATACCTACCCATATTCTAGAGGATAATAACTAGAAGTGAGGGTGTATAAAATATACTAGGGAAACTATACACCCTAGTATAGAGTTATAATACATTGAAAATAAACAATAATAATAAATATCAAAGTCACATAAATAGCAGAAACAATACAATATAAAAATGAGAATTAAAATAAGGAACCAATAAACCAAATAATAATAAACCATGTAATGATAGGATGAAATATATCTAAATTTAAAACTAAATTAATAAATATAAAATACCATACTAATATAAACAACTCAAAAACCTCATCCTTGAACCCCATGTCGGTCTAACCTCCATGATCTAACCCATTCCATAAGAAAAAATAAACTATAAGGTCCCTTTCCATTATCCAAACCTGTATCCATGTAATTTACTCAGATTCCAAACAACAACCTGAATAGGGTGTGAGTAAAACTCAGTAGGTCTATACCACCATGTCTAAAAAACTAGTCTGATAATAGGTGTCAGTAATAAAGTGATAAAAAGGTGTATTAATTAATCAATTAATATAATTAAACAATCAAACTGCTTCAACACCATGCCAGAATATCTCTGAGAAGGTAGCATAACCTTGAAAACCATAACCAAATGTCCTTGTTATAATCACATAATCAGATAAATCCCTTTGTATAGTAATTTTAACACAACTGGGCTAATCCCTTTATACATGCATTTTTTCATAATCAGGCCAATCCCTCTGTATAAGCATTTCAACATTAGGTCCAAGCCCTTTATATAAGCATTAAAAAATGAAATTGGGATATCCCACTATATAAACATTACAACATGAAACTGGTCCAAGATATCTATATAAATAATACAACACGATCCAAAACACAAGTCATAATAGCAAGTATATCATGATATCATATCATATGCCTCAATGGTTAATTAAGAAAATTACCATTTGTCCTTAAATTAAACATTCATTTTTATATCAAATTATCCCCGGTCATTTCAATAAACAATAATCCATTAAAAAGGTGATTTTATATCAAGAAATCACTCAAGGTATCATGCCATGATAAGAACACTTTAATACATCTTCCAAATTCATTATTATTCAAGGATTTGCTTCCCTAATGGGTAGCCACAAGCCAGGTCACAACACCATTAGATCCAAAGGGATCTAAGGAATAATCCAAACCAAGATTTATCATCATCCATTAATCAATTAATTTATTGCACATATTGTTTTGAAAAAATATCAATATTACACATACTTAAAAATTAAACAAACTATAGGGTTAGGTTTTATACCACCTACCTTTAATTGGAAATCAAGACAATGCTTCCAACTAGAAATGCCAAAAAGAATCAGGGTGAAGAAGATCAGAAGAATAAATAGATCATACAAGATCAAGATCAATACATGTTTCCAAGGTGGTCAAAATAATACACTGTGATAATGATAAACAATCATAGGAGAATGGAAAAACAAAGAGAAACTACTCCCCGAATATTGGTCACTTGATTGGGATTTCCGGAAGGGAAGAAGGCACTCAAAAATTGTTTAGAAATATCATAGTTCTTGATAGAGGAGAGTATTCACATGGATGTAATGAAATTACATGTGCAAAATTCCCTTAAAACCACTGATCTAGAGAAATACACAACATGTAACATTTAAACAACGTGTAATTCTCAATTTATAAGTTACACTAAAAAATACGTAGCCTGAGGTTAAAATATCCCTACTTGAACATTACATGATGTGAACCATTTTTATGACATGTATTAATTTCAAACCATGAACCCATTTAACAACATATTATTAGTGATAGATACATGTCATGTAACATTTACACAACCTGTAAATTCCCTAGAAACAATTTGAAGCCCAGATTCTGTAAAAGATCTCAAACCACCTTCTAAGTCCTCAAAATCTAAGGAAACCCTTGTAATCCCATTAAAAATGTTTATACATGAACTCAATTAATTCAAAAAAATAAACATACCCAATATTTAGGTCATTTTCCCCTAGAAAAATCTCTCAATCTTCAAATAAGACTTGACCACCAAGGTTCAAAGACGAATAAAACTCAAACAAAATAATTTTATTGTAAAACTCAAAGAGGGATGTACCTAAAAAAAGATAAGATACTAAAACCCCACCAACGTATAAAAGCTCATCCCAGAACATCTACAAGCATCACTATAGGGTTTTTGTGAAAAATTATGTCCACTATGCTCGCATATCATACTCCCTCTCCTATGTATCCTCTTAAACATGCCCATTCACCACTACACTAGAACTATAGATATGGTTATACCCTATAAATACTTCTCATTATGGTCTAAATTCTATATAGGATACTCCTCAAAGGATGTATCCACACTAAGCTTGATATAATCTCTATCTACCATATGATAAGGGTCTAGATGATATCTCCAAATCTATGACAAGTGAAACTCATCATGAATGGAACTATAGCCCTGTGGAAGGGATAATTAATACCCCACTGGACAGACCTATTCCACTATCTCAAATGGCCCATCAATCCTGGGCTCTAGATTTTCCTTTTTCCTATTATGACATTGTCCCAACCTAGGTGAAACTAGAAGGAAAACACGATGACGAACCTCAAACTCTAGAGGCCATATTTGATGGATAACGTAATATTTATGTATGATTTGTACAGTTACCAACCACCTATTAATCAAATGAACCTTTTCAGATGTCTCATACAAGAGAATATTTCCATAAAGTGTTTTCTCACCTACCTTCAACCAACAAAGAAGAAAAGGGAACATTTTATTATAAAAATCCTCAAAAGTTTCCATTTGGATTGATTCTTGGAAGATGTTTTTACATGAAACCTGAATGAGTGCCATATGATGCTCCCATTAAACACTAAAATAAAAAACATAGGATCATAACATATACTATAGAATCAGAATAGTCTGATTAGATTGATCATTAGTGTGTGGATGATAGGATGTGCTCAGATGAACCTATTATCCCAGATCAATATGAGGACCCTTCCATAACTGAGATGTAAAATGAGGTTCTCTATAAGAAATGATACTCCTCAAAAACCATGAAACTAAACTATCTCATGCATTTAGAGACTACCCAAATCATCAATTATGAAGGTCTCACTGGTAGGGAAAAAATGGGCTACATTTTCCTTCCAATCTATGATCACCCATACTACATCATTATTGTGAGGTGTCCTCGATAATACGGTTAAAAAATCCATAGTGGAATCATCCCATTTCAATTTCGGAATGGGAAGTAGCTGTAACAGACCAACATTCCTCTGATGCTCTCCCTTCACTTATTGATAAGTGAAACATACCGACATAAAGACCGCTGCATCCTTCTTCATTCTTGGTTACCCGTATTGTCTACACAGGTAACGATACATCCTTTTCAAACCTGGGTGTACCTCCCATATAGAAGCATGAAACTCTCTCATCAGCTCCTTGCATAAGATTGTAGTAACCCATACCCAGTCATAGAATATAAGATAATTACCACTACCAAGAGACCATCCTAATTGTGGATCCCTACCATATAATATTTATCTCAGAACTAAGCCCTCTGAATCAGATGACTGCGCTATCTTGAACCCGTACAAAAGCATAGGTATAACACATGTCGATGTCAAATTTACTTGTACCTAGTGATCTTGAACATCTAGATGCATGTATACAAGGATAACCATCAAACACCACTCTTAAAAATACTCCCACACTACCTATGTTTTCATCTTTTTGTTCAAGGAATCAGAAATGATGTTTCCCGTTCCTAGTGTATAATCCAACTTAAAATCGAAAGACAGTAGATACTCAACCCAACTCCTCCACAAAAGGTTTAGGTCCTGTGGAGAAAAGATTCACCTGAGGCTCTTATGTTCAGTGTAAAACAAAAACCTCTCAACCATAATATAATTTATCCACCATATCAGGGCATGTACCACCACTACTAACTCTATATCATGAGTAGGATAATTCTTCTCATGCATCTCAGATATCTAGAGCCATAGAAAATCCCTCGATCCTTCCACATCAAAAATAACATGAGTAAAAATCTGGATGCATCACAATACATGTTATATTTTTACCCAAAACAAGTAAAACGAGGATAGGTTCTAAGGAAATATTAATCTTTATCTCTTGAAAAGATCTCTCACACAAATATGAACAAACAAACTTCACCCCTTTCTTGTTCAGCCAAAATATCAATGCTGAAAAATGGGATAAGTCCTGGATAAGATGCCAATAATAACCTGATAAACCCAGAAAACTATGAATCTTGAATATTTTTTTGGTTTTATCCCAAGATACCATGGCTTAAACCTTATCTGGGTCCATCGAAACCCTAACCTCTAAGACGAACTGACCCAAGAAGTGCACTTTATCAATCCGGAAACTGCATTTGGTTAGGTTGGCATAAAATTGATGCTATCTCAATGTAATCAAGATGATTTATAGATATTTTGCATGATCATATATTTATTGGGAGTACACTAAGACTTCATTGAAAAAACCACCAAAAAATGGTCTAGAATAGGATGAAAGATCTGATTCATCAAGGCCATGGACACAATCAGTGCATTTGTCAAACCAAACAACATCATTATGAACTCACACAAGAAATACATGCTCTTAAAAGTATTCTAAGGTATTTATGATGGTCTCACCCTCATTTGGAGGTATCTTAGTATCAAATATATCTTAGAGAATACCTTATCACCTCTCATATGATTGATGAGATCATCGATGTATAGAAGGGTATACTGATTCTTGACCATCATCTCGTTCAATCTCTGATAATCCACCCATAATCACAAATACCCATCATTATTCTTGAAAAAAGGAACTGAAGAACCCCATGGAGACTTAATAGGACATATAAAACCTTTAGTTTCCAAATATCCCAACTAAACTTTAAATTCCCATAGATCTACTCATGCCATCCTATAAGACAAAATATAAACTTGATCTACTCCCAACACTAACTCGATCATGAACTTGATCTCCCACTCAAGTGGTAAGCCAAAAAACTTGTTAGAAAAAACATCCTTAAAATGTTCTAACATTAGAGGAAAATTATCACAACCAAAAAGTTTTCTTATTTCCACAGTTTTTAAAACCATGGATATAGGTAGGATATAACCACAACTTTACTAAAACCTTGGCTATAGGTAGGATATAACCACAATTTTACTAAAATTATGGCCATAGGCAGGGTCTATAGACATGGTTTTCAAAACCATATCTATAGACCATTTTTTCAAGGGATATAGCCATGGTTTTAGTAAAACCATGGCTATAGCCCACACCTATAGCCATGGTTTTCAAAACCATGGATATTGGTCTCTCACCCTTGCACGGGAGAAAACTTTTCCCACATAAAAAAGAGTGAGAGGCTCTATTGACATGGTTTTTAGGCTACCACCACAATTTTTAATAATATATATAACATTATATATATATATATACCCAAATCTCTTCGTGGTTTAGTGGTTAGGTGTCTGAATCCTATAGGTGAGGTACAGAGATTGAATCTAGAAGATGACATATTATTTTTGGGCTATAACCATGGTTTTTAACCATGGAAATAACACCTATGGCCACATTTTAAACCATGTCCATAGGTCAACTACCATGGTGGACAATGATGAGAGCTATTTTCATGGTTTAAACCATGATAAAAGGTTAAAACCTATTGCGACGGCCATATCGGCCACAGTTTTGGGCCCTATTGCCAAAATTTTCAACCATGTCAATTTCCTAATTTTTTAGTTTTTTATCTTGATAAATTCATCTATCATCCATAACAAGGATTTCTAAATAATATGTGAGACAATCCAATTTTCTTTAAATTGGTCCCGTATGACCAGACTAAATATCTCACTCACCCTGGTGAAAATAGATTCATCCTTTTAGAGATAGAAAGGAAACTCTCCTTATATAATAGTCGATATGATCATAGTATAGAAATAGAAAATCCATACTAATAATCAAAATAAAACATATCATTTCCAACACAAAGGGTTCCTAAAAGAAATGGTAACAACCAATTTATAGAGAACATGCCTTACAATATTTGATATTCTATAACCGCACTCTCAATGGTGTATTGATGGTAAAGTCACCATCCAATATTTCTATAACCAAGCCCAAACCATTTTAAAAAAGACCCTAAAAAGAAATGTGATTCTTCTGTATCAAAAAAAATTTCATAAAGAGTAGATGATATAAGAATCGTACCACTGACAGTAGAAGGTCCTACACCCACACTAGCTGGAGTTGACTATATAGTATACAGCTAACTTGCCCCTCTACCTTGGGCTCCATTCTAACTCCCCTTTGATATTCCTCTTCTTGGTACTGCCACTCCAACCATGGGGTGCCACATTCCCTACCTCGACCTAAACATCCTATGGAGATCTAACTACCTATCTGCTGAGGTGTAGCTAAATCCTCCCTAGAATATGGTACCTATCCCGATACCCTATAACTTCTTTAATAGTGAATAACACTACAAAACCTCTACAAGTTACCCAACCTACCGTAATAATGAAACTACAAAGTAGGGTATGGACATTGAGGATGCCTATGGCCAAGCTTACCACACTGATAACACTATAATGGAACACAATCATGATATGGCTTCCTAATAACCTAGATACTCCTCCCACCATTTACTTAGTGGTAACTATAATAGATGTTATTATTTCTATTAGAAGAAGTGATCCCCATTCTCCCTACTGAAACAACCTATCTACTTCATGGGGCCTCTCTCAGATTCCCTTTTGTGATGGGTTCTTGATTCATCACATTTGAAAAGAAACACAAGAGAAATATGTTCACCTGTGACATGATCTTATATTGAATCCCATCCTAAAAATGTCTCATCTTGGATATCTCATAAGTAGCTAAATATGGTAAAAAGCGCAACAAGTTGGCGAAACATCCAACGTAGTTAATCAATGACATTCCCTCCCATTTTAGGTGTATGAAATCGAAATCCTTATCACCCCTCAATGTATTTGGATAGAAGTGTCTCAAGAACTTCTACTCAATGTAATTATAGGATAAACCCTCTTTTTACCCATATTTCTATAGAATATCTCACCAACACTTGGAAGGTCCATGAAGCAAGTATGAAGCAAGCTTCACTCTTCTATCAGTAGGTGTCTCTAGGTGCTTAAAGATCATATGTACCAAATAGATCTAGAACTTGGATGCCTGGGGGACTCTCTCCTCAGTGAATGCAGGTGGATTATATAGATGAAACTCTCTAGTTATCTTAGAAGTTGAAGGAATGGTGTGAAAATTATCCCTTTACATGGATTGTATAACCCTCAGGAAGCTACTACAAAGATGAATATCCATATGATCCTCAAGATCTACAAGAAGATTTGACTTAGTTGTGTTAAGAGCATGCTTATTTCCACTCTCCTAATTATCAATTTGAATATGATGAGGGTACATTTTTTCTACAAGAAAAACCCACTCCTTAGAACACTGTATAACAACAAGGTCAACCTTAGTAGGAGACAATAACAGAGAACCACTGGCTCATGGTCACTCTAAACCTGGATTATAAGTGTTTTATAATGAAATAAAATTTCTTCCATTTCATTTATCATATATAAAAGGAATATCAATTCATATATCATATAGGAAATTCTATATCACATGTAATAAATATATCCCTATCATGAACAATTCTTGTTAAAATATATCCCAATGTGCCTATAATGATGCATGCATAGTCATATCACACCATACTAGGCCATGGGTATCACTCTCAATAAACAATAACATCACACAACATGTAAACCACCCTAGGTGAAATAACATTAGTCATAACAATCAAACATCATGAACAATAATCCCATCCCCAAACACTCATTTTTTCCATCGTATATAGGTTAAATACTCCCATGAACAAGCTTATAACCAAGTTCCGACACATCCTAGTCTCCTTTATACCTTTTCAGAATACAAATACAAAATAAAAGAAAAACCTGATCCTCTAATACCACTTTATAACATCCCCTGACTTGGCACTATCTCACGTAGCCAAATTAGGTTGATTATTATACCTTAAGTGTGCCTAACCATATGAAAGAGGCTGCTGACTAGTAGTGTGATTATAGAAAATATAGTTAAGAGATATACCCCCTGATATAGAGATAAAATATAGTGGAAATAAATAATAATAATAAATATTAGAGTAACATAAATAGGGGAAACAATACAATATACAACTGGGAAGTAAAAGGAGGAACCAATAAACCAAATAATAGTGAACCATGCAATGATTGGATGAAATGTATCTAGATTTCAAACTAAAGTAATATAGATAAAATACCATGATGACATAAACAAATAAAATCCACATCCCAAAACCCCATGTTGGTCCCACCTCTATGCTCCAACCCATCATACAAGAAGCAATAAACTACAAGATCCCTTCCCCCTATCAAAACTACATCCATATAATCTTCTTGGGTACTAAATGGTGGCTCTAATAGTGTGTGAGTAAAAATACCTAGGTCAACACCATTGTGTATAAAAAAACTAGTCTGATAATAAATCCATGAAATAAAGAGATAAAAAGGTGTATTAATTAATCAATTAATATAATTAAACAAAAAACCCACTTTGGCACCATGACAGAATATCTCTAAGAATGTAGAAAAACCCTGAAAACCATAAGCAAAAGTCTATGGTATAATCCGATAACCAGGAAAATCCCTCTATATAAGCATTTCGGCATGACCAGGCCAAGCCCTCTATATAATCATTTCAGCATAAGCAAGCCAAGCCCTCTATATAATCATTTCATCATCCGATCCAATACCTCTAAATAATCATTACAAAATGAAATTGGGAAAATCCCACTATATAATCATTACAACATGAAACTGGTCCAAGCCCACTATATAATAATCACATCATGAATCATAACAGATGTCATAACAACAAAGATATCATAATATCATATCATAATCCTTAATGGTTAATTATAAAAATTACCATTTTACCTTCAATTACACGTTCATTTTTATATCATTTTTTCACTAGTAATTTTAATAAATAATAATGCATTACCAAGGTGATTCTATATAAAGAAATAAACTGAGGTATTATTTAATGCTAAACACACATTAATCCATTTTCCAAATTCATTATTATTCAAGGATTCTCTTCCCCAATGGGTAGCCATAAGCTAGGTTGTAACAGTATTGGATCCAAAGGTATCCAAAGAATAATCCAAAACTAGATTTATCATCATCCATTTATCAATTAATTAATATGAACATTATGTCAGAAAAATAATAATATTTCACATAATTAACAATTAAACAAACCACAGGGTTAGGTTTTAGACCACCTACCTTTAACCGAAAATCAAGATAATGCTTCCAATCGATAACAACAACAAGAATGAAGACAAAAAATATTGAAAGAAAAACCAGATCACAAAGGATCAAGATCAAAACCTATTTCTAGGGTGGTCAAAATATTACATCATGAAAATGAGAAACAAGAAAATAGAAGGTAAAATCAAAGCGAAACAACTCACCATAGATTGATTTCTTGATCAGGACATCCAGAAGGGATGAAGGCACTCCAAAATCACCTGGAAATCACCTAGGGCTTGAGATAGGAGAGGATACACATGGATGGAATAAAATTACATGTTCATTGTGGAATTAAAAATGCTTATACCAATAAATAAATAGCGTTTAATTATTTATTTATGAGTTCTTTCAAAAAATGCATTGCCTCAAGTTAAAATAGTCATACTCAAACATTAGACAATGTGAACCATTTTCACGACATATATTCATTTCACATCATGAACCCATTTCATAGAATCTTCCAAGTAATAGTTAAACATCATGTAATATTTACCCAGTGTATAAATTCCTATAGACAACTTTATGCTCAGATTCTACAAAAAAGAGCTTGAACCACCTTCGAATCCCTCTAATCTTATGGAAAACCCTTGTAATCACCTTTAACACATTTATACCTAGACTCCATTAATTCAAAAAAACATATATCCTCAAACTTCAGGTCATATTACTCATTAAAATATCTCATTCCTTAAATGAGACTCAACCACCAAGGTTCAAATATGAATAAAATCCAAACAAAAGAAGTTAAAAAAAGCTTAAAGAGGGATGTACCTGAATAAAGATGGGATCTTACATTTTTTGCCTCAAATTTTTCTCTTTGACACATATTTTGTCCTGTACACCAAATTTATTATAAGTGGTGTATATTCTACCTAATTGAGATGTTATATCATGAAATAATATTTATTCATGGTAATTTAAGTTTGATTTAGATCTCTCTCTCTCTTTCAAGAGGGTTTTGGTTAAATCCTCCTAAAATTATAAGGGGGTTTTGTGACTTAAATCTTCTTTGGGTCATAATCACTTATATTTGACTATTAACTTTGAATATTGATCTATTATAACTTATTATGATGTTATTAGGTATTTTAACCTTCTCTTATGGGGAAATTATGTTTCAAACCAAATTCTTCTTGATGATTCAATTTTTTTTGTGAAAATGAATTTTTGTTAAGAATAATTATCATTTACTTTAATATATTTTTCTTTCATTTTCATGTTTTTATGTCTTTATAATGTTATATTTTCTATATTGGGTACTCAAATTGTTTTTATATTTAATGATTCTTATACCACCCTCTATTAATTTAAAAATAGAAGGTTTATTTATCCTTATAATGATGTGGGTTTTCCAATAATGTCATTTCAAAATATTCAAAAGGTTTTCCATTACTTAAAAATAAATTGTTTTATATTACACTCCACATTATTTTAAAACCATTATATATTTTCATGGATATTTTATTTAGGACTATTTATAATAATCTTTTAAAAAGTATTCTCATTCCCTTCATAATTTTTTTGAATGTAATTTTTACTTCAACGTTTTAAGCGTTTTTTGAAGACTTTTGTATTTTCACTTCTATTTACCCTCCAAGGTTTATCTTTCATGAAGTGATGTTTTTATCACCCTCTATATGTTATTATGATATGATTAATTTTTGAAAAATTATATTTTTTGCATCCTTTGATTTCTTAAGTTCATGTTATGTAATGTTTTTGAATGGTTTAAGAAACCCGTTTTTTTACTTGGGTAATTTATGATATGATGAATTTTTGTTTTAATGTGGAACTCATATGTATGAATGATAATAAGTGGGGTCCTATAAAACCCTAAAATTCATTGGTAAAGGTTTCATATCACATGAGATGATAAAATGACGCGTGAATGAGATGTAAGAATCTTTTTTCACATGTTTATTGTGTGAATGAGATGCATAAATTTTTGTTCACATGTTTGTTGTGTGAATTATATATGACAAGCCTTGTTCACAAGTTTTTGTGTGAATGTGATGTTGGAATATTTGTTCACAAGATGATGGCCCGTAATCATATCTAAAATGGGTATTTAGGGTATGCATTAATGGGGAGTTTGATTTTATAGTTTATGGGCCATCATCTATGAACAAATATTTCATGATTTGTTATATAATTGATGTTGACCCTCCATTTGGTTAACCATGGAGGATTTAATACTCCACCCATCATCTTTTTCAAAACACATCTTCACAACAGAAAAATTATCCCAACGACAACCTGGAGAATCCTACTGAGTATATAATAGGCATCCCTATCACCCACAATATTTACTCGGGTACCATAGGTATTATGTCTCATTCACCAAATATTTAATCGTGTATAATATACTGTTTTATATATCTATATTATATTCTCAGTTGATATCATACCCAATGTATTATTTTGGATGTGCACATATCATGGAAATATATATTATGGGATAGAGGTGGAGGTTCTCTTATAAGGTTGTGTATATTGATCAATAGAGTGGGTTTCTTCTTGGAGTCTAGTGATGAAAAAGTAGGTTCTTATAAATGGTTGAGACCATCCTCTTTATATTGCGGTATATTGGACCATCCCATAATCAGTGGTCTGATGTTGTGAAATTGGATGAGGTTGGTGTTGTATATTGATTTCTCATTTATAGCTTTCCTGACTGAGTAATGAAAACAAAATTGTATTAATATTAGATTTTGTGTGTGAATATTTTAGATATCATGATAAGAATAAGAGTCTCATAGATATTTATGTTGAGGTTTCGGAAGAAGTCCTTCAGTTATATTGTGCAGCAAGATAGAAATAATGGGGCTCATGATTTATAGAAATAATGATGGCAGAGGGGATGAATTGAATTTTAGAAGGAATGTGACCTTGAATCTATTTTGATTCCATAATGTAATATAGTAAGAGATCATTGTTCAAGTGTAAAATGTATAGTTATCTCACTTACAATAGCCACATGTATTAAATAACCAAAATGGTTACAATATTATAAAGAGTCATAGTTATTTTAGAAAAATTTAATGAGTTTATGATAACATGAATAAGTATATCTTAGTTTTTACCCTCCTAATAGAATAGTATGTGATTATTTTAATGATATACTCACACTAACCTTTTTGGTCATAGTAAATGGATTTATCTAGCAGGTGCCAAAGTAACAATGGATGTGATGGAAAAGTGGTGGTTTTCTAAATTAGAAACTGAATGAAATGTTAGATAAAATGTGAACTCATGTGGTTATTTATAACCAACTATTTGGAGTCATGATTTACCAGATGAACCACGATGATTTTTCTAAGTCATTATATATGTGAGAAACAAATACCTATGGAAGATCAAGTAATAATATTATATGTAAGTATATTAAACAAACAATATGTCAAGGATGTGGAAATAAAAACCTAGGAAAAAGTTTCAAAGAAACAAAATGATGTTATAGATGTGGTCATGATTTTCATAAAGAAAGAACCTTCCCTAAAAAAAATGAAGTGTTCCATTGACTCTAGGAAAGAGAAATAAGTTCTTTTCGAGTTATCAATATAATGTTATTAATGTGGGGAGTATGGTTATTATGAAAATATATGTCCAAACCTGAATTTTTAGTAATGGGATTTGTAGGAACCTAAAATTATATGGTTATAAATACCTAATGTTATTCCAATTGAAGATCAGGAAACTAAAAATGACATATGAAAGGTATGGATTATTTCTTGTCTCATGTTTTGAAATTAAAGAAACTTGGGACTTGATTCATGATTTTGTTTGTAAGAAATTATTATTAAGGAATAAGTAATACAAAATTTTTTATAGATAATGAAGAATGATGAGTGATTAAGAAGTCTATATTTTATAAATTCAAGAGTTATGATAGATCTATAGATGATGAAATGATTAAAAGTATTAATGCTCATTTATTTATGGGATTACATTGAAAGACATTACTCAAGTATGTGTAACCCTAATGTTTGTTATATAAAAATGATATTTAAGCAATAAATATCTTTTGTTTTGTGGAAATAATTATAATAAATAATTATGGTTTATATGATCTTTGATTTTGAGGTAATTATGTTTTATGACATTTTGAGATGAAAAATGAAAGGCATGAGATAAACTTGAGGTTAAATTATGTTATGGTTATTTTTGAATATTTTAGCACATTATGGGATTTTTTTATGAATTATATAGTTTTAGGAAAAGTAAAACTCACCATAAGGGTGAAAACCTGTCATGTTAGAAAAGGCTATGGGAATCCATCCCACAACCAAATTATGACAAGGCTTTATCACCTACCATTGGTCAATGTGAAATATATTGTTAGTATGAATTAATTTTGTATTTAAAATATTTTATAGATCAAGAATAAGTTGATTTTGGGAACATTGGTTTTATTAAATGGATATCCTTAGTATATAAAAATGATTTGGTGATTAAGTTATTAATATTAATTTGGAAGACTTTCTCTCTTTTGGGAACACTATAAGACTATGGAAAATAAAATACTATGGGAGTTTATTTGTGGGGTAATTTTTGAATTTTATTTTGGAAGAAGGTCAGTGCAAGGGCTGAATGAGATTCTAGAAGAATACTACAAGTGGAGTGGGAAAGTGGTGAACAAAGATAAAAGTCTTTTCTTCACATCCAGGAGGATCTAGATGAGGAGGGAGAGGGAATTGGGTGAAATATTGAACATGGGCAGAGGGTCCTTTCGCATGGAGTACCTCGGGGCTCCGGTTGGTCCTTTGGCCCTCAGGGTGCATCATTTTGACAAGCTCATAAGCAGAATTACGAGGCACATCTATATCTGGAAAAACAGATTTCTGTCCTTTGAAGGTCAAATAACTCTTGTTAACAATGTCTTAGTTTCCATTACCATGCTCATTCTTTCCACCCTGAAGGTCCCGAAGAGTGTGATTACTAACTTGGAGAGGATTATGGTGTTCTTTATTTGGGATGGGAAGATGGAAGGAAAACATCATTGGGCTTCAGGGAAACGGCTAGCAAGACCTTTATCCGAATGGGGAATTAATTTGAGGAGTGTCTCCGTAACCATGCAAGGGCTTCATGCTAAGCTGGCGTGGGAGGATTTGGAAGGTCGATCTCTTTAGGGCAGAACAATGTAGGATATTTATGGAAAAAATATGAATAATCAGAGAATTCATTCTACAAGGATATGGAAACTGATTTCTCTATACCTGGAGACCTTGTATCATCACTCTCGTTGGCTTGTGGGAAGAGGGAATATTAACTTCTGGCAGCAGGATTGGGGGGTGGGCAAGCTGTGGTTCCCGGGATGTCCCACTCCAGATTTTTCCTTTTTTGAGGCAAGCTGCCATCCCAGGTTTTTACAGGCTATTCCTGATGAGAGTCATCTCGACATTTTCAGCAACATAGTCATGAGTGAGGATCATGACAGAATTATTTTCACTACTTCTACGTCGGGTGTTTTCTCCACCAAGGATTTTAATCGTGCAACAAGGGATATGTCAAATGAAGATCTTTGGGGGGAGACTCTATGGTGCAAGGAGGTTCCCTCCAAATATAATTTTCTAATGTGGCATGTGAGGAATAAAGCCCTGCCTACGGATGATAATCTGCAACGTATGGGAGTAAAGATGGCTTCCAGGTGTTGGTGTTGTAGGTCTTCCAAATCTGAATCAGTGGGACACCTCTTTTATGATAGTGAATGGGCCAGAGGGGTGTGGCAGGCATTTGGAACCTTCTTTGGTTGGGATGGGTATGATGGGGGGCATGATAACTTCCTAATTTCATGGTTTAGGGATGATGGTACACAGGGGGCTGAGAGGAAAGCAAGAGCGATCATTCTAATGGTGGGGTACTGGATAATATGGAAATCCAGGAATGAGTATCGCCACAAAAACATTGCAGGAACTCAGGTGAGTATGATCTTCAAAGTGAAAAATACTCTTCTGGATTTGATCAGGCTGAGCCCGGAGTTCCAATCTGCTCCATTTGTGAGCGCTGCTATGCTGAACCGGGGCAGCGACAACCAGACCAAGAGCTTGGGACAGGGTCGATGGGTTCGCTGGCGAGCTCCCAGCTAGGGGCTAAAGCTTAATGCAGATGGTTCTCTGCTTGCTGGAGAGATGTACGGGGGAGGCGTTGTCAAAGATCAGGAGGGGTTGGTTCTTGCGGCTTTCACGACATCTTATGGTAGAGGAGATGTGCTGCAGGTGGAGGCATTGGACTTGGTTACAGGACTAGAGGTATGCAAACAAAGGCAGATTATTCTGAATATGGTGGAGACAGACTCTATGATCTTGTACAAAGCGTTTCTTGGTGAAGGTAGTTTTCCTTGGAATATTGTTTATATTGTTAGGAGGTGCAAGTTGTTAATGGGGAACCAGATGGAGATCTCTCATACGTGGCGGGAAGGGAATATGGTGGCCGATTTTTTGGCGTCGATGGAACCCGCGAACCGAAGTATGATTTCTTTCTTTAACTTGGGATCTTTTCCTAATGAGGGGATGATATTTGTTACTAATGATGCTATGGGTATGCATTACTTTAGACCACCGTGAGCAATGTAGTTGGGGATTGTTTCAAATCAATAAAAAATTTATTTTCAGTCAGTCAATGTTAATATTTATCATGGAAGACTTGGTGATCAAATCCTTTTAAATATTGGATTTAAATATTTGTATGGATGAAAAATTTTAAGGACAATTTTTTATTGAATTATATTTGTTGAACATTGGGTATTGTTTGATGAATTTTTGAGATTAAGAGTAGTATTTATTTTTATAATGGGTTATCCTTTTTGGGAATAATCTAATCTTGTAATATCCATTTTGTTTTTTTGTTTATGTCTATATATAGGGTAAATATAATGTTCATCATCTGTGGATTATGTGATTCTCTAGAAGTTGGTTATAGAACATCAGTTCTAAGCAAGACATCATGAATACTCATTGTTTGGAGAAAAGATGAGTTTGTGGTAGATATTTAATAAATGGTGAAACTTTACAAGACAAATAAGTATTTTTATTATGTTCTTATTCTAATTAGTAAAAGAATTAATCAACTATTTGAATCTATATTTAAAAAATGTTTTCCCTTTAAATTTCCTTGTGTTAAATCAATGATCCTTTAACCCATATCATGTATATAGTTTTCTAGTTGTTGAATTTTTTCTAATCATGTTTCATATCACACTCCATCAGAACAAGAAAAATAGTTTATCTTCCATATTCATGATTTAAAACACAAAATCCTAGTATGTTATTTCTTGGGTGACCAATTTACTTATATTTATTTCTCTTAAAGTGATAATTTTATTGTCTCTTTCTTCAGTGTGGAATTTTCAATGATGTTTCTGAGCCCAATTTTAATATTGGGAGGATGCAATTTTCAAAAGGGGGGAATGATGTAACATCCAAGGTATTTATTGTACAATACCTTTTAATATATATTAAAATTTCTGAATTTAATAATAATTTTATTTTAAAGGGGACACTATGTATAATAGTGTACCATAAACAAAAAAATGAGTTTTTTCAAAATCTTACATTGCAGTCAGCACTGAGTTATACGAAAAAATAATAAAACAATAATATTATTATTTTAAATGGTAGTTAACACCTAGCCTCTGTATTGGAGAGAATGAAAATAATTAACTATATTATGATTTTACAATTTTTTTAAATGATTATACATTTATCCAATTAATTTTTGAGGCCTAAAATGACAATGATTCAAATTTTAGGCATAAAAAACTATAGTATTTTAAAAAGGTTATTTTACCACTTTTTGATGGAGAACCATTTTTAGAAATAGTTTATGTGACATTTATATGTTATAGATGAAAAAATAAATTTATTATTTATAAGATGAACATAAAAATTTACTTGTGGTATATTTTTTGATACAATTCATTTTTTACTAAATATTGAAAAATTCTGGATTTTAATTCAAATATGCTTTCTCATCTGATTTGTTTATATAGTTAGATTATAATTTTAATTGGGTTTAAAGTGTAATTGGATTATATATTTATTATTTATTCCAATTATGTTCATTTTATGTTATTTCACATTTTAATTTGACATAAAAACATGTCATTCTTTTGATAGTTTTTACTTCTTAAAAACCTGTTTTCAGGTTTTTACAACAAAAATTAATATTAAATTAATTTTTGCCAATTATGTGATTTGAATTTAGAAAATTGGATTATATATTTTTCTTCCAATGGAAAAAAATTATGTAAATAGGTATATTTTATTTTTGGACATTATGAATTGTAACATCAGTAATAATTTTTATTTACAATGGTTAAAAGATAAATCAGATAAATAAGGGTAAAAATAATATTATAATAAATTAAAAAATTCCTAAAACGTTTCATAATACTATTGAATGAGATATTTCCAACCATGAGTATTCTTCATACGAATTTTTGGAATTTGGGAGCCACTTGGGTGCGAAAATGAATTTTTTACAATATTTAATTTAAAGAAAATGGAAATTTAACATAAACATTTATCTTCTAATACGACAATCTAAATAAAGGGTTATATAATTGGTCGCTTTTACCATAAGTATTAATTGTATAGTTAACGATATATCTTACATCATGTTATTTTATTTTTAATTTTTAGACATTAAATAAATAATTTTATTTGTGACACAATGATGATGCAGTGATTACCATATTAATGACAGATTCAAATAAATGATATTATAAATGTTAAATTAAATTTAATTTGAAAATTTTCATAACATCCACTATTTTTTGGATTACATTAACTTTTGGGAGATTATTTAATTCCTTTTGTGTGAAAAATCATGTTTTTATGACTTTAACAAAAGAAAATTACTAAATAGTGATGAAGTTGAAAAAAAATGAGTTTTTCAAAAGTATACTATTTTATTAAATGATATAATTTTCCTAAAAATTTATAATTCAGACAAATAACTTATATAATGTTAAAAATGTTATTAATGATACACTTTTGGTTTGATTGTCATTTTATAGTAACTATATTAACCATATATTATGAAGATACCAGAAGACATAGAAAGAGTTAATGTTTTAAACTATGGGTTAAAACTAAACGATAAGGTTAATTTTGTGACCTAAACCTGTCTAAAACTTATTGGTTCTGAGTATTTAGATCCATTCTCATCTTATCCTTTAAGTTTATCGCATTTTAACTATTATAATTTGAAAATAATTTTATAATAAACTAATATTTCAAAATGGTCCTAAAGTGCCCCTCCTCCATTTTATTAAAGGCCAAAACCTCTGCCCACTTGCCCACACCTCTCATGCCCATTATATCATTCATATTTTTCTAAAATAATTTACAAAAATCCATAAATTCCTTTTATAGGCCCCACATTGGGCATAAATCCATCCTTCAGAGACCTTTTGTGAAAATCAAAATGAGATACTCAAAAAAGAGGCATTTGTTTTATCACCTCATTCAAAATTCTATTCTTATTCTACTTACTCATCTTATGTCATTTTCATAATAAAAAAATCAATTAAATACAATATCATATATGCGATTATATCTTATTATAATTATATTAAAACCTTATACCTCCTTTTATCCATCCTACTAATAACAATATCATCACGTGTGTGTACGTACGACTTACCATCACCACGCCGTGGTATAATTTTTTATTCAAAAAGACTTAATATGGATGGGTATAATGATGAGTATAACTGATTTAAACATTGAATTTAACATTATTATTATTCTTTAAAATTAATATACAATCCAAATCTATAATTTTTAACCATTAATAGAATAATGTCGTTACTCATGCGTACGTAAGGCCTACCGTCTCCACGATGTGATGCGAATCATTATACATGATATTCATTAAACCGAGATTATAGAAATGAATGGAATAAATATAAATTATAAAAATTATATTTATATTTACACTATTATTCTATGTTTTTTATTTACAACAAACCTTTATGCTTTCCATAAAGTGTAATATGATAATTTCATTTGAGGAAGTATGGACTACCTCCCACTCAAAGTGATATGACTTGTTCATACCATACATGGAACATAAAAAGGATTAATTTAATGAACATATGTAACATATGTAATATATAAATTATATTTTAATTATAATATACTTATTTATCATTTAGATTTCATTACTTTAATATGACAATGAAATGAAAGTTGTGGTCATGCATACATACAACCTACCGTCTCCATTAATAGTGCATTTCATATATTATATCCAAATATTAGACTCATAAAAATACATATATAGTGGATATATATGTTATTTAAATAATTTATAATATTCTAGAGTAGATGTAATTTTGACTACATGAAAAATTTACATCAAACAAGTTCATTTTCAACTCAATTACCGAATATCGACCAACGACCAATATGAACTTCAGAAATTATGTAATTTTTATAACATGGTAATAAGTTAAATAAAAGTAATAATAAAAATGAAAAATATTCTCAAGAAATTATATATTAACCTAAATTTATTATTCTAGAATATAATGAATGAACGAGACATGTCAGATTCAAGTTAAGGGATCTTCTTACCCCAATTTGCATTATTTGTATTAATCTTACACTTATTGATTAAATTGTGCTACGATTATGTGAGAAATAAAGTTTTATATCCTATATTTTATTTTTAATTTATATAAGTTTATATATATTTAATACACATAATCGATATATTTTATTAAAAAAACGATCTTTGTAAGGGATTTTCTAAACTAAATTTCCACTCATTCGGTTTTATGTATACTTCACTAATTATATTCTGTCAGGATTAAGTGTGAAATAATTGTTTGTTTATTTATGTGGTAATTTCCACTTCCCATTTTGTGGAAATAATTTTTCTACTCAAAATAACCCATTGATAAATTATTATGTCATTTATACAAAATTTGTAAGAAAAATCTTATCTCAATGTCCATTTTTTGAGTTAAATATCCAAGAATGCATGTGAATGGCCACTGATTGTTTTACAGTAAATATCCACATATATTGGGAGTATTTATATTTTTCATACATATTTATGTCATTGATTTATAATAAATCTGAGGATATGATCTTTTAAATAGATTTCATCTCAATTTACATTCTATTGATACTTAATTATTGTTATGCACCAATTCAAACTTATATGGTGTATATATTCCCTTCGACATATTATATCCTAAATCTCTTTATAATCATGACATTATATGTTTTATTTAATTATATTCTTTAATTATATTTATTCAAGTATTTTCTCAAGTGGTAAGGTACTCTAACTAAAACATCATTTTAAATGTTTTAGTGATTTAATATTCTAAATCCTTCTATTTCATGTCCATGATTCCAAAATTATTTTAAGTTCTAATTTATATTGACATGAATGTTTTAATGTGTAAATTCATTTCAAATGTTTTAATGAGTTTTGGTACACTATGAATCAAAAATCATATTTTAAAATTTATTAATTGTGTTTCACTAGGGGATTGATTATTTCAAAAACTATAAATTTTTTATATATACATCATGAATGTAATTTAAGGATTTTATGACGCTATTATGTATTTTTTTAATTTAAAAGTTTAATATTTTATTTTATAATATTTTTTTTTCATTTATTAGTGAACTTATCATAAATATGAAATGTTATTTCAAAGTAGAAATACTATTTTTCCTTTGTTCTTGGATTATGTGTTATGATTATGTTATGGTTTATGGGAATTTCTTACATATACAGGTGGTTCCATGATAAACCAAGGGTGGGTGAGACCATGATAGCTCTCCTATGAATTAGGTTAGGTGAAGGAGGTAAACTTCAACTTTTCACCATAGATATTTGGGTAATATACTATGATTGGTATTCCAAATGTAACCATGAAGGTTACTCACTATGTGGCTATAAAAGATATAATGTAAGTATGTTATGGAATCCACATGTTACTATTATGATTTATGATTTATATGAGTTATTCCAAAATCTTATGATTTCATGAGGTATGTAAAATATATTATTTTTTATGATTAAAAAGTATTATTTCATTGATTTTATATATTCATGGTCTGATGTTTTTCCCTTATTTTATATCCCTTAATTAGGTCATTATTCTCATACCATGTATTTAAAAAAAAATCATAGGGTATAAGGAAGGGTAAGGGAAAGGAATAATTCAAGAATATTTTTATCAATAATTTTTTTTGTTTTTTATTGATATTTATTATTGTTAAAAAAATTAGTTAGTGTATAATTTTATAATTTGTAATATTTTGTGATGTAATGTAATAGTTATGGCCTAATTTTCTGAAAATCTAAAACTAAAAAGATCTTAAATGAGAATGAATGTAAATTATTGATCAAAAATCAATATTATGTAATGTTTAATATTTCATTAATGAATAATGCAAGAAAAGATTTTTCCCTTATGTTATTTAAGAGAATTTGATATCTCAATCCCTTTGACAAAAATGATATTGCCTAAATAAATCCATGGACATGGTTTTATATAGGCAAGTTAGACTTCAAAAAAATCAAAGAAATGGACATCGAGCATATAGGTTGATGGCACCAGCATGAAACCTTCTTGATTGGATATATCTCTTGAAATGGATTATATTACACAGTAGAATCCATCTAAGATATTATATCACTGTGGCATTAAATTCTTTTTCTATGGGTGTCTTGTTGTGTTTCTATATGAAAACCCTAGACTTTATATATATTCACCTAATTTCTCTGATAAAGAGGCATAGAGGGTCACAAACTAAGTGTATCCTGAATCTTAGATAAATAATTTATTATTATTTATTATTTATTATTTAATGAGTTTAATTAATATTATTTCTATATGTGGTTTAATAATTATACATGTTTATTAGATCACATAAATTTCATCACCAGTTATTCAAGATAATATTATGTGAGAATAATATTTCTGAAATATTTATTTTTTATTTAGTGAATATAATATTTATTTATTTTTTGGTGAATAATGTAGTAATATTTAGTTATTAAATAAATAGTCATTATTTAAGGCCTGATTAATATTTTATGAGAATGGTGGATAGATTTTAATGGTCTGGTGAGTAATAATATATATTGATTATTATTTGAATAAATAATATTTAATTTAATTCAGGAGTTGAGAAAATTTCAAGAAATAATAATAATATTATTTTTATAGACATTTGGTTTTGTATGTATTAGGTGAATAATAAAGAAAACACGTGGAATTATTTATTTCTAACCCTTGAGGTATAAAAACCAGATAATATTATTTTTCAAGAGGGTCAATTCATTTTTTAGTGTTTTTCACAATGAAAACCTGAGAGAATCCTCTCAAGAAAATAAGAGATCCCTCTCTAATAAAGATCCCAATAATAGAGAGTGACCTTCCTTCACCTTCCACTCTCAATTCTAGAGAGATTAAGGAGAATCCAATGGAAATGATTCTTTGGGTGAGAAATATGAATGATGCAAGAGATAGGATCTATCCTACTAAAACCCGGAGATTCCTATGCTTATGTTTCGATAATTTTGGAACACATGTGGATCTCCATTATAGAGAATATAATATTTACTTCTACTAAGCATAGATGGTACGACATAGATCAGTTTTCAAATCCATCAATGAAGAAATATTTCCATGTAAGGTAATTCTTCAATTTCTAAAATTAGTTATAAATAATATGTGATGATATTGTGCTTTCATTCTAGAATTTATCCATTTTCTATATTCTTTGATTCAATTCCATTGATCATAGTATTTATCATCATGCAAATCTAAAATTAATCATCGATCATGACAAAAATAAAATTTGGGCGTGACCCAGATGATGCTTCTACTACACCCAAAACCTAAAAAAATCATGGCATGAGGATATTCCATGATAAAAAGGATCCTACAAACAACTACAAGTGGATAAGTATTAGGGTATATATAATAATATTTCACTATCAAAACATATATCAAAAAAATTAGTTATTTTCTCAATCTTTCTGAAGGGTCTAAAACAAACCAATGGAAAAATTGAGGTTATTATTTATGCTATTTTATGAATGATATTGTATACCATAAAAAAACTAGCACCCCCAAAGATTTATTTTTAAATATAATACCATTTTCATTTAAAATATTTATTAATAATTTTTTTATTTATATTTTTCTAGTTTTACCAAGACTGTTGATAGTCCTCATATTTAAAATAGGAAATATATATTTTTTATAACAACTAGTGAGCATAATTAGTGGACTAATGTATACAGAAATCATGAAGATGATACTTACTACTTCTTATTTAGTTTATTTTATCATCATTTTATGCTCAGTATGATTCAAAGTTTATGTTTTTAGATTAAAATTGATATTTTATTTCAAAAAAATATATCAAATACTCAAAAACTAAGATTTTTTTTGGATTGTTCTAATACTTTAAGAAAATGATCCATAAGTCATTTTTTATGTGTAGGAATCAGCCTCACCTCAATCTGATACACAGTGTTCCAAGTATGACTCAAAGTATTTGTTATCAGTTTTAAATTGAAATTTTAGTTCAAAACATGTGTAAATCACTAAAAACTAATGAAAACTAATTGTATTGTCTTAATACTTTAGGAAAACAATTCATACATCATTTATGATATGTAATAATTAGTCTCACATCAAAATGACACATTATGTGAATGGTATGACTCAAAGTGTGTGCTTTCAGTTTAAAATAAAATTTTAGTAAAAAAGACAAGGGATACACTCAAAACCAAGAAAACACTTTTGAATTATTTTGAAACTTTAGGATAACGATCCATAAGTCATTTGTGACGTGTATAAATCAGTCACTCCTTAATCTAAATCATGGTGTGACTGGTCTCAATGTGTGTCTTTCTATTTAAAATTTAAATTTTAGTAAAAATACAAGTGACATACTCAAAATAAATAAAACACATTCAATTGTTTTGATACTTTAAAAAAATGATCCATTAGTAATTTTTGATGTGTAGGAATCAACCATACCTCAATCAGATATATAATGTGATCGGTATGACTCTAAGTGTATCTTTTTATTTAAAATTGACATCTTAGTAAAAAAGAAAAGTAACATACTCAAAAACCTAGAGAATGAATTCTTATTTTCTTGATACATTAGTACAATGATCAATAAGTCATTTGTGTCATGTAAGAATTATATTCACCTCAATTAAATATATTGTGTGCCCAATATGACTCAAATTCTGTGGTTTTAGTTTAAAATTGACATTTTATTATTGTATTGTTCCATATTTATGTTTAATTTATTTATTTATAGTATTACTAACATAAGAATTATTTTATTATACAGGTGGATTCTTTTGATTTCTTTGGGGTGGTTTGTTCAAATATGCTCATGCTCGTGAGACATTGGACTTTATGGATACAACTTAGATAATTAAAATAGGGAAATGAGTTAAGAATGTGTATAGAAATCATGAAAAGCTGAATTATTACTACTTATTTAGTTAATTTAATCATCATTTTATCTAATATTTTTAAGTTAATTTCCTTATCATTTTAATCTAATAATTATTTAGTTTTTTCATAGATATTTCCTGAAGCCATATTTTTCATTCAACTATATGTATCAAGTTGTAAAAGAGAGTACATGTTCCTCTTAGATGGAAGGTGAAACCCAATGTCACATGAAATGTGAAGTAAATCATAAGGATGAATCTATAAATGGATTCTGCAATAGTTTATTGCAAATTATGACTTCCCAAAAAAATTCATGAAAATTTTCTTCAACGGTGTAGGAATCTGACACAGCTTAATCATCTGCACCTTAATATGATACATAATGTGCTCGGTATGACTTGAATTATATGTTTTTATTTTATAATTTATATGTTCATTCAAAACACACATCACATACTCAAAACTGAATAAACACATCAAGATTGTTTTGATACTTTATGAAAACAATTCAAATTTCATTTTGGATGTATAGGAATCATCCACACCTCAATCTGATGCACAGTGTGATCAGTATGAATCTAAGTGTGTCTTTTTATTTAAAATATACATTTTAGTAAAAAAGATGAGTGACATACTAAAAATAGAGAAAATGAATTCATATTGTTTTAATAAAAAAGTAAAATTATCTATAATTATTTTGTGACATTTATCAATTATCTGCACCTTAATCTGATACACGTTGTGCAGGTACGACTCAATGTGGCTGTTATTAGTCAAAAATTCACATTTTAGTTCAAAATGTGTGTCACTCAATGAAAATAAACCAAAAAACACTTGGATTTTCTTGATAATTTATTACAAATATTCATAAGTCATTTTTTATATTTAGAAATTATTTTTACATAAAACCTAACCACAATGTGACTTGAATGGCACAAATCATTTGTTTTCAGTTTAAAATGAAATTTTTGTAAAAAATTAAAGTGATATTCTCAAAAATGAGAAAATTAATTCATATTCTTTTGATACTTTAGAATAATGGTCCATATGTCATTTGTGACATAAAGGAATTAGTTTAACCTCAATCTGACATATGTTATGACTAGTATGACTCTAAGGGTATCTTTTTATTTAAAATTGACATTTTACTAAAAAAAGACAAATGTCATACTTCAAACCAAGAAAACTCATTCATGTTATTTTGATACATTAGGAAAAATATCCATGAGTCATTTGTGACCTGTAGGAATTATCCTCACATCAATATGATACACAGTGTTCCTAATATGAATTAAAGTGTCTATTATCAATTTAAAATTGTTATTTTAGTTTAAAACATGTGTTTCTCCTTGAAAATCGAGAAAACATACTCATATTGTGTTGATAATTTTAGAAAAAGTTTTTTAATTCAATTTTGATGTATATGAATCAGTCTCATGTCAACTTTAGTCGCTATGTGACCAGTGTGACTCAAAGTGTGTGTTTTCAATTTAAATTGACATAGTAAAAAATACAAGTGACATACTCAAAACTAATAAAATTCATTCAGATTGTTTTGATACATTAGTAAAATTATCCATAAGACATTTTTTACATGTAGGAATATATTGTACCTCAATATAATGCACATTGTGATCATTAGGACTCTATGTGTGTCTTTTTATTTAAAATATACATTTTAGTAAAAAAGAAAAGTGACAAAATCAAAACTAAGAAAATGAATTTATATTTTTTTTAAAATTTAGGTAAAATATACATAAGTCGTTTTTTATGTTTATAAGTTATCCTCTCCTCAATATGATACATGGTGTGCATGGTATGAATCAAAGTGTCCATTGTTAGTTTAAAATTAACATTTTAGTTCAAAACATGTGTCACTCCTGAAAAAGTGAGCAAATGCACTCAAATTTTCTTAATAATTTAGGAAAATAATTTACAAGTATTTTGGGACATTTAGGAATTTGTCTTAAATCAAAAAGGCCCATGATTTGAATAATATGGCTCAAAGTGTGTGTTTTGAGTTTAAAATGAAATTTTAATAAAAAAACACAAGTGACATAATCAAAACTGAGAAAATGAATTCGTATTATTTTAAAATTTTAGAAAAATTGTCCATAAGTCATTTGTGACATTTATGAATCATCCACACCTCAATCTAACACATGGTATGAGAAGTATGACTCTAAGTGTGTATTTTCATTTAAAATTGACATTTTAGTAAAGAAACAAGTTACATACTCAAAACCAAGGAAACACATTCAAATTGATTTTATACTTTAGGAAAATTATACATGGGTCATTTTTGATGTATAGGGATTAGTTGTACCTATACAAAGTGTGATCTATATGAAACAAAGTGTCCATTATCAGTTTAAAATTGGCATTTTATTACTGTATTATTTCATTTTCATGTTTAATTTATTTATTTATTGTATTATTAACATGATAATTATTTTCTTATATAGGTGGATTATTTTTTCTGAGTTGGGGTGGTTTATTTGGCAACTGATACCATGATCATGATTTTTGAGAGGGGGTAAGGTGCCAAAGATAATGAAACCATTGATGTTTTTGAATGTTTATGAGAAATTGTACCTTTTAATGTAATTTTACAAAATAATTTCTGAAATATCTATAATATTTTTTATATTTTTATGTAATATTTATTTTAATTAAATTATTGATTTTCAATATCATGTATTTGATTTTACCATTGCTGCATGTATTTTTTTCTTGTTTGTTTCTCTAGTGTGCTATAATGTTAATAGGACACTCTAGTAGTATGTCCTTTATCAGTGTTGGAAATAGAATTGATAAAGGCTCACCTTTATTAGTGATTTTTTATCACAGATAAAGGGGAAACTTTTGAAGGTGCTTAGGATAAAAATGTTTTTCTTGCACTGCTAAATGATTTTTCAAGTGTTTTATTTAGTATAATCTATAGTAGTGGCATTCTAACCATATAGGAATCACATAAAATGTATGTTCCTTCTGATAGTTTTCATTTTGGTTTTGGTTCTTAATTTAGAAGGGGTTTGGCTATTTATAGTGTTAGCAAAAATATATATGGTGTTTTTCTATATTTTTTTGGGTCACATTATACTCTACCAAATTGGATATGTGGGTCTTATTTTCATTGGATATATAAATCCTACATGTGTATGGTGTGTGTGGTACTTGACCTTGATATCAGTAGGTGGGTCTATGAGGCCAGATGACATGGTATTTAGTTGCTGGTAGGGAGGTGTATGAGTGACTGTGATGAAATTATTATTTTCTCTATTAGAAATATTTTCACAGTTATATATTTATTGAGAAGGGTATTTAATTATCTATAATATTATACCTAGAATTTCTACTTTAGAGCATCAAGTGGGTGGATATGTGGTGCCATCGATGAGGGTGCTGAATGAGTTTCCTGAGGGGAGAGGTGATCATGAGCCACATGAAAAGGTTCCAAGTAATTTAGGATGTCTAGATAGGATATATGGGATAGGGTATAGGTTTGATAAACAGATTAGGGTGATCCTAGTATGATTTATATAGAGCCTTGATCAGGGATCTTAGAGAGTTGAGCTATCCATGGCTTAGATAATGAGGAAATTTTAGTCACATAATCCTTCATTATTTTAGTGAGAGGGTGAACCCTGGGTAATGGATTTTAGATCATGTTAGTACATATGATCTTTGAACAAATTAAGACTTCACTGGGGAAGAGGTTGAAACTTGTGACATATATACTTTGGGTAATATTCAAAACATTACAGGGATGTGAAAGTACAGGTAGGTAGGCGTGAGGGGACAACATAGATAGACTTTTAGGTAAGGTTCATTGATAAAATTTTACCTAATATGTTTAAGGTGTACTAAGTCTATAAGTTTATGCACTTGATATAAAGTGTACATTGGTTATGGATTACGATTCAAGGTTCATGCATTTACTTTTATTTTCATTGATTTTGGAGGGAAATGTGATCACCAAGTTAAGTTGATTTGAGGATGGGTTTTCATGTTATATCAGGGTATGTGTAAATATCAATAGTTACAGATCATTTCCTAAGGAGGAAAACCATGTGGTGATAGTGGGGTGAAACTTAATGGATGGTAGTATACCTTTTTGATCAATGGTGTTAGGTGATATAAGTAGCAGAGCTCTGGTTATCTAGAAGCTGGGATATGAGCCAACCTACAATGGTAGAAAGAGTAAATCATAGATGTTTTCACCATAGAGTGGGTCATTGGGGTTGTGATACTAGTATGGTAAGATATGATATGTTTTAACCCAGTGTGATCTACTACCAAAGGAGTGTCGGAAAAGTGGCTAGATGGGACATTTAGTGTAATTTTTTTTGGATGAACTCATAACCATATGGGGTTCAAGGTCAGGTTGGAATTAGGCATCTGAGGTAGGACTCAGGGAAGTACCAGAATAAATTAATTGATACTTATCCACATGAGCATGCCATAATAGTGGAAATGATACCCACAAGTGGGGGAAGTGGCTGACAATGAGTGAGACTCTATATGGAGGGCATGTATCAGGTATCCAGGATTCAGGTCAGGTGCATGTGATTGAGTCAATATATTCTGATCTTTCTAGGGATCCTTTGATAGTAATAGGTATTTTGTTAACATATTTTTTTTTGAATAACATGTATTAATTTATGATGTACATATGTGATATGTGGAATAAATAAATTTTTATTGAGTTATGAACATGATATATAATTTATGATAACTATGCGATGATTGTGGTAATTAGGAATGATGTTCGATGATTGTGGGCATTGAGTATGATGCGAGATGATTGTGGGCATCGAGTCCGATGTGGGATGATTGTGGGAATCATGAATTATGTAGGATAAAAGTGGTAATTGTTATGATTTCTGATAATGATTGTTAATAACTAGTGGATACATTTGAATATCCAGTGCATGATAGATTTGGGATAATGTATGGTAATGATATCGTTATCATATCAGGTAGTTGGTTGTCAAAGACAAGGTAGGTGATTCCTATAATGGGGATTACCCATGGAATAAATAATCATATTTAATTTGGTTATCAGGGGTACTCAGGAAGATACATATGTGTTTCAAATCATCTAAGTGTTTTGGGAATGTGATGAGAAGAACATTTGAGTTTTGGTAAGGGTAGTTCAAAGTGTGGCATATGATAACACATGGATGATCTATCATATGGTTGGGAGGGTGTAACAGTCCAGGTATTTGAGAGAGGTAATTGGGGTTAGATATATATTAAAATGGGTTATTTAAACCCTATCAAGGTGTCAGTGGTGTTAATGTATAATGGGAATCAAGTTTTGGGCGTTGGCCCAGGATTTGGACTAGAATTCAATAACTGACAGAAACCATGTCTTATTGAAAGGGATTACAACATGGAAAGGGTCTGTGTCAAATTAAAAATTTTCAGTTTGGTTAATTAGTCACTTTTTGGTTGAGGAAATCATATTTTGATGCTTATCTATATCAAATTAAATTTTTGTTATGGGTTTAATGACATAATGTAATGGATAGGGGTTGAGCTATGACTATGGTAGTGTAAAAATAGATTTTAGGTTGGTTGAAAGATCCTAACATTTTCTAAAGATGTTTTGGGTTTTTTAAAAGTACTCTTCTTCCTTTTGTTGATCACTTTTTTTGGGTTTTACCTTGGGGTGTCTTTGGGTGAAAATTTGAGAAAAATGGAAGAAAGATGGAAGTGTACGGTTGTTGCACAATTTTCCCTAACCGTGCTCCCTGTCCCAGAAAACCATGAAAACATATATAGAGAGGGTTTTTAGGGATGGAGAATTGTTTTAAAAACCATGCACCCTATTAGGAGAAACCATGCACCCCCCAAGAAGACACACACGGTTAATGCACATGACATGGAAAATCGTGCGCATCTACCCAACAAACCATGTGGGGATTTTTAATTAACTTATGAATTAGTTTATAAACTCCCAGACCACCCATATTAACCCATAATCATCCCTAAATAAACCCTAAGATCTATTACATGATTTTTGAGGCTCTTTAATATATTCAAAGATTTTCTGGCCTCCATTATTGGCGATTCAGAGTTCAGATTGAAGATCTGCACCTTCCTCAGTAAGTGAATCTCATCCCGATTGGCTTCCCATCTATTTCATGTTATTCTACCATCTTTGAAAGTATATTTATCCAATGTTTATTCTAAATCTATATCTAGGTTTATTATAACTTTATTTGGTTGATCATGTATCTAGGTTTCAAATCTAGATCATGTTCTTTATTGTGTTCTTGATTAATCCGCTTCAAATTGGGGATTCTTCTGTTGGTGAGAATTGTCAAATAATTGAGGTTGGTGGTCTATAATTCAAATCCCAAAGTATTGATTTCAATTATGTATATGTGATTTGATAATTAATATTATATTATTACCTAATGATTTTATTAGAATGAGTAAAATGAAATGGTGAATTAATTAATTTAGGGATTGTGAATTGAATAATTAATAGTTGAAATTGTTTTGGGATGTTGATAATGCGAACTTAATAATTAATTGTTGAATTGATTATGGGGTTATTGAGATTGTTGAACTTTATTAATTAATTTTAGGATTAATTAATTTATATTTTGATATTATGAAATTTATTTATTTGAAATAATTAATTGTTGAATTAAGTATGCCGAGATTGAGATTATTCAACTGAATAATTAATTGTTGAATTAATTATTGATATATTGATATTGTTGAATTGGAATAATTAATTGCTTAATTAATTATTCGATTGTTTTGTGATTATGAAATTTATAGAGATGATTAATTAATTTTTGAATAAATTAATATACATGATGTGATTAATTGATTTTTGAATTAACTAATGTGATAATTATGTGTGGGAAATGGTCTGTGGAATCAAAATCACATAGTGTGATAATAGATTATGAATGGTAAAAGTTTCATTCACATATGATAATCATGTGTGGCATATGGTCTGCTGTATCAAAAGCTCATAGTGTAAATTGAAATGATTAATGGTAACAATGGAATTAATTTGTGATTTGAGACAATGAATGGAAATAGTGGAATTCAAATGTGATTTGAGATGAAGAATGTCAACAATGGTATTCTGAGATATGATATCCCCTAGGGATTGTTCAGACTCCAGTATGAGCCAAAGTATGTTTTGAGACTTTGGGTATCCTCGAGAACTCGAGTGTTATGTGGTTAAATAAAGATTAATTGAAGAAGTGCAAACTATTTAATTTACTTTATTTATTCTTTATAAAATTTCATACACTTGTATTGACTAGATATTGTTTTAGATGTTGGTGGTGGTGGTATATTGTTTTTTTCTCACACCCTACTCAGAATACCTAATTGGTTCCCAAATAAACTTTATGTATCTTGGATAGAATAAAAGAAAATTCCATCTGTTAGATGGATGACTTGGGATGGAGCATAGATGAGGGAACCAGATGTGGTTCGAGATCCTCTAGGGAGTTGTTAGTGTATTTAATTTTGGATTCTAATTTTGACACTTGGAATGCACTTTTTCATGACATATCTACTATTCAGTTTAGGTATTGTATGTCCAATTTTGGTCATCTTGTGATACTGGTATTATTCTGGTAATGGAGATATGTCATTTGGTTATTGCTTATTTATTTCTGTTGGGGTATTAGTCTGATAAAGAGGGTATAGTCTCCCCATTGTCTACATTAGACCCCCACTGCTAGTCGGAAGCCTCTAGCATATGGAGAGGCACACCTGATGTCACATGTTGGTCAAACATAGGGTACTGATGTTTGATACTTGGGCTGAGACATCACAAAGAAGTATCATAGGGGTTTTGTTTTGTTTTCTTTTGTCTTAATATTTCGGAAAGGTATAAAGGAGACTCGGAATAGTCACACCTTGGTTATGAGTGTGTGAATTAGAGTTAAAATCCCATGTATATGGGAAAACCCAAGTACCCAAGTTGGGATTTTTGTTATTGGTATTTGCGGTTACATTTGAGCATTATTTCACCATGGGCGACACACTTGTTGTGTGATGTGATAATTATTGTAGAGATTTTCTGAGATTTAACTCATGGATTAGAATGTCATGAGAGTTGAGTATGTATGCATCATTCTATGAACTCAGGACTATTTTGTGACATGAATCATTTTAGTCATGTATGGGGAAACAAGTTTTTAGTACGCTTTTGAACTTAATTTTTTTTACTTCCCTATGAAATTGAATTTAAAATTTTTCTTAATGGGAAATTGAGAATTTTAAAATTTTGAAGGATGTTAATAATGGGTTTATAAAGATAAAATTGAAAATGAGAATGATTTTACCCATTATTAACCATTACATAGGTGTAGGGTGGTTAAGGGTAGTGATAGCGCCTCATTTTTGACCATGTGGTGGGGTTTAGGGAAAAAGACATGTTGTGCCTTGTTGTGTGTCCCTCTTGAATAAATGTGATAAAGTGGTGTTATGTTTCCTGAGACATGTGTTTGGAGTTGTAGATATATTCCTCCATGTAAACACTTTTTGAGAGGATGGTAGGATGGTATGGATGAATATGATCTACCATCAATGAAACCTGAGGCACTGATAGTGTCAGGTGAGGAAGTAGGGGAGCATTTATGAGAGAACTTTTCTTGCTTCATGCATTTTATGGAAACATACCCAGAGAGGTTTGTGAATATAATGTCTAATATGATGAGGGATTTCTAGTTTCAGCACCCTATAACCTTGATAGGAGAGGGTGGACCTGAGGTAGATGAGTTCTGGATTGATTCTATCCAGAAGATACTTGACCATTTGGAGACTTCTGCTAAGAAGAGGGTTTTTTTGGATGCATACATGCTATGAGGATCAATGAAGTATTGGTGGTACATTCAAGCTCAGACTAGAAAAAATGATGGTATGTGATGGAAGGACTTCTTGGATATGTTCTTAGAGAACTTCTATCCAAAGATGTTGAGGTATGAGATAAAATATAAGTTCATGAGGTTGACTCAGGGGAGTATGTTCGTGATGGACTATGTTGGTCTCTTTATGGATTTGTAACACTTTTCTCTGGTATTGGAAAGAGATGAGATAGATACGGTGAGACAATTCCATGGTAAAATTAAAAGTGACATTAAGTCCCAAGTTAACCTATTTCGGTTAAAGAATTTTTTTGAGGTGGTGGATCAAGTTATCATAGATAAGGGGAACTTGAAGAAGGATTCCAATGTTGGGTAGGTTGTTCTAGATAGATGGTTTGGAGGTATAACTTATGAGAGTAGGAAGTGCAATTAAGACAATTTTATCCAGGGCATTGGGAAGAAGAGTACACATAGAGAGGGATAAGTTTCCCAGGATCTTACTCAAGTGAACTGTCACCAGTGTGGTAGGTTGGGACACTTCTAGAGGTAGTTTGTAATGACCCGAACATTTATAAATAAAATTATCATTCTTTTAATGTCTCATGGGTATAGAAAACATATGAAATCTTTTAATATTATTATTTTTTGGGTTTAAATTAATGTTAAGTATCATTACTACTGATAATAATGTCATTGAATAGTGATCATACAACTGATATAAATATAAGGTTTTAAAAAAATATACTTTAAACATAGAAAAAGGAGAGGATGGCCTCATCCAGTAGACTTGGGTCGTACGAAGCTCATTTGTCGGATCTTGGGAAGGAGGTAGCATAACTGGGCTTCTCTTTTGACCAAGCCCAAGCTGAGTTTCAGCATGTTAAGCTTGAACATAATCGCCTACGAGAGAAGTTCAAGTTAATAGAGATTACCACCCGGGCGATGTTATCCGAGCCACCCCAAGAGTCGGTCACCAATGCACACCTTACCCTTAGGTCTTATGTGGGTGTTATAAGGGGTTATGTAACAATCTATTAGTTACTTATTGTATAATACATTTTTATGAATAAAAGTCTTATTCCATCAATTCCTTTATGAGAATAGTCTTTCTTACAAGAATTATAAATTTGATAAATTGTGTTTTTGGGTAAAAATAGTAATTTTGGGAAAAATATATATTATTATATTAAAATAAGGTTTTATAGAAACAATTATTATAAATGATGATCATTTAAATTCTTTATATGTAAATGATTAGGTAATCAGTTTGATAAGAGTAATATTTTTTATATGATAAAACAGAAAGTTTGTTTTAAAATAATTTATTTTAAGGAATTAATGAATTTTTGAGTTAATTAATATTTTAATAAAATATTATTATAAAATTAATTTTATGAATAATATATGATTATATAATTTTTATGAAGTCAAATGTAATTTTTTATTAAGGTTTGAAAATTGTTTTTGTCAAAAGCCGTGAATTTTTCAATAAATGTGGATTTTCATTTTAAAAGTGAAAATTCACATATTTACGAAGTTATTTAGATAAAATGAATATTATTTTTGAAATCAGGATGTCAAAATTATCCAATGGTTATTTTTTCATAATTTTCCGAGACACTCAAATATTTGGGTAAAAATTAAATACCGTATAAATAAAATATGTGTTTTATGACATCATAATGACCCAGAAATGATTTAATAAATACAATAATGGGTATTCTAGGACCCATATATGTGTTTAAATTAAAATAAAGTTATTTTAGATTTGTTTTACTTATTTTATAAATCCTTAGTGAATCTTCTAAAATGTATAATATATTTTATGATTATAAAATGATTTCCTTGAGAGTGTGACTCACCTTAAAATAAGAAAGACTGATATTTAATTATGTTCGGCCATTGGAATTATAAAATAATTTCTACACTCCTATTTGTCAAAAACCATTGGAAAAACCATAGGAAGGTTTTTTGTTTTGAGTATTTAATTATATAGTTTCAAAACCTAAGTTTGTGAAATATTAAAGAATTTCCCTCTCATTTACTATATAAACCCACCCAATATCCCACTTATCTTCACTAAAAATACTTTTAGCACGTCCATAAATTGACCTAACCTATCTAGAATCCTCCCAAGGTTCCCTAAGCTCCCAATAATCCTCTCTCAAGCCTCTCCAAATCCTTTCAAATCACACATCCACGTAAGGGATTGCTTCCTTTCTCATTTTTGTCCAAGTTTCTTTATGTTGTCATACTCTATTATTTTCAATTAAAAATGGCGGGGTATGATTTATCACTCCCCATACTTCCATACTTATTTTTTAATGATTATATAACCCTTTATCTCTCATTAATGACTTCCATGTACACTCATTACCATGCCAAAATTCCTTAAGGGATTTCTCTCTTCTTATTTCTATCTGAGAATTTATTCTATATTATTCATCTAAATTCCATTTTTTATGTTGTTATATTATGTTCCATGAATCCATTAATGTATATTTCATATATAAATGATGATATACCCCTTTATATCTCATCAACCCAATTTATGACTCTCCAAATAACATCTTTATGCTGCCTAAAATGTTCTGTGATTTCCCAAGACAAAATCATCAGGTAGTGAATACCATGCCTATTTCTCTCTCAAGGTTATTAAACTTTATGAACATATACTTATTGAATGGAACTTACATGTATGTATTCTACATTCATTTATCATGTAAAAAATTATGATGTTGAATGAATCCATGTTATATGATCTATGTGGAACACTAAAGCATGAGATTAAAATTAATATGAAGGGTGTGCCCTGATTGTGATCCAATGCATTGAGTAATGTTTAGTATCATGATACATCATATTAGGATAGGGTTTTAACTTATTCCATTTAATACATTTATTCACCATGTTGGTATAGGAGTTTACCTTATTCCTTTATGTTAATGATGCAATGTTTTATGTTGTTTTCCCATTTCCATGTTATGATAATCATGCTATATCATGACTTTATGTTCATGTTTATCTTATGATCCATTGATATGTATATTTCCTAACATGTAATGTATTCTCATTTTATTCCTTTTTTACTCCCTTAATGGGATTTATAGATCACCCTTTTCTTATGCATGTCCTCAGGTTATCCCATGCAATGCTAAGTACAAGGGAATGTTGTGGTCATGTAAAAGAAGTTTTCAATAACGACATTGTATTTTATGTCTTAAGTTGTCATGTAATGTTCCTAAGACCCAAATAAACTAGACATATCAATCTTATAGGTTGTATTAAGTGAAGGTTTATATAATAAAACATTATTAAATATATAATAAAGAGTAAGGTTGTTATAGTTGGTATCAAAGGATATGTTTAGTTATTTTTGGGATTAGGATTATAAAACTCTAGTGAAAGACATATGGATAATATTGTGAATAATAAAATTATCCCTAAATTTTTGTTAGTATATATTAAGTGGTTTATCAAAAAAATACATCCTTGTCTGGATATGAACAAGTTGAGGTGGCTCTGACAAAGATGTATCTAGGGGTAAAACCCAAAAACACTACTTTGATCTAGACTCAAAAGAGAACTAGTGCATGACAATTGGCCTTACTGCACTCTTGTTTTGACACTTCCAGGGGATATGATTTATAAAAATCACAAGCTTAGTATTAACCATTATTAATAGAGAAAAAAATCCCATAAGAATATATTTTAGAAAATATATCATGGATAAATTATTTTGAATCCTATAAATTCATTAGTTAAGGATATAGATGTAATTTATAAGTTATCATTTTTTGTAGTTGGATTCCACTTTATGAGTTTTTAAAATACTTACACCTAATTGTTCTTTTATTCTAGCCAATGGATGGTAATAGGAGGAGTCGGTCTAAAAACTGATGCGAAGATCATGGTGATGACTGTTCTCATGATATTCTCTGTCTGATGGGTGCGAGAATCACAAAATTTTTCATGATACACACTCAATTAACTCAAGTTTTGAATAGAGCCATGGGTCAAGAGGAACTTCCACCCCCCCAAAGAAAGAACAAGTCACAATCGAGAGCTTTATGAGACAAATGCCTCCTACTTTGAATGAATCATCTAATCCCTCAATATCTGAATAATGGATCAACTTCATTGAGAATATATTCCATATCCTTCAATGTTCCGAACAAGATAAGGTTATAATGTATTCTTATTATATGTAGGGTGAAACTAATCACTGGTGAAATTTGATCAAAAATACTAAGCCTGAGGAATAGTCAAGGCGTGGGAATGGATGGATTTCTGGAAAATATTTTTTGATAAATGTTTTCCTCGCATCCTCCATCTTAAGATGGAAAGATATTTCCTTGCACTCAAGAAAAAGGATGATGAATCTGTTGGAGTGTATGAGGAAAAAATTACCATACTTGCATGATACACCTCTGGTTTTTTCAGGACCCTGGAATTCAAGGTTGACCAATTCTTTGGTGGGTTAAAACTGAGCCTATAGAAATCCCTGGAAATCCACGACATTGAAATCTATGTAGAGATTGTCTGATGTACCCTCAATGTCATGATGGAGATTAGAGAATCTTAGGGGTATCATGGGGATAATAAGTAGAAAGTGGAACTTAATTCTGGCGGTCCAATGGACAAAACAAATGGTGATAAGAAATTCCAGCATCCCACTTGCCAAATGTGCAGGACAAAGCACCCTAGAAATTACCTAAAGGGGATGAAGAAATGCTTTAGGTGCAGAAGCGAAGGGCTCCTAGATAACGATTTCCAATGGGAGAATCCCACTAGTGTGGAAGAGGAAAGGAATGCTTCATTCGACCCTTAGTGCATTTTTCATTGCTACAACTTCAAGAAACTAGGGCACTTTGTGAACTAGTTCCCTAATACAAGGGTAATTGGAGGCAACTAACAACCTCCAAGGCAGAAAGGGAAATCTTTTTCCCTAACTACCATCGAAACAAATACCGAAAATGAATTGTACATAGGTATGACAGTTATTCATTCAAGAATAGTGATCGTACTTTTGATTTTGGATCTATGCATTTTTTTATCCAGAAAGTTTAGTAGAACAATCTGAACACTACCACAAATTATGGAAGTAGAGATGTCGGTGAGAACTGAAAATGGGGAAATTATTGAATCCCATGAATATAAATCCTCCCCTATATCAATTTTTGGATTTAACTTCCTAATGAACCATTTCAAACTCACTTTGGTGTAATTTTATGCAATTCTTGGCATGGATTTTCTTTCCCTATATAGAGCCAACATAAATTGCCATGAGAGGAAAACCACTCTCTATATGGTGAATCAACCCCCAATTCTATAAAAGTGTAAGAAGGAGAATGAATCTTATTTAGAACCATCATCTCAAGAATTTATATTACTTCCCTATGAGAACATGTATCTTTCTTAGATGATTGTGTCTAAGGAAAGAACCATCCACAAATGCATGCCTATTGTAAGGGAATTCACTGATGTGTTTCCTAAGGAATTTCTTGGTCCTCCTCCTAGAATAGATGTTTAATTCTCAATTGATCTTATATATGGGGCATTGACAATATCGAAGACTCTATATAGAATGTTTGTTTTAGAGCTTGAGGAGCTAAAGAAACAACTACATGAGAATATGGGAAAAGGGTTTATACGCCCAAGTGCTTCACCATGGGGTGAACCAGTCCTCTTCGTCAAGAAGAAGGATGGGTCAATGCACCTTTGCATTTATTATCCAGAACTCAACAAAATAATGATAAATAACAAGTATCCTTTACCAAGAATTGATGAATTTTTTGACCAGTTATGTGGAGCACAATACTTCTCCAAGGTGGATCTATGGTTGGGATATTACTAAGTAAGGGTGAAGAATGAGGATGTCTCTAATACTTCTTTTCGTACAAGGTATGGGAACTATGAATTCATATTAATACCTTTCGAACTAACTAATTATCCATAAATATTCCTGGAATTGATGAAAAGAGTATTTAGAGATTACCTCGACAAATTTTTTGTAGTCTTTATTGACAATATTCTAATATACTTCAAATACATGGAGGAGTATGAAGAGCATCTAAGCACTGTACTAGAGACCTTGCGAAAGGAGAAGCTCTATCAAAAGTATAGTAAGTGTGAGTTATGGTTGGAGGAAGTCTCATTCTTTGGGAATATCATCCTAAGAAATGGGATATCTATGGATCCTTACAAAAAAAAAGAAATTGAGGGATGGATAAGGAAAACATCTATGATGGATATCTGTAGCTTCCTGGGGTTAGATGGATATTTTCGCCGATTTGTGAGAAATTTCTCACAATTTTCAAACCCTCTTACCAAGATTAACTCGAAGGGAGTCAAGTTTTCTTGGAATGGTGAATGTGAAGAAATATTCATGGAGTTGAAGAAGAGGCTTATCACCGCCCCAATGCTCACACTACCCATAAGTGGGGAGCTTTTCATAATATTTAGTGATTATTCAAAGAAGGGATTGGGATGTGGGTTGATTTAGAATGAAAAATTCATAACCTATGCCTATAGGCAGTTGAAAATTCATGAGAAAAAATATCTCATGCATGATTTGGAGTTGGCTGTTGTGATCTTTGCATTGAAAAAATGGTTCCATTATCTATTTGGAGAAAAGTGTGGAATATATAAGGATCACAAAAGTCTCAAATATATATTCACACAGAAAGAGTTGAACTTGCACCAATGATGATGGTTATATCTCATCAAGGATTATGATTGCTCAATCCATTACCAACCTGTGAAAGAGAACAAGATGGTGGATTCACTAAGTATAAAGGACCTAGAAATTCTATCATTGATGAGAATTGAAAAGGATCTAATCTTCTTAGATTTGGTGAAGATGGACATGCGAATCATAAATAATGGAACATCATCAATCCTTTCACAAATGATTTCTCAACCATCTCTTTTGTAAATTCTAAAGGATGATCAAAACGATGATGTGAGAATTCAGAAGAAACTGGAAACTATCAGAAAAGGGAAATCCTTGGAGTTCAATGTTAATGAACAAGAAATTGTGAGATTTGGGTCAAGACTACGTGTTCCAAAAAATCCATAGTTAACGAAAGAACTTTTGGATGATTCACACAGTTTAAATTTTTACATACACCTAGTAAACACAAAGATTTATTGGGATCTCTGAGAGAATTATTGGTGGGATAACATGAATAAGGAGATCGCAGAATATAATTCAAAGTGCTTGGTATGTCAGTAAGTGAAGGATAAGAGGAAAAAGTCTAAGGGGGTGATGCAACTATCACCCATACCAACATGGAAATGGGAGAACATCACCATGAACTTCTCCACTGAACTTTCAAAGACATCCAAAGGAAACAATGCTATCTGGGTTGTTTTGGATTGTCTTATAAAGACTGCACACTTCATTAAAATTCAAGATAATTTCTCATTGGATCAACTAGAACAGATATACATCAGATAAATGGTAAGGTTTCCTGGTGTATGACTATCGATTATATCTAATCAAGATCCAAGATTCACCTCTATGTTCTGAAAGAGTATCCAACACACTCTGAATACTAAGATGAACTTCAATATGTCTTATCATCCTCAAACTAATGGCCAATCTGAGTGGAATATCCAAACACATGAGTACATGTTGAGAGAATGCTCAATGGTATTCAAATGAGGATGGAATCAACATCTTCCTTTGGTTTAGTTCTCTTACAAAAACAGTTTCTAATCAAGAATCCCATTGGATCATCATTAATTTATTTATGGGAAGAGGTTCATAACACCTGTATTTTGGGTTGAAGTTGGGGAGAAAAAACTTATTGGTTCAGAAATGATCGACGAAATGGTGGAGAAGGTTAAGTCCATCCAGTAGCACGTCCAAGCTACCCAGATTCAATAAATGATCTATATTGACAATCATTGATGAGACCTAGAGTTTAATTTTGGAGATATGGTTTTCCTCCTCATATATCCATGGAAGAGAGTGATGAGATTTGGGAATAAGGGAAAGCTTACTCTAAGGTACATCAGCCCCTTTAAGATCACTGACCCCATCAGAGGAGTGGCATATCGACTAGAAATACCACCAAACTTATCTCAAGTACATAATATATTCCATGTATCACTTTTGAGGAAGTACATAACTGACACTTCACATGTACTCAATCCACAGGTGGTACCTTTAGAGAATGAATTTTTCTATGAAGATAAGCCTATAAAGATCTTAGATCAAAGGGAAAATTTTATTCGAAATAAGACAATGTCCCTCGTCAAAATGTTGTGGAGAAAACACAAGTTTAAAGAATCAACATGGGAACACAAGGAAGTGATGAGTCGGAGTTACCCTCATCTATTTTAGTGTGGGAAAAAGAAATTTAGAGGGTGAAATTTTAAAAGGGGGAATGTTGTAATGACCCAAACATTTATAAATAAAATTACCTTTATTTTAATGTCTTATCAATATAGAAAACACATGCAATATTTTTTTTATTTTTTAGGTTTAAATTAGCATTAAGTATCATTATTGTTGATAATATAGTCGTTGAATTGTGATCACACAACTGCTATAAATATAAGTTTTTAAAAAAAATATATAATTTCAACACAAAGGAGAGGATGGCCTCATCCAGTAGAATCAGGTCATATGAATCTCATTTTCCAGAGCTTGGGAAGGAGGTAGCATCACTGGGCTTCTCTCTTGACCAATCCCAAGCTGAGCTTCAACATGTTAAGCTTGAACAAAATCTCCTATTGGAGAAGTTCATGTTAATAGAGATTACCACCCAGGTGATGTTATCTGAGTCGCCCTAAGAGTCTATCAGCATCACACACCTTAACCTTAGGTCTTATGCGGGTGTTATAAGGGGTTATTTAATAAGTTATTAGTTACTTATTGTGTAATCCCTTTTTATATATAAAATTCTCATTCCATCAATTCCTTTATAAGAATATTCTTTCTTATAAGAATGATAAATTTGAAAAATTGAGCTTTTGGGAAAAATGGTAATTTTGAGAAATATATACATTATTATATTAAAATAAGGTTTTATAAAACAGAATTCTTATAAATGATTATTATATCAGTTCCTTATCTGTAAATGATAAGGTAATCAGTTTGATAAGAGTAATATTTTCTATACGATAAAAAAATTGTATTTTTTAAAAATTTATTTTAACGAATTAATGAATTTTTTGAATTAATTAATATTTTAATAAAATATTATTATCAAATTACTTTTATGAATGATAAATAAGTATATAGTTTTTATGAATTCAAATGTAATTTTTATTAATGTTTGAAAACTATTTTTGTCAAAACTCGTGAATTTTTCATTGAATGTTAGTTTTCATGTTAAAAGTGAAAATTCACATATTTATAAAATTATTAGATAAAATGAATATTATTTTTGTAATCAGGACTTCGAAATTATCCAACGGTGAATTTTTTATAATTTTTTGAGATAGTCTAATTTTTGGGTAAAAATTAAATACCGTATAAATAAAATACGTATTTTATGACAACATAATGAATCCAAAATGATGAAATAAATACTATAATTGGTATTCTAGGCCCAATATATGTTTTCCCATTATAATAAAGTGATTTTAGATTTGTTTTACATATTTTATAAAGCCTTAGTTAATCCTCCAAAATGTATAATATATTTTATGATTTTAAAATGATTTCCTTGAGAGTGTGACTCACCTCCACATAATCCAGCCTAATATTTTAATATGTTCTGCCATTAGACTTATAAAATAATTTTTTCCACTCCTCTTTGGAAAAAACCATGTGCAAAAACAATGGTATTTAATTATATAGTTTCCAAAACCTAAGTTTGTGAAATATTAATGAATTCCCCTCTCATTTCCTATACAAACCCATCCAATATCCCACTTATATTCACTCAAAATCCTTGGATAACATCCCTACTCTTCCCTCACATATCTATAATCCTCCCAAGGTGCCCCAATATCCCAATAATCCTCTCTCAAGCCTCTCTCAAGCCTTTGGGATCACACATCCAAGTAAGGGATTCTTTCCTTTCTCATTTTTGTCAAAGTTTCTTTATATTGTTATACCCTTTTATTTTCAATTAAAAATATTGGGGTATGATTTTTTACCTCCCCAATACTTCCTTTATTATTTTTTAATGATTATATACCCCTTTTTCTCTCATTAATTCCTTCCGTGTACACCCATTAACAAGCCGAATTTCTGTAATGGATTTCTCTATTCTTATTTCCATTCAAGAATTTATTCTATATTATTCATCTAAATTATTTTTAATAGGTTGGGATATTACGTTCCATGATTAACTTGGTGTATATTACATATATAAATGATTAGAGACCCTTTTCTCTCTCATAAACCCAATTTATGAATCTCCATATAACGTCGTTATGCTGCTGAAATTGCACTATGAATTTCCAAGCCAGAATCATCGTGTAGTGAATACCATGCCCATTTCTCTATCAAGGGTATTCAACATTATACACATATAATTATTGAATGGTAATTATATTTATGTTTTATACATTCTTTTATCGTGGGAAAAATGATGATGTCTAATGAATCCATGTTATATGATCTATGGGGCAAAATTAAGCATGAGATTAAAATGAATATGAAGGGTGCACACTGATAGCGCTCCAGTGCATTGGATAATATTTAGTATCATGATAATTCATGTTAGGATAGGGTTATACCTTATTCCTTTTAGGTAATGTATCCACAATATTAGGATAGGGGTTAACCTGATTCCTTTATGTTAATGATGCAATGTTTTAAGTTGTTGTCACATTTCCATGTTATGATAATCATGATATATCATGTATTTATTTTCATGTTTCTCTTATGCTCCATTGATATGACTATAACCTAACATGTAATGTATTATTCATGTTATTATTTTCTTACACCCTTAATAGGATTTATATCTCACCCTATTCTTATGTATGTCCTCAGGTTAATCCATACAATGCTAAGTACAAGGGAATCTTGTGGTCATGTAAAAGAAGTTTTCAATAAAGATGTTGTATTTTATGTCTTAAGTTGTCATGTAATGTTCCTAAGCCCCAAAGAAACTAGACCTCTAAATATTCTAGGTTGTATTAACTATAATTTTATTTAATAAAGCATGTTTAAATGTGTAATAAATAACAAGGTTGTTATAGTTTGTATCAGAGGATAGGTTTAGTTATTTTTTGGATTAGGGTTATAAAACTCTAGTGAAAGACTTAGGGATAAGACTGAGTATAAGAAAATAATCCCTAAATTTTTTTGAGTATATAGTATGTGTTTTATCAATAAAATACATCCCTAATTGTATAAGAACAAGTAGAGGTGGATCTAGCACAGATGTATCTTGGGGTAAAACCCAAAAACACTGCTTTGAGCTAGAATCGAATGGTAATGGGTGCAAAAAAATGGGACTTGCTGCACTCTTGGTTTGACACTCATAGGGGATATTATTTGGTAAATTAATAATATTATTCTGAACCATTATTAAGGAATACAAAAACCCCATAAGAATATATTTTAGGAAATATATCATGGATAATTTAGATTGAATCATATAAATTTGTAAGTTAAGAAGATAAATATAATTTATAATTTATCATTATTTTTGGATTCCCCATTATGTGTTTAATAGTTTAAAATACTTACCCATAGTTTTCCTTTTATTCTATCCAATTTCCAATAATAGGAGGACTCATGCTAACAATCGATGTGAAGATCAATGTGATGATTGTTCTAGTGATGTGCCTAATCCGATGGGAGTGGGAATCAGAAACTTTGTCATGAAAATATCTTAGTTAACTCACATTTTGAATAGAAACATGGGTCAAGAGGAACATCCATCCCCCCCAATAAAGAACAAGTCACAATCGAGAGCTTGATGAGACAAAGGCCATCTAATTTCAATGGATCATCTGATCCCTCAATCGATGAACAACGAATCAACTCCATTGAGATGATCCAACCCATCCTTCGATGTTACAAAAAAGAGAAGGTTCATCAGGATGCTTATCATATGAAGGGTGAAGATGATAAATGGTGTAAATTGATAAAAAATATGAAGCCTGAGGAAAAGATTGAGGTGTTGTAAAGGAATAATTTTCATAAAATGTTTTTTAATAAATATTTTTCTGGCACATTCCATATTAATATGGTAAGTTATTTCCTTTAACTTAAGAAAAAGGATGATGAATCTGTTGGGGAGTATGAGGAAAACTTTATCAAACTTTCTTTATACGCCTTTGGTTTTGTTGTTACCCCTGAATACAAGGTTTAACGCTTCTTCGGTGGGCTAAAACCTAGCCTACGGAAAGCCACGGCGATCCGAAACTTTTAAAGCTATGAGGATATTGTCCAATGTTACCTCAAATTCAAGATGGAGATCGGTGAATCTTAGGGGTATCATGGGGATTAGAATCAAAAATTGGACTTTAATTCTTGTAGTCTGATGGAAAAAACCAACAGTGGTAAGAAATTATAGCATTCCACTTTCCAAAGTTGCAGGAAGAAGCACCTTGGAAATTTTATGAAGGGGATGAGGAGATGATTTAGGTGCAGAAGAGAAGGGAACCTGGCTAATGATTACTGGCAGGAGAAACCCACTACTTTGGTAGAGGATAGGAATGCTCTGGTCAACCCTCAGTGAATTTTTCATTGCTATAAGGGCAGGTAACTAGGGAACATTGTGAACCAATTCCCTAAGCCATGGGTAATTGGTGGAAACCAACTACTTCTAAGACAGTAAGGGAGAGCTTTTTCCATAACTATCGATGAAACAAATCCTGACAATGAAGTGGTGAAAAGTACGCTAGTTATTAATTAAATAATAGTGAACGTACTTTTTGATTTTGGTTATACGCATTCTTTTATATCCTAAAAGTTTAGTAGAACAATACAAACACCACCAAAAATCATGTAAGTAGAGATATCAGTGAGGATGGAAAATGGGGAAATTATTACATCCCATGAATATAACTCCCCCCTATCACGATTTGGGGATTTATCTTTCCGGAGAACCTCTTCATACTCCCTCTAGTGGAATTTGATGCAATTCTTGGCATGTATTGGATTTCCCTATACAAAGCCAACATAAATTTCCATGAGAGGGAAATCACTCTTCATATGGTGAATCAGCCCCCGATTCTGTACAAGTGCAAGGATGAGGACGAATCTTCTCTAGAACTATCATCTAAAGCATGGATATTACTTCAATGTGAGAATGCATATAATTCTCAGATGATTGATCCTAAGGAAGGAACCATCCTCAAAGGCATGACTATTGTAAGGTAATTCATTGATGTGTTTCCGAAATAATTTCTTGGTCCTCCTCATAGAAGAGATGTTGAATTCTATATTGATCTTATACCTGGGGAATTTCCAATATCTAAGACTCTTTAAAGAATGGTTGTTTTGGAACTTGAGGAGCTAAAAAAAAACTATAAGAGAATCTGGATAAAGGGTTTATACAACCAAGTTCTTCACCATGGGGTGCACTAGTCCTCTTTTTTCAAGAATAAGGATGGTTCAATGTGCCTTTACATTGATTATCATGAGTTTAACAAAATAAAAAAAAGAAAAAGTATCCTTTGCCATGAATTAATGATTTGTTTGATCAGTTATGTGGAGAACAATACTTCTCCAAGGTGGATTTGTGGTTGTGATATTACCAAGTAAGGGTGATGAAGGAGGATATCCCCAAGACTATTTCCTATACAGGTTATGGGCACTGTGAATTCATAGAAATTCCTTTCAAACTCACTAATTCTCCAAAAATATTTATAGACTTGATGAATAGAGTCTTTAGAGATTACCTAGACAAATTTTTGGTAGTCTTTATTAATTATATTCTAGTATAATCCAAAGCCAAGGATAAGAAAAAAGAGAATATAATCATTGTACAAGAGACCTTGCGAAAGGAGAAGCTCTATGCAAAGTACAACAAGTGTGAGTTCTAGTTGAAAGAAGTCTCATTCTTTGGGTATATCATCACAAAAAATGGGATATCTATGGATCCTTCTAAAAAAAAGATATTTAGGGATGGATGAGGTTGAAATCTATGATGGATATCCATTGCTTCCTAAGGTTAGCTAGATATTATCGCTGATTTGTGAGAAATTTCTCATGATTTTCAAACTTTGTTACCAAGCTAACTCGGAAGGGAGTCAAGTTTTCTTGTAATTATTAATATGATAAAAGCTTCACGGATTTTAAGAAGAGTCTTATCACTACCCCTGTGCTCACACTACCCACAAGTGGTGAGATTTTTGTAATCATTAGTAATGCTTCAAAGGAGGTCTTGGGATGTGTGTTGATTTAGAATGACAAAGTCATCACATATTACTTTACATAGTTGAAAATTAATGAGCAAAAGTATCCCATGCATGATCTGTAGTTGGCAGCTGTGATATTTGCATGGAAAATATAGAGGCATTAACTCTTTGGGGAAAGGTGTGAAATATATACGAATAAAAAAAGTCTTAAATATACATTCACATATAAAGAGTTGAACATGTTCCAATGATGATTGTTAGAGCTCATCAAAGATTACGATTTCTCAATCCATTACAACCTTGGGAAAGAGAAAAAGTTGGAAGATGCTCTAAGTAGAAAGGATCCAACAATTCTATCATTGATGAGAATTAAGAAGGTTCCAATCTTCTTAGATTTGGTAAATATAGACATGGAAATCATAAATAATGGAACATTGTCAATCCTTTCACAAATTATTGTTCAACCATATCTTTTGGAAAGGTTAAAGGGTTCACAAAAATGTGATGTGAGAATTCATGGAAAGTGGAAACTATCAGAAAAGGGAAATCCTCGGAGTTCAATTTTAATAAAGAAGGAATTGTGAGATTTGGGTCAAGATTATGTGTTCCATAAAATCCGGAGTTAAAGAAAGAACTTTTGGATGATTCACATAGTTTGAATTTTTCCATCCACCAAGGAAATACAAAGATGTATATAGATCTATGAGAGAATTATTAGTGGGATAAAATGAATAAGGGGATCACTAAATATATGTTGAAGTGCCTAGTATGTCAGCAAGTGAAGGCTGAGAGGCAGAAGTATATGGGGATGATGCAACCATTACGCATACCAACATGAAAATGGGAGAACATCACCATGAACTTTGTCACCGAACTTCTAAAGACATACAAAGGAAATAATGCTATCTAGGTTATTGTAGAAGGTTTTACAAATATTTTACACTTCATTTCAATTCAAGACAATTTATCATTGGATCAACTGGCTTGGATATACATCAAAGAAGTGCTAAGTCTGCATGGTGTACCACTATTGATTGTATCCGATTGATATCCAATATTCAACTCTTAGTTCTGAAAGGATTCTCCAACATGCTTTGGATACTGAGCTGAACTTCAGTATGGCTTATCATCCTCAAACTGATGGAAAATATTAGTGGACTATCCAAACACTTGAGCACATGTTGACAGCATGCTCAATGTACTTGAGATAGAGTTTTTCATGGAATTATGAAGATTGATACCCCATTAGGTATTTGATAAGAGAGGGTTCAATGATGTAAGGATTGTCCCCTTGATATAGGTGGAAATCTCTTAATATGTATTTCTATTATCTTTAAAATGATATAGTTTAATGTAATTATCAGGATGGACTGGTTAGTTCCATATCGAGCCCATATTGACTGTTATCACCAGAGGGTGAAATTTACATCACCAAATAAAGGTAGAAATATCCATAAGGTAGAATGGTATTTCCAAGCATCTCAAGAAGGATTGAAGCATCAAGGGCTGGAAAGAGTGACACCCCAAATTTCCAGTATTTTCTTGGATTATTAGGGGTTATGACCCACTATTTTCCCTCCCATGGTGGATTGTTTCAAGGAAGTCTTCCTTGAAAACTTTTTTAGACCACATCTAGTGAGAGAGGTAGAATTCACCATTGATCTAGTTCTAATATAAGAACCAGTGTCCATTCCTCCTTATTGGATGACACTTAGAGAGCTTCTTGAGATCAATAAATAGTTGTAATACTTAGAGGCTAAAGGTTTTATATTCCCCATAACTTCTCCAATGGGTTCACTGGTCCTTTTTCCAAGAATGTGGATGACACCCTTAGGCTCTGTGTGGATTAGTAATGGTTGAACCAACTTATTGTAAAGAACTGGTATCCAACGCCTCAAATAGATGACCTATTTAATCAACTCTAAGGAGATACAGTGTTTTCAAAATTGATTTGAGGCTGGGATATCATTAGGTACATGTAAGGTCATATAACATACCTCACACATCTTTCCCCAATAGTTATAGTCTTTATGAGTACCCGGTAACACCATTAAATATCACGAGTGCACCTTCTATTTTCATGGATTTAATAAATATGGTTTTCCAATCGTATCTAGATTCATTTATGGTATTATTTGTGGACAAAATCTTTACATATTCTCTTTCTCAACACGACCATGCACAAAATCTTGAGATCATTCTGAATACACTGAGAGAGCACCAAATTTACACAAATATCACCAAATTCAACTTTTGTATCAACCAAGTCCACTTCTGAGGTTATATCATCTTAGAAATAGGGGTGTCAGAAGACGCAGAGAAGGTTAGAGCTATAGTTTTTTGGGAGCATCCCAAGAATATCTTTGATATACAGAGTTTCTTAAGGCTATCTGGGTATTAAAAATTATTCATCTAGGATTTTTCACATCAAACAGTGTCTCTTACAATCTTTATAAGGAAAGGTATTAAATTCATATGGTTAGATGCTTGTGAACACTAGTAGAAAAATGGTCTTTAATGTCAATTTTTATTCGATGTTGAATCTTCTGACGTAAAAAATATGACTTTTGATGTTGGTTTTTGTAAACTGATTCTAAAAAATAATTACATTTGTTTTTAGCATTGGTTTTGTAAAAAACCAATGCCAAAAAAACCCATCGGTATCATTTTTGGTGTAGGTTTCCTTAAAACCTAATTCCAAAAAGTTCAAAAAATAGTTTCGGAACTGGTTAAAAAAAACCGATATAGAAATTAATTATTTTTATTCTATTTTTTAGATAATTTTCTAATATTTGATTTGAATGGTCATGCAGCTAAAATGGAGTTACGTATCAAAAGTTATGACTGTCAGAAGTTGAACTTGTCAATGTTTCAATTGATACAACTTGTTTCAAAGAAAACACGATAAACATGAATTAAAATCACATACACCAAATAAAATAAAATAAACATAATATTTAAAAAATATTTAAATGGTTTTAGGATCTACCATCAAAATGATATGTCTTTTATCATCATATCTCTTATATTTATGGTATAACTCATGCGGCAATGAAAACAATGATCGATAATTAAATTTACACCATGGTTTATAAATATCATCCAAATCTTTTATATTTGTTACTCGATCATAAGAATAAATTATCTTTATAAGAAAGCTAATAGAGTTATTTATAAATGAAAGAAAATAATAATAATGAAAATAAATAATTAAAATATACACTGTGTTCAAATTAAAAATTGAAGCTGTGTTGAAAACTTGATTGAATCGAAGAGGTTGAAAATGATGAAAAAATGTAAAATGAATTTATATATTGTAAAAAAAAATATTTTCAATAGTTTTGTATGAAAATGTAGACAAGATTTTAAAAAGTTAAATGCATGTTGTGAAAAAAATTGAAATACTGATCCCATGTATTGGAAAATACTCTTTGGCATCATTTTTTTTAAAAATGATGCAAAAGTGTATTTACATTGTTCTTTTGGTTTTGGTTCTTTACAAAACTGATGCCCAAAACACAAATAGATATCATTTTTGGTGTTATTTTTTAAATAAAACGATAATAAAAAGTTAGAAAAAAATATTTTTGGCATATGTTTTTAAATAAACCGATGCTAAAAAGTAAAAAAAAACAATCTGCGCATCCGTTTTTTTAAAAACCGATGCCAAAAACGAAAAAAATAGTTTTGGTGTCATTTTTTTAAAAAACCAATGCAAATAATAAAAAAATATTTTTGGTGTCGGTTTTCATGAAAATAGACACAAAAAATTTAAAAAAATTATTATGTTTTAGATAATTTCTTAAGATTTAGTTTGACTGGTTGTGGAGCTAAAATGAATTTACGGATTAAAAGTTATGGCCTTTGAAAGTTGGACATCTTTAAGAATTATCTTAGAGAAGATAACATTCCGACATCCTTAAATTTTAATCTGTAACTCCATCTTTGCTCCATTAGTAGTCAAATTGAAGATTAGAAAATAATCTAAAACATAGTAAATAAAAATCTAATTATTGGTGTTGATTTTTTTTAAAAACCTATGTCAATAATATGATTTTTTTTGAAATTTTTGATGCCGGTTTTAAAAAAGTAGACACCCAAACTATTTTTTTTCTTTTTGACATCAATTTTATAAAAAAAATGTCAAAAAGTTTCCAAAAACATATTTTACGTCAGTTTATCAGAAATTGATTTCAAATTTTCGACGTTAAAAAGCATTTTTCTAGTAGTGGAAAGAGACTTCCAGGAATTGAAAGGCATATTGAATTCAATACCAATCCTAATTATATTGGGGAAATTAAGGGGTTATGTAGTTTAATGTGATGAATAAAGTATTAGTATTAGAGTAGTTTTGATGTAGGATGAGTGAATCATAGTGTACGGGTCTCATTATTTTAGGTCTCACAGGCGGAATTACCCGACGCATGACCTTGATATAGCTGCTCTTGTCCATTATCTATGCTATTGGAGGAATTATTTACTTGGTAATAATTTTATTGTATTAAATGATAAAAAATTCCTCAAATATATCTTTACACTGCATGATATAAATCTCATACAAGGAAGATGTGTTGAATACCTATAGTTGTTTGATTTCAAGCATTTCGATACACCCGGTAAGGGTAATGTAGTGGCTGATTCTCTGAGCTGAAAGACCCAGACACTAGCGGTTCGAGAGGCTAGTAGTGAGTGGTAGCTCATGAACTTATTTTCAAAAATACATGGTGTGGTATATGAAGATCTTGTTCAGATAGTACTCAGGAATTAGCAGTGACCTCTACCCTTCTATAATGGGTGAGAACAAAGAAAATATCATATCCCGAGGGATTAGTCCTGATGAAAAGTATATTAGATGATGATTCATATTCTAGTTGGACCATGGATGACGGTGAGAACTTACACTTTCATTGGTGTGTCTGGGTCCTAGAAGACATCAAAGAAAAGATAATACATGAATTTCATGCTTTAGTTTGGGTAGTACATCTCAGTGTCACCAAGATATATCAAGACTTATGTTGCCAGTATTGGTGGCCTAGTATGAAATGAGAGATATATGGATTTATCACTTGGTGTTACACTTATCAGTAGGTGAAGGAATAACATTAGCAACTGACATGAATTTTACATCCATTTTCCATTACTAAGTGGAAATGGGATGATGTCTCTATGGAATTCGTGACAGGTTTACCCAGATCACCTCATGGAAACGATATGGTTTGGGTAGTCATTGATCATTTGATGAAGGGTGAACACTTCTTACCTTCTTGGGAGACCTTATTAGTAGATGATCTAGGGAGGCTATATGTCAGGGAGTTTTTATGTATTTATGGAGCTCGATGATCTATCATATCTAATAGGTATTCTCGCTTCACATATTACTTTTGGTAGGGGTTACAGAATGCCTTGGGTACATAGGTGCTTCTGAGCACAACCTATCACACTCAGACCAATGGACTGTAACACCCCAAGCTTCCATGGTATGCTTCTCTTTGAATAATGCAATAGCTTGCGATGTACGTATCTCCGAGTTCTAGAACACCAAAACCGATCAAACTAGCCGTTTAAAAAAATGTTATGAATAGTAATACACACTTTTTAAAATTATATAAATTTTATTTTTCAAAATGGATTTTATTTTTGGATTTGGAATATCAAAATTATCTTAGGGTAAATTTTTGGTATTTTTCTGAAAAATTTCAATTTTTGACAAATAGTGAAAAACACTGCATTATTATTTAAAACCGACTTTTTATTTAAATAATAATTTTTAAATTTAAATTTATTTTAAAGTAAAAATATAAAAATAATACTTATATTAGTCCAATTTAATTCATTTGAGTCATTTTAAAATAATATTAGATATATAAAATTTTATTGAACCTTTTTAACGTCTTTTACCCACCTTCTAGGAACATTTGCAAATTTGCATAAAAAGTAATTTTACCGCTTCTGTGAATTGAATTTAAAAAATATAACAGAAATGGTTTTCATAATTAAGTAAAATTTGGTTCAATATGATGAAAATAATTTTTTTTGTGAATTGTAACTTATGAATTTTATTTACCACGGTTAAAAGTAAATAGGGTAATTAAAGGTAAAAATAATATTATAATAATATAGAATTACCCCAAAACATGTCATAATTATATTGGATAAGTGTTTTTAGACCAAAATAAACTTTATGACAAAAATAAGATCCTTTTTTATGCATTTGGGTTAGATTAGGATATTTATTATATTTTATTTAAAGAAGAGTTAAAAGTGTTAAATTAAAATTTTAATAACTAAAACATTTTTAATATAAAGTTATACATAAGATAAATTCTATTATAAATATTAATTATAAATATAAAAATATTTCCTACATCATCGTATTTTATTTATAATTTTTAGATGTTAAATAATTAAATTTATTTACGACACAATGACGATGTAGTAATTAACTTATTAATGAAAGATTAAAATAATTGATATTATAAATATTAAAATAAATGTAAATTTAAACTTTTTAGGCCATAAAAGAATTTTATAGGTGAATATGACATGTTAGGGTTCATTAAATATTTTTTTTCTAAGTAATCAAGTTGTGATGACTTTAACAAAAATCAAATACTAAATAGTGTCAAAATTGACATAAATGAGTTAAAAAAAATACTATTTTATTAAATTATATAATAGTCCTAAAAATATAAAGTTCGTCCAAATGAATTATATAATGTTATATATGTCATTAATTAACCACTTTAGGTTCTCTTGTTATTTTATAGTAACTATATTAACCATGTAGTATAAAAATACAAGAAGACATGGTAAAAGTAAACTATTTAACTAAGAGTTAAATCTAAAATATAAGGTTAATATGGTGACCTAAACATTTCTAAAGCCTGTTGGTTGAGAGTATTTAGACCCATCCCCACCTTATTCTTGAAATAAATCAATTTTTATCCATTATAAAGCTAAAATAATTTTATAATAAAATAATATTTCAAGCTTTTCCTAAAGTTCCCATAACCTCTCTTATAAAAGGGTACATCCCCTTCACTTAAATTCACACCTCCAAAGCCATTTGGCTCATCCAAACCCTGATAAAATATCCTCCCAACTACCCTAACTTAAACCTAGAGGCCTTAATTTTATTATAAAGAAAACTTAAGGATCCCTTTTATTCAATTCAAAAGGAAGCACCTGAAGAAGAGGTAATTATTTCACCACCTCTTTCAAAGTTATTTTCTTCTTCCACTTCCTCTTTATTTGTTGTTTCTATAAAAAAAAATAATAACTCCAGTACCTTATAGATACTTATATGTTATTATAAATATGGTACAACCATATTCTATATTCTATCCATCCTATAAATGACAAAGTAACCATACGTGTGTACGTACGACTTACCGTCTCCACGTTGTGGTATAATTTTCTATTCAACACTTCATTTTTAGATGGGTAAAATAATGATTATAATTGATGTAAATAATAAATATAACATGTTAATTATTTTTTATATAAAATATACCATCCAATTTCATATTATTTCACCATTAATAGAATTATATTGTCGCCCGTACGTACGTACGGATTACCGTCTCCATGACACGATGAGATTTCATTCCCCATTGTAACCATTAAAGAATAAATTACATTTTATGATTAAAAATAATATTTAAGAACTTAATATAATTTTTTATATGAATCAAATACATCCTATTCATAACAAACATGACTTATGTAACAAAACATATAAAGGAAAATGAATTAGTTAACACCCGAAACAATGATACTACTGAAATATTATTAAGAAAGCAATATTAGAGGATCATATATGATATCATATTTATGTATGAGGTTCTTGTATAATTTAATAACAATTAATTAACCATTATATATGATGTTAACATACCCTCAACTAAGGAAAAGTATAAGTTAAGGGTTAATTTTACAATCTCTTCATTATCCGAGGTTGTTTATACGTAAGTATCTACTAGGAATTCTTTATCATCCACATCCATGTTTCTTAAAAATGTATTCCAAAACATTTTTAATATTTCCTAGACTATTGGTTAAAGTCATTTATACCCTTTTTTAACTTTTTATAAAATGTTTTGAAATGAATATTTCCTTTTTTTCTAAATAAGGTACTTTATGACCTTTTCAAAAAATTAAAGAAAGAATGTTTTTTAACTTATATGGAGGGTGTGGATATTTTCCACTATTATAACACCTTTGAAGATTCCCTTACAAGATTATATAAACATTTTCAAAATAAATGTTTTCTTTTATAATTATGTGACTTTTAAATTATTTCAAAGTAGAAAGAGATATTTATCTCAAATAGTGTTTTTATTGATTTCATCTATATCAACATTTATTATTGGATTTTATGTTTAATTGAAGTTGATTTATTATGATACAATATTCCATACTGTATTTATTGTTTTTTTGATATGTTTGACTATGGATGTTCTATTTTTATTTCATTCATGGTTTATGGTTAAAGTATTAACATTTCGTATGTTAGTTTAATACAAATGTTTGTGTTATATTTCACCCTTTTTCATATGAGGAATGCATTGGATGTAGTAAGTAACGAGAGGGGCCTAATATAGCCCCTCGATGCATCCGTAGGTCCCATGAGCCAAAATATTTTCTTGGAATAAGGCCTTGACAATATTTTTATTTGTAGTCTTGGCATGAGGCCTTGACTATGTGGTTATAATGTCCGACATTATGCATTCCATCATTATGAGATTAACTATTGATATTACATGTGATTATTCAACTAGTAGAATATCCATGTGAATAAGTAAATGAAATTATTTGATTTATCTTTTCCATATTATGATAAATTTTAAGTTTAAAAGGCTTGTGTTTTAGTCTTATACATCACCTTAAATGTTTATACTTATTTATGATAGTTTCTGCTATATTTTTATCCTTACTAATCATCTGAGATCACCCCTTTATTATGTTTTATTTTTCCTAGGATGTGATGAAGTATATTATGAATTACCTGTAGGGATAGGCTATAGGATATGAGTGTGTTCAAAGGAGACACAATGTTGCTTTTTCATTTCATAATGTAATGTAAAACTTATGAATGTATCTATTACTTAAAAGGCTACCAAACTGATTAGTCTTTCAGGACTTGATCTCTTGTGATCATGCCAATGTTATGTAATAATGCATTGACTTTTGGTAACTGGGGTCAGGTTATTACAGTTGGTATTAGAGGAAGTTTAGTACAAACCTTGGAAACAAGATTTATAAAAACTCTGATCAGAGAACATTACCCTAAGATAAACTTTGAGGATTAGTATAGAAGAACATGATTTTTTTGGTAATGTAGATATTATTTGGGTTTTCCCTGAAATACATCCCTGTCTGGATACTACAAGTGGACATGTTTCTAGAACAAATATACCTAGGATTGAAAACTCCAACAAGGAGTTTTGGGATTGACTTAGAACACGACAACGAGCCTTACTACGCACTCGGTTTGAAACTCACTAGGAATATGCTTAGGATAATTCACATTTTATTTACAAAACATTATGAAGTATTTATGAGATAATAATTCCCCAAAGAAAACATTTTTTATGATTATGGATTATATGCATAAACTATTCAATTTATGTTAATTATTTTAAAAGATTGGAATTATGCATTGAGATTCATAAAATAATCTAGTGTATATCATTGTTTAGAAATGGTGCCTAGTAGAAGGAATAGAAACCGTATCAATGAACTTAATATATGTAAAAATTTCCCTCATATTCAAGATAATTATAATGGAGCTAGTTATGCAACTGGTACTGAATATCTTGTAACCATACTGGGACAACTCACTCAGGTTATGAATAATAAACTTACCCATATGAGGCACCCTAATCCACAACACAGAGGATCAATGTTAGACCTCTTCATGAGGAAACAACTAAAAACATTCAATGGGACTACAAATACATTTATAGCCGAGCAATGGATAAGTTCCTTATAGAAAATATTTCATGCTTTGGGGAGTAGTGAAAGAGAAAAGGTTTTCATGGAAGTTTATCGCCTCTCAGAAGATGCTATTCAATGGTGGTGATTAATTCAAAACACAAAGGATAATGAAGAAGTATCAAATATAAAATTGAGGGAGTTTAAAGAGATTTTATTATAAAAATATTTTCCTCATGAACATCGAACAAATATAGAAAGAAAGTTTATGAGTCTGAGGAAAAAGGAAGATGAGAATGTCACATAGTATGAGGCTAATTTTACAAGGTTAGCAAGGAACACTGTAGATTATATACATAACCCAAGAAGTAATATTGATCGATTCTTTGATGGGTTAAAACCATTTATTCGTCAAGCATTAGTCTTATAATCCTTCTTTTAATATGAAGATATAGTCTCATGTGCTATCAAGAAAAAAAGGAATTCTCTAAGTCATATGACTTTAAAGTGAAGAAAGAGAAGAAGAGATCTGTTGAACACTCTTAAAAAGGAAATAAGTGGAATAAGGGAAAAGTTGACTTTCTATCCTGTAGTAATTGTGGGAAGAAACACCCTGATACATGCCTAAAGGGGATGTGAGTTTTTTACAAGTATAGAGAGAAAGGACACTAAGCTCATGATTGAAAGGGAAAGAAAGAGGCTATCAATGTTCAATGCTACAATTGTAAAGATATGGAGAATTATTCAAATGAATGTCCTAAGTGTCAAGGAAACTAACATCATAAAAGGCCAAGGAAGTAAGGCCAAACTTATGAAATCACTACTACTAAGGTTGAAGTTCCTAATGACATGGTGGTAGGTACTTTAATCATTTCTTCAAAATTTTCCAATGCTTTATTTGATTCTGGATCATTGCATTATTTCATATCTTCCCAGTTTTCCAAGAAAATTAGATATTTCCAATTTGACTTGATAAGGGAGTTTTCAGTCAAAACTCTTAAGGGAAGTATCATAGGAATAAAGTTTTATCAATCAGTTACCATTATGGCTTATAAATATTCTTTATCTGATGATCTTATTATTATACCCATGGTTGAATTTGATATAATACTTGGTATGGATTGGCTGTTGGACCATGATTCAAAAATTTATTGTAAGAAGAAGGAGGTTACAATTTTTGATGATGATAAAGAATCCCTTATCTTTAGAGTAGAAACATCACCATTTGATTTTCATCTAGATCCACCCCTAGTAGCACTACTAAATTCAATTATTGGGGAGGAAGGGAGTGAAATAACTCTAGGTGAGGAAAAGAATGTTCAAATAGAGGATGTACCCATTGTTCAAGAATATGTTGATATGTTTCTAGAGGATTTACCTGGACATCCTCCAGAATGAGAAATTGAGTTTTCCATTGACTTAATTCCTGGTTCAAGACCCATATCGAAGACCCCTTATAGAATAGACACTGTGGAATTATTGGAACTAAAGAAACAACTAGAGGAATTGATTAATAAAGGATTTATTCTCCCTAGTGTTTATCCATGGGGAGCCTCTATTCTTTTTGTTAAGAATAAATATGGATCTATAATATTGTGCATTGAATACAGGGAGATCAATTCTATAAAAATAAATAAAAAGTATCCCCTACCTCGCATTGATGATTTATTTGATCAAATTCATGGAGACCAATATTTTTCAAAGATTTACCTTCGATCTGGATACCATCAGTTGTGCATGAAGAAGGAAGAAATTCCAAAGACAACATTTCAAACCAGGTATGAGAATTATGAGTTTACAGTAATGCCTTTTGGACTGACTAATGCACCCTATATTTTCATGGATCTTATGAATAGAGTTTTCAAGGAATATCTTGACGACTTTGTAGTGGTATTTATTGATGATATCTTAATATAATTCAAATGATACGAAGATCATGAAAATCCCTTATGCACTATTCTAAAGACTCTTAGAAGAAATGAATTATATGGGAAGTTCAAAAAGTGTGAATTATGGATTTAGGATATTTCTTTTCTTGAAAATATTGTCTCTAAGGATGAAATATCTGTTAATTCTTAAAAGACAAGGGCAATCCAAGAATGGCTAGAATCGATGAGTATAACTGAGGAACACAATTTTATTGGTTTAGTAGGTTACTATTATCATTTCGTCCAGAATTTTTCTCGATTGGATAACCCATTAACCTAGATCACGTGTAAAGGGGTTAAATTTGTTTGAAAAAAAGTGTGAAGAATGTTTTGAATAATTGAAGAGAATATTAGTCAATGCTCCTATCTTGAATCTACCATTGGGGAATGATGGGTTTGTTATTTATAGTGATGCATCAAAGAAAGGACTTGGTTGCATCCTTATGCAGAATGATAGAGTTATTGTATATGCATCACGACAACTAAAAATTCATGAACAAAACTACCCCACTCATGATCTTGAGTTAGAAGCTGTAATATTTGCTTTGAAGATATGGAGTCACTATATATATGGTGAAAATGTGAGATATATACTGATCACAAGATTTTGAAGTATATTTTCACATAGAAAGAACTCAAAATGAGGGAAAGGAGATGGCTTAAACTACTCAAGGATTATGATTGTACAATACACTACCACATCGGGAAGGCAAATAAGGTGGTAGATACTTTGAGCAGAAATGATCCTGGAGTTCTGAACAGGATGATAGTTTAAAGGGATCCTATGTTCATGGATCTAGTAAAGATGAATATAGGAATAATCATGGAAGGTGAAACATCAATAATTTTTCAAATGGTTGCCAAATCATCTTTACTAAAAAGGATAAAAAGTTCTCAGATTGATGATGAGGTGTTTCAAAAGAAAATTAAGGTTGTGAATGATGGGAGATTAATTGACTTCGTATATGAAGATGGAATTTTGAAATTTGGGAAGAGGATTTGTGTTCCTGACATACCTAATATAAAAAGAGAATTTTTGGATGATGCTCATAGCTCAAATTTCTCTATACACCCTGGTGGCATTAAGATGTATAGATATTAGAAGGAACATTTTCAGTGGGACAACATGAAAATGGATATTTCTGATTATGTGTCAAGATGTATGGTTTGTCAATAGGTGAAGGTTGGAAGAAAAAATCCTTGAGGAGTCATGCAACCTCTTACCATATCTAAGTGGAAATGGGATGATATTACGATGAAATTTTTCATGGGGAAACCAAAGACTCCTAGAAAGAATAATGCAATATGAGTTATTATTGATCATCTTACCAAGTCAACACATTTTTTTTCTATAAGAGAAGATTTACCACTTGAACGTTTATCAATACTATATATTAATGAAGTTGTAAGACTTCATGGTACACCCTTATCAATTTTTAATGATTTTGATCCCTCTTTTACATCATGATTCTAGAAAAGTCTTTAGAAATCCCTAGATACTGAACTTTGTTTGAGAACTTCCTACCACCCTCAAATTGATGGACAATCTGAATGGACTATTCAAACCATATAAGAAATGTTGTGATCTTTCTCACTTGACTTTCAAGGTATGTGGTATCATAATTTACCTCTGGTATAATTTTTATATAACAATAGATTCTATTCAAGTATTCAGATGAAAACATATGAAGTATTATATGGAAAGAGATGTCACACACCAACTTATTGGGATGATGTTGGTGAAAGAAAACTCGTAGGCCTAGAACTTGTTGAGGAAAGAATGGAAAATTTGAAGATTATCCAAACCCACATCAAATCATCTCAAAGTAGTCAAAAGAGATATACCGATAACCGAAGGAAGGATTTGGAATTTCATGTAGAAGATCATGTTTTCTTGAAGGTATCTCTATGGAAGGGTGTTATACAATTTGGTAGGAAGGGTAAATTAAGTCCCAGGTACATTGGACCTTTTGAAATTCTAGAATGAATTGGAGTTGTATCTTACCATTTGGAAATACCTCCAAGTCTCTACAAAGTTCATGATGTGTTCCATGTATCATTGTTGAGAAAATACATGCCTGACACAACACATGTACTCACCTATGAAGAAATAGAACTAGAACCCAATCTGTCTTATTATGAAGAGCCTATCAGAATTCTTGATACTAGAGAAGATGTGATGAGAAAATGGATGACTCGTCTGGTAAAAGTTATTTAGAGAATCCATAAAATGGAAGAGGCAACGTGGGAACCTGAGAAACTTATGATGTGGAACCACCTGAATCTTTTTATACAGTAATATTCTAAAAATTTTGAGGATGAAATTATTTGAAGGAGGGAAGAATGTAACACCCCAAGATTCCGCAGTATGCTTCTCTTTGAATAATTCAATATCTTGCGATGTATGAATCTCCAAGTTCTATCACACCATGACCAATCAAACTAGCCATTTAAAAAGTAGTATTGAATAGTAATACCCAACTTTTGAAATTTTATAAATTTTATTTTTCAAAATGGACTTCATTTTTGGATTCAGAATATCAAAATTAGCTTTGGGTGATTTTTTGGTATTTTTTTGAAAATTTTCAATTTTTGATGAATAGTGAAAAACACTACGTTATTGTTTAAAACCGAATTTTTATTTAAATAATTATTTTTAAATTTAATATTTTTTAAAGTCAAAATAGACACATAATAATTATATTATTCCAATGATATTAATTGGATTCATTTTATAATAATATTAGATATATAATATTTTATTAAACCCTTTTAACGTCTTTTACCCACCTTCTAGGCACATTTGCAAATTTGCATAAAAAACAATTTTACCACTTTTGTGAATTGAATTTTAAAAATATGACAGACTTGGTTGTCATCATTAAGTAAAATGTGATTTAATAGTATGAAAATTATTTTTGGCGAATATTAACTTTTGAATTTTATTTACCACGGTTAAAAGTAAATAAGGTAATTAAAGGTAAAAATAATATTATAATAATATAAAATTACCCCAACACATGTCCTAATTATATTTGATAAGTTTTTTTGACCAAAATCAACCTTAGGACAAAAATAAGATCGTTTTTGTCCCATTTGGGTTAGATTAGGATATTTATTATATTTTATTTAAAAAAGAGTTAAAAGTGTTAAATTCAAATTTTAATAACTAAAGCATTTTTAATATAGGGTTATACATAAGATAAGATCAAATATAAATATTTATTAGAAAGATAAACAGATTTCATACTTCAGGTTATTTTATTTATAATTTTTATACATAAAAATAATTAAATTTATTTATGACACAATGATGATGCAATAATTACCTTATATATTAAAATAATTGATATTATAAATATTAAAATAAATGTAAATTGAAACTTTTTATGCCATACAAGAATTTTTTAGGTGAATAATACATGTTAGGGTTGATTCAATGTATTTTTTTTGAATGTAATCAAGTTGTGATGACTTTAAAAAAACCAAATACTAATTAGGGTCAAAATTGACATAAATTATTTTTAAAAAAAAATACTATTTTATTAAATTATATAATAGTCCTAAAAATATAAGGTTCGGAAAAATGAATTATATAATGTTATATATGTCATTAATGAACCAATTTATGTTTTATTTCCATTTTATAGTCACTATATTAACCATGTAGTATAAAAAAACAAGAAGACATGGTAAAAGTTAAACTATTTAACTAAGAGTTAAATCTAAAAGATAAGGTTAATATGGTGACCTAAAGTTTTCTAAAACCTATTGGTTGAGATTATTTAGACCCATTCTCACATTATACTCGAAATAAATCCATTTTGAGCTATTAAAAACCGAAAATAATTTTATAAAAAATTAATATTTCAAGCTTTCCCTAAAGTGCCCCTCACCAATCTTATAAAAGGGTACATTCCCTTATCTTAAATTCACACCTCCAAATCCATTTGTATTGTACAAATCCTGCTAAATTATTCTACCAACTACCCTAACTTCAACCTAGAGGATTTACTTTGATCATAGATCCAATCTAAAGAGCCATTTTGTTCAAATCAAAAGGAAGCACCCAAAGAAGAGGTAATTATTTCACCACCTCTTTCAAAGTTATTTTCTTCTTCCACCTCCTATTTATTTGTTGTTTCCATAAAAAAAAATAACTCTAGTACCTTATACATACTGAAATATTATTATAAATTTGGTACAGCCATTTTCTTTATTCTATCTGTCCTATAAATCACAAGGTCACCATATGTGCATAGGTACGACTTACCGTCTCCACGTCACGATGTAGTTTGTTATTCAACACTTCATTATTTGGATGAGTATAATAATGATTATAATTGATGTAAATAATAAATATAACATGTTAATGATTCTTTATAAATAATATACAATCCAATTTCATATGATTTCACTATTAATAGAATGATATTTTCGCTCGTGAGTATGTACGGATTACCGTCTCCACAACGCGATGAGATTTCGTTCCCCATCGTAACCATTAAAGAATAATTTTCATTTTATGATTAAAAATAATTTTTAATAACTTAATATAATTATTTATATGAATCAAATACATTCTATCCATAAAAAACATGACTTACATAACAAAACATATAAAGGAAAATGAATTAGTTAACACCGGGAACAATGATACTACTGAAATATTATTAACAAACAATATTAGAGGGTCATATATAATATAATATTTATGTATGTTGTTATTTTATAATTTAATAACAATTATTTAACCATTATATAGGTGGTTAACATACCCCGAACTAAAAAAATTACAAGGTAAGGGTTAATTTTACAGTCTCTTCATTATATGAGGTTGTTTATATATAAGTATCTACTAGGACTTCTTTATCATCCACATCCATGTTTATTAAAAATGTATTTCAAAAAAATTTTACTATTTTTTAGACTATGGTTTAAATTCATTTATACCCTTGTTTTAATTTTTATAAAATGTTTTAAAAGGATTTTTTTCGTCATTTTCCAAATAAGGTACTTTATGAACTTTTTGACAAATTAAGGAAAGAATGTTTTTAACTTATATGGCGGGTGTGGCTATTTTATATCATTATAAAAACTTTAAAGATTCCCTTATAATATTATCTGAATATTTTAAAAATAAATGTTTTCTTTTATAATTATGCGTTCTTTAAATGATTTCAAAGTATAAAGAGATATTTCTCTCAAATAGTTTTTGTATTTATTTCATATATGTCTACATCTATTATTGGATTTTATGCTTAATTGAAGTTGATTTATTATAATACAATATTCCATATTATATTGATAGTTTTATGATATGTTTGATTGTGGATGTGCTATTTTTATGTCATTCATGGTTTATGGTTAAAGTATTAACATTTCGTATGTTAGTTTAATATGAATGTTTATGTTATGTTTCGCTTTTGTTCATATGAGGAATGCATTAGACGTAGTAAGTGACAGGAAGGGCCCACTATAGCCCCTCGATGCATCGGTAGGTCTCATGAGACAAACTAGTGTCTAGTCATAAGGCATTGATAATATTTTTATTTGTAGTCTTCGCACGAGGCCTTGACTATGTGGTTATGATTTCTGGAATTATGCATTCCATCATTATGAGATTAGCTATTGATATTACATGTGATTATCCGACTTGTAGAATATCCATGTGAATAAGTAAATGGAATTATTTGATTTATATTTTCTATATTATACTGAAGTTTAAGTTTAAAAGACTTATGTTTCAGTCTTATACATTGAGTTAAATATTTATGCTTATTTATGATAGTTTCTGCAATATTGTTATCCTTACTGAGCATATGAGATCACCCATTTCTCATGTTTTATTTTTCCTCAGATGTGATGAAGTATATTATGACTATCCTGCAAGGATAGGATAAGTTATATGAGTGTGTTCAAAGTTGACACAATGTTTATTTTTCATTTCATAATGTAATTAAAAACTTATGAATGTATATATTATTTCCAAGGCTACTAGATTGATAGGTCTTTCGGGACTTGATCTCCTGTGATCCTACCAATGTTATGTAATAATGCACTGAATCTGGGTACCTAGGGTTGGGGTGTTACATGGACAGATAGTGTAGAGACCTGTTTTTCACCTTCTAATAATTTAAAATATTTCTATATATATTTCAAGAGTTGGGCACTAACACAGTGTGAAATTCCAAGGCCCGGTGTTCTTGGAATTAATTTTATAAAAATATTAATTATATCTTATACCATGCATGCAAAGGAAATGGGATAAATCTTAAACTATAACTCATATTAGAAACCTAAGTCTACAATTGAGTTTAGAACATGGTTTTTACCCTATACGGGGCATACCTTTTATTGGAATGAAAATTCTATGGAAAAAACCACCTAGGGAAAAAATCATAATTAAAAGAATTAAACTTAATTATTTTACCCCTAATGCCGAATCAAAGAACATTCAAATGGGGAATTGGATTGGAAATTTGAGACCACCATTGAGTTCAGAATGGGGTGTTTTTTTGGGATTGACATAAAATGAGAGGGCACAAAGGTTCTAGATTTCATAACCATTAGCGGGTTCCGATGTTTTTTTTATATAAATGGAGAATTAAGGGGTTAGGATTAGGGTTATCCCTTAATCTTTATCTATCTATCCACAAAAATCTCTCTCTATCATATGTTAATCATCAAATCTAGGAGTTTCTTTGCCAGAACCTCTATGGATCAATGTAGGAGCATAAAAAACGCATCAACAATGATGATCAAATCATTTCAAGGTAGGATTTTCTATTGTTTTTGAGTTCTGTTTCAGTTTTTAATTTGAATATTCATTACATTTCCTTATTCTTCATAATTAGTTTGTTAAATCATTGATGGCCACACAAAAATTTCCATCGATTTGTGATTAAAATTTCTTATTATTCTATTCATCGCAGATAGCCACCGTCAAATTTTGGACACATCAATCGACTGTGGGATCATCAATCAGAGGCTAGAGTTGTGAAGGTCTCATTGTAGGGATCACTGATCCGTTTAGAATCTGAGATCGGGCATTTGGAAGAGTCCCAATGGTATGCAGAAGGGACCAATGGAGAGAAGGCGACAACAATGACCGATAGTGGAGGCCACATAGAGTAGGGAATCCGAGGTGTTGCGGATTGCGGCCATACAGGGGCGGCACAATAGGTGTGCGAGGCAGCTGGTGCAAAGGATCCATGGGGTGGCGTGGCCGGGTGATGGTGGAGCGGAGCTCAGAGCATGGATGGAGTTGAGACCAGTGAGTGTTCGGAAAATAGTGTGGTTGGGAGGCAATCAGAACGGTGAGGCTGACATGGTTGGGGGAGTCCGGTGGCATTGGGCTGGTGGTGTGCCGGGCGGAGCACGAGGTGGGGTTGTAGTGCGTGACCCTAGGCAGCAGCGACCCACATGATGCGGGTCACCGCGTTGATAAGGGGATTGGGCCGGTGGTAGAGCGGGTCAGGCTACATAGCTAGAACGTAGGCTGGTGGTACGGGCCGTGCCACCTAGAGCAGGCTGACCCAGGCGGATCGGTTTTTCCAGAATGGGCCGGACCGGTGTGGATCAGGCCGATACGCCTTTAAATAGCCGTTTCTCCAAATTTGGGCATCTGATTGACGCTCCATCTATGGCCACAAGTTCCACTCTTCAAGACAGATTTTTTATACTAGTTCATTAATTTTGGGACTCAATTTTATGGCTCAGTTCCACAAAACACCTGAGTTTAATAATAATAATATAATTATTATTATTCAGGCTTCTTGTTTTGAACATGCGCCTACAGTGTCTGATTAACATGCCATAAGCGGTGGCACAACCCTAGTCCTTGGGATAACATTTCAATATGAATTTCAGGTGTTTAAAATAAAGTTGGTCTGTGGGTCCCACATTCCTCAGTTCGCACGCTTTGTGGTAAAATGCAACCTTTCCACCGGGTATCTGTTATAGATGATCGAGTAGTCGATCTCATGTGTGTTTTTGAGAGGATCACAATAGTGTGATCCATATAATTAATTTAGGGACTGAGGAATGGGCCCCACGAGATACCTTTGAATCATAATACGACGTTACACAACTTTTCCATCAGATTTCTAATTAGGGTGAGTGAATAGTATACCTCATGCATTTTTTCTGCAAGGATCACGATGGTGTGATCCGTTTGGATTTACGGAGCCTTATTCATGATGTCTTTAAATGGGAAATCATGAAATTAATATCAGTAGAAGATCCTTTTGATGTGTTCTGAGCATGATGCTTTGACTAGTGGTGTTCAACGACTACAGCGATGAGACGATCTATTAGTAACTTCAGAGTGGAATCCCCCTACTAGGTAGGGTGTGGGTCCTAGATGAACTAGAGTGGAATAACCTGACACATTATGGTGTGGGTCCTCTACGAAGATAATAAGAGTGGAGCCCCCCATCATCATGGGCATGGGTCCTCTATCAACTACTTCTGAGTGGAATCCCCCTATTGATTAGGGTGAGGGTCCTTGACGAACATGAGTGGAATCCCCCTAATGCATCAGGGTGTGGGTCCTATATGATGACTTTTAGAGTGGACCCCCCCTGACGTACTATGGAATGGGTCCTCTACTTTGGGATTACACCTTTAGGCTATGGATTAACGACGAGATGTACTTTAATGTTAACTTGGTCTCATGAGTAAAAGGGGAACTTTACCCACCATGACGAATCCTTGTGATGCAACCTAAAACCTTTCTGGTGAGATAGACCTGCCCAAAGTGAATTTTATTGAGGTGTGGTGTTTGAGAACCCTTGACTTGGAGTTCAAGTCAGACATGAGGAATACTGGGAATCGATGGTGGTTACTTCTTGGACTGCTGGAGACTCTTTTCTAGGGTTAAGATGTGAGATGGTGATCTCTTTAATCTCTCATTTGGGCTTCTTTGAGTGAGAATATATATATTTACACCCTATTGCAATACCCATTCCTTGGGTTCTTTTTACTCTCCTTCCAGGTGATGATAATACGCACAGTGTATGCCACATTCTTTCTATGTCTAGATTCTTATGGTTGGATGATTCTAATCTCCTAATATAGGTAGAGAAGACTCAAATATAATTTCATATTCTCACCATCTCTATCTCCTTATGTTTGGATGATTTTACTTCACTTCCTTATTGGGTTGAGTTTCACTCGTTTACTATACTTTTTTTATTTGATATACTTTCTTTACTCTTGAATCTCTTACTACTCCCCCTTATGTTTGGGGTGGCCTACTAAGTATGTTTATACTGACCCCTATATGGGATTTTCTCACATGAATCATGCCTTACATAGACAACACATAGGTTTGATCATGACTTTGTAGGAGCTCAAGGATACAGGAGCGTGGACTACGTGCGGTGGTCACAACTTGGGTTTCAGGAGAGGGGATTCTTCAGTAGATTTACTTTCAGTTTTTTTTCCGGGTTGGGATACATTCCAGTTGGGCATGTATTTTTTACCCCTTTTCCTATCATCTTACTTTATTGTATTTGTACAGTTTTAGTGGTCCATGCATGCTTGGGTTTACATTTCATTAGGTTTCATATTTTACTTATTTCACTCTACACCTTTACATTGATTTGGTTTTTTGTGTGTGTATAGGTACTTAGGAAAAGGACTCCCTGAGTTTGTTTTACCTTCGGCACTAGTCACCACCCCTGGACTATAGAGGCGGGTGCGGGGTAGTTACGACTCGATCCTCGACATGGTTCGGGTCATGAAAAAGTGGTATCATAGCAAGTTCATTTATTAGGACGTTTTTGGACATTTAATTTTAATAGTATTGGTTGATTATAGGGAAATAGTGTCAAAGGGTCTTGAGAGAAGCTTTTAGGATAGGGAGTCCAATGATGGTGCAGTAGCTGATGTATTCATTCAATAGGACCCTGATTAACCGCTTGTCAACTCGGCATGTTGAGAAATTTTTTGAAAGGAACTTTGGTACATGAATCATATATGTTTGAGTCTTTGACTATATTTGTTGATTTAGATCCACTTTTTTTTTCTTATTATATATCTCTATGCTCATCTTACTATAGTACTCCTTGACAACTTTTAGGATTCCTTCGTGAAGAAAACCAACCAGGATACTCACTCCAGTTTGTGATGAATACCTCACGAGTGATGAGGCCTCTATACAGGGCCCATCATGTGATCTCCTTCCTCCATATGGGATATTAGTGGCACATCCACCTATGGAACATCAGTTAGTACCATTAGAAAAGGATGAGGATGAGTTCAGGATGAGCTCACTTTGTGAGTTCCAGCGCTAGATGCCATTGAGATTTCATGGTGAGCCAGACCCTCAGGGAGAAGAGGACTAGTTGGAGTTAGTGGTTTGCATCTTTAGGCTTGTGTGGACACCAGAAAACCAGATGGTGTATTTAGCATCCAACCTTTTTCACAGGACAACTGGGCGTTGGTGGAGTTTAGTTACCCAGATGCACGACGAGTCATCACTCTTGTGGGGTGAGTTCCTACAGATATTTCATGAGGAGTACTTCCCCTCGTTCTTGAACTACGTTAGGATTCAATATATTTTGAATATACAATAGGGATCCATGATAATTTCTGCATATATTTCTAGGTCTACAGACCTTAAATTCTAATCCCTAGATATGATCTGTGATGGTTACTTATGATCATGGAAGTTCGAGCAGGGTCTCCGTTGAGTGAACTGTGCCAGTGTAGTGCCCATGTGCATACCTAACTATGCCGGAGTGATGAAGTGGGTGCTTGTGATAGATATTTTCCTATAAAATAGATGCTAGTTGGTTGGGCATGGTAGTGGTTACTTCAGAGTAGAGACATTCACAACAGCTGGAAGCCGTCAGGTAGTAGGGCCGCGATGCAGGAGGCTTCCCCATTATCAGGCTCGGCCATGTGATCAGGTGTCACCTGGGCTACATAAGGATCTGGGTTAGACTAGAGTGGTTCGGTACTACACTTGTGATGGGAGAGGTCACATGGAATTATACTGCCTGACCCTACAAGCTGGGCATCTTGGGCAGGTAGTAGATGGACCACCATGACAAAGGCAACGTCGTGATCAGGGTGGTCCTCAAGGAGGCGATGATGGCAGAGGAGTAGGAGGAACATGTGGTGGGGGACGATGCTATGAGATCCTCCCACCACCACCATTGGTCAGGCCATGTCAGGCTCAGGGTGTTGGAGGTCAAGGCCACAAACAACTATAGGCCATGGATGTATGTGATTCTCCAGCGCATGAGATGATATGAGGTATGATATATGTATATTATACTCTTTATTTAATATTATTATACCCAGGATCCAATCACTATTTTATCTCATTACTCTAGGAAGGGTAGTTTTATCTCATATTAGATGTGCTATCACAATGGCCCTATCATGAAGTTCTTATGGGAATTGCCTCTTCTGTATCTTTTATCTTCCAATAATGAGAGATTTTGTTTGGAGGAGAAATGTTCATGTGGGATATATTGGTCATCACGATGGAACCTTATGATGTCATATTGGGAATGTATTGGATTTCCATGGTTTGATCCTAGACTTACTATCACCACATGCTAGTCAGTTACCTATACACTGATGGGATAGGGTTCAACTATCTTGGTGAAAGAGGCCTCATAGAAGGGCAGGTGAGTGCTGTGAGAAAGAGAATAAAAAATTTATTCCATTAGTTTGAAAGTGTGACACTTGGTGTGGAAGACTCTTTAGGCACTTGGTTTCCTTCATTTGTAGAGGATTACATGGACGTCTTCTCTAATGATGTCTCAGTACTACTTCTGAGGTGACAGTTGGAGTTTTTCATTGATTTGCAACCAGGGACTGCTTAGATATCTTCCATGGCATATCATATGGAACCCAAAAAGCATCAGAAGCAACATTTATAGTTGGATGACCTTCTCGAGAAGGTTTTCATCAGACCCAATGTATCCCTCTAGGTAGCTCCAGTTCTATACATAAAGAAGAAAGACACGAGTTTACGATTTTGTGTAGATTATTGTTGCCTGAACCATCCCATTATAAATAATAAGTACCCCTTACTAAGGATCAAAGACCTCTTCGACCAGTTGTGAGGTGCGATATGGTTCTATAATACTGATCTTAGATTCAGCTACCACCATCTACAGGTTCGCGAGGTTGATATTCTGAAGTTGTCCTTTCGTTGTCACTATGGGTATTAAGAGTTTCTAGTGATGCCCTTTAGTGTGAAAAACTCCCCATTCATTTTCATGGATTTGATGAACCGGGTCTTCAAGACATAACTAGATTGGTTTTTTGTTGTCTTCATAGAAGACATACTCATTTACTCGGCATCAGAGTTGGAGCATGTAGAACACTTGAGTATGGTCCTTGATTTACTCTGAGAGCACTGACTTTATGAAAAGTTCTCAAAGTGTTAGTTCTGGATACATGAGGTTCACTTTATGGGGAATGTCATATTTAAAGAGGGTTTAGTTTTGGATCCTATGAAGATTGAGGCAATTATTTTTTGGGAGACACCCAAGAATGCATAAAAGGCGAAGAGCTTTCTTGGTTTGGCTGGGTACTACTAGAGGTTTGTGGTAGAATTATCTAAGATCGTAGCCCCTTTGACTACATTAACATAGAAGGGACAACCGTTTACCTAGTCTGAGTAGTGCTAGAGGGCCTTCAAGTAGTTGACGTAAAGGATGAAGAGTTCTCTTGTTCTGATACTACCAGAGGAGGGCGTTAAGTTCATATTGTATTGTGATGCCTTAGGATCTGGGCTCAGTTGCGTGTTGATGAAACAACAGGTAGTAATCACGTATGGGTTGAGGTAGTTGAGACCGTATGAGAATAACTATGCGACTCATGACTTGGAGCTCACAGTGGTAGTCTTCTCCTTGAGGATTTGTAGACACTACCTTCTGAGAGAGCGATTTGTGGTTTACTTAGGCCACCAGAGAGTCAGGTATATCTTCACCCAGAGAGATCCGAATCTAATGCAGTGACACTGGTTGGAGTTCCTATAGGATTATGACTTCGATATAGTTTATAATCTAGGGAAGGGAAATATTGTACTAGATTCCCTTAGTAGTAAGTCCATGTATTTCATAGTTTATGATGATTTGGAGCAGTTAGATTCCCTATAGTAGACCCTGGTGGAGTAGAAGGGTACAATTTTTCTACAGTCGATGGTGCTGAATCCTTCTCTCCTTGAGTGTGTGAGAGAGTCCCAACTAGGGGATATTGACTTTGAAGTTCTATTCAACCAGATATCCATAGGAGATTCACCTGATGGGTATTATGAATAATGGAATCACGAGATCTTGTTCCAAGGGTGAATAGTGATTCTAGTCACGTTGTAGGAGGAGGTGATTCGATAGTTCCATACTTCTCCCTTAGTTGTAAACCTCGGTGTGGGAAAGATGTACAAGGATATTTAGTGGTAGTTTTGGTGGTACGACATGAGATAAAGTGTTGCTGAGTTCCTCTCATGATGAATTACCTGTCAGTAGGTGAATACTGAGTATCAGGTTCTGGTAGGTTTGTTGCAGCCTCTCGACATCTTGGAGTAGAAGTGGAATGACATATCCAAGGACTTAATAACAAGGCTTCTACACACAACGAAGGTCCATGATTCCATCTGGGTTATGGTGGACTTACTCACCAAGTTGGTGCACTTCCTTGCTATTAGGTAGTAGAGTTTGGCGGAGAGTTTGTGGCAGTTGTACTTACGAGATATTGTTCGCCTTCACAGGGTACCCTTGATGATTGTATCCGATCGTGATGTGTGATTTACATCACAGTTGTTTAGAGGCCTGTAGAAGGCATTTAGGACCCAGTTGTGGATGAGTACAACCTTTCACCCCAAGATTTATGGGAAGACCGAGCACACTATCTAGGTGCTGAAGGATATACTGAGGGCTTGCATGCTAGATTTCGGCCAGAGTTGGGAGGATCACCTTCCATTGGTAGAGTTTTCATAGAAAACAACTACCACTATACCATAGACATGACACATTTTGAGGCACAATACAGGATACCCTATAGGTCACCTATATGCTAGACATAGGTTGGAGAGTCATCCCTTATGGGACCAGAGTGGGTGCAAGTGACGATGGAGAAAATTCAGGTCATTCGTGAACAAATGAAGACCACCTAGAGCAGAAAGAAATCATACACAAACTGCTGTCATAGTCCCTTGGAGTTTGAATAGGGAGAAATATCTTCTTGAGAGTCTCCCCACGATGCGGAATGCAGAGGTTCAACTCGAGAGACAAAGCTACCCCTAAGGTTCATCAGGCCGTTCAAGATCGTGTAGAGGGTTAGTGAAGTTTCCTACCACCTTTCCCTACCCCCATAGCTAGACCAGGTGAACAAAATCTTCCATGTGTCGTAGTAGAGGTGATACATGCATGATCCTACGCACATCATAGACTGGGGAGAGCAAGACATCAAGGATAGAGCCACCTTTACAGAGCACCCAATGACGATCGAGGATCAACAGGAGTGAACTATATGTGGACATACCATCCCATTGGTTCGCATGCTATGACAACATGGAAACATATAGGAGAGTTCTTGGGAATAGGAGAGACAAATGTGGGCTCATTATATCGAGTTGTTTTCCTAGTTTTTAATTTTTAGGGATGGAAATATTAAAGGAGGAAATGATGTAGATACCTTGTTTTCACCTTGTAATACTTTGAAATATTTATATATATATTTCTAGAGTTGGTTGCTGAGACGATGTGCAATTTTGAGGTAGTTTGGAAATTGTAGTAGTATGGAAATAGTTATTCATAAAATTAATAAAATAATTTCATAATAATATAATTAATAATGCATTAATAAATTAATATTAATTCAATTACATAAATACGACATATAGAAATAATATTATATACTATAAGAAAGTGTTTCTATATGTTTTTTGTTAAACACATTATTTTGAAATGTGGCAATAGTTTTATTAAAAAGTTAATATTATCATAAATATTAAATTATTTTGATAATAATTTTATTAAAATACAAATCATCACATCAAAATTATACAATTCTAAATTCTTAAAAACTTACAGAAATTTCAAAAAAAAATTGGGAAAAAATAAATTATAGTAAGTATTATGACATCATAATGACATAAATATTATATAATAATTGACAGTGTGGATTTCTTAAAAATGATTGGTTTATTCATTAAGATAATATATTTTTAAGTAATAAAAATAATTTTAAAAATATATAAGTAATATTAAAAAATATAAAATATATTTTAAAATTTTAAAAACAATTATTTATTAATATAAAACTTTACTACAACCAAAAATAATTTATTTTTATAACTTCCACAATTAAACATGAAAAGGCCACAAATGAGGGAAAATGGTAAAATCATGCGCTAAAACTATTATAGGGATAAATTTTTTTCTTTTTTGATTGACATATAGTATAAGGTCTATATTTTAAAATTAATAAAAAAATCATAGATATTCTATAACAACCCACCCATCCTACCTTTTTCTTCATTCTATAATCATATAGCATGGTTTTACCTGATTTATCTCTCTATAGTCTATCTAAAGCACATATATGGGTCTATGGTTCTATTCTCAATATTTGAAAATCAACCTTTCTAGGTAAGGTTCCATAATCCCTCTATTTCTTTTTCAATTGTGATCCTATTTTAATAATGTCATTTAACATTAAATTGTTTTTCCATATATGATAATTATTTCATGGTATTTTCATCCTTTTGATATATTATTAATGAGAAATTACAAATTACACTCAATTTTTATAAATTATATATCATATTATTACGGAGAGATCAATATTTCCATTAATTATACTCTATTCATGATATTTTATAATACTCCAAAATTTATATCATCAGAAAATATTGGAATGTAAATATTTTTGGGTTTCTAAGAATTTAAATCCTTATCATGATAAAAATAATTGGATACAGAATATATATCAGATACACCAAGGGTTAATAATATGGAACTATATTTTTTGGATATTATCTCAATATTTACACAGTACATAAAAATGAGCTGTAATGTACTCCTAGTTTGACACTACTTGTAGATATGATTTGGTTAACCACATACTTGTTATGAACCACAATGAATGATTTTGATATATTTATTTGGTGTCAGTGAAATTTTTTATATCATTTCTTTTGTATCATAGCGTTAAAACCTAATGAACTTCAATTGATATCCTTGAATATTGAAATTAACATTCAATCAATAATGGTGTATCACATTACATTGTTAGTATCTTAGTTTTTTTAACTGTGGGATATATATTTGAATGGATTTTTTTTGTTTATCCTATGTTTCTATAATGATGGTTATTGATTACATAGCCATGATTATGTAAATTATTTTTTAGGGAACATTGTGATATGTATTATTTATTCATTCTATCAATATGTTACTTTTATTAGACGTATTTTGTGATGTATGTCAATATGTGTGAAAACTACATTCTCCCCACATGATGTTTTCATGGTTGTGTCCCCTATTTTATTTATCCTCTTTACTAATAGTCAAAACTAACAGGAAATATAAGGATCATCCCAGATCATCATCCTTCTTTTCAATGAAAAAAATATTATCATATGAGTTTCTTAATAAATATTCATTAACAAAATAACTCAATGTGTAATTGGGCGAACCTAGTGTATAAAATTAGAGTACATAGTCAAGGTGTTCATTTTTTTCATAATAGTTATGTTATGTAATAATTAACTCACTTTACTTCCCATAACATTATATATTGGGAATCCTAAGATTATTTATTATGATTAAAACTAGTACCCATATTAATAAACATACCAAAAAAGTTCATGTGTATAAACCCACATCCCAAAATTATCACCTTCACTAACAACGTTAATTTTTCTTTATGAAATTTATAACAATCAAACATATACATAAATATTTATCCCCATTATGAGTATCCCACCAATCATCAGCATTGATGAAAAATGTTCCATGTCATATGAATCTTCTATCCATAAAACATATTTAGTATATACCCATATTCTATATTACTTATCCTTGAATTCAAGTAATGTTAGTACAAGTAGGAATGTATTTTTGGAATAAAGTGGAACATCAATGTTCCTTAGAAGTATCATTCAGTATGATATTCTAATCCCATTCTATATTTCTTATTTTTCTAATATTTATCATGGGTTATAAATTATTTCTTAATATATTCTTTTAAAAATTTTATAATGGAATTATTTTTATTAATAGAATACTTTGTTGAAGATGCCGACTTCTATTCAAATTTGGTAACTTCTTTGTTACATTGATTTTGACACAATTATTTATGATTTATTCTCAGCTTGGTAAGATATCTATTGAAATTTTACTAACATGATCATCTTACTCATATGTCATGTGTATTTTCTGAATCTCCATAACACCAGCATATGAAATCATATTTCCTACATTGTTTACATATTTTGAGGACTTATTTCACACTTTTCATAAGAATAATTTTGGTATTTTCCCATAAATATATACATTAAATTTGTTTTGGGAAAATAAATAATAAATAATTCTTACCTTGGTCATCATTCTTATGTTCCCCTCTTTTATCATCATTCGTAATGTTCTTAAATTTCTTACATAATTTATTTAAATTATTCACCGACTAAAATTTCCATTCAAATATGTGTAATATTCTAGAAAAATATTTTTATATATTTTCATTACATCACCCATAGATACATAAAATTTTACAATAGATACATATTTCACTATATTGAATATTCATAGTACATAAAAAAGACACAATAATAGTGGTGAAATATGAGTTTTAATCTTGTAAACTAATAGTTGTACTGATCCAATATTTGCAGTTTTCTTCTTCACATACTATCGTAAAATATTTTTATAAAAATAAATTGTTAATTAATTCAAATATTTCATAATGGAGGGTGATTTCTGACAAATTATATCTTTTGAACTAGATTGGATAGTAAAAACACATTTATATTGATATTCTTTGGGAATAATAATATCATACTTTTAAATACATTTATTTTCAACATCATAAAAAAATTCAATATAAACCTCAAATACATTGGTGATTTATTCTCATATATTTATTAAATAACATTGGGTTATTAGAAAAACTGATTTTTTCTGAAAATAATTCTCCTTTCTCAGCCGAACATTCTTTATGAAAATTTACCATATTTGGAAATTTAGATTAAATAAACTTATTTTTCATTCATTATTTAATAATTTATATTTAATCCTTGTTATGAATATCTTATGTTGTTTATGTTTCTCCAAAAAACATCTAGTTTCCTTTGAGGATCAACAAATATCATTTTATGATCTCGAAACAAATTAGGGTTCATATCCTTCTTTTCAATTCACCTACTCTTCTCAAAAGTTATCTTATTAACATCTATCTTCAACATATTCATTTCTATATAGGGTTGAAAATTTTCTTAAGAATTCCTATCAAACATTATTTTTTAATACACAAAATTTTGGATCTCCCATATTTATATTCATCATTATTTGATGATTCACTTCCTCTTATAATATGCGCTGATATGATAACATAATAATAATATAAATTATAGGGTAAAGTGTGACACTACTATATTCTTCATATCAATTATTTTTTAGACTATTAAAGAAATATTTTCGTATTTTTCTTCCATTTATTTTTTGAGGATTTTTATCGCCATCTAATTTCGAATCATCATACAAAAAATTTGAAAAATCCCATGAAAAATTGATTTTTTTCATCACAATTAAAAAATTTAAGATAAACAATTATCTCTTAACTAAAATTTTCCCTATTTTTATATATTACTAAGAAAATTAAATTATTTAGTATGTCTTATTATTTCTCTACCTCTAAATAATATGATTACACTTCAATATCATTTTCTCTAAATTTATTTCTGTAATAATGTTTCTATAACACTTTCTTCTTTAGACTTTCTCTTTTGGGATGTACCTTTTATCATTTCCTTTTCCTTGAGAAAAATCTATTATTTATCTAGATTTAAATCTTATTGATGATCTAATATTTATAATTTAGAATCAAATATATCTTTTAATTTTATCAATAGTTTGTTAGTGATAATAAAATCTTCTAGATCTCACTCAAAAATGTAATATTTCTAAAAAACAAATTTTTGGTAGTAAATTATTCCTTAATAAATTATTAATCACCAATCATTTCATATTAAAATATAATTCTCTATATTTTTATCTTATTTTGGTCAATATTAAAATTTCTATTATAGTTTATTATTAACATATCCAATATTTTTTTACCCATTAGAATGCCCATAATAGTTGTATAAACATTCTCTAGGTGAGACATCAACATTTAATTATTAGCTTTTCCATCAATATATAAATTATCTGGTTAGAATATATTATAAAAGATTCCTCAATGGGAAGAAATTTTACAATTTCATTTTATCTGACATCAATTATTTATGATAGAATATAGGGTTGCATCCAATTCACATTAATCAACGATAATATTTTAGTATTATCGTTGTTTCAGGTGTTAAGGGATTCGTTTTCCTTTATATGATTTGTTTCTTAAGTAGTGTTTGTTATGAATAGGATGTATCTTATTCATATTCAGAATTATATTAAGTCTTTAAACATTATTTTTAATCATCTAATAAAAATTATTCTTGAATGGATTATGATGGGGAATGAATCCCATCGCGTTCGTGGAGACGGTAATCCGTACGTACGCACGAGCGACAATATCATTCTTTTGATATTAAAATAATATATAATTGGATGTTATATCATATATAAATAATAATTTTCATTTTATATTTATTATTTACATCAATTACACATCATTATTATACCCATCCAAATAATAATGTATTGAATAACAATTACACCACGACGTAGAGACGTAAGCCGTACGTACGCACGTATGGTGACATGTCATTAAAAGGATGGATAGAATAATGAATATGGTTGTACCATATTTATAATAACATCACAGTATATATAAGATACTTGATTTATTATTTTAGAATGTAAAAAACAAAGAAAGAGGAAGTGGAAGAAGAAAGGAACTTCAAAGAGGTGATGAAATATTTACCTCTTCTTCGGGTTCTTCATTTTGATTTGATCAAAAGGGATCCTTAGGATGGATTTATGACTAAATAAAGGAATCTAGAATGAATGTAGGATAGTTGATAGGGTATTTGTATAGATTTTGGTAGAGAAAAAAGGCTTTGAAGGTGTGAATTTGAGGGAAGGGGGAGTTCCCTTTCATAAGAGGGGTGAGGGGCACCTTAGGAAAAACTAGAAATATTATTTTATAATAAAATCATTTTCGGTTTCTAATGGCTCAAAAATGAATTACTTAAAGGATAAGGTGGGTATGGGTTGAAAAACATTATACCAATAGGTTTTAGACAGGTTTGGGTCACTATATTAATCTTATCTTTTAGATTTAATTCTTAATTAAATAGTTTGACATTTACCATGTCTCTTTGTATTTTTATATTATACGGTTAATAAACATACTATATACTTAAAAGAGAACCCCATGTGGTTCATTAATAATACACCTATCATTATATAGGTCTTTTGGATGAACAATAGATTTTTTTAGAATATAATATCAATTAATAATATAATATTTGTTTTAAAAACTCTTTTATGTCAATTTTGATACTATTTGGTATTTTGTTTTTTCTATATTCATAACATCATTATTACTTCGAAAAAAATTCATCTAACCAACCCTAACATGTCATATTAACCTATAAAATTTGTTGAATTTATAAAAAGTTTCAAATTACATTTATTTGAATATTTATAATGTAAAATATTTTAATATTTCATTAATTAGGTAATTACTGCATCATCATTGTGTCATAAATAAATTAAATTATTTAATGTCTAAAAAATATAAATAAAATACCATTATTGTAAAGACCCGTAAAATTCAAGGGAAATTTTTTCTTAATTTTCTTTGGAATTTTACAAGAGCGCGGTTTCTGACGGCACCTGATTCCGAGGCCCGGTGTGCCCGGAATCAATTTCCGAAGTTTGGCTCGGGTACGTTCAGTGAACGAACGAGCGGGTTTTCCTAACTTTTGATCCGGTGCTCGGAATTGAAATCCGAGGGCACCGATGAACTCGCAGCGCCGATATTCGCTTAAGGAGACCTTTTCCGAGGTTGCGTTTATTTCGGGATGAGAGTTAGTTTTTGGGAGTTTAGAATAAGTTAAATAAAAATTGTGGATTACATATTTTTATTTAAACTTATTAGTTAACTTCTCTCAAAGGAAGTTAGGGGTGGGACCCACACCCACTTAACCTCCCTTGAGAGGATTAAGTGTGGTGGGGCCCACACGAACCCTAAACTTTTCATCTTCTCCCAACTCCCTTAACCCCTCTTTAAATGACATGAGTTATTTAATTTTGGAGTTATCCTTTTTGAATTTCAAACCTTTGAAATTCATTTGTTAAGTTTGTGAATAAAATAAGTCTCAATATTATTTTATTTGGTTGGTTTTTGTTTAGACATCTTGAGAGCTTTTGAGAGCTTTTCCTTCTTCTTCAAGCTTTGACGAAGAACGCTCAAGCTTTGACGAAGAAAGCTCAAACTCCGACGAAGAACGCCGCTCCTCTCTTCTTCGTCTTCCGTGTCAACGAGAGGGAACGCCGCTTCCTCCTCGGACTCCCTTCGTCGACATAAGAAGATTCTCCAACGACGTACCTCTTCAGACGTACCTCTTCGTCATCGGATTTGACGAACGATTACTGTGACGCCGACCTCCGCGACGTTGTCTTCCGCGGGACGTTGACAAATCTTCGAACCTATACCCAAGGTAGGGGTTGTTGTTATTGTTTATTTATTTATCCTTGTTCGTGGTTCTAGCATGACTAACGTGAGGATTATAAATTTGTGTTATTGTTTAACGTGAGGGGGCCGGACCGCATGAACACGGCCGAACCCCCTCCATCGTTCTTGTTGATTTATCTTGCGGGTGGAAACAAGGTGGCGTGGTGCCGTCGCACCACGCGGATAATCGTACGATTATATTGCGCGGCGCCGTCGCACCGCGCCGTGGAAGAATCATCAAGAACGCGACGCCATCGCGCCGCGTCAAGGGAAATCGAAGGCGCGGCGGAGGGGCGCGGTGCCGTCGCACCGCGCCGGACGACGAACACCGCGGCCGGTACCGGGCCGTGGCGAGACGGGAAGACCGGCGGCAGCCGAGCTGCCGGCACCGGAGATCAAGAAGGGCCGCGACCCTACGACCGCGGCGGAGCAGCCAGGGGCGGCCGGCCTCGCCGGCCGCCGGAGTTCAGGTGAGCCGCGGTTACGGCCACGGCGGAGAGGGGGAAGGCGGCCGGCTGTGCCGGCCGCCGGTTCGGTTAGAAGGCGGGACCCGCGGGTCCCGTGTGTTTATTAAAAAAGGCCGGCAAAGGCCGGCCGAGATCCGAAAAGGGGGGGGGGGTTTCACCCCCCGCGTGCGGCGCATGCGCGGCACCCTGGCCGCGCCGCCGCGCCGCCACCGGCCGGGTCCAGCGGACCGGGTCGGGTCGAACCGGTTCGGGCCGACCCAGGGGGGGGGGGGGGGGGGGGGTCGGGCCGGGTCGGCTCGGACCCGGACCCCCCGTTTTCGAGACTGTTTCGGTCTTTTGGCCATAACTTGAGCCACGGACCTCCGTTTGACGAACCGTCTGTGGAAACGCGATCCTTGGATCGAGACAGTCGTTTTGGTATATCGCACTCAAAGTTTCGGAATACTTTGAGTTCGGCCGGGTTGGTTCGTTCACGAAACCAACCGGGCCTTCGGAGCGGAAACGCTCATATCTTGAGCTACGGACATCCGATTGACGTGCCGTCATCTTTGTTGTGTTCTTCTTAGTGAGACGGATCTTTTGGCATACTCCGACCGAGGTTTGGATGTAGGTGGAGTACGGCTGTGTTGGTTTTGCCTTAAAAACCAACCGGGCCCCGGGGACGAAAATGCCAATAACTCTCAGACCGGGCGTCCGATCGACGCGCCGTCTGTTGCGTTGAGTTCCTGTTGACGATACGGAACTTTTGGATACATCAACTCTGGACTTTGTGACAGTTGATGTATCAGCCTCTCGGCTCGTGGAGCGGACCCTCCTGTACGAGCTTGCTGTGTGCGGGAACCCTAGTGCTGGCTGCGACTGTTACTGTGTCTACTACTGCTACTACTGCTACTGTGACTGCGACGACGACAGTACAGAGATCCTGTGTGGATTCGACGACGACGACTTCAGCACTCAGCGATCCTACGTGGATCAGTGCTACAGGTCCTGTGTGGGCCCGATCCTGTGTGGGTCCGATCCTGTGTGGGTCTTTGCGCTCAGCGGTCCTGTGTGAACCAGCGCCTACAGGTCCTACGTGGGCCCGATCCTGTGTGGGTCTTTTGCGGGGGTTAGTTACCTATCGATCCTTCGTGGGTCCGACGACTTAGATGGATCAGAGATCATCTTTATCGTCTTTCGAAGATGTATACCTGTGTGAGCTGAATCCTGTTGTTTTCCTGTGTGGATTGTGTTGTGCTATCCTGTGTGGATTACGTTTTGCTTTCCTGTGTGGAATACGTTTACTTTCCTGTGTGGACTGAGTTGTACTTGGGCTCGGAGGTTGGAGCGTATTTGAATTGATGACTTAGGTATATGTGTGGGCATATACCTAAGCAGTGTTGATTGTACCTTTCTTCGTGGTTTATCCTTTGTGGATTTGAGAGACCTTCAGGGGTCTCGGGGTCCCTACTGAGTAGCTTATACTCACCCCTGCACGGGCTTTGCCCGCACTACGTTGTGTTGGTTGCAGACGACGGACAGCGTTGATCTTAGCTGAGGCTTGCAGAGCAGGACGGTACCTGGAGGTGGACCACTGGACGGGACGTGCTCGGAGCGGACGGTGGGACCCGTGGAGCAGTGGAGCTATCTGTACCCACCCTACAGGTGGGATTTCCAGTGGACAGCCCGGTGTAGTGGCTTTTACTTTTCAGTTGCTGTTTTCCCTTTCGAGTTGTACTTTACTTTCAGTTTGGGTTTGTATACTGAACCATTTACTTTTCCGCACTTTCAGTTGTACTCTGCTTTTGCTTAGTGTTTACTTTCCGCTTGCTTACTCTGTGGTGTTTGTTTATTTTACAAAGGCAATGCCTTCCCTTTTTACTGGGATTTACGCCTTGGTGCTAGTCGCCAGCCCCTGGCCTATGGAAGGCGGGCTTGGGGTAGTCACGGCACGGACCCCGAGGGCCGGTCGTGACAAATTGGTATCAGAGGAGTTCGGTTCTACCGTGAACTCTGATCTTTTCTATGTGAAGCAATAATGTTTAGCGTATTGAGTGTGGTTATCAGTCCAGGGAGTCCAGTGTTGGTGCGGCGGCCGACGTATCCGTACACCAGGACCCTGACTTCTGATTTCCGACTTAATGCATGAAAACATTGATTGCATGTGTGTTTCAAAGATTCCATTGTGATTACTTATATCAGCTCACCAGGTATACTGTTCTGACCGTGGTGCACCTGTTTCCTTTTCAGGATGGCCCCACGACGGCAGCCAGCTAGGGTTCCGAGAGTCGAGCGTGACGATAGCCCACCGAGCGACGAGGCCTCGGTGCAGGGCCCTGTGTCAGCAGTGGCACCGGCGGTAGCTCTATCCGCTGAGCCCCCGATGCTTCCAGCACCAGCCGCTGACGATGCACGTCGCCTCAGCGCACTGCATGAATTTCAGCGCCAGCGACCACCCAGGTTTCGCGGGGAGACGGATCCCCAGGCAGCAGAGGACTGGCTGGAGGCAGTGGTACGAGTGTTTAGGCTAGTGAGGACACCAGCAGACCTCATGGTGATCCTCGCTGCGAGCCTACTACACGCAGCAGCAGGATGATGGTGGAGCTTGATGCTCCAGGTTCACAATGAGGCATCTCTACTTTGGACGGACTTTGAGAGCCTTTTCCGCTCAGAGTTCGTCCCAGCCACCCTTCGTGCGGTGCGTATCCAGGAGCTTCTTCAGCTGCGGTAGGGCAGCATGACGGTCGCTCAGTACTCGGCGAGATTTACCGATCTCTCGCGCTACTCGACCGACATGGTACGGGACCCATTCTTCCGGGCCCGGACCTTCGAGCAGGGTTTGAGACACGAGATCAGGGCATCGCTGATCTCCCTCAGCATACCGACTCAGATAGGAGTACTGGAGCGGGCCCTTCTGATCGAGAGCTTCCTTGATGAGTCTACACCAGCGCAGCAACCCACCGCAGGGCGGCACGTGGCAGAGTCATCTGCAGCAGGCAGTCGACGGATGACTCAGGGGTCTAGACAGACCAGACCTTCGGGCAGACGACCTCAGGGCACTGGCTCAGCAGTGCAGGGCACACAGCGAGGATCCAGTCTTTCGAGAGGCAGACAGTGCTACTCGTGCGGCGGGCAGGGCCACATGACTCGTGACTGCCCGACCCGCCGTGCCGAGGAGCAGCAGTCGGTTGAGGGACCACTGAGGTAGAGGCAGAGGGTCGACCATGGCGGTCCACAGGGAGGAGGAGGACGAGGTAGAGGAGCTGGACGAGCAGCCGGTGGTGGGCGACGCTTTGAGGCTCTGCCACCACCACCACCAGGAGGTCCACCCCGACCACAGGGAGCTGGCGGGCAGAGACAGGCACAACTCCAGGCAGCAGAGGCCTACGACCACGGCGCACCCGAGATGATTCGAGGTACTATCTGTGTCTATTCCACCCTTGCTACAGTTCTTATAGACACAGGAGCGAGTCACTCTTTCATAGCCGCTGCCCTTGTTCGGAGTTCAGAGATTCCGACAGAGCCGTTGGCTCGATCCTTACGGCTAGAGACTCCTACGGGAGCAGACTCGACGATTACGCACTGGTGCCGGCAGTGTGAGCTTACTCTAGGAGGCGAGAGATTCGGCTGTGATCTTCTTGTAGCAGCGTCGAGGCCTTACGACGTCATCTTGGGCATGGATTGGCTATCTACGGTCCATGCACAGATTGACTATTTTAGGCGCAAGGTGCGATGTGTACGCACCGATGGGAGCAGGTTCACCTTCACCGGCGAGAAGGGAGCCTTAGCATCACAGGATGGACTTCCGCGGAGGAGAGGACAACCCATCACTCATCAGTTGGCTAGCCTCATCCTTGGAGCAGTTGCCGTGCGGAGTCCTGGTTTTCCTGCAGTGGTGGATCAGTTTGCGGACGTTTTTCCCGACGACGTTCCAGGGCTACCTCCTCGCAGAGAGGTAGACTTTTATATTGACTTGTACCCCGGGACAGCCCCGATATCCACTCCAGCATATCGGATGGCCCCCGCCGAGCTTCGAGAGCTACGGGTACAGTTGGAGGACTTGCAGGGCAAGGGGTTCATCCGACCCAGTGTTTCACCCTGGGCTTCCCCGATTTTATTCGCCAAGAAGGCGGACGGGAGCTTGCGACTTTGTGTTGACTATCGTCGCCTGAACCAGGTGACAGTAAGGAACAAGTATCCGCTACCGAGGATTGATGACCTCTTTGATCAGCTCAAGGGAGCACGGTGGTTCTCGAGGATAGACCTCAGGTCAGGCTATCATCAGCTCAGAGTCAGAGACGAGGATGTACAGAAGACGGCCTTCAGATGTCGGTATGGCCACTATGAGTTCTTGGTTATGCCTTTCGGTGTAACCAATGCTCCAGCAGTGTTCATGGCTCTCATGAACAGGATCTTTCAGCCATACCTTGATCGGTTTGTCGTGGTCTTCATCGACGACATTCTGATTTACTCTACGACTGAGGAGGAGCACGCCTATCACTTGCGAGTTGTACTAGACACACTCCGAGAGCACCAGATTTATGGTAAGCACTCGAAGTTCCAGTTCTGGATATGTGAGGTCCACTTCTTAGGACACGTTGTCTCTGAGGCGGGAGTTGCAGTGGATCCCGCGAAGATTGAGGCTGTGTTAGCATGGGAGCCACCCAGGAGCGTGACTGAGGTTCAGAGTTTCTTGGGACTAGCTGGATACTATCAGAGATTTGTGCCAGACTTTTCTAGAGTTGCGGCATCACTCACAGCTTTGACGAAGAAGGGGAAACCCTTCGTGTGGTTAGACAGATGTCAGCAGAGCTTCCAGGAGCTGAGGCAGAGATTGACTAGCGCACCTATCTTGAGGTTGCCCGAGGAGGGAGTAGGGTACGTAGTCTACTGCGATGCATCAGGGACCGGACTCGAATGTGTTCTGATGCAGGAGCGGGCAGTGATCGCCTATGGATCACGTCAGTTGAGGCCGCATGAGCAGAACTACGCTACCCATGACCTGGAGTTAGCAGCAGTGGTCTTCGCTCTGAAGACATGGCGACACTATCTGATGGGCGAGCGCTTTACAGTCTTTTCCGATCATCAGAGTCTCAGGTATATCTTCTCGCAGAAGGACCTGAACCTGAGACAGCGGCGATGGCTCGAGTTCCTCCAGGACTATGACTTTGAGATAGTCTATACTCCTGGGAAGGGGAACGTAGTAGCCGATGCCCTCAGCAGGAGAACGAGCATTCAGCTACTTGAGGAGGCGACAGAGCAGCCAGCCTCTTTGCAGATATCCTTCATGGATAGAGATGGAGCATCCTTCCTCCAGTCTCTCACAGTCACCCCTCCACTACTGCAGCGAGTCAGGGAGGCACAGCGTGGGGACGCTGACTGTGAGACACGGCGTGCACAGATATCCTCGGGACAGACACCTGATGGTTTCTCCCTTGGAGTAGAGCACGACATCCTTTTCAGAGGACGTACCATGGTACCAGTCGCTTTGCGAGAGGAAGTGCTGAGAGAGTTTCACACTTCTCCTTTGGCGGTACATCCTTGAGTGGCGAAGATGTACCAGGACCTCAGACGACAGCACTGGTGGACGGGCATGAAGAAGGCAGTGGCAGAGTTCGTTTCTCGATGCCTCACCTGTCAGCAGGTGAAGTCAGAGCATCAGGTACCAGCAGGCTTGGTACAGCCTTTGGAGGTTCCGGAGTGGAAGTGGGACGGCATATCTATGGACTTCGTGACTGGACTTCCACGCACTTCCAGAGGTCACGACTCCATATGGGTGATTGTTGACCGACTCACCAAGTCGGCAAACTTCTTACCCATTAGAGAGCAGGGCTCAGTGGAGAGTTTGGGACGTCTCTACGTTCAGGAGATTGTGCGGCTCCACGGTGTGCCATCATCTATCGTCTCCGATCGAGATGCTCGCTTTACTTCCAGGCTTTGGAAGGGGTTACAGGAGGCGTTCGGGACGCAGCTACGTCTGAGCACAGCCTTTCACCCAGAGACGGATGGTCAGACGGAGAGGACCATTCAGACTCTCGAGGACATGCTCCGCGCATGTGTCCTCGACTTTGGTCGTAGCTGGGAGGACCACCTACCCTTGGTGGAGTTTGCGTACAACAACAGCTACCACTCCACCATCGGAATGGCACCGTACGAGGCGTTGTACGGCCGACCTTGTAGATCTCCTTTGTGCTGGACAGACCCTGGGGAGTCAGCACTTGTGGGACCGGAGATGGTCCAGGCCACGACAGAGAAGGTCTAGGTCATCCAGGAGCGGATGAGGACAGCTCAGAGCCTGCAGAAGTCATATGCTGATAGGAGGCGGAGGCCACTAGAGTTCGAGGATGGCGACCACGTCTTCTTGAGGGTCTCACCTCGACGTGGTATTCGGAGATTTGGCCGAGGCGGCAAGTTATCTCCGCGCTTCATCGGACCCTTCCAGGTCCTCAGCAGGGTTGGCGAGGTGGCTTATCGCCTGGCTCTGCCACCTCAGTTGCACCGGGTGCATGACGTCTTCCACGTATCCCAGCTGAGGAGATACGTGCATGACCTGACGCACATCATTGACCATGGGGAGCTTGACATTGACGATGGGGCGACTTTTACGGAGGTCCCGGTGGAGATAGAGGATCGACAGGAGCGGGTCTTGCGTGGGCGATCGATTCCTCTTGTGCGCATCAGATGGCAGCACGGGAATCTCCAGGAGAGCACATGGGAGCGGGAGGCTCAGATGCGTGCTCAGTACCCTCATTTGTTTCCCTAGTTTTTGATGTATCTTTACGGGGACGTAAAGCCCTGAGGTGGGAGTAATGTAAAGACCCGTAAAATTCAAGGTAATTTTTTTCTTAATTTTCTTTGGAATTTTAAAAGAGCGTGGTTTCTGACGGCACCTGATTCCGAGGCCCGGTGTGCCCGGAATCAATTTACGAAGTTTGGCTCGGGTACGTTCAGTGAACGAACGAGCGGGTTTTCCTAACTTTTGATCCGGTGCTCGGAATTGAAATCCGAGGGCACCGATGAACTTACAGCGCCGATATTCGCTTAAGGAGACCTTTTCCGAGGTTGCCTTTATTTCGGGATGAGAGTTAGTTTTTGGGAGTTTAGAATAAGTTAAATAAAAATTGTGGATTACATATTTTTATTTAAACTTATTAGTTAACTTCTCTCAAAGGAAGTTAGGGGTGGGACCCACACCCACTTAACCTCCCTTGAGAGGATTAAGTGTGGTGGGGCCCACACGAACCCTAAACTTTTCATCTTCTCCCAACTCCCTTAACCCCTCTTTAAATGACATGAGTTATTTAATTTTGGAGTTATCCTTTTTGAATTTCAAACCTTTGAAATTCATTTGTTAAGTTTGTGAATAAAATAAGTCTCAATCTTATTTTATTTGGTTGGTTTTTGTTTAGACATCTTGAGAGCTTTTGAGAGCTTTTCCTTCTTCTTCAAGCTTTGACGAAGAACGCTCAAGCTTTGACGAAGAACGCTCAAACTCCGACGAAGAACGCCGCTCCTCTCTTCTTCGTCTTCCATGTCAACGAGAGGGAACGCCGCTTCCTCCTCGGACTCCCTTCGTCGACATAAGAAGATTCTCCAACGACGTACCTCTTCGGACGTACCTCTTCGTCATCGGATTTGACGAACGATTACCGTGACGCCGACCTCCGCGACGTTGTCTTCCGCAGGACGTTGACAAATCTTCGAACCTATACCCAAGGTAGGGGTTGTTGTTATTGTTTATTTATTTATCCTTGTTCGTGGTTCTAGCATGACTAACGTGAGGATTATAAATTTGTGTTATTGTTTAACGTGAGGGGGCCGGACCGCATGAACACGGCCGAACCCCCTCCATCGTTCTTGTTGATTTATCTTGTGGGTGGAAACAAGGTGGCGTGGTGCCGTCGCACCACGCGGATAATCGTACGATTATATTGCGCGGCGCCGTCGCGCCGCGCCGTGGAAGAATCATCAAGAACGCGACGCCGTCGCGCCGCGTCAAGGGAAATCGAAGGCGCGGCGGAGGGGCGCGGTGCCGTCGCACCGCGCCGGACGACGAACACCGCGGCCGGTACCGGGCCTCGGCGAGACGGGAAGACCGGCGGCAGCCGAGCCGCCGGCGCCGGAGATCAAGAAGGGCCGTGACCCTACGATCGCGGCGGAGTAGCCAGGGGCGGCCGGCCTCGCCGGCCGCTGGAGTTCAAGTGAGCCGTGGCTACGGCCGCGGCGGAGAGGGGGAAGGCGGCCGGCTGTGCCGGCCGCCGGTTCGGTTAGAATGCGGGACCCGCGGGTCCCGTGTGTTTATTAAAAACGGCCGGCAAAGGCCGGCCGAGATCCGAAAAAGGGGGGGGGGGGGTTTCACCCCCCGCGTGCGGCGCATGCGCGGCACCCTGGCCGCGCCGCCACCGGCCGGGCCGGGTCCAGCGGACCGGGTCGGGTCGACCCAGGGGGGGTCGGGCCGGGTCGGCCCGGACCTGGACCCCCCGTTTTCGAGACTGTTTCGGTCTTTTGGCCATAACTTGATCCACGGACCTCCGTTTGACGAACCGTCTGCGGAAACGCGATCCTTGGATCGAGACGGTCGTTTTGGTATATCGCACTCAAAGTTTCGGAATACTTTGAGTTCGGCCGGGTTGGTTCGTTCACGAAACCAACCGGGCCTTCGGAGCGGAAACGTTCATATCTTGAGCTACGGACGTCCGATTGACGTGCCGTCAGCTTTGTTGTGTTCTTCTTAGTGAGACGGATCTTTTGGCATACTCCGACCGAGGTTTGGACGCAGGTGGAGTACGGTCGGGTTGGTTTTGCCTTAAAAACCAACCGGGCCCCGGGGACGAAAATGCCAATAACTCTCAGACCGGGCGTCCGATCGACGCGCCGTCTGTTGCGTTGAGTTCCTGTTGACGATACAGAACTTTTGGATACATCAACTCTGGACTTTGTGACAGTTGATGTATCAGCCTCTCGGCTCGTGGAGCGGACCCTCCTGTACGAGCTTGCTGTGTGCGGGAACCCTAGTGCTGGCTGCGACTGTTACTGTGTCTACTACTGCTACTACTGCTACTGTGACTGCGACGACGACAGTACAGAGATCCTGTATGGATTCGACGACGACAACTTCAGCACTCAGCGATCCTACGTGGATCAGTGCTACAGGTCCTGTGTGGGCCCGATCCTGTGTGGGTCCGATCCTGTGTGGGTCTTTGCACTCAGCGGTCCTGTGTGAACCAGCGCCTACAGGTCCTACGTGGGCCCGATCCTGTGTGGGTCTTTTGCGGGGGTTAGTTACCTATCGATACTTCGTGGGTCCGACGACTTAGATGGATCAGAGATAATCTTTATCGTCTTTTGAAGATGTATACCTGTGTGAGCTGAATCCTGTTGTTTTCCTGTGTGGATTGTGTTGTGCTATCCTGTGTGGATTACGTTTTGCTTTCCTGTGTGGAATACGTTTACTTTCCTGTGTGGACTGAGTTGTACTTGGTCTCGGAGGTTGGAGCGTATTTGAATTGATGACTTAGGTATATGTGTGGGCATATACCTAAGCAGTGTTGATTGTACCTTTCTTCGTGGTTTATCCTTTTTGGATTTGAGAGACCTTCAGGGGTCTCGGGGTCCCTACTGAGTAGCTTATACTCACCCCTGCACGGGCTTTGCCCGCACTACGTTGTGTTGGTTGCAGACGACGGACAGCGTTGATCTTAGCTGAGGCTTGCAGAGCAGGACGGTACCTGGAGGTGGACCACTGGACGGGACGTGCTCGGAGCGGACGGTGGGACCCGTGGAGCAGTGGAGCTATCTGTACCCACCCTACAGGTGGGATTTCCAGTGGACATCCCGGTGTAGCGGATTTTACTTTTCAGTTGCTGTTTTCCCTTTCGAGTTGTACTTTACTTTCAGTTTGGGTTTGTATACTGACCCATTTACTTTTCCGCACTTTCAGTTGTACTCTGCTTTTGCTTAGTGTTTACTTTCCGCTTGCTTACTCTGTGGTGTTTGTTTATTTTACAAAGGCAATGCCTTCCCTTTTTACTGGGATTTACGCCTTGGTGCTAGTCGCCAGCCCCTGGCCTATGGAAGGCGGGCTTGGGGTAGTCACGGCACAGACCCCGAGGGCGGGTCGTGACAATTATGTAGGAAAAATTTTTATATTTCTAATGAATATTTATAATCTAATTTATCTTATGTATAACTCTATATTAAAAAGGGTCTAATTATTATGATTTGAATTTAACACTTTTAACTCTTCTTTGAATTAAATAATAATAAATGTCCTAATCTAATCCAAGTGGACATAGAGGATAATATTTTATTTCTAAGGTTGTTTTTGGTCTAATTACACTTATCCAACAGAATTAGGACATGTTTTTGGGTAATAATAATATCATTTTTACCCTTAATTACCCTATTTACTTTTAACGGTGGTAAATACAAGTCAAAAGTTACTATTCACCAAATTTTTTTTATCTTATTGAACCAAATTATACTTACTGATATCAACCATTTCTCTCATATTTTTGAAATTCAATTCACAGAAGCGATAAAATTATGTTTTATTCAAATTTGCAAATGCTTCTAGGAGGTGGGTAAAAGACGGTTAAAAAGTCCAATAAAATTTTTATAAATCTAAAATTATTATAAACTGACTCCAATGAATTACATTGAACTTATATAGGTATTATGTATCTATATTGACCTAAAATAAATTTAAATAAAATAAATAATTATTTAAATAAAAATTCATTTTTAAACTATAACTCAGTGTTTTTCACTATTAATTAAAAATTGAATGTTTTCATAAAAATACCAAAAATTCACCCTAACATAATTTAGATATTTTGAATCCAAAAATGAAGTCCATTTTAAAAGATAAAATTTATAAAATTTCAAAAAGTGGGTATTACTATTCATAACGGCTAGTTTGATTGGTCGCGGTGTGTTAGAATCTTGAAGTTGCGTACAATGCAATCTATTACATTATTCAAAGGGAAACACACCGTGAAAGATTTGGGTGTTACATATAAAATTACTTATAATATTTTCTTACACATAACTTATATAAGAGTATCTGAAATTGAAGGAATTAGTTCAATGGAAAGGAAAATTTCATGTTCTTGGACCTCTAGATACTCCTTAGGAAGCTGATTGGGTACCAAATTTATATAACATTTTTTTCCATATTAGATAATTATTACAATTTTTTGATTAGTTATTATATATGTGGAATAGATTATACATTAAATATTTTTTAAAAAGACATCATGGATGTTTTAAAGGGTGATCATCTCAGTATACCTGTGTTCTAGTTATTTTCCATGTAAGTAAATTTCAATTAATAATCTATTTTTATATAGTAAACATATGTTATATTAAATTAATTAGTTACTTTTTTAATTAAGTATCATTATAATATATTCATCCAATATGATAACACTTATCTTTATGTTTTTTGGACCCATAATACATTAAAACTGAGGTGAAATACTTGAACCAAGAATCCAAAATTGAATATGCATATAAAAGATTAAAAACATGCATATTACATGGTGGGTTTTTCCATTCCTTGACTGGTATGAAAAAATATATAATTATAAACCATTATTCATTATACAATTATTAATTCTGTTTTTTTATATTTCAGTGGACATTTGATGTTATGCATTTTTTTTCTAAAAGAATGTAAAGTATATCAGTTATGCTCTTTATTGGGTGGTGTTTAAAGAAGATTTATAAAGTTTTTAAATAAGAAAGTTTTATTATATTATTTAATTCTTTATTTAATCTTAATTTTTTCATTTTACATAGATTTTGATACTTAATATTTTAAATTACAACATTTCATGGATTGAGTTCAATAGGGATCACTATTCAATAGTGGAATAAAAAAAATTGAATATTCAAAAGTTCAAGTACCTAACTTTTATATTAGTGAATACTTGTTTTTTATCACATATCTAGTGTTTTTATTTTTAAAATATTATTTCATAAATGTAGATTCAACATCAACAAGGGATTGTTGATTGTGGATATTTTTTAATGATTCATTTATATGATAATAATGAACAAAACAAAAATAGATTTTAAAATAGTTAATTTCATTATAACACTTATAATTTAGACAAATATGTTTTTTTTAAATTCCTAAAACTTTATTTTGTAGGTTTTTGATAATTTTTCTTCATATACATCAAACGACTTGAAACACATTCAAAATTTATTTTTATAATATTTTCTAAGTTTTACTAATTTGAAGTTTTAGTTTCATTCAACTATATATTTGTAAAAAATATTACAATAGTTCTCAATGAGTTTTATAGATCTTGTTCTATTGTTACTTTTTTTCTTATTTTGGTTCTGCATTTTTAGTTTTTAGGTCTGAAATCATGTAATTTTGTAATATAATTTTTTAAAAATTTAAACTTTCAACATCAATTTTTATAAAACCCACGTGGAAATCCTACCTCGAGGGATTTCTAGGTCAATTTTATAAAAAAAATGTTGAAAGCCAATTATATTTCAAATTTTAGAATGGATTTCAATATAGGTTTATAAAAAACAATATTAAAAGTTCCACTTTAAACTTCGCCTATATTAACATCACTTTATGACTGACATTTAAAGGTAAAAAAACTAATGTTAAAGGTGTTTTCTTCCACTAGTGTTTATAGGGTAGCATGAATGGGTTAAAGGTTATAAGTTGTGGTTTGAAAAACCAGGTTACTAAAAATGTAATATAAGTCTTAATATTGTTTTCCATGAGTATGTTTTAGATAAAACTAAGTCTATCACTAATGATATTGATCATTATCCTCTAGATAAAAATGCTCATACGGATATCCGAACCAAGTTTGTGGCTCCCAGTGAGCCTTCTCCACCAAAACCTCATCCTGAAGACCATCTTTAGTCCATACCACATATTGGGCAAGACAACATGCCCTCAGAGGATCCCACTGACTACTAACTTACCCATGATAGATTTATGAGGGTCCTCAAGCTTGCAACTCATTTTAGCCAATATGAAATGGATTAGTTTTCTTTACATGTTGCTAAGGACCTTGAGTCTGAGGAACCCAAACCTATAGACAAGCTATGAATGATAGAGACTCCAAGTATTAAGTATCTTCCATGGATGATGAAATGAAATCTTTAAAAATAAAAAAAACTTTGTCTACTTTTAAAAAACCATCGAATGCCAAATTTATTGGATATAAGTGAATCTTTAAAAGAAATTAAGATAACATAGGAGATAATAAAATTATGATCAAGGTATGGATCATAGTCAAAGGTTTCCTCCAATGTGAGGGAATTTATTATTCTAAAATCATTTATTTTGTGTTTAAACATTTATTTATCCATTTATTGCTTCATTTTTCTACTTATCATGGTTGACATATTGGGCATCTTGATTTTAAAATAGCATTCATTTATGGTGAAATCAATGAGCCAATATACTTGAAACCTCCTGATGGTTATTCAAAGGATTTCAAAGCTAACCAGGTATGAATTTTGAATAAGTAATTTTATGGTTTAAAGTAGGAATATAGGTTTTATTATTTTAAGTTTTATTATTTTAATAGAAGTGAACATGATGCATGCATGTATTATAAAACTTTAAAAAGTATTATGCTTTACCTGTTGGTATTTATAGATGATATGCTTATCATTTATAAGGATATGAAAATCATTACATCTATTAAGTCACAATTAAAGGAAGTGTTTGGAATGTAATACCTAGGTAATGCTAGTAAAGTTTTATGGATGAAAATAATTAGGAATAGAATTAATAATCTTTTGTACCTATCAAAAAATTGTTATATTATGAAAATTTTGTAGTGACACATGTTTTAAAGTTTAAAATATACTAATTTACCAATTGAAAAAATTTTAATCTTTAATTATCTCAATCATTTAATACATAATCTGATGATGAATACATGTCTAAGATACCATATTCTAATTTTGTTAGTAACATCATATATGCCATGATTTTCACTAAACCTAATGTTGTATATGATTTTTTTCACTCTTTGGAGATTCATGAATCGTTCTATAAAGTCACAATGGAAAGACTTAAAATGGATTATTAGATATATTTCACATATTATATCATTGGATTCATGTTTTGGTAAAAATATAGATATTAATTACTCTACTATTTGATATGTAGATTCTGACTATCCAGGTAATTTAGACACCTATAAGTCCCTCACAGTCTATATATTTACAGCATGCGGAGGACCTGTTTCTTAGAAATGTAACATGAAATCCATGGTATCCCTCTCAAACATCGAGAAACAATATACAGCCTTGAATAAGGCTGTTAAAGTTTCCATTTGGATTAAGGTTTTTCTTTATGAAATTAGTTCAAGTAGTCATGTAATTACACCTTTTGGTTGGGCTTAAAAACATTGGAGAAGATCATGCCTGAATTTTCATTGCACTTAACTTTCAAATGGGTGAAAATTCATATTAGGTTGACGCATGAGAAAATAAAGATAAAAAAATAAAAATATTAAATATTTCATATTCAAGGATTAAGAGTCCCTGAAGTTAATTAATTTTGAATTTAAGGATCTATGTTGATGGATTTTTTTGGTTTTCACTTAATATATTTGGTAGGATTTACAAGTACATCATTGCAGAGTATAGTTCAATGATGAAGATAACAAAGTAGTAAATCTTTTTGTTTCAATCTCATTTTAATCAATATTATTTATTTTAGAATTTCCATTATAGGAAATTAATTTATATTATAGAATAAAATAGTTTAATATTATTATTATATAATTATTCATGAAATTTTATAGAAATATTACCATTTTCCTCAACTTATCACTTAAAATGAGAGACATTTTTTTCATGATAGTCTAAATTTATTTCTTTATTCAGTAAAAATAATTTTTCTTCTAAATCTATGTTTTAGAAAAAAGTATTCAAGAATTTTTTAAATATTCTACTATAATATTTAAAATTCATTTCTACCCATGATCTCTGTCATGAACCAACTCAGGTACCCTGGAAACCCGATAACTGAGCTGGTCTTGACATAACCCAAAGGGCATTCCCAATCCCCACGAGTCAACAACTAGCACCTGGAATCACAAAACAAGAAAATGGGAATGATTTTTACATTAAGAATACAGAAGAAAAGAAACAAGATAGTATTCATACCAAATAAAAATCCACAGGGAGTAAATTATAAGAATCCAACAAGGCATAAACCAGCCCAATGCACTACATCCAATGTACCAAAATAAGGAAAACTTCCCCAAGGTCCTAATGTAAATAACTCACCACGACCAAAGCTCAATAACTAGATCCACAACCATGATATCCCTTCCCTTTGCTCAAACCTTGAAGAAGAAAGTCTACAATCACCCGAAGTAAAAAGTAGGGTGTGAGCCTAAGCCTAGTAGAATACCACCAAAGATTCCATAACATATTCCAAATTTAGATTTTACAAAGAAAAAATTTCAATTTTAAAATAAACAGGTTTGTCAATTCAAAAGCATATTTAAACAAATCATGCTATATATTTTCAAAATTATGGACAAATACTTTAGGAAAAGGTTTTACAATGATATAATATTTCTAAAACAATGACTTACATAAAAAATTTATATAAAACATTTTATCTAAATTCAACAGAGGCATATAAATTTGTTTTACTGCATTTTTATACATTTATATCTCATATTTAAATTAAAAAGTGAGAAACATGGTCATCTACCAAAAGGTACAAAAGTTTTAACCATCTATAGGATTCCATACTCTATATGTGAACTCAGAAAAATGTGTATACACATTTTACTCTAACACTAGCCAAAGGACACTCGTCACTGACACATCGAGGATGTGACCCGCTACATGTATGTTTTAGAACATTTTTGTAGCGGAGTATGTATCCATATAACTCACTAAGTGCATAAGGATTTAATTATCTCTTACATGATGGGTGAACTATTTTATGACTACTTAAAAATATGATCAATCCCATTCTTCCATTTCAAATGTTCCAATTTCATTTCATTTAAAACCAAAATAGGTTTTATTCATAAACATTCCCTTTTCACAAGATACATTCAATGGGTTTCTATCAAATCATTTTATGAAATTTTCACATGTTTGATATCCAATAAAAACCAATTCCATCATTACACAATTTAATTCCACAATTAAATTCAACAATTTAATTGAAAACATTTCCATCAAATTCATAATTTAAATTAAAAAATTTAAATCATCCAATTTCCATAAGCACACCCAATTCAATGGAATTGGGGATTTTCCAAATTTGCATGCCAAAACCTTTATAAAAATCACGATTCATTAGAATCAGGGTTTTATCAATTTAATTGAAAGAAAATTTGAGCAATTGAATTTAAATCAACAATTGAAATAAATCAAGCAATACAAGGATAATCAATTTGGATAATTGGAACAGAACCACCTTACTCATGGTCTTTGATGTTATCGGAAACGATAACCCACCCATTGTAGTTCTATACACCTCTTCAAGTCCCTATTATTATAAGCATCGACACACTAATGTTTTATGTTCGTCCGAGGATCCTAGAAAAAATGTAATTTATTTTATTTTGAAAAGAAATAAAATTTTACATGTGATAATACATTCACTCTGCTGAATAATTTTCAAATTATGTATTAAAATAATACATTCGAGAATATTATTTTATCCCTCATGGATAATTTAAAATTATCGATTAAAATATATTACATGTTATGATAACTTCACTCTCCTAGATAATTATAAAATTATTATTTTTATTGTCACATGTGATCATAAGAAATATTTATAAGAATAATTATAAACCTCATTTGATAATTTATATTCCTAAATTAATCTTAGAATAGTGGTGGTATTCTGTATAATTATTATTCTACTTTTTTAATATATATATATCAAAATATTCTTTGATAAACTAAGTAGAGTTTAGTAAAACATTGTATTTTTCTTTCTAGTGATAAAATTTTCAATACCCAACCTTTGATAAACTCATGAAATTATCATTTTATTAAATTAATAATTATAATATGTTAATCCATGAAATTATAAAATGATAATTTCGATAAATTATTTTCTGTTCTAATTATCTTAAATAATTATTGGGTTTTTATCCCTTGAAAATTGTATAATTTATATATATTTATTTCATTTAAAAATTATCCTTTTAAAATTATATTATGATAATAATTCAAAAATTTAACTTTTATAATTCAGAAATTATCTTTTGATGTGATTATGCCACGTCTTCATGATTATCACTTGGAATTATCATCATTAGACAACTCATTTATAAATAGATTCTTTATCGTATTTCCCATAAATAACTTTTTATACAAAAAATAAATAGCATTTGATAATTTTAATGAAAAATCTCTTATGTGATTATATATATAATATATTGATAAATTTGGGGTTGTCGTTTTATTTAAAAACCACCTTCTCTATTTATTTATTTTCTTATATGAATCTTTTTTCATAATTCTAATTATGAAAAAAAGAAAAGAAAAGATAATAATAAAATGAATAAATAAATAAAAAAGAAGAAAATGGTGTCACCTTGGAGAGAAGAAATAGGAAGTTCGCATGCTTCTTGGTCTCCATGGAAGAGGAAAATGTGGGAGATATTGATTGATATTATGAAATCGACACCCAATGTCGTTCCCACTCAAGAAGATCTACCAAAAACCATAGTGATTGGTCATATTATAAATAAAGAACAAACCCATGTGTTCTTCATTTCAATAAATTAATACATGTTATTTAATATTTAAATCAACAAACAATTCATTATGGAGTCATTTATTTCTCCCATTTAAGTCCTTGCCACTGAAACAGAATAAAACAGTTAATAAATAGATGTTTTTGAAACAAGGAGCGTTAAAAAATTGTGGTTTTTGGTTCTAGGAAGATGAAGAAACATTTTCACGATTTGTGGTTGTTATTATAATTTTATTTTAATAAATTTAATGTATAAAAATTATTATAAACATAACCATAATGAGTGATGTGACCAAACACATGTTGATCACGAATGTTATAGTCATTCTAGGGTAAAAATCCCATTCGGATCCAACGGTGGTCTTATATTTTTCATACGAAACACCATTTCAAAGATATTAATGATTTATTATTTAAAAATTGGAATAATTAATTTATCAAAATAAAATTTCTTATTTTTTGAGAGTGAGGCATTCAAACGACCGACGCAAACAATTGTTATACCTCATCTATGTTAAAACCCTCATTATGGACCCATCAGTGGTTTCAAATTTCTTATAAGATGAACTATTTGAGAGATATTTAATTATTTTTAATAAATAATATATTAAATATTATTTAAAAAAATTATCTCACGAGCGAGGCATCGAAAAGTCTAGCTCTATTGAATGTTATACCCCTCCTAGGGTAAAAACCATATTTCGGACAAAACCACGGTCTTAATTTTTTTTCATAAGTCAAACCATTCTGGAGTTATTCAATTATTTTCAGTAAATTGATCATTCTTAAAATAATATATTTAATATTTATATTCTATCCTCTAAAAGACTTTACAGACCTCAAAAACACATACATACTCAGTGTTTAACTCAAAAAATATTTAATTGATTATTCCAATGTATTAATTAGGTGTTTTACCATTCCGTGATGGGTTTAAAAAAATTAAACTTTTCACAGACAAATCATATTTTCCAATTTAACATAATAATGATTTAACACAACATGATTTAGGAATACCTAAAAGAGTAAAAAGATGTTACAAACTCCCCACCATAAGAAATTTTTATCCCCAGAAAGCCCATGTAGAATCCACCACATAAAAAAGATGAGGCCATTGCTCTCTCATCAGTATTTCCCTTTCCCACATCTCATGAGAATTAGAACCATGTTACCATAGTACATAGACCAGAGGTATCTTCCTCCCATGAAGTATCGTGATCATAGAATCAATAACCGAGGCAGGTTATTCAGTCACATATAAATTTGGTTCAATCTCAAGATCACTCTAGTTTAAAATGTGAGATAGATCAGAGAGATCCTTTTTTAGCTATGATACATGGAACATGTTATGTATCGATGTCCGTTGTGGTGGTAGATCTAGGCAGTAAGAAACATTCCCTACATGAACAACAACCTCTAAAGGTTCCCACAAAATGAGGATAAAGCTTCCCTTTCCTCCCAGGCTATCAATAACCTAACTGTGGTGAAACCTTAAAGAACTCCTAGTCACCAACTTAGAACTCCAAAGGTCTATAATGAAGACCAGTATAAGACTTGTTCTGGCTCTGTGGTGTCAAAATTATTTCATGAATCAACCAGATCTTAGCGTTTTTCTCTTAGACCAAACTATGGGTATAAATTATGCCAACTTGGTCATCCTATCAATCAAAACCCATTTTGCATTATTCATTCTTTGGGTTTTAGGTAACCAAACCACAATGTCCATAGATATTTCATCCCACTTCCATGTATGTACTATAAGTGGTTGAAGAAAACCTGAAGGTTTCCATTGCTCAACTTTAACCTATAGGAATGTATAGAAACATGATACAAATCATCAATGTCTTGTATCATACCTGGCCACCAGAACTATCGCCGCATATCATAGAACATATTTGTGGTTCCTTGGTGCACAACCCACTGGGAGTTATAGAAATCACCCATCACATCCTTCCTTTCCATTGATGGAACAATGTAATGATTTTGATAACACATGACACCCCATTTGGAGAATGACCTCTGAGTGTTGGTCTTCTCAACATAAAGGGAGTCCCTAATTCTTTGAAGCTCATCATCAAGTTGTTCTTATTAAAGAATCAACTCGAGAATAGAAGATGTCAACTGAGCACTGAAAAAAATAAACTGCCACCCCTTCCACTAAAAATTAATATGCAAATGAGGGAAAAGATAAATCAAACTTTAATCTTCTAATTATTCTTTCCCATCTTGAGTTTTATGTTTCCAACATAACGCATCAGCAATGACATTCCCTTTCATCGGGGTGTATGCAATGTCAATGTTGAAATATTTCAGGTACTCCACCCAACGACTTTGGCGATGATTCAAATATTTTTGATAGAAGATATAACTCAATATATTATGAACTGAATAAACTGTAAACCTTTATCTATAAAGGTAATGTATCCTGCACATTGTTAGTGCATTACAGCTACAATTTCATGGTCATTGGTTGGATAGTTTTTCTCATGAGGATTAAGGTTTTGAGATCCAAAAGTAGCAACATGATTACCTTTCATAAGGACACATCCCAAACCATAACCCGATGCATCACAAAAGACTACATAGCCTTTATCATCTTTAGAAAGAGTTAACACTAGAACATTAGTCAAAAGATTATTTATCTCTAAAAAAGAACTCTGACATTTATCACTCCTGAAAAACATCACTCCCTTTCCTGTCAGACGAGTCATCTGAGAAGATAACTTTGAGAAATAATTTACAAATATGGGATAATATCCTGCTAAGCCTAAGAATATCTGAATATAAAAAACATTTTGTGGTTGTTACTAAGTCATAACAACCATCACCTTCTCAGGATCAACTAATATTCCTTGTTATGACACCACATGCCCCAAGAATTTCACTTCCCGAATCTATAAATCACACATTGAAAGCTTGGAATAATGTTAGTGATTCCTTGGTAGAAAAAGTACTGTTCTCAAGGGATTCACATAATCCTCCTTAGACTTAGAGTAGAAAATAATTTTTTCCACAAATAATACCATAAAGCTATCCAGATACTCATGTAAAACCTTGTTCATCAATGCCATGAAAACTACATGAGAATTTCATATGACAAATGGCATAAAAAGGTACTCATAATGGCCATACCTACCCTGAAAAGCAATTTTCTAAATTTCAGATTCATTTATCCTCAACATATGGTAACCATACCGAAGATAAGTCTTTTAAAACCACTTCACCCCATTCAACTGAACAAAAAATTCATCAATTCATATTAATATATATTTTTTCTTTATTGTAACTCAATAGAGCATTTGATAATCAACACATATGTGAAGAGAACTATTATACTTCTTGGACAAGAGAATAAGCGCTGCCATAGGTGGCACACTTGGGCATATAAATACTTTATCAAGAATATTTTCTAACCAGGGCTTTAGTTCTTTTAGTTTATATGAAGCCATTTGGTAAGATGAAATAGAATTCGGTTAAGTACCATGCATTAATTCAATAGAAAAAACAACATCCCGTACTAGTGGAAAACCAGATAAGTCAGAAGGAAACATGCTGGGATGATTTGTGAAAACTGAAGGAAGATCACCACACATTTAATCCCTCTCTAAATGAAAAGAAAACACTAATATTAAATTTCCCAACTCCTGATAAGAGGGTCCAGATCTACTCGACCTGGGGTCCTATTCACCTTGAAAGACAAGAGGTAAACCACTAGGTGTAGTAAGGTAGACCTGTCAAAGATAACATTCAATATGAGCTTTATTGACAATGATCCAATCCATCCCAAATATTAGGTCAAGAGATTTCATGTCAAGAACCAAAAAACACCCAGAAAGCTCGACATCTGATAGAGAAAAGACACAAGAAGAACTATGGAGACCATTCTCATTCATTGTACCAAGGGTGTAGTAGTATCTATCGAACAAGATAAAATATCCATAGGTAGATTAAGAATATTGACAATATGGGATGAAATAAATGAGTGATATGCACTTGTATCAAATAGACCGGTCACTAAAGATGAAGATATAGTAATGGTACCTCTCACAGTAGTAGGACCCATGTCTGCTTCCTCAGGAGACTCTTCCACTACGTGAAAATGCTTCATTTCAGATGCCTCTGGCAAGAACCCTTTTCTACATGAAGCATTTGATTTCATCACAGTTTTTGGAGGTGCAGATGATATTCTTACACTACGTGGAGTAGATAAGTGATGGAATAATCTCAGTAAGTTCCCTAAACATCCATCGGAGCTACAGTACTTGGGTTCCTCAGTGCAAACCCTCTAATAATTTCTTAGCTTTCCACCCTGATAGAAAGTCCATGAACTCCATACAAGTGCTATAGGAGGTCTGGAATGACTTTGTCGTCGAGAACTACCATGAGAATCTCCACACTTCTGTTTTCCTTTAAAGGAATAAATTCTTCCACTGGGAGGAAAAAGAGCTCCCTTAAACCCTAACATTCCAACCAGGTCCATCTCAACCATCATTACCCTATCTTGGATGTCAGCATAAGTGGGAATCTTCAATAAGAAAAACTGAGAACGAGTATTTTATCAAAGTACCAACTAGAATTGTGGAGCCTTTATCTTCTAATTAGATACAATCTCAGGAGAAATCACCACCAACCCAGCAAAGCGATTTGAGTACTCATGCACAGTTTTTTTTGGACTGATCAAGCTTGAAAAACTCCACAACGTTATCCAACACCACTGATTCTAGATAGAACTGTTTAGTGAATAGAACCATGAAGTATTTCAACTCTAAACCCTTAGGATTCCCATTTGTCACCATCATTTCCCACCATCTCCTTCTCGGTCCTTCTAGTATAAAGGTGGAACACATCACCTTGATCACATCATCTATCTATAATAACCCAAACCGATGTTTAATATTGCTCAACCATTCCTCAACATGTTGTGTGTCAGTGGAACCTTTGAAAACTAGTGGCTTCTGTCATATGAAATCTTGAGAATGATTTCATACAACATCCCTATGATGATATATTGTTGGATCTTGAACATGAACTAGAGGTTGTGACTATCCGAAAGCTTACTCATTGTGAACAATCACCTCAAACAGACTCAGATCCAAAACATGACTCTCTTACTAAAATTTAGTAGCATCATTTATCAGGATCTTATTCTTACATCTTCTCAAAGGCATGATGTTACACAACATTAGAAAAAAAACTTTATATTAACACAAAAACTGAGTATCAAGTAAAACTATTCATAATAGAATGGATATAAAAGGATTGGATTCCACTCTATCCAAATAAAAATAGGGAAATGACTAGAACTAATCCACAAGTTGTATTTCCCTAACCACCCCTAGTGACATAAGGTTTATTGCAGTTAGATATGACCTAACACTCAATCACAACTACCTCCACATCCTGAAAATATTTCCCAAATTCATGCTGACTTCAAAGAAATATTCCAAACCTATCCATTGATACCATTTTGTTATGAACCAACCTAGGTACCCTGGTAACCAGATAACCATGCTGATCCTGACATAGCCTGAAGGGCATTAAAAATCCCCATGGGTCGGTGACTAGAACCTGTAATCACACAACATGCATGCGAGAATGATTTTTCTATCTACAATGAAGAAGAAAAGAAAAAAGACAGTAAGCATAACAAAAAGAAACTCCACTTGGAGTAAAGTTCTAGAAGTCAATAAGGCATAAACCTTTCCAAATCACTACAACCAAAGTACCAAAATAGGGAAAACAGCCCAATGGTCCCTATGGACACAACTCACCAAGACCAAAGCTCAATAGCTGGATCCACCTCTAAGAGATCCCTTCCCTTTGCTCGAACTTGAAAGAACAAAGTCTACAAACTCTCGAAAGAAAAAAGTAGAGTGTGAGCATAATCCCTATAGGATACCACCAAAGATTCAATAATAGATTCCAAATATAGAGTATCCAATGAATAGATTTAATTTTTAAAATAAATAGGTTCGACAATTGAAAAGAATATTTAAACTAACCATGCTATATATTTTCAAAATTATTGAAAAATACTTTAGGAAAAGTCTTTACAATGATATAATATTTCTAAAACAATGTCTTAATTTCTTTTTGTAAAATAGTTTATATATATTCAAGAAGCATTATGTAATGAAATTTTACAACATTGAAATACATTTATATCACATATATAAATAAACAAGCGGGAAACATTGTCATCTTCCAAAGTGTATGAAATTATTCACCAGATATAGGATTCCTCACTCTCTTTGTGAACTCAAAAAAATGTGTATACACACGTCCCTATGACATTGGCCAAAGGAGACTCATCACCAACCCATCGGGGATGTGACCAACTACAAGTATGTTTAAGAATATTGTCTTAGCATAGAGTGTGTCCAAATAACTCACTAACTACCTAAGGCTTGCATGCGCTCTTATGTGATGGGTGAACTATTTTATGACTGCTTAAAAATAAGATCAATCCCATGATTCTATTTCAAAAGTGCCTATTTCATTCCATTTAAAACCAAAATAGGTTTTATTTAAAAACATTCCATATCACACAAAAAAACAATGGGTTTCTATCAAATCATTTTAAGCCATTTTAAATCAAAACCAATTCCATCATTATAAAATTTAATTCCACAATTATATTCAACAATTTAATTGAAATCATTTCCATCAAATTCATAATTGAAATTAAAAAATTTAGGTAATTCAATTTCTATAAACAAGCCCAATTCAATGGAATTGGGGGTTTTCCAAATTTCCAATCCCAAACCATTTCAAAAATCTCGATTCAATGGAATTTGGTTTTTATCAATTTAATTGAAATAAAATTTTAGAAATTTAATTTAAATTAACAAATGAAATAAATCAATAAATAAAAGGATAATCAATTTGGAAAATAGAAACTGAACCACGTACCTCAAGGTCTTCGATGTCAGCTACAACAATAATCTACCCAGTGTAGTTCAATACACCTCTTCAAGATCCTATTATCATAAGCATCGATAGAACAAATTTGGATGTTCGTGAAGGGGTCCTAGAAACTATGTAATTTATTTTATTTAAAAAGGAAATAAAATTTCACATGCGATAATACATTCTATCTCCTAAATAATTTTCCAAAAATAGATTAAAATAATACATGTGATAATATTATTTTATCCCTTATTGATAATTTCAAATTATCAATTAAAAAATATTTCCCGTGATGATAACATCACTCTCCTACATAATTCTAAAATTTTCATTCTGATTATCACATGAGATCTCAATAAGTATTGATAAGAATAATAATAAGCCTCATTTTTTAATTTATATTCTTAAATTAATTTGAGAACATAAGTGGTATTCTGTATAATTATTATTCTTATTTTCTAATATATATATATATATATATATCAAATTATTCATTGATAAATTAATTATCGTTTAGTAAAACATTGTATTTATATGGTGATAAAATTTTCAATACCCAACCTTTGATAAACTCAAGAAATTATCATTTGATTAAATTATTAATTATCATTTGTTAATCCACGAAATTATACTATGATAATTTCAATAAATTATTTACCAGTATAATTATCATACATAATTATTTTGTATTTAAACCTTGAAAATTGTAAAATTATTATCTAATTATTTCTTTAACAAATTATTTATCTAAAATTTTCTTATGACAGTATTTCACTAATTAACTATTTATAAACTAGAAATTATCTTTTGAGGTGATTATGCCACGTCTTCATGATTATCACATGGAATAATCAACATTCAAAAAATAATTTATAAATTGATCCTTTATCATATTTACTATAAATACCTTTTCATCAACCAAATAAATAAAATTTTACAATTTTAATAAAACACATCTTATTTGATTAAATAAATATATATATATTGATAAATTTGGGGTTGTAATTTTATTTAAAAACCTCTTTCTATATTTTTTTATTTTCTCATTTGACTCATTTTTTTTCATAATTCAAATTATGGAATAAAAAGGAAACGAAAATAAAATAATAAAATAAATAAATAAAGAATAAAGATGAAGAATGTGTCACCTAGGAGAGGTGAAATAGGCAGGTCACCCGTTGCTTGGTCTCTAAGGAAGAGAAAAATGTGAGAGATCTTGATCGATCTTATGAAATCGACAGCCAATGTTGTTCTCACTCAAGAAGATCCACCACGAACCATAGTGATCGGTCATATTATAAATAAATCCTGAAATAACGGGTTATTCATTTCAATAAAATAATACCTATTATTTAATCTATTATTCAAAGAACAATTCAATACAGAGTCATTTTTCACCCGTTTAAGTCATTGCCACTAAAACTGATTTAAATTGTGAAGAAACAAATGTTTTTGAAACATGTAGAGTTCATAAAAGGTGGTTTTCAGTTCTAGGAAGATGAACCAGTATTTTCACAATTTGTGGTTATTATGGTAATTTTATTTTAATCAATTTAATGTATTAAAATTATTTAAAACATAACCATAAAGAATGATGTGAACAAAGGCATGTTGATCATGAAGGTTATACCCTATATAGGGTAAACACCCCATTACTGATCCAACGATGGTCTCATATTTTTTATACGATGTGCCATTTTAATGATATTAATGATTTATTATATAAAAATAGGAATGAATAATTAATTAAAATAAAATTGGTTGTTTTTTGCAAGAGAGGCGTCCAAACGACCGATGCTAAAAATTATAATACCTTGTCTAAGGTAAAACCATCATTTTTGACCCATCAGTGGTCTGAGATTTTCCATTCGATGCACAGTTTGGGAGATATTAAATTTTTCCTTAGTCATGGATTTTTTTACAAAAAAATATGGCTAAAATAATTACATTAAATTATTACAAAATGTTAACATTATAATTATTAGATTAATGGAAGAAATAAAATAAATGAAATTCAAATGATTAGATGTAGTATTATTTTAAAGAGTTATGGTGACAGAATAATTTAGGTGAAAAATACCCTATTATGGATGAATTAAAATATTTTACACCTCACATCATTTGTTTTCTTGGTGTTATAAAAAAAAGAGTTAATAAATTGATCTTAAATTGAAATCATCGATATTTTATGAAATTGATATTTATTTAATTAAATAAAATCCCTAAAAATATTATATTTAGAAATTTTATTATTAAATGGTATAAAATATCAAACATAGTCTATTTATGGGGTTTTACCATTTATGTTAATTATCTTGACCACCAGAGAGTAAAAAACCTTATTGTCATTGTATGATTGAAGATAGTTAACAAGGGGGTTAATTCCAAAATAAAAGGGTAAAATTTTTATCTAAAATTTTCAAATAATTTATAAATTAGATTATTTCGACTAATAATTATCATATATAATAATATATCTATATTAGTTCTATTTTAACTCCAAAATTAAGTAATTATTGTTATAAATAAGTTTATAAAGCCTTAAACACTTCCTAAAAATTGAATTTCTTTTATTAGATAATATTCTTTCGAATATTACCATCCATGATTAAAAAATTTGGAAATATTCCCCTGCATTCCATTGATTAAATCATTTACATTTTATAAGGAAATATAAATTAAAAAATGACACTCTCATTCTTTTAATATCAATAATAATTTTTTAAAAGGATAAATATTACATATTTTATGTTATTTTTTTTGGATTATAAATTATTTTTAACATGGTAATTTATTTTTTTATTTTATAAATAAAAAAATTCTCTTAAATAATTATTAAATTCTAAGAAACTATTTAAAAAATAAATATTAAAATAAAGTATATTATTTTACCAATATTAAAAGTAATATAATTTGAATAGATTATTATATTCAATTTTTTTAGATAAATATTAAATTTTATTGATATTTTAACGGATTATATTTGAATTTATTTATTTTCATGTTGTTTTCAAATATAAATTAAATGAATAGGTCAATAAGATGAAATTCAAGAAATTTTATAATAAATAAAATATTAATAAGTTATATAAAACTAAAATGAATATTATAATTGTAATATTTAATGGGAAATGGTTTATTATATCAACCATGGTCCATTTTTTGGTCACTACTCATTTTATAGTAAGTCTCGTGACACCATTTTTTAAAAAACATTTATATTACGGTAAGTGTCAAAAGGATAAATGGGGATTAAAACAAAGAGATAATGGTATAAAAATCAAAGAAATTGTTTAAAATATTATTGAATGAGTATTCAAATTCAAATTCATATATTATTATAAATATATAATTTTGGATCAAATTTTGAATCAAAATTAATTTAAATTAATTTAATATTTCAAGTAAATATAAGTTTGTCACTCCACTCTTTTATAAAATGGATCTACTCTCTTCATTTCACCATTATATGCCACTATATTAGAGAATACCATATGATGTATCTCCCTAACGTCATTGACCATAACTTAATGTACCTGGTTTGATTAAAAAACCATCGTAGGAAGGATTTTTGATTAAAACTAAAGAGGTTTTCGAAAGATGAGGTATAGTTCTTACCCATATATTTTGTATTTATTTCTTCTTATACCAATATAAAATCATCCTATACCATGAATAAATAATAAAGTTAATATATTATATATACTTATATGTTTTTATGTTAATATCGTAATCAATATTCATATCCTCTTACATACATTGGGGAATGGAAACATTGTTCATGTGTATGTGTGGACTAATAACACCACCAAATGATGTACTTAATTTTTAATCCCTACCTCAAATGAATGGATATAAAAATGGATATAATTCATATGTATGATATTCATAAAATATATATCATTTTTGGAAATTAGTATATCTTCAATATTCTAAGATTTCCATTCAATAAAAAAGATATTGTTGGTCTTGTGTATGTGTGGATTACCAACTCCCTAAAAAAGGTGATTCACTTTTAATCAATGTATCACAAAGATAGTATATATAAGTATATTTAATTAAATAATAATGTATTTTTGATATAGATATAATTATGTAAATATATAATAACATTTTCCATCGTTCCATCATGATTATTAAAAAAATTAAAATGTTACTCATGTGTACGTACGAAATATCATCTATATTATTATAACATAGTTATTTCTTCATAAAATTATTTTATTTATGGTTTTTGAAGTATAATTGATGTATAAAAATAATTATTATACCATTATTGTTATAAAGATGATGAAATAATAAACTCATTGAGTATAGTCATCCTACCAAATCCATTTTTCACATATAAGCAGAATATCATCAAAACATCCAAGATGAAATTAAATGATTAATTAATTTAATATAACATTATAATAAATAAAATATAATAAATAATAAACATTTTAATTTTTATTAAGAAAATATATAATTTACATATGATTATTATTTGGGATGAAAAATAAAAAATCTACTTTTTTAGACATGATGTAATGGACACTTTTATATTAAACAACATTTTAAATATTTAAATGTTTCATTTTTATAAAAAAAATATTATATTTACATTCTCTAGAAATTATTTTATTAATGTTTAATTATTAAATAAATAAATTGTGAATAGAATATGATTTAAATTTTTATATTCTATTATTTTTAAAAGGTAAATGTTCTATCAAATGTTTTGACAGAAAGGAAAAATTATTATTTTATTTTACTATCTATTATGTTAATATTTTTTTCCACCACCATGACTATTATTGGATATATTTAATTATTTACAATATATCTTGTTTTCTTCAAATAAAAACCTTCATTCCCATTGTTTTTGGAGCTTTGGTTTTGAAAATGGGTCTTTAAAAGAATGGTTTTAGTTATATCTAAAATTGTTTTTATATGAGTTTAAAAGATTTTATAAGTAGTTTATGATGAAATGGTGAATGAATAAAATATATTGTATTTTTATTATAGATATGAATTATTTTATACATTCAATCAATATTTTGATAAATTTAAACCTTAACTGGTTTAAATTGATTCCCTAGAAAAACTGATTTCATAAATTTTTTGTCTCTTAATGATATTTCAGTTATCTCAACTTGTTTGATATTTTTTTCATAGCTTTTAAGGATGGGTAAGGAAAAAAAGATTTTAATATAAAATTCATGATAATTTTTCATGAAAAAATGTGATTAATTTTAAATGTTATATATTATTAGAAAAATTGATACTGAATATATTTTTCCACATTTTAATATATGGATATGATATCTATGAGTTATGAATAGAATATATAAAACCATAATATATAAAGATACATAATAGATAAAGTGATAATTCTTGAATAAAAATTAAATATTATGTAATAATTTAATTATTGGACCTTTGATATTGTACCCAAGGAAAATTTAGGTACTTTTAGAGTCTAGTATAATTTTTATAGAATACCCTCTAATGACTTAAAATTAGTTTAATGTTGAAATGATATTGAGTTTTAATATTATAATATTGATTTGTTTAATATATATCTAAAAGAATGTTTTTTTGATATAGTAAATTGGAAAGATAATGTGATACAGTATCTATAATAATATATCTTGACTGATCAATATTATGGAACATTTGGAATTTGGAATTAGCAGTTTTTTAGAGGTTTATCAGTTGATGTAGTCTCAAAATGTTGGTAGTGTCCATTTTAGGTATCTACTAGAGTTACTATAAAGGAAAGTGTCTATAGTTGATAGTTTTTGAAAAAAATAATCTGATGGATTTCAATAGAAATTCAGGACATGTTACATATGAAGGAATGATCAATTCTTTGGAAAGTATACTTATAATCATTGGATATTAATAACACCAAATGGTAAATATTTCTATTTAATAATTTTATGGAGAATTTGATCGATGATGGTATTTTATTGAGAAGATTATTGAGGGAGAGATATGTGCTTGAAAAAATATAATGGGACACATTTTAAAATAGTTTACTTGATAAATGTTATATGTGTATATTCAAATCATTACGGAGAAAAAATTACATTATTTTATGAAAAATATTAATATTAAGCATCTAGGTATGAAGAAAATATTACATTATAATCAAACTATATACCATATCTCATACAATACCATGATAGTAAAATTAATAGATTTTACATAGGATTGAAACCAATTTTTTAATATAATTGACCACCAAAAAATAAAAATTTCATGATGAAGTTTTTAATTTTCTAAAGAATAACTACATGTTTCTTTCGGACACTTATATTCCTTGAGTTGAGAAAAGATTGAAATTTTCAAGGGTGAAGGGAAAGAAGGTGTATTCGACATAGAAGTATTCAGGTAATCCCCACAAATTTGTTCTAAGTGTGGTAAAATTCATTTCAATTATTTTTATGTATAAACTAGAATGTGTTAATGATTTGGTTTATTGGGTGACATGATTCTTGACTATATAGAAATGTTTCCTAACCAAACCATGAATAGGGTAACATAATGTTAGTCAATGGTTGGATGTTTTAATCAAAATGAGTGGATCAATTATCATAACATCTGTTTGATGTTAGTTACACAATGTGGATATCTTAATGATCAAAAGAAAAATACTGTGGAAAATTCATTTCTTAATACTATGTTTTTCATTGTTCTATATAAATAAGTTGTTCTAGGTATGTTAGATTATTATTCAAATTATGCCAATGGTGTTTCTAAATATGGATCATCAAATTCGATCATATGTAATAAATTTTCAAGATATGTAGTAATATGAACCCATGAGAGAATATATATACATATATTGGTAAAAACTCTAGATTAAAAAAAATAAAGAAACTATGATTTATATGAAGCTTCATATTTTTATTTCTTGGATTATTTTTCTATAAAATCATATTTAATTTATAATAGTAGAGGTTGATATCATGTTTTGTATGTATTGGATTGCATTTTACCATACGATTATTGATTATAGTTCCATATAGGATTTATTCAATGATTTCACGCCATTTATAATGTAAGATCCCAAAATTTTCTAGAGTTATCTTGGGTACGATTTCAGATATTTTTTTTTCACATAAGTATCTTTGATGGGAGTTGTGACTTGGGGTGAATTTGGGTGAAGTTTATGAAAACATTGGTGAAATGGGGTTTTGAATGGTTGGTGTATGGTTTGAACAAACCACGGGCCTATCTAAAAACACCGTTCATTTTTTGGTCATTTAAATAAGTATCTTTAGCGTGATTAAATATCTATTCAGATGTTCATGTGAGGAGACAATGTGAGGCCCCCATTAAAGTAGTGTCTAACTCATAGTTTGCAAAATTATTGTCTAACTGTGAGACTAAACCATGTGTTATAACGACCCATACTTTACATACATGGTTATTACTTCAGAATTGAAGCATACTTATTAAAACATATAACAAAACCATGATAGGACCGTATAGGTATAGTGTATTTAGAAACTGGGAAACATAAACAACTGGTTCATAAATCATCTACATTGTCTCCTGTTTATTTCATCATATCAAGAGTCCCTTTTGGCATATCCTACTTAATAACCTTCTTCCTGACCTGGGGAAGATAAAACATACAAAAGGGTGAGCTCAAATGCTCAGTAAGGGTAAAAAAATAAATATCAATCATATCATATTCATAAGAACATAAAATTTTAAAAATCTTAACCTGCAAAAGAGATCATAATATCATAACATGGGATAAATCATAGTAGTGAAATGTAATCCCAATAATCATAACTTAAAACATGAAACATTGTGGCATACACACATAATAATATAAAATCATTTCATATTAGTCAAGGCTCATTTCCAAGAACATCATAGCAGACAAAGTCCATTACTGAACCGATTTCACTCCTTGTTCTAGTCCTGTATCACTGAACCGGATTAACCTGCCGTTATAGCCATTTCTATCTCCCGAGATATAAATATTTACCCAATGCATTGGATGGAGATATAGGTCCTACCCATCTCATAATGAAACCATTCTTATGTGTGCCACAAAATCATAAATCATAGCATAACCCATGTAATAAAAATGGGATTCTTAAACATCATGCCATCATAACATAATCCATATAAGATAAAAGGACATCATAAAATTAATTCCATCATAACATAAACAAATCAATGTAAAAATAGGGATAAAAACATAACCCTATATTATCTTAGATGGAAAATAATTTTGATAAAACACTTGAACTCCATTTTTGAGGAAAATATCCATTCTACTTCAATTTTTTTTCTTTTCTTAACATGACATACAATTTTAAACTAAAAAAAGTTGATTAAAAATAAACTTGAAAACTTGTAAAGGAATATTCATGGAATTAATGTTCTATGAAATCATAAAAATACATTCATTTAGTATAAGTTAAAAAAACATTCTTCTCGTACTTTGGCCGGAAAAGTAAAAAAGTACCTCGTACTAAAAACAAAAAAATATTCCTTTAATATATTTCACTAAAAACTCACCAATGGGTAAAATTGGATTTAAAAAATTGTAGGAGGATAAAAATAATATTACATATTTAGGAAACATGGATGTGGATGATAACTATTCCTTAGTAAATTCCGAAGTATAAACAAAATCAGATAAAAATGAGATTAAAAGATTTTCCCTTACCTTAGGTCCAATTTGCTTCGTACGTATCCGAACCTCCTGTATAATGATTTAAATAATGTCATTGAATTATTACAGAATCATATTAATTGTTATGATATCATATATGGTCATATTCTTATCTTCTTATTAGTAATATTTCATTGCTACTTGTTATTCGGGTGTTCATTGCTTTATGTTCTTATGCATGTTTTGTCGAATAAATTATTATTCTTATTTTTAGGTTATTGATAACTCATTTATATAATGGTATTATTATAATATATATCATATTTATTCATCCAATTCATTTATATAATCACTATTCAATTAAGATCATGTAGAACGAGTCGCATCACATCGTGGAGACGGTAGGCCGTACGTACGCACGAGCGATGATATCATTCCCATGATTGTGGAATTGTATTTAAGTGTATGTATACTATTTCATAATCAATATCACTTTACAATAATCATATATAGTTATTATTTACACCATTATACCCATCCAAGTAAGGTGGTGGTGGAAAACAGATTACACCACAGTGTGGAGACGGTATTCCGTACGTACGCACGCGTGGTGATTTCATTTTACATATGATGGATAGAAGGTGAAATAGGGTTGTTTCATATTTATAATAACATATCATTATATTAGTAATAATTATGTTATTACTTCATAATGAAACAACTAAAGAAGAAATAAATTAGAAAGAATCGGTAACGGATATTACCTCTTCTTTGACACGCCTCTTTGAAACCTCCTCTTAGGGCACTAAAAATTGGACTTTGAAGAAGACCAGGACCTCTAGTATGTTTCTAGGGAAGTTGAGAAGGGAAATGGACAGTTTTTGGCTGAGATTTTAGGCTCAAAATTGTGTGAGGAGGAGAGGGAGGAGGTGCCCTTTTATAAGGGAGGAGAGGGGCACCTTAGAAAAAAAACATAAAATATTATTTTATAATAAAGTCATATTCGGTTTATAATAGCTCCAAATTGATTTATTTCTAAGATAAAGTGGATATGGGTCTAAATAATCTCAACCAATAGGTTTTAGACAAGTTTAGGTTACTATTTTAACCTTATCATTTAGATTTAATTCTAAGTTAAATAATTTAACTTTTATCATGTCTTCTTATTTTCTTATACTATATAGTTAATAAACATACTATAACAAGCCAAAATAACCCAAAGTGGTTTATTATTAATATATATAAACTTATCTAAGTCATTTGGCCGAACCTTATATTTTAGGAATAAAATAACAATTAATAATATAATATTTGTTTTAAAAACTCTTTATGTCAATTTTGAAACTATTTGTTAATTGATTTTTGTGAAAATCATAACAGCATTATTAGTTCAAAAGAAGTTTATTAAATCAATACTAACATGTAATATTAACCTATAAAATTAGTGAAATTCATATAAAGTCTCAAATTACATTTATCTGGGTATTTATAACATCTATTATGTTAATATTTCATTAATAAGGTAATTACGACATCATCATTGTGTCACAAATAAATTAAATTATTTAATGTATAAAAATTATAAATAAAATACCATTATGTAGGAAATATTTTTACCTTTATAATGAATATTTATAGTCGAATTTATCTTATGTATAACCTTATATTAAAAATGTTTTAGTTATTAAAATTTGATTTTAACTCTTTTAACTCTTCTTTAAATAAAATAATATTAAGTGTCCTAATCTAATCCAAGTAGACCTAAATGGTCATATTTTATTCTTAAGGTTGTTTTTTTTCGAATTAAACTTATCCAATAGAATCAGGACATGTGTTAGGGTAATAATAATATCATTTTTACCCTTAATTACCCTATTTACTTTTAACCGTGGCAAATAAAAGTAAAAAGTTACTATTCACCAACAATTATTTTTATCTTATTGAACCACATTTTACTCCTTGATATTAACCGTGTCTCTCGGATTTTCAAAATTTTACTCACAGAAGCGGTAAAATTAAGTTTAATGTAAATTTGCAAATTCTCATAGGAGGTGGGTAAAAGACGGTGAAAAGTTCAATAACATTTTTATATATCTAAAATTATTATAAAATGACTCCAATGAAATAAATTGAACTTATTTAGGTATTATGTATCAATTTTGACCTAAAATAAATTTAAATAAAATAAATAATTATTTAAATTAAAACTTGGTTTTTAAATAGTAACCCAGTGTTTTCACTATTTACCAAAAATTGAAATTTTTCAGAAAAATACCAAAATTTTACCCTAGGATAATTTCGATATTCCAAATCCAAAAATGAAGTCCATTTTGAAAGATAAAATTTATAAAATTTCAAAAATTTGTTATTACTATTCATAACGGTTAGTTTATATAATATTTTAATAGTATATCATTGTTTAGTGAAACTCGGTATTGCATACAACACACACTATCATGGAAGGTCACGATTGTGTGTAAAGCAAGCCAAGATAGTGTTGTGTGTAATGAAATATTCCTTTGATGTTGCGTATAACATAAGACATAAAAAAATATATACTTCTCATAAAATATCAGGGTGTTACATTCAACCCCCCTTAAAATGAATTTCTCCCTCAAAATTCGTCACTTCGTAACAAATAGATGAGGATACCTCTCTCTCATCATATCCTCAAACTCCCATGTAGATTCTTCTAATTGGTCGTTCCTCCATAAAACTTTCACCAAGTGAGTGGTTTTGTTCCGTAGAACTTTTTCGCTACGATCCAGAATCTCTATCGGCTGTTGTTCATAAGAAAGATCTTGCTCCAGCGGTACAACTTCTGAGCTTAGTACATGTGAAGGATCGGGTATGTACTCTCTCAGGAGAGATACATGGAACACATCGTGAACTTGAGAGAGATTTGGTGGAAGCGCCAATCAGTAAGCTACCTTCCCAACATGATCCAGTATTTCGAAAGGACCGATATACCCATGGATCAGCTTTCCCTTCTTTCCAAATCTCATTACTCTCTTCCAAGGAGATATTCATAAGAACACATTATCACCCACTTAAAACTCTAGGTCTTTTCTTCAGTTGTTGGAATAACTTTTTTGTTGACTATGAGCTGCTCTTATGTGTTGTTGAATAGATCTAACCTTTTCTGCCATCTCATCAACAAGATCGGGTCCTAATAGCTTTCTTTCCCCAACTTCATCCCAGCAAGTTGGTGTCCTGAATTTCTTTCCATAGAGAGCTTCATAAGGATCCATATGGATACTGGAGTGAAAGCTATTATTATAAGAAAATTCCACCGAAGTTAGGTGTTGATCCCAACCACCTTTAAAATCCATAGAGAAATCTCTCAACATGTCTTCTAAAGTTTGAATTGTTCTCTCAGACTGACCGTCTGTCTGAGGATGATAAGCAGTGATGAAACTCAACTCTGTATCTAAAGTATGTTGAAGACTTCTCCAGAACTTCGAGGTAAACCTCGGATCCCGATCACATATAATGGAAAGTGGTACTCCATGCAATCTTACCACTTCTTTTACATATATCCTGGAAAGCTGATCCAGAGAGAAATCTTCACTAAAAGTAATGAAGTGTGCCGACTTCGTAAGACGATCAACTATAACCCAGATAACATTATTTCCTTTGGATGTTTTAGGAAGTCTGGTGACAAAGTCCATAGTGATGTTTTCCCATTTACATTCGGGTATGGGTAATGGTTGTAACATCCCCTTAGACTTCTGTCTCTCAGCTTTAACTTGCTGACAAACCAAACATCGAGAGACATATTCAGAAACATCTCTTTTCATGCCATCCCACCAAAAGTACTCTTTCAGGTCCCTATACATCTTTTTGCTTCTAGGATGAATAGAGATTGAAGAACTATGATCCTCATCCAGCAGCTCCTTCTTTAATTCTGGGATGGGAGGAACACAAACCCGATTCCTGAACCTTATTATCTCATCACAATCGAGGTTGAATTCAGGAACATTTCTCACCTTCTTTTGTAACTCCACATCTTATTTTTATGCGTCTCTAATATTCACATGTATAGATGGTTGAACATTCATTTGAGAAAGATAAGAATTTTCCCCTTCCATTATAATTCCAAGATCAATCCTTTTTAAATCCATAAATATTTGATCTTTTGTGATCCTCATCATGTATAAGCTAGCATGGTCTTGTCGGCATAATGCATCTACCACCTTGTTTTCTTTCCCAGGGTCATAATGAATTGAGTAGTCATAGTCCTTAATCAACTCCAACCATCTTCTTTGGCGCATATTCAGCTCTTTTTGTTTGAAAATATAATTTAAACTTTTATGATCAGTATAAATATCACACCTTTCACCATAAAGATAATGCCTCAATATTTTTAATGCAAATATTACCGTGGATAACTCCAAATCATGAGTTGGGTAATTTTACTCATGGATTTTCAACTGTCATGAGGAATAAGTTATCACTATATCATTTTTCATGAGAACACACCCCAGTCCCTTCTTGGATGAATCACTGTAGATCACAAACCTTTCTCCACTACACGGCAGTGTGAGCACATGTGCACTAGATAACCTTCATTTTAACTCTTTGAAATTCTCTTCACACTCCTCCATCAACACGAAATTAAATTCTTTTCGAGTCAACCTGGTGAGTGGATTAGATAACCTTGAAAAATATTTCACAAAACGTCGATAATATCCAGCCAGACCAAGAAAACTTCGGATCTCAGTTACTATCGTTGGTCTCGACCATCTTTCAATAACCTCTATTTTTGCTAGATCCAAAGATATCACCTCTTTTGAGATTATGCGACCCAAAAATGAAACTTTTTGAAGCCAAAATTTACACTTGGTAAATTTGGCATAAATCTTCTCCTTTCTTAGGGTCTTTAATACAATTATGAAGTGATCTTCATGTTCTTACTTTCTCTTTGCATAGACAAAAATACCATCTATAAAGACTACCAAAAAATGATCAAGATAGTCTCTAAAGACTCTATTCATCAGATCCATGAAGATAGCATGAGCATTATTAAGACCAAATGGCATCACTATAAATTAAGAGTGTCCAAACCGTGTACGAAAAGCCGTCTTTGGTATATCCTCCTTTTTGAACCTTAATTGATGATACCCTGAACAAAGATCAATCTTGAAAAAGTATTGAGCTCCACGTAGTTGGTCAAATAAGTCATCAATGCGCGGGAGAGGATATTTTTTTCTTGATAGTGATCTTGTTAAGTTCTCGATAATCAATGTAGAGTCTCATTGATCCATATTTCTTCTTAACAAACAAAATAGGTGCTCCCCAAGGTGACGCACTAGGGCATATGAATCCTTTATCAAGATTTTCTTGGAGTTGCTTCTTCAATTCCTACAACTCAATTGGGGCCATTATATATGGTGTCTTTAAAATATGCATATCACCCGGTATGAGTTCTATTGTAAACTCAACTTCATGATTTGGTGGAAGACCTGGAAATTCCTCTGGAAATACATCATCAAACTCCTGTACAATGGGCATATTCATAATCATGAGTTTCTCTCCAACCATTTGAGAAAAATAACCTTCATTTATTATAATCAAGACCCATAAGATGTAAGAAATTTCCACTGAAAGGTTATATTCATCCTTGCATCGATAGAAGGTAGTAGATTGATCGAGAATATTAAATGTGATTTCCCTTCTTTGGCAATTGATATGAGATCTGCATAAAGAAAGCCAATCCATGCCAAGAATCACATCAAATTCCACTATAGGAATGATCACAAGATTTTTAGGAAGCACTTTCCCACAAACTTCAATCGGATAAGAATTGTAAACTTTTGATGCGACTATTGTGCAATTAGGGGTTTTCACAGCTAAATCAATATCTAACTACTGAGGTAATATGGAGATACCCTTATAAAATTCTTCATAAATAAAAGAGTGGGTGGATCCAGAATCAAATAAAACATTTTCTACTTTATAGTGGATAGTAAGTGTACCTTTCACCACTTCGTTATCATACTCCACATCGCCGATATAAATTGCTTGTGACTTTACTTTGTCTTTGGACTTAAGAGTTTGTTGACGTCGATCATCATCAACAAGCCTTGGATTTGGGCATTGATTGGCATAATGCCCCATTTCCTTGCACTTGAAGCATTGAAGTGTAGGAGGTGCATTCTGTATATCCTTTTATTTGTTCGCATCATTAGAAATATTCTTCCCATTATTTCGACATTCAACTGCCTGATGACCTTTTTTTACACACTTAAAACATTTAATTGTCCCTTTAAGACAAGTCCCTCCATGTTTCATTCCACACTTTGAGCATAAGGGAAAACTCATCTTCTTTTCAGCGTGGTCTTTAGATTTTCCCTTGAATTCCATTTTCCTTTTCTTATCAAAACCATATGATTGATGGGTTACTCTAATCTTCATTTCAACCTTGAGATCACATCAAAAATTTTACTCATAGCTATTGAAGTCTCTTATGGATAATACCCTTCGAGGAATTGGTTTTAAGCCACTAAAAAATCGATCGATTTTACTCTCAGGTTGGATAATAATTCCAGAAGCGTACCTTGAAAGTCTTGTAAAATTTGCTTCGTAGGTACCTTCCGATTCATCATTCTTTTGCTTCAGTTCAAGAAACTCCTTCTCCATCTTTGTAAGAAGAATACGAGAGAAGTAATAATTGAAAAATAAGTTCTTTAACTCATCCCATTCCATGGACTCAATTTCATCCCTTTGCACCATATTCTTAATAATATTCCACCATTGATCAGCTTCACCTTCCAAACGATATACTGCTAAGATGAATTTATCATGTTCAGAACATTGTAAAACTGAAAATATCCTTTCAGTGGTACTGATCCATTGTTCAGCCACTAATGGATCAAAAGACCCGCTGAATGAAGGTGGACGCTGCCTCATAAAGGATTCAACAGAATTTTTCTCCTTCCTTTTCTCGTTTGGAAGTCCAGCATGATTCATAGCTTGAGAAAGTTGTGTGAGCTTGGATACCCGATTTTGCATTCCAGCTCCCATAACGTTTGGTTGCCTAGGAGGACAATCATTGTATTGCTCATCGCATTCAATATTAACAGGGTTCCTTCAAGTTCCATCCATTGACTAAATCCAAGAAGCATAGTGTGAGAAACACAAATCATAACAGAAAACCACATAATCAAGAATAAAATTTCAAATTTTAGGTCTTATCATAGGTTTCTCATGGCCATTTCTAAAACACTAATATTTTTTTCTATGTTTAGACATATCCTTAGAGTTCTTACTAAGGCTTTCACATCCTAGTTTCCAAAGGTTGACTATACATTTCCCCTGATACCAACTATAACGACCCATAATTTACATACATGGTTATTACTTTAGAATTGATGCATACTTATTACAACATATAACAAAACCATGATAGGACCATATTGGTATAGTGTCTTTAGAAACTGGGAAACATAAACAACTGGTTCATAAATCATCTATATTGTCTCCCATTTATTTCATCATATCTAGAGTCCCTTTTGGCATATCCTACTTAATACCCTCCTTCCTGACCTGGGGAAAAGAAAACATACAAAAGGGTGAGCTCAAATGCTCAGTAAGGGTAAACAAAATAAATATCAATCATATCATATTCATATGAACATAAAATTTTGAAAATCTTAACCTGCAAAAGAGATCATAATATCATAACATGGGATAAATCATAGTAGTGAAATGTAATCCCAATAATCATAACTTAAAACATGAAACTTTGTGGCATACACACATAATCATATAAAATCATTTCATATTAGTCAAGGCTCATTACAAAGACCATAATAGTGGATAAATTCCATTACTGAACTGAGTTCACTCCTCGTTCCAGTCCTGTATCACTGAACATGATTAACTTGCCGTTACAGCCATGTCTATCTCATGAGATATAAATCTTTACCCAATGAATTGGAGGTAGATATAGGTCCCACCCATCTCATAATGAAACCATTCTTATGTGTGCCACAAAATCATAAATCATAGCATAACCCATGTAATAAAAATGGGATTCTTAAACATCATGCCATCATAACAAAATCCATAGAAGATAAAATGACATCATAAAATTAATTCCATCATAACATAATCAAATCAATGTAAAAATAGGGATAGAAATAGAACCCTATATTATCTTAGATGGAAAATGATTTTGATAAAAAACTTGAACTCCATTCAAGAGGAAAATATCCTTTCTACTTCAAAAACATTTTTCTTTTCTTAACATGTCATACAATTTTAAACTAAAAAACTTTGATTAAAAATAAACTTGAAAACTTGTAAAGGAAGATTCATGGAAATAATGTTATATGAAATCATAAAAATCCATTCATGCAGTATAAGTTGAAAAAAACATTATTCTCGTACTTTGTCCAGAAAAGTCAAAAAGTACCTCATACTAAAAACCACAAAAGATTCCTTTCATATCTTTTACTAAAAACTCACCAATGGGTAAAATTTTATTTAAAAAATTGTAGGAGGATATAAATAATATTATATATTGAGGAAACATGGTTTTGGATGATAAATATTCCCCAGTAAATTCTAAAGTATAAACAATCACGGATAAAAATGAGATTGCGAGATTTTACCTTACCTTAGGTTCAATTTTCTTAGTATGTATCTGAACCTCCTGTATAATGATTTTAATAAGTCATTGACTTATTACAGAATCATATTCATTGTTATGATATCATATATGGTCATATTCTTATCTTTGTATTTGTAATATTTCATTGCTACTTGGTATTCGAGTGTTCATTGCTTTATGTTATTATGCATGTTTTGTCAAATAAATTATTATTATTATTTTTAGGTTATAGATACCTCATTTCAAGAATGGTATTAGTGAAATATATATCATATTTATTCATTCAATTCATTTATATAATCATTATTCAATGAAGATCATGTAGAACGAGTCGCATCACATCGTAGAGATGGTAGGCCGTACGTATGCACGGGCGATGATATCGTTCCCATGATCGTGGAATTGTATTGAAGTGTATGTATACTATTTCAGAATCAATATAAATTTACAATAATCATATATATTTAGTCTTTACACCATTATACCCATCCAAGTAAGGTGGTGGTGGAAAACAGATTACACCATGGCGTGGAGACGGTATTCCGTACGTACGCACGCCCGATGATTTCGTTTTCCATAGGATGGATAGAAGGTGAAATAGGGTTGTTTCATATTTATAGTAACATATCATTATATTAGTTATACTTATGTTATTACTTCATAATTAAACAACTAAATAAGAGGAAGTAGAAGAAGAAATAAATTTGAAATAATCGGTAACGGATATTACCTCTTCTTCGACATGCCTCTTTGAAACCTCCTCTTAGGGCACTAAAAATTGGTCTTTGAAGAAGACCAGGACCTCTAGTATGTTTCTAGGGAAGTTGATAAGGGAAATGGGTAGGGGTTGGCCGAGATTTATGGCTCAAAATTGTGTGAGGAGGAGAGGGAGGAGGTGCCCTTTTATAAGGGAGGAGAGGGGCACCTTAGGAAAAACTTAAAATATTATTTTATAATAAAGTCATATTGGGTTTATAATAGCTCAAAATTGATTTATTTCTAAGATAAAGTTGGGATGGGTCAAAATAATCTCAACCAATAGGTTTTAGACAAGTTTAGGTTACTATTTTAACCTTATCAATTAGATTTAACTCTAAGTTAAATAATTTAACTTTTACCGTGTCTTCCTGTTTTATTATACTATATAGTTAATAAACTTACTATAATAAGACAAAAGAACCCCAAGTGGTTCATTATTAATATATATAACCTTATCTAATTTATTTGGCCGAACCTTAGATTCTTAGGAATAGAATAACAATTAATAATATAATATTTTTTTTAAAACTATTTTATGTCAATTTTGAAACTATTTGGTAATTGATTTATGTGAAAATCAAAACAGCATGATTAGTTAGAAAAAAGTTTATTAAATCAATACTAACATGTAATATTAACCTATAAAATTAGTGGAATTTATATAAAGTCTGAAATTACATTTATCCGGGTATTTATAACATCAATTATGTTAATATTTCATTAATAAGATAATTACTGCATCATCATTGTGTCATAAATAAATTAAATTATTGAATGTCTAAAAATTATATATAAAATACCATTATGTATAAAATATTTTTATCTTTCTAATGAATATTTATAGTCGAATTTATCTTATGTATAACCTTATATTAAAAATGATTTAGTTATTAAACTTTGATTTTAACTCTTTTAACTCTTCTTTAAATAAAATAATAATAAGTTTCCTAATCTAATCCACGTGCACCTAAATGGTCATATTTTATTCCTAAGGTTGTTTTTGGTCGAATTAAACTTATAAAATATAATTAGGACATGTGTTAGGGTAATAATAATATCACTTTTACCCTTAATTACCCTATTTACTTTTAACCGTGGTAAATAAAAGTAAAATGTTACTATTCATCAAAATTTGTTTTTATCTTATTGAACCACATTTTACTCCTTGATATTAACCGTGTCTCTCGGATTCTCTAAATTCCAATCACAGAAGCGGTAAAATTAAGTTTTATGTAAATTTGCAAATTCTCCTAAGAGGTGGGTAAAAGATAGTGAACAATCCAATAAAATTTTTATATATCTAAAATTATTATAAAATGACTCTAATGAATTAAATTGAACTTATATAGGAATTATGTATCAATTTTTACCGAAATTAAATTTAAATAAAATAAATAATTATTTAAATAAAAAGTCGGGTTTTAAATAGTAACCCGGTGTTTTCACTATTCATCAAAAATTGAAAGTTTTCAGAAAAATACCAAAATTTCACCCTAGGATAATATCGATATTCCAAATAAAAAATGAAGTCCATTTTTAAAGATAAAATTTATAAAATTTCAAAAAGTGGGTATTACTATTCATAACGGATAGTTTATATAATATTTTAATAGCATATCGTTGTTTAGTGAAACTCGGTATTGCGTACAACACACGCTATCGTGGAAGGTCGCGATTGCATGTAAATCAAGCCAAGATAGTGTTGTGTGTAATGAAAGATTCCTTTAATGTTGTGTATAACATAAGACATAAAAAAATATATACTTTTCATAAAATATCATGGTGTTACATGTGTGGCCCCATAGCTAGATCCTAAAATTGTGGATCTCTCTCATTATCAATGTTAAATGATATTTTTCACCTCCTATGCAGCCCTAACTCTAGATTTTTCATTCCAAAGGGTAAGGTAAGGTTTTACCATTGACTCAGAGGGGTTCCAAGGCTACAAAAACTACTTTTGTCGAGATTGAAAGCCTGAGTCGATGATCCTCTATCCACCCAATAAGTGGATCTCATCCCAATTCTTTTTATTTTCATTATCCTTTCACTATGTCATCCTTTAGTGAAGGGTATCTTATATTTTAATATATTTAAATCCATGTGGTGAGAGCTAAATCTATAATTTCATATCTAGATCTAGTTTTATTATATCTTGATATCGTGATCTTGATTTTTTGATTTAGATCCAGATCTAATATCTATGTCATTATTCTACTTGGATTTTTGGAATTTCCATTGATAAAAATTCATTAACCAATTGAGGTATGTGGTCTAAATCTAATACTCATAGTCATGGATCTGATTTTTATATGAAAAAATTGTATATTTTTTAGCATCTTTTAGCAATAGATTTTCTTTAATTGGTTTTATTAGATTAACGTATTGATTTATCGAAGAGTAGTATAAATAAGTTAATAATTGGGGAATTAATCATGAGACTAAGGTGCTGCCCTATTAGATAATTAATTATCAGAAATTATTTTTAATTGGCTGGGGTTGTAATTTAGATAATTAATCATGGAGATTAATTATGAGAAATTGAAATAGATAATTTGAGAAAATTAATTGTGGATTAATTATATTCTTTTGATAATATGATCTAGATAATTAATTGTGGGATTAATTATTGAATTTTGAGATTAGAATGAGACAATTAATTTTGAAAAATTAATTATAGATTATGAAGTGTGACATAGATTAATTAATTGATGAATTAATTAATGGTTTGAAAAACAATGTTAATTGTTGAGTTAACTAATTAAATTGGTGTATTTAACTATTTGATGAATTATTAATGAGAATAGGGTGCATAATTAATTGATAAATTAATTATTTGATAAATAACTGGAATATGATAATTCTAAATTGACATGTACAAATGGTGACATGTTCATCATACTTATGAGTAAAGAGAAGGGGAACATGGTCATTATAAATTGAGAAGTATACATGGTAACATGGTCATTATACTTGTAAGTATGAGGATGGGAACATGTCTATTCTATTGAGGATTAATCATGGTAAGATGGTCGTCATACATATATTTTTTAAATTTGTAACTTTGGAAATGTGTTTTATAAATGAGAAATTAATTAATGGAAATAATGGAACACCGAGTTATGAACTCACAAAAAATTATTTGAACTACCACATGAGCCGAATGAGGTATTGAGTTATCATATCACTTTTGAATACATGAAGCTTTATCATGATGTTGTTATTATGAAATTATATTACCTAGGGAACACTTAGGGATCTAGTATGAGATGAAGTTAGTATTGAGGTACGGGTATCCTTAGGAACCCTAGAGTTAATTTAGTTAGATAAGAATAAATGATAATGTAATAAATGTTTAATTATGCATTGTACTTATTTCTTATAGAACTGTATATACTATCTTTTGAGTGGACTGGTTTTAGACACCGTTGGTGGTGGCCTACTATGTTTTACTCAAACCCAATATGGGATTCTTGATTGGTACATGAATAGATTATATTGTTGCGTGACTAGATAAAGGAAAACACCCTAGGATAGATTGATGATTTGGGACAGATCTTGGATTAGGGGACTATACATGGTTCATATACCATTTGGGGAGTCTTAGTATCTTTAAATTCAGTTTCATTATAGATACATGAAACTTATATTGGCATAACATGTTTTTCTTTTTAGATGAGTATTGTATTTATGGTTTTGTTTTCTTGTGACCTAAGTAATTTTATGGAAATATATTCTTACTCTTTTGTTTTATTTAATTTTAATAGTTTTTTACACTGATAAATGTGGGTATAATATCCCAATTAATGACTTTCCATCCCTCACTACAAGTTGGTAGCCTCTAGCATATAAGAAGGTGGGAGTTAGGGCATGTGACGAACCAGATTAGGGCACCATCATGTGGAAACCGGGTCGGGATGTTACAAATTGGTATTAGAGATTTAGTTTTCATTATTTTTATTTTATATTACTATTTTGGTAGTGGTATACATGAGGCTATTAAGAACCGGGGATTGGTAATGAGCTCGCTAATGGGTGTTTATACTGTATGTTTAAAACCCATGTATAGGGGAAACCCCAAGTACTCAATGTGGGATTGTTTATACTGTATGTTTCAGTTACTGTTGAATGATATTTCACCATGTGTGATGCACTCATACTATGATGTAATTATTTTTTATGGTATTTTTTTGTATTACTGGTTTGTTGCACAAAATGGAATGAGTGTTGAGTCTGCATGTGTCATTTTAGGCACTCAAGGTTATTGTAACATGCACCATTTTGGGCTTGCATGGGAAAAGGGTATTAGTAAGTTGTTAAACCTGAACTATTTTCCCTCTTTGTGAGATTAAAATGAAAATATAGTTCCTAATAAAAATTGAAAAAGGTTGCTAAAATTATGTGAAATGAGAATAATTGGATTTCTAAATGAGAAAAATAATTATGATATTGTGTTTAACTTTGTTAACCAAAACCTAAGAGTATGATAGTTAAGAGAATTAATAACACCATCATTTTGATTGTGTTGAATGGTTTGGTAAAATAGACAAGTAGTGTTTATTACTATTACACAAATTTAATAAAATTGTGTTATGAGACTAGAGATCTGTGTTTGGAATTGTAGTGAGTATGCCTCCATGATGATTGTTGAGGGGATGACCAAGGGGATTTTCTAGGAAGGTTTGTTTAGTTAGTGAACTTGAGGAACTGATCATGCCACCAAAATATGAAGGGGAGCAGTTTTATGAAAATTTCTTTCTACTCATGAAATTCATTAAAAGAGTCCCATGGAGAGTTTTGAAAAGTATGTCGGAGTTGAAAAGTGAGATTCAGTTGCAAAACCCTACAATTTTTACTGTAGAGGGTAGACTTGAGGGATCTAAACTCTAGATTGAGTCCATAGAGACAATAATTGACCATTTGGAGACTCTGGTTGAGAGGAGGGTCAAGTTGGATGCTTATATGCTATGGGGATCAGCAAAGTGCTTGGGGGAATTTTAGGAACAAACTGGATACACTGATGGTATGTTATAGAAGGAATTATGAGAGAGGTTCCTTCAACACTTTTATGCAGAGACTCTGAGACCAGATAAAGCTATTGAGTTCATACATCTAACAAAGGGGAGCATATCGGTAATGGACTATGCTAGATGCTACCCATATATGAAATGAATTGGTCAAATGTTAGTAGGATATGAGGGAGCTATGATGATACATTTTATGATAGAATTAAGTTTGATATTAAGTCCAATTTGTATATAGTCATGCTGAAGAGGTTTGAAGAAATGGTAGATCATGGTCTAATATTTGAAGGCAACCTGAGGGAAGCTTCCATTACTGGATAGGTAATTGTTTCTAGATGATAAGGAAGTGAAACTTCTGAGAGTAAGATGCACAATTATTAAAACTTTATCCAATGTAGTGGGAATTAGAGTACACGGACATGAGGTTAGTTAGACAAGAACTTCTAGGATGATCTGTAATCAGTGTGGTAGGTCAGGATCATATCATCAACATTGTTCATCAACACTAGTATACATTTGATATTGTGACAAGATAGGACATATATTGAAATTCTATAGGTCATAGTGACATAATGGTACTGAAGGAGCAGCTAGGTAGAGTTTTAGTATGGTAAAATGTTCTTATACACTATATCATGCGTGTAGTTGGAGTTTTGTTGGATGAGATAATATAGGTAGTGGACATGATGCTTCTGGGAAAGAGTGACCACATAAACAAAGTGGTGCTACCTAGGGAGATATATAGTATCTTAGGGAAGAGGAGAAGAACCGTTACATGCAGTACAATCTAAACTTGTGGATAGTGGGGCTATACCATCAAAAGTGAGAGGTACTATAATAATAGATTCTATATTATCTAGTACAATGTTTGATACAAGTAACTCTCATTCATTTACATCCAAAAAATTAATAATGGGTTGATCCTGATGGTGGAGTTTGTGAGCCGGGAAATGACTATAGATACATGGTTGGGAGTGCAGTCTAGAGATATATGTCTATGTCTGGGATGTTCACTAGATATCAGGGAATATTGTTTCCAATGGGATCTATATGATCTTGGTATAATGGGCTTCATCCTGATTATATGTATGGAATGGATAGTCACCTACCAATCCCACATCGATTATCACCATATGAGAGTTTCCTTTGTGTCTCTTAAGGGTAACTAGTTTATTCATCGTGGATAGTGATATATCCAGGTAGGATGAGCAAGGCCAATTACTCATAAATAAGAATAGCTCACAACCTAATTTTGTAGTCTATTATCAGATGACGAGGGTATTTAGATACATGTCCTTTCACTAGTAGCAGAACTATTTTAGGATTTCTTTTCTAAAGACATCGCTGGGATACAACCAAAGAGAGATGTGGAATTCACTATTGATCTCATTCCAAAGGCTAAGAAAGTATTTATTCCACCATACAAAATGGAACTAACTGAGCTTCAAGGGATTAATACTCAGCTGGAGGAGTTGGAGGATAATGGATTGATCTATCCATGTATGTATCCTTTGATATCACCTATTTTTTTAGGAAATAAGGATTATGGGAGATTACATTTGTGTGTCAATTACTGGATGTTGAATAAAATTAATATGAATAACTGATGTCCACGTCCATGTATCGATCATCTGTTGGAACAGTTGAAGGTAGATTTGGGTTCTCAATGATCAATTTTTGATCAGGGTATCATCAGTTGAGATTATGGACATATTATATATCGAAGACTTCTTTCAGAAGCATGAATGAATTTTTTGAGTTTTTTGTAATGCATTTTGGATTGAAAAATAAACTAGAAACGTTTATGGATTTGATGAATAGAATATTTCATCCATATATGAATTAGTTCATGGTCGTGTTTCTAGACAAGTATTTTGTTTACTCCATGATTCATGATGATCATGCTCAACATCTTGACATCATCTTGGGTAAACTGAGATAGGATCAGTTATATACCAAGATACTTATGTGTCATTTTTGGATTGACCAGGTACACTTCTTGGGGAACATCATATCAGAGGATGATGTGTCAGTGGACCCAGAGAAGGTTTAGGAAGTGGATTCTTGGTAGAATCCCATTAATGTTTTTGATATCAAATTATTACTTTGATTATCTAGATATTATAGGTGATTCATCCATGGATTTTCCTATTTGGATGAGCCACTTTTGGGATTCCCCAAAATAGAGTAAATTTTGAATGGTCTGAGTCTTATGAGGGAGTTTTTTTAGTGGAAGAATCAACTAAAATTGGTCACAATTTTGATCCTACATGAGTCATTTGAGGATTATATGGTTTATTTTGACACTTTTGGAATTTGAATTGGAGCTATACTGATGCAGGGAGATCGAGTTTTTGATTATAGGTATCGGCAATTAAGGCCTCATGAACAGAATTACCCAACACATGACCTTGAGTTGGAAGTATAGTTTTATGCTATTATGTGTTGGAGAGACTATTATTTAGGAGAAAATATTAAAGTTTATACACATCATAAGAGATTTATATATATATTTTGACATCTTTGATTTGAATCTTTGAAAATGGATTTTGGTTTAGTATATGTAGTCTTTCATTTTTGAACTAGCATATATGCCTGAGAAGGGAACTAGTGTGGTTTATACCATGAGCTAGAAAACTCATACCCAAATGGTTTCAGATTCAAGTGTGTAGTTTAAGATGTTTATATTTCATGGTAAATGCATGTGGTGGTTTAGGAGAGTGAAGAGAATATGACTCTGGTTTAAGTTGCAGTGGAGTCTACACATTTGAGATAGATCAGGGATAGATAGTATGATGTTTTAGAGTGCTTAACCTTGAGGGAAATATTTAATGGTGGGGAGATATATTATAACTGGTAGATAGATGAGGATGATCATAAATGTGAAGAATTTAGTTGTGATACCTACGATCAAGTGATAGGAGCTCATGCTGGAATTTCATTCTTTGAAATTAGTAGTGCATCTAGGTGTAGCCAAAATATATCATGAACTGTGATGATATTTTTGGTGGCCAAACATGAAAAAGGATATAGAAGGGTTTGTGATGATATTATTCTCTTATTAGAAGGTGAAGTGGGAGCATCAACAACCTAGTGGTTTTATACAATCGTTTCCCAACCTAAAATGGAGGTGGGATGATGTGACCTTGGATTTTGAGGTCGTTTTCCCAATGAATTTTTGGAAGAATGGTGTTATTTATGTCATTTTTGATAGACTGGATAAGGTAGAACACTTTCTACTTATAAAGGAAACCTTTATAGTAGAATAGTTGGTGGAAATTGACATTCGAGAGATAGTCAGGTGGCATGGAGTGCCACATACAATAGTTTCAAATTGTGATCCAAGATTTACATCACACTTCTTGAAGGGATTGCAGGAAGCACTTGGTACATAGTTATGATTGAGTATAGATTTACACCCATAGATAGATGGGTAATCAGAAATTACTATATGGGTGATTGAATATATGTTATGGTCATGTGTTCTTGACTTCGGTGTATCTTGGGAAAATCTCTTTTATTTAGTGGAGTTTTCCTATAACAAAATTTATTAAGAAACTGTAAAATAGAACTATAAGAGGCTCTTTACAGTAGGCCATGATGATAACTTCTATTCTGGATAGAGGCTAGTGAGTCAGAGTTATTTGGGCCAAGTATCATGACCAAGACAAATGAGAATGTACAATTTATTTTCAAAACATATGGCTATAGGTCAGTGTATAAATAAGTCGTATGATGATAGACATAAATTTCCCCAAGATTTTTTAGAGGGTGATCTTTTTTCATTTGGTTATTGTCTAGGTTGGGTCAGGATAGGATATGGAGGCAGGTCATGTTGGCGTCCAGGTTTGTTGGACCCTTTGAGATAGTGGGGAGAATCAGGTCGGTGGTATACTAATTGGATTTTCCATAGAGATATAGTGATATGCATGTTTTTTCCAATTAAAAAAACAACGTATGAATCACCTTAACCCTTATCTTATGATCTAGGTGGATGATGTTGACCTTGAGATAGAAGAATCCTTTGAGAAGACTCTGATACGTGTGTCAGATCACATTGAGATAGTGTAGTGGGGAAAGATAGTTCCATTAGTTCATGTTTTATGGAAACATGGATGTGTACAAGAGGAACCATGGGAAAGAGAAGATGATAAAAGGGCTTAATGGATCAATATTTTTTCCTTATAATATTATAAAGGATTTGGAGTGTAGCTCTAGGATGAGCTATTATAAGGCTGAGAGATTGTATGATCCCAACCTTTATTAGAGTTATCTAAGGTATGATTTAAGGTAATTTTTTTTTCCACATAAGTACCTCTAATGAGATTTCATTCCTAGGATGAGTTTGGTTGAATTATAATAAAATTTGAGAGAAAAAGGGGTGTGCATGATTATAAGGAATTGGCCTTAACATTACGTAATCTTGAATTAAATGAATAATTCTTATTGCGGATCTTTTCAGGTTGATAGTTTTAGAGAATTAGGACACAACTATTACATTACATCTCAAAAATTACAAGGTAGACACATCTGATTAGTTTGTATTGTTTTCATAAAATAAGAACTCTTGAAAAAAAGAGTCATGTCTCATCCCATGTTTTAGACAGCATGACTTTTCTTTGATCTCATCCTTGACCCTATTCGTCTTTATGTCATATAAAACACATTTTTTAAACTAGGGATAAGAATAAAAAGCTCAGTAAGGGTTATAAAACAATGAAAGATAACATTAGTTAATCATTTAATACATAACATATGTTCTTTAACATACCTCATGAGATCATAAGATTTATGAATAACACATAGAAAACATAAATCATAAAGGTAACTTGTGGCATCCATATCATACTTACATTGTAGCTATCACAGCTATGTAAAGGGTAACATTTGGAATACCCATCAAAATATATTCCCTAAATATTTTAAGAGAAACATTCAAGTTTACCTCTGTCACATTACCTGATGCATTAAAGAGATATCTCGGGCTCACCCGCCCTAGGTTTATCATGGAACCACCTGTATACATATCAATTCCCAATAACCATAATATATGCATAACATATAAAACAAACATAAATGAAAGATAAAATTTCCACATTTCAATCAAAATATATCATTTAAATATATTGAAATAATCAATCCAATACCAAAACCATTTTTAATACCAATATATGTAAAAAAGAGTAAATTTTATTTACTTTCGTTTTAAAAACATTATGGATTATTAAGGAAGCCAAGATCAAATAATACTCATGGCGGTGGAAAAGGTCGTTGTCACCACTTACGTTAAAAAAACATTCCTTTTTTTCATTTAGTAAAATTCTTCATAGAAAAATGAAATAAAAATTCAATGGGGTTTATACACCATATAAAATAAAGTCATGTATAAAACAAAATATGCCTCAATGAAAGTAGATTGAGACGAAGTCCCTTGCCTTGTGTCTGACTTGACCCATTCATTCTTAAATCTCATGAATAATAATCTAAAGTTAATTTATACTTGATTAACCTCCTTTTTCATGTTTATTAATCCTTTTATATCACTTATTACCATGTTATACACATTATGTAATCATTTATGTTAATAATGGTCGTTTTGTCGATGTTTGGTACTTGAGTCAAAATTGGACATCTTATAATTATAAGTTGTTGAAGTAGTAAAAAGTTCATTATATACCGAATGATATTCATGATTCAGATTTCATATATATCTTATATATTGATTATATATATGTATTTATAATAGTACATAACATTTGGAGGTAAGAAATGAAATGTACAGTTCATGGAGACGGTAATCCATACGTACGCATTAACGCCAATTTCATTTTTATTTCTTATTTAATGGAATTAAAACATAATGATACAAAGGTATATTATAATTATAGTATAATATAATATATAATATCATTAACTCCATCCATTATACATCCCACATATGGCATTAGTGAGTCATATCACTTTGAGGGGGTGGTAGTCCGCACTTCCTCAAATGAAATTATCACATTTACCCATAATGGAAACCATAATGGTATGCTATAAATGGAAAATACTGAAGCATAAAGAAAACATAAACATAATATATACCATATATAAACATAGTTCCATATTAATGGCCACCATGAGTTGAAGTAGGAGAAAATTGAACAATCATCGTTTCGTAAGGCGTTATTTTTCCATCAATAGAAACAGTATGTTCATTCCCTATTAGATGAAGGTGTGTCAAAGTGTAGTTAAAATACATCTCATAACAACATCCTATTATATTGAGGATATAATTGTTGTTATAAAAGAAAAAATTAAAAATAGTGTATGGGTTGGAGAAGTAAAATAAAAGAAAATAATTTAAGAGAAACAATTACCTTTAATTCGGGTAACTTCCTTCGGTTTGAACCAAAACGACTTCTTTAAGTGCCTTCTTACTAAGTAAAGGCTTATAGGTGTAAGAGAGCGATATTTACAGATTATTTAGTCAGGGGTTGGATGAGACAAGGGGCTTGAGAGGTGTGAGGAATGGGTTAGAGGTGAGGGTTTTTTATAAGGGGGAGGAGGGGCTCTTTAGGAAAGTGTGAAAATATTATTTTATTATATAATGATTTTTGGTTTCTAAAGGTACAATACTTATTAAAGTCAAAAATAGGATTAAAAATTATCGAAATAAAATCATCCCATAATAATTGGATAGGTTTTTAATATAATTTTAATATTTATAATATTATTTATTTAAATCATTTAATAATGAGGTAAACAATGCATCATTATTGTGCCATAAATAATTTTATTTTTTCGATGTCTAAAAATTATATAAAAAATACCATGATGTAAGAAATATTTTTATATTTCCAAATAATATTTATAGTAAAATAGATAACTTATATAAACCTATGTAAAAATTAATTTACTAAATGATATTTGTTTATGTAATTTTTGTCTTTACTTTAAATTAATTAATATAATGTGTCATTATCACTCTTTAGTGGCTCCATGGGTCCCAAAATAAACCCAAGGATTCCCATTGTCGGCCATGACTCATCCAATAAGGTTAGGACAAGTGTTAAGGTAATATTTTATTATTATAAAATTATTTTTACCTTGATTTACCCTATTTACCTTTAACCACGGTAAATAAAAGTCAAAAGTTACTATTCACCAATAATTATTTTCATCTTATTGAACGGAATTTTACATACTAACAATAACCATTTATTTTTTATTTTCTAAATTCAATTCACAAAATCGGTAAAATTTCATTTAAATGAAAAAGTCAGTTTTTAACCACAACTTAGAGGTTTCACTATTCATCCAAAATTGTTGTTTTTCAGAAAACTACCATTAATTCAACCTAATATATATTTGATATTCTAAATTCAAAAATTATTTTTGTTTTACCAAATTAAAAAATATAATTTAGATTAATAAATTTAAAATTAATTCCCATTGTCAAAAAAAACATGTTTTTAAGAAATATTAACTTTCAAAAGATTGAAACCTTTTAATTTCCAATTTCAAAGTGAAATTAATTCCAATGACAAAAATTGGATTAAATGGTAAAAATATAATCTAATTACACATTAAAAACAATTAAAAAGATAATCTAATCATATAAATAAATTAGATTAAATGGTATTTTTGAATTAAAATACAGTATTTTGCACTATTCATCAAAAATTGAATTTTATCGGAAAAATACCAAAATTTAACCCAAAGTGAATTTTTATTTCTTTATTATAAATAAAAATTTTATTTTTTCAAATATAACATATAAAAGTTACCAAAAACTATATTTAAATAGGGTTCTCCATTAAAAGGCGGTAAATCAAACTTTTATAGTATTTATGCTTAAAACCAGATTATTTCTTATTTTAAGACTCTAACATTTATTAAATAAATGTAAAAACATTTAACAAACATGTATAAACATATTGTAGTTAGTCTTGTTCATTCCCTCCTAAATAATGACTAGGATTTAACTACCATTTATAATAATATTATTATATTATTAGTGTGCAATGTAAGATTTCAAAGAAACCTGTTGTTGCGTATTAGGTAAGCCATCGAACATAGAAACCCATTTAATGTAAAATTAATATTTAATTAAAATATAATAATAATTATGAAAATGTATTATTCTTTATTTACTTGGGATGTTATATCCTTAACCTCTTTTTGAAATTGCGTTCTCACAATTTTTATTCACTTATCAAATAAGTAGGGGTATTTATCCCTCATAACATTTTCAGATTTCTAGGTTTCCTATTCAACCATATGGTTTTCCCACAAAACCTTTACCTGGTGATCACTTTATTCCGCAACACTTGCTCTCTATGGTTAAGAATCAGGACTGGTTGCTCCATATAAGAAAGATTATCTTCTAACTGAACTTCTTATGGACTTAAAACATGAGATGGATCTGGCATACACTTTCTCAATATTTAAACATGAAAAACATTGTGTACCAAGGACCAAATTAGAGGTAAATCCACTCTGTACGCAACTAATCCAACTTTCTCCAAGATTTCATAAGGTCTAATGAACCTCAAACTCAACTTTCCCTTCTTAACAAAACACATCACACATTTCCATGAAGAAACTTTGAGAAATACATGATCACCTACCTCAAAAGAGATATCCTTCCTCCGGGTATCCACATAATTTTTCTTCCTACTCTGAGATATTCTCATATGCTTATGAATCAACTGAACATTTTCTGTCATCACTTCTACCAATTCTGGTCCCATCAGCTTCCTTTCACTAACTTCATCCAAAAAACTGAAGTTCGACACCACTTCCCATATAATGGATTAAATGGATCCATCTGTATACTAGAATGAGAACTTTTATTATAAGAAAATTCAACCAATGAAATAAGTTGGTCCAAAATTCCCTAGTAATCTAGTGAACAAGCACATAGCATGTCCTCCAAGGTCTGAATCGTTTGTTCTATCTTCCCATCTAATTGAGGATAAAAAGTTGTACTAAAATTTAATTCAGCACCCAATGACTTCTAAAGGCCTTTCCAATGGTTAGAAGTAAACCTAGGATCACAATAAGATACACTAGAGAGGGGAAATACATGCAAACTGAATATCTATTTTACATACAAATGAGAATGTTTATCTAGAGATAAATTATATCTAATAAGAAGGAAATGTGCTGATTTATTCAATCGATCAACAATAACCCAGATTGTATTATTACCTCAAGATGTCTTTGGTAATCTTACAACGAAGTCTATGTATATATTTTCCCATTTCCACTCTAGTATTGGTAAAGACTAATGCATCACATTCGATAATTTTCTTTATCCTTTAACATGATGAAAAATCAAACACTTCATAGTAAAATTAGCAATATCTCTTTTCATTCTATCCCACAAGTAATACTCTCGATGATCTCTGTACATCTTAGTACTAGAAGGATGAAATGAAAATAGGGAACTATGTGCTTCACATAACAACTCATTCTTCCACTGTGAATCAAAAGGAATACATAATCTCTTTCCAAACCTCAAAACACAATCATTATCATTGTTAAATTCAGGAAACTTACCCTTCTAAACCAACTCTACCTTTTTCTACAACTCACTATCTTCCTTCTGCGCTTGCTTTATTCTATTTGATAGAGATGATTTCACTAATATCTGAAACAAAATAGAATAATTTCCTGCACCAACAACTTCTATTCCAAATATCATCAAATAAAAAACCAAAGGATCTCATTCTAAAAGTAACATGGTTAATGAAGCATTAATTTTTAGACTCAAAGCATCAGCCAATTTATTTTCATTTCTTGGATGGTAATGGATTTTGCAATCATAATACTTGATTAATTCCAACCATATCCTTTGTCTCATGTTCAATTCCTTTTGAGTGAATATATACTTCAAACTTTTGTGGAAAATATATATTTCAAATTTTACTCCATAAAAATGATGCCTCCAAATTTTTAAAGCAAAAAAATACTAGCTAATTCCAAATCATGTGTAGGGTAATTTAACTCATGAGGTTTTAACTGAATTGAAGCATAAGAAATTACCTAATCATTCTCCATAAGGACACAACCATGTCCTTTTAGTGAAGCATCACTGTAGATAAAAAACTCACCATTTCTGGAAGGTAGTTCTAGAACTAGACCATTCACCCATCTTCTTTTCAATTCTTGAAAACAATTATCACATTATTTTGTCCAAATGAACTTAACACCTTTTCGAGTTAACATAGTCAGTGAGCTAGATAACCATGAAAAGTTCTAAACAAACCTCTGGTAATAACAGGAAAAACCAAGAAATATATGGATCTTGGTTATATTTGTAGGTATTTCCCATTCTTCAACAAATTTTGTTTTAGTAGGATCAATGGTGATTCTATTTTTTGAAACAATGTGACCAAGGAAAGAAATTTTCTGTAACCAAAACTCACACTTTATAAATTTCCCCAATAGTTTCTTTTCTTTTAAGGTTTTCCAGACAACCCTTAAATGACTTTCATTCTTTCATTACATTTAGAATAAACTAAAATATCATCAATGAACACAATCACAAACTTATCCAAGAACTCATGGAAAATTCTATTCATAAGATTCATGAATACAGCAGGTGCATTGGTTAAACCAAAAGGCAAAACTACAAATTCATAATTGCAATATCTAGTAGGAAGCACGACCTTCAGAATGTCTTCTTCCATTATATTCAACTGATGGCACCCCGACCGCAAATCAATATTAAAAAAAACTGAGCTCTCTAGAGATAATCAAACAAATCATCGATATGAGGCAATGAATACTTGTTATTAATAGTGATGTTATTCAATTCTCAATTATCAATGAAAAGCCTCATTGAACCATCTTTATTTTTAACAAACATGATAGGAGAACCCCATGGTGATGTTCTAGGTCAAATGAAACCATTATCTAATAACTCCTGCAATTTCTTCTGTAACTCTAAAAGTTCAATTTGAGCCATTTAATTAGGGGGTTTTGAAATTGGATTAGCATCAGGAAATAAGTCAATAGTAATTTCAACTTCCCGATCAGGTATAATACCAGAAAAATCATCAAGAAAAACATCAAGGTACTTATTTACCACTGGAACATCATTAATCTGAACAGTTCCTTTGTTTTCAACAATATGTGCAAGGAAACATTCATTTTCATCTTTTACTAGTTTCTTAGTTTTCTAATATGTTATCAAAAGTAAGGGTTCATTCTTGTACACCAACTAAAAATAATTCTAAAAAGAAACATATTTAGCTCTGCAGTCAATATTAGCATAATAAACAGAAAACCAATCCATACCCAAAATAAAATCAAACTCTACATGAGGAAAAACAATAAGGTATGCAGGTATATTATTTCCACACACAAAGACAGGAAGGTTTTTATAATTTTTTTGTTTCAACATTTCCTCCAAGTGTTTTTACTATAAGTTCAGGATTCATATTTTTATATATAATTCCCAATTTACTAGAAAAGTTCTCAGAAATGAACGAATGTGTAGACCCCTAATCAAACAACATATTGGCATAATCTGAACAAACAAACATTATACTAGATACTACTTCATTTTATGGCCCAACAACTACTGAGGTAGTTACAAAGGACTTCACCATACCTTTCTACTTGTAGTCTAGTTGCTTTCAATTAGTTGATTTCTTCATTGGACACTAATTTGCATAATGACCCATTTCATTTCACTTAAATCATTTTACTGATTGTAAATCAGATTCTGTCTTACCATTACCCTACTCTTTTTTAGTGAAATTATGAGATTTATGTCCCATTTTACCAAATCAGTAGCACTTAACAGAATGAAAAAGACATTCCCCAACATTCTTTTTACCTCAATTTTCACAAACTATAAACTTAAGTTTCTAACCATCGGACTTTTTTGAAGTGTTCTTCCCTTTCTCCTACCACCTTGACCACTTATTTGGTTGTTTTTCAAAGAAAAAATGATAATCGAAAAACTCCATTTACACCTTCTCCGTACATCAAACAAGTTTTTCATAACATTTTACCTCACGAGAAGATAAATCCCTTTGATATATTGGATTTAATCCTAAGTAAAAATGGTTGATTTTACTATCAAGATCTCGTATAAAATTTGAAGCATACCTTGCTAGCCGAGTGATTTTTTCTTCATAAGTAGCCACTGAGTCATCCTCCTACCTCAATTCCATTAATTTTTTTTCCATTCTAAGATGAACCTCCTTAGGAAAATATTTCTCATGAAACATTCCTTTGAATTCATCCCAATCAAGATCATCAATCTCCTCACTATCCCTGATATTTTTCACCATTGAACACCACTGATCAACTTCACCTTCAAAACAGTAAACAACGAGACTAACCTTTTGATGTTCTAAACAACTTATGACATCAAAAATTTTCTCTGGTGCTTTAATCCACCATTCAGCTAGGAAAAGGTCATAGGATACTTTGAATGATGGGGGATTTATCCTTATTAAATGCTTCACTACTTACTTGTTCTTATGTGGTTGATCTATTTAATCTTGTGCATGGATAACACCACTATTTATAGCCTGATTCAATTGTTCCATCACTGCAACAAACTATTCTGTTCCGATTCTGACCATCTCAGGTTGCTGATTTGGAAGGTTGTCTTCTTCTTGATGTCATCCCAACATAGCCGCCCTATTTCCTCCGCAGAATGTTTTTTAAACATTGAGATATATTTGGAGAATCAACATGGTAATATGTAAATGCTATCATTTCAATATTAACATAAATAACTTTAAGGATATTAATTTAACAATACCCTAACTCCTAAAGTTATCTAAATATACCTCTGATTCACACTATAAAGACTCATCCTTAAATATTACATAATCTTGAATTAAATGAATAATTCACATTGACGATATTTTCAGGTTTCGAGTTTTAGAGAATTAGTCCTTAACTATTACATTACATCTCAAAAATTAAAATGTAGACACTTATACTTAGTTTACATTTTTCGATAAAATAAAAACTCTTGAAAAAAAGAGTCATGTCTAGTCCCATGTTTTAAATAACATGAATCTTCCTTGATCTCAACCTTGACCCTATTCAACTTTAAGTCCTGTGAAAAACATTTCAAAACTTGGGATGAGCATAAAAAGATTAGTAAGGGTTATAAAACAAAGAAAGAAAACATTAGTTCATCATTGAATACATAACATATGTTCTTTAACATACCTCATGAAATCATAATATTTATGAATAACACATAGAAAACATAAATCATAAAGGTAACTTGTGGAATTAATATAATTATTACATTGTAGCTATCAAATCTACGTAGAGAGTTACATTTGAAATACCCATCACAGAATATTCCCTAAATCTCTTAGGATAAACATTCACGTTTACCTCCATCACATTAACCAATTAATTGGAGAGATATATCAGGCTCAACCACCCTAGGATTATCATGGAACCAACCATATATGTAAAAATTCCCAAGAACCATAACATATTCACAACACATAAAATAAACATAAAAGAAAGATAACATTTCAAAATTTCAATCACAATATGTCATTTAGATATATTGAAATAATCAACCATTATCAAAACCATTTTTAATACCAAAATATGTAAAAAAATAGTAAATGATATTTACTTTCCTTTTAAAAACATTACTGCTTGTTAAGGACGCCAAGATCAAATAATACTCACGGTGGTGGAAAAGGTCATTGTCTCCACATAATTTAAAAAGAAACATTACTTTTTGTTGATTAGTAAAATTATTCATAGAAAAATATTCCATTTGAATTAAATTAAAAGTCAAAGTGGTTTATACATCGTATAAAATAATGTTGTGTATAAAACAAAATATGCCTCAATGAAAGGAGATTGAGACGAAGTCCCTTACATCGTGTCTGACATGACCTGTTCGTTCTTTAATATCCTTAATAATAAAATCAATTTAATTTATACTTTATTAAGATCCTTTTTCAAGTTTATTATTCCTTTTATATCACTTATTACCATATTATAAACATTATGTAATCATTTAAGTTAATAACAATCATTTTGTCGATATTTGGTAATTGAGTAAAAAATGGACTTCTTATAATTACAAGTTTTTCTAGTGGTCAAAATTTTATTATATACAGAATGATATTCATGATTTATATATCATATATATCTTATATATCCCAATTATATATTTATTTATAATATTACATAACATTTGGAGGTAAGAAATGAAATGCACTGTTTGTGGAGATGGTAATCCATACGTATGCATGGACACTACTTTAATTTATATTTCATATTTATGGAATTGAAACATAATGATACATTAATATATTATTATTCTAGTATAATATCATATATAATATCATTAACTTTGTCTTTTATATGTCTCACATATGGCATTAACGAGTCATATCACTTTGAGGGGGCGGTAGTCCGCACTTCCTCAAATGAACTTATCGCATTTACCCATAATAGAAACCATAAAGGTATGATATAAATTAAAAATACAGAATAATAAAGAAAAAATAAACATAATATATATCATATATAATTAAAGTTACATATTAATGGGAACCATGAGATGCATTAGGATATTATTGAACAATCATCGTTTCGTGAGGCGCTAGTTTGATATCAACAGAAACAATATGTTCTTTAACCATTAGATGGAGGTTTGTGAAAGTGTACTTAGAATAATTCTCTTAATAACATCCTAGTATACTTAGGATAATTTTTTTTTATAAAAAAAAGAATAAAAAGAGTTTATGGGTTGGAGAAGTAAAATAAAAGAATAGAATTTAAGAGAAACTGTTACCTTTAATTCGGGTAACTCCCTTGGGTTTGAACCAAAAGTACTTCTTGAAGTGCCTTATGCCTATGTTAAGGATTCTAGGTAAAATATAGAGATATTGAGAGATTGTTTGGGTAGGTTTTGGATAGGCCAAGGAGATTTAGAGGTGATATAAATGGGTTAGAGGTGAGGGCTTTTTATAAGGGGGAGGAGGGGCTCTTTTAGAAAGTCTGAAAATATAATTTTATTATAAAATGATTTTCGGTTTCTAAAGGTCCAAAACTTATTAAAGTCAAAAATAAGATGACTCATGATCAAAATAAAATCATACAATAATAATTGGATAGGTTTTGGATATTATTTTAATCTTTATAATATTATTTATTCAAATCATTTATTAATGAGGTAAACACTGCATCATTATTATGTCATAAATAATTTTATTTATTTGATTTCTATAAATTATAAAAAAACCAGGATTTAGGAAATAATTTTATATTTTCATAGAATATTTATAGTAAAAAATATAACTTATATAACCCTATGTAAAAATTAATTTACTAAAAGATATTTGTTTATGACATTTTTTGTCTTTACTTTAAATTAATTAATATAAAGTGTCATTATCACTCTTAAGTGGCTTCATGGGGACCCAAAATAGACCCAAGGATTCCCATGGTCGGCCATGACTCATCCAATAATGTTAGGACATGTGTTAATATAATTTTGTATTATTATAATATCATTTTTACATTAAATTACCCTATTTACCTTTAACCACGATAAATAAAAGTCAACAGTTACTATTCAACATAAATTATTTTCAAATTATTGAACCAAATTTTATATACTAATAAAAACCATGTATGTAGGATTTTTTAAATTCAATTCACCGAAGCGGTAAAATTTCATTTAAATGAAAAAGTCAGTTTTTAACTACCACATAGTGGTTTTAGTTTTCATCAAAAATTGAAGTTTTCCAGAAAACTACCAAAACTTCATCCTAAGATATATTTGATATTATGAATTAAAAATTGATTTATATTTTACCAAATTCAAAAAATCTAAGTTAGATTAAATAATTCAAAATTAATTCTCGTTGTCAAAACAAAAAGGGTGTTTTTAAGAAATATTAACTATCAAAATATTTACACTTGTTTTCATCCAATTTCAAAGTGAAATTAATTCCAATGGACAAAATTGAATTAAATGGTAAAAATATAATCTAACTACATTTTAATATAAATTAAATAGACAATATATCCATATAAATAAATTAGATTAAAATTCAGTTTTGAATTAAAATACATTATTTTCCACTATTTATCAAAAAATGAATTTTATCAGAAAAATACCAAAATTTTTCACAAAGTGATTTTTTATGTCCCTATTATGAAGAATAATTTTATATTGTAAAATTTAACATATAAAATTGACCAAAACTATATTTAAATATGGTTATCCATTAAAATGTGATAAATCAAACTTTTAAAGTATTTATTCTTAAAATCGGATTATTTCTTATTTTAAGCCTCTAACTTTTATTGGATAAATGTAAAAATGTTTAAAAAACATGTATAATCCTATTTTAGTTAGTCTTGTTCATTCCCTCCAATATAATGGCTAGGCATTTACTACCATTTAAAATAATACTATTAAATTATTAGTGTGCAGTGTAAGATTTCAAAGAAACTCGTTGTTGCGTATCATGAAATCCATAGAACATAACAACCAATTTAATGTAAAATTAATATTTAATTTAAAAATATTAATAATTATGAAAATTTATTATTATTTATTTAAATTGGAGGTTACAAAGGATGGTGCAGGGTTTCAAAAAAAGTGCAGATGTTTAGGCAAAATTGTGTGTTATCTCATCATTTGAGGAAATTGCTTCAGCATGGTTTTGGAGGTCGTGTGAGGATACCATGAAAGGAACCCATTGAAGTAGTGTTTAACACATTAATGGAACATGGTATTTCTAAATGTGAGAATAAACAGTTCATGGGCCAACAACGAGATCCTAATATTGTGGATCTCACTTGTTTTCAACTTTTAATGACTCGTTTCACCTCTTAGGCATCCCTAACATGGGATTTTTTTTATTTCCATATGGTAAGGTATGGTTACCCCAATCAACTTAGAGGTATTAAAAGTCCATATTATCTCTTTTCTTTGAGATTGAAATCCCAAATTGAAGAACCTCTCTCCACTGGTAAGTGGATATCATAACAATGCCTTTTTTGTTCATTGTCCTCTCCCTCCTCCATCATTTTGGGGAGGATATCCTATTTTTATTATATAAAAATCCATGTTGTTAGATAAATATATAGTATTAGATATCTAGATCTACAATGATTATATTTTCATATCATGATTTGATTTAGGGATTTAGATCAAAAACTCACATCCACATCTTCATACTGCTTAAATTTTTGGAATTTTTGTTTAGAAAAAATCCATCAACAAATAAAGGTAGGTGGTATAAATATAATATGAATTGTCATGGATTTAAAATGTATTGGAAAAATTGTAAAATTGATATCATCCTTTAGAAATTTATTTTCATTTATTGGGTTTATTAGACTGAATAATTGATTTATCGAATCTTTATTGAAATAGGTGATTAATTGGGGAATTAATATTGAGACTAAGGGGCTTCACTATTAAATAATTAACTTTGGGAAATATATTACAATATTTAGGGGTTTTAATAGTGATAATTAATCGGTGGATTAATTATGAGATATATAAATGACTATGTTGAGATAATTAATTGTGGATTAATTATGTGCCTTTGATAATATAATTTAGATAATTAATTATTGGATTAATTATGGAATGTTGAGATTAGAATGACACTATTAATTTTATAAAATTAATTATAGAGTATGAACCATGATATTGATTAATTAATTGCTGAATTAATTAATTTTTTGATGCACTTGATTAGTTATTGAGTTAACTAATGGAATGAGTGTGTTTAACTAATTCATGAATTAGTAATGAGATTGAGGTGGATAATTAATTGATAAATTAATTCTATGATAAAGAATGGGAACATTATCATTCTAAATTGAGATATAAAAATGGTTACATGGTCATCATACTTATAAGTAATAGAATGTGGACATGATCATTATAAATTGAGATGTATATATGGTAACATGGTCATTATAATTATAAGTAAGATAAGAAAAATATGGTTATCCTATTAAGGAGTAATCATGGTAACATGTCCATATTATATAAATTTTTTATATTGGTAACTTTTTAAATGTGGTTTTTAAATGAGAAACTAATTAATGGAAACAATAGATCTTTAAGTTATTTACTCACATGAAAATATTCAATCTTTGGAATGATTTGAATCAGGTATTGAGATATCATAGCATTTTTGAATACATTGAGATTCATAAAGAAGCGGTTATTATGCTATGATATTACCTAGGGGACACTTCAGGTCCTGGTATGATATGATGTCAGTATTGAGGTATGGCAATCCTTGTAAAATCTATAGTTAATATATTAAGATAAGAATAAATGATAATGTAATAAATGGTTTAGGGTAAAGGTCTTTGGATGGATTACTAATTTGGTAAGGATATTGGAGGAGGGGACCAGGCATGGTTCATAACCCAGTTGGAGAGTCATAGTGTCTCTAATTTCTATTGTACTATAGAAAAATGACACTTATATTAGCATAGAAAGCTTCCCATTTAGTTGACTATTGTATTTATTATTTGGTTATCTTGTGACATGTGCATTTTCTGTAATATATACTTCCACTTTAGTTTATTCACTTCCACTGGAGTTTGAATCTGATAAATTTCGGTATAATCTCTCCCTGAATGACTTACCAGACCCTCTCTGCTAGTCGACAACCACTAGTATACAAGAAGGTTCACTTGTAGTCAAGTGGATAATAGGATAGGGTAACTGTCAAGTGGAACCTAGGTTGGAATTATATAGATAACATAATAATATGTTAAGAAATTTATTATAAATAGAAGTGAAAGTGACATAGGTCATATGTATGAATAAAATGAAATTCATTTGATTAGTAATATCCTATTAGTGAATGATATTATTGATATATTTATTGCTGTTTTTAAATGTTTATTCTTGATTTTATTTTTATTTTACTATTGACATATTTTCAGTTTCTAGGACCATTTTAAAACACTATTATCTTTTGGATAAGGTAGAAATTTTTTATTTTAAAAAGATATAAAAACAGTTTCTAAATAATGGTTGTACAAAACCTATAAAATCAAAATGGTTTGTCGTGATTTTATTTTTTAAAAATTAATATTTTTCAATGAGACTCTTACTTGATGGAAAATCCTTTAATATCATCACTTTTAATAAAAAATATCTTTTTCCATATATCGATGATTTGTTTGATTAGCTCCCGGGAGAACAATTTTTTTTAAAGTTGGATATGATGTTAGGGTTGCATAAATTGAATGTAGTGGTGGGAGATATTATAAATATATTGTTTCATACTATATATGGACATTTTTAGTTCGAAGTTAGTCAATTAGGGTTTTTGAATTCAAAAATTTTATTCATGAATCCTATGAATTAAATTTTCCATGAAAATATATAATTTTTTTGGTTGTGATTGTTGATGATATATTTATTATTCTAAAAGTAATTAAAGTCATGAATGAGAGTATGGATTTCTTTAAATAATTAAAATAATGGAACCTATATATAATGTTTTTTAAGTGAGAACATTGGTTGAAAAATACTTTTTTATTTATGCATATTGTTTCTAAATATGTGATAAGTAATGAAAATTATACAAAGACTATTTTTGATGAATTCCCAATACCTTAATATTTCACATAGAATCATAGTTTTATTGGATTAGTAGGCTAGTACTGATGGGTTGTTAATAAATTTTCTTTGTTTTCTAGCCCACTTACTAATAGAACTTGAAAAGGAATTAAATTCTTCTGAAAAAATATATGTTATGATTGTTCTCAAAAACTAAAAAAATTCAAGTGAATGATCCATTTTGAACTTACCCCTATAAATAGTTAATTTTTCATATAACACGATGATTCTTTAAATAAAAATAGTTTTTTTCTAATAGAAAATGATATGTTAGTTTAGAATTCTTTAAATAAACTAAAAACCACTTGAGAAAAATTAGCATACACATGATTTTTAATCAGATTGTGTGATTTTATCTTTAAATAATTAGGCATAATTTATATTTTTTAATGTGTGAAATTGATAAAAATCATGAATTTTTAAGTATATATTATCTCTGGAAGAGGTAATCATGATTTAGGGAATATTTTTGTAATTGATTAAGTATTATGATCACATGATTTATTACTATCCTTGAAAAATATTATTCAATTTTTTTTGAGCCATAAAAATAATTATACATTCACCATGTGATTTTTGGAGAATGACCATTTTGAAAATTATTTTATGAACTTTTTATTTGGAAATTTTCAGGTAGGAAATTCATGTAACACCATGAGAAATAAGAAAACAAACCTATGTTTGAGAGATTATTTGACATGAAATACATTGCTTAAATTACCTCTGATATTTATAATCATTATATCCTAGAAATTAAAATTGCAGTTATGAATAGAAATAACTAGTTTATAATATATATATATCATACATAAATTAAATTATTTGTAAATAATCAATCAATTTTTTGTAATGTAATTTTATACATAAAAAATATATCAATGTGTTTGTGTTGCAATTGTTTTCCATGTATGTAAATTTATGATTTTTTTATTTCTTTAATTATTTTTTTAATTAAATTACTATGTTACTTTTTAAAGTAGGTATCTACACATGATTCTCAATAAAATTGATACCACTAGCATATATGGTTCTATAGATCCATAATTCATTTCAACATTTGTGCTATATTTGAAGACTGATGATTGAGATACATATATATGTGATAGATTATCAAAGATGGATATTGGGTGTTGGTTTATTCCATTTCATGATGGGAAAAAAATATAACAAAGAACTAATATTAATTATAATTTGATTAATTTTGACAAGTTTTATTTTAGGTGCATTGGATGTTAGGTTTATTCAACCCATGTGACAAACATTATGATGGTTTTTCACTTTATTAGGTAGTGTTTGTAAAAACATTAGCACCTTGTCATACAATTAAGGTTTTTATGTTTTATATATTAATTATTTTTAATTCTAATTTTTATACATGTATTATTAGTTTATATATATATATGAAAATTCAGATCATGGGAAAAATTTATCAAATACAACTTGTTGATAAATAACCCAAATGTCATCCAATACATGAATGTAATGGTAAATATTTTTTATACTAGATAATAATCTAATGTTTGATATATATATATATATATAGGTTTTTATAATAACATTAATGTTTTGTAACTGTAGTTTCATCATAAACACGAAAATGTGAAATGTGGTTATTATGTTATATGATTCATATTTGAGATAATCAAAACTAGGTTAAAAACTGATTTTATAAGGTTAGTTATCTTAATTATTTTATCTTTCATGTCATAGTTTTATATATCTTAGTCTTATAACATTCAGTGTTTTTAAATAAAGTCAATAACACAGAGTCATATAAGAAAGATGAAATTACCAATCTTTGAACATTTATTGTAAACACTTTATTATATATGATTATGATTTAAGGTATAAGTCTTCTAATTTTTATGATTAATATTCAATTTTCCTAATAATACGTTTTCAAAAGATATGTATTTTGTTATAATATTTGTTTAAACTTAACGATCTCAATATAATTACTCAAGAATAACTACTAATTATTACATTATAAATAATCAGACATGTGTTTTCTAATTCTAGTTTATAATATAGTTAGGTATATAATTATTTTTCATTAATTTCTAAAATTTTGTTTTTTATAGATTTTTATTTTATGATACATGTAGTTATATTTTTATATATCATGTTTTATATTATATGAATTTTGATATTTTTGGTGGTGTGATATTTACAAGTTTCTAAAATAATATCTTTCATCATTAGTTTTTATCAAAACTGACACCAAAACTATAAGAAAATAATAAACATGGATTTCATCATTAGAATATAAATGAAACCAATGTATAATATAATTTTGAAAAAAATTGGTGTCTAATTTTGTGAAAAGAAACGCCGAAAAGATTAACAAAATTATATCTTCAGTGTTGGTTTTTACTAGAAACTAATTCCAAAAAAAGGAAATAAATTTAAAAAAAATAGCATTTCTGCATTGGGTTTTAGAAATCTAATGTTGAAACCATAATTTCAACATCACCTTTTTGAAAATCTATTAAAAACCAAAGTTAATATTTATAAAATATCTTTATATCTTCTTTTTCCAATTGTGAACCCCACATGTATAAATGATATTAGTTATTCACGTTCACTTTATATGGAAGGTGATGAGGATATATTTAATTATAATATGTTATATATGTGGTATAATTATGATATTAATGGAATATTATCAGTCAAAAATGATAATTTATCATTTTTTCCCACACGAAAAAATGGTATCGACGACGTTGTCTACATGTGGACTACCACCTCAACAATGATATGTGAATATTATTCATCAATAAATTTCATGGATGATATATAAAGGTATTTTTAAAGAAATAATATTTTATTATGTCATTATGATCAATGTTGAATGGTAAAATAATATATACCATTTTCTATATTGAACATTGAAAATGGAAACATTACACATGTGTATGTATGATCTACAATCTCCAAGATTGTAATATAGTTCATTTTTAAAAACAATAATCCATGATTTGTTTTAAAAGTAAAATTTATGAATGAAATTATAGATATATAATTATTTATATTACGAATATTTTGAAATAAATAAATATTTCACCATGGTCAACACACTGATAACATTTTGAAATAGTGATCCAAACATCCCCAAAACACCTGATATGGACATAACATAATATGAATTTAAATATTTCATCATGAAAAAAAATAAAAAAAATTGAGTATATGTTATTAATCCTATAAATGGTTATTATTATTTCAGATAGTTTATGCATGCTTACTATAAAGTGATATTGTACATACATGGAAATTATGAACTCGAGGTAGGTGTTTTTCGTCTTGCTTTTACATTTTTGAGACATATCCCATATGTATCATCTTTTTTATTATGTTTCATATATACTATCCATGAATTAATTTTTTAATTCTCTACAAGATATTTTTTATTTATAATTCAATATGAATTTCTCTCTTTGATCATGTTTCGATTCAGTTATTACTAAATATGTAAGGGATTTCATCTCAATTTATTTTCATTGATAAATATTTTATATTCTTAAACCTAATTTCATTTACATGGGATATATGGTTCTAATTTTACATGTAATAACATTTACCATTCATATATAATTTTTTTATGTTTAAATATATATTATTTCATCCAAGGGTATTTGAATTTAAACTTTCTAATTGCTGATGAATTTCAATAATCATTTTATATTCATTTGGATATATTACTTAATCATTGTGTTTGATATTAAAAGATTATATCTATAATGAAATTTGATCATATTATATTGTATTTATATATGTTTTATTTGTATTTAAATTTGATACACATAATCAGTTATTTGATTATTCTAAAATTCAATGGAATGATTTTTGTAAGGGTTATTAATCGTAAATTAACATTCATTGAGAAGTAAATTTATAAAAAGAATCTATATTAATTTTTGAGGTGTATATAATTTCCTTTTTATCATGTGATATCATATATATCCATATGATCATGATATTTTATGTTTAATATTAATTGATTATCTAAGATCATAACCTTTTCACGAGTTGTCTCAGGCTTGAATTCAAGTACACGTTTAGTTTTTATTCAAGTAACTCTGAATGGAATAATCGATTGTAGTAAATTTGGGAGGTGATTTATGAAAAATTTTCGAAAATGGGGTTTTGATTGGTTGGAACATGGTTAGGGTAAAGGATTCACCCTCACAGCAAATTGTGTGATCTCAGGAAATCTGGATTCACATGGTTGGAACATTGTTTGATTAACCATGTGCCCCAACCCAAGAAACTATGCCACCCCGAATAGTGAGTGGACACATGATTGGGTCATGGTTTGTTAAACTATTCAACCTAACCTAATGATCAATGAAACCCTAAATAGTGAGGGGCCACATAGTTGGTCCATGGTTTGTTAAACAGTGCACCCCAACATAGAAACCTAAGTTTGTAGATTTATTTCATCCGAAAAGTTATTTTAAAATATCCCAAAACACCCTCATTTTTACCTAGGATTAGGAAATTATGTTTTTTTGGAAATTATAGAGATTTATAGAGGGTTATAAGGCTTTATAACATCATTTGTTCAAGATTCATATCCAAAATCGAACATCCTCTCTTATCTTATTAAGTGGATCACATCCTGATACATATCTCGTCTATTCTTCTTTCTTCCATTGATATTTTGGGGGAATTTATCCACTTTTTGATTATATATAAACATATTTGATGTGATCTTGATATAATATTATATATTTAGATCTATATTTCTACTATTTTGATATCATTGATCTTGATTTAGGGATTTATATTCAGAACTTAGATCTACTTCGTTGTACTAATTGGATTTTGAGTATTTTCATTAAGAGAACATCTATCAATAAATCGAAGAAGGTAATCCAAATATTTTATTCCCATTTGCATAATTTTTATTATGTATATAAAATTTGTATAATATCTAGTTTTATTTAGAAATTGAATTCTTGTTTTGAATTTATTAATGTGTAAAATTAATTAATTACAGTTGTTGTAAAAATGTGATATATTTTTTGGAATATCTGAACAATATATTTAATTGGGTAATTAATAATGAGATTTTTTGAATTGATGATTTGGTATAATTCATTTAATATTTAATTATCAAGGATTTAAATGGGTAATTGAGGTTTTGATTGATTATTTGGAATTGTAGATTTATGAAAATTAATTAGTATGTTAATTATAAATGATGAATTGTAAATTGAGAATAATTAATAGGTTAATTAATTAATAGATATCTAGTTTTTTAATTGATTTTTTCTTGAATATGTTAAGGGAGAATTTTAATTGATTAGTTAATTAGTTTTTGAAATAATTAATGGGCCAGGATTAATTAATTAACAATTTAATTAATGCTTGTTGTGAATTTGGGTTCTATACATGATGATCTAGGATGATGATGATATACATCCATATTTTTTAAATGATTCATGGACATGATGATCTATCAAGTGATAGATCTATCGTGTTATTGAATGAACAATGTTCAAGACATGATGATCTACACCAGTGATAGGTTAAAACAAATGAAAATTGGGTGTTTTACATGATGATCTACACCATTGGTATGTATGTATATTGAGAATTGGGAGGTTTTACATAACATTCTATGCCCATGATGAGTTGTGAATTGAATAACGATGACATTGGAACTCAGAGATATGACCTCATGTGAGAATACTTTAAACTATGGAATGAGTCAAATAAGGTACTAAGATATAATATCACCTTTGATTACTTAGAGCTCCCAAATTATTTTAAGATGGTATTAATATGTTATAAAACCTTGGGAAATCTTCTGGATAAAAAATGCACTGATTATCATGTTAAGGTATAGGTTCCCTTAGGGACTTTATGTTAATATGGTAAAATGTGGAATAAATGGTAATGTGAAAACCGTTTATTTAGGAATTGTACTTATTTATTTATATAATTGAATACAAAATCTTATAATTGGAATTGTTTTATAAACCTTTTTTGTGTCCTATTATGTTATACTCACATGCTACATAGGCTTCTTGATCAGTTCCCAAATAGACATTATTACTACAGGACTGGTCATGGGAAGAGACCCTTGATTAGATTACTGATTAGGAATGGAGCATTGATGAGGGAACTGGATGTGGGTCTTGACCTAAAAGGGAATATTTAGTGACTTTATTTTTAGTATTATTTTATACACATTGGAATTTAATTTTACATAACATGTAACCCATTTCAGTAAAATATTTCATCGGTAGTTTTAGTTTTCTTGGGACAATGATATTATTAATTATTTATATATGCATACATATTTTTATTATTTATTTCCACTATTTTTTAAATCTAATAATGTATGATATAGTCTCTCCATTACAAACTTACCAGATTTTTTCTACAATACAATAGCCTTTAGTGTATGGGGAGGCACACTTATGGTCATCTGATCAACCGAATCAGGGCACTGTTGTGTGGTACCTGGGATAGGATGTCACAAACTTATATCCAAGGTGTTTTATTTCTTCATCATTTGTATTAATATTTGGTGGAATGTAGAAGTTAGAATTGTAGTATTTGATTCTTTGTAATGAGATCCTATATGGGATTTCCAACCCCATTTGTTGGGGAACACCTGATTACTTAGGTTGGGATTATTATTATTGCAGTTTGTTGTTACAATTGAATATTATTTCAACTAGGGTGATGCAATTGTTTTATTATGTGATAATTGTTTATAATATTTGTCAAGTATTTATTCAGGGACATAAATAGAATGATATTTGATCCTACATATATCCTTTTAGGCAATCATAATTAATTTTGACAAGAATAAATTTTGGAATGCATGAGAAAACATGTTTTGGGTAGGTTGTTGAACATAAACTAATTTCCATGATAATAAAATTAAGATGAGAATCGTTACTAACTTGAAATTGAAAAATATTTTAAAATGTGAACATGGTGTTTACCAATGTTAACTCAGACCTCAGTGTAAGATGGTTAAGGGTAATGATAACGCCTCAGTTTTGACCACGTGGCGACATATGAGGAAAAGACATGTTGTGACCTATTGTGAATTTCCCCTCTAAGGTAAATATTAAAAGGTTGTGTTTTGTGGCCTATGATGTGTGTTTGGAAATATAGAGATATTCCTCCATGATTCTTATTGGTGGGATGACCTAGAGGTATGCTTATGAATGGCCCTATAGTGATGGAAACTGAGGCACTGATAGTGTTGGGTGAGGATTTAGGGGACAAGTTCCAAGAGAACACTGCTCGCTTCATGAAATTCATGGAATGAGACCCAAGGGGTTCTAAAAAGAATGTGTGATCTAGAGACATAGTTTCATTTGAAGCACCCTCTGACCTTTACTAGAGATGGTGGACTAGAGGTAGATGTGTTTTGGGTCAAGTCGATCAAGATAAAACATGAAAATTTAGATACTCCTACTAATAAGAGGGTAATGTTTGAAGATAACATGCTATGGTTAATAGTAAAGCATTTGTGGGATTCCCATGATCATACTTGTTAGACTAATGGTATGCTATTAATGGAATTATTATATATGTTCTCATAACACTTCTTCCAAGAGATTCTGAGCCTAGAGAGAGTAGTTGGGTTCATGAGATTGACCCATGGGATAATGTTTGTGATTAAATATAGTGGACTCTTTACAGATTTACTGTGATTTTATCCATCATTGGAAATAGAAGAGGCCACTTTAGTAAAAATATTTCAAGATGGAATTATGTGTGAAATTATTTCTCAATTGAATATCTTATCGCTAAATAAGTTCTTAGAAGTGTTGAATTATACTCTCATTTCAGAGGGGAAACTAGAGGATAGTTCTAGTGGAGGACTGGTAGTAGTTACTGGATGATCGAGAGGTGAAAATTTTAAGAGAATTAAGTGTTTTTTTGAGATCATTAGTTAGTGAGGTTGAATGAATTCTTTGTAATTAAGAAGAGATGTGACTTAGGATATTACTCAGTTTATTTTCTACCATTTTGGTAAGATATGGAACTATATCTCCATTTTACTAAACAACCAGTGGAGTGCCAATTATGAAACAGGTGGGGAAATTTATAGAGGTTCTGTAAGAACCCAAGACAGATTGTTAGTGATAGAGTATCTAGATAGAGTCAAAGTGTGGGAAGGGGGTCTTTAACACCTTATCAGTCTCATAGATGGAGTTCTACTGGTCGAGGAAGAAGATGTAACAGATGTGGTGATTTTGAAAAACTGCTCCCATATCAGAATTGTGGTTCTAAGAAGGGTACTTAGATAGTATAATAGGAAATAGGGGAAGGAAATTTATAGGTGGTTCATCCTACACATGTGGAGAGCAAGGAAATGTTTCAATAGTGATATGTATTATTCTAGTAGATTCTACATTAGCTAGTTCCTTATTTGTTAATGGTTACACTCATTCCATTATATCTATAAAACTTGTAAATGGTTTGATAATGGAAGTTGAGTTTTTTAGATGGGTAATTACTATAGATACAACATATGGAGTACCTTCAAGAGGCACATATTTTTTCTAGGTATGTTCACTTCAGATCAAGAAGTATCATTTTCTATGGGATATCTATATTATTGATATAATAGGGTTTGGAATAATCATGGTTATAGACTAGCTAGTCACACACTGACCCCACATTGATTTTTACCATAGGAGAGTGATGTTTACATATCATACGGTTAAAAAATACAGTCATTATGGGGATTGGGATATACAGGCAGGCCGATCGTGGCCAATTACACATAGACTAGAAGAGCTCAAATCCCAAGTTTCTAGTCTTGTACTAGATGATGGTAGTGTCAAACATTATTTCTTACCACCAGTGGTGGAACTATTTCATGATTTATTCCCAAATTAATTCATAGGGATACCACCTGATAGAGATGTGTAATTCACTATTGAGATCAAAACTAGTAATGATCCAATATCTATTCCATCATATAGAATGGATCTGAATGAGTTTCAAGAGATGAAGACTTAGCTGGAAGATAAGGATGATATAAGATTTATCCATCCAAGTACATCAACTTGGGGATCAATTTTTTTAGAATGAGTGCTCAATAGAGTTTGAGTTAGTGTGTCGATTATCAAATGTTGAACAAGATGAATGTGAAGAATATATATTATCTTCTAAGCTTCAGGTTATCATTAATTGATATTTCAGACTTCTAATATACTGAGGGATTCTTCTAACAGTAGGTATGGACTTTATGAGTTTTTTAAAATGATATTTGGGTTGAAAATGCACAAATAGTGTTTATGGACTTGATAAACATGGTCTTTCACCCGTACATGGTACGGTTTGTGGTGGTGTTTATGGATGATATCTTAGTGTACTCCGTGGATCATGATGATCATGACCAAAATCTGGACATCATCTTGAGTACACTAAGAGAGCATACGATATATTCCATGCTATCTAGGTTTCATCTTTGGATTAGTTAGGTATACTTCATGGGAAACATAATCAGGGGGGATGGTCTATCAGTGGACCTAGAAAAGGTTCAGGTAGTGGTATCCTGGTAGCAACCCAAGAATTTTTTCAATATAAGAATCATCCTAGGATGAGATGGATAATACAATATATTCATTTAAGAATTTCCCCATTTGGAATAAACCCTTTTAGGCTTGATCAATAAAGTGATAATGTTTTAGGGGATGAATGAATGACAGAAATAATTCTAGGAGTTGATGAAGAATTTGATGTCAGCCCCAATTTTGATCCTACCATACTTAGGATAGGAGCACATGATGTATTGTGATGCTTCTGGGATTAGTATTGAAGCTTGGTTGATGAAAAGGGATAATGTTGTTATGTAATGATCTTGATATTTGAGACCACTTTAATAGAATTACCCAACACGCAACCTCATGTTGGCAAGAGTGGTTTATGCTTTGAATTGTTGACGACACTATCTCTTATGAAAAAAGATTATAGTATATACTAACCATTTTTTCTTGAGGTATAACTTCAAGAAAATTTATTTGAATCTTCAGTAGTAAATATGGGTTAAGTATATGTAGTATTTTGATTTTGAGTTGGAATATACTCGCAGGAAGAGAAATAGTGTGATTGATTCCTTAAGAAGGAAAACACCGACTTAGATGGTTAATGAATCTTGTAATGAGTGGAAGATGAAAATTTTAAAAGTAGAAATACATGTTTTGGTTCTATAGAATCAGGAGTAGATGCCTTTCTTATCAATTTTAGAGGATTTAAAACATATGAGATGGATCCGGGATAGAGAATATGAGTATCTGTAGTGATTTTCCATGAGGTAAATCAATGAAGGTGGGGAGACACATTCTCCCTATACAATAGATAAAGATGATATCATATACCTAAAGGATCAAGTTGTTGTACCTAAGGGCTTGCAAGAAGAGCTCCTTGGAAAATTTCATGAATCAAAGTGGGTGGTGCATGAAGGTGTGACCAAAATTCACCATGACCTAGGATTGTTGTTTTGGTGTCCATGCATGAAAAAGTAAACAGAAGGGTTCTTGAAGAGATGCTTCACCTATAAATAGATGATGGTGGAGCATCAACAACCCGGAGGTTTCCTGTAGTAGTTTCCTATTTCAAAATGTAAGTGGTATGATGTCAAAATGGATTTTGTGGTTGGTGTCCCAAATATGCATTGGAATATAGGACTATTTGGGTTATTGTTGATAGATTGAAAATGTACCACATTTCTTGCCTATATGGGAACCTTCAATATAGAGATTTCATAAGAACTATATGTTATGGAGATAGTCTGTCTGCATGGGGTTCCACAGACAATAGTTTTGAATCACAATTTGTGCTTTATATCACACTTATATAATGGCTTGTAGAAGGATCTTGATACAGAAGTTATATTTACTATATATTTCCAACCACAAGATGATGGGTATATAGAATGTAAAATACAAAGGTATGAGGATATGCTACCTAAATACGATCTTTCCTTTAGTGGGTCTTCAGATATGCATTTGGATTTGGTGGAGTTTCACTATAAAACAGTTATTATGAAACTATAGAGGTGAAACTATATAATTATCTTTATGGTCTTCATTATAGATCACCACTATGAAAGATGGTATGTAGTGAGTGAGAGGTTTTGGGACTGATTCTCATGTTGGATACATTAGAGTAAGTTAATTTGATTTGGAAACATATGGATATAGCTTAGAGTAGAAAGAAGTTGTATACTAATAGGAATAGATGAACCTTATAGTTTACAGAGGGTGATCTTATATTCTTTATGTGTCACCTAGGTTGGGTCCCTGTAGGATATGGAGACAGGGAAAGTTGGTGCCTGGGTTTGATTAACCTTTTGAGATCATAAGACAATGGGTCCAGTGGAATACTAACCGGCTCTTCCACATAAATATTTTGAAATGCAATTTTTGTCTCTTGTTTCTCAACTACAACCGTATCTCCTCATCCCTTGTCATGTAATAGATGTGGATGAGGTTGAAATTGAGATATATGTGTCTATCAGGGATCATCAGATATGTGTGTTGGATCGTAGTGAGAAAGTGTTATGGGGAAAGAATATGCTAATAGTTTGTGTGTTATTGAAACATGTACGCATAAAAGAGGAATCTTGGGAAAGGGAAAAAGATATTAGGGCTAAATGGCCTAATCATTTTTGATCAAAATCATAGAATTGCTTGGATGTGTAGCTCAAGGATAAGAAATTATTAGTTGGGGAGAACTTATGATCCTAACATTTTCTAGAGTTATATCGGGATTGAATTTAGCTAATTTTTTTAATTAATTACCTTTTATTAGAGTTATGTATTGGGGTGATATTGAGTGGATTTTTATAAAAAATATGAGAAAAGGGGGATGTGCATGGTTGGTGCATGCTTAGGGTAAAACGTGCACCAAACCCAGGAAACTATTCGAACCCAGGCAGATTGGATTCACATGGTTGGGGAAAATATTGATTGACCTTGCACCCAAAACTAGGAAACAATGCAACATCAGATAGTGAAGGGTTGGAAGGTTGGTGCACAATTTGATTTAATATGTGCCAAATCCCTAGAAACCGCCCCACCCCTGATAGTTATGGGCCTCACGGTTGGGGAATGGTTTGTTAAAATGTGTTCCCCTACATAGAAAATCGTTCATACCATTTTATTTTATTTAAAAAATAATTTTAAAGACCTTGAACCCCCAAAACACCCTTATTTCGGCCTATGCGTGGAACTTGCATATTTTTAGGTTATTTAAAGGCATTCTAGAGGGGTTCCATTGCCACCCGACCTCCTTTCATCATGATTCAATGTACAAATAGAAGATCTTATCTTCTCTTGGTAACTAGGTCTCATCCCGATCCCTATCCCATCTATTCTTCTCATTTCCTCTGATATTTTTGTGTATTTTATCCTTTTTTATTCATATCAAAAACTATTTGGTGAGATCAAGATCAAGGATTGTAGAACTAAATCTAGACTCATTATTCCATGATGCCCCTGATCAAGATTTAGGGATTTTAGTTCCAGAACTCAGATCTAAATCACAATTATACTCAGATTTTGGGATTTCCATTGAACGATCATCCATCAACAAATCAAGGTAAGTGGTCTGAAAATTCCTTTCACATAGTCAATTTTTTTGTTATGTATATTCATGTTTAAAAATTTAAAAATTCTTTTTTCAATTGAAATATGAATTTTAATTAATTAATGTAAATAATTAATTAAATGGGATTACTGGGAAATTGTGAGAATATTTTGATCAATGAACTAGATAATTAATTGGATAAATAATTATGTGATTTTTGGAATTGAAAATTTGGGACAATTAATTTCTGAATTAATTATCAAGGCACAAATTCGGCAATTGCGGTTTTGATGGAATACTATGAATTACTGATTTATGATAATTAATTGATATGGTAATTATAATGTGATGAATTATAAATTGATAATAATTAATTGGTGAATTAATTTTTAGAGGTCATGTATTTGAATGGATAATTAATTGTTGAATTAGTTAAAGCATAATGTGAAGTGAATAATTAATTATTGTTTGTATTAATTAATGGTCATGGATTAATTAATTTAGGAATTAATTTATGGTTGTTAAGAATTTCAGTGACATACATGATTATCTAGGATGATGATGATATAAATGAATAGTTTCAGAATGAGGGATAGACATGATGATCTACCCAATGAAATATTTATCAGGGTATTGGAAGAACTAGGTACTAGACATGATGAACTACACAAGTGTAACATGGGAAAAATGATAATTGGATGTTAGACATGATGATATACAACAATGGTATGAATTCATGTTGAGTCATTAGTGGCCAGATGTGATGCTTTATGCCCATGATGATTTGTGAATTGAATAATGATAATAGTGGTACATGGAGATAAGTCCTGAAACGAGAATACATTGAACTCTGACATGAGTTGAATTAGGTACTGAGATATGATATCTCCATTAAATACATTGATCTCAAACATGAGTTGATGAAGGTATTTTGATATGATACTATATAGGGAATGATTTAGGCTTCGACATGATCCAAAGTTAGTATTGAGGTACATGTGTCCTCGGAACCTTGTAGTTAATATGGTTAAATGATTAATAAATGATAATGTGATAACACTTATTTTATGAATTATAATTATTTATTTATAGAATTTCATACACAATATTCTGAATGGAATCTTTTTATCCTTTGATAGTGGTTTCCAACTAAGTTGTAATCAATTCCTAATTGGGTTTACTGATCGGTACAAAAATATACTTTATTCTTCTAGGAAATGTTAACAGAAAAGTCTGGGATTAGATTGTAGATTTGGGATGAAGATTGGATGAGAGAACCAGATGTGGTTTGAGACCCTATTGGGCGTCATTAGTATCATTACTTTCAGTAGTAGTTTAGAAAATTTTAATTTTACTTTGTCATACCATGTTTCCCCTATTAGTAAATATTACATTTTCTAGATGGGGTGTGAGGTAAAATTGGTATTTTTCATGTAATATATGCTTCTTTATTTGTTTATTTTTTTTATTTTTGTGTTTTAATCTGATAAAAGGGTGGATAGATTCCACATTATAGACTTACCAGACCATAACTGCTAGTGAGAATCCTCTAGCATACATGGAGGTGTGCTTGAGGTTATGTGATCGAATGGCTTGAGGTACCTTTGAGTAGAACCTAAGTCGATACATCACAGGTTATTTCATGGGGCATATGATTTAAGAGTTATCAACTGTAAATAACTTTATTTTATAATCTATATTATCTTAGTATTCCTCATGTTTAAGTTTCCTTTTGGGGAAATAATATTCTCATAACTTCATGAACCACATATCTTTTATAATACTCTGGTTATGAATTTGGATGAAATTAATAATTTCAAATTTCTCAATTATTTGTTTATGAAATATCAAGAAAGTTGATTGCAAGTGATACTAATATGTTATCCTCATCCAAATCAAAAATCTTTTTCTTCAACATTAATTATTTTTAAAAAATGTTCAAAAAGTTTCACTTGTTATAATAAATGATTTCTTAAATCCATTTTACATGATATTTTACCATTTTTAAGGTTTATAAAAATAATTTTTTTAATGTTTTCCAAATGTATCACTTTTTAATATATTTTTCAAAATTCTTTGAGGATAGTTATTATTTTAAATATTTATTACATGAACATCTTTTCCAAAATTACATCCATTATATTCATTTATTTAAATTTATTTTTTCAAATGTTTTTTTCAATGAATTAATTTTAACAATATTTTTTAAAGTGATTTTAAAAACGAAAACTTTATTATCAAAAAATTAATTCTAATGATTATTTAATTGTATTTCCAATAATAAAAATTAATAAACATAGTTTTTAATTATTCTCCAATTGGTATATTTTATAGTTATAAAATCCTCCTTATTTTTTTGTATGGCTATGATTATTTGAATTAGATTGATAGGGAATCTTATTCTTTTATATGGGTTAATAATGATTCAAAAATATTCTCTTAGAAACCATTTCATTTCCATGGGTTAATATTGTTTCAAATAGATTGTTATGGGAATTATTTATTTTACATGATTAAATCATTTTTTAAAGAAAGTAATATGGAATATGTTTAATTACCATGATTTAATCATGTTTCATTGATATTTTTATGGAACCCATTTCATTTCTATGATTTATTCATGTTTAAAAGTGGTTATTATGGAACCCACTTCTTTCACCACTGGTTAATATAGTAATGAGATTAATAATGCTTGTTTTTTTGAGTTTTACAATGAAATGAATGGTATATGTAGTTTATTTATAGTTTATAGAAATTGTTATATAATTGGTGCATGCATATAGTATTGTGTGAGCCCGATATGGATATATTAAGGGTGCACCTAGAAAGTGTTCCAATGAATTGGGTAAGTTTCCTTTTCAAAATATAAAAAGGATGCAATTATTGATGGTTTTTTCGAATTGATATATCTTGGTTCCAGTTATTTGTTACCTAGATTTAATTTTTTTTATAAATATGATAGTCCAAGATACCAAAATATTTTATTTATTCATGCTATTAGTTTTAATGATTCCTTTGGTCATGTTTCAAATCAAATTCCTCATTAATAATTATTTTAATGAAGTCTTAAAATCATAAATCCTTATTCAATTTTTCATGTTTGATGATCTAAGTATTTATGTGTAAGAGTTATCTTATGTTATACTGATGAACGTTGGTTATTCCATCATACCCTTATTTTCATCTTATTCTAATTGATAAAATTCAATTTTTAATGCTTATGTTGGCCCTAACTGATTGTTTGTGCTCACCATTATTATTTCACCTTTTACACAGGTTATCAATAATTATGTTGATAGAAATATATCTAAAAGTGTTTCATATCGATTTTGATGATAGGTTAATATGAAATTAAAAAAAGTGTGATAAGTGTGGGATGTTCTCATTAAAATATACATGTGTTTTTATGTAAGTTTTTGTCCTAATTTTAAAAAACAAAAAATATAAATATCTTTTGGTATATAGTTTATCAAAATTTTCATATTGATGTATTATGTTTTGATGGATAATATTTCTCCCTATTCATTTATATCAAATCCATAAACTTATAGATTATGATTTTATCATCTGATCTGGGAGTGTTAGTTTAAGGCTATCATATTTACAATATTTTGTTGCAGGTGTCAGTAAAATCCTCTATGTTGGAATGAATTAAGAAATATCATAATAATGGCCATGTTTTACTAGAAAAGGTAAACTCTTTTAGGAAGGGAAAGTGTCTAGAGATTAATGTTTACAAATAAAGTTTTATTTAATTTATAAAAATATTTTGTTTTCTTTATGATTTACCATTGAAGATATAATTCTTGAGTGAATCTCATAATTCCCCATTTTCTATTAATCCATGTATCACTATGATGTATATATTCCTTTGGGATTGTTATAGATTTGATGGGAAGAAAAGAGAAATTTCTATATTTACCATTAAATGTTTTTCATTTATATATATTAATGTTGAATGAAAATTACTGAATCGAATAATTCAACCTCTGGTTAATCCATAAAGAAAATTGGAAAAAATTTCAATCTATTTGTATGTGGTATTTCCAAATACATATTGAAAACATATTTAATTTTTTATTATTATTTATTGACTAACTAAATCTCTATATTTCCTTCTCATTATAGATAATATGCCTTTATATATTACTTATCAACTATTAATTTTGGTGTGAATCAAATTTCATGGATATTCATCCCTAAATTGTATCTAACGATGGTCCCATGATCAGTTCTAATTTTTGGAAAGGGCTTCATAAGTAATTTTGTACATCTCTAAATTTCAGTATAACTTTTCATCATCAATTTGATGGATAGTCTGAGAGAATAATACAGTGGAAGGAATATTTTTTATGTATTTCAATGAATTAATAGGGGTATTGGGATGGTAATATTTCATTAGTTTTACTTTCTTATAACATCTCTTTTTTTATTCTAGAATATAGGTGGATTAGTTTGATTATTTATATGGGTTGTGGTGTCAGATTCCATATTTTTGGGATGAAGTACTACAAAGGAAGTGGATTACACATTAGTTAATAGATAAAATAGTTTATAAGGTTAATATGATATATAATAAATGAGGAAACCTCAAAGAATATTGAATATTTATGGAGATAACTAGGGGAATTATCTTCATATTTGTGGTTGGTGATCATTTTTTTCTTAATGTATCTTCCTTGAAAAGTGTTATGCATTTTGATAAAAAGTGGAAGCTAAGTCCACGATTCATCAGACTGTATGAAATAATATTAAATGTCAAATAAAATCCCTACTAAGTGTCCTTAAATCTCTATTTATCTGTTGTTCATATCACAATTCAACAAACGATGTTAAGAAAATATTTATTGTATTCATCTCATGTTTTGAATTTTGAAGTAGTTATGTTGAAATACAACCATTCTTATGAGTATTTTAAAATAATAATTATTGATCATAGAATAATAGTTTATTATAATAAGTAAATTCCTTATGATAATGTTTTCTTAAAATCCCATATGGTTGAAGATTCAAAATAGGAATATGAAATTACAATGAGGGAATGATATCCCCACATGTTTGGGTAATCAATAAAATTGTGTGGACTCAATTTAAAAAGGGGGAAAGAATTTATCATCTAAGGTAAAGATAATAATCAATTTCATGCATTCTTATTATTCATCAATTATATTTTATGTGTTATATTCATTATAATAATATTATGTAATTTTTAAATCGAAATGGAAATAGTTTTATTCTTATTTAAGTAATTTTCTTATAATGCTTTATTTAAAAATTTAATTTAAAAATTTTATAATCTTATTTTCCAAAAATTTAATTATTTTTTGAAATAATAATATCACAATTATCATAGGGTTAAATTTTATTATTTTTCAAAAAAAATTTATTTTTCAATGAATAGTGAAAATGTAGATTTTTAAAGAAACAAATATTTTATAGTCAAGTATTTCTATAATATTATTTTATTTATTATTAATATTAAAAATTTACTTGAAAAATTGATTCAAAAAATAAATTTACTGTCTTTCAAATGAATTCAATTCATTAATTTCTAATAAAAATATTTCCATAATTAAGATGTTTTTATAAAATAATTTTTTTCCTAGTGATTTTGGTCAAAATATTTAATTAAATTATTCAACTAATATTAATTTAAAATTGAAAACTATATTTTATATTTTGAATTGATGTTTATGAATTTAGTAAATACGTCCCTTTTATTTTTTTCCATTATGAATAGTAACTTTTGTAAATACTTATAACATTGAGGAGTGTAAATTGGGTATTTAAGGTTATAGATATTGTGATAAGGTGTAAAACTCTCTCTGGAAATTTTCATGATTTTATTTGATTTTTTAGTTTTAAATCAATTATTCAAAAGTTTTTTTATTTATTTCCATTTTCCATTTATTATTTCCATTACATTTTCTTTTAAATATAATGTAAAAAATGACACTCCCTTCCTTTTAAAATATAATTTTTTTAAAAAGGTAAAAATAATCATTCAATTATAAAGGGTTTTTTGGAAAAAATAAATGATATTTTCATGCTAATTTATTTTTACATTTTAATGGTGAAATAATTAAAATAAATTATTACGCAACACTCACATAATATATATTTAATTAATATAAAAAGAAGATAAATGAATTTAAAATATTAAAATAAATATAATTTGAATGAATAATCATGTTCAATGAATTTGTTAGAAAAATATAACATGTTAGAGGATTTTGAAAGTATTATATTAAAATTATATTATATTCAAGTTGTTTTCAAATATAAATTAAATAAATATTTTCAAAAATGAAATTAATTGTATCTTATAATAAAAAATGATTTTTTAGATGACTTAAAATACATAAAAGAATAAATTTCTGAAATATTAATGGTAAAAGGTTTATAATATCAAACACATAAAATTTATTGGTCACATTTCTTTTTATAACATTCTTGGAAAATTTAGTTTATAAAACATTGATATCATTGTATGTTTCAAAAGGGTTAAGAGGGGGTTAAAATAGTGAGATAATGGTGGAAAACCACCAAAAATTGTACAAATTTTATTAGATGATTGGATTTAGACTCAAACTCATCTTATCATCTAATTATATCAATTTAGAACATTTTTTTTTCTTAAAAACTAATTAATATTTATTCAATATTTATGAAATTCAAGGATTTCCCCTCCACTCACATTTAAATGGGTAAATCCTATCCTTTCCATCAAACTCCAATACAACACTCTAGTTCATGAAATGAAGAAAAAATTAATATAAAAAACTTCATTCCCCATTTTCAAGAGACCTGTATTGATTATAAAACCATCATAGGAAGTATTTTGCAGTAAATAGAAAGTGGTTTTCCCAATAATTTATCTTCTTCTTTTCAAAACATTTTCAATTTATTTATTATTATACCTCCTTCAATTAATCGTCAACCATGGTAATATATTAACGTTAGTATATTCCATAAAATTATATCTTATTATGTTAATATAATAATAAGTATACTTCTCCCCTTCCATCTAATTATAAATGAAAACATCGTTCATGTGTATGTGTGGACTACGTCCTCTATGAAACATAGTGTTTTATTTTCCATCATCAAATATCATTGATAGTAATAATAATTTATTTAACATGTATATATATTATATTAATGACAAATATATAACTATAAAAATTCAATATATAATATTTTTTCAAACCATTCCAATCATTCAAAGATGATAACTCTATTTGTGCGTATGTGTGGATTACCACTTCCATTGAACATATGTGATTATTTTTCATCACTTCATCACATGGATGGTATATATAAATATATTTAAAGAATTTTTATGGTATTTATTATATAATAATTATTTACTATTAAAATAATATATAACCTTTTTCATTATTTTAATTGAAAAATTGAAGTGTTAGTCATATATGTGTATAACCTGCCATCTCCATGATTATAACATGGTTATTCTATCATAAAGTTTTTTCATGGTTATTTTTATATGAATAATTAATATATATATATATATAAATGATAATTATATCATAATAAATTTTATATGGATAATGAAATGATGACCACATTGACCTTAGTCACCATACCAATGTAATTTCTCCCCAATGAGTCGAATATCATCCAAACAAATGAAATGAAATGAACTAATTTAGTAATTTAATATGACATGTTAATTTATAAAATATATTTAATAATAAACATAAAAAATATTATAAAAAATTGAATAATTAAAATAGTTTTATTATTTTGGAGGATAAATAATGTATGTGAGGAGTTGGAATCATGCTAAGGGACAGTTTATCAAAAAATATCATTTTAAATAATTTTAAGATTTGTTTTCTAAATCAATATCACACATATCCATATTCATAAAATTATCTTGTAGTTATTTTTAGATGGAAATAAATAAATTTAATTTTTAATTTTTATTTCACATTGTTAATTTCTATTGATATTTTATAAAAGGATATAATTTTATATAACATATTAAAATAATTTAAAATGAATCTATTATTTTAAAATGTATATAATTAGTTGTTTTTTCTAATGTAATAGTCATTACTTGATGAGTATATTACTTTGCAATATTCCATGTTTTCTTTAATGAAAATCAATCATTCCCTTTTTTATAGGTATTTTTTGTCATGATTTTTTTTAAAATGAAATTGTATTTTGATATTATAATTTGTTTTGAAAACAGGATAAATAAAGATTTTCTAGAGTTTTATGATGATAAATTGAAATAATAAAATTATTTATTCCTGATATGGTACTTGATAATTATATATTATGAATGTGTGAGCCTAGTAAACATATATGATATGTGATCATGATATAGATTATATGATGAGTGACCCCCAATATAGCTCTAAAATACATTTTTTAATGTTCATTTTATTCAATGGAATGAAATAAGGATGAAATATAGGTTGTTTATCCAATGGGTTTTAGCAGGATCTAGTTATTTATAACACAAGTTTAACATGTGTTTTGAATATGATACTTTATTATACCTATAATGTTTTCAATTATCTTTTTATTGGATTTAGACATTATATTGGGGAAAAATATTGTGTTTTTCTTTTGGATATGAATTATATTTGACCATCAAAAATATTTTGACAAAGGTAAACATTTTATGGGTTTTAATGCCCTTAAATTTACAAAAATATGTATACTTCAATGTCACTTTTTTTCTAATCATCCCACAATTTAAAATGATTTTCTAAGGATTTTTGGAAGGGTGTGGATAATGAACTTGTGATGTTGAAAGTCCTGAAAATTTTTCATTAAATTTAAACAAGTGTAATTCTAAAAGATTTATATTATGTGAAAATGTATATTTAATATATATTTTCACATTTTAATATATGGTTCAGTTATATAGGTGTTATGACATGATTCTAAAAAATAATCTAAACCATAAATATCCCATGGAATGAAAGATAGTTAATTATTGACTAAAAAACAAAATTATGTAATTTTTAATGATAGTTCATTATATATATTATAGGAATGATTTAGTTAACTTTTTATTTTTCGATAATGTAGATTCTAAGAACCTTGAAGTATTATACTTTATGATTATTTTTAAATTTTATTTTATTTGAAGATTACCTTGTTTCTTCATCAAATATTCCTTCTATTCATAATGGTTCTATTTTGAGGAAATATGGAATATAATGTTAGATGGTATATATAGATAAATATAATTCTTAATAAATATCCTAGATCAGTTGTAATTAAAACAATGTTATTTTCTAGTGGTGGCTTAGTAGATACATGATATAAATGGTGGGGGTGTCCATCTTATAGGTAAATATGATTTACCTTAGTGGAACATGTAGATATTTGATAAATTCATAAAACACCACCAAATGACTTTCAATGTAACTTTAGATCTACTAGTAGCTTATGGATAGATCATTTATTTGGAATTTATATTTTAGGTCATGGGATGTCTAGAACAAAAATAGGAAAATCTTTCCTTTTATTGTTTTTAAGGTGATATTGATTAGTGGTGGTATTTAGTTTAGAATATAAGAGAGAGATAGATGATCATGTTTCCATTGATTGTGATACACTTCAGAATCATTTTTCTTCTAAACATATTCTGTTTTTTTTCAAATAGGATGGATTAATAATTAATGTAATTAATTCAAAAAATATGATTATTCATTAGTCATGTATGAATAAAAATTTATAAGGTTTCATAGGTACATAAATGATTTTATATGGGTCTTTAACAGTAAAATTATTATATTTTTCACAGGAAAGAAACAATGTTTATGATTTTTATTGGCCACATGAGAAAATAAAATTTATAAGAATGTTTTTCATTGTGTAGAGGATGATGATATGGTCGTTTTTTTGACAATTATGTTTCTTTAGGTGATAAAAGCAGGAAACCGATATCGTGGGATGAAATAGATAAGAATAAAACTCAGAAGTCTAGAGGTAGGCCCCTAAATGTTCCATGTTATGGAAAATAAATTTCATGCAATTTTTTATATGATCTAGAAATTTTTAAAAATGAGGATTATTTAGTCATAAGATTCATGATTACAAAGGAAACTATCTTCAAATAACCATGAAAGTGGTAATAAATATCCAGTAAATGTTGAATTTTTTAATTATAATGAGATGGGTAATTATGACAATGTTTATGTAAATATTGTAAATCTATTTGGAAATGATCAATATATAAAGTAAAAAGGTATGTAAAAATCAGTTTCTATTAATACTATTGATGTTTCTCCATCTAATAAAATGGTCACATATTTATTAGTTGTTTATTAAAATTATTACAATTCACTATTTCAGTTTGGATCTTCACATGCCATTATTTATGATAAATTATAAATTAAAATGTTAATATAACCTCATGAAAATAAGATATACTATTTGGTGAAAACAATGGGTTGAAATTTTAATCATTCCCTGATTTTTAAAAATATTCTTATTATTACCATTAGGATGGTCTTTTATTTAATTTTTTTTTGAAATTTCTATAGTAGTGTTTAATATTATTGTGGGTTAGGATTGAATTTCATTGTCCTGTGATATGATATTTTTTATAGATAAAAATATTTTAGTAAATGAATTTATACAATTGATAACGTGCTAATAATATAAGAAATGTACTATAGATGGTAGTTAAATTTAATTATCTTATGTAGTTGAAATTAATTAACATTTTCAGATTAGTGATGCCCTAATAGTTAATGAATTTATAGATATATTTATTATTGATTTTACTTGTTTTATTCATGATTTGTAGGATGTTTTTACTATTAAATTTGGGTCTAATTGAAATACTATTTTTAAACCTCCTTATCAAATAGACTCTGTTGAAATTTTGAAATTGAAAATATTATTGAGAGAGTTTTAAAAAAATATTTTATTCATCCAATATCTTCACTTGGGGGTTCTCTTATTATACTATTTTGAATAAAATATGTTCACTTAGAATTTTCATTGATTATAACTCCATTAATAACATCACTACTTTAGGAAATCATCATTTTATTAATATCAATAATTGTTTTGATCAACAACATGGAGGAAAATATTTGTTGAAGATTAATCTCTTGTCATGTTTATATTAGTTGATGGTGATGGAGGAATAGTTTCTATGAAAATATTTTTGAAATAGATATATTCATTATTATATTGTAATTATTTCCTTATGGTTGTATAATGCACCAGATATACTCATGTAACATATGTAGAGAGTTCTATATGATTATTCCGATAATATTTTAGTTATTTAAATTAATGATATATTACTGTATTCTAATAGTCACAATGGTCATGAAGTAAATATATGGATTCATTTTCAATCATAAAATGAAAATAAACTATTGTTAAATTTTATTATGATTGAATTTTGGTCTCACTAAATTTATTTCCATGGAATTATTGTTCCTAAAGATGGAAGAAAATTTGACCCTATTAAAAATGATGTTATTGAAGAAATTCCCTAACATAATAACAATATAGAGATTCATAGCTTTTATAGAGTATATTAATACTACATGTGGAATTTTTGAAAAAAAATCATATATATGCCCACTGACTATGTTAACTCGATAAGGGAAAAAGTAATCTGGAAGTAGTGTGATGATAGTTTTTTGAAACATAAAAGAAGATTTGTAAATACTCTACTTTTAGACCTTCCCTTTGGAATAGAATAATTTTTTATAGATACTGATGATTCATTAAATCTACATAATTGTTTCCTGATGTAGGATGATCATGTAATTGATTATGCTTCATGTCAACTGAATCCTCTTGTGTTTTATTATCCTACACAAGATCTGGATTTACCAGTAGCAGTTTTTGCTTCAAAAATTAGAATGCATCATTTATATAGAGTAAAGTGTGAATTATAAATTGATCATAAATGTTTGATGTATAGATTCGCTACAAAATATTTTAGAATAAGGTATAGAATATGAAAGAAAATAAATAAGTAATATGATAGATATATTCATTTCCATCCTAGAAATTAAAACAAAGAATCCGATGATTTGAGTTAGAAAAATAATTTAATATTAACCATGAAATATTTAGAATATGTCCCATTAGTTAATGATTTGATGTTATTAACCACACATAATCTTCATATATGAAATTACTCTATTTAGATTATGTTTACAATATAATCATTTATGTCAAAAACAATATAGAATGCTAAGAAGTATGTTCATGTATTATTGGAAAATATACAATCATTAAATAAGGGTATATTTATATAGTATAGTGTTGAAAAGAAGGGGTTTTCTAGTTTTGAATAATATTATATATACCATGTGATACACATTATAAGAAATAATTGATGGGTGAATCTAATTGTTCCCCATTATTTATTTATCTAGTCATTTTTATTTTTTAAGGAGAAGAAACAGAATACTACAGATGAGATAGAATAAAAATAGATATTTCTAAATTTATCATCAAATGTTTGAATGTTCAATATGTTAATAAAGAATGAAAATTAAAAATGTTGATGATGTAGCCTTTCCTATTTTTAGGGTAGTGTTGGGAAAATATAACCATGGAATTTTTGGTGGGATTTCCAAATACATTTAAAGGTAATAATGCGATTTGGGATGTTGTTGATGAACTAAATAATTCTTCATATTTGCATTATATTAGAAAGACATTTTTTTATAATATTTGTTAATATTACCTCAATGATATAGTCTTGGGATATAGAATTCCACTCACTATTTTATCTAACCATGATCTAAAGTTCACGTATAATTTTTAGATGGGACTTCAGAAGTTTATATGTATATATTTAAATCTCAGTACTTATATTCATGCACAATTTGATGAAAAAACCAAGAAAATTAATGAAACCATGGAAGAGATTTTTAATTCATATTTTTTGGATTAAAAAGGATGATGGGGTCACTATATATCATTTGATGAGTTATATTAAAACAATAAATTTCATTTAGCTATACAAATAAAACATTTTATGGAATTATATGGAAATCAATTTTAGACCTTATCTTTTTTAGATGAATTAGGAGAATGGATGTTGTTAGTATTAGAGTTGGTAGAGGAAATAATTGAGAATGTTAGGATAATTAATCAATATATGAGGATGAATCAAAGCTGGAAGATGTTTTAGGTGGATAATTGGAAGAAATATCAATCCTTCAAGGTAGGTGAACAATTTGTTTTGTTAATTTATCTCTGTAAAAGAGTGTTATGTATTTTTCTAAAAATGGTAATCAAATTACATGTTTCATTAGACCACCTTCCCCCATAGGATGAGCCCGTAAGGGGCGACGCTGCGCGAGGGTTTCTCTCCCGGCGCCGCCTCCTGGTTTCACCCCGGTCAGGCGATGCTTCCTCCCCCTTCTTGTTTGTGGTTCGCGGCGGGGACTTCCTCGGCTTGGTCAACATGACGGTGCGCTTGATTCAGCCTTCTTCACGGCGGCGTAGGCGTCGAAGACCGAGTCCCAGAGTCTGCGGGTTGAGGGAGTCTTCCCGTTCGTGGTCACAGGCATCTGGTGAGGGGCGTGGCTTCCGGGGGGCTGAAGGCTGGTGGCGCTGGGTTTCGGAACTAGATCTAGTTTTCACTGGATCCTTTTTCGGTTTTTATGCGTTTTTCTGTTTCCTTTTCTTTTCCTTCCTTTGTGCATCTGGTTCCTGGATGGGTGGTTTTCGGTTGACGTTACAAGGATGTATATGGCGGCTTCAGGCCACGGTTTTTTGAGGTCCATGCGTCTTCATGAGCATGGGATGATTCTATCCCTCTTTGTTTTGAGGATGGTGATTTTGAGTGCGTGGATGTCTCTGTATGTTGTGATGGTTTCTCTTCGGCTTCCCCCGATGATATCTGGTTTGCGCCGTTGATGTTTGTTCCGATGAAGTCGATGGACGCTGTGATGTTAGTGACGTCGACGACCGACGGTAGACAATGACGGTTGACGGTGGGTACGGTCACCGGTGGTGAATCAGTAGGCGTTCCGGCGTGTCTCGCCGGCGACTTGAGGCGCGTTTCGAGGCGATGGTACGGCTCGAGGTGACAGCGCATGGTGGCGCGTGTCGAGGTGTCAGAGTGGCATGCAGTCGCGTGACGGGCCCGGGGCTCGAGGCGGGACACGTGGTTGGACCTGATGTTTGAATTTCGAATCTGTTAATCGCTGTAATTGTTTGAATTTGGGTGTGGTTCACGGTTTTCCTCAAACCGGGCAGCATGGGAACCGGCTACCCTCAAACCGGCTTTTTGAAAATCTATAAAAAAAAATGATTATCGATCATTAGACCATATTAAATCCTTGATAAATTAAGATTTTTTTTCTTACTGAGTTTCATTGTCTCTATGATTATCTATGGTAAATAATTTATTTCATATCTTATTGGTATAAAAATTTGTTCATGATTCATCTTCTATTTTTAATGAAGATATAGTTAAATTGAAAGATAACCATTCATATGAGAAACATATAGTTCAAATTCTCGACCTTAGGTAGAAAATCTTTTATAATATGTTAATATATCAAGTTAATTTTTTTTTTCTGAAAACCCATTTGGCTGAATAAGAAACATGGAAATCTAAAGATTCTATAGTGAAATGATATCCCAACCTGTTTAAGTATCAAATAAAATTACTAGGATGTAAGTTAAAAAAGATGCGATTAATATAAAAAACCTAGGTAAATTTAATAATTTATTTCATTGATCATTAGTATTCAAGAATTAGATTTTATATAGTTATATTAATTATCATAATATTATGTATTGTTTAAATAAAAAAGAAAATAGTTTTATTCTAGTTAATTTCCTTTTCATAGAGGGTTTTATTAAAAAATTGAATTTATTAATTTTATAATTTAAAATTTAAAATAATAAATTCATTTTTTATATCAAAATATCAAAGTAAACATAAGTTGAAATATTTTAATTTGTCAAAATTTTTTATTTCAATAAATATTGAAAATACATATTTTTATAGAAAACATTATTTTTATTGCAAGTATTTAAAATGTAAAATTCTACTTTGGATTAGTAATAAAGATTCATTAGTAATATTTTACTAATAATATTAAAAAAAATTTAAATGAATTTAATATTTAATTTTCTATAAAAACAATTTTGTAATGAAAAAAATTCAATTTTCAAGAAAATTATTTTTCCATCACCTTTTCAGGATGAATTTAAAACTAAATCTTACATTTTTTTGAATTAAATATTGAAAAATGTATTACATATTTTTAATGAGGATGTCCCAAAAAATTGATTTTATCTTAATGTATTTCTCCCTAATTATATCATCCATGTTTAAAATATATTGTAATTTCATACAACTACCCTTTGATTATAACATTTATATTATTTTATGTAAATACAATGTAAAAAATGTCACTATATTTATTTAATGAATTATAATATTTGGGGACAGGGATAGAAAAAAATTATGCTTAGTTATATATTCTTATTTGAAATATTAACTATTTTTTTCATGGGAATTTATTTATAATTTCTAATGACAAAATAATCACCTTAAATTCTTACAAAACACCGACACAATAATTATTCAACTAACATAAAATTAAATTAAGTGAATTTAAAAATATTAATAGTAATATAATTTTAATGAATTATTTTGTTCCATTAATTTTATTAGATAAATATTTCAGGCTTTTTTTGTAAAGAATAATTATATTCGAATTTTCTTATTGTCATATTTTTTTCCAAATTCAAATTTAATGAATATTTTAAATAATGGAAATGATAATATTTTATCATATATAATGATTTATTAAATGATTTTGTATTCATTAAAATCCTATATTCATTTAAGTGAATGGGATATGATTTTTCATATCAACTATGTTCTGTTTATTTTTTACTTTTCCTTTTAGAGTATATCAATTGACTAATTTATTGTAAAAACAACTGATATGATTGTTGGTTTCAATAGGGTTATTGGGTTTTTGAGAAAAGTTTTATGTTTTAATAAATAATATTAAATTTTCCAAATATTATTTTTATAGTTTATTTGTAATTATAACCATCTTATATAACAATTTGATCTATTTTGAGTCATTTTTTATTGAAAATACATTTATATTAATTTAATTTCTGTTGTAGTTCATAGAGTGTCCCTCCCGTCACCTAAAAATGGTTCCACCTTTCTTATATTTTTATTAATTTTTGAGGACTCTAGTTTTCCAATCCTATTAAAATCCTCTCCTTAAAATAACTCCCCCATTCATATTCGGATTTTTTATAAAAATTATTAGGAACCATTTTTTTGTAAACCTAAATAATTTTTTCAATGAAGTGGTATAATTCACAACCAAGATTATTGGATTTATTCATTTTTCTAACTACATAAAATATTATTAGAATTTTGTTAAATAATAACATAAATATATTTTATATATTGTATTATTATTAGTTTAATGTCATAATCAATATCCAAATCCTCTTATATCTAATAAGGAAAACACCATTTGTGAATATGTGTTAACTACCACCAACATAAAAAGATGGGTTTCATTTTCCCTTACTACTTATTGAATTTTCTTATAAAAATGGATTTATTATACATTTATTATATTCATGAATTAGTTTTTATTATGTAAAAGTAATATTTCATCTATTGTATCACCATTCCATTGACTGAAATATGATAATGTAATTTATGTGTATGTCTGGATTACCACATCCATGAAGTGATGTGATTAATTTTTCATTAAAAAATTACATTGTTACTATATATAAGTAAATTTAAAGAAATAATATGGTATTTATGTTATAAAAATAAATCTATAACGACAAAATAATTATTATCATTTTTCTATCATGATCGTTGAAAAAACTAACATCACTCATGTATGTGTATGACCTAACATCTGTATGATAGTGATGTAGTTAATTTTTCATACCATTTGTCATGGATTATTTTAAAATAATAATTAAGTCAAAAATATTGATATTATTTCATTATTATTTCTCTTGAAATGATGGAATAATTAATTCATTTAATATACCCACCCTTTCATAGTTATTTTGAACATAGGAGGTGAATATCAGAAAAACATCTGACATGAACATAAATGATTATGTAACTGAATATAACATAGTAATATATTTAATAAAAGTCATAATTAACTTGAATTTTTTTATTCAGATATTAAATAATTTACATTTTTTTATTCTACCTGTTGATAAATAATATAGTGATGAGTCAAACTCAAGTAATGGGATACATTAAAGGAAATCATCATATTAAATGTATTGAAGATTAGTTTTCTGAATATTTTTCATAAATGTATATATTCCCTAAAATATTTGAATATTTTTTCTGATAGGGACATACATTTATTGTAGAAAACATTTGGTATCACTTTCCTTTTTTCTCTAAAAGTTTTTTAAAAAGGAAACTTTTTTTGAATATTTATTATAAAAATTCAAATGTATTGTTTAATTTCAACATATAAAACATCATTGGTTTTTAAGACCCCTATAACCATAATTTTATATTTAAATTACATTACAATATTGAATTTTATCTTAAAATTAAAAACAAATTTCCTTTTTTTATCTAAATTATTTTTGGAAATGAGTTTTCAAAAGGAAACATAATTCTAATATATGAAAGTCTTTCTCAAACATGTTTGAAAGTGTTTTTAAAGGGATTTATGAATAAAATTGGTAAGAATAAATGAATTTATTTATGAAATTTAACATGATATGTGTTTATTGAGTTATTTTAATATATCATATATAATGGAATAATCTAATATATATATATATTTTATGGCTTGATCGCTAATATAGTTCTCAAATGTTTTGGGTAATGTTCCTTCTCTTCATAGGAACGTTAGAGAAAGTTAACTAGGGTGGTCTCTCATATGGGTTTAAATAAAATCAATTTATTCTTAACAAGAGTATCATATTGGTTGTGAATATGATACTATATGTTTTTAAAAATTTATTCTTCTTTATTTCTACAAATTTTAAAGGTCTTATTTGTACAAATGTATGTGTTTTTGTGTAGATATGATATATTCCACACACTCTAATAATATAGTTATAAAGAAAAAACAATTTATAATTTTTCATATTTTTCACTAGGCTGTTGGATTTATTCTTTTTATTTCCTATAAAAATATTTTTTTTTCACAAACCGTGTTTTAAAATGATTTTCATAGGGTTTAAGGATATCTAAGTTCAAATAAGATGTGAGAGGAATTTCATGATTATTTTTCTAGAATAAAATGGTGTTTGATTTTAATTTTTTTATGTATTGTAAAAAATGGACAATGAATTCAATATCACAGTTCGTAATATATGGTGTTTATATGTAATAGTTATAGCATAATTTCCTAATTTTAAAAAACATAAATATAATTAAGAATGTAAGAAAATTGATTCTTAACTAAAAATTGAAGATTATGTAATGTTTTTATGATGTGTAGTTATATCATATATATAAATTTATATATGTCCCCAATGTGGTAAGAAAAATAATAATAGATATATAATTAAATCATGTAGTAATCCAAAATAGTGAATCTCTATTCTGTCATCATATCTATACTCCTCATGTCAAAAATTTATCAAGGGAACCCTTTACATACCAAGATCCCTAATCATGATGTCTACACACATGTCATGAACCAAATTTAGAATGTGGGTAATAAAACTAGGTTGGATACCACCAATTTATCCATACATAGTGTTCACAAGTATTATTGGTGTATTCCATAATAAATGTACATGCACAAGAAGGTGTTAACATACATATGTTGAAAATTCTTGTTTTGACTAAACTACCATGAACCATATATGTTCCTTCTTCTGATCCTTGATACAATTATTTTCATAAAGGTTTTCAAGGGTGATAAAGAGTATTACACATATCTAGTTAATATTTATACCATTATTCATAATTTTTTAATGAGTTATAAGGCCATTATATCTCACTTATATCATATGTTAGGCCCCAACACCATCAAACCCATTCCATGTCATAGGTCAAGACTCAAGGACATCGTATCCTATGTATTAAATGTGTCATGAAATAAGGTAATCATACCTAGATATCACTTCTTTGGGTCTATCCTCTAGGTTATAGTGAACCTACACTATGTTGAGGTTCATAGTGATCATCATCTATTGTGTTCTCAACCTCTCCTCTAAGGGATAACTATATCATGATGGTGCACCTATTCCAAGTATTAGTAGAAATACCATTAAAAGTTTCATAATAAAATAAATCATGGTTTAGAATATTTATAGGTAGAACATATAATTTAATCATGATAATTAGTATCATTATACAAGTACATTTGATTAACAATAATCAATTCCTTGTAAGTTATATAGCCATAATAATTGAATCAATCATTATTTAAGGGCCTCACGGTTTAAACAAGCACACACCATATATCAGTATCAAGAATGGTGAATAAATAAGTCCCATTAGAAGTACCAACTAAATGAAAAAATAATTTAAAATGACCTATATAATAAAAAAAATCTATACAAATCATGCCAATGTTAGAATCAAGATTTTTCAAATGGTCGATTCCCAACATACACCATCCCACTAACTAGATCAATCCTACACTCCAACGATCCACGAACTAATCTAAATTAATCAATAAATATATTATATATCATTATCCTAGAATGAGACAACAACATAGGGACATTTATTGTGTTTCACTATAATATAAAGGACGAATACAAAGTTGAATATGATGAAATATCCCCCCAGAATCATTATGATTTGAACCTCTAATGCATGGAACTATTCAAATACTTTGGGGAATATAAGTGATCTTGATGAAACCCTATAATCCCCTATTGTTTGAGAATGTTTTTTTATAATTATATGTTTTATGATCCCCATATATTTATTTTAAATATATTAATACTAGAACCATGGTTTAGCCAATAGGGATACACCGTTGTGGGTACTGCAACGACATGGGCTACAACACAATGGATCTGACTATTCTCTACTATTGTTTAGTAAAAATAGTGTATAATGTCCTATGTGTAATTAATTAAATGATAATATAGACCATATAAAAGGACTATGGTGTAATGGTCATCATTATAATGCAACTATTAAGCCCACATAATTACACAATGTTGGAACCACAACTCCATATCTATGTTAAACCAAAATTAGCAGAGCTACACGAACTATACCTTATGACCTCCATAATACTTCCAAATATCATTTTCATTGAAATTTAAATATAACCAAAACCATAAAATTTTTCTTTTACACCATTTTTACCCAACCAACCTACATCCATACCATTAATGACCAAGAATTCTCACAATGTGGTACAATTTGATTACGACTGAAAAGTTCGTTCAACATCCCACTTTCCCCTATAAAACCAACCATATAATAATCCTTAAAAATATATGGTGTTAATAATATCCCCCTACAATAGATTATTTTACATTATAAATTTATCTAGGATTCATACTCATATAAATATGTCTATTGGACTTGAACACTAGACCCCCGCTCCCACATATTCTATTAGATCTCTCCATTCATCTATAAGACTCAAATTAGTGGCATCATCATTCCATGAAACACTTTCTCACTATATTCTATAATCATCACCATGAATTCCAATAATTATTTGTTAGTTACTTATTCAATGTTCAATAGTTTATCAAAAGTGTGTGAACGTGTTTGTTCTTCAAAATTTGATACACTTGGAACACTTTTTTCATACCTTGATATCATGGAGGAGGATCTAAATGGCCAGATATTGTTTTCAAGCACTCAATAATATTACTAATTAGATGCACTCTATTGGAAGTCCCAAGTACATTTCTTAGACCCAAAACAAATTTCTCACATTTCTCATGCTGATATAGTTATGAAAAATATTTTCTTCCACTGGATGGATCAGAATTTTACATCTAAATATGATCTTGTATGTTGTGGATCTATACAAATTCGACCATGTTTTGGTGATCATTCCAAGATGAGTAGAAATCTAGAATATGGGAAAATAGTTTATATTTCATTATTTGTATTGTTTTTTCTATCTATCCATTAGCCATTGTATGAAATTATTTTCTCAATTTCACTTATTTAACCAATTCCATCTAAAATCCCTACCAAAAATATAACTTGAAACATGAATTTTAGTTAGATACACTACCAACGTAAAATACATGAAAGGGGACAATCTCTTGTACGAATATATTTCCCAACCCTTCCACAAAACGAGTCTCAAGGTTCTGTATAAACATAAAAACATTATCTGGATATTCAAATATCACTTGAAACACATAAAAAACCCTCAAGCTCCAGGGTAACCCCATCACAAAGACCATCATCATGTTATCCTAAGCCCACATTACTACTATATGTCCATGATGAAAACCACAATAATGATGATTCTCATCATTTATCTTCTAGAAGTTAAGGAATCATGAGACAAATTAGTGATTACCCTCTAAATTCTTAACAAAAAAACATAATTTAGATATCATGATACATCCTCATCATCCATATATTCTCTACTAACATCAAAGTATGTGATTCTCTAATCAAATCCATACTCATAAAGGTTATTAATAAAAATCCATATATGTACATTGATCACATCATCGTCATCTATTCCATATGAACTCAACCTCTATGGATATTCATACACGATGGTCTAATTATTTTGAGTATTGGTAGAAATATGTAAACATGTTTCATAATCACACATAATAGGGTATGTCATATAGAGGTACAACATAGTATATCGTCTTGAGAATTAGTAGTAATATACACGTATATGTGGTGAAAATAAAATATGGTCTAACAATTTAAAAAAATTTACTCACGAAACAATTCATCATATAGGGTTATCATTGGTTTAACACACACAAACATGTAATCACTATCATGCATAGACAAACAAGATAAACTGAAAATTTATCACATTATGGAAACAAGCTTATACAATGAATTAATTGATAAGGAAATTTATACGTGAAGAGAATAGAAATAAAAATCCATATTCTCCAATTTTCGACAACTAACTTTTGAATGTTTAGTAACAAGATCAAGAATACATTACAAAATTATTAGAACCAATATTAATTCTTCGTAAAAGAAATTCTGGATCATGATCCTAGAAGAAGATATTGATATATTTTTTTACTGTGATATCATTTGTGTGTGTAAATATTGAGGAAATTATATGATTCCTAGTTTAATGAGTATACCTATATAGATAATTAGAATATGATATATATTGATATCATGTATATATATATATATATATTTATAATTATTTTATTATTATTGGTTGTGTTATTCCAAATATTTAATATACCATTTTATGTGTTATTATCAATCCATTTTGGGTATTTCTAATGATACACATAATACTTGGACCATCAAGATATTATTATCCATTATAGGGGGTGTGGAAATTATTTATAATGAATACATTTTACCTAAGAAGAAGGTCAAGGCATAACAACTATGAGGCTATACCTGAGGATGTGGAAGATAGGGTATAATGGTCATTTTCCAAAACCAATGGTATTGACATGATATGAAGGAATTAAGGATTTACCTATGATAGAGACATAGTTTTATGGTCTCAAGTACTTCCCCAAAATGGATATGGGATTACATCTCCTTCTGGGAAAATATAACTCAATTCTAGTTACTACTAATAGATATTTTCACCAATATTGTGGCTTCCTATTGAACACTATTGAAATAATTTTTTAAAATATTTCTGAAATATCATTGAACTCGGTAAGAATGGGAATAATGGTGTCTTAGTATTCACATAAACACTTGACACAAGTTTCTTATTTATTTTTTCTATATTTACATTTATCATTGAACTCACTTTTTATACTTGTACACCCATGTTAATGGCACATTGGTGGTTTCAAAATGTTTTTCTACGGACACCTTATATTGGAGTCCTGATGAGAATAAATACATTATGATTAAGGGTATATTTAAAGGAATAACACCCACATTAGATAACTAAGAAATGGAGTTCATAATTAATGGTGGTCTCATGATAGAATATAGAGAAATATATGATTATTCCATTATTTATCTTCTTAAAAATTATATTCCCTTTGATTGGCATGCCACATTGGGATAATGATTCATTTTTCACTTATGAAATGGGTGAAATTTGAAACCATAGTTTTTACTTTCCTTTAATTATGATATTTATGGTGGTTATTTTTTATTTTTTATATGGTGTATGGTTGTTATCACTTAGAGTATAGTCTCCAAACTATGAAATTCATCATTTTCTACTACTATAAATCCTCTTAAATATGGGGTTGATCATATGACGAGGCGAGTATAAGGCATTCTAGTGATTCTACATGGGAATCTTTTAGCCAATACGGTCTTGGTTGTTAGGATATACCACATAGAAAAATCATGATTCAAGAATGAAAAGAGCTTTAGTTAATGAAATAATTATTTTTAAATATTTAAATAACTCTTTTAAATTATCAATATAATCAAACATTACTCCCTTTATACGGAAATTAATTACTATTGATTATAAAATAGTGAAATTTTGATTTAATATTCTGTCAAATATAGAAAAATTGAGAATGATTTATATTTCATAATAATTCATCAATTTCCATTATAAATCACTATATTAACCATGTTAGGGTCCATAAAATTTTGATTATCATAAATTCCATGTCTTATGTGATATAATGTTTAGTCACTGAATTTGTGTATTGTTAATGGGGGATGTGAATTAACCAATTAATGATGAAAATAAAAAATAGTTAAATCTATAAATTTTTTAATTTTTATAAACATTATTGATGGGGGGGATAGAGAACTGAGTGGGATAGGTTCACATTCCATTGACAATGAAAATTATGACATATCATTTCAATTACATCTACTCACTCAAGAGTTAATCTTTTGTGTATATGCATTATGGCTAATCAAATGGAAACATTGAAGGAATGAATTATATTCAAATGATTTATTTGTAACCATAAAAGGATTTGAGATTCATATTTAACATGGAATTATTGTTGGATACTTGAAATTCACATCGTTTAAAATATTCTATATCAAACTATAAAAATTTCTGCCTGTTTTTTTGATGATTCAAAAGAATAATATATTATGATAATTTGGATATTTGGAATTAGAAATAATATATGAATATGTAATTAACAGAATAAATATTCAGGATAAATATTTGCTATTATAAAAAAATATATATAGAAAATTATTTTTTGATAATGAAAAATAGTGGAAAAAAATATTTAAATGGATGGGAAATATTATTCTTTGATAATAGTTTTCTAATTGATACATATCAGAGTTGATTTGTTTTAGTATATGATGAAAAATGTATAAAAATAAAAAATTGATGAATTTATTTGAATTAATTTATTATGATTAATCTGTGATAATTTCTTATTTGTTTTATGATGAATATTGGTGTTGATATAGTTAAATGATATTTATTGAAATATTTTAGATAGGGAAAAATCTCATGAAATATTCTAATGATAAATTTAGTGATAAAAATTGATCATGACAAAATATTAATAATTTTTTGAGTAATGGTTATAATTTTGAGATAGAAATAGTTATATTTTTGGAAAAAATATATGAGGAAAGAGATTTTTTTTCCAAAACTAAGCATAGTTGTTGTTAATTCAATATTATAACATATCACATTATATAAGTTAGTAACATTATTTAGATTTACATAGGTCTCATATAAGAGTAGTTTCATGTAAGAATTATAGTGTGTACCATTTCAAGATTAGTTGAGGGAACATTTTAGAATTTTACATAGTTAATAGATTACAGATATAGGATTAGTAAGGTTCATGGGTTTCATGAGAAATTTTTACTAGCCCATTCCATATTATTATATTAAAGGGATAGTGGTGCATGAGAAAGTATGTGGAAAATAGAGAGATGATGTGTGATGATTTTATAATGCTAAATGGATACAAAATCAGTTTTATAACATGTTAATTACTATGATATGAGTAATATAAATTAATTGTGGTCATTTAATCAGCATAATCTAATAGGGGTGAATCTAGGTGGGAGTTTTATATGTTTTTCTATGTGTTTAGTTAACGATTATAATGAGTTTTTTACCCTACATAGTGTATTCACCTCTATATTTTCCCTCTGGTATAAGCATATGTTATGTGACGTCAGTGTCGTAGTGAGAAACTAATAATCATAAAAAATTAATTCATATAGTAGATAATTATTCCCTTCCCATGGGAATAGGTGGGATGACATAAGGTCTTGTTGTAGTGTGTCTATCTAATTAATTCATTGAGATATATGGTGAAATTCCAAGATTAATAGATGTATTCCCTCTTAATGGTTAAAGGTGACCTATAATATGATGTTGGAATGTCATACCTTATTTATTAGATTGGAAAACATGAAAAGTGATATTATTATGAGGTTGTGTTTTCTTGTGATTAGGACGATCGCGATGATGTTGGGGATGATATGGATTTCTATGGAATATATATAATTTGAGATGATAATGATGTTGAATATTCAAGATGGGTGAGTTGATGAGGTCAGAATACTAGTAATACAAAGAGATCCCCTATGGTTGTATGACTACCTCATAAATATAGGTAGTTTTGGGGAGTGATCTTGATGGTCGACACCTCGAAAAACTTTTTAGAGTACCTTAGTGTGAAAAAATACCAACCCAATTGATGTGGAAAATTATTAAGTTACATATCAGTATATGGTTACATAATTATATTTAATAGAGTTCCCTATTGTTGGATTGATACTTGATAATGTTGATATTATAAATATTTTATTATATATAGATAGGTTCTTAGTGTAAAATACATTATATAGAGTTGAATGTGTGATTACTACTACATGAGAATAATATAATGAGGTCTCTATTGGTGTAATACTTATTTGATTAAAGATGGTAATTTTCTATTTTTTTATAGTAGGTTGTGTGATGATGTGTTATTGGTAATGTGACATGATTAAATAGTGTTGTATAGATTTGTTTGAATTGATTAATTTTTAGAGATAGAATTTTATTAAATATTTTATATTATTTTTTCCATAAATATATGGATTAAATAATATATTCACTTAGATACATGAGATTTTGTTGGAGGAACCTGCAGAGAATATTAATTTTTACACCAATTTTTATATATAATATTTTTCCATATTATTTAGATAGAGTTGGTGGTGAAATTGGGTAAGAATATCTCAGAACATAGGAGAATTATTGGTAGAGGTGAATAGAATTATAATATAGAGGTATAGAGTAGATGTCAGAATGTGTGGTAGTATTATCTTATGTCACTAAGTTTTATATAATAACAAATTCATTGATATATTTTAATCATTTATTATGATTAAAAATTCATTTTCAATTTTCCTGGTGATAAGGTGTTTCTGTTTATAAAGGATAATTACTTCAATATTCATGTGTGATATATATATATATATGGTTATAGTCTCCAACCCATGTCCTGTTGAAGGTCAGATTCAAGATCACACTCAAATGCATTATTAACTGCAGTATAATCTCTAGGAGGGAAGGTCATGAAACACTGGGTATTATATGTTAACACCCCATATTGTATGTCTCAAAGCCTCACTAGAAAATATATTCATATATAAATACAATGGTTTATATGAAACTATGTATAATTGTTCATCCCATTCATAAAATTATTTAAATAGGTTCTCATTCAATGGTGATTTTTTGGACTTCTTATTCATATAACAATGAATAATATATGGTTCTATGACTTGATTCCCACACAAAAAACTCTTTTAGGGGACATGAAATAAAATAATACAATAAAATTACATTTAAAATAATCAAGATAAGGAATACAATCCACTAATTGAATTTTGAATATATAAACACATTTTAGGGGAACATATCATTAACATGATTCCTTTTTATTTATGTATATATAAACTATAATATGATTCTCTTTTTTAATTCTTATTTAATAACCAAAACATGTCAAACTGATTAACTACCGTAGAGAATAATAATCCAACCATTCTACCATAACACCCTAGTGAATAATTTGTGTTCACTCGGGATGGAATCCCTTATCTACCACAAATACATGAAAAATAAAAAATAAATTTATTATGAAAATTATTGTCTTTCCAAACAACATTTCATCAATATATTTATATCATGGCGATACTACCCATCGTATTCAAAATAAAAACCTGTTCGGTTCAAAATTAATCTCTTAGAGTCAACCCATCCATGTGACTTTCATAATTACATTAGAAAATAATGTAATTGGCCAGATTTTGATGGAATACAATTTTAGATAGAAAATATGTATATAGGAAAATAAAAAGGTTCCAAATGCTAAATATTTTATTATAGAGAAATCTAAGTGGTATTGAAAGAATGAAAAAATCATAGTTTACATAATTGGAATCAAGTATTACCACAATCAACATATCTGGGAAAATGGTCACATCACTAATCCCCTCTAAATAAATTAATTTTATTATTCACCACCCAACATAGATTCACACATTAACACTCATATATATCATGAAACACATTATTAGATATGTATTTTATTAAAACTATAAGAATATAATATTCTAAAATATAAAAAATGGAGTAGGAATTCCAAATAAACATTCTAATATAAGATAGAAAATATAGAGAACACAAAAAAAATCATTTAATATAATAAATCACACCCCTTTATCTAAATTTAAAAATATTGACCTAGATAACAAAAAGTCATTTTAACCACTTATGGATTTATATTACATTACTCTTAATGTAAATCCATTTTTTAATTATTTACATATCCAAATAACATATTTAGATCCATTTTAGATAATTTAACTACTGAAACAATAGGTTATGATGTCATTAGATAGATAGAATTCAAATTAGTAATAGAAGAGTGACTAAATTAGTCCACATATAATTTATATGTTTAATTAAAAAATATGAAACCCTTAGTGTACCTATATTTAAACACATCTGTATTTTTATATTACATTTTTATATATTTAAACAACAAAAATGTGAAAACCATTGACTATTTTTTGGATATCTTGTAACATCAAGGGGTTTTAAGAAGGAAAATCTACATTTGATAGAATATATGTTACGCCCCACATAGATTAAATGAACAACTAAAAATTATTATTTAAACGTTACCATTTTAACCAATCCTTTATAATGGTGGGTATAAAATGGATTAACTGAATTATGATTATGTTGTTTATATATATATTATTAATTCCTTATTGGATAAATAATTTTAAGTTAAAATAAACACATTTTTTTATCATAAATAGAAACCATTCTATGAAAAACTATTTAAATGTGCACAACTATGTTTTGTACCAAAAAAATAATAAAACCACCATTTTTAATAATAATATATATATATATAGTATACCAAATATAATATTTATCATTAGTTTTACATTTTTTCTAGGCATAATATAATAATATATCCTATTTTTCAAAAACAAATCTATATTTCTAATTGTTATTTTTCCACCTTTTGAGGATGCACATGTTTTAAAACTGAATTTTGACTCCCCAATAAAATTAATTTGAAATAATAAACAGAATTTTTTTAATCATAATGTCAAATTAATCTTAGGATTACTTTTTATAATTTTCCAGATATGTTTCATTATTTGATACATGCAGGAAAATATTGTGTTTTAATTGAAAAATGTATTTTTATCTAAATAAAATTTAATGATGAATTATCATTTAAATTTATTTAAACTAAAATTATATCAAATATATATCTACTAATCCAATTTAGATCACTGTAATTATTTTCAAATTTGATTTGGATATAAAACCATTTCAAACTTTTGTACATTTTAACTTTTAAAAATATTCTTTCTCGACATGTATACTGGACTAATTGTAAATTAGATTATGTCAATTATGTAAATTGAATATAGAAAAAATTATTCCATATCAGGAATAATAAGGTCCTATTTTTTCAAATACCTCTATTTTAATTTTTTTATTAAATTAATCATATCTTTAGTAATTTTTGTTTCTGCTGTAAAGGGTGAATCTTGTAATTAAGGAAAAAAATAAAATGATAAGGACTCATAAATGACACTAACAAGTGTACAAATATTAATGGATGATTATATTTCATACATAATAATTCATGTTTCAAATATATGTACTTTTTTTCACATTATATGTGATTGTGATATTTATAATATTTTATTTAAAGAAAATACAATGATATGACAACCATATTCTTAATAGTTAGTGAATATTTAATATTTCGTTATCCAAAGTCTATGTCAAACTATAAATTATAATTTTAAATATGAAGGATTTATATTAATCAAGTTTATTTTTTAATTTTTAGTGAATATATAATTACCTTAAATACTTACACAACACTGATGTACTAATTATTTTATTAATGGAAATATCCAATAAATGTTATTACAAATATTAAAATAAATATAATTTGATATAATTAATGTTATAAATGAATAATCATGTTTTTATTGTCATATCTAGAATGTATTAAATTTTTTTCTTCAAATATATCCTATTGTGTTTGATTTTTTATATGTCAATGTGTTGATTGTTTCAAAATTAAGGTCAATTATATTTTCAAATAAATATTAATTTATTATATGATATAAAATTACTAAAAACCTAAAAATCAGAAAACTTATTTGGATAAAGATAAAAATTTCATAAATTATTCATTTATAGATTTTTTATTTATTTTTCAGTAAATATTAAAACCCTCAAAGTGTACAAATTCATGGTGTCATCGCAATAGTTAAATGTGATAAATAAGGATTACAACCAAATTATAAGGGAAAATATTTATTAAAAAATGATATTATTTTTATTTTTTGATCTTATTTTGACCTAAAATAATATTATATTATTAATTAATATGTTTTGAAACATTTTTAATTGAAAATTATTTCATATTAATTTAATATTATATGAAATTCCAAGAGTGACAATATCTTCTCTTATAGAAGGAAACTCTATCTTCTCATTTATTAACACTTAAAAACCATTTTTGTTATTACATTATCAACTAAAATACCTAAATATAATCCATCTAAACTTTATTGAGGTATTATTTTATGATGAATACCAACTTTAGTGATCTTTAAGTGTTAATAAAATGAAGTTTTCTGAATAAGAGGTATCATTTTTAATCAAGTATTTATATTTTATTTCTTCTTCCACATCATTAAAATATTATTCAAGAATGATAAAATAACATATCCAATATCCTATATATAATGATATATGATTATGTTTTTTAAATGATCCAATTTCATATCCTCTTCCATCAAATTGGAAAAGAATTCATCGTCCGTATATACGGCAGACTACCACCTCATGAACCGATGTATTTCATTTTCCATCAAAATCTATTAAGACTGTTAGTAATTATATATTAAGGTTCATATATGATATTAATAATTTGTAAAATATAATATATCATTTAATATTTTAATAGTCCGTGAAAAGAAAAATGATAACGTCATTCGTGGTACCTATGAACTATTACCTCCATGAAGTGATGTGATTTGTTTTTCTCACAACATAAAATTAATGATATATAAAAGTATATTTAATGAAATAATATTTTACGTATTTGTTTATAATTATTATGGTAATATGAAATGTTACGTACATTTTGTCTATAATGATCATTAAAAACTAAAAATGTTACTAATTTATATATATGACCTATCGTCTTTGTGATTGCAACATTATTATTTATTTAAAACAATATTTAATGGATGAATTTAAAATAAAAAATTATTTATAAAACTAAAAATAATTTGATTATTATGAATCTGGATATGATGAAATGTTGTAAATTTGACCATATTCTACTAGCTGAAGCCATTTTTCTCTTCTAATCTTAATATTGTCAAAACATCTAACATGAACATAAACATTTATAAAATAATAATATGTGAAAAAAGGAAAATTGCACATGAAGAAGGCTCTAAAGAAAGTATAAATTAATCAAAAATTATTTGTAATGTATAAAACTATTTTACAGGATGATTCATACTCCATGTAATTTACTTTATTTTAAATATCATCTTTTAAAGTTCATTTCTCAACTCTATTTAAAAAATTATAAAGAACTGTTTTTAACTAATACAGCATGAGAAAATTTCCCCACCATTATTAATATTTAATGATTCCATTTTTCATTTATATGTATTTAAAATTAATTTTGAGGATAATGGATTATTTATTGTTTTAGTGGTTTTTAGATAATTAGAAGTGATATTTTTATATAAAAGGTTTATTTTACTGTCGAAAATTGTTTGAAAAAATTGTTTAAAAGAGTTATGAATTTTTTTATTCATGATATAGTCATTTTAAATTTCTATCAATCTGTTTTTACCATTATTCATCACTATATTCTTGATTGAACCACATTATAGCTCAATATATGATTGGTTGATCCCATTATAGCCCAATATTTGATCGGTGTGCCCAATTATAACACTCCAATTAATTGGGTACTTTAGATATAGATGTTTACCATATGGTTATTCCATTTTTAAGGGTGAATGTATGAGTTAATTATTAATTAATTCTCATGGAACCTACATGACATTTATATTCTTTATAATGTTTTTTATGAAAAAAAACTAAAGGGTTTTAATATTTTTCAATGGAAGAACATTTTTCTTCTTTTATGTCTCTTACTTTAATTTTATTCTCATCCTATGTTATTAAATGTTATATAATATGTTTTATTGAGGGGTGATAGAAAATAATAATTCATTTTTAATTTTTCGATGTTTTTTATGAAAATAAATCACATTTTATTTTTAAAAAATTGATTATTATGGGAAAATGGATACTATATAGAAGTGTCCACTTTTAACGTATGAGATTATTTTGAATTTTTTTTTCTTAAATAACTCAAACTGTAAACAAAAAATTTCATTGGGAATTATGTAAAATGAATTCTAGTCACAATTTACTATAATATGTAATGTTTTTAGTTAGGTCCTTACAATTGGTAAAATAGAAGGGTTTAGAAAACATTGAAGATTAGGACGTCTTATAAATATTTATAGACATCATCTTGTGATTATAATTATTTTGTTGATCATATGTTAAGTTTCTTAGAAACACTTTGGTTTCATTATGTTATGAAATTTTAACCTGACTAACAGTATTTTTGGAGACATTTAGGTCTAATTTAGTTATGTGTTATTAATTTTGGTATGAAAAATGAATGGTAAAAGATAACCTTTGATGTTAAAGAATATTTATATTATTTTTGTAATGTCACGGACCCGGTGCCACTAAACGGGTGCCCCGAACCCAGTTCACCACGTGACCTCAAGCGCATTTCCCCAAACGCCAGAGGTTGCCGACTACAAGCGAGGGCCCATGTCTGATAGTGGGGAAACTATGCCCTTATTTTTCAAAGTGTAGCGCATCGGAATACAAAGATAAACATACAAAGACAGTGGAAGCAATAATCCATACACAACTGAAATAAAAAACTGTAGTAGATATAACCAACTGTATATAAATAATGATGCAACATGTCACAAGTTCTAAGAAAACAGCTAGAACATGTTATACATCAATACAGTACAAAAAAATGCAGGGTACAACTAAACAAATCAAAACACCTGGCAGCGGCATCACGAGCCTAGGCTCGGTCCCATGCCCTCCTACTCCTCAGCAACAGTCAAGTACCTGTATAGGGACTCTTTCCCCTATCCACACCTGCAGAAACGTAATCTATTTGGGCCAAAAAACATGACCCAAACATGGTGTGAGAAATATATCTCAGTAGGAACCCACCAAAGGCCCGTGCTCAACTGTGTGTAAAACATGCAACAAGTGTGCAGTAGTAGAATGTAATAAACTAAGCAGTACTAAAAAGTAACTAATTTACCAGTTATATTTCCATTTAATTATTCATTTAATCCATTTAATATTTAGAATCCACCACGATGAATTTCTAAATAATCATTCAGCGTCCTCAGACAAGTAAAATCTCACCCTCAGGTAATCATAATCCAACCTACAGGTATAGACCTCAGGCATAACAGAAACTTGCCCTCAGGCGTACGAAGTGTCGCTCTCAGGCATAGAAGTCAAACCCTCAGGCACGAAAGGTTTCCCTCAAGTGAAATAGAACGTTGTCCTCAGGCCAATACCGTCACGCCCTCAGGCTATAGCAAAACACCGCCCCCAGGCATAAGTAACCGATCCATGACCAATATATAAACAAGAAGTAAACAAGCAATTCCTCTCAAGGAAATTCTACAATTACCACTTTAAAGGCATACCCTCGGGTATCCTGGCCAAATGGCTAAACAGTGGAACACACCCCAGGGGTGGTTCCAGATCCAAGAAACGATCCCAACCATCATTTTCACAATTTTATTAATTACCTATACAATTTGAGGTATTAAATATATCCACGGCCTCATCCACACGACACCCCAAATATGGATTCGTCGCTCAAAAACACGTAAAAACGCCCGACAGTTGGAAAATAAACACCAAGCCACCTACCTTATACACCAACGAGCACTATACACGAACGTCGGTTCCAGAAACTCCCAAGAATGACATAGATCTGATGAAGAATTAAACATGCTAAAACGTAAATAACTTTCATTAGGGGAAGAATTGGTATGAACCACACCAGGAGAAAAGAGGGCTTACCTGTGTGGTTCCAACGAGATCGTCCGAAGCAGAATCGGATTCCAGACGTGCGCCCGAAAGATCTCCGAAGGTTCGGCCATCCTCTCCCGAGCTCTCTTCCCATTCTAAGCCTTCCCTATGAACAGGGGAGGCTACTGCCCATTTTAAGCGAAAAAAAAGTACACGGCGTGTACTTCAAAGTACACGGCGTGTACTTCCTTCATTTAACTGTTCCTCTGGGGGCACCACCCCACTGTTCATCCGTCGACATGAGTACACGACATGTACTCCTGAGTACACGGTGTGTATTGTCGCCCAGCTGGCAGCTGCTCTACCACCTTACAGTTTTGGCTTGCCGACTAACTACACGGCGTGTAAAAAACCACTACACGGCGTGTAGTCGGTTCCTACACCCTTCGTCGCTGACATACCTACACTCCCAGTGTACCCATCCCACACGGCCAGAAGTACACGATGTGTGGAAAAGTACATGGCGTGTTGTTCCAAAATTTAGGATTTTTCCCCATTTTCCATATTTTCTCAAAAACACATAAGGAAAAGAGAAATGAAGAAGCCCATAACTCAAAATAAGAACCGGGTTATTACAATTTTTATGATGGTTCTATCATTTTAGGATTTTAATTAGGGACACATTTTTATTATTTTGGAAAAAATTAAACCTACTGGATGGGTGACAACCTGTCACATTTAGAAAGTCCTCAAGGTTTGAACTCATAAGAGAAGAGTGATAAGGGTTCATCACTTATCATTGGCCTACATGATATCCTGGTTTGTATAATATTTTATATTTAAGATATTTGATGGTCAATGTTTATATTAACTTCATTGACATATTTGTTATCAAATAGATAACTAAAGGATTGGAAAATGACATTTGGATTAATTGATTAATGTTATTTTTGAAGAAATTTAAGGTTTTTCTATCCCAATATGATTATTAAAAAAAAGAATATTGTGGGATTTCATGTGAGGGAAAATATTTGAATTATATTATAGTGGAATATTTAATTTTATGGTGTATTTATAGATATTCTTGTTATTTATGTAAATGATTTGAATATATAGAAATTATAGTATTAAGGAAATTAGGTTTTGGTATGATAATTTAAGCCATTGATGATATTTTTTGATAAAATGTAATTCAGTATTTGATATCTATATGATTAAATCCTTTTGATTTTTGGATTTTAATCATATTCAAGCATATTTTTTAGGAATTTTCTAGATTGTATTTTATTGAATGATATATGTTAAAATTTGGGTATTACTATTGAATATTGGAGATTAAAGTTGTTTTTCATCATATAAAAGTTTATTTTTTGAGGGGAAATATATTACATTATCCTAACCAATATGGTTTGTTTTTATTTCTAAATACATGTGGAATAAATAGTTATACTCTTTTGGATTATATGATATGTAGAAGTTGATTTTATTGATTGAGGTATGAAAAATTAATCTTAGATACTCATCATTTGAAGGGATGTTTGAGATTATGGTGGAAATTGATTAAATGATAAAACCCTAATTTTCAAGTAATTATACTTCCTTATGATCTTTTTCCATACAGTAAAATAATTATCCAACTCTGTAAAAACAATCTTAAAAAAATATTATCTATTTACTTTTTATAATTATAGATAAATAAAATTTTAACCCATCACAGATTTATGGTTTTATAATGGTCAACATTATAAAGAATGTGTTTTATATAACTCTCCATAAAAACATGATAGTTATATCTCTAATTCATTTCATTATTTTCTTAGAAGGTATGACAATATTTGTTTTCTCATGTGACCTTTTTACTTTAATTTACCTCTTTTAAATTGGATGTTTTATTGGTTATTTTTTTAGATATTGGACTACAATAAAGGTACTTTTAAAAGACAAACCCAAGTTATGGAGGCCATGTTCAAATTATGAGGATATAATTTATTAAATGGGGGATATTGTGATATCTTAATATTATAAAAATAAGATAGTATGTTTGTTATAATATATGACACCCCACATTTATCTTAATTGAACAACTAAATATTATTATATAAATTTTATTGTTATAACATATTTGTTAGATCAGTGTCGATAAATATGAATAATTGAATAATCAAATTATGGTTTATAATGTCTATATACTGAATTGTTTTGTTAGAAGTAAATTAGAAAAGAATATGGAAACTTTTTTTTAAATAAAAATAAATCTTTTTTTGAAAACAATTTCCATGCATAGAATTTTGATTTATTCCCACAAAATAAAAAATCACTATTGTTGGATGAATAATGAAAAATAATGAATTTAAATTGAAAACTGACTTTCTATCTCAATAATTAATTATGATGAATTATATTTAAAAATAGTGTTAATGTAAATTTAGATCAAATTTACCTCTATTAATCCAATTTATATCATTGTAATATTTCTCATATTCGATTTGTTAAAAAACATTTTAGACATTTGAAAATTTTTAACTTCAAAACTCACATTATCATATCATCAGTAAGACTAATATTAAATTATATTTGTTAAAGTATATATATTTTACATTGAAAAATGGATTAAATTTTTTTATTAATAAGTTAATTATTAATTAAATATGTCCCTTTTATTTTTTGTCTAATATAATTAGTAACTCTTGTAATTTTTTATATAATGGTAAATGAAAAATCAGTTAATTAAAGGTAAATATAAAATGAAGAGGACTTTAAAATGACCCTTAAACACTCCCATGTTTTATTGGATGATTAAAATCCATCTCTTATTATTTATAGTTATATAATATGGCCTTTTTATTTCCTTTTTATGTGATTGTGAATGTTATAATATTATTTTATAGAAAATACCAAGATCTCAAAATCATATTCTTAAGAAGTAAAATATTTTTAAAATGGTGTTATAAAGATGATATGTTAGAATATAATTTTATTAATCTAAATTATTTATCTTTATCATGGAATTTTTTATTTTATTTCTTAATATAAAAATAATTTCAATAATTTCTTATAGAACGCCGATTTAATAATTTTTTGATTAATGGAAAAATTAAATAATGGTTATTAAAAATATTAAAATATATAATATATAGTATAGTTAATGTGATAAAATAATTTTAAATATATTATTTTTTATTGGTTATGTATTTAAATCGTTTTTTAAATATTTATTATTGTATTTATTTTTTAAAAGATGGTATATTGAATAGTGTCAAAATTGACATTGCTAATATTTTAAAATAAGTATTATTTTATTTAATGATTTGAAATTTATAAAAGTCATAAATTCAAATAAATTATTGTGTAAGGTTTAAAATTGTGTCCGTTACCCATTTATATATTTTTTAGAATTTTATAATAACAATATTAATTCTCATTGAGTAAAAATTCATATTGTCACTATAAAAGTTAATGGGGTTAAATAAGTGATAAAACCAAAAGATAAGGGTATTAATTTAGTAAAAAAATATACAATCTTCATTATATGATGTTATTTCGACCAAAATCATATTATTTTTAAAAATAATCAGTTTAATTCCATTTTATAATGAAAATTATGTTTTATTAATTTAATATTGTTGGTATTTCCAAGAGGGCATGTTATCTCTCTTATAAAAGGAATCATCTTATTCTAAATAAATCACACATAAAATAAATTTTTATAGGACATGACCCAAGAAAATACCTTCCTAAAATAAATATCAATATTTTATAGATCTTATTTTAATCATAACACATTCATTATTGGTCTTAAGGTTTTAGAAAAGGCAAGTGTTCGAAGAAGAGGTATCGTTTTTAATAATGTATTTCTATTTTAATTATTCTTTGAAATACATAAAATTATATTGATACATGATAAAATAATAATTTATGTTTCCCCTATATAATTGTTTTTTGAAATAGTCATATCTGTATCCTCGTCCATCAAATGGGAAAATAATTCATCATCACTGTGTACAACAAACAACCACCGCACAAACCGATTTAATTCATTTTCCATAAACATATCTAAATAATAGTATTAATGATGTAATTAAGGTTTATATATTATATTAATATTTATTAATTGATAATATATAATTTATATTCTTAAATTAACTTATATGAAAAAATGATAACACTGTTCGTGCATACTTGTGAAATATCACCAACAAGAAGCGATCTGATTCGTTTTTCATGACCATATCAGATTGATAATATATATAAGTATATTTAATGATATAATTTGATATATAAGATATTAGTATCATTATTTAAAGACAATAATATACTCTACTTCCTTCCATAATGAACATTGAAAAAGAAAATTGTTACTCTTACGTACATACAACCTACCATCTCCATGATTATAACACCGTTCATTTTTCATTAAAATATTTAATGGATGAATATAAAAGTATAGTTTATGTATAAAAATGATTATTATTTCCTGGAAATTATTATTTATATTATTTAATTATGACAACGTTTACCATTGTCTACTAACCAAATTCATTTTGGATATATGAACTAAATATCGTCAAAATATTCAATAAAAACCAAACCTGTTATAAAGTATAATAATTGAAATAAAAGGAACAATAAAACTAAAAAAGTTTCCTCAAAAATTATAAATTAACATTTTTTGTTTATTTTTGAATATAATTATTTTACGTGATGATTCAGAATAAGGGTATGATACATTATTTTAATGACCATCTTTTAATGTTCCATTTTAAAATCCATTTTTTTTTTCAAAAGACAAAAAGTATTTCTTAAATAATATGAAATGGGAAGATGTTCTCTCCAACATGATACTTTATTTATTTAATGTTTCCATTATATTCTATTTTAATTCTTTTCTATGGAAATGTTTTATTTATTATGTATGGGTTTTTCGATATTTAAATGTATTTTTTTTACATAAAAGGGTATTTTAATATCCAAAAGTATTTTACAAATGGGTTTTAATGAGTTTCAAAGGGTTTTATTCATGATAAGTTCATTTTAATTTGTTTATCATGGGTTTATCCTATTTTATATCAATATACTAGGTGTTGATCCCCATTATAGTTCTTGATATGAGAGGTTTAGCCCTATTGTAGCTCAAATTATGATGAGTAAGGCCTCTTATACCTCTCCAACGCATAGACAATTCTGGATATGGGAGTCGAATACATGGTTATTCCATTCATAATGGTTAATGTAAGAGAAGTATTGTAATTATTTCCCAAGTAACCTATATATTTTTTATTATATCTAATGATTTTTTAGGAAATATTTTTCAAAGGGTTTTCTTAATTTCAATTGGACTAACAGTTCTTATCATTTATGTCTCTTAATAAACTTTTAAGACCATAAAAGGTCTTTAAATATTTTTTCATATGGATTATTGATGGGAAATGGAAAATAGGAATTTAAATTTTATTTTTTTATGTTTTTTTATGAAAATAAATTATGTTTTATTTTAATGTCTTTTATTTTTATGGGAAAATTTGATACTATATTTAAGTGTCCACTTATAATATATGGGTTTGTTTTGTAAATTTTATTCATACTTCTTTAAAAATACAATAATTAAATTAATTTTGGAAAAGAAACAAATTTTTTTCTAGTAAATATTCACTAGAATATGTATAGTTGAAGGATGAGTCCTTACATATCTACCGCACATATTACTTATAGATCCTACATTGAAAAACATCAGTTGAATCTGCTCCAAAAAACTATATCTTGAACATTTTCAAAAATAAAAAAGATTCATCCTTTTAAAAGATAAATTATAATAAAAATGAAGGATGACTAAATAGGTAATGGAATGTTTTTTTATCCCTCGTGTAAACTGATTTGTATAGTTAGTTTGAGAATATCACATATAATGAGTTGAATAGGTAATGATGAGGTGAGAGGAAATGGAATACAATAAAAAACCCTTCTAGACACTCATACAATAGAAAATCCCATCCACTTTTATAGAATTTTCAAGGGGTAAAAATAACCCTTCCCTTATTAATATTTTTTGAAACCCCACTTGAAACATAGAGAACCCAACATTCTACCTGATGGCCTGCCACTAAATTCTTTATTGATTATGCACTAGCTTCAGCTACTAAATTGATATAATACCAAAATATTTTCATTTATATTTTCTTTTGGAATGACCGCGATGTTAGATAGAAATCAAAACACATAAACCCAAGCATAAATGAACTACAACACAATATTAAATATATATAACTCTTACAATCAATTTGTTTGGATTTCCAATAAGAATAGGAAAGTTCAAATTTATAAACAAATTTTTAAAGTATTTCCCTAATGAAAAAATAAATTCAATCAAGAAATTTAACATTAATATAATATTTTTTACAAGGAAAAGAAATATAATAAATTAATTTTTTTATTAAAGATAATTTTATTCATAAACTGTTTATATGAAATTTTATGTGTGGGTATTACCATTAATTTATATAAATTTATAAATAGAATTTAAAACTATTAATACCTATTTTAATTAAAAATAAAAATATTATATTCAGGTGAATGCATTATATATTTCTAAAAATATTTATTTTTATGTGATTAGGGAAAAAATAATTATTTTTTAAAACATTAATTCTATTTGTTAAATCAAATTAATTTAAAAGTAAAATTACATGTTGGATTTTGTTTTAGTTCAAAATAAGATATATTTTAAAAACATAAAATCTAAATAATTATTTTATTAATGAAAATTAAATAATATTTTGGTATTTGTTTATTTTCATGCTAAAAACACATTTTTTATATAACTATTTTAAAGTAAATAATGTTTTTCTATCATAATTAATTAATATAATCCAAAATTATGAATGATTTAATTGAAATATATATATTATAAATCTATATATATGAAACATAAATAATTTAATGATTATTTTCTATTTTTAGATTTAATGTAATATCATTTCATGCTTGAAAATGAATTTTCTGAAAATTAAACTTTTCATCATATTATGTGGGTTTATTTTTAAATTAATTTCATAGACTTATATAAACTGATTTTGATAAAATATATTTGATATTTGAAATCATGAATTCCATATTTATAAATTTTTCTCCTTTTATTTTTATACATTTGGAATGGTAACCATGGTAACATTTATCACCTAAGTAAAAGGTAAAATGGGACGAACATGGGTAAAAATTTTAAATAAGGCAAAAAATCATCCATAATCTTGATTATATATCAATATATACGTTATTTTAAATGATAACCTTAATATATTCTATAAAATATGATCGTGGTTAAATATTACTATGATAAATTCATTTTTATTATTTTATGTAATGGAAAATTACATAATGTTACTCTCTTGATTTTTATTTCTCTTATTAGTTTAAATAGGTAAAATCAGATTTTATGAATTAATATAAAGGTTTATTTTGAAAATTATGAATTTAATTTTTTTTGTTTGTAATTTATTTTTAATACATTATTGTGTTATAATTACCTATAATGATTACAATAGGCTGACATAGTGTATGTTCAAGTGGTATACAAATGAAAGAAAATTATTTTTTTAAAAAAAATTAATATTATTTGATGAATTATCATGTAACATAATTTTTATCCTTAATAATATTTTATAACATATTTCTATAGATTTTATATTTTAATTATATTCTTTAATTTTGGAAAAAATATAAAAATATATGAATATCTCTTAAAATGACATTGAATGTTTTTAATGTTAGATGATATTTTAGTAAATGATGTAAAATTCTGAAATATGTTATATTTGGAAATTTAATGGTATATATATAATATTTTTTTAACCATTTTAAAAATATGTTCCAAATATCCTTTTATTATAACTATATTGATCCATAAATATTAACTTGTTTTTGATGCTACACTGATCATCAAAAGGGTTAACATGGGATAAAACTAAGAGATAAGGGTTAAAGCGTTAGCTAAAATTGAATAAATTTTATTGAATGAGGATATTCCTTTATATCAAAATAATAAATTCAAAATATATCATTTTTACTTTTGATGATTTAATTTTACTTATATTAATTTAATACTTTATGAATTTCTAAGGGTGTCCCTCCTCTCACCTATAAACGAGTGCCTCTTCATCTCTCTTCCTCGTGTAATTTTCTAAATATATATTTGATAAAACATCTAAAATATATTAAAAAAATCCTTAGATACATTATAGATATTATATTATTATAAAAAGATCTACCCTAATGTTCTTAAGGAGGGATTCAAAGGAGGTTCTTCAAAGAGGATGAAATCATCTACACTGATTATTTTCATTTTACCTCTTCTTCTACTGCCATAAATTATTTATTATCAAATAATATATAATAAAATATGTATCTATAATATATTTATATTTAATTTTGTTAATTTTCTAACCATATACATCTCCATTTTCCATTATGGGTAATGAAAACATCATGCGTGCATATGTGGGCACTACCACCACCGTGAAGTGATGTCTCTCTTTTTTCATCACCAACTCACAAGCCAAGTTATTATGATGGATATAATAAATATATATGATATTCAGGACATAATAATGATTATGGATATTTAATATATTACTTACTTTATTATTATTCCTCCAATTAAATAAATGATAACATTTTTCATGTATACATGTGGAATATCATCTCTAAAAAGTGATGTGATTAATATTACGCATACCCCTCTCATGGGTGACTCTAAAAAAAATTTGATAAATAATTTTAACATTATTTAATTATTATTATTATAGACATGATTTAACCATGACAACTTTGACCATGGTTAATATTTTGAAGACGTATTGAAATTATGAACCAAACATTCTCAATACATCTTACCTGGAATAAACTGATTAATTAATTAAATATGAAATTTAAATAAATGAAATAAGTTATTTAATGATAATTCAATGAACCTATAAAAATATCTTAAATAATCAAATAATAATTAAATTTCTATTCTATAGTAGTTATAAGACATACATATCAAGTATGGGCTCGGGGTAAATGGTTTTTTAACTCAATTTTTTTCATTGAGTTATATCACTTCTTCAGTGACTATGTTTTTCAACGGTTATGTGTAAAATTAAACATGATTGATTTATATTTTATTTAAACTTTTATTATTTTAATTTTCATTTTTTTCACATAATCACGTCATTCATTTATTCTCACCTAAAAAGTTATGATTTTTAGGGGATTTCATCTCTATTACCACTCTATTAAGACATATTTGGTATTATTATATGATCTTATTTTATATTTTTTATATAATAAACATTTTATATATAATATTAATCTATATATATTAATATTAATTAAATTTTTAATTCATGTTTACACTTTGAATGGGTTACAATTCTAATGTTACCTAATAGGTAAGATTTTTTTTATAATCTCATTTTTGGGATTACTTATATTAACATTGAAGAAATCATATGATATATCCTTTATAAACACAATATATTTTATTATATTCAAGATACATAATTCTTTTCATGTTTTCTTCTAATAATTCTTCTATTTGGAACATGAATCATAGAAATAAATGTTTATAATAAAATTGGATATTATATATCTTTTGGATTGGGTATATTTTTATTCCATGTTAATATTATTCAATACTAAATTACAAATTTCATTTTTATTTACTAAAATTATTTATTAACGTTTCACTATGATATTTTTGTCTTTTTATATAGATTGAGTGTAATTTTATTAATTTTTCTTGAATTGATCATTATTGACTAACTATATAAAAAAGTGGAAATAATGTTTCTTTTTAATTTATATGGAATCAATGAATTTTCATATAACCATAAAATTTACAATCTATATTATTCTATACATTTTCAAAGGTTTTATAATGAAATGAACTAATGAAATATTTTTTTAAATTTTAGATTAAATTTTTTAAATTCTCCAAAAGACATGATTTTATTACAAAAACCTTAATTCTAATGAATTGATAGAGTCCTTTAATTCTTATTAAATTTTTGATCATTAGTATTCTATTTAAACATCCTATTTTTTTTGTGCGAAACATTCATTATAAATTAAATTTAACTTCCATATCTATATTTTTTGTATAATAGATATTCTTATTTCCTAAAATTTATTCCATTTATATATTTATGTTGTTTTACTTTGAGTTTTGTTAGTTGACTTGGAAAATATTGATATTTTGTTTTATTTAGTCAATTGAAATATTTTTTGACAAGGAATATTGCTGAAAATGTAAATGAAATAATCAATATATGAGAACTTTTTTAGACATGCAGTGATGGGTGGTCCTTGGAATTACATGACACCATTATAAAATCACTAGATTTGTTTAAAAAAATTAAATTGTCTTATTAATTATATTATTTCATTATACATTTCCATATTGTAATATTTCGTTGTATAGGGTCTTCATCATGGTATCCCCAATTATGATTTTATGTAATTTAGAATTCAGTTATTATTCTCTATGATATTATTACTCTTATATTATCCATTAATACATTTATTTCTAAAGTTATAGATTTAATGGATTTTATTTTATGACATTTACACTTATATATTGATTATGCCATAATTAATCATGATCTCTTCTAATGTACTAAAACATTAATGTGAATTTTATCTTACACTTACATTGTTTTCTTTTTCGTAGGTTATGAGTAATTAATCATTTAATGATTTATAGGGATACATATTATTTATATTTATTTTGTTTTATAATTTCCAATGTGAAATATGAATCTTATTTATGTGAAACTTTTCCTGTTTTCTAAACTATGTTATCATTTGTGAGGTTATCTCAAGAATCCTATGAAAATGTACTAATTTATAGGCTGCCTCTAGGTTATTTGAGTCATGGTTGTTATATTATACCACCACCAACCTGGTGTCATGTTATTGGGTACCTGATGTCCCTTTGTAATAACTTCTAATATACTTTTTCAGATATTTACTAATGAAACCACTCATAAAATTTTTATCAGTATATTCTACAACAGACCTTCCAAAATCTTCTTATCTGGATATTTGATTTAGTGAATTATAAGTTATAATGTGAATTATCAGTCATTAAAGGTTGGTAACATGTGCCAAAGAAAATTTTCAAAATAGTAAGAAATGTTTTATTTTTATTATTAAAGAAGTTAGAGGATTTATACTAGTAATATTTCAAGAAACACCAACATTTTGAACTCATAATACCAATGAAATAGACACATTAAAAATAAACCATGTTCAATAAAAACATACTATCTAAATCAATTAATAATGAATAATAAATTTTGAACATTAAAAAATAATATCAACCATAAAAAAAAACAAAAATGAATATATCAACCATAAATAATTTATATATGATAACTAAATTATAATTAAATGATTATGTAAGAGATAAAATATTTTTGATAAGATAACATTAACTATAAAATTAGAAACCACAATAATCCCATATATTTTATGCAAAGTTATCAATCATCACATGTCTTCTCCTGTGTAACATGAACATTGATATAATTCCACAATATTTCATAGTGGATCCTTAAAATTACCAACATCAAGTGAGTCTTAGTAAACATATAAAATAATGTGTGTTTGTACAATGTGACAACAAATCCCAATAGGATGCCACCAATTATTATATTCAATCCAAATCTAATTCCAAAACTATTATGAAAATATATATAATATAATTAATAGAAAAAAATAAAATTTTATAAAAATAAAAAATTAAAATAAGGTTGAAGATACACTAATGTTTAAAAAAAATGGTGTTTTTATGATAAAATTGGGGATAAATTTGGAACCATCGATTATAATTTAGTTAACTATGACCCCCTTTTTTAAAAAAACATGTTATGAGAAATGTATATTTCACAAAACCATTTCTAATATAAAAATAATCCATAAACTCCCATTATAAATTTTATAATGGTTTTTTATGATCTAGGGATCTTGGATAAAATTTTTTAAATGTCACAACCGTGTTTGAAGATTTTCAATACAACTCGCTCACTCGACTCATACTATCAAGCCATTATGGGAGGCACCCATCCAGCATGCACAATCTAGTCAAAAAAAGTATATAAATATTAAATTGAAACTGTGTATCCTAAAATATTCATGAGTATTCACATTAATGAAAATTATTAAAATATTTTCAATAAAAATAATCATTTCACATTCATAGACTCCCTTCATAGAGACAACCCATTAATTATAATGAATTCATCACTTTTCAAACCATACATATATTTATTTAAATTAATTATATTTAAAAATCATTACCAAAGTTTTTTAATGGTTATAAAATTTATCAAAAAATGAATATGTATTGAGAAACTAAATTCAAAATTAAAATATTTAATTAAAATCCATAAATATTATTTTTAAATAATTAAATATTTTATTTAAAATTAACAAGGTATAGAATTAATTTAAAAAATTAATTTCACACATAATTTTATTCATTATATAATATATTTTTACAAATTAATATATAAATTAATTATATTACATAAAAATGTATTATTTAAATATAACAACATAGATTCATATAAATATCACATAAAAATGTAAGTTGTTTTGCAACAAATATATGAATATAGAGAGATAGATTCAAGAATGGTGATGTATAGAAAATATATCAGAGGGTATAAAAACACCTATTAGAAATTGATGTCAAATATTTCTATCGACTACGGATTGGAAGGTTATATCCTTAGAGAGGACATGTATGACCTAAAAATAAAACAAATATTCTAACCTATGTTGAAACCCAATAAAATTAAAATTAGAGAATTAAAAAGGAAAAAAATTATTATATTAGTGGAAATGGTGGATTATAGGGTCATTCCTTGATAAATCACAAAGACATTTAGAGGAATCAACCAATGAAGAATTGGGGAATGATATTTGATGTATATAGATTTTCTAGGAAGGATCAAGAATCTTAAAGAAGTAAAATGAACGGAAAATATATAAATTAAGAGAATTTATTTAAAAATAAATTATTTTGGTGAAATTCATAGTATGTAATACTATTTTTAAAAAAAAATTAAGAAACTATCTCCTATAAATTATTATCCAACATAGGTTCCTTTCCTACTCCCATTGCCTTTGTATTTCGTCCATTCATTCAAAAAAATTACAAATTTCATAACTTCTAACACCTACCATAATAATAGTGGACAAATAAATAAATAAAATAAACAAATTTCTTTTTGGGGCATTATGGTTGTAATATTTCTTTGGTCAAGGAAACGTTTTACCCCCAATCCCTTATAAAGAAACATGACTGCAAAAATCATAATACCATTATTCCCTTAGTGGAAACACTTTCTATAATATCTAAAGGGATTAATTTACATGTTACCAAATAAAATATATAGAATAATATATTTACATAGTTATAACCTACTAAATCTATATATTCAATAAAAGAAATATCTTTCTCATCATCCTAATATCTCTAATCATGATCATGATAAGTGTATCGTTTATATTTCATCAACTGTGGGACATAATATATTCTATGATTTAATGTCATCTGAGGTGATAATTATATCTAATATAAATACATTACATCTATGACCATAATATCAAATAGTTTAACTTAACTCAAAATGAGCTTATAATTCTTCCCCAAATGATGATATCCCAATTTATGTGAATCATTGAAAAACAACCAATCGCAAATTGAAAATAATAAATTCCATTAAAAACAATACCAATATGATTTATAGTGATTATGATCATTCTTCATATTATTTTGAATCATTTGTATCATTTTTAAAAACAATTGCATACCCAAAATTGAGGAATTATTGATTTTATCCCATCATAAAGAAAACTAGTATAGATGACAAAAAAATTCAAATGGAGTCATTTTTATTTGATATTTAAAATAATTTTTATATGAACATTTTTGAAAAAATAAATTATTCCCAAAGTATTGCTTATAATTAAAGTTACAAATATGGAAGATAAATTCCAGAATTTTCATTTTCATCTTTATCTACCCATTGATGTGAGAGAGATATTTCATTCTAATAACACACCATACACATATAAAAAATATTGATATTATAACATTATATTAATTTAGTAAAGTTCATACCAATTAAAATTATTAATTAGTTTTTATGTTCATCAAATGATTTAATAAATTTAGTAGTCTATATTATCCTAAATGACTTATATGTAGGAGTATTAAATGGAAATACCAACCTACATAAATATTTAATAAACCATTGATAATATCCTTCCCTAACCAATAATATTTGGGACTAAAATAATTAATTTTTTTCACCGAGGACATGATAGCTTTTAAAATTTTAGGATCAAATAAGATGAGTAATTTAAAAACCACATTCCTAAAAAATATTACTTCACATATCTAGAAATATTTTTTTTGAAAAAATGTATAATAGTTTTTATCATTATGAATTCACTACACAATATTCAAATGAAACTTTTTCACCATATATTTACTATAAATATCAATATTACCCACCAAAATCCATGGGAAATTTGTCAACAAATTGATGTAAGACATAGTTCATAAGATCAATTATTTCTACCAGCACACTCATTAGAACAAATGGAATCCTAAGAACATCAAAATTACTTTACCTACATCAAATGCCATTATTATTATTTTCTAATTACATGAGCCTCACTTATTGTTCCCCCAACCAAAGAATAACTATTAATAAACAATACTCCCATTTGAAATAGTTATAGTGTACATAAATATATAATAGTGGATAAAAATTCATCACGATTAACTTATTATGTTTTTGAAAATTTAGATAAATATGATAAATATATTTATCTCTCCTTGTAAGGAGTATATTATTCCATGAAGAAACACTAGGATAAATAAATCCTTTATTATGGAATACATGTATATTAAATTTCAACTATAATATTATCATAATATACATATGAAAATAATTAAAGTACAAGGGACACATCCAAATAAATGGATCGATAAAAAATTATAAATAATGATCTGTTGTAACTCTAGATAAATAATCAAGGAGGTATTCTGAAGATTCCCTAACTATGGGTGGAAGTTTATTACCACAATCACACTGACTAACATCTATAAGAGGATATTCAAACTATAATGATAATTTAGTGAAATTTAGAATAACTATTCTAGCTACACCTAATAATGGATCAGAATGTCTATGAAATAAATAATAATTCAATTAAACAAAATTAAAATTATTCATTTTTTGACAATAACCAATACATGATTTAAATACAGCCATCTAATCTATTCCATAATTGAGATCAAATTTTTCCATGTCAATTAAATGAAAATATAAAGCCAACACAACATAAGTGATCATTATAAGATAAGTGGTACATCTAAATTCCTACTCTTTTTTTCTCTAAGAGGAGTAATATTTTTGGCATAAAACATATGTTTAGAGGGAATATTTATTAAATAAACTATTTATGTAGAGATAATATAGGGGTATAAACACACATTAAAAAATGAAACTATTTATACTGAAATTATTGTGATACATAGAACTATGGAAAGTCAAACTTCATACTTTATCAATGTTTGATCTTACATAAATAAACATCCATATTTGGGTTGTGTATATGTTTTACCATTTAAATGTGTATTTATTCTCAACTAAATTTTCTTTTGAGAAGTTTTATACATTAATTTTTCCCCCAAATATAGGATTGAACTAAAGTTTTAAAGTCTAATTATAACTATGATCTCATTGGTATTTTGGACCCAAAACCACTATTTTACATAGAATTCATTCAACATAACCTCTAATGATTAACCACACATCAAAATATATTAAAATAATTTATATATTCTTGTAATGGAGGATTGTAATTCCATGGATTTAAAAAATAGAATCACTTGAGGGAACAATAATATAAAAATAAGTTGAAAAATATGGCCACATGAAACTACTACTAAAACATCCACTCTAAGACTCTTCTTGAATCTTATTCTTTAGCAGGTAATTGTTTTCCCATAAAGATTAATAAAAACACCTTACATTATTGATAATATATCCAATTATATATATACCATAAATACCTCTCCTTCTTCTCATAGAAACCGAGTTAGAACAAAATCACATTAGACCACATATTAGGGATAATACCTATTTTAAATTATAATAATTTATGGCTAAATTGGTTGTAAATTTCCCTAAAAATTAAAAAATCTCAAAAAATTTGGATGTATACTCCTTCACTGAATGATTATCTTTCAAAAGATATATAAAATATCTCATATTCAATAAAATCATCATATCTATATAAAATTATTAAGTAAATATTAATTTTAAATATTTCCATAATAAATTATCATATATATTAACCTAGGAAATGGACTCCGACCATTTTTAAATGGTACACTTGAGTATAAATATCTTGAATGTAACATTATAGGTTTCATATTTTTCAATAAAATTTAAGAGTAAATAATTCATCCCTAGTAAATTTTCATCCCATTATGGATCATTATCACCTCTATAGTTTGGATGATTATGATTATGGAAATTATAAAATTGATTCCTAACATATGAAAATATAAATTCATTTTCCATATATTTTAGGATATTAATTCAGGAAAAATAAAATCAATAAAAGGATTTCTTTATGAATAATTATCTATCTCTATCTCATGTGGTAACACTAGGATAGTTTTGAGTTACACAACTCAATAAATTCATTAATAGAAATCAATCATTATAAAAAAATTAATAAAAATTAAATATCTTAATAAATAAATGATGTAAAATAATAATCCAGTAAGAAAAATAATTAAATCATAAAAAATATATTAAATTCACTTTATAATGTTATAAATTCCCAATAATGTTATATAATATTAGAAGGAAAAGAATTAAATGAAAATAATTTTTTTATCAAAACTCATAGACTGATATGCATTAACATAAGTCCACAAATACTTCCTTGAAAAAAAATTTAGTATACAAAGAGAATCATGCATGGTCCATAAGTAAAATTCAAAACTACGTAATTTTTACCACACAAAAATGTTAATTTAATCCATTTTCCATTCTAGCATCCCAAATGAGAATTTTCAGTAGTAATATTTCATTTATACTATATTTAAAAAATATATATCTAAAGTATAAGATTTGATACCATTTTGAAATGAACCAATCCAAATAATTATATCTTGATCCAAAATAAGTCACATAAAAAGTCATAAATCATTTCTCCAATCATCTTATTGTGTAAATTTTTTTAAGGGAATAAAATATACTCATTGGGAAAGATTTTGTTCTATTTGAATGAAAAAATATATGATTTATAACAAGAATCCATGATGGACCATATATATATATATTGGAATCATTAGAACATTAAAATTAACACTTTTAAAATAAACCACATCAGAATGAATATTATTATCCTAATCAAATAAAATTGAACTATATATCATAAACATTAAATAAAAACTATCACAACAATTAATGTAAACCAACATTCATGTACCTAGTATAAATCTTTTATATATAATAACAAAAAGAAAAAAATGGACCAAAGAGTTAAATTATTAGTATGGTCATGTATATAATGTTTAAAAATAGAAATCAAACGCTAATAAATTATTATCCCATATTTATGTGATATGTGATCAACTTTCACACGTCACCTTCTTTATTTAATTAAAATCAATACAATTCCCCATAAATTCATTTTATAAATATACCATTACTTGTATCATATTAAAAAATGCGCAGATACACACCCAATTTGTGTTTATATGTTTTGAGAATAAATCCTAGTAGGGTACCTCTAAATATTTTATACACTCCCATCCAAAAGAAAAAAAAAGGTCATTTCATTTAAAAGATAAATAATAAACCAGATAACATTTTATAACCACAAATTGCTGAATGGAGTTAGAACCGTTATTTTTTTTAAAAACTCATATACATTCTAGTAAAATAAAACTTACCTTAAAAATATCCATTTAAATTTTGATATATATAATCAATTTTTTTAAAAAAAAATTAGAGAGAAATGTAAAATATACACTATAGATATTAAAATAGATTTAAATCAAACATAATATTATCATAATTATCATGAATCATGTAACATATCATCCCATGGACCAATCTATAGTTCCCAGATCTAGTGGGTCACATGACCTCAATCATGCCGCCCTGTATTCTAGAGGCTGCTGATAGGAAGCCAAGACCTAAGGTTAGTATATGGGGAGACTATTTCATCATGTTAGAGTGTAATGCAATGGTGTAATTATAAATAAAAGTTTGAAGAATATTGTATTCCACTGACATGTGATAAACATCCAAAATGATGTAATAATAAATAATCCAAAATCTGTGTCATAAACAATATGATGAACATTTCATGTCTCTATAAAAAATTTATGGAAATACAAAGAAATAGGTATCCAATACCATATATCTAACAAATTTCAAAAAGATAGAATGTTTTTTCTACATATAGAATCACAAACATAGAATGTTCATGTGCTCCCATGTCACGACCCGTCCTCGGGGCCCATGCCGTGACTACCCCAAGCCCGCCTTCCATAGGCCAGGGGCTGGTGACTTGCACCAAGGCGTAAATCCCGGTAAAAAGGGAAGGCATTGAATTTGTAAAGTAAACCACAAACACCACAGAGAAAGCAGGCAGAAGTAAACACTAAGTAAAAACTGGTACAACAGTAAGTGCGGAAAAGTAAGTGGGCCAGTATACAAACCCAAACTGAAAGTAAAGTACAACTGAAAAGGGAAAACAACAACTGAAAAGTAAATCTGTAACGTTGAGTTGTCCACTGGATATCCCACCTAAAGGGTGGGTACAGATAGCCTCCACTGCTCCTTGGGTCCAGCCGACCGCTACAAGTACGTCCCGCCCAGTGGTCCACCTCTAGGTACCGTCCTGCTCCACAAGCCTCAACCACGATCAGCACTATCCGTCGTCTGCAACCAACACAACGTAGTGCGGGCATAGCCCGTGCAGGGGTGAGTATAAGCTACTCAGTAGGGACACAGAGACCCCCGAAGGTCTCCCTAAATCCACAAAGGAAAATCCAAAAAGGAAAGATACAATCACGAAGTAACATCTGACACTTCTTAGGTATATACCCATACATATACCTAAGTCTTCAATTCTCGTTCTACTCCAACATCCGAGTTCAAGTAAAACCCAGTCCACACAGGAAAGCAAAACGTAAATCCACACAGGATAACACAACACAATCCACATAGGAAAGAAAAACATCATTCAGCTCACACAGGTTTACTTCTTCGTATGACGATAGAGATGATCAGATATATCCACTGATTCATCCGAGCCGTCAGACCCACAAAGGATCGATAGGTACTAACCCCCGCAAAGACCCACACAGGATCGAACCCACACAGGATCTGTAGGCGCTGGTTCACACAGAACCGCTGAGCGCTGACCCACATAGGATCGGACCCACACAGGATCGGTACCACTGATCCACATAGGATCGCTGAGTGTTGTAGTTGTCGCCGTCGAATCCACTGAGGATCTCTGTACAGTCGTCGCAGTAGTAGTAGTAGCAGCCAGCTCTAGGGTTCCCGCACACAACAAGCTCGTTCGGGAGGGTCCGCTCCACGAGCCGAGAGGCTGATACATCAACTGACACATAGTCCAGAGTTGATGTATCCAAAAGTTCCGTATCGTTAATAGGAACTCAACGTCGCAGACGACGCGTCAATCGGATGCCCGGTCTGAGAGTTATTGGTTTTTTCGTCCGAGGGGCTCAGTTGGGTTTTAAGGAAAAAATAACCCGACCATACTCCACCTGCGTCCAAACCTCGGGCAGAGTAAGCCAAAAGATCCTTCTCACTAAGACGAATCCAACAAAGTCGACGACACGTCAATCGGACGTCCGTAGCTCAAGATATGAGCATTTCCGCTCCGAGGGCCTGGTTGGTTTCGTGTACGAACCAACTCGTCTGAACCCAAAGCATTCTGAAACCTTGGGTGCGATATGTTGAAACGACTGTTTCGATCCAAGGATCGCATCGCCGCTGACGGTGCATCGTTCAGAGGTCCGTAGCCCAAGATATGGGAAAAAGACCAAAGAGGGTCCGAAAACGGGGGTTTTGGACCCGGACCGACCCAGCCCGGGACCCCCTGGGTCGGCCCGAACCGGGCGACCCGACCCGGGTCCGGGTCGGGCCGGCTGGCGCGGCCCGGTCCGGCGGCCCGGTGGCCTGGCGCGCTGGCGCACGGCGCCAGCTGGCTCGGCCGAACGGCGGAGCTGTTCAGTTATGTAGGGGGGCGCGCTGCCCCCCGCCGTTCGGAAACCGTGACCCCAATTAAGGGGCCGCTCAGCTGGCCAGCCGGGGTTTTTGACCCCCGGCTCTTTCCCTATCCGTCCGGCCCACCCTGGCTAGCCGGTTCTTGCTCCACGGGACCGGCGATGGATGATCCCCTCCTTGCTCCGACGCCGGCGGCCCGTCTCCCGCCGCCGGTCACCCTGCTTCGCCTTGGCACGGAACCGTCCGCGGCCTTGGTCGTCCGGTGCGGGGCGACAGCACCGTGCTCTTCCACCACGGCCCCGCTCCGGCCACGGTGTCTTCGGGTTTCTCTGATGCGGCACGACGGCGTCGTTTCCTTGTTCGTTTCCACAGCGCGGCGCGACGGCACCACACATTCCTTGTCGCACGATCACACGCGGTGCGACAACACCGCGCCATAGTCGTTTCAAACCACAAAGAAAAAACACACGGATAAGGGAGGAGGGTTGGCCGTGTTTGTGCGGTCCGGCCCCCTCTCATTAATCAATAGCATTTGGTCGTATTTTCACAAAGAATGACAAAGTGGTAAACATGAACAAAATAATTAAATAACCCCTACTTTGAGCGTAGCTAGAACGAGGGTTCGCCGCGGAAAACGACGTCGCGAGGTGAAGCTCCGTATGTTGACGGAGAACGCCCGAGGAGGAAGTGGCGTCTCCTTTTCTTTGACACATGAAGAATATCGAAAGAGGGTGCGTCGTCGATCTTCAGAAAAAGGAGTCACACACCGGCTGCGGAGAGGAGAAGAGACGGCACGTCGATCTCTTCTTACGGTGACGGCGTTCTTCGTCGAAGTCTTGGTGTTCTTCGTGATGAAGATGAAAACACCCAAGAGCTCTCTCCTAATTTTTCCACACACAACAACCAACCAAAATAAAATAAGGCTCATCCTTATTTTATTAACTCATGCCACAATTCAAAAATTCAAAACTTAATTTAATTAATTGAATTGGTGAGTTGGCATACTTAAAGAGAGGAGAGGAAAAGTCACCCAAATAAAGGGAAGTTAAAAAGTTAAAAGAGTTACACAACTTAAGTGGGGGGTTAAGAGGAGTTAGGGAGTTAAGGAAATTGAAAAGGTGGGGCCCGTGCCGTGACTACCCCAAACCCTCCTTCCATAGGCCAGAGGCTGGAGACTAGCACCAAGGCGTAAATCCCGGTAAAAAGGGAAGGCATTGCCTTTGTAAAGTAAACCACAAACACCACAGAGAAAGCAAGCAGAAGTAAACACTAAGTAAAAACTGGTACAACAGTAAGTGCGGAAAAGTAAGTGGGCCAGTATACAAACCCAAACTGAAAGTAAAGTGCAACTAAAAAGGGAAAAAACAACAGAAAAGTAAATCCGCAACGTTGAGCTTTTCGCTGGATATCCCACCCGAAGGGTGGGTACAGATAGCCTCCACTGCTCCCCGGGTCCAGCCGACCTCTCGGAGTACGTCCCGCCCAGTGGTCCACCTCCAGGTACCGTCCTGCTCCGCAAGCCTCAACCACGATCAGCACTGTCCATCGTCTGCAACCAACACAACGTAGTGCGGGCATTGCCCGTGCAGGGGTGAGTATAAGCTACTCAGTAGGGACCCAGAGACCCTCGAAGGTCTCCATAAATCCACAAAGGAAAATCCAAAAAGGAAAGATACAATCACGAAGTAACATCTGACACTGCTTAGGTATATACCCATACATATACCTAAGTCTTCAATTCTCGTTCGGCTCCAACATCCGAGTTCAAGTATAACCCAATCCACACAGGAAAGAAAAACGTAAATCCACATAGGATAGCACAACACAATCCACATAGGAAAGAAAAACAGAATTCATCTCACACAGGTTTACTTCTTCGTATGACGATAGAGATGACAAGATATATCCACTGATTCATCTAAGCCGTCGGACCCACAAAGGATCGATAGGTACTAACCCCCGCAAAGACCCACACAGGATCGGACTCACACAGGATCTGTAGGCGCTGGCTCACACAGAACCGCTGAGCGCTGACCCACATAGGATCAGACCCACACAGGATCAGTACCACTGATCCACATAGGATCGCTGAGTGCTGTAGTTGTCGCCGTCGAATCCACTGAGGATCTCTGTACAGTCGTCGCAGTAGTAGTATTCGCAGCCAGCTCTAGGGTTCCCGCACACAAAAAGCTCATTCAGGAGGGTCCGCTCCACGAGACGAGAGGCTGATACATCAACTGACACATAGTCCAGAGTTGATGTATCCAATAGTTCCGTATCGTTAATTGGAACTCAACGTCGCAGACGGCGCGTCAATCGGATGCCCGGTCTGAGAGTTATTGGATTTTTCGTCCCAGGGGCCCGGTTGGGTTTTAAGGAAAAAATAACCCGACCATACTCCACCTGCGTCCAAACCTCGGGCAGAGTAAGCCAAAAGATCCTTCTCACTAAGAGGAATCCAAAAAAGTCGACGACACGTCAATCGGACGTCCGTAGCTCAAGATATGAGCGTTTCCGCTCCGAGGGCCTGGTTGGTTTCGTGTAAAAACCAAATCGTATGAACCCAAAGTATTCTGAAACCTTGAGTGCGATATGTTGAAACGACTGTCTCAATCCAAGGATCGCATCGCTGCTGACGGTGCATCGTTCGGAGGTCTGTAGCCCAAGATATGGGCAAAAGACCAAAGAGGGTCCGAAAACGGGGGTTTCGGGTGCGGCCCGGCGCGCTGGCGGGCGGCGCCAGCTGGCTCGGCCGAACGGCCGAGCCGTTCGGTTATGCGGGGGGGGGGGGGGGGGGGGGGGGGCTGCCCCCCGCCTTTCGGAAACCGCGGCCCCAATTAAGGGGCCACTCAGCTGGCCAGTCGAGGGTTTTGACCCCCAGCTCTTTCTCTGTCCGGCCGGCTCGCCCTGGCCGGCCGGTTCTTGCTCCACGGGACCAGCGATGGCTGGTCCCCTCCTTGCTCCGACGCCGGCGGCCTGTCTCTGGCTGCTGGTCACCCTGCTTTTCCACGGCCCGGAACCGGCCGCGACCTTGGTCGTCCGGTACGGCGCGACGGCGCCGTACTCTTCCACCGCGGCCCCGCTCCAGCCGCGGTGTCTTCGGGTTTCTCTGACGCGGTGTGACGACGTCGTTTCCTTGTTCGTTTCCACGCTGCAGTGTGACGGCGCCGCGCATTCCTTGTCGCACGATCACACGTGGTGCGACGACACCGCACCATACTCGTTTCAAACCAAAAAGAAACAAACACATGGATAAGGGAGGAGGGTCAGCCGTGTTTGTGCGGTCCGTCCCCCTCTCGTTAATCGATAGAATTTGGTCGTATTTTCACAAAGAACGACAAAGTGGTAAACACGAACAAAATAATTAAATAACCCCTACTTTGAGCGTAGCTAGAACGGGGGATGCCGCGGAAAACGACGTCGTGAGGTGAAACTCCGTATGTTGATGGAGAACGCCCGAGGAGGAAGTGGCGTCTCCTTTTCTTTGAAACGGGAAGAAGATCGAAAGAGGGTGCGTCGTCGATCTTCGGAAAAAGTGGTCACACACCAGCTGTAGAGAGGAGAAGAGACGACACGTCGATCTCTTCTTACGATGACAACGTTTTTTGTCGAAGTCTTGGTGTTCTTCGTGATGAAGATGAAAACACCTAAGAGCTCTCTCCTCAATTGTCCACACACAACAACCAACCAAAATAAAATAAGGCTCATAATTATTTTATTAACTCACTCCACAATCCAAAAATTCAAAACTTAATTTAATTAATTGAATTGGTGAGTTGGAAAACTTAAAGAGAGGAGAGGAAAAGTCACCCAAATAAAGGGAAGTTAAAAAGTTAAAAGAGTTACACAACTTGTGGGGGGTTAAGAGGAGTTAGGGAGTTAAGGAAATTGAAAAGGTGGGGCTCGTGTGGGCCTCAACTCACCTTTAATCCATTCAAGAGAAACTAACAATCAGTGGGTCCCACCCTAACTCCTACACTTAGGTTCTAACTCATGGAGAAGAGAAATAAAATTCTTAACGAAATTTTATTTCACTCACACTTAATCCACAAAAATTAAACAACTCATACTGAGAAAACACAACTCCAGAAAAGGAGTTCCTAAGCAATTACCGGTGCTGCGGTTCCAGCGGTGACCTCGGAATTCGATTCCGAGCACCGGTTCAAAAGATAGGAATTCCCGCTCGTTCGTTCACTGAACGTACCTGAGCTAAACTTCGGATGGAAATTCCGGGCACACCGGGCCTCAAAATCAAGTGCCGTCAGAAACTGCGTTCATGTAAAATCCCAAAGAAAATTAAGAAAAAAATTTCCCTTGAATTTTACGGGTCTTTACATCCCATGTTTCTATGTATCTATAAAATCATGTATCATAATGTGGGTGCTTTCCCTAGTTCCTACATTTATCAAATATATGTCTGGTTACCCAATGAAGACTCGAACAGGGTTTGAGGTAACACTCAATAGGCCACCTCCAACAGTTTCTATAAGTTTCCTAGTCTATGGATAAACAATGAAATAGTGATAACTATATCATATGTATAATAGTAATAAAAGTAATGTGCCAATGTAAATTTGAACCTGTCTATCAAATAATGTCTCCCTATGAAAAATTGTTAAAAACCCATAATTGAGGGATAATAGTAATGTATATATAAGTAAATGTTATACCGACCAGTATATCAACTATAATAAAATACACATAATCATGACATCATTAAAGAATATAAAAATATCTACATTGGACATATACTAGAATGAAATTTATAACAACCACAATTAAATATTCTATGTAATATAGTATCAGACTGAGAAGGGCCAGATCCAATGTATAAAAGACCAAGTCATCCTCATCCAGTACATGGAGAATCTTAACAGAATCTAGATAATGGCTTAGGTGGATTTAAAGGATCTTTTCAAAAGATAATTTCCATAATTATTCCAAGAATGTTGAATCCAATGGGTCGAATTTCCCTTTGAATCCTATGGATTAAGCTTCCAATGGGTAGAAATTTACATGTCGTCCACTATCATATTAAATATGGCTCCATGGATTTTAAATGAACATAGAATCTAGAATAATAGTGATCTAAGGAGTATAAATTTCTTAGGAATCCACTACCATAATCAATATTTATCTATGGTGTATAAATCTCAATTGAATCCTATGGAATCAGGATCATATTGTAACACCCTGATATTTTATGAGAAGTATATAAATTTATATGTCTTATGTTATACGCAACATCAAAGTAATCTTTCATTACACACAACACTATCTTGGATTTATTTAAAAGCAATCACGGCCTTCCACGATAGCATGTGTTGTACGCAATACCGAGTTTCACTAAACAAAGATATGCTATTAAAATATTATATAAACTAGCTGTTATGAATAGTAATACCCAATTTTCTAAATTTTATAAATTTTATCTTTCAAAATGGACTTAATTTTTGGATTCGTAATATCGAAATTATCCTAGGTTGAAATTTTGGTATTTTTCTAAAAACATTCAATTTTTGATGAATAGTGAAAACACTAGGTTACTATTTAAAAACCGACTTTTTATTTAAATAATTATTTATTATATTTAAATTTATTTTAGGTAAAAATTGATACATAATACCTATATAAGTTCAATATAATTCATTGGAGTCATTTTATAATAATTTTTTATATATAAAAATGTTATTGAATTTTTCACCGTCTTTTACCCACCTCCTAGGAGAATTTTCAAATTTACATAAAACTTAATTTTACCGCTTTTGTGAGTGGAATTTAGAAAATCCAAGAGACACAGTTAATATCAAGGAGTAAAATGTGGTTCAATAAGATAAAAATAATTTTTGGTGAATAGTAACTTTTTAATTTTGTTTACCACGGTTAAAATCAAATAGGGTAATTAAGGGTAAAAATCATATTATTATTACCTTAACACATGTCCTAATTCTATTGGATAAGTTTAATTCGACCAAAACAATCTTAGGAATAAAATATGACCATTTAGGTCCACTGGGATTAGATTAGGACACTTATTATTATTTTATTTAAAGAAGAGTTAAAAGAGTTAAAATCAATGTTTAATAACTAAAACATTTTTAATATAAGGTTATACATAAGATAAATTAAACTATAAAGGTTAATTAGAAATCTAAAAATATTTCCTACATTATGGTATTTTATTTATAATTTTTAGACATTAAATAATTTAATTTATTTATGAAACAATGATGATGCAGTAATTACCTTATTAATGAAATATTAACATAATTGATGTTATAAGTACCCAGATAAATGTAATTTTAGACTTTATATGAATTCAAATAATTTTATAGGTTAATATGAAATGTTATTATTGATTTAATAAACTTTTTTCAAACTAATCATGCTGTTATGATTTTCACAAAAATCAATTACCAAATAGTTTCAAAATTGACATAAAATAGTTTTAAAAACAAATATTATATTATTAATTGTTATTATATTAAAAAAAATCTAAGGTTCGGAAAAATGACTTAGATAAGGTTATATATATTAATAATGAACCACTTGGGGTTCTTTTGGCTTGTTATAGTATGTTTATTAACTATATAGTATAAGAAAACAAGAAGACACGCTAAAAGTTAAATTATTTAACTTAGAGTTAAATCTAAATGATAAGGTTAAAATAATAACCTAAAATTATCTAAAACCTATTTTTTGAGATTATTTAGACCCATCCCTACTTTATATTAGAAATAAATCAATTTGGAGCTATTATAAACCGAATATTACTTTATTATAAAATAATATTTTAAGTTTTTCCTAAGGTGCACCTCTCCTCCCTTATAAAAGGGCACCTCCTCCCTCTCATCCCCACACAATTTTGAGCCTTAAATCTCGGCCAAACTCTGCCCATTTTCCTTCTAAAATTCTCTAGAAACATACTAGAGGTCCTGGTCTTCTTCAAAGACCAGTTTTTAGTTCCCTAAGAGGAGGTTTCAAAGAGGCGTGTTGAAGAAGAGGTAATATCTGTTATTGAGTCTTTCAAATTTATTTCTTCTTCTACTTCCTCTTATTTAGTTTTTTCATTATGAAGTAATAACATAAGTATCACTCATATACTGATATGTTATTATAAATATGAAACAACCCTATTTCACCTTCTATCCATCCTACGGAAAATGAAATCACCATGCGTGCATACGTACGGAATACCATCTCCACGCCATGGTGTAATCTATTTTCCAAAACCACCTTACTTGGATGGGTATAATGGTGTAAAAAATAACTATATATGATTATTGTAAAGTTATATTGATTATTAAATAGTATACATACACTTTAATACAATTCCACGATCATGGGAACGATATCATCGCTCGTGCGTACGTACGACCTACCGTCTCCACGATGTGATGCGACTCATTCTACATGATCTTTATTGAATAATGATTATATATATGAATTTAATGAATAAATATGATATATATTACACTAATACCATTCGTTAAATGAGGTATATATAACCTAAAAAGAAGAATAATAATTTATTCGACAAAACATTCATAAGAACATAAAGCAATGAACACCCGAATAACAAGTAGCAATGAAATATTACTAATAAGAAGATAAGAATATGACCATATATGATATCATAACAATGAATATGATTCTTTAATAAGTCAATGAAATTATTTAAATCATTATACAGGAGGTTCAGATACGTATGAAGCAAATCATACCTAAGGTAAGGAAAAATCTCGCAATCTCATTTTTATCCGAGATTGTTTATGCTTCAGAATTTACTGGGGAATATTTATCAACCACATACATGTTTCCTCAATTTTTAATATTATTTTTATCCTACTACAATTTTTTAAATCCAATTTTACCCATTATATGAAATGAATCATTTTTTGTTTTTAGTACGAGGTACTTTTTGACTTTTCTGGCCAAAGTACGAGAAGAATGATTTTTTAAACTTATACGGAATGAATGGATTTTTATGATTTCATAGAACATTATTTCCCTGAATCTTCCTTTACAAGTTTTCAAGTTTATTTTTAATCAACTTTTTTTAGTTTAAAATTGTATGACATGTTAAGAAAGGAAAAATGTTTTTGAAGTATAAAGATATTTTCCTCAAGAATGGAGTTCAAGTGTTTTATCAAAATTATTTTACATCTAAGATAATAAAGGGTTCTGTTTCTATCCATATTATTACATTGATTTGATTATGTTATGATGGAATTAATTTTATGATGTCCTTTTATCTTATAAGGATTATGTTATGATGGCATGATGTTTAAGAATACCATTTTTATTACATGGGTTATGCTATGATTTATGATTTTGTGGCACACATAAGAGTGGTTTCATTATGAGATGGGTGGGACCTATATCTCCCTCAAATGCATTGGGTAAAGATTTATATCTCATGATATAGACATGGCTGGAACGACAAGTTAATCCGGTTCAGTGATACAGGAATGGAACGAGGAGTGAACTCAGTTAAGTAAGGGAATTTGTCCGCTATGATGGTCTTGGAAATTAGCCTCGACTAATATGAAATGATTTTCTATGATTATGTGTGTATGACACAAAGTTTCAGGTTTTATGTTATGATTATTGGGATTACATTTCACTACTATGATTTATCCCATGTTATGATATTATGATCTCTTTTGCAGGTTAAGATTTTCAAAATGTTATGTTCTTATGAATATGATATGATTGATATTTCTTTTGTTTAACATTACTGAGCATTTGAGATCACCCTTTTGCATGTTTTCTTTTCCCCAGGTCAGGAAGAATGGTATTAAGTAGGATATGCCAAAAGGGACTCTAGATATTATGAAATAAACGGGAGACAATGTATATGATTTGTGAACCAGTTGTTTATGTTTCCCATTTTCTAAAGACACTATACCTATATGGTCCTATCATGGTTTTGTTATAGGTTGTAATAAGTATGCTTTAATTCTGAAGTAATAACCTTGTATGTAAAGTACGGGTCGTTATAGTTGGTATCAGAGGAAAGGTATAGTCAACCTTTGGAAACTAGGATGTGAAAGCCTTTATAAGAACTCTAAGGATATGTCTAAACATAGAACAAAATATTAGTGTTTTAGAAATGGCCCTGAACAACCTATGATAAGACCTAAAATTTGAAATTTTATTCTTGATTATGTGGTTTTTCTGTTATGATTTGTGTTTCTCACACTATGCTTCTTGGTTTTAGTCAACGGCTGGAACCCAAAGGAACCGTGTTAATGCTGAATGCGACAGGCAATGCAATGATTGTCCCCCTAAGCAACCAAACATTATGGGAGATGTAATGAAAAATCTTGTAGCCATGCTCACACAACTTTCTCAAGCTATGAATCATGCTGGACTTCCAAACGAGCAAAGGAAGGAGCAACATTCTGTTGAATCCTTCATGAGGCAGTGTCCACCTTCATTCAGAGGGTCTTCTGATCCATTAGTGGCTGAACAATGGATCAGGACCACTGAAAAGATATTTTTAGTTCTACAATGTTCTGAACATGATAAAGTCATCTTAGCAGTATATTTTTTGGAAGGTGAAGCTGATCAATGGTGGAATCTTATTAAGAATACGAGGAAAAGGGATGAAATTGAGTCCATGGAATGGGACGAGTTCAAGAAATTATTTTTCAATAAGTACTTCCCTCGTATTCTTCAAACAAAGATGGAGAAGGAGTTTCTTGAACTGAAGTAAAAGGATGATGAATCGGTTGGTACCTATGAAGAAAATTTTACAAGACTTGCAAGGTACACTTCCAGAATTATTATCCAACCTGAGAGTAAAATCAATCGATTCTTTAGTGGCTTAAAACCAAGTCTTCGAAGGGAATTATCCATAAGGGACTTCAATAGCTACAAGGAAATTGTTCGATGTGCTCTCTAGGTTGAAATGAAGATTGGAGTGACCCATCAATCATATGGTTTTGATAAGAAGAGGAAAATGGAATTCAAGGGAAAATATAAAGACCACACTGAAAAGAAGATGAGTTTTCCCTTATGCTCAAACTGTGGAAAGAAACTTCGAGGGAATTGTCTTAAAGGGACAAGTAAATGTTTTATGTGTAAAAAATAAGGTCATCATGTAGTTGAATGTCGAAATAATGGGAAGAAGATGTTTAATGATGCGAACAAAGAAAAGGATACACAGAATGCACTTCCTACACTTCAATGTTTCAAGTGCAAGGAAATGGGGAATTATGCCAATCAATGCCCAAATCCAAGGGTTGTTGATGATTATCAACGTCAAAAAACTCTTAAGGCCAAAGAAAAAGGAAAGTCACATGCAATTTCTATCGAAGATGTGGAGTATGATAACGAAGTGGTGAAAGGTACACTTACTATCCACTCTAAAGTAGCAAATGCTTTATTTGATTCTGAATCCACCCACTCTTTTATTTTTGAAGAATTTTCTAAGGGTATCTCCATATTACCTAAGCAGTTAGATATTGATTTAGCTGTGACAACCCCTAATGGCACAACAGTTGCATCAAATGTTTACAATTCTTCTCTGATTGAAGTTTGTGGGAAAGTGGTTCCTGCAAATCTTGTTATCCTTCCTATAGTGGAATTTGATGTGATTCTTGGCATGTATTAGATTTCTTTATATGGAGCTCATATCAATTTCCAAATAAGGGAAATCACATTTAATATTCCCGATCAATCTACTATCATCTATCGATGCAAGGATGAATATAACCTTTCAGTGGAAACTTCTTCCATATTATGGGTCTTAATTCCAATAAATGAAGGTTATTTATCTAAAATGGTTGGAGAGAAACTCACGATTACAAATATGCCCATTGTATGGGATTTTGATGATGTATTTCTAGAGGAATTTCCAGGTCTTCCACCAAATTGTGAAGTTGAGTTTTCAATAGAACTCATACTGGGTGATATGCCTATTTCAAATACACCATATAGAATGGACCCAATTGAGTTGCATGAATTGAAGAAGCAACTACAAGAGAATCTTGATAAAGGATTCATGCTCCCTAGTGCATCACCTTGGGGAGCACCTATTTTGTTTGTTAAGAAGAAAGATGGATCAGTGAGACTCTGCATTGATTATCAAGAACTTAACAAGATCACTATCAATAACAAATATCCTCTCCCACGCATTGATGACTTATTTGACCAACTACACGGAGCTCAATAATTTTTCAAGATTGATCTTCGTTAAGGGTATCATCAATTATGGGTTAAAAAGGAGGATATACCAAAGACGACTTTTCATAAAAGGTATGGACACTATGAATTTATAGTGATACCATTTGGTCTTACTAATGCCCCTACTATCTTCATGGATATGATGAATATAGTCTTTAGAGACTATCTTGATCAGTTTGTGGTAGTCTTTATAGACGATATTCTTGTCTATTCAAAGAGAAAGGAAGAACATGAAGATCACTTGAGAATTGTATTAAAGACCCTAAGAAAGGAGAATCTATATGCCAAATTTACCAAGTTTGAATTTTGTCTTCAAAAAGTTTCATTTTTGGGTCACATAATCTTTTCTATGGATCCAGTAAAAACAGAGGTTATTGAAATATGGTCGAGATGAACAAGAGTAATTGAGATCCAAAGTTTTCTTGGTCTGGATGGATATCATCGGCATTTTGTGAAAGATTTTTCAAGGTTAATATAATACACTCACCAGGTTGACTCAAAAAGGAGTTATGTTCGTGTGGATGGAGGAGTGTGAAGAGAATTTCAACGAGTTAAAATGAAGGTTATCTCACTACAAGAGAATCATCGTTTAGCGGCGGTGTAAACCACCGCTACATGGTTTGGCGGTGGTTTATGTAAACCGCCACCTAATACGACATCTCCAATCTATTAGCGGTGGTTATTAACTTATTTCTTAAAAAAATCATGATACCTTATTGTGCACTTTTATGTAACACAACTAATCTTTTATTAGATTATTTCTTAAAAAAATCATGATATAGAAAACATTATGTTCTATTTGATCATAATTTTAAATAATTATTGAGATACATCATAGTAATCACCTTCTAAACCTGGTAGGATGAATCTAAAATTCATTACACATGTCATTTAAACACAATTTTAATCTACGATGAATCATATCAAATTACCTTAAAATGCATGCCTTCAATTATATTGTATTTTATTCCTCTTAACTAGGATACAATATATTCCCCTCTGAGGTTCAATCCTAACATCAAGAAACATTCTATTATTCTTATGCGATAAGAATAATATGAATCACTTTTACAAAATACCATAGTTAAAGACTCTAGTATTAGATTCTTTATATAGTCCTTAACTTTAGATACCCCTCCTAGTATCACAATATCATATCCACATTCAAGTTTTATGCCTCAGACTCTTAATAATTCATACCTTATCATCATACCAACATATATGATATTGAAAACAATATATGGGCCCTCTAATAGGTGTAATACACAACCATAACTTCTCCAAATTAGTCATTGAAGACCAAGATGAAACTGAAATGGAAACTCATGATAAATTCAAACACTATCTATTTATAGGTACCTTTCACAAAGTGTTACCCTTCACAAAAATTTAATATTATTGAAATATTTATATTTAAATCGAACATAAATGGTATGATGTATCCCACTAATCATTAATAAACTATGTGTGTTATGATTCTATTTATAGAGATTCATATGATGCTCATCGCATGGGCCTGATCCCAACAATGTAAACACCTACGACCTCTTTGTATGGCAAAAAATGAATAATTTCCTAACTATGTGGCCTTAAACAAATGCATCATAAACATGTATTATATTAATGATTAACTTAAAAATCATATATTTTCATATCTACACAGATTCAGAGAGATCATAGGAATAGGGGTAACTCGTTAAACACTATTATTTTGATATTATTCCTTAGAAAATAATAAATCTATAAGGGAATCATATAATTCCAATGATTCCACCCAAAGAATATTTTATGATCCCAAAATCTCACACCTTTTACCAATACCTATTTTTAAGAATCTATAGTATGAATTACTAGTGAACACCTTTCATTGTAATTTAGTTCTAAAAGGACATCCATACAAAATATTCATATACATGGAAGCCCATTGGAGGATCTCATCAAAAAATAGATAACCTAATGTGAATCCATTAACATGGAATTGGATTGATAAACTATGAACTCTTACATTTGATGATGTATTGATGGGTTTCTTCATTGTGTTTCCTTTTCAATACCTTCATCACATCCTTCAATTAAAATTGAATCACCAAATGCACCAATTATGTTCAAGACCAAAAACAAGCTGATAATACCCATAAGGAACACAATGGTGAGGCATGAAAACAATTGTTATATCATACATAGGACTCAATTTCTATGAATATATGTTCCCCATACCCTGACATACATTGTCTCCTACCCTTATAAAATGAGTGCATGATGGTTCACACCTTATTTCAGAAATACCATCTAATTGGATCTATCCTGACATTATATGACACTCATGGTAATCTATAGGGAATAACGCCCCACAAGTTTTCCAACTAAAAATATTCTATAGAAAAACCATTGGTCCATAATTTCACATCCAACCTTTTTGTATCCTTTCAATAGATCATGAGAACATGTTCTTCTCTTATCATATTTATTTGGATAAATATGTCCACCATAAAGTAGAAATCACCTTAGAACTTCATTTTGAGTATCATGTTCACTATAGTTATTTTTATTAACATGTGACCTTGAGTAATCAAGAAGATATATAGGGTGTTTTCCCCTATTGTCTATACTCAAGCATCTAAATGTTGATCCCACTGGGGATATCCAACCACTAACACTTAAGAGTATATTTATTCCCCTACTTGTTTAAACACCCTTGAGTCCCATTATAATATCTAGATAATATACTAGGGATGGTTACAATGATCTAATATCTAAAAGCATCAGAATCTATCCTAAGTGGCCTTTGTGACTATAAAATTACAATGGAAAACATAACCCACATGGGTGGGGGAATTTTTTATCATTTTTTCATCATAGTCATATCCAGTATCATTCATCCTATGGGATCACACCCAAATTAATGATATCCCTCTTACAATGTAAATATGTGTTTCCTGTTGGTGGTAATACATTTTTATATTTCTTCAATGTTAACCCAATTGATGTTGGGAAACATGATTTTATTGATTATGAAATAGGTGTGGATGAATCCACTACCCCCTCACCACTAAAAAAATAGTAAAACCATCTCAACATAAGAGAATATTACTTAGTTCAAATTCAAAATAGTATAACATGTAAAAATCAATATTAAATTTCTATAGGGAAAAAACCCATTATGTATGGTGATTTGGTCGATGTTATCATACCTCATTTATATAATATTATATAATAATAGTAGATTAATCAATCAATAAAGGTCGATATGAGATGTCCAACTTGATTAGGATCAAATAAATTGATTCAAATTACCACAACATTAATGTTTTATCTATAGTTACCTTCATGGGGTATATATCTCAATCAATATAATGAAATTATCCCAATGGTATTTTAGGATGTAGTATCTTAGGAGTCGGTGGATTCCTTCACTTCTCATATGGATTCCATTTAGTTTTGATGTGAATGAGTACAAACTTATTGGAATTCATATCTTGAGTGTGTGGATTCAAATCCTATACCACCCATATTTGGAACCTCCATATTATTGATATTCGATATACTATCGGATCTATATAAGTATATTAGGTGTTTTTAATCCCAATGTGTTGCAATGTTTGGTTTCCTAGAACAAAGAAAGGATTCACTACAAGCAAAATGCCATTTAGTGGCGGTCAATTACCCTTCACAAGGGCCTCCCAGAAAAAAAATTACAAGGGCCTAACCAGAGTGTCCACAACACTATCCCCTTGATCACTATGAAATGACCCAATTTTTTCAACACATCAACAATGAGTTTAACTTCTATTCATCAAATATCTCGACTACCAATTCAAACACAGGCCTAAATGGAATGATGTATACCACACTCGATAAATAAATACATAAAAAGAAACATCAGAAATCAATAAAATGCATAAAAGGAAACATGATAAATCAAGGAAATTTTAGGAAATGAAAATGTTTTGTGGAAACTATGTGCCACAAATGTTCTATATACAAACCAACTGTTCCCATATTTGTTCAAAAAATGAACAATACAACTACTCATGGTCCGATGATGCATTGTAACCCTCACCACCTTTATCACCACTTTCTTCTGTCACCTGTAAGAACATTATATTGAAAATTAAATACGGTTGCATATTTATATTAAAACTTAAAACCAATGAAAGTTAGCAAACTAAATGATTTTTAATTTTTGTGATTTACCAGCAAACCACTTGTCGATGCATTACCACTGGGGGCATATATGCTCATATGCTGAAATATTTCAATCAACTCTTTCTGCAAAGAAAATATCTGATTCCCCCTACTGGTGAACTGTGTTTCGTAGAGAAATCTATGAGGTGCATCGAGAAAAATTCGATGACACAAGAAGAAGCATTTTATACTGTGAGGTAGCCGTTTGGGATCAAAATCAAAGTTACAAACGGGACAACCCAAACCCATGTAAGTGTTCCAACCAGATAAATTCCCAAGCCCAGGGAAGTCACTAATGGTCCACATTAAAGCAACATGCATTTTGAACATTGTTTTAGAAGAAGCATCAAATGTCTAAACACTGTTGCTCCATAACTCCTGCAATTCGTCAATAAAAGGCTGAAAGTATACATCAATATCATTTCCAGGCATTGTTTTCTAGGAATAATAATTGAAAGGATAAAAGATGTTTGTTTCATACACATCCACGGAGGCAGATTATAAGGGATCAAAACAAATGGCCAAATGCTATAACTGGTACTCAAAGTCCCAAAATGGGTTGAATCCATCGGAAGCCAATCCCAATCGAACATTACTAGGATCAGCTGATAAATCGAGATGTAATGAATCAAATGTCTTCCATAATTGGGAATATCGTGGATGTCTCATTAACCCATCATTTTTATTATCTATAGAATTCCACTTTATGTATTTAGTGGTATTCGATGACATGAATAATCTTTGCAATCAAGGATTCAAAGGAAAGTAACGCAAAACCTTTGTAGGTGTGTTCCTTTTCTTCTTATCCATGAAATTATGTTCATTCAGACTTCCAAAATCACCCTTTTCCTACCATCTAAAAGAATAAATTTTCATACAATTCAGTCTACTTGAATCCTCTCCCCAATAAAGCATATAATCATTGGGACACACATGTATTTTTGTATAATTTAGACCAAACTTGTTAACAACTTTTTTCATATCATAAAATGATAATGGGATTTTTGCTTCAGGAAATGCATCACGAATCAATTACAATATCGTGGAAATTTCCTTATTTGTAATTCCACATAGACATTTGATATGGTATAACTTCGGTAGAAATTAAAGCTTGAATATTTCAAACACCCACTATACAACTCTTGATTTCCATCGTCAACTAAATCATAAAATTCATTTTCTTTAGTGAAGTTTTCTCTTACATTTGGCTCCATAGAATCAAGAGGAGGATCCAATGATATGTTGCAATCTTAATCTTCCCGTGTTATAGTATAAAAACATCACTTGTCACGTTGAAATTTGTAGCACCCTCTTCTGGTTGTTCTAATATGTTTTGATGCTGATAGTGGTGTCTTGCAGTGCCGAATGCATCATTTATGAGGGTTTTCATTTCATTTTCCATTGTCGACGAACTTGGGACCTCATTCTATGGATTAACATCAGTACTCAATCTTTATGTAACATTCGATTCTTCATGCCCAATCCAACACAAATATTGACCAGGGAATTACTTCAGTATTAAATGTTCATAAACTTCATCTCTCTTTAACCATGTTCTAAATTTAGCTTTAGGACATGGAAATTTTATTCTCCCTTCAACGGATTGATTTAAAATTTCAAAATCTAAAAACTCATTCAATCCCTTAAAATACTGAGGTGTGTTCCTCAGTAATGTGATCCATCTTTTATCCATGTATATCACAATGTTCCTACACAATAATAAAGAAAATTAAAACACATAGTTACTACTAAATAGAGAAAGAGATCCATATATATGATAGTATAAGATTACAGAAACATAATATAATAAAGATGATCCCCTGATTTAGATATGAACCCTTTAATGTTTGGGATAGGGGAAGTTTCTTTGGTAAATAGAAACAGTGTGCTAACAACATGGTAGCTACTTTACCATGAAAACCAAAGCACAATTTTAATTTAAAATAACCCCAACCTAAGTTCTCTATATAGTCTTTATATAAAACTCTTATATCGAATAAATCTATTATAAATAATGTTTAGGTAAAACCTTATGATGCTTACAAAACTCAACACATTGTTAATTTGTAGTGGCAAGAACCACGCGAGGGATCGTAGTCTTGAGGCATGATAAGTGGTGGTGTTCATGGAAATGCATGATGAAATAACTTGGGAGATTAGGTTTTGAGGTTCTACGAACCTTGTGTGGATTGAATTCCTAGACCTCTCTTTGGTGTATTCACATAGAAAAGAGCGGTGGTGTGAATTGAGGGTGATTTGGATCATATATGTGTTAGTGCTCATGAGTGGATAATTATGGTTAAATGGGACGATCGAGGATCTGACCATGTAGTTGAACTAAGAGTCAGATTCAGACTTCGGTGTGGGCATTGAACATTTTTGTTATTCCTTGAGTTTTAAGGCATTGTGGTTGGGATATGATAGCGCATTAGTGGGAGGGATTGAGTGCCTTTGGTATAATTCATCTAGAGAAGGACTTACTAGTGTTCTTGTATAAAAATTGATGTGGTAAGGTGGAGACCACATCAGAAATGGCATTCAAGATGCGGCTGATGTGGTTTGGGGATCAAACTAGGGCATTTTAAGAATAGTTAATGTGTCTGGGCTTGGTGTTTGGAGTTTCATAGTAGAATCATGCTGGGAATTTGGAGATGAAATGTGAGGTGTTGGTACTATCATCCAAGAAAACATAATAAGATAATCAGAATCACATAGGTGGAAATAGATCCGAGAAGGAATTCTCTCTAAAAATTATATTCGGGAACTTGGAATAATTATATTCATCCAAACCACTACAATAAGTAATAATGAATTCAATACCATTCACTTAAACATAGAAAAGAAATTTATGCAAAGTAAAGGGATACTATGCTTGGGTAACACATGTTTGATGGACTCCATGATCGAGTATCAAAAGTATAAGGAACTCCATACCTAAGTGTCATAATTCATTATAGTCAAGTAACCTTATAAATAAATTGGTTATCCATTTCAAAAAGTAATGAAAAATAAAAAGATACATATTCAATGAAAGTGATTAATTTCATCCAAGAATATACAGATTAATAAAAAATCATCTAGTTTGGGTAACATATAGAGAAAGAAAATACAAATAAAATTTAAATACAAAATAAACCTAGTTGAACTATCTCACAATAAAATTTCCCAAAAAAAGTCACAACCATATTCACAACTCAAAACATATCCATGTGATTCCTGAAAAGTCACAACATTCCAATGTCCATTAGTGGAAAAAGAGGAGACAAATAACTAGAAATCATAATCTTGGAATTATAATTAAAAGATAAAAGTTACACACACACATGAATGTGTATGAAAAGTGTGATATAAATAGTCCTAGAAATATTTCACCATAGATTCTTTCTAATTCATTTTATAAAAAAGTTTCAAAAATACTTATTTTTGATAAAACTCAACCTAGGATTTTTCCAAACCAAATTACAATTATCAAAATGGGAAAATAGAGGAAGAGTTAACTGTAAACAAATAAGAGGGCCTAAGATGAAGGAATAGACACGAATCAAGGTCAAATCATGATGAAAACACCATGGATAAGAGAAAACCAGTAGAAGAGGAGGTGTGAGGCATTGGGTTATTAGTTAGGGGTCATGAACCACAAGAGAGGGACACCGGTATCCATAGTTAATTATTGGTAGGTTTATGTGAGGATACAATTAGAGGTTGATGATGAATATTAATGGATGAGAGTATGTGGTGTCCACCTTGGGTGATGTGTCATTAAAAAATGAGTGGAGATTGATAGTGGGGGAGACCTGGTTTTGGGGTCTTCTTCATATCATTATTGCTGTTTTAGTGAACGTCATAACATATCAATATACATTTTATCCCTAATAAACATATATATAATACAACCATTTACAAACTTCACATATATATATATATACATATATATATGAATTACATAACTTGTATAATATACACACACACACACACACATATATATATATATGTTTTACCCACTTACATCACATGAAGCAATTAGTCATAGAGTTTGAAATTTAATACTTAAATATACTTATATATGTTTATGTATGAAGAACATGAAATCACATGCATATATTTATATGAATTTAAATTCTAAAAAAATAAATTTGGGAATCACTTATGTATAAAACATGGAATTTGAGATGAATATATATTTATATATATATTAAATTCCTCAAACAAAATTATAAATTCATGAATTAAAGTTTTTAAAATAAAATTAATAACTTACTTGGGAACATCAAAACATGATTAAATATAATTACCTAAATAGAACTCAATTATAAGAAGATAAATTTTTAAGGACAAACTAAACCCTATCTTCTAATTCTCAAAACATGATTTAGAGAAACATTAACATAAGACATAAATTATAAAAATGAAATGATCCCTTAAAATAAGTTTTAGCATAATAATAAATATTAAAGCCCTTACATTATATTTCCTAAACTTAACTAAAACATAATTCAAATACATTAAATGATCCCTTATATAAAATAAGGTCCACAATCCAAAATATAAATTGTATAGAAAATACATGTTATAGAAAATGAATATAATTTTACTAAACATAATCATTTACTACCAAATGAAAATTCATTACACAATCAAGTTTTGACCAAAGAAATTCCTTATTGCAGACAATAGCTTTGATAAATTCAATTAATTACTAATTGGAAATCAAAAAACCATAATTTAAAAATAAAATTTCACCCTTACTTGATATGTTGGAACAAAACAAGAGCTTTTGTAGACTCCAAAACAAAACAAATGGACTGTAAAAGGCTGAATCAATGAAACATGAAAAACACTGAAATTAGTTGAAATAGAAATGAACACAACAACGAATGAAGATTCGGGCTCATACTCTATAAAAGTTCTTGAGTGATTTTTAACTTAACCTACAAGAAAATTACTATAATTCAAACCTTAGGGTTCGTATAGGTCGCTGGGGTCGCAGTGTCGCCGGGGTCGCGGGGTCGCGGAGTCACCGAGGTCGTGGGGGGCTGGGGTCATGGGTTCGCCGGAGTCGGGGGGTCGTCGGGGTCGCAGGGTTGCCAGGGTCGTAGGGGGCTCAGGTTTCGGGGGAAGCAGGGGTCACTGGGTCGTGGGGTGAGAAGAGGGTTCGGGGTGGGGGGGGAAGGGTCGGTGCTGTAAGAAAAACAATGGTTTCGCGGCAGTTTATTATAAACCGCCAGGAAACCTTTTTAAAAAAAGGTTTAGTGGCGGTTCCCAGATCTGCTGCTAAACAACCGCCACTAAACGTCGTTTCTGTTGTAGTGTCTAGTGCACCAGTGCTCACACTACTGTGTAGTGGAGAAAGGTTTATGATCTACAGTGATGCATCCAAGAAGGGACTGGGGTGTGTCCTCATGCAAAATGATATGATGATATCTTATGACTCATGACAGTTGAAAATCCATGAGAAAAATTACCCAACTCATGATTTGGAGGTAGCTGCGGTAATCTTTGCATTAAAAATATGGAGGCATTATCTTTATGGTGAATGGTGTGAGATTTATACTGATCATAAAATTTTAAAGTATATTTTCACACAAAAGGAGCTGAATATGCGCCAAAGAAGATGGTTGGAGTTGATTAAGGACTATGACTACTAATTTCATTATCACCCTTGAAAAGCAAACAAGGTGGTAGATTCATTAAGCCGGCAAGACCATGCTAGCTTATCCATGATGAGGATCACGACAGATCCAATATTTATGGATTTACAAAGGATGGATCTTGGAATTATAATGGAAGGGGAAAAATATTATCTTTCTCAAATGAATGTTCAACCATCTATACATGTGATGATTAGAGAGGCACAAAAAGAAGATGTAGAGTTACAGAAGAAGGTGAGAAATGTTCTTGAATTCAACCTTGATTGTGATGAGATAATAAGGTTCAGGAATCGGGTTTGTGTTCCTCCCATCCCAGAATTAAATAAGGAGATGCTGGATGAGGCTCATAGTTCTTCATTCTCTATTCATCCTGGAATTACAAAGATGTATAGGGACCTGAAAGAGTACTTCTGGTTGGATGGAATGAAAAGAGATGTTGCTAAATATATCTCTCGATGCTTGGTTTATCAACAAGTTAAAGTTGAGAGATAGAAGTCTAAGGGGATGTTACAACCATTACCTATACCTAAATGGAAATGGGAAAACATCACTATGGACTTTGTCACCAGACGTCCTAAAACATCCAAAGGCAATAATGCTATCTAGGTCATAGTTGATCGTCTTACGAAGTCAGCACACTTCATTGCTATTAGAGAAGATTTCTCTCTGGATCAGATTTCTGGGATATATGTAAAGGAAGTGGTAAGATTGAATGGAGTACCAATTTCCATTATATCTGATCAGGATATGAGGTTTTCCTTGAAGTTCTGGAAAAGGCTTTAGCATACTTTAGATACAGATTTGATTTTCAACACTTCTTATCATACTCAGATAGACATTCAGTATGAGAGAACAATTCAAAATATCAAAGACATATTGAGAGCTTGATCTATGGATTTCAAAGGTTGTTAGGATCAACACCTACCTTCGGTGGAATTTTCTTATAATAATAGCTTTCACTCCAATATTCAGATGGCTCGTTATGAAGCTCTCTATGGAATGAAATTCAGGACTCCAACTTGCTGGGATGAAGTTGAGGAAAGAAATCTATTAGGACCTGATCTTGTTGGTGAGATGGCAGAAAAGTTATATCTATTCAACAACACATAAGAGAAGATCATAGTCGACAAAAAAGTTATGACGACAACTGAAGAAAAGACCTAGAGTTTGAAGTGGGTGATAAAGTGTTCTTAAAAATATCTCCTTGGAAGAGAGTAATGAGATTTGGAAAGAAGGTAAAGTTGAGCCCTAGGTATATCGGTCCTTTTGAAATACTGAATCGTGTTGGGAAGGTAGATTACCGATTGGTGCTTCCACCGAATCTCTCTTAAGTTCATGATGTGTTCAATGTATCTCTCCTGAGAAAGTTCATACCCGATCCTTCACATGTACTAAGCTCAGAAGTTGTACCGCTGGAGCAAGATCTTTCTTATAAAGAACAACCGATAGAGATTCTGGATCGTAGAGAAAAAGTTATATGGAAAAATGCCACTCGCTTGGTGAAAGTTTTATGGAGTAACCACCAATTAGAAGAATCTACATGGGAGCTTGATGATATGTTGAGAGAGAGGTATCCTCATCTGTTTGTTACGAAGTGACGAATTTCGAGGGCGAAATTCATTTTAAGGGGGGTAGAATGTAACACCCTGATATTTTATGAGAAGTATTTTTTTTGTCTTATATTATACGCAACATCAAAGGAATATTTCATTACACACAACACTATCTTGGCTTGCTTTACACGTAATCACGACCTTCCACGATAGCGTGTGTTGTACGCAATACCGAGTTTCACTAAACAATGATATGCTTTTAAAATATTATATAAACTAGCCTTTATAAATAGTAATACCCACTTTTTGAAATTATATAAATTTTATCTTTCAAAATGGACTTCATTTTTGGATTCGGAATATCGAAATTATCCAAGGTTGAAATTTTGGTATTTTTTTGAAAACTATCAATTTTTGATGAATAGTGAAAACACTAGGTTAATATTTAAAAACAGACTTTTTATTTAAATAATTATTTATTTTATTTAAATTTATTTTAGGTAAAAATTGATACATAATACCTATATAAGTTCAATTTAATTCATTGGAGTCATTTTATAATAATTTTAGATATATAAAAATTTCATTGAACTTTTCGCCGTCTTTTATCCACCTCCTAGGAGAATTTGCAAATTTACATAAAACTTAATTTTACCACTTCTGTGAGTGGAATTTCACAAATCTGAGAGACATGGTTAATATCAAGGATTAAAATGTGGTTTAATAAGATAAAAATAATTTTTGGTGAATAGTAACTTTTTACTTTTATTTACCACGGTTAAAAGTAAATAGGGTAATTAAGGGTAAAAATGATATTATTATTACCCTAACACATGTCCTAATTCTATTTTATAAGTTTAATTCGACCAAAAAAACCTTAGGAATAAAATATGACCATTTAGGTCCACTTGGATTAGATTAGGACACTTATTATTATTTTATTTAAAGAAGAGTTAAAAGAGTTAAAATCAAAGTTTAATAACTAAAACATTTTTAATATAAGGTTATACATAATATAAATTCGACTATAAATATTCATTAGAAAGATAAAAATATTTACTACATAATGGTATTTTATTTATAATTATATGAATTAAATAATTTAATTTATTTATGACACAATGATGGTGCAGTAATTACCTTATTAATGAAATATTAACATAATTGATGTTATAAATACCCAGATAAATGTAATTTGAGACTTTATATAAATTAAAATAATTTTAAAGGTTAATATGAAATGTTAGTATTTATTTAATAAACCTTTTTCGAACTAATCATTCTGTTATGATTTTCACAAAAATCAATTACCAAATAGTTTCAAAATTGAAAAAAAATAGTTTTTAAAACAAATATTATATTATTAATTGTTATTCTATTATTCAAAATCTACGGTTCAGCCAAATGACTTAGATAAGGTTATATATATTAATAATTAACCACTTGGGGTTCGTTTGGCTTGTTATAGTAAGTTTATTAACTATATAGTATAAGAAAACAAGAAGACACGGTAAAAGTTAAATTATTTGACTTAGAGTTAAATCTAAATGATAATGTTAAAATAGTAACCTAAACGTGTCTAAAACCTATTGGTTTAGATTCTTTCGACCCATCCCCACTTTATATTTGAAATAAATCAATTTTGAGCTATTATAAACCGATAATGACTTTATTATAAAATAATATTTTAAGTTTTTCCTAAGGTGCCCCTCTCCTCCCTTATAAAAGGGAACCACCTCCCTCTCCTCCTCACACAATTTTGAGCCTTAAAGATCAGCCAAACCCTACCCATTTACCTTATCAACTTCCCTAGAAGCATACTAGAGGTCCTTGTCTTCTTCAAAGACCAATATTTAGTGCCCTAAAAGGAGGTTTCAAAGAGGCGTGTCGAAGAAGAGGTAATATCCGTTATCGATTCTTTCAAATTTATTTCTTCTTCTACTTCCTCTTATTTAGTTGTTTCATTTTGAAGTAATAACATCAGTTTCACTCGTATACTGATATGTTATTATAAATATGAAAGAAACCTATTTCACCTTCTATCCATCCTTCGGAAAATGAAATCAGCGCGCGTGCGTACGTACGGAATACCGTCTCCACTCCGTGGTGTAATCTGTTTTCCACCACCACCATACTTGGATGGGTATAATGGTGTAAAGAATAACAATATATGATTATTTTAAAGTGATATTAATTCTTAAATATTATACATACACATCAATACAATTCCACGATCATGGGAACGATTCATCGCTCGTGCGTACGTACGACCTACTAACTCCACAATGTGATGCGACTCATTCTACATGATCTTCATGAAATAATGATTATATAAATGAATTGAATGAATAAATGTGATATATATTACACTAATAACATTTTGTAAATGAGGTATATATAACTTAAAAAGAAGAAGAAGAATTTATTCGGCAAAACATGCATAAGAACATAAAGCAATGAACACCCGAATAAAAAGTAGCAATGAAATATTACTAATAAGAAGATAAGAATATAACCATATATGATATCATAACAATGAATATGATTCTGTAATAAGTCAATGACATTATTTAAATCATTATACAGGAGGTTCGGATACGTACGAAGCAAATCAGACCTAAGTTAAGGGAAAATCTCACAATCTCATTTTTATCCGAGATTGTTTATACTTCAGAATTTACTGGGGAATATTTATCATCCACATCCATGTTTCCTCAATATGTAATATTTTTTCTATCCTCCTACAATTTTTTAAATCCAATTTTCTCCATTTTTTAGTTTTTAGTAAAATATATGAAAGGAATCTTGTGTCGTTTTTAGTAAGAGGTACTTTTTGACTTTTCTGGCCAAAGTACGAGAAGAATGTTTTTTTAACTTATACGTCATGAATGGATTTTTATGATTTCATAGAACATTATTTCCATGAAGATTCCTTTACAAGTTTTGAAGTTTATTTATAATCAACTTTTTTTGTTTAAAATTGTATGACATGTTAAGAAAGGAAAAATGTTTTTGAAGTAGAAAGGATATTTTCCTCAAGAATGGAGTTCAAGTGTTTTATCAAAAAACATTTCCATATAAGATAATATAAGGTTCTGTTTATATCCCTAATTTTACATTGATTTGATTATGTTATTATGGAATTAATTTTATGTTTTCCTTTTATCTTATATGGATTATGTTATGATGGCATGATGTTTAAGAATCCCATTTTTATTACATAGGTTATGCTTTGATTTATGATTTTGTAGCACACATAAGAATGGTTTCATTATGAGATGGGTGGGACCTATATATCTCTCTAATGCATTGGGTAAAGAATTATATCTCATGAGATGGACATGGATGGAACGACAAGTTAATCCGGTTCAGTGATACAGGACTGGAACGAGGAGTGAACTCGGTTCAGTAATGGACTTTGTTCGCTATGATGGTCTTGGAAATGAGCCTTGACTAATATGAAATGATTTTCTATGATTATTTGTGTATGCCACAAATTTTCATGTTTTAAGTTATGATTATTGGGATTACATTTCACTGCTATGATTTATATCCCATGTTATGATATTATGATCTCTTTTGCAGGTTAAGATTTTCAAAATGTTATGTTCTTATGAATATGATATGATTGATATTTCTTTTCTTTACCCTAACTGAGCATTTGAGCTCACCCTTTTGTATGTTTTCTTTTCCCCAGGTCAGGAAGAAGGGTATTAAGTAGGATATTCCAAAAGGGACTCTAGATATGATGAAATAAACGGTAGACAATGTAGATGATTTATAAACCAGTTGTTTATGTTTCCCAGTTTCTAAAGACACTATACCTATACAGTCCTATCATGGTTTTGTTATATGTTATAATAAGTATGATTCAATTCTGAAGTAATAACAATGTATGTAAAGTACGGGTCATTATACATATGAGTAGAGATGTCCATGGAATGAATTACCATAATGAATTCATTATCTCATTCCACAACCCATTTCAAAATCATACACAATATATGATTTCATTCAACCTAGTTCGACAATTTCCATTTAAATAATTAGAACATTAATACATCATGTAATCACATTTTAGTGGTGGAATAATACATCTCCTAATCATTCATTTAATTCCCAATATCTTAAAAAGGGATCACAAAACAAGTGCTGATATCACACACACCCAACGCGGTGGCATAACAAAAGGTATCATTTTTAAATACACATCAATGGTGGAATATATTGAGTTTAATAACCTCTAATCATATAATATAACTAGTGGGAAACCTAATAAGGTCCCAAAAAAATTTAATGAAGGCATTCATTATGTTCTTTGGTGCAATTTAGGAATTTATATCAAGTAGTACAATGGTAAAAAAGCATATAAAACACCAAACCAAAAGGGAGAGATATAGACCACCTACTGTATACCCAAGGTAGAACAGTCACCCCATATCTACATCAGGTTTGGTTTAGATCAGAAGAAAAATTAATAGTGGATGAAAACCTTAGAAATAAAAAATATTAGATTGCACAAAATTATCTCCCAAGATGCAAAGAACAATGACTAAATTTTCATATTGAATGAATAAATCACTATAGTGGATCTAAAGAGAAAAATTGTGCTTCAATCCTAGTATGGATGGAGACATGAATAAAAATACTAGATGCAAATCTACCTACATGATAAAAATGAAACCCCTATGAATTGGAAATAAGAAGTAAGAAGGGGTTTTAAAATTGTAAATATTTAGGGAAAATGGTCATTTAACAAACATTTTAACTGTTTCCCATGGCTTTTACACTATTTAGGCCAACTGTGCACCAACAGTGCTTCCCTCATTGTCTTAACAGTGAACCGACATAGTTATGTCAAATGGTTTGGGAAACCATGTGTAGACTGTATTTCCAGGATATTATAAAATTAAATATATTCCCATATGGGAAAGTATCCCAAGGATACATAGTTTTCCACAAATGTTTTACCCTACACTATCCTCTGAAATTCCTCTCATAAAATCCTCAAATAGTGCATCCTAATTCACACATTTTCTATTCCTGGCATGGACTGACTGTATTTCCCAAAAAACAAGCCTTCAGGATCCAAAAAAATCACAGAGACCCAAGAAACTCACATGAACTCATTAGTAATTTACATTTTTTCATGACCAAGTAGTTAATCAGATATTTAAAAAAAGATCTATATCTCAAGAAAAACAATGAATCATACAATATTCCTCAGTTAAATAAATTATTACACTATTTTACCTTCCATCGGTGGTCAAGTATTGTTTTGGAATAACTCGAAAAACTAATTAGATAAGTGAGCCTCACACTCCCATGTCTCATACTGTATATGACTCCCTTTCCAATGTACCCATACTGTTGGAACTGTCTGGTCTTAGGAAATATTTTTTCTATTATCGATGATACTAATAGGATCATCCACAAAGGATGCATATATCTATAGCTCAACCTCATCCAGCTTCAAAGTATAAGATGGGTTTGAGTGATAACAGTGTGCCTGAGATATATAGAAGACATTATGCTTGGATCGGTACCTCTAAGGTAATGACAACTGATAATATAATGGCTTGACTCTACCTAGAATATCAAACATCCCAACATATTATAGGGAATTGTTACACTTTATTTGAACCTGTCTATGTAATAAATATTGTGAGATATATAAATCACCTTATCTAGACCAAAAAATCCAAATGTTGTAGATTTAGATTGGAATATTATTTCTCTCTAGACTATGAAGTATCCATCTTCATATGATCATCTGAACCAACTCTGATGTATCATATATAAGACATGGTCTAAGAAGTGGTACCTCTCTTACCTCTAACTGACATATGGGTGATCGCCATGGCCAACCATATAATGATTCATAATGATCCATATTTATATTCCCCTAATATCCATTATTTTTGGATAATTCATCGAAGGTAATATGCATCTATCTAGAACCTTTAAAATCAAGGATGCATTTTCAAATCATTTAGTCATGAACTGGTCTAGTGTTCCCTAATTGGACATCAGACTTAGGGTGGTATTACATGCTTAGAATGTACCTGTGTACCAAACACCCTATACAATCTCTACCAAAATCGAGATATGAGTTGGGAATATTTTTCTGATATAATGGTATAAGGACCCCATGATGGTTCTCAATATCACAGATATAAATTCCCATATGATCATCTAATGATAAGGTCTCTCAAGTTGGCTGAAATTGAAATACCTTAATGATAATACACATAATAATCAATATGGATTCTCTACATCTAGGGGTTATCAGTATCCCAACCATGAAATCTATCACAACATCATCCCATTTATACTTGATAATTGATGAAATCAAAAATTTCCAAGCCAATAAATGGTTTTCTTCGTTCACATACTGATAGGTGGAACACCTCGTGATAAAACTAGTTACCTCTCATTTATCATAGACCACAAATACTAGAGATGTAGATCGCGATACATTTTAGAAACATTGGGCTATACATAACTAGATGAGTCATGAAAACATATCATTACATAATTGAGTTTTTCTGATGGAATCCAAACATAATCAGGATTATGAAGAATTTGATTCTTTCCTATGGTCCAACTAGGAGGTGCATCCACACATTCAAAAATCTATCATAGGACTTGACCCTTAACATTATACGACTATCTCAACATCACTCTTTACAAAAATAAGGAATGTCACTAGTATGTATGTGAGAATATTATTTCTAATAATATCATGTACTTCCATGTTCATATATGAAAACAAGGCTATAATGTACCACTCACTATTAGACTCCTGAACTGCATGTATCTGAGTCCTCCATCACAGTGCGTCCATAACTACATTTCCATTTATGGGAATATAAAAATTCTCAATGTAGAAATATTATAGGTACTAATCCCACCATTATTTCATAATGTTCATTTCATATTTTTTAAATATGTTATTTACTATTTTTTGGTTCATGTACACCAAAAAACACACTTCCTGTATATATTTCCTCCAACAATGCATGTAATGAACAAAAATAGATAACTTGATATCATGTGTAGGGTAGTTCCAATTGTGTCATCTCAATTAATGAGGCACATATAAAAGACTTGACACCCTAAAAACATAAACTCTATTAGACCGATACGGTATGAAATATTATATAACATATAGATTATAACTATCTCTGGAATAGTCAGAACTGTCACTGAAATCAGTCTTCCTTTTAGATTCTAAAAGGTAGTCTCATATATAACTAATGATAAGAACTTCACACCCTTATTATTCAAGCCTAAATAGATGATTCTATGTGTGGGATGTCTTTTATTATGTTCTTCTAATATTCGGCTACCCCAAAGAAACTCTATATATCAAGAAATTACATGGGATGCTCCTAGGAAACTATAGGTATCACCTTATATAGGTTAGATAATAATCATGTCTATGAGATAATATGACCCAATATGTTAAACATATCCATTTATAAGTGTATCATTTTGATATTTCCATATAAATGATGCTCAATCAGTGTATCCTAGATAATCTCAATATGATGGGCATGGTCGTGTCAATTTTGGGAATACACCAGTAGTCATCCAAAAATACCACTGCAAAGGAATCCAGATAAGGAAGAAAAATTTATTTCATCCGAACTATGAAAACTTTTTTCACATTCATGAGTATGAACAGAATAACCAGATACTCATATAGTCCATACATGATATGAAAATTTGTATGAGGTATTTCTCTAAGTCAAACACACACCTAATGATAACCTAACCTCAAATAAACCATTTACAAAACATGAGGTACAAGCAAATGGTTGAATAAATCATCTTTCTATGAAAAGGAATACACATTTTTAAATGTCCATTAATACAATTTCATGTAATCCACACATAAACATAGTGTTTCATCCAATGTTTTTTTGAAAAAATTAATTGAAAACCACATTGTGAAGTATTGGATCATATAAAACCTTAGCATAAAAATCCTATAACTACCTATTGATCTCTTTAAACTTCATAATACCTATCCATTATGGAGTAATGGACACTGGTGAATCTAATTTAAACTATTTAAATTCAAGTGATATCCCCTTAGAAATATAAGTGAATTCATTTATTGAATACGAGATGAAGAATCAAAATTAAAAATAGCTTTAATGATTTAAAATGTTTGGTTAAATTTTTTAAAAATTCAAATAAATTACCGATAATTTAAATCTCATAGAGGACTATGTCAAAATTAGGGTTGAACTATGTAAATAAAACCATGAAATGTAGTTTTGAAAACACAAGGTTTATTACAAAACTTTGGTTGATAAACTAAATATTAATTATAAAATCATGGTGTAGCTTATAAAATTAGGGGTCTAATTCCTTTCATTTACTTCAAAGGTAGTTCTGTACAAGTAGAGATCCTTACATATGTAAGTTTTCAAATCCTTACATTCTCCAAAAAATCAATTTTATAAACAATGATACCAAACTACTTGAATTCCCAAGAATACTTTAGAATGAAAATTTCAAATAAATTTACAACAAAAGTGCTTCCATAAAATATAATTTTTCTCATAGAAATTATTTGGAAATATATATAAATATGATTTATTACTAAAAAAATTGGGTGTTTATGATAATCATGAATAATGATTAATTTATTAAATTATTGGATAAACACTTTCCCAAAATGTACATCATTATAATACCATGGTTTATAAAAATTTTTAAACTGTGAGATTTATCCAATAATTAATATTTATATCTATAATTGATGTCACACATAGACTCTTTCCAAACATCAACACACCATATTAATTGATTTAGTAATTGAATATCTTATATTTCATGTTTTTAATATTATTTTGGGAACCATAATCATATCATTGTGTCCTATTCATATTCCGTAGAAAATTTGGGTGGGTAATTATATATAAAGGAAATGATATTTCCCCTACCTTGAAAATTTCCTTTTCAAGCATTACTAAAACAATGAATATTTGATCCTTATCAATACAAATCATGGATTGAAATCACTAATCCTTATAACTCTAAAAATATGCCACATTTTCTATATTCCTAGGGTGGTAGTTCATTCTAAACTATATTGGAATTTTATCAATGTGTGTGTAGAGATATAAGCCAGCACATTTTCGGCCTCCATTATACACCAGCAGATGTCTTCATTTAATGCAGGAATATGTGCCCACTTTTATCCTCTTTGTGCCAACAGAATATGCCAATGGGTTTCATGCACAAGGTTAGGGATATGTCCCTCCCTTGTGACTGGTATGAGAATATTCCCACAAACTTGTTTCGAGTTAGCAGGGATATGATCCTGGTTTCTAGTTTCTACCAGGATATGCTGAAAATCATCATCACCAGGAGAGGGGATATGATACCTCTCCTAGATATCCAGTTTCTTCCTCCCCTAATGAACCTTTCTTACTACCAATTCATGTGAATCAAAGGTAGTAGTGTGTCGGGTGGTACCCTCAATAGAAGACTGGTGGGTACCAATGGGATGGTGTTAGAGATGGTGGTTGATGTGTTCCGTCCTTGACGACACCTAAATCGATAGAGATATATATTTGGTTTCCCAATACACCTTCATCAGAGATTAAAGGTAAATATTATCATGATATTTGGATATGATATTGAAGTAGTAGGTTGTAGAGACAAGGGAAAATGTCTTAGCAACAACCTTCCTCAGGTGATGAAGATTCGCTGGTTTCCATGCTTGGACAATTTCACGGGCATGTTCCATAGTTGGGATTGTACCATGTCGATGGTACTACTGGACCATCTTGTTTTCCACCTGTCATTGGAGTTTTAAATTAGGTGAAATCTATTTGTGTCCCATGGGGGTTGCATCTATAGATGATTTACCAGAACAAATGCCGGATGATGCAGAAATTTTATCAGGTTGGGATGTTGTCATTGAAAACTATATTTTCAATCACACAGACAAAAAGGAATAATGTTCCCAATTACTGCAATATCATAGGCATGATGTTCTCAATCGGATATGCATGGTTAACAAAATTTTCCTATTTTACCAATTTTACCATTCTACTCATGTGGGCTTATCAATGCGAGGATGGACTTATAGGAACCTTGGTTACATTGGATCATCTATAAGATCTTTTTAGTCTTACTTCTTTGTTTTTATAGGGCATGGAAAAATAAAAATTGGCTTGAAACATGATTATTATATCATTTGAAAGATTCAAATCGGATTTTCCATCCTCATTTGCATATGTTGTGTAGAAAAAATGGCTTGATAGATTATAACTCAATCATTTGTTATTATATATATTCATGTAGGATTCACCAATTATGTTTCGTATGGTGTGGAGAAAAAATGTATTAGTGGATTATAACCCAATTGTTTGTTATTATATAGATTCAAAATAGGTACACCATTTTTTATTTTTTAGGATTCAAGGTGTGCATGTGATCCACATGATGGTTTGACTGTGTGGAATTTGTATTGTGCACAATCATGAACATAGGATTTCTATTTTCACTCTTACTGAAAACTCCCAATGGTTCCCTCATCTGTAACTGTGTACAGACCTAATTTCCAAAGGTAGGTGATCACGTGGGTTTTCAGGCCCAACGACTCTTTGGGACTCGCATTGGTTGAGTGTATGGGAGGTATGGATCATTGGACCCCTTTGGTGGGAATAATTTCCTACTCTAGGACTCTCTTATAGATTTAAGGTATGTTTTAGAATATATTCCTAATCCCGATACGGAACTGGTTACCCTAATAAAATGGTCATGGGTAAATTATATTTCCTATGACAAAGATTGGGGTCTCTTTAGTAAATCGAAATAGAACATCAATATAGTTATTGATTTTCCTGTGAGAATTTCCATAGTGATATCCTCCTATTTCAAGATAGTTATAGGTAAATATGGTGTCACTATAACACATCATTGATTCACATCCTTAACCTAATAATAAATTATATTTTTTCAAATAAAATCAACAAAATATAATTTCATTCAAACCAAAAATAAAATTCTTACTGAATTATATATATTTTTCATATTCATGTGATACATATATTTTGATTGGTTACATGAGAAAAAATATTATTGTTGAAAGGAGAGAAACATGAAAATACATTCTAAAAAAAACCAAACAGATTGTCCATCATGTCTCTATCATAAAATTATCTCCCCACCATTATGTTTTGATGTCACGATAAGACACCCAAAATCTTATCATTTTTAATTCATGACTTGTTCAACCAAGTCAGTAATAAAAGCTAATAGATATAAAATTGGAATTTCATTTTTCTTAGTTTAAGAGAAATGAATGTATTAAAAGATACTCATAAATTTTAACTGATCATAATCTTATTTAGATAATTTATTGGAAAAATTTAAATGAAAATAATACGATATAGAATTCTATTTTCCTATCATTAAACCAAGAAAAAGTGTAATTTTGATGATATTCCATTTATCAACATTTCCTCAGGTTTAAATATATTAATGAAAACATGCGATTAAAACATTTAAAGCCTCTCCACATATGTAATTTCTCACAAGATAGATTATTATGACATTTTGTGATATTTATATAGCATTAAATAATTTAAAACAATGAATATTATGTTTAAATTTTGGATCATTATTTATGATCTTAAATATTTTCAAATTTCCACTATAACATTGAAGTGAATCAATATTTAACATCTAGACCTCCTCTTTTTTCATGAAGTTTTGAGTACTTGTACTCATACATGGTGATGTTTTAGATTATCATACTAATATATAGATATCTCAGTTATATTTTAAATAACATGAATTCCTTTTCCAAATCCATGTTGTAATGTGTCAAATTCATTCACTTAGTTGTAGAGTTCCCATAAAAAACCACCCCTTTCCATCTTCTCTTAGAGCCCGTGCTGGAAAACCTAATTGTTATAGTGGTAGTACCTCGAACTTTCGTCCATCGTCTTCCACTCTTCCTTATCCCCTTCCGCGTCTGCCTCAATATGGACCAACCTGTATGAACCTATTACACTATCTTGGTTGTACCTTGAAAATCTGATAATCATATGTACAGTGTGTTGGGATGTCATGAGCCATTTGACTCTGCCCACCACATGCATAGCATAGCCTACTTCTCTGCTGACTCCCTCTACCCTGGGAGCCTCATACTTCTGACCTTGAGTCATGGGGTCTTCCCCTAAAAGTCTTAACCACATGAATCACTGCCTCTACTACATGCTACCCACCATATAATACTCTGGTGCTTGATGTCAATTTTTAGCTCAAACTGCTGGTTCCCCCTCCTCTAGTAATCTCTCTATGAGTATAGTTCTCTCAAGCACCCCATCCTGGATAGGGATTACTAGCGATGCAATGGGCGCCCTGATCTCCATGAACAGTCCCTGCTCAAATTCTCGATCCCTAATGAATGGTTCATTCCCCATGACTTTAGAGTAGAGAGAACTCTCAGTGTATCTCAATGAGTACTCTACTGTTGTTTTTAAAATATTATTAACTCTCAAGTCGGGGGCTGATCATAAAACTATTGTTCTTAAAAAATGAATAGTCTTTGGAGTAATAAATTCATGGATTATATCATGGATTCAGTTAGCCTAACACATGTACTAATTATATTTAAGGTTTCACTAGAAGGTTTTTTTAGTTTAATTACACTTATCCAATAGAATTAGGACATGTGTTAGGGTAATTATAATATCATTTTTACCTTTAATTACCCTATTTACTTTTAACGTGGTAAAAAAAGTAAAAAGTTACTATTCAAAAAAAAATATTTTCATCTTATGAACTAAATTTTACTTATTGATGTCAAATGTGTCTCTTGGATTTTGAAATTAAACTCCCAGAAGCGGTAAAATTAAGTTTTATGTAAATTTGTAAATGCTCTTAGAAGGTGGGTAAAAACGTTAAAAAGTTAAATAAAATTTTATACATCTAATTTCATTATAAAATGCTTCCAATGAAATACATTGAACTTATTTAGGTATTATATATCTATTTTTACCTAAAATAAATTGAAATAAAATATTTAATTATTTAAATAAAAAGTTGATTTTAAATAATAACGCAGTGTTTTTCACTATTCATCAAAAATTGAAAGTTTTCAGAAAAATACCAAAAATTTATCCTAAGATAATTTTGATATAAAAAATTAGAAAATGAAGTATATTTTACCAAATTCAAATCATATAAGTTACAATTATTAATTTAAAATTAATTCTCGTTCTTAAAACCAAAAAGCGGGGTTTTTAAAAAGTAAAAACTATCAAAAGATTGACATGTTTTTATGTTAAATTTAAATGTTAAATTAATTATAATGACCTAAATTGTATTAAATGATAAAAATATAATCTAATTATACTTCAAAACCATTCAAATTCATAATTTGACACTATAAATTATTTCAATTAAAAAAGTTTTTTTCAATTAAAACATAATATTTTCACTATTCATCAAAATATGAAAGTTATCAAAAAAGTACTCAAAATATGTCCAAAATAAATTTTTTATGTCCTCATTATGAATATAAAGTTTGTTTTTTCAAATTTAATATAAAATTTTAGATATTTCATTTTAAAAAAATCACCATTTGTAGGCGGTAAAATTGCATTTTTGAAAAATACTTCCTTTATCTGAAAAATTGAATATGTTATTATATTATATTTAAGAAACACATAATATGGGTGTTAAAATTATATAGAATATATAAGATTCAAAATTTAGTTAATACTATTCATAACCACTTTTTGAACGGCTAGTTTGGTAAGTTGTGGTGCGTTCGAACTCAGTGTTGGGTATAACACAAGCTATTGAATTACTTTAATGAGATAACATAGAATAAAATCTTGGGCTGTTACAATGATACATTTGGATCTATCATCAAATGATTTGGTTGAGTAGATGGATTCATCACTAACAGTCAATGTAGAAATGTTGAAGGAATTATAAGTTTTTTCTTTCATTTCATATTATTATTTAATGTGGATACTTTGGTTTAATTTTTCCCTTATTAATGAATTAATAAATAGTTACCTATACTTATCCATAATTATTGTCCTATTTTTCATGTTGGAAATATTTATTTTTCCACAAAAAGTTGTTAATATCTTTAAATAATTGAATTTTTTTATCACTACTAGATGATTCATCATTGATTTCATTAAAGAAAATATAATTCTTTTCATTAATATCATTGGAATAATTTTATAAAAATTTCAGCATACCAAATCTAGTTTATCTCATATGTCATGAGTTTTCCATTGAGTTATTCTACTAGAATGGTATTGATATCCTTTAACTCTTAAATTATCATTATCTTTGGTGATCAATAACTGGTAAAAACCCAAGGTATATTCTTTAAACGAGTCTATACTATAATAACATCACCATGAGATTTTATACAATTTAAAATATCAGTAATGAGATACAATATTACTGTAATTGATTCATTATAATTAATAATAAAACATTATTTATATTGACAATACATTTCATGTTTAGTGTCCTTGATCATATCATTTCCCATATGAGTGAATTCATCAAGTTTATAAATTTCATGTTCATTTTTCCATGAAGTAATATTAAGAAATATATTATATTCTAACACTTAATGAAGGGAATTCATGTCTTTACCATCATGTTCAAATGTTTTAATATCACGAGGAGTCCTTTGTAAATTATAATAAATAATGTGATAAAATAATTAGGGAAATTTTTTAAAATATTAAGAAAAATAGAAAAAATAATTTTAAAGGAAAAATCAATAATTAAATATACAATGAAAAATGGAAAAGACGTTCATAAAACACTAAATATGTGTTCTTAAAACTAATCTCTTTAATGGATTGAGAGTTCCTTTTTTCCCATGGATTCAACTGCAGCCATGATTTAGGGAAAATATTTTTTCTAAATTGGTTGCTGTAGGAAACCCAACACAAAGGAATATAAAATTTAATTTAATTTTTATATTAATAGACCTAAAAATATTATTTTAGATTGTGAAAGAAATAATCCCAAAAACCACCTCTTCAATGGTAATGAGCACATAGGATTCGGAAGAAATAAAATATGTTTGTTAAGAATAAACCCATTAAACCACACTCTAATTTTTTATAGAAATATTGGAATATTAAAATGATATAGAGAAATAAAATGTGATGATCGATAAAAGTATTACAACTACAAAACAAAAAAAGAGATCTTGAAAACAATAATTTTTAACCAGAAGGTTCTAGTCCTTATTGGGGGAAAATTTATAAACTCTGGAGGTACCATGGTGTTTTTATAGGTGATGGTATTCCAACATAGTAGTTTATAGGTGAGATAGTTTGGGTAAACCCATATTTTCTAGTTTGAATTATTAGTAAAAGGCCATTGTCTCACTACTAGAATCCAATAGCTAGATGGTGGGTTATTCATACTTCATTAGATATTTAGTAAGTCCCATCATCAAATATATGTGGTAGGGTAGTGAGAATGCACCAATCTATAGAACAACATATGATTTATGGTCTTCTATCAGGTAGCTAGTGGGATTGGATGGGTCCCAGATCTTCTATTTTTCATATCGTATTAGAAATACCTTTCCCCTAGGTTGGTGGTGGTTCTTTATAGAGACGACCAAAATAATGTCTCTCCAAACTTCTCTTAATCATGTCAATAGATTATTCTACCTTTTATCTTGATATCTAATCATAATAAGTGAAATATAGTCAAATTGAATGGCTATAATATTTAATGGTTTTTTGGATCCTTTAAACATTAACGAGAGTGAGAGGTAAAACACAATTTTCATGGAATAATTTGAACATTATCATTAATACTGATCACTCAATGTAATACTGAATATTTTAATTCTTATAAATAATATATATTCAATTATTTTAACTAATTTTCATTTATTTCTTTGATTATGTATTTTCCCAAAATCCCAATTATGAATAGGGCACATGTATCGAGATGATAAACTATTATAAACTAGTGGGGTATATTAAAATAGAGGGATATCTTTCTCTTTTACACAATCTCTATTCTTGTGTTTATCCTCTTTCTATATTTCATAAAGAAAATGTACCACCAATATATTGATATGTGAACCTAATTCCACTCCCACTATGTAAGTGAAAGGACCTAGAATCACATAAAGAATCCATTGTGTCTTTGAATGACCTATCTTAAAAGCTGAATACATGGGAAATGGAATTTGATACAGGATCAATTCATCTATATTGAGTGAATAAAATCTATATAAAGATAAAGAAAATTGATCTCATGTCTGTTGGTCCACATAGATATCCAGTAGAGGCTCTTTTATAGGAGTTTCTTCCTCATCATATAAATCCTGTGAGACCTCATGTGTATTTATATATTCTCTATATTATATTCATTTAAAATATTTAACGTCAATAATTTCTAGAGAGGGTTCCTCATTCAGAACATCCTCTTCCTCAGATGGATGATAAAATAGACAATGATGTAAAATATTAAATTATGGTATCATGTCCTATGTTTCAGTGTGTTATGTTTCCTATTTAAATATCATTCCCTCTTCAGAATCAGTTATGAAAATAATTTTATGTAGTCAAGTATACCATAAATTGTTTTTGAACTGAACTAAAAAAAATTTACAACAAAAAAATTAATGTAATGGTGTTGAATTTGAAAAGCATGGATCCCTCTACCAATATTTATAAGATATATTATATTTTTCAATATATACAATGTTGTGTACTAATATTTTTTACGATAGATAGAGCTTCATCCTAGATGTTCCCCCAATATAAAATTATATTCATTTGTCTCAAATATAAACATAATGTGCATGATGTTCTCTCTATTTGACATCTAAACGCCCTGATAGCTTCATAGACAGAAGAATTATAGGCTATCTTTCTGCTGACAAAATACATTGAAAAAATCCAAACAAACATATAAATATACAAGATGGGTTCCACATAATAATATCTATGTGTATGAGAGGAACTAAAACCTTGTCCTCATAAATCCCATCAATGAAGTATATAAGATTCTAATCATAGAGAACCCCACATGGATTAAATTAAATTTGTCATGAAAAGTGAAAAAGTTTAGAATATGTTGTTTTTAATTTTTAGAAACTATAATATTTTCAAATTTACCAGTGAAAAAAATGTTACATATACGCACATCAATAAGTATAATCCAATCCAACAAGAGAGTTTATATTACCCAATAACATCACAATGCCATGATGAAATAGTGTGCCTAACTCAACCTGTAATTTATAATATGAAATGTGATAAATATTAATAAATTAAGTATAAAATAAATAATATTAGTAATAGAAAATAGTAAATATGCCCGATTATACCTAAGAAGAGATGTCCTTGAAGGATAATTGTACATGTGATTCCTTGATATTATATTGTACGACATTTTTTCAACTAATTATGATGATGTAGTTGGAAAATACATCATTACTCCACCTAAGATATCATTTAAGAAAACCTTTCATAATATAAAATATGATGGTTGTGCTTCATTCATTTAAGATATGCATTAAATTGAATTAGAATTAACACAGGTGTCATAAATGCATGTGTTAATTCAAACATCACTGAGAAGTATCCTTCGTTCTATATAAATATACTACCCGAAAATAGAAGTGGTATGAGGTGGTCATTCGGGATTAAGATATGAAACCACCATCACATGCATGTCTCTTTGTTTTTGTCCTTTACGTTTGTTGAGATTTCATTTCATAGTGATAAAATAGGTATCATTCAAATTCTAGATGGTTTAAATGACTCATGGATACCTACATAGGCAGGAAATGTTTTAGAAGAAACTTAGTGATATTCATAGAGAACCTTAAAAGGTGTCTAAAGGAAATGAACATGATGTATATGCTCTTCATTTAATGGTACAAACATTTACAATAGTTTATTTAATTCTAGTATTTATGTGGTATAATATTTTATCTATGGAGAATGTGGTATTATGGTTTATTTTAACACTTCTTCTATAATTAATTAAGATGAATCCTTGAATTAATCCAATAATATAATTAATGGGATACATGATATTAGTTTCATAAAATCATGATTGGGAATTGAAGAGCATCATAGAATAAAGAACCATTTATCTTCCACCATGCCCATGTTGCCCATCACCATACCATAGATTCAACTATTTAAAAACATGTTTAAAGTGTTAATTCATGTAAAATGTTAACTATTTCTTACTATATAATGTTTAGGAAACCATTTCAATTCATGTAGTAAGTGTTAATGGAATGAAAAATGTAAAGAAATACTACACTAGGGCATGATATGGATTAAATTTTACATATGCTCTACAATTTTTCAAAATGACCTCAATAGGATCAACATGGTGTAGTGTAAACCATTAGAAAATTTTGGTTGAGAATCATTTGCACATTGTCTCAATGCAACCCACGATGCTTTGAAAAAAAGGGTTACCTTAGTTCTTAAATTTTGAATTTAATTAATAATGTATACATGTTTTATAAATGATAATAAATGGTTTTAAAGGGTATATATAAATTAATATTATTTTTATAAATTTATTAATTTTAGAATAGATTATAATAAATTAAAAATAGTTTATGAAACATTTCTAATTAAATATTCCTTAAATATATAATTTTAATATTCATGTATATTTTTATCAAAATTATTTTTCATGTTCTATGGATTGTAAATAAATTTTTTTTTATAATAAGTGTAATTTTAAAAGTGTGTATAAATTATATAATTAAGGGAAAAATTCAGTGTTTATATTCTAAATTATGTGCTGTTCTGAATTATTTTTAATTTTTGGAAATCCATAATACCTTTTTTGAAATTATAAATATATGATATTTTTATTATGTAAGATGTTTACATAATAGAAATTCAATTATAATTATTTTTATTCTTCATGATAATATCGTATATTCACAATTAAATTCCATATAATGATAAATATATCAAGTTCAATTAAAAAAAAATTAAAATGTTTTATTCATATTTATGGAATATTGATAAAAAATAATGGTGAAATTATAATTGTGTTTGTAAATAAGTTTTATTTATGAATTTATCATGATCAGTTTTCTTAAATTTATATATTTGAATTATTGATTTATGTAATTTTTACTCCCTATTTTTTTGAAAAGTATAATTTTTTTACATATTCAATGGTTTATGGTGCTGTTTCAATATTAAAATAATTCCAAGAAATAGATCATTACATCCAATTCTTGTAATAACATAATAATGACATTAGCTTTTCATCAACAATGACCTCAGTTTCTAATTGATGTTATGAGATTGAATTTACCAATTCGGAATTGTTTTTGAATGTTAGTATTCAGAGTAATGAATAAATGGATTTTATTTTTAGTAAAATAACCTCAGGGAGAGGTATATGGGGTTTAACTACCAATTTTCCTAGAGGCTTATTCCTTGTCTAGACAGCTGAATGGTGTTGGATATCTATTTAATCGGGATTACTCATTTGGTGATTATCAATCTAATAAAATTTTATTCCTTTACATTTGTAACTTCCCAACCTAGATTCCACTAAAATGGTGCTCCAAGAGAGTTCAACATAAGGCCTCATGCATGCCTCGTTATACACTAGAGGCTTCTGACTAGAATTGAGGTCATATGGTGTGTTTGTGGAGAGACAATTCCCTCATATCAGAGTAAAAAAACATTGAAAATAACTAGATATAATTAAATAAGTAAATTAATGGAGTGAGGAAGAAGTAAATAAACTAAAATATAACGTGATTCAATATTAAAATAAACTGTATACAATCCCAAAAAAACATGTCATACGTACAATAATGGTCAGCCACTAGGTTGACCATACATGTAGCAGTTTTTAAAATAAACTAAAAAAAATTAAGCCACTCTACTAATAACTCCAAGACAAGCCACATACCATGTCTCCAAGACACCATCAACCTACGCCATCTCAACAATAATAATCCATGTGATCGGATCCACTCAATCCTACAACTATGGCCTCCGAACCTATCCACCATGCATTTGTGCTCAACCAAAAAAGTAGACATAAGGTTTGCACACACACTTAGGTGCACATATAGGGGTGATAAATAATATTATTATCACCCCCACAATGATTAACCTATAAATATTATATCATTATTTAATTCTCATTTATTATTCTCACCCTATTCGAGATAACTAGAAAAAATAAAAGAAATAGATATAAATTACGTAATCAAGTCCATAAATTATTCATGGATTTGTGACCCTATCATCTAGATAGAAATCCATATTATATGAGTGTATATATGAATGGATATATATATATATAAATATATATATATAAACTCATGTTCTACATACTTATGTAAGAATGGTAGAAAAGAATAAACAACTCAATCAATAATAGATTCTTGGTATAATGATCTGATCCAATAGAAATCCATTAAAATGGGAATTAAGTAGGATGTCATTCCAATCAATCTGTGAGTCATTAATTCAATCCCTAGGCCTATAATTCTAATAAAAAATACATACTTTTTTCAATACTGGAGAAGTTTCTGAGAAAGATATTTCACCCTAGGATGATACATGTTCTCACCCCGAGCTCACCCATAATCAACTATAATAACTATAATAATGGATATAGTATAATTAATGACACTCCTGTATAGAAGACGATGCATCAACTATGGTATTTGTTTGGTGTATCAAGTATCAATCCCACATGGCTAGGATCCAGGGAGTATAAATATCAAATTCATTAAAATAGGCCATGTACAATAAGTAAACTTGATCCAAGGAGTATTAATTTACGAGGAATCCTAATAGGCTGTGTTAATATAATAATTAGGATCCAAGGAGTGAAAATATATAAGTAATACAAAGAGGTAATATAATACAAGGGGTATAAATTTCCTAGGCATCCTAGAAGGTTGTCAAATCCAAAGAGTAAAAATGTCTATTACATCCTAATAGTTCATCGATTTAATATGGGGGAACTCACTGAGTCCCCCAGGTCAGTCCTTAGGACATGAAACCTACTTGGGATCCATGAAGGAAACACATTAAATTTCATCCATCTTTTTTTCCTCATAAGAAAAGAGTGAGTGGAAGAATCCTACAAGGTATCATCTATGTGAGATTGTAAGCGAAGGCATCCTACTTAGGATCCTCAAGTACAAAGGGAAAAGGGGGAATCCTGTGTGAGATCATCCATCAGTTACTAAACTGAGGAATAATACATTGGATACTTAGATAGTCAGGAAAAAAGGAATCCTACATGGGACCCTCAGTAACATTTAGAAGATAGAGGCATAAAAATGGGATCATTTAGATAGAGATATAAGTAGAGGAATCCTATAACAGATACATGGGAACAACTAATCTAATGGGATCATAATACATAAGGACACATAATGAAAGAGATAATCCCTCAAGTTAAAACCTATATAATAATTTGTTATGAGATATGTCTCATGGACCATCTCTAATCAATTTATCACTCTCAAGAGAGAACCATATTTGATTTCAATGGGATGAAACTCTCTGTTTAAGGAAAACATCCAAAATGTTTCCTAGGATTTCCCAAATCACCTCAAGGATTTCAATATCCCAATAGTTGTGAAAAAATACTCCAAATAGACTAATAATATATCTAATTAATAATCATGGGCTTAAATACATGAAAAACCTCAAATTTTAACAAATGGTAGTACATGACATTTATACATAATAAACAGAGTGTTCTCCCAAATTCCCACCTGGGAATGTGTCTCAACTAGAAATGGAGAGTAAAATCCCATTTACATGGTGTGTAAGACATATAAATAGAATTTACCCTACTCAGGGTACCTTCCTATTCACCTCTCATGGAATATCCATGTACTTTTCCTAACTGTGTACCTCTACATAGCATGCAATCCACATGGGGTCTTCCCATGTATTCTACATGGCCATGTGGCCCTACACGGGCTATCTAAAAGAGTACTTAGCTAAATGGCCAAGTCCTAGTACATGGTATGTATACTCCAGGCATGAAGTTTACATTTAAAAGATTATCTTTCCTATATAGGAAGAACCCAAGACATGTATTCTAGAATCTATAGGTTTCATGATTAGGATTATTGAATGGGAAACCCATCAAATCACTCGAAACCCATGTTTCCATAAAAAGATATAGATCAAACCTTAAGGGGCCCTAAAAAATTATAATAGTGGTTTAATACAAAAAAAGTAAATCCATATGGATTTATGGTAAAACATAAAAAAAATTCTACTTATGGGTGGAATCTGTTGAAGCATCACCCATTTCCATAGTCCACGACTATCTCATGATGGTCCATTATGTTCCAAGATCCATGGTGGTACCTACCTTCCCCTATCCCTCTTTAATTCTATCAATCTTCCTCTCCTCTCATTTTCATGGTGATGGACCCCATGGAGGGGATTGTGTGATAATGTAGGGAATTAAGAGAATAAAAGAAAAAGGAAAGGAATATAATGAGAAAAAAGTGATCATGCCTAACCCCACTACCCATTCATATTTTAAGCCCCACCTAAGAAAAATTCCCCATTTCAGACTCCAAAATGAAGATGGAATCTCAATATAATTATCCATTCAAAAGATATGGATTAACGAACCTTTGAAAATAAATTAATATTTAATTAATTAAATATAAAATATTAATTGTTCGAAATTTTTTGAAAGGCCTCAAAATCTACCAAACTCATGTCCTAGTGTAAAAAAAATATTTAGAGAGAAAAATAATGGTCATTTAAAGCATGAGAAGTTGTCCATAGGTGGAAAATTACCATTTTACTCCTTATAACTATCTGAAAGAAAAAATTCAAATTTCAGCTCAAAATTTCCGGTAAAAAAAAACACAGGTTCATACAATCTCACCACCATAAACCTTCTTGTCCCTAATAAGCCTTGGTTTAATGACTAATAGTCATGCTCTAATCTCTAGTATCTGAGAAACTATTTTATCTAAAATATACAATCACCAATCTCACTATGTTAACAGATCTTCCATTAAATATGATGTTTAACTACGATCGATCTGGTGATCCCTACCATAGGAATACCCATATCATCATATAAAACCAAACTACGAGCTTAAAATTTTACAGAAAATGAATAATTTAAACTAAAAATGAGGTTCATCACCCAAATACATCTAATGGTGAACTCAACACCGTTATTCATACCTTATACTACTCTTAGAGTGGAACAAAAATAGGATCCTTCACCAACCAGGATAGATCTTTAAAAATAAATAATCTATGTATAGTGTCGATACTCTCTCAGTATACTCATGATGATATTAAGATATAGTATGATATTCTTTAACCAGGATTAAACTTAGATTACATTGATAATTCATGTTTATATATCCCGATGCATACTCACATTGATAATGTTAAATTTACTTTACCAAACTCCTGACATCATATCTTTTTAAAATTATTGCTAGGTCCAGCCACAGGTCAACCATTTTATGGAACATGATTATTCTCACTATCACCTCTACTATAGATGAAAATTTGTTACATAACCATAACTACTAGAAAATCATTACTAGGTAAAATATTTAAAACCAATTTTCCTTGGATCACACTCTAACACTCACTATTTATGATTCTAAATGGCACTATACACAACTAGCATATACCTTTACCACCCCAAACATAATTCTTCAAGTCATATTCTATAAAAACCATGATGACCATGCTATATGGAATGTGAGTCCAAACCTTTCAGAAGCTCCATTGGAAACCCTTTTCAAAATCAAGGACCTTAATTATTCCATGATTTATTCCATGATTGAATATCTCATGGCCCCTTGTACCTGGCTGTGTAATGAGAAAAATGGGTCAGTTAAATTATTTTAGAACACACCGTGTCTATCATAAACACGCCGTGTAACCATCCGTGTAGCGAACAACATGTTTCGGTGAAGATTGTCTAGTACACACTATGTTTAGAACTAACACACCATGTAGTCTTGTTTTAAGAGAACCGTGTGTCTTAGCCGTGTAGAAAAACTTAGGAAGGGGAAGAGGATTCAAGTACATTCCATGTGTTAGGACAACACGTTGTGTGTATGGGGTGTTACACAACCTAAGCTGGAAGAAGTACACGCCCATGTGAAGGCTTAAGGGAACACACTGTGTAGGCATTATACACGCCGTGTATCCATGTTTTAAAAAACTTGAATGATTTATTTCTCTTGTTCCCTTCTTACACTTCTAAGTTTCAATCCCTGTTAATCTTGATCTAAGGTGTGCGCTTGACCTTGCAGAGTCATGCCACCAAGACATTTTCTGGTTGTCCGCCAATTACAAGGAAGTGATCGGACACCGGATATCGCTGATCTAAGACTACTAGCAGATCCTCTAGTTGTTCCAGTGTTGGCACTGACCATCATTCTAGACACAGGTGCCGAAACACAATTCCAAGGGGGCTTTATGAGGTTTATGCAAAACTTTTGAGGAGTACCAAATCCTGACCCTTCTATAGCATAGTTGACATGGGTTTTCCAGCATCTGCATCGTCCCATCTTCACAAGGTAATGAGGACCTCGGGCTATATAGTCATGGTTAGAAGCCATGATTTCTATCTTCGAGCATCTGGAGATGCCTCTAGAGAGGAGGGTGAAGTTTGCGACATATATTCTTTGGGATTCCCCCAAGAGATGGTGGTATATGATCTCACAAGTGGGACACCAACAGGTTATGGATTGGGATGACTTCTAGAATTCTTTTTATGACTAATTCTATCTAAAGACTTTTAGGGATGATCGAGTTGGAGTGTTCTTGAGTCTGGAGCAGGGTACTCTCTTAGGCATGGAGTACTCTTCTCGTTTCACAGAGCTATAGAAATTCACGCCTATTATAGGAGGTGATGAGTTATTTATGGCAAGGAAGTTTGAGGATGGTCTCATAATTACATCCGATCTCATGTGAACATATTTAGGTTGACTTCAATCACTTCTATAGTCAACCAGACACTGATCACGAAGCACAATATAAGCAATTCAAGAGTGGTGATCTAGGGAGGATCAACATCCAGAGTTAGTATCCTTCCTACTAGAAGTAGGAAGCACCGTAGAGAGTCTACATTTGGGTATCTGAGGTGGCAGGATACCTTTTCTGGTAGCCAAGTGGTGTGTTACCTATGCAGGAAGAGTGGGCATACGAGGCCACATTTACTGAGAGACCCAGTGAAGTGCTGATCATGCGGAAAGATGAGCCATCTTCAGTGATTCTATCAGATCTTCTCACCAGAATCTGGTGACATGGGTTCTTCTATGAGTCCTCGTTTGGGAGCAGCACCACCAGTTTCTCACCAGTCTAGGAACTAGAGTTCTTCTGTCCATTCAGGCCGAGGTGGAGGTCGTGGCCATGTTAACCAGTCACCAGGATTTCAGCGACAGTAGGGTGGATCTACTCAGAGTGGTTAGATAGGGTCACAAGGCCGTGGTTCTGGTTAGACTTTTGCGGTGGAGTAGACCCAACAGGAGCAGGATCCCGATCCCTCTACATTTCGAGGTATGGTTCTCGTTGCCTCAGTTTTAACTTCTTCTCTTTTCAATATAGGGGATTCCCATAGATTTATATATATTTTTGGTGTGGAGATCCTTGGGCTCTGTATCATTAATTCTACTAATGTCTTGACGTTGGATATATCATTGTGGACAAGAATGAATAGTGTACGTCGATGCAAGGAGTTCCCTCTTGAGGTTGGTGGGTGTCACTTATTATGGGACCTCTATGTCTTATAGATGAAAAGCTATGATGTCATTCTATGAATGGACTGGTTAGTTACTTTTGAGGCTGTTGTCGATTTCTATCTCCATAGAGTGAGTTTCACATCATCAGAGGGTGGTTTTTTTCTTCATACAGGAGAATGGGATGTCCAAGCGAGAAGAGCGGGACCTGAGCATCATGGTTTGGGAGGAGTTATAGACCAGATTGCTAGTATTTATCTAGATGACTAGGGGACTTCACAGATAAAATTTCCTCCAGTGGTATATCATTTCAGGGATGTCTTTCCAGAAGATTTTCAAGTTTTCCTTCGGAGCAAGAGGTGTAAGTTTCTATTGATCTTGTTCCAGGAGTGGCACTGGTGCCCATTCCTCCTTATAGGATGGATACACAAGAGTTACAGGAGTTCAAGAAGCAGTTAAAGGAGTTACACACTAACGGGTTCATCTGAACTAGTACTTCTCCTTGGGGTTCTCCTGTCCTATTTGCGAAGAAAGAGGATAGTACCCTCAGACTTTTTGTGTATTATCAGAAGTTGAACCAGTTGACGGTTAAGAACCAATATCCTTTACTGAGGATTGATGATCTCTCTGTTCAGCTTTGAGGAGCCCGGGTGTTCTCAAAGAATGACTTGAGATCTGGTTACCATCATTTTCACATTAGACCATCTTATATACCTCTTATAGCCTTTTGGAGCAGGTATAGTCTATACGAGTATGTGGTTATGCTGTTCGGTCTCAAGAACGCACCTGAAGTCTTCATGGATCCGATGAACTGAGTGTTCCATCCATACTTGGATTCTTTTGTGGTTGTCTTTGTGGATGATTTCTTGGTGTACTCTCACACTCGACATGACAATGTCACACATCTTGAGATCATCTTGAGTACACTAAGAGAGCATCAATTATATTCTAAGATCTCAAAATGCCACTTTTGGATGGACCAAATTCACTTCTTGGGTCATGTTATTTCAGAGATATGAGTATCAGTAGACCCAGAGAAAGTGAGTGCAGTAGTTTCCTGGGAGCAGCCGAATAATATTTTTGAGGTAAAAAGTTTTCTAGGGATGGTTGGTTACTAAAAATGTTTCATACAAGACTTTTCACGCTTAGCAGCACCACTAATGAGCCTGACTAAGAAGGGTGCGAAGTACTTGTGGTCAGATTCTTGTGAGTCAGACTTTTTTAGGAGCTTAAAGAGAGGTTTACTTCATCACTGATACTAATATTTCCAGATTTGGGCAAGAGATATACTGTATACTATGATGCATCCGGTATCAGGCTTGGAGAAGTTCTTATGAAGGGGAATGAGTTACTGCGTATGAGTCTCGGTAGTTGAGGCCATATGAGAGGAACTACCCAACGCATGATCTCGAGCTGGCTGCAGTTGTATATCATTTACGTTGTTGGAGACACTACCTATTGGTAGAGCATTTTTTGGTTTTCACAGACCACAAGAGTCTCAAGTATATCCTCACTCAGCGTGACCTGAATTTGATACAATTTTAGCAAATGAAGTTATGATTGCAACATACTAATCTTCCATTTGGTTAAAAAAATTTCTTTTTTCTACTTTTTTATAGAATGTTTTGTATTTTACTCTGAATCCTTTTTTTATCTTAATAGATATATGTCATATCATCATCAGATTTTGTATATTTATACCAGTTTCACCTATTTTATTATTATTCTTTTCTACTTGTGTTATATGTTCTATTTATTATAACATTGTTTGCTCCACTTATCTTCTATTTTATTATATTCAACCTCTATGATACAATCTGGTAATGAGGTCATAGTTTCGCCAGAACACACCTTGGGCCATCGCTACTAGTCACCAGCCTCTGGCATTTAGGGAGATACACTTGAGTCCATGTGGCCAACCGGGTTCGAGGCATCTTCATAGGAATCTAGGTTCTGGATTTCACAAAGTGGTGTAAAATATTTCCTTTATTGGTTTAATATTTTTGAGAAAATATATTGGATATTAGGAACCCTTGGAAATTGGTCATAAGCTGTTCTTGGGCGTCGCAAACCCATATTTAGAGTAAATTATGAGTTTCCTGAATTATAATTATTATTTTTTCCTATTAAAATTGAGATCATTTCACTATTGGGTGACACACATGTTGTTTTTTCATTATTATTGTCATTATTATTGAGATTTTTATTTCATCCTTGGACCGATGATATGAGGGAAATGAGCTTTTTTACATGCATCAGCATCAGTACCTAGAATTTGCATGTCAAGCATATTTCCATTCCATATTAGTGAATTTCACTCTTTTCATTGATTAATATGCATGTGATTTGTGAGACTTGTTTGTATAGATATTCTTATTCTTCTCTTTTCTACAATTTAGTGATTTCTAGTTCAATTAATGGGGTGTTATGGCCCCTCATGAGATGGAATTGGTAATTTACCAAGTCGATCCTTTAGATTAAAATCGAATGGGTGTCATTTTTAGTGATGAGAAGTATGTGCCCTAATTCATTGGGAATAAAAATCCCTTTTAGATGAACCTTTATATATGGAAATAAGATAATTAAATTTTTATAAGTGAAACATGACATATTATAATGAAATGGTTTCCAGTAAATTATGAGGCAAGGTACTATTGATGTATCATCTACTAGAACCCCTGAAACTTATACTCAATAGCTTACTAATATTCAGCCTTATAAGTAGATATATGGGGAAATATGTTATGAGTAATGATCATTTATTACATTCATCTTACACTAGTGTTTCTATTTATATGATTCTATCTTATTGCAAGGCGTGTGCTTGGAATTTGTAGACCAATTCCACCATGAAACTCTCATTTCATGCACCAGGAGGGTGGTGATGACCATGCTCTAGATATAGTGGTCCCTGAGCCTCCAGTCATACTTCCAAGAGTGACACATGAGGAATTTGCTATATTACATAATCTGGGAACTAAAAATTAGGTTTGTGATAGTTACTTATTTCTAATGCAGTCCGTTCATGGTGATCCATGGCCTGCACCTACAATGGATGATCTAACCCGTGAATTCCAAAAGTAGAATCCTCCTACCCTCTTGGGTGATGGAGGTTCACATGCTACTTATTATTGTCCAAAGGTCAAATTTTATATCTTTGATCATATAGAGATGACTCTAGAATGGAGGGTCAATCTTTCTACTTAGATACTGTGTGATTCGACCAAGTGTTGGTATAATGTGATTACCGAGTCTGGTCACCATCAGGGCATGGTTTGATTTGATTTTCATACTACCTTCTATGATTAGTTATTTTCTCCGATGTTTAGAGTTGACAAAGCTAGATAATTCATGAATCTTGAGTAGGGTTCTATGTCAGTCATGGATTATTTAGCACATTTCACTAAGTTACAGCACTTTGCACCACTTTTATCCAGTGATGAGCTTCCGTGTTCTAGACGCTTCAAGGATGAGATTGTGTATGAAATATATACTTAGGTGAATGTATATCTCCTACCTACCTTTTCAGAAATAGTTAATTAGGCTCTTATAACTGAGTACAACCTGAGGGAATGTGATAGTACTGGGCATAGAGTATCAATGCCATGGTAGGCCAGTAGTTATTCTGGTAGCAGAAAGAGACCCCTCAAGGATTCTTGTTAGGGATGTGGCATCTAGATTACCCATAATTCTAACTCTATGGTGTGTCATTAGTGTGTAAGATAGGGGAACCTGAATCCTTAGTGTGAGAGAGACCCTATGTAGTGCCAAGATTACATCCATATGGGGAATCTTTAGAGATAATGTCAAACCTTTTCATTAGCTTATAGTGGAATTGATTTCACAACTACTCCACCTTCAGGGGAAGGTTATTTTACACCATGTCAGGCATGGAGTTAGAGGATCACCGACAGGAATGGCTAAAGATGAGGTTGTGTCTATGGTAGCCAGGCTCCTAGTCACAGTAGCGCTAGCAGATCAGTTTTGATTTTAGTAATTCAGCGGTAGCACAAGGTCATGGATCAAGTCAATTTCATGAATTATAGACAATTCATGAAGATTAGGCTATATTATTGTCTACAGTAAGTGTTACTATTCTAGTATCCTCTACTATAGTATCTATTTTATTTGATATAGGTTCTTCACACTCCTTCATCTCTTAATCTATCATGGAAATCCTTGGGTGGGAAATACAATATTAATGTGGTATAATGACCCTAGATACATTATTGGGGGTATATTTAGAGGGAATACAACAGTTTAGGTATTTTCCCCTTGAGGTAGGTACTTACCCTTTAATATGGGACTTCATTTTTCTTGAAATAAATGGATTTGATGTCATTTGTGAGATGGATTTTTTGGTTCCATATCATGCCTTTGTAGACTACTATTGCCATAGGGTATCATTTACATCACCAGATGGCACTAGTTATATACACAAGAGTGAGTGGGATGTCCAGGATATTAGATCTATAATAGAGAATAATGAGCCAAATAGATTGATTTTCCATATTTTCAATTTCTTTATGGTTGAACAGGGTATACATAAGGTTGTAGGATATATGTCCCAAAGGGAGAGTTTTATATCTTTTTTCCAAATATGTCAGGCTTGGTGAGAATATCTTGATTGTGCTAATGTCGCATGGTGGGCCTTACCATCTCCCATAGATAAAATCAATACTATGATGTAGCTTAGGGTCTTTTAGCTTGGACCTGATATTACTTTAGTTTAAGGTCTTTCACCTTAGACCTAATAGTTCCTTAGTTTAAGGTATTTTAGATTGGACCTTATTTTGCTTTAATTTAGGGTCTTTTAGCTCAGATCTAATATCACTTTAGTTTAGAGTCTTTTAGTTTGGACATGATATTACTTTAGTTTAGGGTGTTTCAGCTCAGACCTATTTTCGCTTTAGTTTAGGGTCTTTTAGATCGAAATTGATATTGCTTTTGTTTAGGGTCTTTTATTTTGGACCGGATATTGCTTTAGTTTAGGGTCTTTTAGCTATGACCATTGGTGTGTATGGGATGGGGAAAATATTTTGGGTATATCCGGTAATACATTGAGATGTTCGGTTCTACCTCAGTATCGCTGGGGCTTATAAGGATTAAATGCTCCTTTATTGAAAAGAGAATATTCCTTTAATTGGCGGGGTGAGTCCCTTATGCATCGATAGCATAAACAAGCAAAGATAACCTCCAATTATTTCTAAGGGCCGTGAAATATTAGCGAGGACTCAAACATCAATATGACAAAGGTGGGTAAAGAAAGAAGGCTATTTGTGAAGGGGTTTACAGCCGAGGGAAATCCAACTCTAATGGAATTAAGATCAATCCCTACACCATATGGTTTCAAATTTTGTGGTGTGGTCCATCAATGGTTAGATAATGAAGTGTCAAATTTTGGACATGAGAAAGGGTACAAAACATGGTTATGCAACTTCGAGGATGTCATATATGCTTGAATAGTATAGTACACCAAATTGACCAGTCCATGAGGAAGGTATGGGACAATCAAACTGGGGATATCTTAAAACACTATCAGGTGCTAAGTTCCTATGTGAAGATGTTAGGATCAAAAGAATCATAAATACCTTTATATTAGACCAAGATTTCTCTGGTTGGTGTGTCTAAGCCCTTCAACATCTATATTGTGGTCAATCAGAGATATCTCTTTTCTTTTTTAGGTGCTATTATAGGTTTGCAATGACCCAAGTAAATTTAAATTATGAAGTGTGATTTATGAAAAATTTAAGATCCATGAAGGGTTCGAACACCCTAAAAATTATGCCACCACCTAGAAAACATAATCTCATGGTGAGGAAATGTGAAAAATCATCGCTCTAACTTTTTCCCGGACCAGGGGGTCTAGTGATCATAACTTGGATTTTATTAAGGCCACAAAGTAAACCCTATGAGATTTATTACTTATATGTTTGTGCATTAATTTTTTCTTAAAATTTGGGTATGAAAAGTTTAGAGTGTGAAGACTTTGATTTTTATAGGATTTATTTTTTAGGTTTTTTACCTAAAAAGTTTTGTCTCTTTATCTAGTAGTTTAAGGTCTTGTGATTTAGACCATTATAGGCTAGCATATAAGGTTTAACTAATTTGACCAAAGTGTATGAAGTTTAAGGTCATGAGTCATATGAATCTGATTTGGGAGATGTTACACAAGGGCCTAATTAGGATACCTAGGGTCAAGAGAACTCCAAAATCCATCTGAGCGGGAGATAGAAATGTTGTAAATAATTTCTTGAGGTTCTCTGGTCATGAGTGATGATATGGGGAAGACAAGATGGGTGTGGCCCTTAACACTTCGAGATGTTAGGTTCTTTCTCAGTGTCATCAGGGCTTTCAATAATAATAAATACCTATATATTTGACAATGATGTTTCCGGTTGGTGGGTCTCAATCCCTAATGTGTTAATAAAATCTCAAAATTGAGTGATCTATTTTATTTTCCAAGGACCATAAAAGGTTTGTAGTGATCTGAGGTGCTTAAGACATGATGTGTGATATATGGATTGAGGTTCTTTTAAAATATGGTAGAAGAAACCCGTACTCTAGTTAATTGAGGTAAGTCTATTATGGTACTTTGATAAGGAATGAAAAAATGGGTGATGAACTAAATAGTTTATAATCATGTAGTGGGAATATTTTTCATGTAGTTTAATTGCACACAGTAAGGACATACGCTACACAGTTTATCATCATGTGGTAATTACATATTTTTCATGCAGTTTTAATGTCATGCAACCAAGACACTTTCCTTGGAGTTTAAAGTCATGCGATAAGGATTTAATTTCGTGCAGTTTATCATCATGCAGTAAGGACATATTTTTTAATTTAATTTTAATGTAATATGACCAATATATTTTTTATTCTAGTTTAACATCAAGTAGTAAGGATGTACTACCATGAAATTTATCATCATACAATAAGGAAATATTTTTCATGCAGTTTTAATGCATGCGACCAAGATGTTTTCCTTCTATTTTAACATCATGTAGTATTGCCATATGAACCAATTTTAATGGATGGAAATGTTTCTATTGGGAACAAGGTTGAACGTTTAGGAATTACAATATATCTCATTAAAATGTGAATCAAACCACATGATGTTCTGAAGAGCCGTGCAATTTAACATCATGTGGTTAGGACATGAATCCCCCGACGTGAAATGATGGTATCCTGGCTGGGCCCATGAATGGAACTATGGGAGTCATTAAGTATCCCATGACGATGGGAATCAAGATACACGTAGTTCTTAAATGGTAAATATGATATGCAAGTCTAAACCATACATAGAGGTGGGAATTATTTCCTCTTTTTGTTGTTTTTGGGCTTAGTATTGAAGAACCATGTGTCACTACATATCCTATGATGAAAGGAATCAAGACACACATCATTCTTAGGGAACTATGTAGTTTAATGTCATATGACAAGGAATAAAATGGATTGACATGGGAAAGTAGTGATTTTACAGCTGGGCCCAAGGATGGAAGTCTGGGCGTCACTATATATCTCATGAAAATGAGAATCAATCCACACATAGTTCTTGAGGAACCCTGTAGTTTAACATCACACGACAAGGATTTTGGATCCTTAATACGAAGAGGGATAAAGTAGTTAGAGGTGTGGTATAAAACCAACACTAACTATAGTGGTCCTCTTAGGATAGTTTCACAGAAGTATTAAGTTTATTGTCATGCAGAGTATATTAATTGTGCAGTTTAACATCATGCAGCAGGGACTCATGATATGCCTTTTACGGATTTTCATTCAGGACTTAAATAGGTTTGTTGAAATATATGATACCTTGTTTGTGCAGGGACGCCCTTACCAAGACTCTTAAGACCATGTGAGCTATGCTCGGTGTGAGAAACAATAAACAACAAGGGTCTCTCTCACAGTGCAAAGACATTTAAGACCAGGACATGGGAATTTTATATCATGTGGTGGCTAGACCAAGATATAAGTTCAAGGACCCCCTATGTATCTCATTGGAAATTAGAATCAATCCATATGTACTTATAGAAAACCCATTCATTTTAATGTCATACGATAGGGGTGTGGGTGACCTGATGTTAATGAAGATGGATATTATGGATCTGTGTAGAATTATGTCATGTGATAAGGACATAGATCCCCCGATGTGAATGAAAAAGGGAAGTTGTGGATCTATACAGTTTTATGTCATGCGATAAAGAAATTTTCTTTGTAGTATAAAGTCTTGGAGTAAGAACATTTTCCTTATAGTTTAGTATCATGTGATAGGTACATTTGATCACCCAACATGAAATGAGAGTAATAATATTATTAGGCCTAATAATGGAGGTTTAAGAATCACTACATTTCCTGTGATAGCAGGATTCAATCCACATGTAGTTCTTAATGAATCATTCAGTTTAACATCATATGGATAGGAAAAATTCTGTACGGTTTATCTTCAACTGCTCAGGACGAATTGTATAGTTTAACGATATGTACTCTGGATGAATGACATGGCTTACTCTAAGATGGATTCTCATTTTTGATATCTATGCATAGTATTTCTTGAGAAATATCACATTGGTGGTTGGTGTGGCATGCTCCCCATCCAAGGTGTCCAATGAGAAGGCACCATTATGATAAACCTTAAATATTACATAAGGACCTTCCCACCTGTGCTCCAGTTTTGGGGGATTTTCCCCCAGTATCATTGGGGCTAGGAGAGGTAGCACCATTTCCCCTTAGAGGAATAAAGAAAGGTGAACCTTTTTATTAATGACCCATGCAATCTAATTCCGATGGACCTCCAAGTTGTGTAGTGTGTGCAATCTATTATAATATAGGCATTCCAATTCATCTAGTTTCTTTTTCAACTTTTCATCATCTATGAGATATCCGAAAATGGCTATTTGGATTAAAGGTAGTTGTAACTTTATTGGTAATACTACCTTGGTCCCATACACTAATGAGTATGGAGTTTCATGTGTGGCAGTAAGTGTAGTATATTAAATAGAGTCTTATTTAAGGACTCTATATATCCATTTTCCACTTCATGATAGTGAGATGAGTGATTAAACTCAATATTATACTTTTGGTAAAATCTCTTCAATTCAATAGAATAGAAGTTGGTGCTGTTGTCTGTCAATATTTTGTGAGGGACCCAGAACCCAGGGATGACATAGGACTTCATGAAGTTTATGATATTCTTTATCCCAAAATCCTTGAGGGGTATTTCCTCAACCCATTTGGAAAAGAAGTTAAAGGAGTAAGGATGTACTTGAAATTCTTATTTATGGTTGGGGGATATGGCGCCAAAACATCCATTCCCCAAATGAAAAATGACCAGTAATATTTAGCTGTATGTAGAAATTCTAGGGGATGATGGATGAAGTTTTCATGTATTTTGAAGGCATAATTTTTTTGGTGAATTATATGTAGTCTTCTATCATGGGTTTCTAGTAATATCCCAACCTCTTTATTTGGTGGTAGAGTCTAGTTTTGGATTGAAGGGCATCAGAAGAGCCTACATGGACTTCTTCCATGACAAAAAAATTTCTCCTTATGCTATGCATTTGAGGATGATTCCATCAAAACCTCATTTCTAGAATAAAATTTTCTCATTTTGACCATCCCATAGAGTAAAATCTACTGTGCAGCACTGAATCTGTTCTTTTACAGCATGATCCGTTAGGAGAATCCCATTTTTGAGATAACCCATTATGGATTCTATCCATCCAGGGTTGGTCATTGGCTCATCACGAATTGGGGCGGTGTTGACTTGATTGATTTCTTCCATATCACATATGAAAATTGATGATACCATTTTTTAATTGGTGATAAGGAAGATTGCTTCCTTCTGATCGGGGTCAACCAAGATGGTGGATGTATTAGCCCGTGTGTTAATGCAATCATTCTCTAATTGGGGAACTTGATGTAATGTGGTATCAAAAGGGAATTCTGCCATCTTTTCCCTGACATAACTAGTGAGAGGGTCTAATTACTCATTTTAATGGTATATTCACCATTGATATTCTTTATCACCAATTTTGAGTTCCCTTGAATATTTAGGTAGGCTATATGGAACTTTAGGTCTGGTTCCAGTCTAGATATGAGGGATTTGTATTATAGATCATTATTTATGTGGCCTTCAGAAAGTGAGAAAGAGTAAGGATAACTAATTTGTATGGAGAGATAAATACAATCCCTAGACCTACCTGATTGAGCTTTGGGTTTTCTATCCTTCTACAAACAGGGCTCCTGGAGGCACAATCAAAATACATCTCCCATTATTCGGGAGTTTCAAGGTCATATAAGACCTCTTTATCTTGGAGCTCGATGTATTCTGATGTATTTTTTGGGGCAGGATGTGCTGCAAGGATATTATCAAGAGCATTCCCTTTTTCTAACTTCTATGATATAAACTGAATTTATTATTGCTTCAGAATGACTGCCCATCGAGCAAAGTGCCTAGTCAACATAAGATGACCATGGATGTACATGAGAGGATCAACTTGAGAGACTAGGTGGACTTTATGGTGCTGTAAGTAATGCATCAAATTTTTCAATACAAAGGCGAGTTTATGGAAGTTCTTCTTGAAATTAGAATATTTGGTCTTAGTACCTTGCATCATCTGAATAAGTTATTAGAGACTATTATAAATTCCCAAATCATTTTTATGTTGGAGGAGGGAACCTAGTTATTGCTCCATAGTGGCCACATATAAGATGAGTGGTCTTTTTTTCACTGGAGGCATCAAAACTGGAGGGTGAAGTAGGTATTTCTTGACACTTTTGACGGATTTTTGATAGTCTTCATCACATTGATAGGTGATTCCCTTTTTCATTATCTTGGTTAAGGGGAGAACTTTTCTGGCTAGATTGGAAATGAATCGATGAATATTGGAAAGGTTCCCTAGGATCCTTCTTATTTATTTGAGATTTCTAGGGGTAACATTGCTAAAATAACACTAGTATTCTCTATATTTTAATCAATGTTGTGGTGGAATAAAAAAAATCCAAGGAAATTTTTTGATGTTACCCCAAAAGTTCATTTCAGTGGATTCATCTTTAGACTATACTGTCCTAGCTTGTGCAAAATCATTTTAGATCCGTGAAGTGATCCCTTCACCATATAGATTTAAGAACTAGGTCACTGACATAACACTCAACCATCCTTCCTATGAATGGCTTAAAGATGTGATGCATGGACCGCTGATGTATAGTGCCAACATTATTTAATCCGAAGGGAATGACTTGATAGAAAAAATCCCCTAAGGTTCTCTAATGGTAGTGTCTTTTTCATCATCAGGGTCCATTTTAATCTTATTATACCCCAATTACTTATCAATTAAGTAAAGGTCTTGGAATATAGTAGTCGCATTGATCAAGATTTTTGTGGTAGATAATGGGAAATCATCTTTCATGAAATGTTGATTAAGGCCTCTGAAATCAATGAACACCATAATATGCCTATTATTTTTATTGACATGAATGATTTTGGAAATCCATTTTGGGTATTACATATCTTAGAAAATTTTGTATTTGATTAACTTGTCAACTTCAAACTATACATTAATGAAATGAGAGGGGTGCGTCCTCCTCGCTGCCTAGTTTAATCCTTGATTCTCATCGGGTAATCTGAGATGGTGTGTAACAACATATAGATCCAGTCTAGGCATTTTTGTATAGTTCCAAGAAAACACATATTGGTGCTGATTTAGAAATGAAATGTATATATCTTTCTATTTAATGGAATGGTGGAACTAATTATATTTGGAATTGGGTCTTCTTATATTCCCATATTTATCTTTATGATATCATATATGGTTGTGTAGATACCTTCTTTGAATTCTAGAGGGGTGTTCCTAAGACCATCTTTATCATTCTCAAATTCTAATTCTATGGACACGTTTTTTTATGAAACTGGAAATCATAGGGAGTATCCTTCACTATCTGGGTGAGAGAGGCTATTAGAAGCAGCATAATCATCAATTTCTATCTGAGTTATCATAGAGAGATGACATAAATGATTGTCTTTTACACTTTCACTGAGGACAGGAGGGTCTTGGATCCTTGGGAGCTCACTCTAATGAGTATTTAGACATAAGGTAATTGTTTAAAATAATTATTATATAACGTTTATGTGTTTGAATCTCACTTGAATTATTAATATACAGGAGTTTGAAGGAATTTTTTTTGTTATTCGGTAAAACTCTATAATACATTTAGTATAAGTCATCAAAGAAACTCATTGTTACGTGTGACACACACTAACTCCATATTGCATGCATTGTAATCTCTATAGAATATATAGAGTATTATTAAAATAGAAAATATATTATAAATTATCATGATATTATATTCTCTTATGATCTTTGTGTATCATGTAGCAGAATCATAACTTGGTGTTGTGTATAGCGCAATCCAAACTTAGTGCATTCATATAACAAAAGCTAGATTTAGTGTTGCATGAAATGAAAAAATATTGAAAAAAGAATAAATGAATTTCAAAAAAATCACAAAATCAATGGGTGTCACATTGATGAATCAGGAACAATAGTAAAAAATAAGGCTAGCCTTCTTTCAAAAGTGTATATTCAAGAGGAAGGAACAGACTATGAAGAGACCTTTTCAAATGTATCTAGACATGAATACATTAGAATACTGCTAGCTTATGCAGAGAATCTTGTTTTCAAACTATATCAAATTGATGTAAAACTGAACTCTTAAATGATTATATAGTTGAGGAAATTTTTTTTGAAAAACCATATGGATTTAAAAATCCTCATTTTCCAAATAGTGTTTTCAAGTAAAAAAATATTTATATGGTTTAAAACAAGCTCCTAGAGCTTAATATGACAGGCTCTGCTCTTTTTTTTCAAATGGTTTTTCAAAAGGTATAGTTGATCCTACCCTTTTTATAAAATAAATTTCAAAAGATGTTTTAGTTTTAGAAAGTTATATAGTTGATATTATTTTTAGATCTTCAAGGTGTTATTTATGTACTGATTTTTACAAAATAATGCAAAATGAATTTTAAATGAGTTTGATGGGTAAACCCAAAACTTTTCTTGGTTTTTAGATTTTACAAAAATAAATAAAATAATTATTTTGAACCAAAGAAAATATACTAAGGATCTTTTAAAATTATTTAACATGGATATTACTGAGAGTACAGATACTCCTATGAGTACCACCAAAAAATTGGACCTTGATGAAGATAGTAAACTAGTGGATCAAACTAGTTATAGTGATATGGTTGGATGTATTCTCTACCTAACTGTTAGTTGACCTGATATTATGTTCAATACATGTATTTGTGCTCATTTTTAAAAAAATCCAACAGAGTCACACTTACATGATGTAAAAATATTTTTTCAAATAACTCAAATACAATACAAATTTAGTAATTTTTTATCCAAGAGGACAATAATTTGATATTGTTATTTTTTATGATGTTGATTTTGGTGGATATAAGTTAGATAGAAAAAGTAATTCTTAAAAATGTCACATTTTAGGAAAGTCACTAGTGTCTTGGGGTAGCAAAAAACATAATTTCATTGCATTGTCTACTACTAAAGCTTAATACATTGATGCAGGTAGCTGATGTGCACAAATATTATAGATGAAAGACACTTTACTAGACTTTGGATATCAATTCTAACATGTCCCTATAAATTGTGACAATACAAGTGCTATTAAAAATTTCAAAAATCTTGTATCAAATTCTAGAACAAAACATATTTACATAAGAAATCACTTTTTGATAGATTATTTTTAAAAGGGAGATATCACTCCTGTGTATATGGGTACAGAACATCAGATTGAAAATATTTTAACTAATCATTTGAATTTTGAGAGAATTAATTACAAAAAACATGAGTTAGGTATGATTAATTTTTGTTATGTTTAATTTTATATGACTTGAAATTGTAGATTTATCACCATCGTGATTTCTCACCATTGTGATTTATGACCATTTAGATTTCTCATCATTGTGATTTATCACATTTGTGATTTCTCATGGTTGTGATTTCTCACTGTTGTGATTTCTCACCATTTTGGATGTCTCACCATTTTTTATGTCTCACCATTATGGATGTATCTCCATTGATACATATCACCATTTATAATTCTCAGTGTTGAAAAATTATATCATGCCTTTTTCAATTTTTCACTATTTTAATTTAAGTATTTGATCATTCTTTTTACGAACTCATTATTTAATATTTATTCAATTAAATTTTTATCCGGATTTTCAATTTTCAAATCATGAAATCCCTAAATGATATAAATTCAATCCTACCTTTTTTCAATGCTCACTTATCTCGAAACAATCATGTTGTGACCCTTTTTCGAGAATTAGGTGGTCATGGGTCTAAATCCTCTCAACCATTAAGTTTTAGACAATTTTAGGTTACCATTTTAACCGTATCTTTAAGATTTTACTCTTAGATAAGTAGTTTAACTTTTACCATGTCTTCTTGTATTCTTACACTATATGGTTAAATAACTTACTCTAAACTTCCAAAAGATCTTCAAGTTGTTCATTAATGACATATATAATATTATATAATCCCTTTGTCTGAACCTTAGATTTTTAGGAATATTATATCAACCAATAATATTGTATTTGTTTTAAAAACCAATTTATGTCAATTTTGAAACTATTTGGTATTTTGTTTTTGGGAAAGTCATAACAACCTTATCACTTCAATCAAAATTTATATTATCAACCATAACATGTTATATTAACCAAGAATATTAGTGGAATTCATCAGAAGTCTCAATTTATATCTATTTAGATATTTATAATGACAACTATTTTAATATTTCATTAATAAGGTAATTACTGCATCATCATTGTTTCATAAATAAATTAAAAAATTTAATGTCTAAAAATTATAAATAAAATACCATTATGTATGAAATCTATTTATCTTTCTAATTAATATTTATAGTTGAATTTATATTGTGTGTAACCCTATATAAAAATGGTATGGTTATTAAACTTTGAATTTAACACTTTTAACTCTTCTTTAAATAAAATAATACTAAATGTCCTAATCTAAGCCAAGTGGACCAAATAGGATCATATTTTATTCATAAGGTTGTTTTTAGTTGAATTACACTTACCAATAGAAATAGGACATGTGTAAGGGTAATTATAATATAATTTGTACCTTTGATTACCATATTTACTTTTAATCATGTTTCATTACAATTGATGGGTATTATCAAAGTATAAAACATGATAATACAGAGGCCATGTATACATGGGTATTATCATCAACCGATGAGAATTATATAATGCATTCTATCATGATAATACCCATGATAGCTTAGTTTTTATCATCTCCAACATCAGCAAAACAATATATAACATTGTAAAGAAACAATCATAACCTTCATAAGGAAATTTTTATAACATTAAATAGAAAAAATTCATATCCATCATAATAAAAAATTCATACATATTTTTTTCAAACTTATCCAATTTTATCTAGTAAATTATATTAATGTAGCATATTGACATATTGAAAAAAATCAAATTGGCATTGGAAAAACATGATCTTCATAGTTGATATTAGTGTATGATTTAGAATATTTTGGTGATTAGGATGTAATTAGTTGAGGAAAATTTGGGATTTGGAAATGTTTTTAATGTTTGATATGTTAAATTTTACCATAACATCATATTCTTGGATTGATCTTTAGGTTATTTTTGGTAATATTGAATATTTTTAATATTAGAATATGAAAATAATAGTGAAACACAATCGAATAAATATATAAGATTATTTATTGTGTAGGATATCTTACCAAAGTATTAGTATTGTAGAAAATATGTGTATTTCTTGGAAATAACATCCTTATAAATATAATATATATGAATTAATTGTTTGGAATAGAAGTACCTTGGGGTAATAGCCATGGAAAGTGACTATTCAGTACTAACTCTATTATCACCTGGTGTATGAAGAAGTGCCCTAACTACACACCTAGTTTGATGCTCCCATGGGATATTATTTGTTGAATCATATAAAATTTATGAAAAATTATGAATCATTTATTTCCTAAAAATCTTAAGGGGTAAGGACATGAATTTTGAGAAAATAAAATAAAATGTAACCAAGGTTAAACCAAGAGATTCATAAGATTAACCAATTATATAATAGTTGAAATGAATGTATCATAGGATGATATAATGTTTTTATTAGATAGTACATATTAGGTTTGTTCTTTCATATTCATTTTATCTTCTTATATTGGATACTATCACTATAGAGACCCTGCATTTTCTTACATTACTATTACATCATTTTAAAGATAAAAAACATAATACTATTACACCTAGAGGATCCAAAAGTTTAGTGTCTTGGAAAAAATAGGACCATACATAACAATTACAACATCAAGCATAAACATTTATTAAATTTCTTCTTCTCTAGCTTCTTATTGGCACTTGTCCTATCCTTAGTACATGTAGACACCTGAGGATATACATCAAAAGGGGTGATCTAGAAGACCAGTAAGAGGATAGATAAGAACAATATATCATGGGGTGAGCATAATCATTAAATGGGAAAAATATCATGAAAATGAGAGGAAGCATAAATATAAGACTTGAAATGTGGAAATGCATAAAAAATAAAACATCATGTCTTAGTGGTTAAATACCAAACATACTTGTGAAAAAATATAGCATCTCGTTCACACATAAATTCACATTTACTCATGAGATTCATCACTTTAACCAATGCATTAGAGCGCTGTATAATTCTAGGCACACCCGTCACATTCGAACATTCATATTGCGCTATATAATTCCGGGCACACCAGTCACCTCATAATATTATCATTATCATGCATTACACATAGAAAATATATCCATAATAAACATAAATAACCCATGGAAGTAATGGGTTTCATCTCATAATGACACATTCCTAAACTTTGGGTTCCCAAAACAAAGAGGGAATAACATATTTGATACAAGAACCATCGACCTTGAATGAGAAGTAAAAGGTGTGTTCTTAAAAGAAGATTTATTTTGGAAAAAATTTTGTTTGACACAAAAAATAGTGGTAAAAATTTGTATCCCACAAAAGGAAAGACAATTATGAACAAATTATTTTTTTGGAGTAACCATATTAAAAATGGAGTGAAAGAGGGAGAACTCGAAGAAAGAAAATTGGGTTCGAGATTTCCCCTAACCTTGTATCCAAATTCTTCCTTCTCTTTAATGTCCTATATAATGAAATTATATTAATTAATTAGAAATAAATAACCTTGTGTACATTAATATGGTTAATTATGGTTTTATTAAGTGATTTTACCTTCTTTTGGATGAGTTATAGAGTTTAAAAAACATTGTTCGGGAATGTTTTTTTTATGGTTTTCTTGAGTGGTTCACTTGTATTCTTAAATTGAAGTTCGGGTAGAACATGGGTAAACATCCAGAATGGATATTAAATCTTATTAATGATATTAAAGTATTTTTAATGATCTTATAATGAATCATATTAGATCCTTCTGGGTGAATCATTAGATAAGAATTAAATGATGATTATTTGGGTTAATTTGGGCGGTTTTTCGATCACAACGAACTTGTTTTAATTTATCACTTATTAATATAGACATAAGTTATTTACAGAACATTAAATAAGAAATAATACATATAAAAAATTATGGTTCAACCATAAAAATTGTTTCATGACCAGATCTGATGGTAGAAATGGAAGAAGGAAGCATGTCGTTCTTGAAGGTGATAAATTAACACCTCACGAACAACGTTCTCTTTAATAAAATAAAAGGATGGGGGAAAAGTGATTGGATGATATAATATCCCATTATCATCATAAAATTACATTATATTTATAATACTAGAGTTAAAATACCATTTATATGAAGATAGGTTGGTAGAGATCAAGAAAAGAACTTGAACTTGAAAGGAAATTAAAGGAGAAGAGGGAGAGAAATTACCTCTTAAATCATCCTCTTGAGATCCTCCTTAAAGAAGCTAGGATTGGTATTTTGATGAGACCAGAAGCTATTTAACGTGGGATAGGGGCTAGGGAGGATGTTTTGGAAGAGTTTATAGAAGTACTGAAGATTGAGAGTTGTGACGAAATGAGGGTGTGGAGGGTGGTTTTTATAGTGGAGGGGAGAGGGGTTTCCTTAATATAAAATTCATTAGTTTATTAATTTCCCATAAGAAAAGGAATAGTGAGTATTGAATGACCAATAATAGTAATTTTATCATGTGATCCCAAAAAATTTGTTCTTACAACAGGAGAATATAAAACATGACTCAATAATTAGCTTATTTAGCTTATTTTTGTAAATTACGGTATTTCACTATTCCTAAAAAATTCAAATATTTCAGAAAAATATAAAAAATTTACCCCTACAATTTTTTGATGTATAGAATCAAAAAATGAAGTAGAATTTTCAAAAATAATTTTCTAAATATTATTAATTTAATATTTAATTAAAATCATAATTTACTTAAAAAACAGTTTTTAAAATTAAAACTGATTTTATAGTGCCTTCAAAAATTACACAGGGTCTTATAAAATTATCTAAAAACTATAAGACATTGATTTCATAATTAATTAAAACGTTTAAAAAAAAATACTATTTCTTTTAAATTAAATAATTAATTATAATTAACTATTTATGACTTTTAAAATACCAAAACGTTTACTAAGGTCAAATTGTCACTTTCTAAGATGTCTAAATTTTATTTAATTATTCCTGGTTAAGGTTAGTCTTATTTTAGATTATTTACTATTCATAAGGGTCATATTACTATTCATAAGGGTATGTTACTATTCATAAGGGTAGGTTACTATTCACTAAAAAATTATTTTTGTTTTATTAGTCTCTAAAAATCATCTTGAACACAACCGTGCATGCCAGATTCTCAAAATTCCCAATACAGAAGTGACAAAATTATGTTTAGAGGTCACTTAGAACTTAGTAGTTCATTATGTTGTGTTTTCATGCGATTTTATGACATATTTATAAGAAGGGAATTTCCATTGAAAAACTTTCTGTCGTTACATTCTTCCCCCCTTATGAAATTTCGCCCCCGAAATTTCAATTTATACAAACAAGTGAGGGTACTTCTCCTTCATTGCCTCTTCCGGTTCCCAAGCTGCTTCCTCAAACTTATGGTTTCTCCACAACACTTTTACAAGATGGGTTGTCTTATCACGTAGAACCTTATCTCTTCGATCCAGAATCTTTACCGGATTCTCCTCATAGGAAAGATCACCTTCCAACTGTACCACGTCCGAGTTTAGTATATGTGAGGGGTCTAGTATGTACTTCCTCTGGAGTGATATGTGAAACACATGATGTACTTGAGCCATATTCGGTGGAAGTGCAAGTCAATAGGCCACAACTCTTATGTGGTCAAGGATCTCAAAGGTGTAAATGTACCTTGGGCTTAGCTTCCCTTTCTTCCCAAATCACATGACTCACTTCCATAGAGATATTCGTAGGAAGACTTTATCTCCAACATCGAACTCCAAGTCCCTTCGATGGTTGTCATCATAGCTCTTTTTCTGACTCTGAGCAGCTTTGATGTGTTTCTGGATGACTTGAACCTTCTCTGTAATCTCTTGCACAAGATCAGATCCAAGTAGCTTTCTTTCTCCAACTTCATCCCAATAGGTTGGAGTTCTACATCGCTTTCAATACAGAGCTTCATATAGATCCATCTGAATCCTCGAGTGGAAGCTATTTTAGTATGAGAACTCAACCAATGGGATATGATGATCCCATCCACCTTTGAATTATAGAGATAAGGATATTAGCATATCTTCAAGTGTCTGAATAGTTCTTTCAGATTGGACATCAGTTCGGGGGTGGTAGGCCATGCTGAAATTTAATTCAGTACTCAAAGCATGTTGAAGGCTCCTCCTAAATTTAGATGTGAACCTTGGATCACGGTCAGAGACAATTGATAGTGGAACACCATGCAGTCTCACCACTTTCTTCACATATATCTTAGCAAGTTGTTCATGCAAAAGATCTTCCCAGATAGTGATAAAATGGGAAGTCTTGGTGAGTCGGTCAACCACAACCCATATCGCATTATTTCCCTTTGATGTCTTTGGGAGACCCATGACAAAGTCCATAGTAACATTTTCCCATCTCCACATGGGTATAAGCAATGGCTAAATCATACCTTTGGACTTTTTTCGCTCAGCTTTAACTTACTGACATACCAAGCACCTTGATATATATTCCGCAATCTCCTTCTTCATGTTATCCCACCAGAAGTTTTATCAGAGATCACAATACATCTTGGTACTCCCAGGATGGATAGAGAATGGTGAGCTATGTGCATTGTCCAATATCTCCTTCTTTATCCTGGGTGATGAAGGCACACAAAGCCACAATCCAAACTAAATCACACCATCATCATCGATATGGAACTCCTACAACTTCCCTTCCTTTACTACATTCACCCTTTTTTGTACCTCCACATCATCACTTTGTGATTCCTTAATCTTTTCTGGGATGGATGGTTGCGCAATCATTTGGGAAATGTAGGATGTATCCCATGCCCTTATTATTTCCAAATCCATTTTTTTCATATCCAAGAATATAGGGTCTTTCTCAATCCGCAACATGTATAGAGTAGCATGTTCTTTCCTACTTAGAGCATCACCTACCTTGTTCTCCTTTCCAGGATGATAGTGAATAGAGCAATCGTAATCCTTGATTAGCTCTAACCATCTTCTTTGATGCATGTTGACCTCTTTTTGTGCGAATATATACTTTAGGCTCTTATGGTTGGTATATATGTCACACTTCTCGCTATAAAGGTAGTGCTGCCAGATTTTCAAGGAAAAAATCACGGCTACCAGCTCTAGATCATGTGTCGGGTAGTTATACTAATGGATCTTCAACTATCGCGAGGCGTAGGATATCACATTGTCATTTTTCATGAGTACGCAACCCAAGCCTTTCTTTGAAGCATCACTATATATCACAAAAAATTATCCACTTTTCGGTAGTGTGAGTACAGGTGCAGTGATCAGCCTTCTATTTAGATCCTTGAAGCTTCCCTCACATTCTTCCATCCAGAAATACTTTACCCCTTTTCTTGTTAACATAGTTTGCGGGCTTGACAATCGTGAGAAGTTTCTCACAAAACATCAGTAGTACCAAGATAATCTAAGAAAAATACGTATTTCTATGACACCAGAGGGCCTTTTCCATTCCTTAATCACCTTTTTCTTTGAAGGATCAACAAAAATTCCCTCACTTAAGATCACATGTCCCAATAATGTGACTTGCTTTATCCAAAAGTCACACTTTCGAAACTTGGCTTACAACTTCTCCTTTCTTAATGTCTCCAAAACAAGTCTTATATTTTCTTCATGTTCCTCCTTACTCTTAGATTATATGAGAATATAATCAATAAAAAATACCATAAATTTGTCTAGGTAATGTCTAAAGACTCTATTCATCAAATCCATGAAGATTTTAGGGGCATTAGTAAGTCCAAAGGGCATCACCAAAAACGCATAGTGCCCATACCTTGTACAGAAGGTAGTCTTTTGTATATCTTCCTTCATCACCTTTACCTGATGATATCCATAATGAAGACCCACCTTTGAGAAGTTTTGAGATCCTCTTAACTGATCTAAAAAGTCATCAATACTAGGGAGAAGATACTTTTTCTTTATGGTGATCTTATTGAGTTCTCGATAATTGATACACAACCGCATTGTTCCATCCTTCTTCTTCACAAAGATAACTGGCACACCCCAAGGCGATGCACTAGGGCGTATGAACCCTTTGTCCAGATGCTCTTGCAGCTGTTTCTTTAACTCATCTAGTTCGATAAGAGCCATCCTATAGGGACACTTCGATATGGGAGTAGCTCTGGGAATGTGTTCAATTGAGAACTCTACCTCACGATCCGAGGGAATTCCGGGTAATTCTTTGTGAAATTCATCGCCGTATTCCCTCAAGATGGAGTGGAGAGGACCCCTCCTCCTCGGGCTCGCGATGTGATGCCCTAGATTCCATGGTAGTGGCGACGACCCCTCGTCCTCAGGGGGAGGGGCAGGATCTTTCTCATGGGGTTTTAGTACCCAAGAGGCATTCTTTCCTCCCTAGAATTGATGTCGATCCAAAGGTCCCAGGAGTCTGTAATGGTCATCAAGTCGTTCCAATTTCTTCCAAGGAATTCTCTGAAGCTTCTTCGCTTCTTTCCAAAGCCCTGGTCTCAATGTTCGCTCGTCGTAGGCCTCCAGTTGAGGTGTTCGATAGGTGCATGAACCAGGAATGGGGTTTAGGTCATCGTGCGGTCGTCGGGCTCCTTGGGCCGTGCCAATTTCTTATTTGCGTCACTGATGAAGATGACTTGGATCTGGGCTGGTCTCGTGCAAACAGATTCATTAGAGAGTTTCCATTTCATCTACATCGTTGGACGTTTGATTTTCACATGAATCGTGATTCTTCATCATCGGCAATCTGGATCCAGCTTCCAGGGTTACCGCTGCCCTTTTAGAATCCAACTCTCCTTCATTCAATAGGTAATTCCTTGGGCCATTTTCTTTTGTGCGGATTGGAAAACTGATTATATGGTGCACCCGATCGTTGCATGCATTTTTGTTGAAATGGAGCTCTTCCGACCTCCTCCCGAGAAAGTTTGGATCGTGATTGAGGGGAAATACAGGTACGTGAAAAGTATTTTCTATGAATCATGATCATCATTATGTTCCTTCTTCCATAGACAGGGCCATTGTTTTGATGAGTGTCGCAAAAGGTCTTCGGCGGTTTTGGTTGACAATTCATTAGTGGATAAGGATGATTCAGATCAGGTTGAGGGCGATGGAGCATGTCTTGTCCATGGCACTGAACCTGCTGCACGCAAATAGGGGTCAAGGGAGATGTCTTTGAATACCCTTGATCATGTTGAGGAACCTCAGGGTGTTTAGGAGCAGGGGCCTTCTAGTCAACATGGGGTGGGGATGCCCCGTCTTTCTAATTCTTCTACGGTGGATCCTATTGGATCGGGGAGGGCGAGGCCTGAAAGACCAGTCTTGAAGGATTAATCAAAGGTCTCGGTACCTCAGGTGGAGGCAGTGTTTGATCGTCTTAGGAGGGATTTGGGTGGATGCCAGGCGTCCAGCAGTATGGGGAAAGAGAGTAAGGGCCATGAGGATAGGGATTTGGCGAGTAATTATCTCTCTACAGGTGATCCTTCCAGACCTGAGGCCACCTGTGGTTTGATCAGAGGCTGAGAGGATCAGAATCCTCAGCCTCAATACATGGCTAGGGGTTTTGATCAATCTGCAACTCAGGAAGAGATAGGGGAAGAGGAAGCAGTGTTTAAGGGAAAGGAAAGGGTCAGTGGGGTGGCGCTGGCACTGGGTAGCGACCCTCTTCAACTGCATGGGAATGTCTTGGAGGTGCAATTCCAGACCAGTTTTGGAGAAGCAGGGGGTTCAGGCCATGGAAATCTGCCAGGGGTGCAGACTCTTCAACCCGGACCCCAGCCGTCTTGAGCAACAGGTTTGAAGGACTTGATGAGGTAGAATCAAGAGATGAACCATCTTTTCTGGTTGAGGAAGGTAAATCTAGCAGGAAGAACCTAGATGGCTCGGATTAGGAAGGTCGGATCATGGGTCATGATTACCCAGAGTGTGATAACGGAGGCGGGGAGGAATAAGTCATTGAGGTAATTAAGGGTTTTTCTGAAGAGGAGCCCGATTCGAGGATCAACAGGAGTAATAGGAGGAGGATGGGTAGTAAGGACTACTCCTCCTTGCCTCCCCCTATGAGGACTCTTTCAGCAAAGAAGTTAATGGATGAGAAGTTGGACAACGAGGTCAGGTGTCACCTAAAACCACCTGGTTAGGCTGAACTATCCTTGGATTTGATTTTGAGTTCGGATGATGTGGTGACAGAGTAGGTGTTATTTCTCAATGCCTCGAAAGAGGATGCAGCCAAGATGATGGGTCGGAATCTCGAAGTGGATCTTAATGAAGAGAAATATATTTGTGTTGAAAAATAGGACATGATCCTAGTTGGGGGATTCAATAAGGGGATGATCAGGCTCGAGGAGTACATTCAGGTCTGGAATAAATTTACTTCTTCTTTTGAAGATATGATAAGGGGAGATCCACATTCTCAGGTATCTAACATATCCTGGAAGTTGTTTAGGGATACAGAATCTGGAAGAATTCAATTGGTTTTCAATGATTCTGCTTACTCCTTTTCTAAATAATGCTTGGTTTCGCTATCGCCCTTGTTGTCTGTGGAAAATGTTTGAGGGTCAGATCGGCTCAGATGGGCTAGAGCACGCTGCTATTTCCTCTGCAGGTCATTTGGGATGTGGTTGACTAAGAGGGATGGATTTCCATAGGGAGGGAACATGATTGCATGGGATCACTGAGTGGTCCTTCATTGGAGTTGGCGGTTGCGGATTATGCCTGGAAGAGGCTGTTTCTGGTTTTCTATTTGGGGCTGTTTGGTGTTTGTTGAACTTTATGGTTTCTCACTTTTACCTCAAAAGTGTCTTTCTTAATAAAAAATAATTTTCAGTCAGTATTCCCACACGATGGGAATTCCCTCAAGGCTGTCACTTTCCTTCGACTCAACCATTTGGGTGAGGTATGCTTCTTAATAGGGAATCAACACCCAAACCAATGAAGTATTTTTCAAAGGATATTCATGATCTTCCTTGAATTTTTAGAGGAGCACGGTATGGTTCGGAATATGAAAAGATATTTCCTTTTCCCAACAATTGATATGTGCTCTAGATAACGAGAGCCAATCCATTCCCATTATAGCATCAAATTCCACCACGGAAAGTATTACGAGATTTTTTGGAAGAATATTCCCACATACGCCAACATGAGTAGAGTCAAACACTTGGGTTGCAATGATTTCACCACTTGGTGTTTTTACAGATATATCTACTTCACGGTTTCGGGGCTTCGATTTTATAGTTCTATCAAACTTGAAAGATATAAGAGAATGCGGAGAACCAGAATCAAATAAGAATTTTTCCATTATTGAGTGAATAGTAAGTGTACCTTGTACGACTTCATTATCTTGCTCCATTTCTCCAGTAGTGATGGAATAATCCTTCCCTTGTTCGTTTGGCTTCGGTGCCTACTGACGCTGATTACCCTCGAGAACTCGAGGTTTAGTGCACTGGTTTGTATAGTTCCCTAGCTCCTTACAGTTATAGAATTGAACCATGAGTGGTTCTCTCCTTTCATCGGCTACATTCTCCTTCCTTTTTGTGACTTTTTGACACTCTTGAGCATGCTGTCCTTATTTCCCACACTTGAAGCATTTCCCCATCCCATTGAGGCAGTTCCCATGGTGCAACTTTCCACATTTTTGGCATGCGAGTCATTGAGTTTGCTTCCCACCTTTATCATTAGATCCACCAGCTTGAAACTCCATATTTTGTTTCTTATCACCATAGTCGTGGGACCATTCTCCAAAATCTATCTCCACTTTGAGAGCATACTGAACAACTTCTTCATAACTCCCAAAGTCTCGAATTGCAAGAGCCTTTCAAAGGTGTGGTTTTAATCCACTAAATAATCTATCAATTTTTCTATCATTGTTGATAACAAAACCCGAAGCGTACCTTGAAAGCCTTGTGAAATTCACTTCGTAGGTTGTGATAGATTATCCTTATTTTTTCTTGAGCTCTATGAATTCTCTCGCTATCTTTGTGCGAAAAGTTCTTGGGAAATACTTTTTAAGAAACATTATCTTAAAGTCTTACCATTCCATCTCTTCAATTTCCTCCCTTGTCTTGGTGTTCTTAATCAAAGCCCACCATTTATCGACTTCTCCATGTAGACGATAAACAGATAAGGTCACCTTCTCCGTCTTAGAACAGTGAAGAATAGAAAAGATCTTCTCCATGGAGTTGACCCACTATTCCACAGCTAGTGGATCAGAAGATCCATTAAATGTCAGTGGTCGTTGCTGCATAAAACATTCGATAGACAATAGCTCCATCTTTGGTGAAGGAGGATGTTTCCCATTATTATGGTTATTGTTAATAACTTGAGATAATTGGGTAAGCATCTCCATGAAGTTCTGAACTCCACCTCCCAAATAATTGGGGATGTCGTTCGAACAATCATTTCATTGGCCCTCACAAGAGTTGTTGGCATGATTTCTCCTGGTTCCCACTATTTTCTAAAATAGAAAAGGTTCGAACAAAACATAAGTCAACAATTCATGAATAAATGACTTATTTATTTTCAAAATTTACACTAAAAACATAACATATGGGATCCCTATGTATATATTTCTGTGTTCATATTTTTACTTAGTCTCAAGCTAGAGGATTTCTCTAGGGTTCACTAATCTTAATTCCCAAATTAACTAATCCATTCCTCTGATACCAACTATAGAGACCCTAACTTTTCTTACCTTAATATTAAATCATTTTAAAGATAAACAACATAATAGTATTTGACAAAAAGGATCCAAAGGTTTAGTGTCTTGGAAAAACTAAGACCATACATAACAATTACAACATCAAGTATAAATATTTATTTAATTTCTTATTCTCTAGCTTATTATTGGCACTTATCCTCTCCTTATTACATGTTTACAAATGAGGATATACATCAAAAGGGGTGAGATAGAAGACCAATAAAAGGATAGATACGAACAATATAGCATGGGGTGAGCATAATAATAACATGGGAAAAGGATCCTGAACATGAGAGGAAGCATAAATATAAGACTTGAAATGTGGAAATGCATAAAAAATGAAACATCATGTACTAGTGGTTAAATACCACACATAATTGTGAACCAGGATAGAATCTTGTTCACACATCAATTCACATTTACTCATGAGATTCATCACTTTACCCAATGTATCGGAGCGTTGTATAATTCTGGGTTCACCCGTTACATTCGAACATTCATATTGCGCTATATAATTCCGAGTGCACCCATCACCTCATAATATTATCATTATCATGAATGCCACATAGAACATATATCCATAATGAACATTACTAACCTATGGAAGGAATGGGTTTCATCTTATAGTAACACATTCATAAACTTTGGGTTCCCAAAACAAAGAGGGAATAACATACTTGATACAAGCACCATTAACCTTGAATGATAAGTAAAAGGTGAGTTCTTAAAAGAAGAATTCTCTTGGAAAACATTTTTTTTTGACCCAAAGAATAGTGGTAAACATGTATATCCCCGAAAAGGAAATAAAATGATGAAAAAATGATTTTTTTGGAGTAACCATATCAAAAATGGAGTGAAAGAGGGAGAACCCAAAGAAAGAAAATTTGGTTCAAGATTTCCCCTTACCTTGACTCCGAATGACTCCTTCTCTTTAATGTCCTGTATAATGACATTATATTAATTAATTAAAAAACCTGAATCTTTTTAACATTAATATGGTTCATTATGGTTTTATCAAGTGATTTTATGTGCTTTTGGATGAGTTATAGAGTTTAAAAAACACTGTTCGAGAATGTTTGTTTTTATGATTTTCTTGAGTGGTTCACTTGTATTCTTAAATTGAATTTCGGGTAGAACATGGGTAAAAATCCAGAAATGATATTAAATGTTATTAATGATATTACAGGAGTTTCAATTATCTTATAATTAATAATATTATATCATTTTGGGTGAATCATTAGATAAGAATTAAATGATGATTATTTGGGTTAATTTGGGCGGTTTTTCGATCACAACGAACTTGATTTAATTTCTCACTTAGTAATATGGCCACAAGTTATTTCCAGAACTTTAAATAAGAAATAATACATATAAAAAATTATATTTCATCCATAAAAATGGTTTCATGACCAGATCTGAAGGTACAAATGGAAGAAGGACGCTTGTCATTCTTGAAGGTGATAAATTAACACCACACGAACAACGTTCTCTTTAATAAAATAAAAGGAAGAGGGAAAAGGGGGTTTGATGATATAATATCCAATTAGCATCATAAAATTATATTATATGTATAATAATGGAGTTAAAATACCATTTGGATGAAGATAGGTGGGTAGAGATCAAGAAATGAACTTGAACTTGAAAGGAAATTAAAGGAGAAGAGGGAGAGAAATTACCTCTTAAATCTTCCTCTTGAGATCCTCCTTAAAGAAGCTAGGATTGGTCTTTTTATGAGACCAGAAGCTCTTGAAAGTGGGAGAGGGGATAGGGAGGATGTTTGGGCAGAGTTTAGAGAAGTCTTGGAGCTTGAGAGGTGTGAGGTAATGATGGTGTGAAGGGTGGTTTTTATAGTGGAGGGGAGAGAGGTTTCCTTAATATAAAATTCATTAGTTTATGAATTTCCCCAAAGACAAGGAATGGTGAGTATTAAATGACCAAGAATAGTAATTTTATAATCTGATCCCGAACTAAGTGGGCTTACATCAGCATAACATTACACATTACTCTATAATTAGCTTATTTAGCTTATTTTTGTAAATTACGGTATTTCACTATTCATAAAAAATTCAAGTATTTCAGAAAAATCTGAAAAATTTATCCCTACCATTTTCCAATGTGTAGAATCCAAAAATGAAGTCCATTTTTCAAAACTAATTTTAGAAATATTATTAAATTAATATTTAATTAAAATCATAATTTACTTAAAAAAACAGTTTTAAAAATTTAAACTGATTTTATAGTGCTTTTAAAAAATTACATAGGGTATTATAAAATTATCTCAAAACTATAAGACATTGATTTGATAATTACTGAAAAATTTGAAGACAATAATTTTTATTTTAAATTAAATAATTAATTATAATTAAATATTTATGACTTACAAAATACCAAAACATTTACTAAGGTAAAATTGTCACTTTCAAAGATGTCCAAATTTTATTTAATTATTTGTGGGTAAGGTTACTCTTATGTTGGATGATTTACTATTCATAATATGCATATTTCTATTCATAATGGTATGTTACTATTCATTTGGTTAGGTTACTATTCAGTAAAAAATTCTTTTTGTTTGATTAGAATCCAAAAATCATCTTGAACAGAACCGTGAATGTCAGATTCTCAAAATTCCCAATATAGAAGTGAACAAATTATATTTAGAGGTCACTTAGCACTTAGTAGTTCATTATGTTCTGTTTTAATGTGATTTTATGACATATTTATAAGAAGGTAATTTCCATTGAAAAACTTTGGGTCATTATAATCACACCCACATAAGTTATATTAATTCATTGAAATGGGATCACAATGATGAATATGAGAAATGTCTGTATTCAAAAACAAATATACCATATAAATGTATATGGGATCCTACACAAATAGTTGAGAGTATTATTTTATTTAGGTAATGATTGAAAAGGTTATTCTTCTTTTCTTTAAAATGGAAGTGAGGATTATGCTATAATAGAAACTAATCACTTCGATTTCTATTACATATTTAAATTTATAAATATTATTTTGGTAAATTGTAAATATTAAGAGTTTTATGTAAAACATGTAAGGATATATTTTTTTTAATGTTTCATTAAAAATAATGGAATGAATAATAAATGGTATAAATAACTATGGAATGTGATTTTATAAAAAGGTTTAATTAATATGGATAACTATTGAAGAACATTTGATTGAGGTATAAACCATTCCCGGGTTTAATAAAAGATTTATGTTGAATTAATAAATAATTAATTGAATTAATTTTTTTTAAAAGGATTGAGGTGTAAAGGCCTCTATATTAAATGAAAAAAGAAAATAGGAGAGGAATAACAAAGAACCACAAAAAATACAGATAACTAGAACCAGGGTCCTTAACCCATTCAAGCGCCGCATTCTGATTGAGGGATTCCCGCCTGAGTCCAGGCATTGCTGTCCGGCTGGAAGCCCTATCTGCAGTTCTCCTTCTCAAGCAGGGATGGAGTTGAAAATGATGTCTTTTCTTCTCTTGTGTTGAACTATTCATCCATCTCCAGCGCCAGAAACAGTCTGGCCGACTCCTTTAATTATGAAATAGTATCCTCAAAAATGAACAAAGAGTGCGACACGAGTACTTCCCAGGAGGTCACCCATCCTAGTACTACTCTCGCCCAAGCACGCTTAACTGCTGAGTTCTAATGGGATCTAGTGCATTAGTGCTGGTGTGAGGGCACCCATTATGTAATATAGTATTGATTACTTTGGGATCGATAATATGTTTTGGATATTATGAAAAGGATTATGTAATTTGTTGTGGTTGCATTCACTTGTGTCATAGTTTATGAAGATGTTTTTGAATATAAGGGTAAATTTTGGATAAATATATGACATTGCTATAGTTTAATTTCATTGATATTAAAAGGTTTTTGATAAATGTATACTCTATAAAATAACTGTTTAGGTTATACACAAATAATATTTCTTGTTGAATGAGAGGTATACAGATCTATATTATGATTGTTAGGTTGCTGTCACATTATAAGTTATATATAGTATAAAAAATATGGTACGAATAATATCTCCTACATCCATAAGGTGATTATAATTAAAATTTAAGTTAAGAAATTATTTTTAGGGGTTATAATGTAAATACTTTAGATATTATATTTATTTAATTAATAATATCATTAATAAATTGGGTAACACAAAACACTGAACAAAAAAACAACCAATTAAAAAAACCAAGAAATATTTGATGTATAGAAATAATATAATCATTATTTGATAAAAGTGTGATAATAAATTGAGATAATCATATATTATTAATGTATTTAATTAATATTTTAAAAAGGATTATTTTTGAAGAACCATTTAAAAAAGAGTGTTTGATTTTACCTTAAAAATTATATTCATAATATAAAAATGTTTATTATAATAGGAAAAAATTTTATTTACAAACTAATAGATATTAAATTAATTATAAATAAATATTAAAAAATATTAAATACAATTTAAATTGAAATGGTCTGTCAATTTATTAAAGGTAATTTTTACACTACTTAATTTTTATTTAAAAGCTAATTAAAAAAATTATATGCTTAAAAAGAAATTTCACTTACCGTTTAGACATGAAAATTAATCCTTCTGATTTTTTTGTATTTCTTCTAAAATAATTCATATTATAGGTGAATAGTGTAAAATACCCTTTTTTAATTAACATGACAATTATTACAATATTTGTAGATAATTTTGAATTTTAAATGATGTACTCTTTTTTGGTAAGACAATATATCAATTTGATTTGTGGATTTATCCATTTTTATCAAATAAGAAGGATTTAAAATTCTGAATTAATAATTTCCAAATTATGAAATTAGTGCCATTATATTTCTGGGTATAAATTATAAATTACAAAATGTAAAAATTACTTAACACAAAATTTCTATATTGTAAGACTAATCATATATGATTAAAACAATCAAAAAAAGTATAAATTATGTGTGGGTATGTGTGTTTGATGAATTTTAGAGCACATTACATCTTCAATCCATTATTAATAAATTTTCGACCCACATTACTTAAGAGAGACTTTTCAGTTTTGAAATCATTTTGGTAGTTACAAAAAATCCCATCCCATTTAAATTATAATGGGGGAACTCCTCCCCTCAGTTCCCCTCATTTCAAAACCCTATTATTAATTAATAAAATTTACCCTATAATATATAAAAAATACAATAAACTTTATGCAGGTTCAATAATTACCAAAATACCATCCCTCAATGGATTAACCCACTTTAAAAATGCGATAATTGAAAAAGTGAGGTCTAAGTTCCTAGCATCCCTTTTTCAATATCTATATGTACCATTAAATTTTCTAATTTTTCTGCCATCATATAATGACAACAAAAAAACCATTAGTATACTAGTGTGTTAATACAATAATTTTACAAGTATTAACCACCATCCATTTTCCATTAAATGAAATGAAAACATGAATCGTTCCTTGAGTAGATAAACTCCTCCATGGTGGAACTTGTTTCTCTTTCCTTCAACAATATAATAGTATTGTCTTAAGAGGAGAGTTAATATATAACTGAAATAATTATGACATATTTAAGACTCTAAAATGATAAAACATATTACTCATTTTATCTATTCATGGGAATACAAAATATGTTTTAATGCATACGTGTGGAATAATACCTCTATGGAAGGATTGATTTTTTTTAATTTTACCCCCACCAGATATAGATTGAAATGGTAATGTTTTTAAATTTATTATTATGATTTTAATTATATGAGATAGTGTCTTATAGTACATATTTAATATCCCTATTGATGATATTTTTTGGTAAATAATCATTATAAAAATAATTGTTCGAAACAGGATAAATAAAAGGAATTCAATTTATGAATTCTTTTTATATCTCTGAATTATACTAATAATTACATAAAATTATGATATGTAACTTTAAAAAAATTATAGTTTAACATTTTACAACTAGAATAATGACATTGTTAAATAATCATCTCATAATTATCCTCTAATCATGGAATGTTCATGTTTGAGAATATTTGAGAACATACATGGAAAATGCTATGAAATTAAATAATAATGACTATGAAATCATAATTAAAAGGATATTATGATATAAATATGTAAATAATTACTTTTATTATTTTTTTAGAATGAATTCATATATATTTTCATCTTCAATGATGGAAACAAATTTCATTGGATAAAAATCAGTGAAAGTGGTCAATATCATTTTTATCATCTATGATAAAGACTAAAGTAGTCATGAAAAAATATTTGAACTTATTAATTCAGTATAAATAATCCCTTATAGAGACCTAATTTTTTTAGAATGATTAACATTGGATGAGGAATTAATACTGACAACACTCATAAATAAATAGTCTAAAATGATTGGGATTACCCACAAAAGGCATAAAAAATAGTTACAAACTAACTAAAATAAATTTAGGTAAGATTTTAAAATTACATTTATAAAAGTTTGTGTATGTTGAAAATGTTCTAAAATTGTTAATTATGATATTCGTGTTATTCATAAAGTTTAACTATATACATTTTTATGACGTTTTTTTCAAATAAATTTTAATTTATAGATATTTTTTGGAACATCCAACATCAATCTTTTCCTTAATTATATTAAATATTTATTTTCTCATGAATTACACCAAATAGCATTTTTATCATGTGTAATATGTGACACCGAGTTTTAATGAAACAAGGAATACTATTTAAATATTAATATTTATTATGATAGTGATAATATAGCCTTTAGAATAGAGATTATGAATAATATTAGAAAAATTTTGATAATATTTTTTATACATAAATATATATTGAATTCTTTGGTGATTAACTAACTCAATATAAAAACACCCCATTTGAAACTGAAAGAAACATTTTATTAAAATATTTTTTATGCGCACAAAATTTCTACCATAACAAAATAAAAAAAACTTTTGGTGAATTATGATAGTGAAATTTATAAATTATATATTAAAAAACATTTGATAAAATTAATCTTATGTTCTTTCTAGAAAATATATATTAATAAATTTAGTTTTAGGATTAAAAATATTTTTTCCAAAAAAAATATTTTTCCCATTTTTATCGCATTTTATAAAATTATATATCTAATTTTTTGAAAATTTATTTGAAAAATTAATATCTAGACTTTATATCACAATGTAAAACTTTTACTTGATTTATTTTTTTAAATTTTCTAAAAAAATATTTTTTTTGATGAATATTAAAATATATAAATTTTTATTATAAGTTTTCATTTATTTTAATGTAGTTAAAAACATTGAAATTATTTTAATATGGTTTAAATGTCAATTTAGTTCCAAAACAAATATATTAATTCAGTTTAGGGAATTGGATTCAATTCAATATTTAAATTTTATTTAAAAATGTTTTAATCATTCACAACATTTCTCTTCTAAAAATTGTTTTTTTCGTGTTTTAAGCATCAATAATTTTAAATTAACATTTTCCAATTTGGTGAATTGAATTTGAAAAAATTGATTCAATAATTTTAATCATCATAATTTATATTATATAAATATATGTACTTATTTTTTCAAAATTTTGAATAATAAATGTTGTAAAAATTAATTATCGTAGTTTAGGTGACAATGGGCTTACGTGGGGTTTAAACTAATAAATATTTGTTAAAAATGACCCAAAAAATATAAAACACAAATTTTGGGTCGTATTTAGACTATATATATACACTATTTCATAAATATATCAATTTTTAAACTTTTATAATGTAAAAAGCACTGGTACAACATTTTCTGTTAAAATATTACAAGTGTTTCACTCAACTCGCTTATGAAAGGTCACAAATATCCTCCCCTTATCAAACATTAAAAACTTTTTGGTTAAATAATTTCTTACTAAAATAACTTCAATACATCCCTCCTCTCATCCAATATTAATTTTTTGTCATAAATCCATCATAGTAATTATTTTTTTGGAAATTAAATTATGTTTTCCAATAAAGAGGTAAAGTTCCTTACCATGAATTTTATTTTACTTTACCACACCTAATAAAATTATAATTAAACCATGATGGCATAATAAATAATTAGCCTCAATATAATTATATTTTTCATGTTATGTTAATGAACAATGTTTGCAATCTTTACCTTTAAATGGGATATGAAATCATTATTCTTTTGAATAGAAGACTATTACTTCACAAACTGATGTGTATAATTTTCCTTCAGCACCACTCATTGATTAATATAATAAAGTATTTAATTATTATATATTATATTTATATATTATTATTCCTCTATAATTATAATACCACATATATCTTCTTGAGGTGACCAAAACATTACATACATAAATATTAAATATTATTTGATGAATATTTAAAACATATCATAATAGTAAATTTCATTTACATTTAGAGGTTTCATATCTTTGAATATTAGATACAAAATCATCTAATTTGAAAAAGTTCATCCAAATCTCCACTAAAAACTTTCTGAGGATGAAAAATTAATAATAATACCCCACTTTAGTAATTTCATCATAATATAGGAATAAGAAACATATGAAGGGGTGATCTCAAATGCTATACAATGATAAACATCAGAAATATGAGTATATGGGGATATATACGAATAACTGATAATAAGGATATGATAATATGAGAATTTTTTTCAAAAATAATACAAATAAACTAATAGATCATATTTATTGAATAATTTTTTTAGATAATAATAAATATGTAACATCCCATTACCAGTTTCATTTACTATTTTTTCCTTTTCTCTAATCCTAATTTCATTGGGTGTAACTTAATGTTTTATATTGTATCAGGGAAATTCTCTAGTTTTTTATTGGGGATATACCATTTTGGTAAGAGGATTTACAATAGAGTGTGTTGAACTATGTTTTGGACTACCAACCTATGAAATAGAGTTTGTTTGTGACTCAACCAATTTGGGTAGTGTTGTGGAGTAGATGAATTACTTCCACATTGATATTCTTAGATTTTATACCATTTTCATGATTTGTGTTGTGTGTGGCTGTGATGTATCATATCCTTACCTTTTGGGAAGTTGATTTGATTTATATATTTGTTGTTTCTTTTGGAGGCTGATTGACAAGGTGGTGTTGTTGTGTATTCAGGGATGGCTACACCATTGTTTATGTTGTATTCACAATTCTACATCATGACCTTATAGGGATGTGGTGTATTTTTTGTTTCTACAATCAAAATACTAGAAAACAATTTTTTACCTTCCAAAATATTACCACTTACCTCACATTTTTTTTCTCTTAATGGATCCCAAGATGCATTTTTTCTCTTCCAACCATCATTGTTATTAGATATAAGTACCAATTGATGCATTTGATACCTCCCTAATAAGTTACTTTTATCTTATTTTAATTACTCTTTTTTCATTCTCTCCTTCTTTGAGGGTGAAAAATATTCATGATTTTGATGTATTGGAACATTTATCTAATTGGATATGTTTCTAGGGAATGATTATTTATATGTAACAAATTGAAATCTCTATTTATTTACCCATTTCTTGGTTTTAACAAATCGAAACTTTGATAAAAGTTAGGTTGTTGCATAAGAATTTAACCCTTAATTAAAAAACTATATTTTTTGATTTAATTAAAATTATTTTTCAATTGATTTATCAAAACATTATTTCAGATAATTTTACATTTCATTTTAAAAGCTTTGGAAATTATTAAAAACATCAAATTTAAATGGAATTTAAATTTTTGGGGGGTTTTAAAAAATTGATATCTTCAAATAAGAAATGATTTGATAAAATATATTATTTTTTTCTTGGAAAAAAATTAATGAAATGAATTATGATTTTAATGGAATATATTTAATGAAAACCAATTATATGGTTTTGAAATTTAATGTCCATGTTGAGCTTTTAAATGGGAATTTAAAATATAAATGATGATTTGATTTGAACTGATGAACATTCCCATGAGTGATTGACCGATTTACTAATGTAAATGTAATCCTGAGTAGTTAGTGGTTGATTAGTTATGGAATACTAGGAATTTTACTCACAATAAATGAATTGATGTTGAAAAATCAAAATACACCATGTTCTACATGATTTTTCGGATGAGATGTGAATTGATAAGTCATGTTGGCTTAATCCTTGGGATGTGTGCACACATACATGAACTATGATTCACGATAGATTTGTTTGAGGATTTCCGATCCCTAAACTAATTTATCTCAGAAAATATTACCATGGTTCTTGGTATTTTTTGGATCATGCATAGAAATATATAAATAACTTATTTATTCATGCTGTTTTTTTTATATAAATGATGTATATAAAAAATTAATTTATCCCTACATTGATACGTCCTTTATATCCAAAATTGAAATCATGTATTGCTGTAATATATTGAAATATTATTCCATGACATGTATTATTTAAATTGAAATAATAAATGGTTTAATAGTTATGGAATTTTTTATGGAACACTTAGTGAGACCCTAATGGGCTACTTATATCACACATTAGATTTTTTTGTATCGGGTGTTTGTAGATTTTTATTTCATGGTTATGGGAAATTGAACAAAGTATATGGATGTTTCTATTGTGATTAATTCTTGGGACCCAGAGTCATATAGGTTACATGTGTGGATGTGATCGATCCATTTCATGTGTTTTTTAGGATTTCTCTTGGAAGATGTGTTTTTTACTATTTTTTCTATATACCATAGGATTTGTATCTATATATATTTTCAAATATTTCTCCTTGATGAGTATTTCCATATTGATTAGTTATTGTTCAATTATAATGCTATTTTTTATCAATGGTTAATTCTTATTGAGAAATTACTCCATTTGATGTTATTATTAATCCATGCTCTAGTTTCTAAATCAGGGGGATCATGTATTTCCATCATTGTATGTCTGGACTAGTATGGGTATTAGTGTACGAAGGTAATCCAACAAGATCATGAAAAATTGGTATTTTAGGTGTCATCTTTTAATATTTCTTTGATTTCAGTATGCATTTTAGATTGTTCTATTAGATATAAAACTGGATTATCAAGACTTTTGATGAAGATACAAGTGAGTTCCTAGACATATCTAATCCTATTGATACTAAAGTCAACATTTGATATTGGGAAAAGTATCTTTAAGGAATAAATTTATGTGAATCTTGGGTTTTCCCAGTTAATATTACTATTTTCAAATCATGGAAGTTGGATATTATTGTATCTCTTGATTAAGTAGATGATCTCAGTACACTTTTTAATGTTTTTAGTGATTCCTTATATTGTTATGCATCATCATGCCTCCATGTATTCATTTGAATAGGTCATGGGAAAATCATTCTAGTGAACCATGGTGTGAGAATCCCCTCATGAAATATATTCTTGTAAGGACAGTGGATCATGCTACTTATGCTCTGAGATAATCAATATCACTAATTCCTATTCATCATCTCGTAGCGTAACAATGAATGGATGAAGTTAGAAATAACTCTAAATAATTTCTTCCATATAAACCACCAATATTATGAGGCTCTAATAATCCTTCCAAGGATGATCATTGGTTAAAAGGATAGATATTATTTTTGAGATAATTTAATTTCCTGGTTTAATAATGGGGAAGTGTGCTAACTATAAAAAGGAATGACATTGTAGGTGATTCTAAAAATTGATGGTTATATACAATAAAAATTATTTCATAGAGTGGAATGACATTATAATTCTTTTTATAGATTAGTTCTATCAAAAATCCATTGTATTGGAATGGTCCATGGGCTTTTTCAGCAAATAGATATTTGATTGAATCATGCTATACTATGCAGAACGATTTACTTTGAATGTTCAGTTTTCCCATATGGATCTAATTAATTAGAATCTAAAGGCTTGGATAATTTATATGGGTATATGATTCAATATTAGACATCAATTTTTATACTAGATATCACTTTTTTTTGCAGATACGATAGACATGGAATTGACTATTGATATTGATGCAGCTTGTATGTAAAGATTGATGAGAGTATCTACTACTCCCAATGGAATTTATATTGGTTATATTGAAGATATTAAGAATCATGTTGAGTCTATTGGTGGTTTTCTATTGTATAATTAATCCATATATCTTTTAGTTCCTGGAAGAGGACCACAATCTTAGTTATGGTGTTGAAATGTCAGGCATTAAAAATATTATTTTACCATGGAATAAAATATAGGTAGTTCTAGTGGTAATTTAAGAATCCTATTAATTTTTTATATATTTTCACCCCCATGGTGGCATGGGTTCATCATATCCTAAAGCTATTGCACTAAAATTAGTTGTGTCAAGAACCATGTGGTTCCAACCACAAGAATCTAGAATAGAGATTCTTCATTCAATTAAAGTGTCCCTAGGGGTTGTTGATAGTGGTACAATGATAATGAGAGGTATCATAAATATTGATTTATCTTTAGTGAAATAATTGTTGGATATTGGTGAATCTCATTTTTTATCCACACATGTTGTGATACTTTAAATATACCTATGATGTTTATATCTCATGGGATGGATATTGCTATACCCCACTAAACAAAGAGTGTGAAAGGCCTCTAATTCCCCCCTTTTAATTTTGTCTTTATATTAGTTTGAGTTCACTTGGAATATTTTAGTTATCTAAATGAAGCCTCTTGGCATCATTCCCAGTTTGGATTTTATAATTTCTCATAAGGGCCAGATTTATAGTTATCATCGACGAGTCACTTTTATAGCACCAGAGGGGGTGTACTCTTCTTTTCATAGAGAACGGGTTATAAGTATTTTTTATTAAAAAGTCTTATTTTTTCTTCTCTATTACATTATTTTGAAAATCATAAACTCTTTTTTAAATACCTAATTACTAACGACTTTATATTCAAGTAGTTTATGAATACAATTATATATAGTTTTACCATACTTTCATTAAGATTTTTTGATTCATATCGTATCTATGTGATTTTATTCTTATGAATAAGATAATAATCATACTCAGGAGTTTTTCAAAACCATTTATTCCATGATTATCATAATGATCATGGGTATTATTTCTATCACACACACCAAATAGCATTTTTATTGTACAAACTGACTAGATTTTGTGTCGAAAATATTATTATAATGATATAAATTTTATTGACTCCCGTAAGGAAAATCGTCAGACCCTTTTTTCATTTAGATTTACATATCTAGATAATTATATCATAATTAAAGGAAAATATTGAAATAAAAATGGTTAAATGCATTTTTGTTCAATATTCATTTAAAATGATATCATTATTTAAGTTATAAGATGACCTTGGGAGTGCCAGGTCTCCATGTCCCTCAAGTATTTAAGGATAATATCTGACCATTGCAGATCAAGATGACCATTAGGAAAAAGGCCTATAAATACCAAATTATTTGAATGATCATGAGTTTGTTAATACATAATATTGACCCCCGGTAAGAGATATATGAAATTACTGCTATGTGTGACAACCTTGAAGATTACATTTCATTAACTTCTTGTTCCAAATACTTGAAACTATTAGGAGTTTTATTCTTTTCGTGATGTCGATCTTTGTTATAATGATTTAGGACTTATATGGATATAAAGATAGTGGTGGTGATATTTTTCATATCGATGGATTCTAAGGATTGGGAGATAGAGGCACCAATAACCTTCTTGGTCGATGTCTTGAAGGTATGGAAAGTCAAAAACTGATCATCATATCCTGGGTATACCATGGGGTGTGTATGACAGACTTCGTTGGAATGTATAAATAAAGGGGCCTCTATAAAAGTTTATTGGATACCCTTATCATTGGGATAAAATAATTTTACTAATTTACTTGTTTTACATTTATGTTTCATTTTAAATGAAAGTTAAGGGTTTTATATATTCATATTTTCTATACTCTATTCTGTGATTAAAACCCCTTCATTTACTCAATTTGATTATATATGCATTATGATTGAATTTTTAATTATTTCACTCTATTTATCATAACAATTGTTATTAAAATCTATATTACACTTACACTGATTAATTTTTTTCTTATTTTGAATTAAATTAATTTCATATATGACCATTGGAATACATATCATAACCAACCGATTATGAAACATTGTCTATTAGACCTAGGGCTATTCCAGAATATTGTTTAAATATAAAAGATTTTTGTGAATATGATTAGTTTAATTCTATTAAACTATGTATCTTATAAATAGAAAAAAAAAATATATTTAAAAATTTAATTCACCCCTCTTATATTTTTTCATATATATATATACATTTTGTTCCAAAAATTGGTATTAGAGGTAGGTATTTGTAATAATAATCCTCAAATTTGGTATCAGATGATGTTTCCACTGGTCATTTTTTTCATACATTTATTTTTCATGTTTAATTTATTTCTGTTATATTTTTTTATAAATATTTTTACTGTATTATGTTTTGTAGAAAAAGAATTATTTTTATTGTTTTATAGATGTCAGGAATTTTTTTTGTATTAATAGAAAATATAAATCCCAAAAGACCAAAAATTTATTATGGTAAACATTTTGAATATTAGAGAGAATGAATGAAGACTTTTGTAATAGACACATGAATTTATAACTTTTTTATAGTGACTGGTGACTAAAACATTTCTGACAAAGAAGACAAACTCTTTACCAATCAAGATAAGTTGGACTATCAACTAAATATTATGTTATAAAATACTTTACTTTGTTTTGTTACTATTAATATAAATATATATATCCAGATTTCTTTTTTTAAGTAACCAAAAATATTTAGAAGAATATATAAATCATTGATTTTGGAACTTCTAATGTAGGTTAGACTAGAAGAACCAATCTTAGAGTAGTTTACTAGGGTTTTGAATATCCTTATGGAAAACCTATTTATATGGTACAACAAATGTTCTTGTAATTTTTTAATAGTTTACAAGAAATTGGTGAAAATGGATTTGATGATTATTTTCATGAGGAAACATTATAAAAATCATGCCAAATGAATGTGAATCATAGTGAATTGAAATTGATGGATCCAAGATTATAAAAAATCTTACACATAATGATTTATTAGGATCTATATTACAATACAAAAAAGGATGAAAATATATGATGAGAAAGTTAAATATAAAAATGGTGGAGTTTCCTTTACTTAGAGTTCAATTCAAATGAAATCTCAGACTCTGGAAGAGGTTATTAAATAAAAAAAGTACAAAGATGGTTATTGTTCAATCAGAATAATGTGATTTCAAAAATTCTAATAATGAGTTAGAAAATATTAATTGAAGGATGAGAATTATTATTGATAAGAAAGATTTTTAGTATCAGTATAATAAATGTTTAAATGAATGTAATGATTAGAAATATTCTGATATTTCTTGTTATAAATGTAAAATAGTTGGACGCATAAGGCACTATTGTGAAAACGTAATAGAAATGATAAAAAGGTATGAAATTATAATAGAAATCAGATAAAGTATTATAATAAAAAAGTAAAGAAAATATTGAAGCCTAATAACTCATGGTGTTCTAGTGGTCCATATTCGTCTGATGATTCCTTAGATAATGATTGTTCCAAACATAATAATATTGGTATTTATGCCAGAATTCATTATTATTGTCAATGTATTATGGAAATGGCACACAATTATAATTATTTAACAATTATGTTTTTAAATTAAAATTATCCTTATGAAAATAATTCAATATCTTTTTATGAAGAATCCTCTTCAACAAGTTATAAGAATACATTACCTTCATATGATGAAGTCTCTATATTATCCATGTTTATTGAAAATTAAAACAATAAAATCAGTATGAAACAAAAAAAGGAAAATTGTAGAATAAATTTTATGAAAATGATTTATAAGTTCATTCCAAATAACATTATAAGAAAACATTTGAAATTGATTCTATTCTTAAAAACCATGAAATAGAAAATTCTAAGGTTTAGCCTTATAGGATTTTAAAAAAGGCATTTCGGAGAAAAATGTTTTAGAACCAAAAGTCATTTCAGAAACTAATACTAATATTGATAATAATTTAGTTATAAAAATGAAGTCTAAAATTATTTCTATAATGATAATATTATCAAAATTCACTTCTTAAAAGGAAGGTTTTTATAGGGTGTATAAACGAATTCATCCTCTTATGAATAGTTCTGGAATTGGATATTCTAATTCAAAACCTATTTTTGAACCAATTATTTTCTTCATGAAAATGAAACCTTTTGTAAAAAATCTAAAATTGGAGGATAGTAGAATAAATATATCCCCTTATAAAAAATTCAATTAATGGTGTTCCAAAAAAGCAAATTTTTCAAAAAAAAATCATTCTTAAAATTTTTCATTCTTACATTTATAGATCCAAGAATGTTAGGATTACAGAAGAAAAAATGTTTTTTCCAAGAAAACCAAGGAAGTACTAACAAAAATAATTTATGGTACATAAATAGTGTATATTCTTGAAACATGACTAGATATAAAGACTTCTTAGAAATGATTATTGAAATGAAAGGTGGAAGGGTTACCTTAGTAGACAATGCTCAAGAAAATATTGTTAGTATATATAATATTGTTCTTCATGGAAAATATTTGATTTCAAATGTTTTATTTGTAAAATTTCTTAAGAACAACCTTATAAGAATAATATGATTATGTAAGGAAGGTTGCCTTTTGAATTTTAGGAATGATAAATGTGTATTATAAAATTCCAAGGATTAATTCATTCTATCTAGCCATCATCATGAGAATGTTTATAAACATTACGTAGAAGAAACTAGGAGTGAAGACTTAACATTCCATAGTGAAATGGATGATCAATCATTGTTTTTGAATTGAAGGTTGATACAATGTAAAAATGAGAATATATGAAAATTGTCTATGAAATGATTTTATAAGGAAAAATGGGAACAAAGATTTGATTATTCAAATTTCTATGACCCTTGTCAATATGGAAAGAAACATAAGTCTATATTTTAATCAATTAGTGAAGTCTCAACTATTAATGCTTTAATATTAGTGAACGTGGACTTATTTGGTCCTACAAAAAAATGGGAGAATTGGAGGCAAGAATTATGTATTTGTTTTAGTTGATTATTATACAAGGTACACATTGGTCTATTTTATTGAATATAAATATTGAGCCTTTGGTTTTTAAAAAAAATTGTAGTTAATGTTAAAAAATTAAAAACACCATCCATTGATAAATATTCACAGTGATCATGGGGAAAAAATTGTAAATTTAGATTTTGATACTTTTTTTATTATGAAAGGATTTACTCAAAATTTTCAGCTCCTATAATTCCTCAAAAAAATTGTGCTTTTGAAAGAAGAAATTGAATTCTTCATAAAATAACAAGAACCATGTTGAGTGAATAATAAATTGATAAACACTTTTGGGATGAATTTGTTAATAATATATTCTATTCTATAAATCAAGTTTAATTAAACCATTTCTTAATTAAACACCTTATAAGTTATGGACATACCGAAAACCAAAGGTCTCATACTTCAACGTTTTTTATAAAAGGTATTCATTTTGAATAAAAAATACAATTTACATAATCTCTCCCCAAAATCTGACTAAGGTATTTTAATAGGTTTTTCCACTACCTCTAAGGAATATAAAGTTTTCAATTATAATTCTTGCACTGTTGAAGAAATAGTTCTTGTTGAATTTGATGAAATCCAAACTTTTGTTTCTAAACAATCCCAACCTACGTCTTTGGATGTGTTTTCCAAAACTAATTATAAATATTTGATATATGATTATTAAAATAAGAATACCACTCAATAAATTATTTCTGAATTATTCACTATATAATAATTTTTACCCAATTTGGAGGAAAAGGTTTTATAAAACCCCAGTCACTTATTTCTTAATAATCATCATAGTGACAATATCATTGGTGATGTAAATAAACCTGTTATTTCTAGAAGTTCATTGAGAAATAATGTTTAATATCTAACATTTATTTCTTAATTTTAATCATAATATACTAATGGGGAAGTGATGAATATTTGATTAAGAACATGAAAGATGAACTAAATGAATTCAAATAGAATAAATTCTAGAACATGGTTGAAAGACCTTAAGAAACGTATATAATTGAAGTAAAAATGATTTTTAGAAACAAATGTGATGAAAATGGAATCAAGGTTAGAAATAAATAAAGACTAGTTGCTAAAGGTTATAATGAATAATAGGTAATAGATTATGAAGAAACCTACACTTTAATAGCTAGACTTGAATCTATTCGAATCCTGTTTTTATTTAAAACATTCATCAATTTCAAAAAATTTCAAATGGTTGTGAATTTCCATTTTCATAGAAGATACATTCAATAGGATTTTTTATTTAACAAACTCCCAAGTTTGAATATACAAATCATCCTAAACATATTTTAAAATATAAAATAGATTTATATTGATTTAAACAAGCCCCTAGAGACTCTAACGATGTATTAAAAGGATTTTTGTTACTAGAAAATTTCGTAAAGAAACCGCTAATGTTACCATTTTCATAAATAATGAATTTTTTTATTGTATAAATTTATGTTCATTACATTATATTTGGATCAAATTATTAATCCTTAATAGATTTGTTTTTTCAAATCTCATGAAATTAGAGTTTGAAATGTGTACGATGGTTGAGTTAACAATCTTTCTCGGTTTTAAAATTCATCAAAAACTAAAAGGGACTTAAAAGTACCAACATGTATATATAAGATATATTCCCAAAAAGAATAGATATGATAATAATAATATAATTATTACTCTAATCAGTACATGAAATACTCTTGATCTTTATGATGATGAAAAACCAATGAATCAAGAAACTTTTATAGGATTAATAGGATGTTTAATATACATAAACGCTAGTCATCTTAAGATAATGTTATCACTATGATTATATGAAATATATCAATAAAATAAAAATTTATTCCATTTAAAATATCCAAAAATAATTTTTCATTCTTTATAGAGAACCATGGATTCTGTAATATTATAGTCACTTTGAGATGATTTTGATTAAAACATTTTTCAGATACTGATTTTGGTGGTTAGAGAATGGATTGAAAATGTACATACAGAACATTTCATTTCATAGATGATTCATTAGTTTCCCTGTATTGTATGAAACAAAAATGAGAAGAAAATTCCATTGGTGATGTTGAATATGTTGAATCTGGAAGTTGTTGTGCACAAGTATAGTGGATGCAACACACACTCACTGATTGTGGCATGAGTTTTACTAACACTCAAATACTTTATAATAACACTAGTTCTATTCATTTAAGTAAACACACCTCACATCACTCCCCTAAATATTAAATTTATTGTTGAAAACACTTTCTTTGGGATCACATACTTGAAGAAAATATCGTTTTATAATTCATCAGAATGAATGATCAATTTTTTGATATTTTTACGAAACCATTATCTTTTGAAAGATTTGAATACATTAAAAAGAATCTAGGAAATATCACTATAAATTAATTTCTCATATATAATTATCATTTAATCTTTATTCCTAAATAATGTTAATACTTTTAAAAGGAGGAGTATATATGTTTTTTGTCATTTCATATTTTTGGTAGTCATAATTTTCAGATGAAATTTTTTTCATACTCATTTTTTTTCATACTCATACTTTTTATACTCAATTTTTTTGGTATTCAGATTTCTCATACTCATAATTTTCATACTATTTTTTTTCATAATCATATATTTTACTGTTCAAAAAATATATTTTTTGTAAATGTTATATTAATTTCATACCCAAAAAATTTATCATACTGAAAACAGTATAGTTTTCAAATTCTTTCTTTGCATAAAAATAAAAAATTTTGCATTCAAAACATTATCATTTTCTAATTCTGTATTTTTAGAGTTAGAAAATTTTTCATACTCAAAACAATATTTCTTTCAGATTCGTTCTTTTCGTACTCAAAAAAAATTTCATACTCAAAATTTTATAATTTTAAAATTCATTCTTTTTTTATCAAAAATAATTTTAGTATTCAAATCTATATAATTAAAAATTATTCTCTTCTCATACTCAGAATAGTATATCAAAACGAATAGATCTATTATGAGATTTAAAAGGCACAATTTTTTACCTTAACCATTATTTTCTAATTCTATTTGTTGGTGTTTCAATTTTTTTTAAATCATTTTCAAATTTTATCGGATTCATGCTGAATACGAAAAATTTATTTAATAAAAACCCTAAGAGTTCCAATATTTTAAATGATTGGATCTTTTTTTATGTATTATGAGTCATAGAATCTCAATAGTTGTATTTATTCACCTTTGTAATGGACCCCCACCGTACCCCACATCGATTTTATTCATCTTTGAGTTAAATATTTTCTCCCTTTATAGTGGCTAAGTCTGATTGTTTTTCTTGATCAAAATATTTAATAATAATCATATTAGAATCATCAGATACATCCCCCCAAAAAAATATCTTTGAAATATTTATCAAGGATAAAATTAGTCATAGAAATGTTAGTAAATATAGCTTTATTATAAGTATGATTCTTCCTTCATAAGAATTATTAAATTTAAAGGATGAGACTCTATTTTTTATGAAAAAATAAACACCAATCAATTTAATATTCATCCTCAAGATGTTAAATAGTTTTATTATCCTATGAAGGATACCAATGATTTAAAAGTAACCTTTTCTATGTACGACAGGAAAATTAGTATATCGCAAGTAATGCCACATAATTTATTTGTGTACAATCAGAGGGTGGTGCTTTCTCTCTTCTCAAAAGGTGTGACAATAAAAGGGAAAATTATTTACAAATAGTTTTGAACAATATATTTTTTATGTTCATAATATCAAAAGAAAAACCAACTAATATTGCAGTAGTCAATCCTCATACAACACAATATATGCAAGGATTTCTAATTCCTAGAAAAGGATATTGAGAAACTGTTAAGGTTTAAGATGTGATTATTCTTGATTATATGATGAATATGATAACTATAAATTTGATGGGTTACATTATACTAGCCCTAAAAAAATATAAATCCTAGTTCTATAAAATCTCAACTAATCATGTTTCCAGAAATTTCGACAATGTTTATTTCATAATGTTGGATTTTATGAAATATTATACTAAATTTAGTGCCTTGAAATTTGAATGTTCCATGCAATAGTAATGATATAATAAAGTGGATAAAATTTTATATTGATTCTGAATCAAAGAATCTTATATAAGTTGATAAATCCTAAGCTTCAAAATAAATATTTGGAGGATGTTATGGTTTTCAAAAAAATCATTGATGATTGTTTCTTAGAAAGAAAATAAAAAAAATACCTAAATAAATATTAATAATAAAGATTAAATAGAAAGATACTAATGAGATATCTTCCAAATAGAGAAAGGACAATGCCAAAAGAAAATAAGGAGACCTCTAGTTTGGTCATAATCCATTAGAATCCCTAGATGAATAAATCTAGACTCAAGATGTTTATAAAAATGAAGATAATAAAAATATGTTGAAAAATTTAAATGATGATGTTTTATATATTGATATGTTATTGGAAATTGGAGTGCTAGAATTTCTATCATGGTTACCCAAATGGAAGAATAGTTTCTACCAGAGAGGACATTGTAATATACCAAGACGTGTTAGAGTTCAAACAATTTATGAAAGTAGAAGTGATTATGAATACTAAATTCATACTAAATTCTATAACTTGACTAGGTGAGTAGTCATGCTGCATAGAAATAAGGGTATGAGTATTATACCCATGCTATTCTGTGTAACCAAAATTTCATACAATGATGGTTAACCAAGTCATATCATTGGCATGGATAATCCTACTGAGTATATAATTAGGGACCCAACCAAACTAGTGAATGGATTTAAAAATAGTTTATATATACATAAGGTGAGTATCAACTAAACTAGTGCATGGAGATAATGGTTTTATCCCCAATAGTGGATTCAACGACAAATCACATGTTAACATTATAAATGCCTATACCCCTATGAGAAACCTTGAAATTACTCTTTATTTCTATAAAATAACCACTATTCATTTGGGTGTTTAACCACCTAGTTCCCACCATCATCTTCCCTCAGGTTCCTCTCAATAATGAGGTCCAGGTTGACTATTTCAAAAATAATCATCAGCTAATAATGAAGTTGACCCTCCCTTATGATAAAAAATATCTTACAGAAATATTTAATACCTAGTTGGAATTCCCATGATTTAGGGCCATTTTGATCACACTAATATTATTGTTGTATCCATATCTAATATCTCACTTTTAATAAACTGGTGTTTAGGTTTTTAAATTTACAACGGGGTATTAAATATTATTATTATTTAATATAATCCGCGATAGATTTGAATACACACCTCAAAATCCATTTTCCTTGGCTAAAACCTACCCAAATATCTTCCCAACATCCCTCACATAAACCTAGAGTCCTTACTTTAATCATAAATTCAACCTAAGGAGCCCTTTTGATCAACTCAAAAGGAAACACCTGAAGAATAGGTAATAATTTCACCACCCTTTTTCAAGTTCTTTTCTTCTTCAACTTCATCTTTCTTTGTTGTTTTCATAACAAAATAATAACTCTAGTACGTCCTACATACTATGATGTTATTATAAATATGGTACAACCATATTCATTATTCTATCCATCCTAATAATGACAAAGTCACCATACATGTGTACGTATGGCTCACTGTCTCCATGTCGTGGTGTAGTTTGTTATTCAAACACTTCATTATTTGGATGGGTATAATAATGAGTTTAACTAATGTGAATAATAAATATAACATGTTAATGATTATTTATATATGATATACCATCCAATTACATACGATTTCAACATCAATATAATGATATTTTCATTCATTCGTATGTACAGATTACCGTCTCCAAGACGTGATGAGATTCATTTCCACATTCACTATTCAATGATGATTATAAAAATATATATTATTAATAAGTATGTAATATATTAAATAATAATTCTATGGAATATATATATATATATGTACTTACATATATCTTATTCACTCACTTCCATTCAATGCAATATGAAAACCAAAATAGTGTTTATGCGTACGTATGACCTACTGTCTCCATAAAAAGTGCCTTCCATTTCATACATCTATCTATTATAAATAATTATATTCTAAATATAAATGATATATAAATTATGGTTTATATTATATAAGTATTTAAATCATGATATAAATGATACGATCAAGAATAACTAGTTAAAACACGTATGATAAAGAAAGAAATTATTACCCAAAATGTCAATTGAACATGGAAATCATTATTAAATGGGTTGTATAAAGTCATAAATGAATAATGTATGATTTAATAAATATGAATATGAATCTGGTATAATTTAATAACATACTGTGGTCATTATATAGGAGGTTAAACATACCCTCGACCAAATGAAAGTGCCAGTTAAGGGTTAATTTCACAATCTCTTTATTATCCGAGGCGGTTTTTACGTAAGTATCTACTAGGAAATATTTATTATCCATGTACATGTTTCATAAAAGAGTTTTCAAATGGATTATTTTTAAGGTAATTTTTATTAAAACATCATTTTAAATGTTTTAAAGATTTATTCTTCTAAACCATTCTCATTAATGTCCATGTTTTCAAAATGGTTTTAAGGATTTATTTATATGGACATGAATGTTTTAAAATGTTAATTCCTTTCAAAAGTTTCAATGCGGTATGGGACACTTTGATTAAAAAATATATTTTAAATGAATTCTTTTATAAATTATGTGACTTTTAAATGATTTCATGAAAATAGGATATTTCTCTCAACGTTTTTTTATTGATCATTTTCAACTATGTCAACACCCTTTATGAGATATTATTCTTGATCAAGGTTGATTTATTATGAAACAAATCTTTCATATTGTATTGAAGGTTTTGTGATATATTTAACTGTGGATGCGTTATTTTTATACCATTAATGGATTATGGTTAATATATTGACATTTCATATGCCAGTTCTAATACGATTGTTTATGTTATGTTTCATCCTTTTCATATGAGGAATGTATTGGACATAGTATGTGACGGGTGGAGCCCGCTATAGCTCTCGATACATCGGAAGGTATCCTGAGACAATTAGATGGGGAATTGGCCGAGGCATTTCCCAATTTGATATATGGTTTTCGCTGAGGTCTTAATCATTTTTAGACATCTTCTCCAAGGCCTTGACAAAATGTTTCAAAATATCTGGCATTATACATTACCTAATTATAAAAAAATATTGATGGTTCATGTGGTTATTCGACTAGTAGAATAACCATGACTATATTTTATTATGGAATTATTTACTCATTTCAAATTTCCTCCATAAAGTGTACATGTTTATTATTTTAAAAGGAATGTGTTTTCAATTATTCACCACGCCTATTGTTTATGTTATCTTCCGCTAAATTGTTTACCCTTACTGAGCATCTGAGCTCACTCCTTTCTTATGTTTTATTTTCACAGGATTTCCAATAAGTGTATTATGATTGAAATGTATGGTTAAACTAAAAGGGAATAATGGCATTCTCAAAGATTTATTTATCCTGTATTTTATGTTTGAAATTTTAATGTGAAGTTGATATATACAATGTATTTCCAAGACTGGTAAACTGATCAGTTTTTCAAGACATGATTTCCTTGTATCATGTCAACGTATTAAAATAACGCACTAACTCTGGGTAACTGGGGTCGGGGCATTACAATCATGGCCAAAATTAAGGTAGATAATATGGTAAATTGTTTTATTTTATAGTATCCATTTATTCATTTAAATTATAAATATCTTAAATATATTGGATTCCATGTTAAGGATGTATTTTGTGAACATCCCAAAAAAACAAAAGATCATAAAAATTAATATAGTAAAGTAATAAACGAGTAGGACAATATTCCATAGAAAATGATGAGTTATCCATAAAAATAAAATAGAAATATATATATATTGAAAAACTATAATTCAATAATAAGGATACTAAAAATTATTTTTCTTTGTACTCTCAATGTGAGTAGAATTTAAATAAAACTTTTAGTTCCCAACAAGAACTGGAAAATAATTTTGGGCTCAATAGTGAAAAAAATTCTGGATCATCTAAAAATAATACAATTGTTAGAGTATTATCTAAAAATAAAATTTCAATTATTTTCATCAAACTAGGAATCATATATATAAATTTTATTATGTAAATAATCGATATAATGGACCCAAATGGTTTCACCTCCCCACCAATTTTTCTTTTGGAAAATATTATAAAAAAATATGCGTTCCAAAATATAATTTAGATAACATTAGTGTGACTAAATTTATATGGGTACCAAAACCACTATTATATTAATTAATTTTTATGAAAAATACCTCTGGAAAAAATTCTAAGGATATATACGGTACATGGAAAGTGAGTACTCAAGACACATGTGTGGAAATGGCTCTAATTTAATCATTCATGAAATAATGATGGATGTTGTAACACCCAAGATTTTATGAGAAATATTTTGTTTTTATGTATAATGTTATATAAAGGAATCTTTCACTACACACAACACTGTCTTGGCTTGCGTTACATGCAAGAGAAACCTTCCTTGATAGCTTGCGTTTTACGCAATACCGAGTTTCACTAAACAACGATATGTTATTAAAATATTATATAAAATAGCTGTTATGAATAGTAATACCCAATTTTTGAAATTTTATAAATTTTATCTTTCAAAATGGACTTCATTTTTGGATTCGGAATATTGAAATTTGCCTAGGGTGATTTTTTTTTAGTTTTCTGAAAATATTCAAATTTTGATGAATAGTGAAAACACTGGGTTAATATTTAAAAACTGGCTTTTATTTAAATACTCATTTTTTTATTTAAATGAATTTTTGGTCAAAATAGATAAATAATACTTATATAATTTCAATTTAATTCATTGGAGTAATTTTATAAAAATTTTAAATATATAAAAATTTTATTGAACTTTTCACCGTCTTTTACCCACCTCCTAGGAGAATTTGAAAATTTACATAAAACTTAATTTTACCACTTCTGTGAGTAGAATTTCAAAAATCCAAAAGACACGGTTAATATAAAAAAGTAAAATGTGGTTCAATAAGATAAAAAAAATATTTGGTGAATAGTAACTTTTTACTTTTTTTACCACGATTAAAAGTAAATAGGGTAATTAAGGGTACAAATGATATTATTATTACCCTAACACATGTACTAATTCTATTGTATAAGTTCAATTAGACAAAAAAAAACCTCATGAATAAAATATGACCATTTACGTCCACTTGGATTAGATTAGGACATTTATTATTATTTTATTTAAAGAAGAGTTAAAATAGTTAAAATCAATGTTTAATAACTAAAACATTTTTAATATAGGGTTATACATAAGATACATTCGACTATAAATATTACTTAGAAAGATAAAAAGATTTCTTACATAATGGTATTTTATTTATAATTTTTCGACATTAAATAAGTTAATTTATTTATGACACAATGATGATGCAGTAATTACCTTATTAATGAAATATTAACATAATTGATATTATAAATACCCAAATAAATGTAATTTGAGACTTTTTATTAATTAAAATAATTTTATAGGTTAATATGACATGTTATAATTGATTTAAGTAACTTTATTGAACTAATCATGCTGTTATGATTTTCACAAAAATCAATTACCAAATAGTTTCAAAATTGACATAAAATAGTTTTTAAAACAAATATTATATTAATAATTGTTATTTTATTACTAAAAATCTAAGGTTAGGAAAAATGACTTAGATAAGGTTATATATATTAATAATGAACAACTTGGGGTTCTTTTGGCTTGTTATAATAAGTTTATTAACCATATAGTGTAAGAAAACTAGAAGGCACAGTAAAATTAAAATTATTTAACTTAGAGTTAAATCTAAATGATAAGGTTTAAATAGTAACCTAAACTTGTCTAAAATCTATTGGTTTAGATTATTTAGACCCATACCCACATTAGCTTTTAAATAAATCAATTTGGAGCTATTAAAAGCTGAATATGACTTTATAATAAAATAATATTTTAAGTTTTTTCTAAGGTGCCCCTCTCCTCCCTTATAAAAGGGCACCTCCTCCATCTCCTCCTCACACCACTTTGAGCTTTAAATCACGGCCAACCCCTGAAAATTTCTCTTCTACACTTCCCTAGAAACATCCTAGTGGTCCTGGTATTCTTCAAAGACCATATTTAGTGCCCTAAGAGGAGGTTAAGAAGAGGCACTTCAAAGAAGAGGTAATGTCTATTAACGATTGTTTAAAATTTATTTCTTCTTCTACTTCCTCTTCTTTAGTTGTTTGATTATGAAGTAATAACATAATTATAAATCATATTACCATATGTTATTATAAATATGAAACAACCCTATTTAAACTTCTATCCATCCTTTGGAAAATGAAATCACCGCGCGTGCGTATGTACGAAATACCGTCTCCACGCCGTGGTGTAATCTGTTTTCCACCACCACCTTACTTGGATGGTTAAAATGGTGTAATGAATAACAATATATGATTATTGTAAAGTGATATTTATTATTAAATAGTATACATACACTTCAATACAATTCCCCGATCATGGGAATGATATCATCGCTCGTGCGTACGTACGACCTACCGTCTCCACGATGTGGTGCGACTCGTTCTACATGATCTTTGTTGAATAATGATTATATAAATGAATTAAATGAATAAATATGATATATGGTACACTAATACCATTCTTTAAATGAGGTATCTATACCCTAAAAAGAATAATATGAATTTATTCGACAAGACATGCATAAGAACATAAAGCAATGAACACCCGAATAACAAGTAGCAATCAAATATTACTAATAAGAAGATAAAAATATGACCATGTATGATATCATAACAATTAATATGATTCTTTAATAAGTCAATGAAATTATTTAAATTATTATATAGGAGGTTTAGATACGTACGAAGCATATCGGACCTAAGGTAACGGAAAATCTCGCAATCTCAATTTTTATCCAAGATTGTTTATACTTCGGTATTTTCTGGGGCATATTTATCATCCACATCCATGTTTCCTAAATATGTAATATTATTTATATCCTCCTAAAATTTTTTAAATCCAATTTTACCTATTGGTGGATTTTTAGTAAAAGATATGAAATGAATCTTTTTTCGTTTTAAGTACGAGACACATTTTGACTTTTTTAGCCAAAGTACGAGAAGAATTTTTTTTAACTTATACGGCATGAATGGATTTTTATGATTTCATAGAAAATTATTTCCATGAAAATTCCTTTACATGTTTTCAAGTTTATTTTTAATCAAATTCTTTTTTTTAAAATTTTATGACATTTTAAGAAAGGAATTTTTTTTTTGAGGTAGAAAGTATATTTTCCTCAAGAACGGAGTTCAAGTGTTTTATCAAAATTATTTTCCATATAAGAAAAATATAGGGTTCTGTTTCAATCCATATTTTTAAATTGATTTTATTATGTTATGATGGAATTATTTTTATGATGTACTTTGATGGATTATGTTATAATGACATGATGTTTAAGAATCCCATTTTTATTACATGGGTTATGCTATGATGTATGATTTATGATCTTATGGAACACATAAAAATGGTATCATTATGAGATGGGTGGGACCTATATCTCCCTCAAATACATTGGGTAAAGATTTATATCTCATGAGATATATATGGCTGGAAAGGCAGGTTAATCCGGTTCAGTGATACAGGACAGAAACGAGGAGTGAACTCGGTTTAGAAATGGACTTTGTCCGCTAAAATAGTCTTGGAAATGTGTCTTGAATACTAAGAAATTATTCTCTATGATTATGTGTTATGCCACAAAGTTTCATGTTTTATGATATGATTATTGGCATTACATTTCACTACTATGATTTATCCCATGTTATGATATTATGATCTCTTTTGCAGGTTATGATTTTCTAAATGCTATGTTCTTATGAATATGATATTTCCTTTGTTTACCCTTACTGAGCATTTGAGCTCACCCTTTTGTATGTTTTATTTCCCCAGGCTAGGAAGAAGGTTATTAAGTAGGATATGAAAAAACGGACTCTATATATGATGAAATAAATGGGAGACAATGTAGATGCTTTATAAACCAGTTGTTTATGTTTCCCAGTTTCTAAAGACACTATACCTATACGGTACTACCATGGTTTTGTTATATGTTGTAATAAGTATGCTTCAATTCTGAAGTAATAACAATGTATGTAAAGTATGGGTCGTTATAGTTGGTATCAGAGGAAGGGTATAATCAACCTTTAGAAACTAGGATGTGAAATCCTTATTAAGAACCCTAAGGATATGTCTAAGCATAGAACAAAATCTTGTTGTTTTAGAAATGGCCATGAATAACCTATGATAATACCTAAATAGTGAAATTATATTCTTGATTATGTGGTTTTACTATTATGATTAGTGTTTCTCAAACTATGCTTATTGGTTTTAGTCAATGGCTAGAACCCGAAGGAACCGTGTTAATGCTGAATGCGGCGGGCAATGCAATGATTGTCCCCCTGAGCAACCAAACGTTATGGGAGCTGGAATGAAAAATATTTTAGCCCTTCTCACACAACTTTATTAAGATATGAATCATGATTTAGTTTCAAATGAGCAAAGGAATGAGAAACATTCTGTTGAATCCTTCATGAGGCAGCGTCCACCCTCATTCAGCGAGTCTAGTGATCCATTAGTGACTGACCAATGGATCAGTACCACTGAAAAGATATTTTCAGTTCCTTAATGTTGTGAACATGATAAAGTCATCTTAGCAGTTTATTTTTTGGAAGGTGAAACTGATCAATGGTGAAATCTTATCAAGAATACAAGGCCAAGAGTTGACATTTAATCCATGTAATGGGACGAGTTTAAGAACTTATTTTTCAATAAGTACTTACCTCGTATTCTTAGAACAAATATGGATATGGAGTTTCTTGAAATAAAGTAAAAGGATGATGAATCTGTTGGTACCTATGAAGGAAATTTTACAAGACATTCAAGGTACGCTTCTCGGATTATTATCCAACCTAAGAGTAAGATCGATCGATTCTTTAGTAGCTTAAAACCAAGTCTTCGAAGGGTGTTAGGCATAAGGGACTTCAATATCTACGAGGAAATTGTTCGATGTGCTCTCAAGGTTGAGATAGAGATTGGTGTAACCCATCAGTCATATGCGTTTGATAAGAAGAGGAAAATAGAATTCAAAGGCAAATCTAAAGAGCACACTGAAAAGAAGATGAGTTTTACCTTATGCTCAAAGTGTGGAAAAAAACATGGAGGGAGTTGTCTTAAAGGGACAAGTAATTGTTTCAAATGTGGAAAAGAAGGTCATTAGGCATTTGAATGTCGCAATGACGGGAAGAATATTTCTAGTGATGCGAACAAAGAAAAGGCTACACAGAGTGCACCTCCTACACTTCAATGTTACAAGTGCAAGGAAATGGGGAATTATGCCAATCAATTCCATAATCCCAGGGTTGTTGATGATGATCGACGTCAACAAACTCTTAAGGCTAAAGGCAAAGGAAAGTCACATGCAATTTCTATTAGCGATGTGGAGTACGATAATGAAGTGGTGAAATGTACACTTACCATCCACTATAAAGTATAAAATGTTTTATTTGATTCTGGATCCATGCACTCTTTTATTTCTGAAGAATTTTCTAAGGGTATCACTATATTACCTCAACAATTAGATGTTGAGTTAGCTGTGACAAACCCTAATGGCACAACAGTCGCATCAAAAGTTTATAATTCTTCTCCGATTGAAGTTTTTGGGAAAGTTCTTCCTGCAAATATTGTGATCCTTCCTATAGTGGAATTTGATGTGATTCTTGGAATTGATTGGATTTATTTATATGGAGCTCATATCAATTTCCAAAGAAGGGAAGTCACATTTCATATTCCAGATCAATCTACGATCGTCTATCGATGCAAGGATGAACATAACCATCCAGTGGAAATTTTTTCCATCTTATGGGTCTTGATTCCACTAAATGAAGGTTATTTAACTCAAATGGTTGGTGAGAAAATCACGATTAAGAATATTCCCATTGTACGGGAGTTTGATGATGTCTTTCCAGAGGAATTTCCAGGTCTTCCACCAAATCGTGAAGTTGAGTTTTCAATTGAACTCATACTGGGTGCTATGCCTATTTCAAAGACACCTTATAGAATGGCCCCAATTGAGTTGCAGGATTTGAAGAATAAACTCTAAGAGAATCTTGATAAGGGATTCATATGCCCTAGTGCGTCACCTTGGGGAGCACCTGTTCTGTTTGTTAAGAAGAGAGATGGATCAATGAGACTATGCATTGATTATCGAGAACTTAACAAGATCACTATCAAGAACAAATATCCTCTCCCATGCATTGATGACTTATTTGACCAACAATGCGGAGCTCAATACTTTTCCAAGATTGATATTTGTTCAGGGTATCATCAATTAAGGGTCAAAAGGGAGGATATACCAAAGACAGCTTTCTATACAAGGTATGGACACTATGAATTTATAGTGATGCCATTTGGTCTTACTAATGCCCCTGCTATCTTCATGGATCTGATGAATAGAGTCTTTAGACACTATCTTGATCAGTTTTTGGTAGTCTTTATAGACGATATTCTTGTCTCTTCAAAGAGAAAGGAAAGAACATTAAGATCACTTTAGAATTGTATTGAAGACCCTGAGAAAGGATAAGCTTTATGCCAAATTTACCAAGTGTGAGTTTTTCCCTAAAGAAGTTGCATTTTTGGGTCACATAATCTCAAAAGGTGATATTAGTGGATCCAGCAGAAAAAGAGGTTATCGAAAGATTGTCGAGACCAACGACAATAACTGAGATCCAAAGTTTTCTTGGTTTGGCTGGATATTACTGTCATTTTTTGAAATATTTTTCACGATTATCTAATCCACTCACCAGGTTGACTAAAAAAGAAGTTATGTTCGTTTGGACAGAAGAGTGTGAATATAATTTCAAGGATTTAAAAAGAAGGTTATCCAGTGCACCTGTGCTCACACTGCCTTGTAGTAGAGAAAGGTTTTTGATCTATAGTGATGCATCCAAGAAGGGATTGGGGTGTGTTCTCATGAAAAATTATATGGTGATAGCTTATGCCTCATGACAGTTGAAAATCCATGAGAAAAATTACCCAACTCATGATTTGGAGTTAGCTGCGGTAATATTTGAATTAAAAATTTGGAGGCATTATCTTTATGGTGAAATGTGTGATATTTATACTGATCATAAAAGTTTAATGTATATTTTCACACAAATGGAGCTGAATATGCGTCAAAGAAGATGTTTGGAGCTGATTAAGGATTACGACTACTCAATTCATTACCACCCTGGGAAAGCAAACAAGGTGGATGACTCATTAGGTCAACAAGACCATGCTAGCTTATCCATGATAAGGATCACAAAAGATCCAATATTTATTTATTTACAAAGGATGGATCTTGGAATTATAATGGAAGGGGAAAAATCTTATCTTTATCAAATGAATGTTCAACCATCTATACATGCGAAGATTAAAGAGGCATAAAAAGAAGATGTAGAGTTACAAAAGAAGGTGAAAAATGTTCCTGAATTAAACCTTGATTGTGATGGGATAATAAGGTTCAGGAATCGGGTTTGTGTTCCTCCCATCCCAGAATTAAAGAAGGAGCTACTGGATGATGCTCATAGTTCTTCATTCTCTATTCATCCTAGAAGAACAAAGATGTATAGGGACCTGAAAGAGTACTTCTGGTGGGATGGAATGAAAAGAGATGTTGCTGAATATGTCTCTCGATGCTTGGTTTTTTAGCAAGTTAAAGCTGAGAGACAGAAATCTAAGGGGATGTTACAACCATTACCCATACCTGAATGGAAATGGGAAAACATCACTATGGTCTTTATAACCGGAATTCCTAAAACATCCAAAGGAAATAATGCTATCTGGGTCATAGTTGATCGTCTTACGAAGTTGGCACACTTCATTGCTGTTAGATAAGATTTCTCTCTTGATCAGATTTCCAGGATATATGTGAAGGAAGTGGTAAGATTGCATGGAGTACCACTTTCCATTATATCTGATCGGGATCTGAGGTTTTCCTTGAAGTTCTGGCGAAGTCTTCAGCATACTCTAGATACAGAGTTGAGTTTCAGCACTACTTATCATCCTTAGACAGACGGTCAGTCTGAGACAATAATTCAAACTCTAGAAGATATGTTAAGAGCTTGCTCTATGGATTACAAAGGTGGTTGGGATCAACACCTACATTTGGTGGAATTTTCTTATAATAATAGATTTCAATCCAGTATTCATATGGCTCCTTATGAAGCTCTCTATGGAAAGAAATGAAGGACTCTAACTTGCTAGGACGAAGTTGGGGAATGAAAGCTATTAGGACCTGATATTTTTGATGAGATGGCAGAAAAGGTCAGATCTATTCAACAACACATAAGAGCAGCTCAGATTCGACAAAAAAGTTATGCCGATAATCGAAGAAAAGACCTAGAGTTTGAAGTGGGTGATAAAGTGTTCTTACGAATATCTCTATGGAAGAGAGTAATGAGATTTGGAAAGAAGGGAAAGCTAAGCCCTAGGTATATTGGTCCTTTTGAAATACTGGATCGTGTTGGAAAGGTAGCTTACCGATTGGATCTTCCACCGAATCTCTCTCAAGTTCAGGATGTGTTCCATGTATCTCTCCTGAAAAGTACATACCCGATCCTTCACATGTATTCAGCTCAGAAGTTGTACCATAAGAGCAAGATGTTTCTTATGAAGAAAAACCGATAGAGATTCTGGATCGTAGAGAAAAAGTCTTACGGAAAAAGACCACTCTCTTGGTGAAAGTTTTATGGAGGAACCACCAATTAGAAGAAGATACATGGGAACTTGAGGATATGATGAGGGAGAGGTATCCTCATCTGTTTGTTTCAAAGTGACGAATTTAGAGGGATAAATTCATTTTAAGGGGGGTAGAATGTAACACCCGAGAATTTATGAGAAATATTTTTTTTATTTATAATGTTATATAAAGGAATATTTTACTACACAAAACACTGTCTTGGCTTGCATTACACGCAAGAGTAACCTTCCTCGATAACTTGCGTTGTACGCAATACCAAGTTTCACTAAACAATGATATGTTATTAAAATATTATGTAAACTAGCCGTTATGAATAGTAATAAACAATTTTTGAAATTTTATAAATTTTATCTTTCAAAATGGACTTCATTTTTGGATTCGGAATATCGAAATTCCCCTAGGGTGATTTTTTTTTGCATTTTTCTGAAAACTTTCAATTTTTGATGAATAGTGAAAGCACTAGGTTACTATTCAAAAACTGAATTTTATTTAAATAATAATTTTTTTATTTAAATTAATTTTAGGTCAAAATAGATAAATAATACCTATATATGTTCAATGTAATTCATTGGAGTAATTTTATAATTATTTTAGATATATAAAAATTTTATTGAACTTTTCACTGTCTTTTACCCACCTCTTAGGAGAATTTGAAAATTTACATAAAACATAATTTTAACTCTTCGATTAGTGGAATTTCAAAAATATGAGAGACACAGTTAATATCAAGGAGTAAAATGTGGTTCAATAAGATAAAAATAAAATTCAGTGAATAGTAACTTTGTAATTTTTTTACCATGGTTAAAAGTAAATAGGGTAATTAAGGGTAAAAGTGATATTATTATTACCCTAAAACATGTCCTAATTCTATTGGATATGTTTAATTCAACCAAAAAAAACCTTATGAATAAAATATGACCATTTAGGTCCACTTGGATTAGACTAGGACATTTATTATTATTTTATTTAAAGAAGAGTTAAAATAGTTAAAATCAAAGTTTAATAACTAATTTTTTTTTAATATAGAGTTATACATAAGATAAATTCGATTATAAATATCAGTTATAATGATAAAAATATTTCATACATAATGGTATTTTATTTATAATTTTTAGACATTATATAATTTAATTTATTTATGACACAATGATGATGTAGTAATTATCTTATTAATGAAATATTAACATAATTGATATTATAAATACCCAAATAAATGTAATTTGAGACTTTTTATGAATTAAACTAATTTTATAGGTTAATATGACATGTTAGTATTGATTTAATTAAATTTTTTAGAACTAATCATGCTGTTATGATTTTCAAAAATATCAAATACCAAATAGTGTCAAAATTTACATAAAACAGTTTTTAAAACAAATATTATATTATTAATTGTTATTTTATTTCTAAAAATGTAAGGTTCGGAAAAATGACTTATATTAGGTTATATATATTAATAATGAACAACTTGGGGTTCTTTTGTGTTGTTATAGTAAGTTTATTAACCATATAGTGTAAGAAAACAAGAAGACACGGTAAAAGTAACATTATTTAACTTAGAGTTAAACTTAAATGATAAGGTTAAAATAGTAACATAAACATTTATAAAAGATATTTTCTGAGAGGATTTCAACCCATACCCACCTTATCTTAGAAATAAATCAATTTGGAGCTATTAAAAACCGAATATGACTTTATAATAAAATAATATTTTAAGTTTTTCTTAAGGTGCCCCTCTCCTCCCTTATAAAAGGGCACCTCCTCCCTCTCCTCCTCACACCACTCTGAGCATTAAAGCTCGGCCAAACCCTGCCAATTTATCTTCTCCACTTCCCTATAAACATCCTAGAGGTCCTGGTCATCTTCAAAGAAAATATTTAGTGCCCTAAGAGGAGCTTAAGAAGAGGCGCTTCAAAGAAGAGGTAATGCCTGTTATCGATTGTTTCAAATTTATTTCTTCTTCTACTTCCTATTATTTATTAGTTTCATTATGAAGTAATAAAATAAGTATCACTAATATACTGATATGCTATTATAAATATGAAACAACCCTATTTAACCTTCTATCCATCCTACGGAAAATGAAATCACTGCGCGTGCGTACGTACAGAATACCGTCTCCATGCCATGGTGTAATCTGTTTTACACCACCACCTTACTTGGATGGTTATAATGTTGTAAAGAATAAAAATATATGATTATTTTAAAGTGTTATTTATTCTTAAATAGTATACTTACACTTCAATACAATTCCAAGATCATGGGAACGATATCATCGCTCGTGCGTACGTACGGCCTACCGTCTCCACGATGTGATGTGACTCGTACTACATGATATTTGTTGAATAATAATTATACAAATGAATTGAATGAATAAATATGATATATGTTACACTAATAACATTCTGTAAATGAGGTATCTATAACCTAATAATAAGAATACGAATTTATTCGACAAGACATGCATAAGAACATAAAGAAATGAACACCCGAATAACAAGTAGCAATCAAATATTACTAATAAGAAGATAAAAATATGACCATGTATAATATCATAACAATGAATATGATACTGTAATAAGTCAATGACATTATTTAAATCATTATACAGTAGGTTCGGATACGTATGAATCATATCATACCTAAGGTAAGGGAAAATCTCACAATCTCAATTTTTATCTGAGATTGTTTATACTTCGGTATTTACTTGGGCATATTTATCATCCACATCCATGTTTCCTCAATATGTAATATTGTTTCTATCCTCCTAAAATTGTTTAAATCTAATTTTACCTAATGTTGGATTTTTAGTAAAATACATGAAAGGAATCTTTTGTCATTTTAAGTACGAGATACTTTTTGACTTTTTCGGCCAAAATACGAGAAGAATGTTTTTTTAACTTATACAGCATGAATGTATTTTTATGATTTCATAGAAAATTATTTCTATGAAGCTTCCTTTACAAGTTTTCAAGTTTATTTTTAATCAACTTCTTTTTTTAAAATTGTATGACATGTTAAGAAAAGAAAAATGTTTTTTGAAGTAGAAAGGATATTTTCCTCAAGAATGGAGTTCAAGTATTTTATCAAAATTATTTTCCATATTAGAAAAATATAGGGTTCTATTTCTATCCCTACTTTTATATTGATTTAATTATGTTATGATGAAATTATTTTTATGATGTCCTTTTATGGATTATGTTATGATGGCATGATGTTTAAGAATCATATTTTTATTACATGCATTATGCTATGATGTATGATTTATGATCTTGTGGCACACATAATAATGGTATAATTATGAGAAGGGTGGGACATATATATCCCTCCAATTCATTGGGTAAAGATTTATATCTCATGATATAGACATGGCTGGAACGACTGGTTAATCCTGTTCAGTTATATAGGACTGAAACGAAGAGTGAACTCGGTTCAGAAATGGACTTTGTCCGCTAAGATAGTCTTGGCAATGAGTCTTGACTACTAAGAAATGATTCTCTACGATTATGTGTGTATGCCAAAAAGTTTCATGTTTTATGTTATGATTATTGGGATTATATTTCACTACTATGATTTATCCCATGTTATGATATTATGATCTCTTTTGCAGGTTAAGATTTTCGAAATGATATGTTATTATGAATATGACATTTCCCTTGTTTACCCTTACTGAGCATTTGGGATCACCGTTTTGTAAGTTTTCTTTCCCCATATTAGGAAGAAGGTTATTAAGTAGTATATGCCAAAAGGGACTCTAGATATGATGAAATAAACATGAGACAATGTAGATTCTTTATGAACCCTTTGTTTACGTTTCCCAGTTTCTAAAGACACTATACCTATACGGTCCTACCATGGTTTTGTTATATGTTGTAATAAGTATGCTTCAATTTTGAAGTAATAATAATATATGTAAATTGTGGGTTGTTATATATGTCATGTCCCCTTTAGTGTAAATTGATGGAGTAATATTATCAATAGAAGTAAATTTAATTTTTCAAATTTTAAAATAATAATTGACTATATATATACATGGTTTAAAAATATACATGGTTAACATGACATCCATCAGTATTCTCATAGATGGGGTTACTGAGGTATGAAGATAACCATCAGTATTCTCATACATGTTCACATAGGGCAGTATATCTCTACACTTGACCCTTAACCTAATATATTATTAGTTTCAAATAAATGCATAGGTAATTACTATCTATTAAAAAATATTTAATGGGGAGTTTGATTTTTACCTAAAGCATGGGTATTTAAATAGAATTTTCTAATCCTAATTCCAAAATTTACTATGCTTTGATATTTATAACAACTCTAAGGACCCGTGAGTGTATGTTTATGTATATCTAGACACACAATGTTTTGGGAAAGTATACGAGCATGTGGTTTCCAATAAATTAAATCTATATACGAATACTAAAAGTGGATGTGGCCCTAGAATATATACACTTATGGGTAACAACTTTGAAAACACTGTATTGATCTATAATTCATCAAGAATTAGTCCACAATATCAGGCCTTCCAACACACCGAGTATGAAACTCTCGATGTATGTTATTTTGTTAATTGAAAAATCCAATACAATTCACTATGATGGATATATTGATAATGTAATTAGTTCATTAAATGTTTGGTATGTTTTAATGTATGTGATCCTAGAAGTATCATTTAAGTAAAAGGTTTATCCTAGTGATCTCATAAGATATAAATCGTGATTTTTTTCTCACTCAAGAATAAGTTAATTATTCATTAATTTTGTACTTATTTTAAATAAAACCATTTTTATTTTAAAAAATAGTGCGAATGAGGAGCAATAAGACCGATATCTTATGGGAGGGACAATATGTGACTACCTAAATTACACTCCCTATATAATGGGGTGTGGAGTTTAGAACATCATGGTGATGGTTACGTAGTTTTATTAGTCTATGAATAATTACACAAAACCATGTGGAACATCTAATGTCCACCATGAATGATCAAATATACATTAATTCCATTATGTAGCTATGGCCACTGATTTTTAGTGGATATTCTGGTATACTAGTCACATAATAGTGGGTTAACTCAATAGAGATAATCATGTTTGTCTTCAACTATTATAAAAGGGAGATGGTGAATCTGGATGCCTATTATCTTGATGTATAGTCTGATAAATCAGGAATTTATATAAATAAAACCCATACTGAAGATGCAATGGATGTGATGGAGTGATAATTATTTTAGAAAACGTTTCTTAATAAGTATTTCCCTTGAAATATTCAAACAAATATGTTGGTATAATTCCTAGAGATAATGATATAGTATGGTTAATCTATCATAGATTAGTATGAAAACATAAAAATGATTGATGAATATTCCTAAGGAATTGTTATTATCAGTATTAGAAAAATAGATATATTCATTGGCGGCTTAAAACCACACCTCTGAAAGGTTATATGTGTCCCAGACTTTTGGAGTTGTGAAGAATTATTTTGATATTCTCTCAAAGTAGAGAAGGTGTTTGGGGAATGGACTACTGGATATGGAGATAAGAAGTGAAAAATGTAATTTCTAGTTGCTGGGTCTAGTGGAAAAGGTAGGAATATGATCTAACCGCCCACATGTCAAAAATGTGGGAAGAAAAATAAAAGTAATTTCTTTAAAGGAATGGAAAAATACATAAAGTATATGAGAAAAGGTCCCAAAGATCATTAATCTAAAATTAGGATGATGAAGAAATCCAACATGATGTATGAATGGTATGCACCTATTAACTCCCCATTGTTCAATGCTTCAACAATAGGGAATATGAGAACGATGAAACCTAGTAAAAAATACCATGGGTCTTTGAGGGTAATTATCTTTGTTAAATACCAAAACCAATATAGCATGGGAAATATTATTCCATCACTACTATTGAAGTAAATCATGAATATGAAATTGTATAAGGTACACATCATATTCACTCAAGAATGGAAACAATTTTATTTGATTTTGGTTTTATAAAGTATGTTATATCTTATATGTTTTCTAGAAATGATTAATTGAGTCCCTAAAACATTTATGTAGAAATATCTCTAAAATACACTAGTGGTGTGATGATTTAAAAACATGTGTTGGACTCAAATAATGTTAGAGAATGTGGGATATTCTTTAAATGAATCTCATAATCATTAACTTAGTGGAATTTAACACTATTTTAGAATGGATTGGATATTAGTATTCAAATAACACATCAATTATCAATAAAATGAATACTCTTTTCATATTTCAAACCATACCACACTCCTCTATGAAGGGAACGAGGATCATGAATCTACATGGAAAATTAACTAAGGGTGGGGGTTGTTGATAATCTATGAAGAACTATTTCTCACTGAAATTGTTGAGTTGGGTTAAGGTACAAACCAGGATGAAGTTTCCATTATTTGGGAAGACACGAATGTATTTCCAAAATAGTTTCGCATACCACCCCCATATCGTGAGGTATTGTTGTCAATTGAATTTATACCTAGAGCCACTCCTATCACAAAATTTCACTATAAGATAGCCTCAATCAAATTAGAGGATTTAAAAAAGCAACTACATATGAATTTGAAAAAAGTGTTCATACACCACAGTGTATCACCATGGGGCTTGATAGTTCTATATTTAATGAAAAAAGATGTGTCAATATTGTTGTATATTGGTTATTGGGAGTTAAAAAAGATAACTAAAAAGATAAAGTATCCTTAACAATGTGTTGATGAATTTTTTGATCAACATTGAAGAGATATTTAATTATCAATGGTTTATTGAAATTCAAGATATCATTGACTAATAGAAAAGAAGAAAAATATTCCCATGAATTCTTCTCATATATGGTATGCATACTATGATTTTATATTAAATCCCTTTGGACTTATTAATTCCAATGTAATATTCATGAATATTATGAATGGTGTCCTTAGAGACAACCATGATTTTTTTTGGGGATTTACTAACAATGGTATTCTCATTTAATCCAAGAGAAAGGAGGAATATGTAGAGAAATTAAGGATTTCAATTGGGACATTAATGAAGGAAAAAATGTATTCTAAATTTTTATTGTGTTACATTTGTATGAAATAAGTCAAATTCATAGTGTATATGATCACTTGTGGGGGAACTTATATTTACCCTTCAAAGATATTAGAAATTGGGGAATGAATCAAACCCACTAGTTTCATGTAAATCCATTTTATCTTTTCTTGGTAGGGTACCATTTAATTTTTGTATGATATTTCTTGTGATTTTCCATACCTCTTTATATGTTATGATTGAATTAGGTAAATTATGTATGGACGGAAGAAGATGAAGAAATATTTAAGTTGATCAATAAGCGTATAATAATTTATCTTTTATTAAAACATCCAAAAAGTGTAAAAGGTTTTGTAAAATACATTGATGGTTAAAATAATGGTGTGGGTTTTGTACTCATATATAATGAAAATGGGATAGCTTATGAATCATGGTAGTTGAAAATCCATAATAAAAACTATATCACTCATTATTTGGATTTATACAATATGGTATTTCCAAAAATTATTTTGAATAACTTTGCCTATGGTGAGAAGATAGAAATATACAAGGAATATAAGTGTATATAGTTTATACCCACACAAAATGATCTAAACATGCATAAAAAAAGATGGTTAGAGAAAATCAAGGACTATGAGTGCCCTATTAACTACCATCTAAGAAAGGTGTATATGGAATTTGATGCTCTAACCATAAAATTACCCACTATATTATCCATGGCATGGATTGAGAAATGACATATCATCCTAGATATTCAAAGGATGGATTAGAAAACATAAATATAGGAAATGCGTCCAAACTTTTTCAAATGATTTCTCAACCCTCAATATATGATATGTTGAAGGAATAAATGGATGATCTAGGGATTTAAAAGAATGCGGAAGGAGTCAATGAAGAGAAGATACATGAGTTACACATATATGATGATGGTGTGATATGGCTTGGAACTCGTCTTTTTCATCCTTAATCACCTGATGTAAAGAAGGATCTATTAGATAATGCACATAACTCACCTTTCTCAATAAATAATGTAAGTAAAAAATATGTATATTGATGATTCATAGAGCTTCTGGTGGGAAAAACTAAAGAAGGATATTGTGAATTATATCTCAATGTTGCTAGTGTGTAAAAAAGGTAATGTAGAGCTAAAAAATCCAAATGAATGATCAAACCATTATCTATACCCATGAGGGAATGAGAGAATGTTACTATGGACATTTTCAATAGTCCACCATAGATACCCAAAGGAAAAATGGATAAATGGGTTGTGGTGGATTGATTCACCAATTCAAATAACTCTATTTGCATTAAAGAATACTTCTTTCTAGAAAAATTTGTCATGATATACATTAAGGAAGTGGTGGACTGCATGGGGTTCCACATTATATCATCTATGATCATGATAGAAGGATCAAAACTAAATTCGAGATAAGTATTCAACATTCATTGAATATTTAATTGAATTTCAACATATCCTATCACCACAATTGTATGTAAAATCTGAAAAGACTATTCAGGCATTTTATGACATGTTGATAGAATGATCAATATAATTCGACGATAAATGGGATCATCGTCTCCCATTACATGAGTTGTAATATAAAATAGTTTCCACTCAATTATTCAAATGGATCCATATGATGATATATAATTTAAGAGATATAAAAATCAATATTCTGTGGATAATTTGGGTGAAAAAGATACCTGGACCTAAAATTCAGTAAGAGATAGGAGAGGAGGTTAAAGACATCTAAAAAAATATAAAATCTAATCGAACTCAGTAATAGATCTATGTTGACAATCATTGAAGGGATTTAAATTTTGATTTTACAGACAATATCTTTCAAAAAAGATCACTATATAAGAGATTAATCTGGTTTGAATGAAATGGAATATTATCTCTTCATAAATTGGACCCTTTTAGATCCTTGATCATATTGAATTAGTGGCCTATTATCTTGAACATCCACAAAATATGGATCAATATCTTTATTTTTTCAACATGCATCTCATTCGAATGTACATACCAAACCCTTCACATGTACTAAATCTCATGGACTAAAAAACTATGGAATTAACTGTAACACCCCAAACTTCCATGGTATGCTTCTCTTTGAATAATGCAGTAGCGTGTGTTGTATGCAACTTCGAGTTCTAACATCCACCACAACCAATCAAACTAGACGTTATGAATAGTAATACCCACTTTTGAATTTTTTTAAATTTTAACTTTCAAAATGGATATAATTTTTCGATTCAGAATATCGAAATTTGCTTAGGGTGAAGTTTTGATACTTTTCGGATAACTTTCATATTTTGATGAATAGTGAAAATTACTAAATTAAAATTAATTTTTTTAATCGAAGTAATTAATAGTGATAAATTATGAATTTGAGTTATTTTAGAGAATAAATAGATTATATTTTTACCATTTAATCCATTTTTGGTCATTGAAAATAATTTCACATTTAAACTGGACATAAGGAAGTGCCAATCTTTTGGTAGTCATTATCTCTTAAAAACACGCTTTTTGTTTTAACAACGAGAATTAATTTTAAATTAATTTCTACCACTTCTATGTTCTGAATTTAGAAAAATGAATTTAAAATTAGGAATCAGGAGGTCCAAATTGTATAAATAGGTAACTTTTATTTTTAGACATTTTGAATAATTACTTCGGTAAATATTTTATTTACCATGGTTAAAGGGTAAATCCGGTAAAAAAGGGTAACAAAATAATATTATAATAATAATAAATTACCCTAAAACGTGTCCAAACCCTATTAGATGATACATGTCCGACCATGGTCATCTCTGAGTCGATTTTGGGACCCAATGGATCCACATGTAAGTGATAATGACACTTTATATTAATTAAGTTAAAGTAAATACAAAAATGACATAAGCATATATATTTTAGAAAAACTATTTTTACATAACGTTATATATATTATATTTTTGACTATAACTATTCATTAGAAAGATAAAAATATTTCCTACAGAATGGTATTTTATTAATAATTTTTAGACATTGAATAAGTCAATTTAATTATGACACAATAATGATGCAGTATTTTCCTTATTAATTATAGAATCAACTAATTAGTATTATAAATGTTAAAATAAATATAATTTGAAAGTTTTGATGACATACAAAACTTTTATTGGTTAATATTACATGTTATGATTTCTTAAATGATTTTTTTTATAATTAATAAAATTTTTATTACATTAACAAAAATAAATTATTAAATAGTGTCAAAATTGACAAAAAGGAGTTTTAAAAAAAATATTTTACTATTAATTGATATTCTATTATTAAAAATCTATGGTTTGGACAAAGGACTTATATAATGATAGGTGTATTATTAATGGACCACTTGGGGGTATCTTATAAGTTTATACTAAGTTTATTGACTATATAATATAAAAATACAAAGAGATATGGTAAATGTCAAACTATTTAACTAAGAGTTAAATAAAAAAGATAAAGTTAATATAGTGACCGAAACCTCTCTAAAACCTATTGGTTGAGTTTTTTTCGACCTATAACCTCCTTAACCTTTAAATAATACACTTTGGATCCATTATAAACCGAATATTAATTTATTATAAAATAATATTTCTAGCTTTTCCTAAGGTTCCCCTCAACCCTCTTATAAAAGGGAACTTCCCCTTCCCTCTAATTCACACCTTCAAAGCCTTTTTTCTTGTCCAAAAACTACCCAAATATTCTCTAAACTTACCTCACTTCAACCTAGAGGCCTTATTTTGATCATAAATCCAACCTATGGAGCCATTTTGATCAAATCAAAAAGAAGAACCCAAAGAAGAGGTAATGTTATCACCACCCTCTTTCAAGTTCCTTTCTTCTTCAACTTCTTCTTTCAATGTTATTTAAATTCTAAAATAATAACTCCAATATATTATATATAATGTGATGTTATTATAAATATGGTACAACTATATTCAGTATTCTATCCATCCTTTGAATGAAATGTCACCATACGTGCGTACGCACGACATACCGTCTCCACGTCGTGGTGTAATTGTTATTTAAAACATTATTATATTGATGGGTATGATAATGATGTTTAATTGATGTAAATAATAAATATAACATGATAATGATTCTGTATATATGATATACCATCCAATTATATATTATTTTAATATCAAAAAATGATTTTGTCTCTTGTGCGTACGTACGGACTACCGTCTCCACGAACGCGATGAGATTCATTCCCCACCGTATCCATGCAAGTATAATTCTTATTTTATGATTAACAATAATGTTTATAGACTTTATATCATTATGTATATGAATAAGATACACCCTATCCATAAAAATCATGACTTATGTAAAAAAACATATGAAAGAAAATGAGTAAGTTGACAGTCGAAACGACGATACTACGAAGATATTATTAACAAAGAAATATTAAAAGATCATATATGATATCATATTAATGTATATTATTCTTGTATAATTTAATAACAATTATTTCACCATTATACAGGAGGTTAACCTACCCCCAACCAAGGAAAAGTACAAGGTAAGGGTTAATTTCACAATATTTTTATTATCCGAGGTTGTTTTTACATAAGTATCTACTGGGACATATTTATTATCCATGTACATGTTTCATAATATAGTTTTCAAATGGATTATTTTAAATTAATTTTTACTAAAACGTCATTTTAAATGTTTTAAAGATTTATTCTTCTAAACCATTCTCATTAATGTCCATGTTTTCAAAATGGTTTTAAGAATTTATTTAAATAGACATGAATGTTTTAAAATGTTAATTACTTTCAAAAGTTTCAAAGTGGTATGGGAAACTTTGATTAAAAAATTTATTTAAATTTCTTATTTTCTAAATTCGGTGACTTTTGAATGTTTTCATGAAAAGGGGATATTTCTCTCAAATAGTTTTACAAATCATTTTCATCTATGTCAAAATATTTTAATGGATTTTAAACTTGTTTGATATTGATTAATTATGATACAGATCTTCCATATTATATTGAAGGTTTTGTGATATGTTTGACTGTGGATGTGTTATTTTTATACCATTCATGGTTTATGGGTAAAGTATTGACATTTCGTAATCTAGTTTTAATAAAAATGTTTATGTTATATTTAAACCTTTTCATATGAGGAATGCGTTGGACTTAGTAAGTGATGGGAGGAGCCCACTATAGCTCCTCGATGCATTGGTAGTTCTCATGAGACAAACTAGTGTCTTGGCTCAAGGCCTTGACAAAATCTTATTTGTAGTCTTTGCATAAGGCCTTGAATATGTGGTTATGATAGTCTATAATTATGCATTCCATCATTATGAAAGTGGTTATTGATATTGCATGTGATTTTTCGACTAGTAGAATATCCTTGGGAATAAGTAAATGTAATTATTTCATTTTATTTTTGACATATTATGCTGAATTTCATGTTTAAAAGGCTTTTGTTTTAGTTATAAATTACCTTAAATGTTTATGCTTATTTATGAAAGTTTTTTCTATAATGTTATCCTTACTGGGCATCTGAGCTCACCCATTTCTATGTTTTATTTTTCCTAGGATGTGAAGAAGTATTTTATGAATGAACTATAGGGATAGTATAAGGGGATATGAGTGTGGAGACAAGATGTTGTAGTTTTCACTTTATGATGTAATGTAGTCTTTAAGAATGTATCTAGTGATTCCAAGACTACTAAACTAATTGGTATTTCGAGACTTGATCTCTTGTGGTCATGCCAATGTTATGTAATAATGCACCGACTCTAGGTAACTGGGTCGGGGCATTACAGTTGGTATCAGAGGAAGTTTAGTAAAAATCTTGGAAACTAGATTTAGATAAACTTTGATTAGAGCCCATATCCATAAGAGAGACTTTGAGTATTAGTATAGAATAACTTACTAGAATTTTGGTATTGTAGAGATTTTGTGAGTTTTCCGAGAAATACATTCCTATCTAGATACAAGCAGGTAGAGGCTGCTCTGGCACAGATGTACCAAGGGGTAAAACCCGAAAACACCACTTTGAGCTAGACTCGAACGAGAACTCGTGCACGACAACAGGCCTTGCTGCACTTTTGGTTACGAAAATCCTGGGGGATATGTGTAGGATAATTATCATTTTCTTTAAAAACCTTTATAAAGGGTTTATGAGTATATAATTTCTCAAAGAAAACATTTTTATGATTATGGATTATATCCATAAACTGTTCGATTTATGTTAAGTGTTTTACAAGTTTGGATTTATGTATTGCAATTCATAAACTAATCTAGTGTATGCCATTTTTTAGAAATGACACCTATTGGAAGAAATGGAAACCGTATTAATGCACACACTCCATTTATGGATTTCCCTCCTACTCAAGAAAATTATAGTGGAGATGGTGATACAACTGGTGCTGATCAGCTTATCACCATACTGGGAAAACTCACTCAGGTTATGAATAATAACCTTACCCGTATGGAACACCCAGATCCACAATGCGGAGGATCAATGTTAGAAAACTTTATGAGGCCACAACCACCAACATTAAATGGGAGTACAAATAAATTAGTAGCTTAGAAATGGATAAATTCCTTAGAGAAAATATTTCATGCCTTGGGGAGTAGTGAAAGGGAAAAAGTTATCATGGCAGTTTTCCGCCTCACTGAAGATGCTGACCAATGGTGGTCATTGATTAAAAACACAAAGGAAGATTATTTTGTATCAAATATGGAATGGAGGGAGTTCCAAGAGCTTTTCATAGAAAAATAATTTCCTCATGACCATCGAGCAGATATGGAAAGACAATTTCTGAGTTTGAGGGAAAAGGAGTATGAGAATGTCGTAAAGTATGAAGATAACTTTACAAGGTTAGTGATGAATGAAACAAATTATATAAGTAACCCAAGAAGTAATATTCATTGTTTCTTTGATGGGTTAAAACCATTTATTCATAGTGCTTTAGTATCGTAATCCTTCTCATCATAGGAAGATATTTTCTCATGTTCTATCAAGACAGAAAAGGAATTCTTTAAATCTTATGACAATAAAGTAAAGATAAGAAGAGAACGGTGGAGAAAGAGATAGGTAATGGGGAAAAAAGAAAAAATTATTCTCTATTATGTGATAATTTTGGGAAGAAACACCCCGGTACTTGCCTAAAAGGAATGGGAGTCTGTTACAAGTGTGGTGAAAAAGGACACCAAGCTCATGATTGTAGGGGAAAGGAAGTTTCTATCAACGTGGAATGCTATAATTGTAGAGAAATGGGGCATTATGCAAATGGATATCCTAAGTGACAAGGTAAAATACCTTAGAAATGGGAAAGGGAGCAAGGCCAAGCTTATGCTTTTACTACATTTGAATTTTAATAATTATTGTATTTGGGTTTTTGGATTCAAGAACTATATTCTGGTTATAAGAATAATGTGATATATATAAGTATTGTACCGCAGTACTATTTAATTAAATACTTAAGATTGTTTGGAACTAAGAAAAGTGACTCAATAGCAGGTTAGATTTTTGGAAAATATATGGTTGAGAGAAAGATAAACCATAATATGATTCTGATACTGAGGTTGTGATTTTGGAATAATACATGATTGATTTGGATAAATTATATTGGATACTCTTGACTACCTTGAAACTGATTAATGATTTTTATATTCCATAATTGTTTGATTTTACAACATTTTTGGATAGAAGGAGTATATCTAGTATTCTATAAAGAATAAGTGATCATGAATGTAATCAATAAGGTTTTATAGTAATTCAAGATGTTGCAGTGTTTTAAAATAATACATGATGAAGGTGTTCACATGATATTAAGCGGCGAAAAGGATCTTAATTGTGTTTACCTTCCTTATAAATTTTGTACTGTGAGTTTGGACAGAAGTATTTTGGATAATTCTAGTTTGAGATTGTTTTTGGATTTCCATAAAAAGACAACCTCGAGGTCGGGCGGCAACTCGTTACGTCCGGCAAGGCCGCGAGACTTCAACCCACAATCGAAGGGCGACAAGGGTGAATCACCTACCACTGACTCACGTGATGTCCTAGATTGAATAATGGAGTATTTTTTTTAAAAATTTTGGTAGATGAATTATAAATTCATTTTTTGAACCCTATACGAAAAGGGAAAATAGAATATTATTTTTAAGTTCTATTATCTTTTAGAGTGAAAGATGAGTTTGTGGTAGAAATTAGTTAAAGGATGGGACTCTACTTGTCAAGTATATATTTTTCTTATTCTATTATTATATGAAGAAATTTATTCTTATACTTTAGTGAAGGGATCTTAAAACCAAAAATATGTTATCCTAATACCATATGTTTTGTTGAACCGATGGTATTTTAAATCATCATAGATTGATGAATTTAAGGCCCTCAATTTTAAACTTTTTTGTGATTGAAGAACTCAATCAATACCTATAAATATTTACATTTTTCTTCCAATTATATGTCTCTAATTTCCACCAATGTTCTCCTAATCGAGATCATAATTTGGTGGTGACCCTTTCATTTCCCTTTTCCTCTTATTAAGACTTAATTTTAGTAACCTAATTTCCGATGTGGGTTTTCCCAAAGGTATTTTATATTTTCAACCATTTATTTTTGAAAAATAATTTCAAATTGTGAGGATACAACTTATTGAATGAGGGGAGAATGTAACACCCCAATATTCCATGATACACTTCTCTTTGAATAATGCAGCAGCGTGTGTTGTATGGAACTTTGAGTTCTAACATCCACCACAACAAATCAAACTAGCCGTTATGAATAGTAATACCCAGTTTTTGAAATTTTATACATTTTATCTTTCAAAATGGACTTCATTTTTGGATTCATAATATCAAAATTATCTTAGTGTGAATTTTTGGTACTTTTCGGATAACTTTCATATTTTGATGAATAGTCAAAAATCACTAAATTAAAATTAAAAACAACCTTTTTAATCGAAATAATTAATTGTGTGGAATTATGAATTTGAGTGATTTTAGAGTATAATTAGATTTTATTTTTACCATTTAATCCAATTTTGGTCATTGGACATAATTTCACATTTAAACTGGATATAAGCAAGTGGTAATCTTTTGATAGTTATTATCTCTTAAAAACACACTTTTTGTTTTAACAACAAGAATTAATTTTAAATTAATTTTTTCCACTTATGTGTTTTGTATTTAGAAAAATGTATTCAATATTTAGAATCATGAGGTCCAAATTGTTTAAATAGGAAAATTTTATTTTTAAACATTTTGAATAATTATTTCGGTAAATATTTTATTTACCATGGTTAAAGGGTAAATCCAGTAAATAAGGGTAACAAAATAATATTATAATAATAATAAATTACCATAAAACATGTCCTAACCCTATTTATTGATACAGTTTCGACCATGGTCATATTAGGGTCGATTTTGGGACCCCATGGATCCACTTGTAAGTGATAATGACACTTTAAATTAATTAAGTTAAAGTAAATGCAAAAATGACATAAGCATATATATTTTAGAAAAACAAATTTTACATAGGGTTATATATGTTATATTTTCGACTATAAATATTAATTAGAAATATAAAAATATTTCCTACATTATGGTATTTTATTTATAATTTTAATACATTGAATAATTAAATTTATTTATGACACAATAATGATGCAGTATTTTCCTTATTAATGATAGAATCAAATAATTAGTATTATAAATGTTAAAATAAATATAATTTGAAAGTTTTTATGACATAAAAAACTTTTATTGGTTAATATGACATGTTATTATTTCTTAATTGAATTTCTTTTGAATTAATAAATTTGTTGAAACTTTAAAAAAAATAAATTATTAAATAGTGTCAAAATTGACATAAAGGGGTATTTAAAACAAATATTATATTATTAATTGATATTATATTCATAAAAATTTAAGGTTCGGCCAAAGGACTTATATAATGATAGGTGTATTAATAATGGACCAATTGGGGGTCTCTTGGAAGTTTATAGTAAGTTTACTGACTATATAATATAAAAATACAAAGAGACATGGTAAATGTCAAACTATTTAACTAAGAGTTAAATAAAAAAGATAAAGTTAATATAGTGACCCAAACCTGTCTAAAACCTATTGGTTGAGTTGTTTTCGACCTATCCCCACCTTAAATTTTAAATAATATACTTTTTATCCACTATAAATTGAATATGAATTTATTATAAAACAATATATCTAGATTTTCCTATGGTGCCCCTCACCCCTCTTATAAAAGGGCACTTCCCCTTCCCTCTAATTAAAATCTTCAAAGCCTTTTTTCTTGGCAAAACCCTTCCCAAATATTCTATAAACTTCCTTAACTTCAACCTAAAGGCCTTAGTTTGATCAGAAATCCAACCTAAGGTGACCTTTTGATCAAATCAAAAATAATCACCCAAAGAAGAGGTAATGTTTTCACCACCCTCTTTCAAGTTCCTTTCTTCTTCAACTTATTCTTTCATTGTTATTTCAATTCTAAAATAATAACTCCAGAATTTTGTATATACTATTATGTTATAGTAAATATGGTACAACCATATTCAGTATTATATCCATCCTTTTAATGACATGTCACCATATGTTCGTACGTATGGCTTACCATCTCCACATCGTGGTGTAATTGTTATTCAAAACATTATTATTTGGATGGGTATGATAACGATGTGTAATTGATTTAAATGATAAATATAACATCATAATGTTTCTGTATATATGATATAACATCCAATTATATATTATTTTAACATCAAAAGACTGATATTGTTTCTCGTGCGTACATACGGACTACCGTCTCCACGAACGCGATGAGATTCATTCCCCATCGTATCCATGCAAGTCTAATTCTTATATGATGATTAAAAATAATATTTAAGTTCTTGATATCATTTTGTATATGAATAATATACAACCTATCCATAGAAAACAAGAGTTATGTAACAAAACATATAAAAGAAAACGAGTAAGTTAACACTCGAAACGACGATAATACTAAGATATTATTAACAAAGAAGTGTTAAAAGATCATATATGATATCATATTAATGTATATGATTCTTGAATAATTTAATAAGAATTATTTCACCATTATACTGGAGGTTAACCTACCCTCAACCAAGTAAAAGTACAAGGTAAGGGTTAATTTCATAATCTCTTTATTATCTGCGGTTGTGTTTATGTAAGTATCTACTGGGACATATTTTTTATCAATGTACATGTTTCATAAAATAGTTTTCAAAGGGATTATTTTAAGGTAATTTTTACTAAAAGTTCATTTTAAATGTTTTAAAGATTTATTCTTCTCAACATTTCTCATTAATTTACATGTTTTCAAAATGGGTTTAAGGATTTCATTAAATTGACATGAATGTTTTAAAATGTTAATTACTTTCAAAAGTTTAAAAGTGGTATGGGACACTTTGATTCAAAAAATTATTTAAATGTATTCCTTTCTAAATTGTGTGACTTTTATATGTTTTCATGAAAAAAGGGATATTTCTCTCAAAGAGTTTTACAAATAATTTTCATCTATGTAAAAATCCATTAATGGATTTTAAACTTGTTTGAAGTTGATTTATTATAATACAAATCTTCTCTATTGTATTGCTGGTTTTGTGATATGTTTGACTGTGGATGTGTTATTTTTATACCATTCATGGTTTATGGGTAAAGTATTGAAATTTCGTATGCCAGTTTTAATACGAATATTTATGTTATGTTTAAACCTTTTCATATGAGTAATTCATTGGACGTAGTAAGTGACAGGTGGAGCCCACTATAACTCCTTGATGCATCGGTAGATCTCATGAGACAAACTAGTGCCTTGGCACAAGGACTTGAGAAAATATTATTTGTATTCTTGGCACAAGGCCATGACTATGTGGTTATGATAGTCTGACATTATGTATTACATCATTATGAGAGTGGTTATTGATATTGCATGTGATTATTCTACTAGTAGAATATCCATGTGAATAAGAAAATGGCATTATTTCATTTTATTTTTTCCATATTATGCTGATGTTAAAGTTTAAAAGGCTTTCGTTTTAGTTATACATTGCCTTAAATTTTTATGCTTATTTATAAAAGATTCCGCTATATTTTTATCCTTACTAGGCATCTGATCTCACCCCTTTCTATGTTTTATTTTTCCCAGGATGTGAATAAGTATTTTAGGAATAACCTGCAGGGATAGAATAAGGGGATATGAGTGTGGAGACAAGATGGTGTTGTAGTTTTCACTTTATGATGTAATGTAATCTTTATGAATGTATCTAGTGATTACAAGGCCACTAAACTAATCGGTCTTTCGAGACTTGATCTTTTGTGATCATGCCAACTTTATGTAATAGTGCAATGACTCTGGGTAACTGGGGTCGGGGCGTTACATTAAATCTTGTATGATGAACATGCAGTGAAAATCCTCAACCATAGAGAAAAAGATATACATACAAAGAAAATAATACATTTAAAATTTATTTGGAAGAACCATAAGTATGAAGAGGTGATATTGGAAACCAATGAAAAAGTGAAATATAATCAACCTCACTTATTCTCATATAAGAATTTGATTTGAAATTTCAAGGAAGAAATTTTTAAATGGGGGAAGAATGTAAAAATCCAGTGTTTATAAATTATATTTTTTTCATTAAATGATTTTGTATTATATGATATTATAAAATAATATAGACATAAAACACTAAGTCAAACCAATGAAAAATTATTTTCATAATGAAAATCATTATTTCACTCAATAAATAAACCCATGAAAATTAAAATTATTATAATGCAAAAAACTACAATGGGGAAATATGGATCTCCCAAACTAGGTAGAATGATTCATCCCATTAACAACACTATAGTAATGAAACAAAATATTAGTAAACCAACCAACATCACTAAAAATTAAAATATATAATTTTGGGAGGAATTTTAGTAAATACATTATTAGATAATGTACTGGTATTTATTGGAGATAATTTGACCGTTGGTATAATAATATAAGAGAATATAGTACTCACATTAAAATTTGAATAGTCTTTTACCCTTAAAATAATATAGTGTGAAATAAATAATATTAATCATGACTAATATAATTAAATATAAAAAATATCATTGATAAATAAAATATCATTATTAGAAAACAAAATGAAAATATTGGAAAATCATTTATAAACAACATTTTAATGTTTATTTTAATATCATAATTTTTAAATTAAAATTTTAAATTACATATGTTTGAAATTTATTTTCATAAAATTAATATCATTTTTTTAAATTATAATTTTGGAATTTTTTAGTGGTTATTTTTTATTTATAAAATACTTAAATTTTCAATTGAATAGTAAAAATATAGTTTTTCATGTAATCAGTATATCTTAAATTATGTAATTCAATATTTAATAATTGAATAATAATTTATAGAAATTTAGTTTTGGAAAATATATATTTAATATTATAAATTATTCCTTAAAATAAAATAATCTTAAATTCAAATCCTAAAAATCATATTCTAAACCCGGATGTCACAAGTGATCTCTTAAAATAACTACATATTTGCATTCCTTTTTTAAAAAATAAATTATAATTATAAAGTGTTTTTAAGTCTATAAAAAATTAATATATACTTATTTATGATTCATATTTTAAAAAACTCACTATTAGCTATTTTTACCGTTGATATATTGTTCGATTTAATATTTTATTATAAAAACACCCCTTTCGTAAAGTCTAACTAACACCTCTCCCTCCCCCTAGAAACCCACTCCTACATAAATTTTCCAAGAAACGTTTCTTCCCAAATCGTCCATATCAAACACTTGGAATTCATAGAGATTTTACGATGTAAAAAAAGTCCAAACATTAACGGAGTTTTAGTACCATAAAAGAGAACCAATATTGAGAAAAGGGTATGTTTCTACCAACTATTATATATTTTTCATCTTCACTTTATTTTCATTACAAGTGTTTTGAAAATAAAATCCTATACATTGTATTAGGATACCTTTTAACATTATATAAATGATATTAAACTAGTGAAAGATTCAAATTTATGACATATTAATTTAAAATATCAATTTCCTTCTATTTCAATAATGTACCATCAAAGGTCAGTTAATCCCCAATGAGGAAAATTCTGATCCATTTAATATTACAAGAATAATGTTTTGTTATGACAAGTTATTTATGAAATATAAATTTATAAAAACATGTTTTTATAATTTTTAAATTAAACATAATTATGTATATATTACCTTGAAAAAATTATAACATCATAATTAATGAATAAATTTAATGAAAACAGTATATTAGAATAATTAAAATTTTATAAATATTTATATAAATTATAATAAAATAATTATTATGATAAATAGTGGAAAAAATGAACATAATTTACCTATAGAACAATGATTCAATAATCCAATTTTTTTTATTCTAGAGGCATAAATGTGATTAAATAAAGTTGTAATTAAGTTAAGGGGATTCTCAAACCCAACTCAACAGCATTGTGTTATCCCTCATTCACATAAATTTAATTATAGATATTCCTCGAATGTTGTATAATTTCTTTCTTTCACTGTTCATATATTTTATTTCACTGATATACATGTTACGACCATAAATTATAATTTAAATATAACGATTTAAAAAAAATGAATTTCTATCTAAAAAAATATTGTTATCCTATTGAGGTGTTTCTTCATCAACTATGAATGTTGATTTCTATGAAATATAAGTTTTCCCTTATTCATATGGGAGCCCCTTGTTTATTCATGAAAACATTCTCTAATAAATCCTTATGAAACCCATTCTATTCGATTGATTATTTCATGACAATGATTTATATATATTCTATGTTTCATGAATTATTGTGTAAATATTATAATATGATGGGTGGGGAAGGAATTATATGGCCTTCCAATGAACTAGGTAATGTGATGTATCTAATGAGATAATATGTATTATTTGTGAACATGATACTAAATTTTTTCACAATGAATTTTTTATGATTATACAAAAATGATTTGCATGAACATGATACTAGATTTTTTACTACTATGTGGGGTATTCACCCACTTTGACATGATGTATCATTTTTATGAATTTACAAATTCCATGACATTTTCAAATGTTTCCCCCATTGTTATGATGATTATTCCATGCTAATTATGTGATGATTATGATTATTCACATGATTTGGATATTTATTAATGAAATTTATTCCCCCTCATACTATGATTTAAGAACACCCCTTTCATTGATGAATATCCTTAGATGACTATGTATTCTATGGAAAATGTGAGAAATTATAAGTGAATAATGAATACAAATTTTAATGATGTTGATGGTTGACATTGTATAAGTTATGTATTCTGCTAATTTCCCAATGATACTAAAATATTTGATCTTTAAATGCATAATTATTTTGTAATTTACTGTTAAAAATGAAGTAATAGTCCTACTAGAAAAATTTGGTTCACTATATATTGACCCATATAAATAGAATGGAAAAAATCCAACATATTAATGATCCATGATTCAAATAAAATATTCACACATAGTATTAAACATAATTCATTCTTAGATTCCTCGGTTTTGTAAAATCTACAAGATACCCCTTAAAAAATTATCTCTATGATCTCTATATTGATTCTTTATGTTCCATTAATTCATAAAATGTAAATATATGGGTCCTATCCTAGTCGATTAGCTTCAAAAAAAAATTCCATTCCTTTAAACTTCTTCTCACCATTACATTGATTGATATTTTTTATATATTGAAAATTGAGTTTGGTTCTTAAAGGATCATGGAATTACTTCAAGCTGAGGTCCTTATTAATAATGAGATCATGAACATCCTTAAATACATGTTCCATCATTTCGAAAAAAAAATTCAAAATAGATAACCATCACATACCAAGATTCTATGAGTGGTGGAAATAACAATGAATCCCACAGTAGACCCAAAAACATTACTATTACTGAATCTAATTAAATTGTAATCATGTTGAAGTAACTAACATGTTTAGTCAATACTTCATTAAAATATTCTTATATAAATTAACTTATACACATGAAAACCAATCACATTGTTGTTGGATTCCCATAAATATTATTTTAATAAATCAAAATTCTACACTTTTTTTAAATTCATGAATGTTATATGAATATTTTAAAGAATTGACTTTTGTACACACCATGTGTAATCCATTAAATTAATTAAATTAATGATTTATCTATTTTTCATGATTTACTCTAATCAACTGATTTTGATGGTCCTATGAAATTGGTTGTAACAACACATGATTTCACAGTATGTTTTCCTTTTAAACAAATTCAACAGCTTGTGTTACACGCATAATTGTGTTTGAGAGAACCATAATCTATTAACCTATCAATGTAAGTAGTGGTTATGAATATAATTTAACAATTATCATATGTGTTTCCTATATAATTATATTACATGAAATCAAATTTTATGAATAAAAAATATATTTTGAAATGGAATTTTACAACATTTTAAATGGTATATCCATTTTAAAACTAAATTATGGAAATATTATAAATTTTTTATTCAAAAGAATATTTATTTTTTAATTTTTAATATCTAAATTTTCATAGAGTAAATTTTTGATATTTTTTTGAGATGTTTCATTTTTTGACGAATAGTGAAAAATATTGCATTTTAGTTAAAAATTTACTATTTGTTTAATTAATTACTTTACATTTAAATAATTTTTTAAAGTCACAGTAGTTTAAAAATACATATATTAATAAAATTTATATTCTTGGAATATTTTTTAAATTGAAATTGGATATAAAAACTTATTGAATGATTGCATCTTTCATTTTACCTGCATTCTCCCCATATCTACAGGATTAGTGTTAAACAAAATTTTTTCGCCTCATTAAATTGATTATAGACTAATGGAAAAAAATTGTAATAAATATGATTTTTATTTCCTAATGGGATAAAAATAATATATAGTGAATAGTTTATTTAATAATTTTTTTTACCATTATTTAATGTAAATCTGGTAATTAAACGTGAAAGTAATATTATATTACACTAACAATTTTCTTAATTTCATTGGGTGATTGGGTTTTATAAAAAATAAACCTTAGGCTGAAATTATAACCTTTTTTAATCCACATTGGTAAAAATATGATATTTATTATATTTTATTTAATGATAAGTTAAAAATGTCAATCTCATTTTTTTAATAACTAAAACATTTTTAATATAGTGTAATATTGAAGATAAATTCGATGACAAAAATTCATTTGAAAACTACTAAATTTATATTTGTCGTGAAAATTTGTTTTTAATGTTTAGAGTAGAAATAAAATGAATGGATTTCGTAGTTATGATCCAATACTTTTTTAATTAATAGAAATAACAAAATAATGATATTATAATTATTAAAATAAATATAATTTTAAATATTCTAGGAAATCCAAAAGTTTTATAGACAACTTATACATGTCTGTGATATATTATAATTTTTCATTCTGTGTTATCATATTGATATGATTTTTTGAAAAGAGAACTAAGGAATAAAATCAAAATTGATATAAATGATACATTGAAATAAATAATATTTTCTAAAATGATATAATAAACATAAAAAAAATTATTGAATAAAAATGGATAAGGATAAAAATTTCCTCAATAATCCATTTGTGTTATGTTTAGAATTTTATAGTAAATATATTAACCCTTATATAATAAAAACACATGTTTCTACAATAAGATAAAATGGAATTAATATAAGGTTTAAAACAAAAGATAAAGGAAAAAATATATTCTAAACATGTACAAAAAATATTGGTTGATATTATTTTGACCAATCCTTATTTTAGGTTGGAAATAATTATTTTTGGATATATTTGAAATGTAAAATAAATTTAGATTTTGTTAATATTTGAATTGATTTTTAGTGTTTCCTCAACACTCTTATAAAAAAGAACCTCCTCCCTTATTTCATCACACCACATTGATTATTTTTTATTAAAAAAACTACCCATTTGTTATATCAACATACCTATCCACATCCTATAGGTTCTATTATTCTCAAATGAACAACCCTAGTGTCCCTAAGAGGATATCCCGAGGAGGTTCTCTAAAGAATAGGTAATCATTTTTTTAACTAATTTAAAATTATTTCTTCTTCTACATCTTATTCATATGTTTTTTCTATTATAAAATAATAACTTTAATATCAACTATATTATGAGATTTTGTTATGATTATGGGACAACCATATTCCTCCTTTTATCCATCCTATAAAAAACAATATCACCTTCTGTTTGTATGTACGACTTACCGTCTCCACAATGTGGTGTAATTTGTTTTTAAACACCAATTTATTTGGATGTGTATAATGATGAATATAATGGATACAAACAATAAATATGACATGATAATGATTATATATAATTAATATATAATCTAATTCATTACCATATTACCATTATAGAAATGATAGTATAGGTTGTGTGTATATATGGCCTACCATCTACAAAATGTTTTTTCTGGTGAATTTTCTGGGGCGTGCCGCATCATTCCATGTATTGGAAATGATTTGGAGAATAGTTAATGTTTTATTTCATTAAATTACCTCTTTCTAAAGATGTGTTCTATCCATCAACTCTTCATCGACATTTTCTCCTTGATCAAAATGGGAAGATGGGATATCGGTTCTTCTTTCCATGGATTCCTCCTCGGTACTCGTAGCCTAGTTTTAGTACCCTCATAGATTAAGACATTGTTTGTGAAACACATTAATGGTTCCTTCTATTTGTGTTTTTGGTTTATTACAATACATCAATAAGTAAAATCCAAGGCTTCATGTTGGGGAAGCAGCCTTCTGTCATGTTAGTAATCACACTGAGGCACCTGTGGCATGCCAAGATATGGAAACACTAGAACACTGTTATTCTTCCTTGTTAGAGATATTCTCAAGGATGATGAATCCTGAGGCTTCCCACATTGATCTTGGGGTATCATATGCCAATGGAAAGTCTCTAAGGTTTTCTTTATCTTCCCATGCTTAATAAAGGGTATGTCACAAGTTTAATGTCTAGTAGAGATAGATCAGATAGATCAGAATAGTTATGTGAGTAGATCAGATAGGGACATCCCTAGGAGGGAGCAGCTAGAAGGTATACTGGATGGATGTATGAAAACATAGAAGGAGGAAATATCAGGTTTGGTGTGTCCCAAAAGGGGAAGGTTTCACACTGTGATGGAAGATCTAGAAACCATAAAGGTCAGATCAAACGAGGTGAGACCCACAATGGGGGACGCCAAGGTTTACCTTTTTCTTGAACTAATCCTTAGAGAGGCATCCAATGTACCACTTTTAGTAGACTATGATCAAAATCCATGTAGTTTGAAGATGTGATTTTGGGCTTTCACATGGTCAGCTGCCCGAATGCCACAAAAAGAAGAAATAATATAGGTGATCATACTGTGATACTAGTAAGGTGATCGAGTAAGTAGCTATGAATTATTCGTGGTTTACTCCTCATATAAATGGAATGAGTTCACTGGGATGTGGCATGATGGGAAACAAGGATTGATATAGAGGAAGTGTTGAAGGATGAGTAAGGATGAGATGGAATTGTTGTTGATATGATGGAATTGGGATTGAACCACATGGATCTTTAATATGTATCCCCATGTAGGGGAATCAATGTCCAAATAGTTCGGTGGGGAGATGGGACACCTATGAAGGTGGCCCATGAAAATGGATTCATGAACTAGTAGCTAAAAGAAGTAGAACATCCAAGATGAGGAATCATCTTCTTGAAACACAATGGCTGAAGGGAGAGACCTGGATGGGATATGGGTGATGGGATTGGACCACATGGAGGCATCTGACGTATCCCGGTGGAAGGGAATAGAAGTACTCATTGTTCAGGATGGGGAATTGAATGAGTTTTTACACCAAGTATAGTGTCATAGAGACACGCTAGGTATTATAAAATGGTTACTAACACATCATAATAGAGAATCTCTTAGTTGATAGAGGATGTGGATGCGGGGCTTCTGCATTGTTAGTAGCCTGAGAAAAGTAGACATTTTTATAGGGATTACGCATGGTTAGTGTCCCATATTGATGGATCAAAACACCATAGGGTGGTGGATCTAGGAAATGTGTCTCAAAAAAGAGAAAATATCGCATCAAGAGTGTATATTCTTATAATGGAGCACCATTGTTTTCCATTGGATGGGGTTGGGACTCAAGGAGGCTTCCGATATACCCAAAAGGGATAAAAAATATTTTAGTTAGGAGGGTGATATTTGCCTTAGTTAAAATTGATTTTGGATGAAGGTGAACCAATGTGAAATAGTCGACGCAGATGGAGGGATAGGCTTGAACCTCTAGGAGGCTTCCTACATACCCTATTTTGAAGACAAGGATCAAAGTGCATGTAGTTAAAAATGGAGGGGCATGTGACGTATACATGGTTATCATACCATATATAAATCATGGGGGATTTTTACTCTAATCCCATGCGATTCATGCTTAGTGGGAGAAACAAGATGTAGTAGCAGACCTTCCGATCATGTTGGGAATGATGAGGCCATGAGGGATGTTGGAGATTTGGACTTACTCTATGAGGGAAGACTAAGGAGGGTGACTTTATGTAAGGGGAGGATATATCCATCGTATAGGGAACATCCTATCAATGTTTTTTAGGTATTACATAGAGATTGTAGGTGGAGCACATGGAGACAAATCACAAAGGGAAAAAATGAGGGAGACCTCTGATTCCTATTCCCCCTTTGAATTCTGCCAGGCCTACAACACTTGTAGTGATCACAGTTTAACATCATGTGATGAGGATGTGGGGTGATTGTTAGTTTAATGTTCTTTAGCTTAGACTATGAGGACTCACTCATCACCCCTTGGATATATATAAATTGTATCAACCCACACTGGGGAAGTGAAGTCATAAGAAATGGAATGTTTTCACGAGGTGGAGGTGGGTAAAATTGAGGGTCCCATATTAGCATCGCTATGTGAAGAATCAATAGTCATTAGTGTTCCTATGAGGAGAAGAATAAGGTAGGTCACTGTAACATGAAACACCACTAGGGGGCCAGGAGATAACATCATATGATCCAGGAGGGACATATTGGAGAGGGTTTCTCCAAGTATAAGGCCTCGTTAAAATAGACTATATGATGCTCTGGTGCATTGTAAAGAGATGGAGATTCATGATGGAAGTTTCTTCGTATAGTATGGTAAAAGGAGTCTCTGTGAAGGTATGAGCATCACGAAGTATGAAAAAGCATCCAAGGCATTGGATCTACATGTTCTTAAAGGGTGATATGGAAAGGATGGATGCTTTGGAAAGTCTTGAGTTCCCAAAAAAGAATATATCCTTCATAATGGTTGTGGGTATTCATGAAGGGAATCCCCACATTATGTGGGGGGGGGGGGGGAGTCAAAACAAAGGGATAGATTATTCATGGTGCTGAAATACTTTATGTGATACATTTTCTCACTAGTTCGCGGAGAAAAGGGTGCTTCATTAAATGGGAGGTCAGACAGAGAATGGTCAGGGTAATGATTTTTATGGGGGTGATCATAATATTTATTGGCAATGAGGTATCCAAATACATGGAGGTACACCACAAAGGATATCGACATTCCTAAATGGAGGCAGATTATTTGGACTCATATAGACTTCTCTCAAAACATCGTTATAGTATCAATGATCTCTTCAGAATCATAGAGCCTTCTGTTACAACTTTTTCAGTGGTCTAATAGTTCATCAAACTCGTATATCATTCTTTCACTCCATTTCAATAGTCTCGTGAAGCTCGTTGTATTAGTATCTTCACACCGTTCATGGTGGTGAGAGGATTGGCGATGGAGATTTGTAAAGTAGGCCCCTTTGGAGATTTGTGTGACTCGTAAGGGTCAAATGTTATCCCAAATGGTGTGGAAAACCCTTGATGCATCTCTAGAATGTATTTCACCATAAAAAAAATTCCCCCCTCATAATAGGATCTAGGGAAAATGGATGGAGGGATTCTAAGGGTAGATCACCAGTATTCTATAGCTCACAAAATCTTATCTTGTTGATGGTGTGTGTAGAACGTGGGGAGATCACCATGAAGATCACAGAGGATGAGGGCACAATGACACACAGGGAGCCAATACATATAAATTCCTTATGAGGGACCCACTTTTTTCTACATCCTATCTCTTTGAATTGTGCTTGAGCTCATGATGTTCCAAGATCTAGCACCCCCGTGAATTTTGTTCATGAAATGGGGTCCTTAGATCAGTGCTCTAGGAATTCTTTTTAGTAAACTGGTGTATCGTGATCTAATTTTTCTTCTGTGAAGCACACCAAGTCCTTAGAGGATTCATGACTATGTGCTCTATGAACTTATTTCATGAGCACACTTCATGAATAAAGAAGAAAAATACCATCTCAGAATGAAATGGCCAACCAGGAATTTGCATGGGAGGTCCTTGAGGATGCTTCTCAAAGGGCAGATATACTGAACAATTCCAAGCTCATAGAATATGTGTAGATTCATTCTAAACATGAGTCTATATTAGAACTGTTGATGGAAGGAAAAAGGAATACCCCCTCTAAAAGATATTTTCATTGTATGAAATTGGTGTGAGGGATGATGTTTCTATCCCTGATGTGAGCAGGGACTAACAACACTACTGGTTTAGGGAAATTTTATGCTATTATCAGTGGTTCAAAGCTACCAAAGGTCATACTCGGATGGACCATATACCTATTACCACATATTACCTTTACAACCATTTAAATGATGTTTAGGGGATGGCCTTTCATCCAGAGGTATCTCCACCGCAGTACCATAATATTCTCATAGTTGGTTTAGTAAACCTTGAGAAAGGGTGGACTGATAACTAGGATCTACATTAGGGCAGAAACATCATGGATGAATGGGATTGGTCCAATCAATTTTTCACTTCTAGTAATGAATTCAGATTAGAGTGAGGAAGGTAGTCATGTAAGAGGCTGTGTGGGATTCTCAATTCCACATCTACCAACCCAAAAAATATTCTAGATCTTCTGAGTAGGTAGTCTTTGAGGACCAACACTTACTATATGCCTCACGTGGAGGATGGAATCATCCTCTGAGACCTCTACCATATTTTTGGGACTCCAATCCTAGGGAAAATGTAATATGTGGTACTCCTAACTGAGAATACATGGGAGGATCTAGAAGAGATTCCATAGCTGGAAAAGACATTGAAGTATTTAGTGTCTAGTGATAATAAGTAGTCATTGGGTGATGACCACATCAAAACTGGGTTCATACGTTTCCTAAATTTCCCATCGAAGAATCCTTCTGAGGGAGAGGTGGAACCAAAGAAACAGTTAATGAGGACCACTAGTTGTCTAATGGGAGCTCATCATATTAAGGAAGGTTCATACCGATGGAATACTAGAATATATTCAATAGAAGATACAGGGGTACAATATCATCATCGAGAAGAAACCAATGGTTAGGTTGGATAGGTTTATCTCAAATCTAATTTGCAGATGGATATTGCCAGTCAAGGATGAAAACATGGGTTTCTAGATGGAAATATTTATTATGGAACCCATGCAGGTGATGGGGTAGTGCATCAACTATGGTATTCTAGTGTTTTCCAAGATGTAGTCATTTTTTAACATTATTGTGGAGAAGAAGCAACATTGCGTATCTTGACTGCTCCCCTTTTAATATGTCTTGATAGCATAACACATGATGTAATATGAATTTTTGAACCCCATTTCCCCTCATGAATAATTTTTTTATCCATTATGAATGTAGTAGGGTGTTTCCCAATCAATATGTAATCACTAGTGGTGTTGAACAAGTCTTGGAGGGTGGACTAATAAAACATGCATCCATTCTCGCTACCAATAGGAGTGTTAACCAATGATGGTAGAGGGACCAATGAGAGTTGGTCATATATCCTAGCCTTTTGAGGTGTAGTTCTAGTAGAACATATAGATTTTGAGCCTATATATGAGCCATATACCCTGTATCTCTTTTCAGGGAAATTATTCTGTCCGTAGAGGATTAACCTGAGAGTTTACCTGTGGGTATTCTATGAGGATTATTATTGCGTGATGAGGCCGATCTGGCTCATGTTTGCACGGGAAGATAGGATGAGGCAGAATAAGTTACCTACGCCTAACACCGCTTATGGAATAATTTGGGAGTATGAAAAAAACTTTTAGGAAGCCTTACCAAGGTAGATATTGAAGCAAAGGACTACCTGAGATGATGATGGGGTGCCACCCCAAACCCTAAGGCTAGCTTCGATCAATAGAAAAGGAATATTGTGGTGGTAGTAGTGATGCAATAGTAAGGATTGTAATTATGTGGCCCAAACTAGTTAGAAATTAAATAGGAGTATTAGCAGAAAATCCTAGGGTCCCAACTAAGAAGAGCCAGGAAAAAGGCAGTCCATCAAGAGGATTCCTTAGGATACCTACTTTATTTCATCAGAAGTGACTACGCTATGTGGACATACCTGATGATGTTTTCTACTCGATGTCTTGGAAAACCTAGGACATTAACAAGAAATTTTTTAGTTGTTCTGAGATATGTGATGAACATAACCAATTTGGAATGGATCTTTTGGAAATTGGGTATGTTAAAGACAAGTTTCAAGACTTATACTGAGTGGGATCAATATGTGGATCTTCTGGAAGACTAAATTCACTGCTGGGGGAACCTATGTCCATTGACAGATCAGGTAAATGTACTTGTAAACCAAACAACCCCACAAGAATTGTCTATTTCTAACCTGGAGAAGTTCTTTCATCTACCCAAGGGATCTTTCATATTCACAGTGAGAATATATCATTAGAGGGATCCCTCTAGGAGCAGGCGTGGTTGCGGCCTTGGAGATGGGATATTTCACCTAAACACATGAGGTATCCTTTAATATTTTCCTTTGCACTATGTTCATACTCATGTTATCTTGGTTTCTCAACTACCTTCTTTATATAGTGGAGAGCCTCACATAAAAGACTGTTTCCCATGTTACAAAAGATAGGGATATGGGTCGTATGTCAAGAACGATGAGGAGCAGAGGGCCCAACAAGGTTGTGGTAACCATGGTGGCCATTCTAGAATCTTCATATTTCCCAAACATATACAAGGGTCAATGTACTTGGATTCCAACAACAAAAACTCTTGGGAATGATCAAATAATGGACTATTGTATGTCTTTTCACACACTGATTCATACCCGTTGTCCTCCTAACAATGCCAAATGAAATTATCCTTATCTGAATAATATTTTAGGTAGTAGGAGTACTATTAGTGAGGATGGTTGGGGGTCCCGAAGATCATTTCCAGAGGGGAATTCCTATTGACATGAAATCAGATGCATGAACTTACCAGAGAAAAACAACCATGACGGCAAGTAAAACCCCCACTGGGGTGGAACATGAACTTACTAAAGTGGAATCCGATGAATAGGATTGACTGCATGATATAGAACGAAATTAATATGATAGAACACCATAGGAGGAACCCACTGATCATCTCTTGCAGGAATTCTCAGAATATGATCCCATTGATCCAGAGGAATAGGATGAGTCCTCCTATGATGTGGAGGATAGTCAATCTGTCATTCTTCGATCATGAAAGATAATAAAGTTCTTCAATGATAACATCCCGTAATCAAAATGGATAATCCAAATTGGATTTCTTCATCTCTGACTGTGTGATATGTGCACTGAAGGGGTATATTCATGAGGTCCACATATTCTCATTCATGATTACCTAACTGATAAATTATAGAAGAGTGACCATGATTTCAGTTTTTCTTTGCAGAGAAGTAAGTATTTTAATATTTAAAAGCATTAGTAGGATAAATAAGAGATACAATGAAGATAAATGTGAAGGAATTGACACTCTTCTTTAGTCATCACCCAATGAGAACTCATGTCATGATTATTGGTCCTGTTAGATGAGAAAGAAGAGTAGTTGAGGTGAACTTTTCATGATATAGTTGATATCCAAGCTAATAAAGATCCATTATGGATTATGGTAGTTAAAATTCACCCAAAATCCAACAAGGATGGTAACACAGGTAGTGACAATGAATCCTTGGCAAGACACACAGTCAGGTGGCAGAGCTAAGGTGGGCCATCAAAGGGGCTAAATAATTGGGGTTGTTATCCCCAAACATACAAACATATTTTATGCTTCTATTCCTATTTAGACTATATTCATGAATATATTTCATTCCTTTACAACTACACATCAATCATAATTGTAAAACAACTCATAATCAATCCCTTAGCTCACGTGGGTCCTACTGAGTGTGAGAAACAGAGGACAACCATTTAATCTTTCTCTTTTGATGTGAGAGTTTCCACCAATCATCAAATAAAAGGGGTCTGAATATCCACCCATAGTTTCTTGACTATGAGAGAGATAGTTGAGACTAGAGATAAGGATCTTTGAGCAACCAATCATGCTTTCCTAGTGTTATCTAGTGCATGAGTGGGATAATTCAAGGGTTATTGCAATCAATCTGAACAAAGGGGAATGAAATGTTTAAATTAAGATACCCTGAATTTGGAATACTATAAGGGTTATATGAAGATAGAGGATAACTATTGTCTATATTTGAAACACAGAATCCATATCACATTATCCTTAAAGAGGGATAAAAAACTAGGGCTAACCACTAACCATATTCAAAACATATGCCTAAACTAGAAATGTCATCTGATTCCCTGTAAAATATTGGCCCAAAATGGTGGGTGATCCATATGGTCGAACATACATACCATTAGGAGGTCCCTTCAGATGTGAAATAGGATGAGTGTTCAAATAAGGGGAATGGAAATCATGGATATGGAGGGATTGGTTGTTAAAATGCAGTCCAAAAATATTTAAATTATTCCTCCATTATGAATGCACATTTAGTGGGAATATTGGTATTGACCAACATAAAATCTTCTTAAAAACATGACCTCACTAGTGAGGACCTAAGATGACTAGTTTTTTATGTCATGTAATGGATGATGGTGAGCATGTAGTTTAACATCATATCATAAGTACAATGCATGGAATAGTTTAACATCTTATGAATAGGACGTTGCACATAGATTAAGGTCATACTACCATAACCCAAACTAATTTTTTTATATTAATGTTGTATAAAATATGATTTCTATTCTTGGAATGGTTGAAAGACATATAGGGATTGAACACATTGGGATTGAGTGAAACAAGGCTTGTTCATCAGACAAATTTTGAAAAAAAGACGGGATATTGGAATATGTGATGTGGTGAGGGAAACAACCTGGTATGAATGAAATCCAATGTAACCTATCACCAAACATCACACCATATATTTCTATCTGGATCCTAGATTAAGTTCATAGAGTTTGGAACGTAATTAGGTTCAAATGGACAAAAGGATTAATGGACCTGGGGCTGGACCCAAAGTCAACATTTCTAGGATTCTTTACATATCCCCTAAGGATAGGAATCAATAAGAACACAGTTCTTGAGTATTCATTTAGTTTAACATAATGTAGGATGAAAGTTGTAATGAATTTTATCATCATTCGTCTAGGACATGCATGATCTAAATGAGAAATGTGTGGTGTATGACATAACCCGGTGTGAATGAGGAGAAGAAAATCCATACCACATCATATATTTTCAAAGGAGAACCCACACCCAAAATTCCAAAAATTGGTCCTTAAAATTATATGGAGGATTCATGGATATGATATTATGATGTCACTATGCATCCTACACGGCCATTAATCAATCCATACATTTCTCTTGGAAATCTTGGCTGTTTAACATCATTTGGTATGGAATAGAAAAGGGGAAATAATTCTGAGGTTAGAACCAAAATCGATGATCTAGTCATCACTGTTTGTTTATAAAGGGATGAAATCAATCCATACATAGTTCTAGAATGGGCGTGAGGGTATGACCCATTCATATTGAGAATTGACATTAGATATGTCGTTTTTTGTTTTTTTGTGTCTTTTTATTGTAAATCCATAGATAAAGAGTATGGGTGTTTCTATAGGAATAAAACCATATATAGGTCTTAGAAAGTGGAAAGGTGGATGACTAGTACCAAAGATGATGCCCTCCCATGTGAGAACAGCACAATGCTGTGATGTTTTTCGTCATGTGGCCTGGACAAGGATGTCTCAGATTTAGGTCCTATAATAGGAATGATATATGCACATTAAATTTGAATGGTAAGGAAAAAACATTTTAATGTCATGCTATATGAGGAAGCATAGTTTAACATTATATTTCATGGAATGAATTAGATCTTAGTTTACAGTCATAGAATTAAGACCATAAGGATGCGCAACATTCATATGCAGGTATATCCTTATACAGACTTCTAATCCCACATGATCCTACTTGGTGTTGGAAAAAGGAGAGATATCAGTATTTCCCCATCAAATCATAGTGAAAACACATGGGAATGTAAGTGTTGGGTAGGACATTTCAACCATAGAATCATTTATACTTGGCATGTGTGAATGCGTAGAGGGAAAACACCATCATTGTTGTAAATCCACATGAACCTGAAAGGGTATGCACATGTGAATCACAGAACCTAGAATTTGGGGTGAAATGGGGGTGTCATAACAATGAATAATAATTATTGATTATATTAAAAAAAACCATATCGTATATCCTGTGATGGGAATAGAAAAATAAAGGTCGACTTCTAACCATATTTGAAATGTATTCAGAACCTACCTCATGATGCTGTTTTAAATCCATTGGGACATTCGACCAAAATGGTAGGAAAGCCTTAATGATGATCATTCATAACATTTGGGGGTCCTTGTAGATTTGAAGGATCATGATAGCCCAAATAAAGGGACATGGGAAGATTGGAGGTGATTTTTGGGGAATGTCCCTATTGAATTCAATGATCTTGGTTTTTCACAACCTCACATTTAATTATGCCATGTAAAAAAACATTAGATATGACCAGACCCATCCACAAGGATCTATTCCCCAGGGGAATTAAAATTATTTAAAAGGAAACGTTACTCAGAACTGGAGCTCTCATTTTATGTTCATAGAGTGTGGACCATAGTTTCCATGTTTTATGACATGCATGTTGGACATTGGGGAATTGTTTGGTGTGGTAAATAAACCAGATGCAAATGAGGATATTAGAAGTCCACATCAAACAAAATATTCTCAATAAAAAACCTAGGATGAGAGGGGTTGAAAAGGGTGAATAGGTGATTCTTTGACTACGCCCAAGGTTAAAATGTCTAAGCATCACTACATATCCATCAAGGGTAGGAATCAATCCACACATAGTTCCTGAAGGAAGGTGCGGAAAGTGGCCAATTCCCAAGGGGGATATATCATAAAAAATGAATAAAATCAAGGTTGTTACACAGATTAATGTTGTGTGAACATAGACAATAAATATGTTAATTTAATTTCTTAGAGTTTAGAGTATATGAATGAAGGAATGATTATTAATGTCACCATAATTTATTCAAATGTGGATGAGGACTAAAGAGGTCTGCACCACACCACACATCTTGAAGGAAAATCCATATACAGTTTATGATCATATGTCTTGGACCATAGGGAAAATTTACAAGGTGTATGAATATTCCATGAATGTATAATCCTTATCAAGGACCCTTAATCCCACGTGATCGATGATTTGTGTGGGAATAAAGTGGAGGAGAATATTTTTACAACATAGGGAAGAACACTATAGGGGAACATAGAGGTGGAGTCAAGGACAACCCCACAATACTAGTCTTCCCACTAAACATGTAAAGGTGCATGGAGGGATGGCACTGAGAGTATCTAAAATCCATCAAAGTATATTTAAGTGAAGAGGTATTTGAATTATGAGACAATCATTTGGGATGAAATGGGATTGAATTAGTGATGGAGTATAACAACATAATTTATTCCAAATAGGGAATCCATATTGTGTGGCTTGGGATGGGAACAAGCAAGTAAGGAATGTCCACTAAACACATTCAAAATAGAGGAGGATCATGTCTCAAGATCCCATTAGAAATAATCTAGAACATTGTATTATAACAATAGGTGATCCTTAAGGATGAGAATCAATACCATTTGGGGTCCTTTGGTATTTTAATGTTGATGGAGACCCAATCTAGGGGCACAAAAACCTAGGTGGTGGAATGAGAGAACGTTCATTCATAATCCGACACATTAAGTCCCATACCATGGTGCATTTAATCTCATTAATGTGGAAAATAAGATTGAGGGATCTGATTAGAGGAAGGTGACTCTAGAGGACGAGTGGAGGAATGAAACAAAATAGGTTCATGAACTTTGTGTTGGAACCGAAGAAAAATGTCTAGGTATTCATATTTTTCTTGTGATAGTAGGAATTAAGACTTATGATATTCTGGAATGTCATATAGTTTAAATTAATGTTTTAAAGACATATCCCATGAATGATATCTCAAATTGGATGTGAACTATGTGGTAGAATAATGCCAACATAATTGCATATAATAGTTGTCCTCTCCACTTCACACACACATAGGTTATGACTCAAGAAAAAAAAAGTCTAAAATGAAGGAATATTAGCTTAATACCATGTAGATTTATGTCATGCAAGTCGAATTATAATTTTTCTTTTTAGGTCATGCATGAAAAACCAAAAATGAGATACAGTTTAATGTTATACAATCAGGACAAGTAATATTATCATCATATGGGATTGACGAGATCATAGTCGAAGGTTGTAGTACTCATTAAATGAGAGAGAGGTCGAGGTATATAGGGCTAGACCTGAATAAAAAATGTATTGGTGTTCCTATGTATCTTTAGAGGTTAGTAATGAAGCCACACGTAGTTCTAAATTTTCTTGTAGATTCATATCATGCAATGAAGATGGTGATGGGCCAGTGTTCTTAATAGGGTTTATGCTACAGATATTATAACCCCAAAATGAATGGGGATAGAGGAATTCTACACCAAACCATGTGCATTCCCTAAGAGAACATGGAACAAGAGGCCAAAAATAGTTATAAATATTTGTGGTCCTTGGGGATGGACCTAAGGAATAAATTTTAGGGTATTACTTTGTATCCTGCAAGGGAAAGAATAAAGACACACATAGTTCATAAATATCTTTCAGTTTAACATAATGCAATGAAGATGGACTTGGGTGTGTCACCCCAAATGGGATATGCATGGTGCATAAAAGTTTCCCAATGTGAAGGATGACCAAGGAGGTCTCATACCACACCACACATGCCTCATCCATAGAAGACTCCAGATAGGATGGAGAAATAAGCAATGTCACAAAAGATTCATGCAGTTAACATCATACAAGAAGAAGTATTTTTTTAATTTCATGTAGGAAAAATGGGCACTTTCATTTGAACATCATTCAAAAATTACCATAAATGATATGCCATTTAACGAAATTCTGGAAAGAAAGAGTGGTTTAAAATTAGGTGGGATCGGTGGTATTTTAGTTTAAAGTCGTAGAAGTTAGACCACAAGTGAATGGATGAGGGACCTAGGGATGGACCCAAAGAAAAAATTTCTTGGGTGTTCCTACATATCATTCAATGGCAGAAATTAATCCACATGTATTTCTGAAAAACTGTGTAGTTTAACATAATATATTAAGTACATTGTTTCTATTTAACGAAATAATGGATGCAAGAAAGGTTTGGATATCATAATGGTTACATGCATTATGGTGAGGTAATGGACAATATGTGAATGGGAACCAAGGAGTCCCTATACCACACAATGTATCTTGTCAGATAAAGGGTGTATCGAACCTAAGCTAATCCAGGTGAAAAAATGTTTGGGGATTTCTACTTATCTTGGTAGGGAACGAATCAAGAAAAATTTATTTCTTAAATTTCGTTTAGTTTAACATCATGTGGTAACAATAGAGGAGTAGGAATATTACCTGATGTAACAACCCAGTTCCGGAAGCCGCCCAGTGGCGCCCTGTACCCATTTGGTCAAATGGCCTTAAGCACATTTCCCCGAATTCCATAGTCTAATGACTAAATGCGATGGAATTGGGTGTGATGGTGGGGAAATGTACCCTCATTTCCAGAGTAACACAATAAAAGAAAAATATATAGTAAAAAAGGAAGTAGTAAAAATACCATAAAAGAGTAAACATCGGATGACTGGAAGTAATAAAAACTGAGCACATATAAATATAAATGATGAATGATACATATTTCTAGGAAATCATCCAAAAAAGTCACAATGTTGAAATAAAATACTAAACCAATGTACAATGAAAATCCTGTAAATAACTCCACAACATCACAAGCCTCAACTTGGTCCAATTCTCCCCAGCTCCACAACAATCAAGTACTTGAAGTAGAAGGGTGATTTCCTTTATCTATACTTGTAGCAATGTAATCTGTCTGGGCCCAAAAGCATGAACCAAACTATTTGTGAGACTAATCTTAATATGAAACCACCTAATTATTTGTGCCTAATAGTTAGTGAATATATATGTAAGGAAATAAAAAAAAATGAAGCAATAAACAAAGAAGTACACATAGTAACAATTCTATAATTTCAATTTCATTAATAATATTGTTCTATCCATTTATCCTGAAAGTTTTCCATGATATAATCCATATAATAAACGAAAAAGTTCATGTTTTATGAAATTTATAGAACCATATTATAGAAAAAATTAATGGATTTTTTTTCTTTTGAAATAACAAACAAGGTGCACCAAATTCTGATTGTAGTTATGATATCACAATAGAGCACTAAATAATGAAAAACATTATAGGATATAAATCTATTTGGACTTTATAGATATTTTATTACATTGAAAACTGATATAGTAACCATGGCCAACGCATCCTTTGGCATGATCAACTAGAGAGGAGAAACCTCCATAATTATATTGGTCTCTAATCATCTTAAATATTTAGTTAGTGTTTTAGTCATCAATCCCTTTTTGAAAATCTTGGTTGAATCCACTTCAGAATCACAAGAATACATGTCTTACTCTGCCCATATAGACACCTAGGTTCCTATCTAAGATAAATTCACATTTCACATATCACATAGATCTCAACTTCTACACACATGATCCAAAAAACATGAACATGCATATTAAATAACCCTTACAACAACCAAACCACTTTTATAAATGCACTCACACTGGAACCATTTTAAAAAAAATTCCTCATAATTTACAAAAAATTTCAAACACCCTCAATGTAAAAACAAGTAATCATATATGAAACACACAAGGAACATAACTCATTTCATTTGGAAAACCCATTTCAACCCCAAAGTACCTTAAATCATAAAACACCACTTAAAACCTAAAAAATAATGCATATAACATATTTATGCACTCAAGAAAAATATTAAAAACATGAAATAATATTTAAAAATGGAACCAGATACCTAAAGTTAACAAACATCTAGATTATAGTGGAAAACATCAACCTCACCACAATCACACCCTAATAAGGAATGATCAAATGTTTAACATCAATATTAGACTCAAAAATTTAACATATATCCCCTAAAACAACACCATGATCATAAGAGAAGTTAAACCATAAGATAGAAGAGGGAAACCCTAGAATAGTGGGATAAACCAAGACATGATGCACATACATACAAGATTCTTGAAGAAACCAAGACAAATCTCCAACAAAAATGAAGTACTAGGGATGAAGGGGGAAATGGGCGGAATGACTAGGGTTGTATATCATGAAAAGTAATAGAAATTCGGTTTTAGGGAGAGAATTTAGGGAGAAATAAAATGGGAAATATTATTTTAATGACTTAGATTGGCTGTTGGGGTAGTCCACATATTTTGAAAACATTGTGTAAATCCTGAAGTTTCAACTTCCTATCATATACTTTCCTTTTGGTTACCTATATGATTTGAAAAATTGTTTGTAACCCAGTGGTTTCCCACTATCTAAGAAACAACACATGCCACATGGTTTCCTAGTCTAGGTCGTATGGTTTTTAAAACTATACACCAATAGTGCTCCTTATCCTGTTATGTCCAAAATGTCCATTTATCCCTAAAAACTCAAATGAAACCCAAGAAAAAATATATAACTAATACAAATAGAAATATACTTAAAAAGTAATCATAAGTGTGACAATTCTCATTATGATGAAAACATTATGTCCATAGAAATTCAACCTGATGAACAAATAGAGAAAAAACAGATACTCTTACTCAAACAATGAATTCCACTCCCACGTATCATGCTCAACATTTTTTTCCAACTAACTCATCTTAGAGGAATGGAGTTACAAAAAATAACATTCTCATGGGAATGTAAAATATCACTTTCCACTCAAACACATATAAATTAGGCTCTATATCCAACCTATCAAAATTTAGCACAGGGGGTGAATAGGGATTATATTTCATTAAATGGGATACATGAATCTTCTCATGAATTGAAATTACTTTAGAAAAAAATATTACATGTATTCAAACATAAAGAAATTCATGGTGATGTTTAAAGGTCTCACATACCTTGGCATTATCTTTATTTATTTCCCCAAACAACGGTTACCCAAGAGAGGTTCCACATTCAAGAAAATTATAGGTAATTTCTCAGGTGACTTTCTAGTTGACCTGGGCTGGTTCATTACAAATTTCTATCAAATGGAATACCCAGTCTGAAGTGTTGCATTGGTGACATGACATATGAGGAAACTGAAACCATGAGTTATTGTTGAAGTGTTTCATTGCTTTATGCCTTTGTGGGGCATACTCATAAAGCATGGGTATTTTTAATCAAATTAAAAACAACTATTCCCTTATCTGTAGTAGTATCATTTGTCCCAATAGTAGAGAGGAGAACTGAATCCATGTCTAGGGATGTTAACAATTTCTGTAATACTGAATATTGAGGATTAGATGGAGGAGCAAGCACTAGTTGAAATGGAAGGACCAGGTGTCGGAGGATGAGAATCAGCATACCCTCCATCCATGCAAGTGTTTGATCCATGGTTGAGTGGTGATGCTCATGGATGTCTAGACAACAGTCCATCATGGCTGGGTGGAGGGAAAGAGGGAGATCAAATGAGGGTGCAGGTGGAGGTGGGTATGTGGATGGTCTAGAATATGAAGGAATTGTGGAAGAGGATGGTATGGAGGAAGAAGTGTGAAGGGGTGGGGAAGGAATGCCTAGTGGTGGAGTGGGTGGTACCGGATCAACACTACCACAATGAGAAGCTGGGTCAGCTCTCTCCCCTAAAAGTGTTGTGGCGTCCTACACGAACACAAATCTTTCTCCCCAATGCTCGAACAACCTCATGAAAATAATCATGATGAAGTACATATGTTGGGGTGAGCCTAAGAGATCATGTGGGAGAGATGGCTTGAACACCCCTATGTATTGTTCTATTCAATTGGTATAGAAAGCGCCATTCAGGTTTGCATAATGGCCATTAATCATCGAATGAAGGTAGGTGTTGGAAATACATTGGAGGTTAGGGTAATCATGGTATAAAATGCATGTAAGGAGGTTCTTATCACATCTAGACATGACCCTTATGTCCTCATGGTGGGGGAAATGGATGGTGCTGAAGCACCGATGAATGGAATGAATGGGAGGTGAAATGATGAGAGTTCTCTTCTAGGAAGTGGGGGTGTACCTATGGTCGGGACCAATAATCTCCTACCCCATGGTAATGAGGAAGAGTGCTCAGGGAGGGTAATGATGGAAACATGGGTTTGGGTGGCTGGATAGGGTTAAAAGATGCACCGTTAACCAAAATCGATCCTGTTGAGTGAGAAAAGGAATCCACCCAATATGAAATAGACTAGAGTAGTGGAATCTATGGGTGTATAGTGGTACATGGGACCATTTAACTCAAATGTTGAAATGAATACTGGAAATAAATTGCGGAAGGTATGAGTGTTGACAAGACGTGTGTCTAGTAGTTGTGTGTTTCCAAGGATCTCCTCAATATTTTTATAGATTCTCAGAATCTATAGCACATTAGTATATAGGAATTCGAAACATATCTGGATGAGGTACTGTGAAATCCTCTACATTCTTTCTACCATTGGATTTCACATTGTAAAGATAAGATAGGGATGTGGCAGAGGTTGGACACCTCATAGAACTGGTTGTGTTGTAGGTGCATCTGCTGATCTAGAGGGTCGACCTGTTGTGGAAGTGGGTGGAGAAGTGGATCATGTAGTGGGATATAAGGTCTTTGTTGTTGTAGTGGGGGGGGGCATTGGTGTATGATGGCTCGGTAGGTTTCATTTTGGTAAGAATATTTTCTATGCTAGAGCCCTTGGGAACTTTGGATAGTGTGGTCATAGCAGTAAGAGGATCAATGGCTTCCATAAAAGGTTCCACGATATCCACTAGACCAGCGGATGTTGAAGGCGTGGGTTTTGATAGGAGAGGAGGTAGCATTGCCATTGTTGGAAACTGTGGGACTAAAAGAGTCTCGATCAATGAAGAATCCATCAAACGTCAAATTCAGATCTAAAGAGTTCACTCTCTATTAGTAGTAGTTGCAATCCATATCCCATGTAAGAACCCAGATCTTTTTTTCAGGTATGATTTTCTCTTTTCTGATGTTTTTGAGAAAATAGGATTTTCTGAAATTTTTTGAAGTACACACCTTGTACTTATATGTACATGCCGTGTACTTTTTTTCCACAGGTAGCCATGTGATGACTGTGTAATGTCCGAGCACATAGTCGTGTGTGGTGACCTAGAGACTGCCTAATGCAAGGACTGGTATGGGAAAGTACACGCCATGTACTTCTACAATACATGCTGTGTGCTTTCTTTTTATTTCATTAAATGGTCTGAGGTCGCGTCTAATGGGCCGAATGATCTTCTTATTTTCCTTCTTTGTCCAAGAGCATCTGTACGGAATTGATATTTTCTGAGCCCCCGATTAAGCATACATTCTCTGATTCGATCGCTGTTGATTGCATTGGGATCTCCATAATAAGATTTTCCTTCTTCTAGAGCTTCGTTTCCCAATTCCTCATCTTTTAAGAGTTATCTTTGGTTAAATGTTTTAGATGATTTTGTAGATCTACCAAATTATAGGGTTAATCAAGGCTTGAGATTCACGTATAGAGATATCACAATGCCAAGGTAGGTGGTTTGTGCTTTTCTGTAGATAGTATTTGAGTTATATGTGCAAAAGTGACCAATACATTTGTTCGGGGTAATGCATGTTTACAGATTTAACCCTGTTATTTTTCCTGCTATGCCTTGTTTGTATAGATAGAGGTAAATTGAATGTGAATAAAGTTAATTGCTATTCTATGGAAGTGTTACCCATGCTTGTATTGTTTATGACTGTTTGGTCTTTCTTAGCCTGTTAGGCTGCTTGCTTTCCATTTTTAGTGGTGATTGGATGGAGTAATATTATTTATCTCGCATGCTGTTATGATATAGAGAATTTATCCAAGTAGTTCTTGAGGTTTACTTTGGATTCCATGTATTTTTTTGTGCACTATTGACTTACATAGGGCCATGAGAACCTAGTGTAGTAGGCTATAGGGAGAATGGACATTGAGGGCTTCTCCAGAGTGTCTGTTTTACAGTTACTATGCGAGACCATCGAGGGAATGGACGTAAGTGTTTTCTCAGAGTGCCTGTAGTTCATCGATGCAGGCCACATGGGGAATTGGACGTTGAGTGCTTCCCTAGAGTTTATTTTAGTTACCGATATGAGAATATAGGGGTAATTGACGGTGAGTGATTCCTCAGAGAGTCTGTGCTGAAGCTGAACCAGAGGGGTTAGACTCTCTGTACTTATTAGAGGGTTGCTTGTGTTGTTTTGGTTGAGAAAAAGGGGTTAGGCTGTGAGTTCATTCTAGAGGGTTACCTTATTTTTATTGGCTATATACTTGATATATAAAAATGAATGGAATTGAAATTGTAGGATTGTTACTCTACGTACTTCCTTGTTTACTACTTCATTTTTTTATTGACTGCTATATATATTCACTGACTATTAGGCATAGATATTTGGGTGGTTTCCTACAGGGATTCGTCTCACACCTAATTCAGGTCATGATTTTGGGTCCAAATAGATTATATTAATACATTTATAGATAAGGTAAAGCGTGCTTCTATTTCAGGTACTTGACTACATGGAGCTGGAGAGCATGGGACCAAGATGAGGCTTGCGATGAAGAGGAGTTGTTTCTTGTTTTTCTTTTGTACTTGGGTTCTATACTATTTTCCAGTATTGTAACTTGTTTGGATTATTTCCTAGACATATTTATTTTGCATCATTTATATATGTGCTCTAGTTATTTATATCTACAGTTTTCTGCTATTACTGTTGTATGGTATTGCACTACTTCTGCTATTGTTATATGTTTACTTTTGCTGTGTTACTCTGCCAATGAGGGCATATTTTCCTCACTATCATAGCCATGTACCTTGCTACTAGTCAGCAGCCTCTGGAATTCGGGGAAATGCTCTTGAGGCCATGTTACCAACTGGGTACGGGGCGCCTCTGGGCGGCTCCTAGAACCGGGATGTTAAAATGTGGTATCAGAAGAATTATTTTATTTCGACTTACTGTTTGGAGCCTATAGCAAGGGATAGGAAAAAATAGGCACTTGGTAATTAGGTATGTCCGGGAGTAGCTAACTTGTGTATAGGGAAAAGACAATCTACCTCATTATTGCATGGACAATGACCATAATGGAGATAATGGGGAGTAGATATCTCATGAGGTATCATGATCAGTGGGTAATTGACAGCTTTGGTGTCTAAATAAAATATTCTTTTTTTCAACACCGAGCATGGCTCTAGTAGACTTATAGTGAAATGAGGGATGGAACATTACTTAATTATGGGAACCCAGGAGACATGAGTTATGGAAATGTCATTGTGTGGATCATAATTTTATATATCATCTACTCCACTGGTAGGTCATACATTGGGTATGATAAAATGAAGACCAAACATTACTAATATATCAAACCACATTTATTGATATGGTTGAGATGTCATAGTGCTGTTTCATGTCTTATATAGGTTATGAAAAACAATAGTTTCATGGAAAATATCCAAATTATGCCAACTTTGACCCTAATGAATGGTTCATTCCCCTTATCAAACTTTTTATTATTATCTAATGTAATTACTATCCAAATTATGAAACTTTATCAATTGAAAATAGTTGATGGTAATTTGTTTTATAATTTCATGTAGTTCCCATTTCTCATCTTCATTTTAATGGTTCTACCAAATAAAATTTCAAGGTGTGTTGTCTTCATGTGTATAAATTTTTATTAATGACATATGATCTTCACTAGAATCTCCCCATAAGATATCTCATTTTCCATTTTAATCACTTATAGATTCAATAATTGTGATAGGTTTGGTATGTACTTCATCAAGTGATATATGTGGAACAAGTCATGAAGAGGAGACATATTTGGTGATTGATATAGTTGACATGACATTGTTCATATGTGATCAATTATCTCAATGGGGCATATGCACCTAGGTATAAGTATACAATTCTTTCCAAATATCCCAACTCTCGTATATAGTGATATTTGATGGAATAAATTATCTCTAACTTAAATCTCTATGACCCTTCATCTATAGAGAGATTATTACATTTGCTAACTCCATGAATATTTTATATGCTTTTAGATGGATAAATCATTTTTTTCATCTCTTGCAAAAGATCTCGTACATAAATACTACATTAAAAAACATCACCACAACAAGTTTGAGTTATAAATAAATTTCCATATCAAGATTCATATGGATATATTTGAATACTTTAGTGGAAGGAATTGTTTAACAAAAATTAAAATAATTTGAGATATCGATCCAATACACCATTGAATTGTATTAGGCATTTTCTCAACATTTACTCAAGTTTCTAAGTGGAACGTTCATATTGAACATTAGTTTTGGGACGATAAGTCATTTTTTAATTCAATTTAGTATTTGAATCATGTTAAGGACTTATCCAGAATATATATGTGAAAAATAGAATTTGATTAGAAATGATATAATGGTGTACAACATACAATCTTACCACATCCATTAAATATATCATGGAAATTTGGTCTGTTGAATAATATTTATGAATAGTTTTAAAGTTGAAAATCTTAGTGATTTGACGTAAGAAAACCTATATCAAATTTTTTCAAATTGTTTCCTTTGGGAGACAAGTGACATAGTCCATGGTGATGTATTACCTTTTACATGTGCATATTAGAAATGGGTTTATCAACCCATTGGAAATCTGTCTCTCTTATTTAAATTGTTAGAATACCATGCTTCTTGTGATGAAATTTTCAATTTTTCTCACCACATTCTCCCACAAGATGTTCTCTCTATGAGATAGGAAAACCATGGTCATCTTGGTCAGATAAAGAAAAGTGAGATATTTGAATTATCTTACATCTATTTATTTATCATAGGTTATGAAGAAAAATAAATCCTAGTTCTAAAATGAATCAAAACATCCTCATCGAAATGGAACTCATGAAGATTACCTTAATTTGTATAATTTACTTTATTTTGAATCCCCAAATCCCCATTTATTCCTCCTTGACCTTCTCTTGGTTAAATGGTTTTAAAAACAATTGGGAAAGTTATCTTGTATTTACTATTGTTATGATTCCTTGATCTTTACTTTGAATATCAATAATGATATAGACTTTATCAATCAGAAACATGGATAAATTATAAGGTTATTTTATGATAAGATCATTAGATACCTATTTAACCCTTCTGGGATGCATGTGAATAGAGAAATTTTAGTCATCTGTTAACTCTAAGAATATTATTTGACGCATGTTGATCATTAAATAACCTGATGTGAAAGCATAAATTTTTTGAACTCTAGGAATTTAAAAAAATATTTCTATCCAGAATATAGTGGACTTCAATAAAATTATGTTTACTGAATCAGCATATAATCACCTTGTTGATAAATTAGGACCAAATTACCTCCCATTATATTCTAATAAAATACAGTCTATATTGATGTTTATTTATAATATATTCTCATCAATACATTATAAAATAGCATAAAGGTGTGTGTTATATTGAAATTATGTTTGTAACATGACCTTTCATCACTATATATCCAACATTTTTTTATTTTTTATAAGATAAGAAAGGAATCCTAGAATTATGTTATCATAAACTCATTAAGGAATATGTGGAATGAACCATGTGGATGAGTACGGACCCATTTATTAAAATTAAGACCAAAATTTATATATTTTATTTAAAATATTATTAACTGTCGAGATATTTGGTTTTATTTTCATTATCCACCCCTTAGGTTAAAATTATAACCTACCATCTCCATGATTATAATATTGTTCTTTTTCGATAACAAACATTCATGATTTATTTTAAAATTATAATTGATAGATAATAATGATAATAATGTAATGATTATTATTCTGGGTATGTTGAAATATTGATCAATATTACCATAGTTTCCCTATAGAAATTATTTTTCACATATGAGATAAATAACATCAAAATGTAATATAGGAACTTAATTGATTATAACATGGTAATAATATGAATAATAAAATGGAAAATGGATCATGATAAATTTAATAATTATAATACTTTTATTATTTAGTAATATAAATAATATACATTAGGATTTTGAATCAATGTATGAAACTTTAAGAAAATACTATTCAAAAATTTTTATTGTAAATTTTTTCTTCCAGGTACATGTTCTTATAAAATTTTCAAGGAAACTTTTATTTATGATTTAATGGATTATAATGTTCATGTATGAAAATAGCTTAATTTTTTACAATTTTTTTGAAATGTATCATTTTTTATAATGGACACATTACTTGGAAAACCTCATTTTAAATATTTTAATCATTTATTTTTTAAATATTTAACTTTCATTTCCAATCATTTGAAATTATTTTATAGATGTAATTTTATGTACATAAATAAATTAAAAATTAAATTTTATGACTCATTTTACATTATTTATGTTTTTTTAAAAGTGAATGTTTTTTAATATTTTATATGAAACATTTTGACATTGTTTACAAAAGAAAAATAGAATGTTCTATTTTAACATTTATGGAGATAATTAATTTCCCAACATGAAAAAATTATTTCATATTTTAATTCATCTTTAAGAATCATTTCCTTATTCAAATTGAAACCATCTTTCATTTTTTTTATATATTTTAAAAATGGGTTTTAATAGAATGTATATTTTAGTGAATGGAAACGTTTTACTTAGGGGTGTGTGGGATCCCTTTAAACCACATATTTTATTTTGGAAATAACCTTTCACTTTATATATATATCTTTCCCTATTTCAATGTTACCATGGAATTATTATAATTTTTTTATATATGTCTTCCACATTTATTCCTTGATTATTATCCTAGTATACAATGGGGTAATGCATTACTTATATTAAATTATTATATGCCTTATTTATAAAGTATCCTTTCATGATGATATAAGGAAAGACTAGGAAACCAATATCATTCCCTTGGTAATTATTATTATTATGAAAAATTATTTATTTATTTTTGGGGAACACATAACCATGGACATGTTATGAAGGGTGGACTATGATAGTGCTCTTATTATTAAGATAAGAATTCATATCATAATAAATTTTTTATTTTATTAAGGATTAAAGCTCATCCATTGTGGTAAATTTTCCACCATGGGATATTTTCTTGGAAGATTGACATGAATTATTATTCTGATATGTTTTCTTCTCCCATATGTCCATTTTTTATATGAACATATGATAAAATGGTATTTATGTAATGTTCCCATGTGATCGCTAATGATAATATGTATTAATGAATGTATTTTCCACTTTATGAGAATGATATATTTATCTATTTTATAAATTCATAAGATTTTAATGATTTCAAAGATAATATTATTAAAAAAATTAATTTAAAATAATTTATCAAATTTTTAATGAAGTCATTTTGGTATAAAAGTTTATTTCTTAGATAATTAAATGAGTATTTTGAGCTAAATGATTAATTTTTAGAAATAAGGAATCATGTATAAGTATTGTTGAACTAACAGATATTTTTATTCATCTGTATTTGTAACTTACTATTATCTTTATGTTCATCCAATTTTTTAAAATCATTTAATAATTATTTATAGAAAATTAGGGATAAGGATTAGGTAAAGGTGAAATTTTGAGGATATTTCAAGAGAAGGAAACCATTTATTTCAAAAATGTTATGCTTCATGAGATAAATGGATACAATGTGAATGTGTCCAAATTTTGATCTAATATTTATTTATGTCATTATGATAGACTAATTCTATAAATATCAAAATGAAAGATATTATAAATGTGTGAAAATGAAATCATGAGTTAAAAATCATGATTATGTAATGTTTAATGATAAGTTCTTGAATTTAGTATCTAAATAATGGTGTAGATAACATCATATATTGGAATTTTTTAATGTGATATAAATTAATATTTATGGATATCATAATGGTATATGAGTTTATGGTTGATCATAGTTTAATCATATTAGATTACCCATTTATGATTTTACGTGAATGGGTTTTATTTGATGAATAATTATTGAATTGTATTTTTGAAGAATATACAAATTTAATTGGGAAATATAATGATTAAAGTTATTTATAAAAATTATTTTAATACCTTTTATATTAAATTATTAGGGATCATAATTTTTAATTTTCATACATTAATATTTATTGATTCTATTTAGAGATTAATGAAAACATTACATTGGGATAATATGTGATCAAATGATTATAATATTTGAATTTCAATCCTTGTTTATTTGTTTTGAATAATTTTATTTTTATTTATCTATCTAATGTGTATGTATAATTTTTATGATATTTCTAAACCATTGGTGGTTAATGTTTCATATCTTCATATCATGGTTTATACGATTAGAGAATAATCTTATGTTTTCCCATTTAGTTTGGGATAATATCTAATTATAGAAGGAATATCATGGGATCCTTTTTTGGAATTTTGTGTTCAATTATATGTTAATTTTAGAGCCTCAGGTATAAAAAAAGTATTTTTAAATATATATCATTTTGATATAGAGTTGATATTATTGTTGCAATTGATTTGAAGATGAATGTTTACATCTAGTGTAGATACATTTACATTATTTTCTTTTTTATATTATAAAAATTCATTAATTAATATAAATGGATTTTAAAAAAAATTTATACTATACTCATTTATAATAAATCGATGCTTAAATTATCACCAATTTATTGTATTGATTTGTGGTCGTTAAATTTCTTAGGATCATTGAATTTATTATGATTAGTTATCTATTTAACTACCCATAATTATTTCGGAATTTAAATTTTTTCTATACGTAAATTTTCACTTTTTAAAAATATATTCTAAAAATGAAAACATGTTAGTGTGTTTTTCATGATTTCCTTCATATTTACCAATTTCTATTATCGAAAGGAAGTTTATCAATGATTTTTACAATATGTGATTTCAGAGAAGGTATTTTATTTTTAGAACCATTGATTAAATATATCAAGTTCAAAATGTGATGATTCAATTAATTATTGGGAGATAATTTAACACCTTGATATTTTAAAAAAATTAATCTATGTTCATTGGAATATATGACATAAAACACCAATCCTATCAAAAATATGAAATATTATTATTTTTAATTAGCCATTAAAATATAACCATAAAATTTTTAGGTATAAATAATATTAACATCATTATTATATATATATATAATTTTAATAATAAATATTAATTTATTGACAAATTTTCAGTAAATATTTACTGAATGTTCAGTAAAGTAAACTTATTAACTGAGATTTACCTTACCTGAAGTATGCAATAATACCCATGCATGAGTTAATAATTTTTCAAAAATATTTTATTGGTCCTGAATTTCTTTATTGTATTTTATATATCATGGAGAAGAGGATCCATTTCTTATAGAACATTATGTGGAATTCATTTAGATTACGTGCCAAAATCTCCATTCTAGCCATGCCAATGTTTTAACTCAAGGTTAGTTTGGATGTTATGATATTATTTTTAAGAAACTAAAAATAATTTAACCCAATGTGAAGGGAAAACATTGCATCATAAAATTACACTAGAGGGAACACAATGGAGAACCTAATTCAATATTGATTCCTCTATTGAAGAATTTTATTCTGAGTTTAATGAATAAATGATATGGTTTTTAGTTATTTACCTATCTATATATCTTATTCCTTATCCAATTATTTACATGGAATGTGTGTTCAGTTATTTACCATTCCATATTATTTACAAACATTCTTCTTAGTTTATTGATTACATGGAATGTCTCTCCATTTATTACATTTCCATATTGAATTTTCTCATTGATTCATTATTGATTCCTCTATACTTGATCCTTATTAATAATTTTAGCTCAAAATTAATTTTTTTACTTTTCCCTAAAATCCAAGAAGTATACTAAGAAAGATATGTAATGATTTTCTACATGTAATAAATTTATTATTCTTGAAATAAAAAAATATGATGTAATTAGTGTATTGAATTGTAATACAAGACTCATGCATGTATCTGGTTTACCAATATTACTAAACCCATTAGTCCATTTGGATTTTATTTCTTGTAAACATGCCTATTTAGTGGTAGTAGAAAACATCTCTAGGATTTTGGAGGGGGTTGCTACAACCTAACCATACAAGTCTGCTCTTGAGGAAGTGCCATGTTCATGGTTGGTACACAGTTTGGCCAACCGTGTGGGAAAACCGAGCACCACTATTTTTCTTTAGTAAAATTTTGATTCCACCCTAAATCATTATAAAAATACCCCCATTTCCACCTTTTCTCATTCCGGTTGATATAGGCCCTTCACCTCTCCCATTTTGAATCTCTTAACCCCCTTTCTTTAGGGTTTTCTCTAGTTTTCTAATATGAACACTGGTTTGATCCTCGTTCATCACGTTGAATGAGCATCAGTAAGTACATCGATAATATTGATCTATTATTCATTTCTATTATCCTTAAGAGATCAATATAGATATATGATACTATTCACTATTTTTATTGCATCGATCAGTTCATAAGTTGTCTTCTGATCTAGTCTAAACTAATGGCTGATACTAGATAAGGATAGTGATACAAGTATAGAGTAGGTGGTCAATGACTCATTACTTAAGTCTCTCTATTTTATAAAGAGTCATCATGGTGTGAGAACTAATTTCATCAAGATTTTCATATTTATTTCATATTCCTTTAATATATTCATTTTTCTTGTATTATAGATCCCCTACTATGTAGTATCAATACACCATTAGAGGTGAAGACCTCAATGCTTTTACCCCATATAGGCTGTTCTTCCAATATTCCTTGGTAACCCATGTGGGTAATTATGACTCACCATTCAGGTGTGCGGATTGACCATTCTAATGGAAATCCTTCTCAAACTAATTAAGTATTGAGTTATTAATTGCTAGAACATTATAGTTATCACTTGGCCCTTCTAAGGTATGTTTTGAAATTTATTCACTGAATCTTATAATTGATAAATGGTAATTATATTGATACATATCAATTAGATTAAACGAATGAAATAAAATGGTTTGATTTCATGTCTATAGAACCCCTTTATATGAATAATAGAAGGGAAAATAGTGAACCTAATGAGTTGATTATAACATATATAATCTAATGAATGGTTACATGTCCTTTTATCCCTTCCCCTTGTATGAAAGGAAATAGAATGAACCAAAAGTCTTATGAAATAGAATGAATATTACTTGGCCTAATTTATTAAATGAATTGAGTATAAGGTTCCTATTTTATATAGACCTTGACATCTTTATAGTAGTGGTCAGACTCAAGACACCCTTGGATTCCAGAGGGAATGCCTTGAGAACATGGGGATGCCATTCCAACTTAGGGATGATAGTTTACATGGGAAAACCCAAAAATGTAACCAAATAATTTCCTACCAGTAGATGGCTAGCATGACACTATAGGATCCCTCCGTTATAATTCAGATATTAGGATGCCTTGTAAACACTCCATGAATATAGTAGGATGTATTGGACATGTGGCGTCCTTGATAATCCCATTTGGCCAAGTCATTTATTATCCCATTTTACATTAGATCAGATCCTTGGACTTGGATAGAATCATATTATAGTCAAATTACATGGAAAATTCCCCTTAAATTACACATAGACCCATTATTGAAAAGCTAAAGGTTATTAATGAATTAGATCAAACCCTAAGGAAAAGGATGACTCAGTTATTACTATGGATATTATTTCTTATTATCATAATTAAATGATGCTTCATTACTTATTGGATTATTTATTATTAGGATCATGATATGATGTTATTGATGGTTATACCTCATGTGAATTATTATATAAACTGAACATAAGTGAATTAATTAAATAATATCATTTTTAGAGACATTACTAGTTGAGGATGAAGTAGGTATCCGAGTATTTACATTTTCATATTACCTTACATTTATATATACCTACACACTATCAGTTTATATTTCATAGAATGGATGGTATAGATTCTATTGGGGGTGTCCTGTGGAGATTTATCCCATACCCTATTCAAGTAGCCATTGGTACCCATGAAAATTACATGTATACATGTGTTGAGAAATGAAATAATCCTACCATGGACACATCATATTTTATTCATGCTTTATGGAAGAGCATAGTAAAATATAACTGATCTAGATCTATAGATTCTTAGATAGTTTTTTCACATTTTTTCTTCTTATGTATAACATGTATTTTCTGACACCTTGTATACATGTTTTCTAGTTCTGTAGAGACCTGACATGAATTTTCAGTAGTTTTTTATATGATTAAATATCTATATTGTGAGCATTAGAATTAGTTACTTCTATTATTTATTATTTCTATCTATTTCCTCTATAGAAGGTTATTGTTCAAGTGTTATATTGTCAATTTTAATTTTTTCATTTGTTTATATCTTCTTATTCTATTTATCTATTATTATTTAACCTCTTTGATTCACTTTGGTAATGAAGAAATAGTCTCCCCATAGACAGACCTTAGGACCTCGCTGGTATTCAAAAGCCTCTAGTGTACTTGGAGGCGCACTTGAGGCCGTGTTTCCAACCGGGCCCAGGGAACCTCTGAGTCCTGTTTGTTGTTTTTTCCATGAATAACTATGGTAAAGGTCAAGTGTGACCAGGACAATCCTGTGTACTGTTGAGAACCATGATCTAGGGTGTGGATCCAGTTTTTTAATATAAACCTCTTAGTGGTAGGTGATCACTAAGTGGAGAGGACCAAGTCTCAACTTGAGACTAAACCTCTTGTTTATTTCTGCCGTGTTTTTATCTTTAGTTTTACTTTTTTTATCTCCATTTCATAAAACTAAATTGAAATATGATAAAAATTTTAGAAAGTTTTTATATCTGTTTTGAACCAGTAAGTTAGTTTAAAATGTTATACCAATCTTCAGATTAGTATAGCTGATAACTAATTAATCACTTGTGAAATTAATTGAACATTAAATAATTTTATAAATTCACTAAAAACTGACTTTGATTATATTTTTAATTTGGGAAAACTTCAAAGAACCAATTTTAAAACAAATTTTTTTTATAGTTTCTCAAATCAGACCCCTCTTGAGTAATTTACTCTGACTAACATTTGGTATCAAAGGTTTCTTTTATAAATTGTTGAGTTTTCAAAGCCGTTTAAAATATTTTTCAACTGTGATTGTAGTTTTTTTCAAAGATATTAAATTTTTTATTTTTTATAAATTTTTATCTCTTTAAAATCCTTTTAAAATTCATATTATGGACAATAGTATTGATGGAGCTTCTAATAATATACCACCTTTTTTGATGGAACCAACTATGATCAGTGGAAGCTTAAAATTAAAATACATCTAGAAAGCATTTTATTTGAAATCTGGACTGCTATTGATAGTAAATATGAAATTCCTAGACCTTCTAGAAACAATTTGGATGAACCTACCACGATTTCCTATAACAATAATTATAAATCAATGAATGCTCAATACTACGCTCTAGGAGATGAAGGGTTTAATCATATTTCTTCTTGTAAAATTGCACTTGAAATTAGAGACATTTTGTCTATTTCTCATGATGGAACATCTAATGTGAAGGAAATGAGACCTAATACTTATAATATTAAGTATGATAACTTTAAAATGAATCCTGATGAATCTATTTCTAATATGTATCTATGATTCAATGAAATTGTCAACGAAATGATTTCTCTCTAAAGAGATGTCACATCCAAAGAACAAACCATGAGGTTTCTCAGATGTTTTACTGATAGATAGAGAGGAACCTCTATCCCAATTAGAGAATCATGTGACATCATAAAATTACCTATCAAAGAACACATTCAAAAGTTGATGATGTACGAGGAATAACTGAAAGTCAACAAAGAGGATAACGATGAACTTAAGAGGAAGTCTGTAGGTTTCAAGACTACTGCCTCTAAAAAAAGACAAATAGAAAGTTCAAGATTCCATTGAATGCTCTAGTAGTGAAGAATTAGCTTTAGATAATGATAAAGAAATTTTCTAGATGGCTAGGATATTAAATAAAATTTACTGGAAAAACAAGTTCTCTTGAAATCCCCATTACAAAGGAAAGTAGGATAATAAGAGAAATTGTAAAAATTATTGGTGTAGAAATGATAAATTAGAAGAGATAGTGTGATTAAATAAAAAAGGAAAGTAAATGTCAAAGATGACTGTCCAAATCTCAAATACAAAAGGAAGTATGAGAAAAAGGATAGAAAATATAGGAAATCCATGATGGACACTTAGAGTGCCTTTGAGGATAACTCTAGTGAATCTGCTTCTTCTCATGATGAGAAACAAGACATTACAAATACGTGTTTTATGATAAACACATCTAAGGTAATATTAGACTCTATTTTTCAACATTCTTACTATTATGAAAATGATATTTATAATGACAATATGTCAAGTGAAGAACTATTTGAATATTGCAACATGATGAAAGAGACATGTAATGAACTAAAGGATATGTATAAATCTATAAAGAAACAAAATGCTCCTACTGTAACTATGAAATCTGAAATTACTATTGAAAAAAAAGAATGCTCAACTGATCAAGGAAAACAATGAATTAAAAATGTCTAATGAGAAATTAAAGAAGGATCAAGAAAATTTTACCAATTGAAAAAACACACTTACACAAATGCTTGATAAACAGATAGCTCTTAAGTGCACTTCTGGAATATGATATCAAATAGGACAAAGTAACTTATCCAAAATACATTTTATGACCAAAACTAGAATATCTTCTTCATTATGAAAAAACCATAATTTTAATGTAAGCTCCTGTTCTAAAAATTCTTTTACTAAATATAGTTCTTCTAGACCAAACAATGTTTATTTTTCAAATACTCTATATTCTACATATAAAAAACCCATAAGAAAAGTGTGGTTTCCTAAAGATTTTATTACTAATGTCTGTGGACCAAGAAAAATATGGGTACCAAAATCGTTTCTTGGATAAACTGTTTTATAGGTAAATTTCCTAAAGAGTTCCTGTAGAAATAGGTGGTATTTGGATATTGGGTGTTCAAGACACATGACAGGGGACCACTAAAGCTTCAAAAGTCTTATATAAATTTATGGAGGACATGTCACATTTTGTGACAATGATAAATGAAAAATCATCGGTCTAGGAAAGATTGGTAACCCTAACTCTATTTCAATTTCCGAATTACTTTATGTTTATGAATTAAAGTATAATATGCTTAGTGTATCTCAACTGTTTAATGATGTATTTAATGTAAAAATTAAAAATGATTCATGCCATGTTTTTTATGCCAATCATAACATAGTATTTACTACTCTTAGAAATAATAATATGTATGCTATAAATTTAGACACACTAGACTCACAGAATGTATCTTGTCTAAGTAACTTTTAGTAGGAGTCTTGGATCTGGAATAGAAGATTAGGACATTGTAATGTACAATCTCTTATAAAACTTATGAGAAAATTCCTATTCAAGGATCTACCAAAATTAGAGTTTACAAACAATAAAGTGTGAAATCTTTGTTAAAATGTAAAGCAAAATAAAATCTCTTTCAAATCAATGAAAGAAGTGTCAACTTTTCAACATTTAGAGTTAGTTTACATGGATTTTCATGGACCATATTGAGCCTCTAGTTTAAATGGGAAGCACTATGTATATGTTCTTGTGGATGACTATTCTATGAAAACTTGGACTAATTTATTAGCTCAAAAAAGTGAAGCATGTACTTACTTCACCAAGTATGATAAAACTATAGAAAATATTAGTGGAATTATAATTAAATATCTAAGAAGTGATCATGGTAATTAGTTTAAAATCAATACTTTGAATATTTTTCCTCACACAATGGTTATAGTCATAACCTCTCTCCCCCTAGGACATATAAAAAAAATGGAGTTGTAGAAAGAAGAAATAGGACCATGGAGAAAATTTCTAGAACTATGCTTAATGAATATGACCTACCAATTTACATCTGGGATAAAGCTGTTATTATAGATTGTTATATAATAAATAGAGTCTTAGATAGACCTATCTTTAAGAAGACTCCCTATTAGTTATGTAATAATAGGAACCCCAAAGTAAGTTATTTTAAAGTGTATGTATTTAAATTTTATATTTTGAACACTTAATACAATCTAGAAAAATTCTCATCCGAAAGTGATGAAGGAATATTTCTAGGTTACTCAACCTCTTGTAAAGCCTATATAGTCTTTAATAAAATAACCAAGTGTGCAGAAGAATCTTTGCATATAAGATTTGATGAATAAGATCCACATGATCCTAAGACCTCTCTAGACAACCTTGAAGATGATATATCAGATCTAGACATAAACGAAAAATCATCTAATCCTTATGTTAAGCAATCCGTGAAATTAAACAATTCTATAAATTCTCCAGAATTTATCCACAATGAACCATATCAAAATGAAGAACCAAAAATATCCAGTCTTACCTTTTATTGAACAACTAGAACCCATAAACATATTTATGGCCCAGAGAGGAAAAATGACATTTTTTGTAATCTTAACTGGCTAGTTTGATTAATGGGTGGTTTCATTTAATGGGTGGTGTCACTTAATGTGATCCTCTATTTTGTGAACTGATAAATGAATCATAATGTTATCCATATAATTGATTTCATGTCCATATGTTAATGTGTGGATGTAATTTCATGTTCATAATGTTATGAGGATACCTATTTAATATGAGAGGGCTAACCTTTCATTCTCAAGAATGGATGAGTACTGACCAAATCCATCACAAGTGTCATAAAGATCAATGACGAAGGCCTTTGGAGTTTGAAGAGTGTGACCATGTGTTTATGAATGTCTCTCCTCAGTGTGGATTGTGGAAATTTGGTTTAGCCTATAAATATCTTCAAGAACCATTATCCCTTTTTAGATACAACATAGGGTTGGGGAGGTGGAATACCACTTGGACTTACTACCATAGTTAAACTGAGTACATGATGTTTTCCATGTGTCATAACTAAGGAGGTATGTACACGACCCATCACATGTTATCGACTGGGGTGAGATGCATATAAAGGATGAAGCAACCTTTAAAGAGTATCCGGTAGAGATTAAGGATCAGTAGAAGAATATCCTCCATGGGTGAGTTATTCCCATAGTTTATGTCTAGGGGTAGAATAGGAATATTTATGAGAGAACCTGGGAATGTAAAAACCATATGTTATCTTAGTATCATGATATTTTTTATTAGGGTTTTTGATTATCAAGATGAAAATCTATAAGGTGCAGATAATGTAATGACTCTTTTTTCCTTATAAGTCTTTGTAATATTTTACATAATATTTTTGGAACTTGGCACCAAGTTAATGTAGTATTACAAGGCTCAGGGTGGTTTGGTATTGATATGAAAAATATTAATTATATTATATCACACATTTTCAGTTTTTCAAAAATAATGAATTAACTCCCAAATAGATTATCCAGTTGAAAATATAAGACTGTCATTAAACACAGAATATGGGTTTTACCCTAGGTGAGACATAACCTTTGTATGAATATGGTGTTTGTGTTGAATGTCATCATGGGCTGATTAATAAATTAAAAAAATTATTTAATTTAGTTATTGGTTATTAATTTCATTCCCTAATCATCCTCTATATAAACAAAGTCATAAAAAATTCCTAGGGTGATAATTATAACCCTAGGGATTAAGAAAAATCCATTCGACAAGGATTATTTATTGATCAATGATGGATCGTCGGTTAACAATTAGTGTTCCAATCAGAGCTTGTGGATCTTGACAATGATAGTGGTGTGTGACTGTTCATCATTATAAATAAATCAAAACCTAAGGTAGGGAGGTTGTTTTTTTGTAGTTTAATCCCTATTTTTTATCCAATTAAAAACGCAAATCAACTCCATTAACAGACTGATTCATGGGTTGATCATGTTTTGTAGGTATTGATTTATCTTCCTAAAGTTATGAATTGATGGTATTTTATTATTACTTACTGGTTCTCTAATTTTCATTCTAAAAGAAATAAATCAAGGACAACCCAAACAATGGTTCAAGTTTACTCATCTTATTATGTTTGTGGATTTATTTTCCCATTCATCATACATTCATCACTGGTATTTTCTTTGGATGGTGGTTCATCCAATACCCATTGGATGATCATTACATTGTCATTCATTGGTGAAATAGATCATCAATATAGGTCTAGGTTTGTAATCGATAGAGTGATTGAGGTTTGAAGATGATAGTGTATAATTGGAGGTGGATCGAAATCAGACTAGTGTTTCCCTATTTCATGGTTTGGTATGTGGAGACAGCATGGTGTGATAGGAGTCATTTCCTGAGAGGATTGAATTTCCATAATTTGACAACCGATGATGTATGGGCTCATATAGACTAAAATACATGATTAATGATGAGTCTCGTGGAAGATTTGTTGGTGGTGGCGATGGCGGCACGAGCAGAAGACATGTGAAGGTTTTTAAATTCTGGAAATATCATGACAACACTGCATGTAGTTCGAAAAAAACACCCCATGTAGAACCCTCCTATATTTATAGGGTTTATGCATAGAAAAAAATATAACATGTCATATGACATGTGTCACACACCATGTGAACCGATGTTGGAGGATTTGTATGTTCCCTTGGGTTACACAGACACAAACATGACCATACACATGGGAACTACCTAAGTACACAGAAAAAACCTGATACCGAGACATGGCCATGTACATGATCACATAAAGAGTGAATGGCAGTGTTCTAGAGTACACAAACTCGGGAAGGTGGCACACAGCAAGTGTTGGCCTGACCTCTACAACCTATATACCCCAAAAGGACACACTGTGTATATAGAAAAACACATGTCGTGTGAGTTTTTTAGACATTAATAGACCTGAGATAGAAAATACATGATGTGTACTATCAATATATACAATTTACTTTCTCCAAGGTAGGTTGAGGCCCTCTAACTCTTTACTGTGGAGCAGTTTCAGTTGGGTGTGTTTGCATGGTCTATTCCCTTGAGGGTACAATGAGGAATTACATTTCAAGCATAGTATGTGATCCCCAATATAGTATTTGTCTCATATAGATTGTGAGAATCCATCTGTGTGACCCTTGGTGTGATCCTCTATCATTTCCTCTTCTTCCCAAGGTGGGGTTTAAGGAATCTCCAAGACCAACTTACGCGGGTGTATGATCTCCTACTTAATGAATTATTCCATGTAGGCTTCAATATACCCCAGAGGCCCTAGGTTATATCTCATATCTATTTATTGATAATTTTGGAGTCCAGTGATTACTTATTCATGGTGAGGCCTAATGAGTATGAACTCTTGGATGATCACCATCAGTGATAACATGTATCATGAAGTGTATTCTCCCAGATCAGTCATGCCTTGAATCCTTGAGTAGAATCATGTGGCTGGTAGTATTGTTGAGACTTCATTGAGACTTGGTGTCTGTTATAAATAAATATAGGTGTTCTTATTTCTTTTCTTCATATCATGATTGACATGCCTATTTTATAATGAGATGATTAGTCTCTTGAAGATTTATGTTTGGTGATTTTGGGGTGTCCTACTAGGTATTTTTATTGTTTCCTCTGAAAGGGATCTTACCACTCATGTCATGTCTTATGTAGATAATAGCCCATTTCATGGAGTCCTGGGTAGACTAGGAGTAGGTAGAGAATAATGATATCAACAAACTATGGTTTATGTCATGTGTTTCATTTGACAATAGTCCCCTCATTCTTACCATGTTATAATATTTAATATATTTTATTGGGATTATATTTGTCCCTTTATGCTTTCTAGTACTTCATCATGCTATAATGTAAGATAGATATTATACATTCATTATGGTATCAGTTTTTTTACCTTTCAGTATTTTATGGGTGGTTGGAGATGTTTTTTTGTACCGTTACTTAGACTATGGCCTCCCATGTGTTATATATGCCTACTTAACACTTGTCGCTATCCCCTATCCTATTGGAGTCAGTCTTGTGGTGTCACACTTAGATTACATCCATCCAAGTAGGCCATGATGGTTCAGGTCATGATATTCCAAGATAGTGGTTTGGGTAGTGATGTTATAAAATCAATGATTTTTTTCTTACACATGTTTTTGAGGCATTGATTGAATTTTATAAATTTTTCAGATAGCCCTATTCGAGAAATCATTACATGAGTGAATTGAAAAGTTTCAAGAAAATATTTTTCTTACATTATATCACTTAGGGAAACTATTTATGTCTTATTTTTAATGGAAGGGTCTACTTGACCATACATTTAACTAGTGAAGTAATTATTGTAGGTCTCATGAAATTCATGTGGACATATCCAATACAGTGATACTTAAATGAATGGAAATGGAATTTTCACAATAGTGCTTCTCTAGAATCCTTTATTTTCATGATTTATTTGATGGATTAATGCACCAATTTATGGGCTTCATATATTTATGAGGTCGAAAAAAATTATATAAAACCTCCCATATTGAAAAAGGTGAAATTGGAGGACAACAAACGTTTTATATAGAAAACAATGAGTGGGTTCAAACTCATCGATACATATTTTTTAACACTTCATCTATTATTCCATTAATACAATAAGTTATATAATTGATCTATAATGTATTTTATTTATATACTTAATTTTTTTCTTATATTTTATTATATTTTAATTTTATCATAGATTTATGATTTAAAATGAGAAAGGACTCGGTCCATTGATCATCAAATATAACAACTATTTTTCAACACATTTCATGAGTTGTTCAAGACTCGCATACATACATATAACTGATTTAATATTTTTATAATGTATATGATGTAAATTTTTTCAATTCTTGGTCTATTAAATCACATGAAATTTTCATATTCACATGATTCATGAATCGGGTACTCATATAGTGTGACGTTCCGACCCTGGTGCCACATGTTAGTGCCCCAAACTGATTTTCCACATCACCTCAGGCATGCCTCCCCATATGCAAGAGGCTAACGACTAGCAACAAGGGTCTAATATATAATGTGGGGAGACTATACCCTATTTATCAATGCATAACAAAATTTTAAATAAATAAACAGTAGAAAAATGATAATAAACATCAACCATGATAATACCTTAATCAACAATCATCCAACATCACATGATGAATACAAAATAGAAAAAGATAACCAAAAACCAAGAATTAGTCATGTCATTCCAAATAAGCATCAAGTTTCATGTGAAAACCCAAAAATAAAGACATAATGATAACTCCCAGGATGGTCCTGAAATCCTGTTCAGTTCCCTCATCCATACTCCATCCCAAATCCCAACTCATCCATTTAACATAGGGCTCTTTCCCTTATTTAATCCTGTAAACATAAAGTCTATTTGGGTACCAATTAGGTAGCCTGAGTAGGGTGTAATTATAACTCAATAGGCCTCCACAAATGATGTGTAAATAATATTCAGTCTATAATAGTGTATGAAATTGTATAATGAATAAGGAATAAATTATAAAGTAAATGTAGGACCCCGGGACACCCTGAGAGGGGAGGGGTGAATCAGGGTGTCAACTTTTTCTTTTAATGCGATGGATCTTGTCCCCACATTGGTAGGAACATGTAAAACATGTATGATGGATATGGTTAGCAAACAAACATTCACATGAAATGAGTCAACACAACACTTTTACTTGGTTCACCACTAAGGGATACATCCAAGGACCATATGCTGATAGGTTATCGGTCGTAACAAATTACACTAAACTTCACTAGCTGTGTATTACAAAGGTTCGGGCATAGTAACTCTGTCCCATGCTCACTGCCTTTACAAATGTTTAGGGATAGCTCACTATGTCCCCCGAGTCACTCCCACTAACTCTCCCTGGCTCACTGCCTTTGGTGAAGTCCCTCTCAGTTTATAGATGTGAAGGTCACTTTAGTATATTTTCATTGAAGTTTTTGTCTCTACTCAGCACGAGACTATGCTTGCATCAGAGTCCTAATTTGATTCTCTTTTGAAATTAATATTCTACTTTAGTGCAATACCTGAATTCACTAAATATCCTTATTCTCTTCCTTCAATTCCCAATACTGACACCTGAGTGAATCATTATATTTCCATCTCTCTATGCAGATCTGAGTTTAGTTGGAAAATCGTTCTTCTTCTCTTCACAAAGCACAACGAGGGTGTTAAACACCAGTCGTGTGTGTGGTACTACTTCTCTTCATAAAACCAAATGGTTCACTATTCTTCCATCTTCGCAAAGCAGATTTGAGAGTGCTAAGAACCTGTCAAAGGCTTGCGGGACCCCCAAATTTTTCTCCCACCCTTCCCGGTGCCTTGTGCATAAAATTCAAACCTTGCACGTAAAAATAACTTTTTGGTGCGAAAAAGGATTTTTGCGAAACTAGTCCTTTTCGCGCAGAACTTCTTTTTTTCAAGCAACACCTTCTTTTTCACACAATACTCTATACCTCAATTTTCCCACATGCCAGAGCTTGGGAATTGTCTAAGTGTCGAGCCACCCCTAATGAGAGTGGTTCACCTCGTATTTATATGTATTTTGACCTTATGCGTAAAACCCCTTCCTGCGCGTAAAGACGTCTCTCAGTTCTTTAGATTACGTGCGCCTTCCTTTTATTTTCGTGCACCAACTAGATTTTTCGCGCACCACATGAATTTTCCATTTTTCATCATTTTGAACATGAAGCCTCTCTTGTGCGTAAAACATCAAACCCACATTTTGCACACAAACTTCTTTTCGCGCACAAGTTTGATTTTCTGCACACATGGCGCAAATTTCTTTGATTTTTCACGCGCCTCTTGCCTTTTCCAATTTTTCAACATTCTAATTCCAAAACACTACTTGTGCGAAAAACATCGCTCCACTATTTTTCTCACCACGTTATTTTTCACGCACAACTATTCTATTTCGCGCACAACCCACCTATTTCGCGCACCACTTCCTCTTTGAGCGCACCTCCTTTTGCAAACAACCCATGTCTTTATTTTTCGATTTTCAGGCCCAAAAATTTGGAAAACACTGGAAAACAACGCCACCTTCAATATATGCTTCGACCGTAACCTTCATGCTTATTTTCTGTGATTTGGATTCTTTAACAAATCTTCTTCTTTCATCTCAAATTCCACTATCACGATATATATCCATTGATAGATCAGCTTTAGCATCATCAAATTTTGAGACAATGTGAAGTGCATGGCCATCTCAGAATTCCAATCCCTTCTACACTGTCTTCTTCTTCAACCATCATTCTCTACTTCATGAAAATCATATGATTCTATTCTTCAAGAAGTCTCTTGCATGGTTTGCATTCAATCATGAAGAATTGCATGGTCTTCATCAAATACCCATTCTTCTTTAATCATCCTAAGATGGATTATACCACACCATTTTTCACTGTTGTAAAAAATGTGTCAACTTTGACACATGTTCTTTGAACTTATGATCAGTACAACAATCATTTGATTTTTCATTCCTCCATTTCATTGGAGTACTTCTTGATCTCCTTCATTTTTATCTTCATTTACAACTATTGAAAATAAATACAACCTTATACACAAAGTGGTCCCAATAGTAAATGGTTTTTACATCTAATGCTCTTGAAATAACTACATAGGCCCCTGAGTTCATAGTGAAACCAAAACCAATTATACCTACTTCAACCTATGATGGAGTCTGAACAATACATTAAGGAATACAAAAATCCATTCATTCATAGACTATCATCATCTATTTTAATTCCAATTTCACATTCATATGATGGGGATATAGAGCGGCAGACTGGCACTTCATGGGTATTTGGAGTAGTAGTCCATGTCCCACAACTCATTGATCACATTAAGATATATATATATATATATATATATATATAGGGAGACTTGACCAGAAGTTTGGAACCCCATAGGTATTTGGAGTAGTATTCCCAACCCCAAAACTCATTGTTCACATCATTAAAAAAATCACAAACCATGGTTTCACATTCATAAACCCATTTCAACCATGTTTATAACCTATTATTCAACCAATTTCAAAACCCCATTCCTTTTTAAAATTATTTTTTAGTGTTTATTTTTTTATGATGTCTATTTCAATGAACTACAATATCAAGTAGTAATCTGTTTATAACCCAAACTAATTTTGAGGGAGAAATTCATTTTAATGGTCGGGGGTAGAATGTAACACACCAAGATTTTGTGATTTTTTTTGAATTAATTTAATCTTTTTATATTTTAACATAACACGACACTGAATATATAATTTTTATTATTATTTAATTGAACTAATCTTGGAATGGGTTTTATGCAACACCAATGGAAGCCTACACTACACTAAACACAGACATGGCCTGTAATAAACACAACACTAAGTTTCTACAAAACAATACTTTACTATTATAATTATTTAAATATGGCAGTTGCAGAAAATTATTAAAATTTTAATATGAATATTAATAAATTATTTTCAAACATTAGTTACATTGTTTTTGATAATGAAAAATGTAATTTTGGGTTAAGTCTTTATTTTTTTGAAACTTTTATTTTCTTAAAAGAACTACTTTTTATGTCCATTTGTGAAAAATAATGAAATTATTTTTGTGAATTAATATAAATTTAATTTTCTAATAATGAAATAATTTTTGAATTTAGAATATCATAATTTTATTTGGGTAATGTTTTGTATTTTTCTGAAATGTTTAAATTTTTGATGAATAGTAAAAAATACAACATAGTAGATAAAAAACGGCTTTTAAATTCAAATAAATTTGTTTACAATATATGTGTTTTCAAATCACAATAGATAAATAATACATATATTAATCCGATTTAGTTCATTTGAATCATATTTATAATAGAAGTATACATAAAAAATTATTTAACATTTGAACCTCTCTTTTACCTGCATTCTAGTTAAATTTGATGGATTAGTGGTTAATATAATTTCACCACTTTTGTGAATTTAATTTAGAAATATTGATATCCATGTTTATAATCAGAATGAAAATGTTGGTCTTATAGGAAAAAATATTTTTTGGGGAAATGTAACCTTTGTATTTTATTTACCACGAATAAATGTAAATATTGTAATTAAACGTAAAATAATAATATAATAATATAAAATGTCCTTAAATCTTGTCCTAATTTCATTGTATAAGTGTATTTAGACCCCAATAAACCTTATTTCTAAAATACGAACATTTTAATTCAACTTGTTTTATATTAGGAAATTTATTATATTTCACTTAATGAAGAGTTAAAAATATAATATTCAATATTTAATACCAAAACAAGATTTTATATAGGGTTATAAAAAATAAAAATTAGACTAAAAATATTAATTATAAACATAATAGAATTATATTCAAAATGATAATTTATTTATAATTTTTATTATATTAATAACATAATAATATGCTAGTATAATAATGAAATTCTAATTGTTTCATTAACTAAGATATCAAATAAATGATAATAAAAATATTAAAATAAATATAATATGACATAGTTAACTACATAAATAAATTATAGATAATTTAGACATGTTTTTATATATTTGATGTAATTTTCTTTAAGTTTTATTATTGTTGTGAAATTTTTTAAAATAAAAATATTAAATAGTATCAATATTGACATAAAACAATATTTAATATAATAATATTTTATTAAATGTTATAGACTTTGTAAAATTTTAATTATCATAAAAATTAAGGGGATAGGGTAAAATATTTCATATATGATCCAATTGTGTTTATTTTGGAATTTTATTATAACTATATTAATCCTATAGTGTAAAAAACTTGTTGGTACTGTAAAAGTTAAATTATTTAACTAAGGGATAAAGACAAAAGATATAGTTACTTTTGTTACATAAACATGTATAAAAATAATTTTTTGATAGTATTTCTACCCATACTCATCTCAACTTCAATATAATTCACTTTGAAGGTATTTTAAATTTTAAAAAAATTATAAAAAATTAATAGTTTTGGAGTTTTCAAATGCACCCCTCCTTTTAAAAGGGAACCACTCCTTATATTTTATGCATACCTATAAAGCATTTTTTTATTTTAAAATACCTTCATTTATCTCCTTAAAACTTCCATACCTTACTCATAGAATCTTTCCATTGGGAATAAGGAAACTCTAGGAAGCCTTTGGTATAAACCAAAAGGAGTTACTTGGTTAAGAGGTAACGTCTTCTCTCAAGATCCATTATTAATTTTCATTCTCCACACCCTCAACCCTATTTATACAATTATTTTAAGAAAGAAACTATATCATCAATATAAAAGGGTGTATTTCTAATATGGTTTTTAACTAATCTTAAACACACCACAAACTGATGGATATCAAACATACTGTTTTTTGTATGGTTCAACAGCCTGTACGGTAACTATGACAATTGGAACCCCCTTAAAGAAAAACCAAATGCATAATATCCACATTATTTACTAAACATGTGGTCTAACCATTCACCCCTACAAAATTTTTAAAATTTTAAAATTTCTAGGATAGAGCTACTATAAAACAACAAAAACCAAAATAATATTAAAATAATTAATTACAAAAACATGAGGTGTTACAACCTCCCACAATAACATTTTTTGGCACCAAAAATCCATTTAAAATGGATGGAAGATAACATAACATTAAAAATAAAACAGTTTAAAATAGAGTTATAAGGGTTTTTAAATTGCGATGGACCCTAGAAGAAAGGAGACACCTATTGGAACTATTCCGGAAGATCAATAAAGCCTGCCCCAAAAAAATATTCAACATATCTCTGAGGAAATAAACCAAACATCAAGGGACATAAGGATTAAAAAATACTAAGGCCTATTAGGGTCTCCCAACCATTTATACATCATATAAAGTGGCGGGTCATCAATACAAATACTCTCCAAAGACACAACACATAAAAATAATCACATCCAGAAACATCCAATGAATATCAAATTTTCTTAAAACATCCAAAAATATAAAAAGAAACTCTACCTCAACCCAAGCATGCTTCCATCCTAAATATTGATGAACTACCCAAAGAAACACCTATGCACTTACAAATCAAGCCACCAAGACTATCAACATCACAACCAAACTCCTAGAATGACATGGTCTTATCATCAGGTCACCGTACTCATTGGGTAATTTGTGACCTCAAAACTGAGACACCATCTCATGATGAACACATCAAAAGAAAACCCGCAAGCCCAAGGGCCCAAATACTTGAAGGAGACACTCATCCTAGATACCCAAGAACTGTAACTATGGTTTCCCATGTGCAACCCATCAAAACTAAAAATTACCAAGACACCTCCTCCAATAAAAAAATCATAAGGAACACAATCATAATCAAATCATAGGATATACAAAAACAAATAACATCCCACAATAATCCACATATAATCACTTAATGCACATCCAAATCAAGGAAACATCAAAGAATCCCACTGACTCCCAATAATCAAAAAGAGAAACACCTAAAGAATAAAGATTCACCAATTCCTATGGTACTAAATTTGGTTATTACATCACACTCATGGTGAAACTAGAACACCAGGTAAGAATGAAAGAGAACAAGTCTATAAAATGTGTATTGGGTTCAAGAGTTGGAAGGAATCTAGCCTTAATACTCAATCCTATGATTGGATAGGGATACTAACGATAGGGACTACACCTAAGAGAATAATATAATCACTTAGAGGCTCATCCCTTGAAACATACAATACATCCTTTATCATGTATTTTTTGGAGAGGTAGAATCCAAGTAAAATTATATATGAACTCAACTAGTTCATTTCTCACACAAAAAATGAAAAGTCCCAAAAAATTAAGGGAAAATTCCAAAACAATAATCCAAAAAACATGACATATCGATCACACATTGGAAAATTATATTTTTTCTTTCAAAATTCACTATTACACAAAATGATTAAAATAACCATTTTACTAAAAACACATACATGAAATCATATTTTACTTTAAAAAAGTTTCTCTTCCAAAAATTCCCAAAATTGGTTTTAAAACAAAAAACCAACTCTCATTTCCAAAACACTTTTTTTAAAACCTATTTTTCAAAAAAAAATTTAAAATCCAACATTTTAAGAAATATCCTTTTATTTCAAAACCATTTTCCCCAAACACAGACATGAAAAATAAAAACAAAAACCAAAATACATCTTCAATATATCATAAATCTGACTTCATTCACCTCACATCATTGGGAATTATTAAAAAGAATACTAAATATCATAGAAATGGGATGTGGAACCATGACTGATAAGACCAAATTGTTTAAGGGACCACAGTCTATCCATGAGATATACACGCGTGTGTGTAGACCATGATAAGCTGAACATCAAGCTATTTTATACAATATATTAGTTTTTTCACACCATATACATGGCCTTTGTAATAATCGACAAATACCATATAACATATATGTAGTACTAGAGTGAGCTTCCCACTAGGAATTATAGAAATACCACATAAAAAAATTTCTCCCTATAATAGGTACAAGAAATGGTTTTCTAGACATTGAAAACCCATAGTGGAGAACGACCACTCACCGATAGTCGCACCATATAAAGATATTCCCTAATGTCACTGAATACATAATAAATTTTGTTATCCTAATGAACTGTCTAAAAAAGTGAGGACTCCAACCAAGTATTTTTTAATAAAAAACATTATAACATACTCCCAAATTCCAAAATTTATCTTATAAAATTTATCCATAATATTCCACCCCTATGATGATTATTTCACATCTTAGGCTGGAAGTTCCCAATCATAAAATAAACAAAGAAATTATTTATACTAGGTGTTTAAGAAATGTAAAAATTGTTGGTATGGATATAATTCACCAGTTTATCTGAATAAACTTGTTTTAATGGGACGTTGCTATCATCAAGATTCATTATGATCTGCGCGATGCCATTTTATACCATGAATATGACCTTTAATGTTATAAAATTGGACTACAAACCAATGGACCTTGTAGATGTTATATAATTTATAAAATATCTTGGATATTTTAGATGCTCAGAATTTTATATATTTTATTTACAATATTATTAACTCTCAAGTTATTTTGTTTTATTTTCATTCTCCTCCCCCTCAAAAATGAATAGTGGCACAATGGGTCAGTTCTAGGTGAAGATAATACTTAACTAGTAAAATGAGTAGTTTTTCAGAAGATAGATTCCTTAGAAGTTATTATTTCCCCCCAGTAATTATATCACTTGAATTATTAATATACAGTAAAATGAGTAATAGCGGGGTAATAGTGGGGTGATAAAATAATGTAATTGGTATTGACCACTATAATTATAATGACATGGTAAATGTCTATTGTACTAATCATATATATATATATATATATATTATTTTTATTGTTATTTAAATTACTTCTACATTAGTGTATTTATTTGTTATTATTAGGTATCTTGAAAGTGTATATTGTCCCCAATATCACCCTATAGACCCTCATTGTTAGTAAAAAACATTTGGTTTACAAGTGGAACCGCTAAGTTTAGGTGGTGTACCCTGATCTAGACAATTGAGGATAATTAAATAAAAACGGTGGCATGGGTGACCCAATTTTAAGATAAATATAATACTTACTTGAACATTATATGAAATTCATTATTAGGAACCATTAGTTTGTAATCTTAACAGGATAGTTTGATTAATGGGTGGTGTCATTTAATGGGTTGTGTCATTTATGGTCACATATAACCATAAGGGTTTTCAATTAGTATCAAACTCGGTTATATGTTATAATGGAGGATTAATAACTGGGTCCTTATCATAGTAACCATTAAAAAAGGGAAATCTCCATGCATGTATTACCCATATGAAGATGGGGGATTTCCCCCCTTGATTATTACATATTGATTGATTATTTTAGATCTTATTGTCACAACATATCATGTGATGTTAGGAATTAAGACACAAGTAGTTCTTGAATTGAGGTGTGTTGGGAGACTAAAAACTAGTATAGTGGTCCTCTTGGGTGAGGGACAGAGCAATGAATATTTTTATTTTTCTCAAGAGATGTTTACCATATAGATTAATTTTATTCATTAAGGGAATATTTTGTTTCTTTTAAGGTATTTAATCAAGGATTGTGATTAACATGATGTAAAATGATGTGTTTTGATCCTATGGTGAATCCCTTAACAAAATTCCCTAGACAACATAAGGTATGATCGGTGTGAAAACAAGGAATATTCATGGTTTATTTCACCACACAGAAGTGATTAAAAGAATGTACATGTAGAATTTTTTATCATGAAGTGGCTGGACAAGATATATGATCTATGTGTTTCTATGTATCTCATTAGAATTAAGATGAATCAGTATATAGATACGGGATACCATACTGTTTAACACTATTCTATAATGAAGATGGTTACATTACATAAACAAATGCATGAAATTACATAAATGTTTCTCATGCATTCATGAAATCATATAATTTTTGGTATCTGTTGATTTTAACATGATTCTTCCTAAGCTTCTTTCCCATGGAATATTGGTATTGGTACGTAGGGAAAGATACATTTTAAACCAATGTGATGAAGTTTTTGTGGTAAAATTTTATATTTAGTGTTTGTGATGATACAATTTATTTTAGTTTTATTCCATTTGACCAGGATAATGGATTCTGGGTAGTTTAAAGTCTCACTACCTGATCACGTTTTTGATCCCGTCAAATTAGATGTTTATTTTTTACTAGAATTTATGTAGTATAACATCAACCCAAGGTTGTCTCTTGAAGGATCCCTAGACCATTAATTACAAAATTAGGTTCTGATTAAGACGCTAAAAGAAGAATGGGGTTTTATAAAACATTGGTTTTGTTTCTTTAAGAATAGATATTGAAAGTGTTTTACTAATGAAAGAAACAGGTTGGAGAAATCAGGATCAACTTGGGTAAGTGTCCCTTGATGCACAATCCATCATTGCTCTCAAGGGAAAGAGAAGGATCATTGATTCATTGATTTTATAAAAATGGAAACCAGTAATGGTATGTGAGTTCTTACTAGGTTACCACCTAGGATTTGATCGATCAACGATATTGATTATCGACAACCACTCAAAATCCACAAACATGAATCGATGTAAAAAAAAGAAGTCAATCAAGGTGTCAAATCAAAAACGTGATGATATGAACAGATTTGTGTCAATGATAAAAATATTCCACAAGACAAGAACATTCAAATTCATGGGGTCACGCTCTTAGATATTATCAAGCAACACAATCCATTTGAACACTCATGAAAGGGAGGGGTGAGAAAAAAGGAAACCACACTCAAATCAGCACAAGATATGGGTTATGCATAGAAGGATGTGGATATTTATTCCTTTTTTTTATTGGATCATATAAGAATAAACAAAAATTTAGAAGGTAAAAATGAAAAATAATTGAAAAAAAACTTGGAAATCAATTACCTTACGAAGATTACAAGTGTTTAACTTGATATTACAATAAAGGAAACTCCCCAAATTGATCACTGAGAGGTTTAAAAGTACATGAGGGAGAAGAGAAATAAAATGGGTTAATAGGGCTCTCTAATTCGACTAAACTTCAACCCTGGTCATGAAACCAGATAATGTGTGGGAGGAGTGATTTAATGGTAAATTTACATCCATATTTCATCATAAAGTGGTCAAGTATATAAATGGATTGGTGACTATTCAAGGTAGATTTTTCATTCCATATTTATACTTCTGGTTGACTAAAAAAAAAATAAAAATGACTTGATATTCCTTAGAGAGTCGGGTCTGTGCGTTAGCTGTCCAAGGGAGGTGGAATCAGCCCAATTGGATCTCTGAGGCCTGAGTTATACCCCAAATACAGAAGGGTGGTCCAATATGGCCCGCCCAGAATTTCTTCACATTGTGGGCCTATTTTGGGCCTCCAAATGGACAAATTGGGCATCATGATATTATAGAGAAATTTATGCCATATTTTTTTCACTAATACACCCACTTTTAGCCCAATAGGATACATAGATTATCTATAATAAAAATAATTGTCCACATGCATGTTTGGGCTCTTATGCAGTTTGGACCATTCTACATTAATTCCATCACGAGCTCTCTAAACCACATCCTCCTACACAGTAAACACCGAAAAATTTAAATTTCCATATTAAAAAGCGATAAACATTAATTAATTGATTAAAACATAAAGTGAAATTTATTATTATATTTGTAATATTCATTATAAAAACAGTTTAAAACAACGACGTAAGGGTGGATATGAATAGTGAATCACTATGGGTACACACCCCCACACCAAAACAATTGCAATCCTAGAAAAAGTCACATATCAAAAAAATGATAAATCTCTATATTTATAACATCATGAAGTTTTTGCATTTGAGGAAATTTATATTCCTTAAAGTAATGTGATCAATGCACAAACCACACCAAGGAGTTCTTCTTAGTAAAAATGGAAAAATATGTCTCATAAATCATATAACAATGAAATGAAAAGACATTAATGATACCAAATTGGTAAAGGAATTCAAAAGTAAACCATGCCACTAAGTCTCCATGTGTGTCTGTAAAAACCATTCCGTGCTATTATTTCCACTTCTGTCCAATAAATATAGGTTTTTTTTAACATTTTTCAGTTTAAAATATTTTTGCCCCAAAATCTTCCCTACATCCTTTGAAATCATATATCAAGACCCACTCAATTAATAATTCCCACATGTCAACCCATACTCATTGTCACTCTCATTGATTATGTCACATAATCATATATATGCTTTCCGGAGTGGGTAGTCATCCTTCCGTCCCTTACTAACTAGGACGTGGGGGGAAACACCCTACCATTATACAATTAGCATTAGTCTCCCTACCAACATGGTGGGGTAACATATTGAATCACAAAATATAGAGGATATATTATATCTCATAACGACATTATGGTCATTATCCTATTCTTCGGTAAAAAACATTAGCTTTCTTTAAACATTCAAGGGGATTTATTTTTCATGAAATTCAAATAGTTTGTTAAACTGTACTTCCTTCTATAGGTAACCATGTGGGCTCTATTTTCTTTTTCATTGGGGATTTCATGGTTTGTGAATGGTTTGGTAAACCGTGTGTCTTGTCATTTTTAATAAAATAATTAAATAAATAATAACTAATTAATTAATTTAATAAATATTTTTATAATAGTAATAATAATGTTTTAATGACAATGATAATATTAATATTTTTTTTATATTATTATTATTATTATTATAATTGTTATTATTATTATTAGAATTATTATTATATTTATTTTTCCTTTATCCCTCAATGTGTGTTCCCCTCCCTTTCCCTCTCCCTCACGTGACCTGACCCCCCTTCCTCACCCAGCCATGCCCTGCCTCCCCTCTCGGATCCCTTTACTTCTCACTGTTCCTTCTGGTATCTTGGGGATTATTGATTGATTTAATGAGTTAGTCCTTTATATTCCCTCCTCCTTCCATGGTTTGGCATTTTTACTCTCATTAATCACCCTATTCTATTTTCCCAAACCCCAGGGTTTCATGCGGGGTTATGTTTTTTTATTTTTCTTCATAATAGGGTGTACGATGGGTCTCTATGGTTATCTTTTTTTTGTGTGTTTCAGTATCCACCACTAAAGGTGAATTTTTTCAGATTGCTTTAGTCTTCCCACCATCATTTTATGGTTGGTTCCCTTCTGCCTTTTCTTTTTTCCCATTTTAATTTAGCCTTTTGTGATTTTCAGATTTCTTATATTGTTATACATGTTTGGTCTTCATTGGATTGGGTTTGAGATACCTTTGTTGGAGTATTACAAGTGTATGAATAGGAAGATATTTACATATATATTTCCCACCTATATATATGTTCACCCATACAAGGACGAATATTTATAATATGGATATGTGTTCTTATATATGTATATTAGGATCCATAAATGTTTAAATGTGAAGGGGTGTACTCAACTATAATCATATATATAAGGATCCCCTTGTACGTATTTGGCCATGAAAATATTCACATAGGGGTTATATTCAATAAATATAAGTTATGGTGTGTATTCATGAAATGAAAAAAGTAAGATGTATGTTTCCATCATCTTTAGCAGTGCATCTTTAGATTGAGGTAGGTTCCCTATTCACATGACTTTAGTTTAAATTCATAAATAGCTTGACTGTTTTAAAAATTGTTTTTATATAAAATAATATTAATATTTTATTAAAAGTGATGGTTATTATTGGTGTTTTAATTTACATTATTTTTCATGTTCACCATCATGTATTGACATTTTTATTCTTCATTAAAATATTATTCCAAGATTTTTTTTATAATGCTCATTATTTTAAATGATTGATATCATTTTAAAAATTGGTTTTGGGTGTGTGTTAGGTACTTCCAATGATGTTTGGTGCGTGTAAAATAGTTGTGAAAGTTAACTTGAATGAATATGGGCTAGTTTTTTATTTTAAAATGAGAAAATTTAAATTTTTGGTAATTTTTGAAAAGTGCATTGGTTCTGGTGTGAATATGAGGTTAAATAGAGATTTCCCTTTTTAAAAAGATTTATTTTCAAGTGTTGATTCGTGTGATAATGTTATGATTGTGTGGAAGGAATTTATAATTGATATTTATAATGGGTTAAACACATGGGAATCCCAGGCGCCTAGGTTAGAAGACTAGGAATAAGATAGATGAAGTATTGGAAGGACTGATGCTCAGTTCCCCCTAAAAGGATTGACAATAGAACACTAAATAAACATACGATGATGATTAAATTCCACTAGAAATTTTGATGTGTTTTCCTCTAATGGATCATGCAAGTAGAATATGTGGGGTTTGGTATATGATCAGAGACCACTAGACCTTGGGATGTGTTCCCCTCTAGTGGATCCAACATGATTATGTTGTGGGTTTTGTTTGTATGTTCTTATCGCCATAGTTCAAGGATCCTAGGAATAACCTAACCATAGCCATAGAGGGATTTCTCACTGTTATTTCATACCATTAATTATGTTTTCTGTGATAATAGTTTTAAAATATACTTGATTGTTATACGTTCATATCGTGGCATGTGTTCTTATAAAATCATCTTTTGTAAATAATTCTCCTAAAATGTATTCCAATAATTTAATACTATTCTGAAAAATATGATAAAAAGTAGTTTTTTATAAAAAAGGTAACTTTTCACTTGTTTTTTCTAAAAAATAATAAAAAACTCCTTTTAATATATATTATTTTCAAACTGGAAGGAATTGGTATTAATTGTAAATGTAAGGTGTATGGAATAATTTATTTAGGCATGCCTAATGAGTTTTAATACTCATTCCTATAGATGTATTGTTGTTTTCATCTTCTGGTGTTTCTTCCCACTATGGCTCACTCATAGACCAAGTGTGATCCTATGGTTGGAAGTGACCCATTAGGTCACATGGAGTTGTGAGTTAAAGTTTATTTCAATATATTTTATTTATTTATTTTTATTTATTAATTTATATATTTTTATTTATCTATTTTTCATGGGATATATCATTCCCATATTCAAATTATTGATGTATGACACACGTTTTTAGCCCATGAGGATTCAAAATGACTCTTGGGCCTTATCACAGGCTGACCTAGGTAACTAGTTCAGGGTTTAACCATGTTGGTTTGTGAAACCATGTCAACAAAAGTAAATAACCAACCAAAGATATTTCAAAAGAAAAACCTTCTCATTACAACCCTTGGTATCCAAAAGTCACTCCTCAAAGGTCACATCATCGTCAATTTAGATCTCTACGAAATAAATGATGCGAGAGTCAATATAAATGTAACAGATGATATAATAAACATAGAAGGAGTCACATATCATACTCAACTATAAGTGAAGTTAAATTCAATAGACCACAAATCCGACATGAGAAAACACTATGAAAAGTCCATCTAACTAGAGATAAATCTTACACCCATGAAAAAACCATCACTAACCCTGATGTAGAGTCACTATCATGAAAACATGATATGCAAAATCATATTCCATAGGTATCATCCCATGATTTACAAAGGGATTTTGATTATTAGGTTTATATTTTATCCAACTATGAATCATCTAAACCATACCTATTGTACTATGAAAAAGTTCTGGCGTGATAATTAATGTATCAATAACCATAGTCTAGAACAAAAGTATGAAAATTTCATCTATAAAATGATTCAAATTTTATCATATCAATGGTTGAGTGGAAACTATATTTATTAGAAAACTATAGAAAAGGAATATGGCTCATCATGAACCTATACTGTCTAGGACACAAAAATGAAACATGCCCTCAAGAGTATAGATAGTCAACTTTGTATGACCATCCATCTATAAATAAAAACAAGTGATAAGGAATAAATGATATAAACAATCATTCCGAAGACCTCTATACACTTTGGTAAAAAAATGAATATCATAATTGGTTATGATTGTCCTAGAAACCCCTTGGACTCTCATCACTTCCTCTACGTAATACCTCAACAAGAAACCCCACTAAGATCAACTCATTAACCAATATAAAGTGGGTTTATTTCACCCAAAGGTCAAATATAACCCATATAGTATAAAATACTAAAATATCTTGAGTTAAATTAATAATTAATTCCATCGATTTTTTCTCACACTTTAACTGAGGAATTTATGATGGCTGGAGAAAATCACTAGGAATATTGTTCTTGTCTTTCACCTTATGCCTGACCGGACATCAAGACAAAAACTCTGTAACTTCTTGCCTCAAAACAATCCAATACAACTTCCATCTCAAATATCAATATATCTTTCTCATGATCAGATTTACCACTAAGGATGAACTATAGAACTTATTGAGTACCATCTCATTCATTTCCAATGGGATGAAAATCCTCTATAAAAACAACACTTGATGTTGTTCATCGTTATACCAACATTTAGGGGAATCTTTAAAGACAAATAAATCATTCTAATCATCCACCTAATAACCCCACATTTGGGACTCCACTGTAAATTTAACAATATATGACAACACCATCATCTATAAAAGACATCCTCTACCACCAAACACCCCCATATAAAGATTTATATCAGATATATCTTCTATCACTCTTTAAGAATCTCTAAATTCACATATGACAAAATTGTGTGAGTTTCTACTTATCACATCACACATAAAATTTACCTTTACTAGTTTATATGAAATATTAATGTCGTGATCCCAGAATTCAACTGACTACTACATGTTAAATTTTAAATATAATAATATAGACCTTATGATATTATGATCAAGGAAATCCCAAAATACATTCAAATGAGGTAATTTCCCACCAACATCAATCCAATCACAACTTATGCCTATATGGGATCATGATAGACATAATTACTCTTATGGGGATGTAATACTTGAGACCCATAGAATAAAACAATCTATTTTTCATATAAATATAGTCCAAACCAAGATATAAAGAATAATATAACATCACAAACTAAACTCCCTCTACTAAAAAAAGGACTAGATCATTGGATAATATCTCATCCATGTACATTAAATTATTCTCACATAGGTCAGTCTATGGGAACACCTTATCCATTCTACAAAAGGATGGAACATGAGACACAACATAAAATTATTTAGATATGAACCTCCTATAATACCCCACAAGACCAAGGAAACATAACACCTTTGTAAAAGTCTTGGGGGATGCCCAAGAAATAGACGCCTCAAACATCGAAGGATACATAGATACTCCATGATGGGATAAGAAATTTTCGAGTAAAAATACTTCATTATCATATAACATGAACTTTGAAACCATCAAAAACATCTTTTGACGATGAAGAACTCCATAAACTTCTCAAAGATACATTGTGTGACCTTCCTTAGAGGTGTAGTACACAAAGATTTCATTGATGAAAAATACCATGAACTGATATTGGAATTAATAGAACAATATTTTAATTAAATACATTAATTTTTTTGGAGAATTCAACCCATTTAATGAAACCTAAAAAAACCCAACATGTTTATGACGACATCCGAAATTGGACTTTAAAATATTCTCATATTTCACTAACATCTGATGATATCCTGACGATAGATTGATCTTTGAGAACCAAGTAGATTATATCATTTGATCGGAAATATCATTAATTAATGGGGTAGGATTGAAGTTCTTCACTATCACCTAGTATAGGTGACAATAATTAATAAGGAGATAAAAACTATCATCCTTTTACATCATGAAATAAACATGTACACTCCACTAGGACATGATGGTCCAAATAACTCCTTGATGTAAAAGATAGTTAATTTGTAACCAAAAATTTCACAACTCATAAAGAAACATCTTATATAGTGAAATAAATATTGGATAAGTTCCTGCATTAAGCTCTATACCAAACTCAATCTCTCATCGAGGGGATAACACACAATCTCTATAGAAAAACAATAGGTTACTCATATATAATACTAGAAAACTTTGATGGATGAACCTTAGATGAAATCAGCACCATATAATCCATTGAGGAATACAAATAATGAACCTCAATCTTACCCTTATGAGGGTATCACTCACCAATATGCATGGTAGACTCTCCACCAACATCATAGAACATGATATATCCCTTAAATTAATGCACAATATCCTGAGCCTAAAATATCTACTCCATGCTGGGGATGATTTCAAATAGATGTATCTATAAAAATTTGAAGTCACCCAAACTGAGGTTTTTCCCCATAACTAGATCATTTTCTCTAAATAATTCTTACCTATAATATTGACCTCCATTGGGCATAGCCAATGCCAAGGGATCTGGAAACATTTCTAGCACATGTCCCAAATTATGTACTATGATTGTTTATATGAAAGAGTGTGTAGCTACTAAATAAAACGATGAATTCACCCAAGTTAATATCATTTAAATGGTACCTCAAACGATGTTTGTATCTCTTGGATTTCCTAGCACTATAAAATTTTTGTCCTTGTTATTGGACACATCCTTCTCTACGACCTCTCTAATCATGAGAACGACCACCTCCACAACATTCATATTCTCTATAAGGATGAAGAGAATCTCAAGCATGTACCATACCCGCTATATCTTCTCTATTTTTATCCAAACTAGAGCATAATGGTTCTACCACCTTGATTGATACTTACTCAATAGAGGCACCTAAAGCGAAAAACCTGTTGTACATTGCCTCCTCAAAATTGTCATGCACTCTCACCACTGATGACCTTATCCTCTACAAGAAAAAACATTTCTTTGGTTCCTTGGAAAAGGTATAAGAGCCAAAACCACTGCATAAATGAGATGAAGATGGCTAGGACCTATATCTAGTGTCCAAGAAACACTTATATCATGGAAACTGGGATCAATGAACCATGAATCATCTTCAGGGGAAATCTAGATGACTCACCTATCATAAAATCCTGATTCTTACCAGCACCCTCTCAGTAACCACAAGTTTCACTAAAAAATATAGATACATTGACAATATAAATGGGGTGACCTATAACTAGATCTATGGACCCAAAACCTCCAAGAAATATATTTCCTTGTCCTCCTTGTCTGGAAATAGATATGAAGCATATTAGAGAAGGGTCCTGAAATGGATCCTGAACTCTCGCATCCTAGAACTCCCTTATCGAAGGGTAATATGTTCCTTGACACTAGGCGCCATTGTGATTGAATAAATAAAATATACTCAAAATAGTACCTAAAATATATATGAGACCTTCAACTCGACACTATCCCCAATGAACAAGATCAACCACTACCTTTCTTCACCAAGTAGCATCATCACTACCAACCAAATCTAGTGATCCTTTGGAGAAGATATCAAACTAAATCAATATAAACCTCCCATCACCTATATTATTAATTTAGTATAAAATAAATCCCTCATTTTTCTATAGAATATTATGATGAAATTATCATAGTTTCACCCTCCATGTGTTGTCATTACCAACCTCTCTTCAACAATGATCTGCTGGAACATCCAAATGAACATATTTGGCATGAACCTGATGAGGACACTAACCAAGAGGTATATATACAAAAGAAAAATGGTTAGAGACCCTTAAAAAAGTAATATAGAATATTTAAGAATAATTATTTATTTATTTTGTTTATACAATGGATATCCTAAACCTAAGTTATTCTCATTTAAAAAATAGTAGAAAATATAAATGATGGATGATCCTTTCCTAGGTATCTACCTCGTAATTAGTATCACATTGTTTAGTAGGCTCAAAAAACATAAAAGTCCATGATTCAAGTCGTAAGGATCCCAAAATACCCATGACATAGTTAGTATCCATTGTTTACATTTCTTATTATGTTTAGTTGATTCCATTGCCCTACAAACCCATGTAGTCCCACCTATTCCTAACTCCAATCTCCATCCTATCCCTCAACCTGGACCTCTTGTACAACTCTATCACAATTCCCTCCCCACAATGATGCCCCTCTTAGGTTGGAAATGAGATAAGGGAGATAATGACTACCCAAAGCCTGACTTCAATGATACACATGTTGGATAAAAACCAAGTGTATAATGAACATACAAATGGGAGGCATTACCCTCTAAGGGAATATGGGTTACAAGATAAAATAAAAGTACACCAATAAAATACTTCACCGATATTGGTAAAATAGCCCAGGTATATACATGTAATGTCATACAAGAATAAAAAATTCAGAAAAGAAGACTACAAGTACAAAAATCTAAACTCATCACTGAAAAAATCTTATATAGCTTATAAACAACCACATGATACTAATAAGCAACCCAATATCCATCTTTCTTATAGGAACCTAAAAAATATTATGTATATATGTATAGTTAAGATAATAGGTATACATAGTAGGATCCTCCCCATAACCACTCTTTTAAATGACAAATATAGTATAATAAAACCCAGTGAAAATAAGTGAATCTAACTCATCACCAGAATTGGTATACTACATTCCCAACCTCACCATAGATAGATGTTACCAAGTCTCACATTCAAGAGTTCATATATTATAATAATAAAATAAGGCTTATCTTCTGCCACTTTTCCACTAATTTTCCATAGTACCCCAACATTGTACGTCATGATCCATATTTTTCCAAAAGAATCCATCTCTAAAACACTAGGGATAAGTATCATAACATGAATCTCATGAATCACATTACGAAATCATCACTTCCAAATTTCTATTGGTGACTGGGTAGTTTCTAGGATCCAACATATCCCTTATGTAGTGTATCTTACATTCAATATTGTACCAAAATCCATCAAAGCCCCTTCAATGACTATATTCCTTGATCCATCACATCCCATACTCATCATAACTTAAATAAACATTATGATATTATATAAGAAAATTTATGTGTGTGAAATAACCAAAATCCATTACATATATCTTTTCAAATATATGGTGAAACATATAATTGTTCATACCAACATGTAATACTGTTAGGAGAATATTGAGGGTCAAGAGTGAGTAGTCATCCTTCTTCCCCTCACTAACCAAGTGTGGGGGAAACACCCTACCATTGTACAATCAACATTAGTCTCCCTACCAACATGGTGGGGTAAAAAATTGAATCATAAAATATATAAGATATAATATATCTCCTAAACAAATTATGGTCATTATCCTATTCTTAGACTCAACTAAAGCTATCATATCTTATACCCCCACTACCACAACTTGGATTATATCATGGATTATAAAAAAATATTTGAAATATAACATAGGGTTTATGAGTTCATCAGCATATTCCAGTTGATAATACCCATGCTTTATTATCATGATAATAACCATGCTTTATTAAAAAGGATAAATGATCCAATTCATCTCATATCCTAGATAAGGGAGGTGTCTAGAATTCAGTAACAAATGAATAGCCCATATATTTTGTTATAGATAAGGTATGAACTCCTTTTCTAGCTCATTTGGGATCTTATAGTCAGATGTAGTGTGGTTCAATAAAATGATGAGAAGGCTGATTCAACTAACTATATCCATATGTTAATGTTGGCATCCTCCTTATTAGACTTACATACATCCAATCAGTCATACCATGGAATATGGCTTTGGTAGTCTCCTTTTGATGGGAGTAGAGTTCTTCTGGAAGTTGATGGGGAACCAAATGTAGTATACCCTAATGTTTCAATAAACTCTATAATAAGGTTTCGGGCTTATGAACACCTATCTATATAGAGGTGTATGGGAAAGGGGAGGATTTCCTTGTCTGTGGGAGATATCACCGTGGGGTGGTTAACCATGGTGGACATCAGGGGTAGAATCCCTACGATCCAACTCCACACTACCATAAGGAGGAATATCATTTTAATGAACTAATTATTCTTTCGCTTTGTTATAAGAGTCTACAGACCCTCCTGGCGTTGATAATGTGTCTTGAACAACCTTAAGGAAATTGGAATTGATCATATTAGGAATATGGTCCATCTTCTAAATCATGGTCAGAATATGCCCACTTTCCTTTTGAAATTGTGCAGGGATATGATCCTACCGCATGATGATCGTCAGAAATTTTATTCTAACCATTTGGTGATACAAGAATATGCACACACTACTAAGAAGATGTTTGAATATTCCAATATGCTATCTAATTATTGAAAGGAATATGGGAATTTTCTGAGGCATTTTTTATTATCACTTTGTGGTACCCTGTCAATACTAGAGTATGAGACCGATGATGAGCCTTTGAGATATGATATTGGTCTTTCTTGATAGTAGTATGAGCATAACCTGAGGCATTTTCCACTTTGTCCTAGTGATCCTTGGTTAGAACAATAGTGAGATCATGTTCCTCAAGTATTTATTAAAAAGGATATAAGCATGTGGGGTAGGTACCTATGATGTATATAGTAAGAAATCATGTTAGCCATGCCACCAGTCTTCTCTTTTATGCTAAGGGTTTATATGATCCAACCTCCAATTTGGGTTTACTAGTGGTCTTCAAGGTGTCATTACTCTCAATTTTAGACACCTAATTTCCTCTATCTCCCACTCTTTAGTTCTTTAGAGTATCAGGTTCTTGATATCTCTAAATGATTGAAATTTATTTCATTGAACTCCTTCCACTAATTTATTCCCATATACCTACATTATTTTGCAGTCATAAATATAAAAAGTAAATTTTTTTACCTCCATAAATCCATTTAGTGAAATTCTTCTAACCCTTAAAATTTCTAAATTTGTTATGATTTTATTCCCCTATGAAATATAGTTTTATTTTTTATTTATAAAATTAATTTAACCCCAATAAGTCTAGGGATTTTATTATCTTTTTTCATTCTACATCAAATTTAGTATTTTTATTATATTTTAAATCTCCATGTTTTCATGGAATCTTTTTCCTTAAGTACATGGCACTTTTACTCTATTATGAAATGATTATCATAGATTCCAACATTATCCATAACTGGCCTTCCATTTGTCTCACCTTGAATCATAATATTTTTTCATTATTTTTAAATTTATGTAAATAAATATCATAGCTAAATAATAACATATAACTCATTTTTTCATTAAAATTAAATTTTCTAGAGAATTCACCATCACAATAAGGATAAATGATACATTTTTTTAATTAAACACTCACAAAATAAGAAACAATAAACTGATCCTTATGGTGGAAATCATCCTTATGCTGTTAAAGGATCCTTATGAAATGTTCCTTAAGAATTATATGTTTATGATAGACCTAGAATGATTCTCATGAATCTTGTTTTATCTTTTGATAGATGTCATTATAATTTTTTTAAATGATCTTTATAGTGGTTAAGTTATGTGAAAATGATCCTTATAGAAATCAATTTATCCTCATGAATTTTCTAAATATTTATAGATCACCTTCATCTCACTTTGAAATCCTCTAAATAACACTAAGAAACTCAAAACATCATCTGAATGGTCTTCCATTGATGGACAGATCTCCTCACCCTTTTTAATAGTTGTCTATTCATGCATGATATTAATTCCCAACTCCCCTTCTATGTAGTAACTCCATCATCAAAAAATGAATATTTTTAATTTTCTTCTATTATTTCATGCATTAGGGAAAATAGAATAAGAAAATCAAGATCCTAATAGGTCATGGGGTATAGGGATAAAAAGTTGTAATCCTTTTAAAAAGTCCCCCACACTATCTCACCCCCCCTCTCAGTGTATGGTATATCCCAAGCTGGTCTTGTCATATACCGTGATCCATCACATACCATACTCATCGTAACTTAAATAACCATTATGAAACTATATCATAAAATACTTTTGTGTGAAATAACCATAATCCATTACATCCCTATACACACATATATGGTGAAATAGACAATCATTCATACCCTCATATAATAATACTAGGAGAAGAAAGGGGGTCCAGAGTGGGTAGTCATCCTTTCATCCCTCACAAACTATGATGTTGGGGGAAACACCCTCCCATAGTACACTTGGTGTTAGTGTACCTACCAAAATGGCGGGGTAACAAATTAAATCACAAAATTTCAAGGATATAATATATCTCATAACCACATTATGATCATTAACCTTGTATTGGGATCAATTACATCTATCATTTCTCAGACCCCCAGGTACCACCACTAAGGAATAAATTTTCTATAATCACAGAAGCATTCAAATTGAATCATTAAATTACTAATAATTATTTTAAAAATTACCCTTCATTTAAATAAATCATCATTCATCAGTTAGAATTACTCCAAATTACATATCATTAACCATCAAAGTGAATTATATGCCCTCTAAGAAAAATCCAAATGAGTTGAAAATTTCTAAACATTAACATACTTTTCATTACAATAGTCACCAACCCCATGAGTTAAAACATTATTAAAAGGTATAATCATTTCATAAATATTTTTTAATCTAGGAATCATTATAAGCTTCTATAAATAGGTTTATAACTATGCACACCTATTTACCTTAGATAGTGAGGAAATGATTGTAGATAAAAACTCATCTTGTCTATTTGAACCATAAGCATAAAATTGAAAAGAAAACTTCATAGATTTAATATTCACAATGGGAAATACTTGATTGAACACATTTCATAAAAAGCAGTGCTATCCCAGAAACCATCATGCATATCACTAAGAATTTCACTGTCATAGATGTCAACTGGTACCAAAAAATCATCCCTCCCCACCCATATCTCATCACCAAAAATCCAACCCATGATCACATCACATCACATAGTAAGGATCACATGTAGAGAAACACAGAAGTAAATAAACAATAAATAAGTCCAATATGGAAACTATACCCTAAAAACAAGGCATTAATCCTTCATAAGAAGAATGGTTAACTCATCCAAAAACATTTATCTTTATTAAAAAACTAGTTTCATTCCATATTGAATTAACCAATTCATATATTACATGTTGCGACCATGGGTAAACTATGGTATTACTTATTACATGTTATCATTTATTTAAACATGTTCTCTCAAATCAATCATAATTTCAAGAAACTATGAGAAGAATAATTCATTTTAACATTCCATTTAACGATTATAAACAAATCATTCAATAATCAATTTATTTATAAAATTATTTAATCACATAAAATAAATATTTATTTAAGAATACATTACTAATCACTTTATTAACATTATATTACAAGAATCTAAAAATTTATTAAACATGGCTTTTTAATTCATTAACCATCCAAAAATTTATCAAATATATGTTATATAACCATTTCCAACAAATTAAACATGTTAAAACATTTAATAAAAATCATTCTAATCATGTATAATCCCATGCACCACCCTATCTAGTAAATCAAGTGAAAACCATTTTCGTAGTGGAAGAACACATGTGATTGCTACAACTATAAACTAATATTTCATTAATATGGTTGCCAGTTACATCACTACCCCAAGCCCGCCTTCCATAGGCCAGGGGCTGACGACTAGAACCAAAAGGCGTATTCCCTAAAATTGGGAAGGTATTGCCTTGATAACCTATAAACACATGCAACCAAGAACACAAAAAGATACAAACACAAGTCAACTGTATTGAAAAAAGAGTGCTGAAATTAGAAAGGGGCTGGAATACAAGCCCAACAGTAATGGTACAAGTACAACTAAAATAAAATAAAAATGAAGAAAAAGTAAGGCAGCTACTGGGTCGTCCTCTGAGGTTCCTACCTAAAGGGTAGGTACAGATCGCCTCCTCAGCACTCCATGTCCGCCCGTCTCCTCTGCGTACCATCACACTGTATGGTCCACCTCCGGGCCCCATCCGGCCCTGGTACCCTCATCCTCGATCATCACTGTCTGTCGTCTGCACCAAACACAACAAGGTCCGGTCATAGCCCATGTAGGGGTGAGTATAAAGATACTCAGTAGGGACCCCGAGACCATAAAGGTCTCACAAAATACATAAAGGACAAACTACAAATTAATAAATCCACTGTCAACCCTACTTAGGTATATTCCCAGACACATACCTAAGTTATCAAGTATGCCCATCTCAATCATGAAAGAACACAGGTTCCAACTCAAAAGTTCCAAGATCGACTGTTCCACAAAGGAAGGAATACCATGAAGTTAGGTACCAAAAGGTATAGAATCAACTAACACCAGGTATTTATTAAGTAAAATAGTAGAGATGATTAGATTTAACTACTGAATTATCTTACTCTGTTAAGAGGCAGACCCACAAAGGATCCCTAATCATCATCAGACCCACAGAGGATCGTGGTACATCGTCATACCCACACAGTATTCTAGTACCTTGTTAGTACATCAGTAGACCCACAAAATATCCTAGTACATTGCTAGTATGTCTTCAGACCCACATATGATCTCTAAGTGCTGGCCCACAAAGGATCGCTCGACACTGACCCACACAAGATCGCTCGGTGATGACCCACAGAGGATCTCTCGATGATGACCCACACTGGATCGCTAGGTGCTGACCCACACAAGATCACTCAGTGCTGACCCACACATGATCGCTCAGTGCTGACCCACATAGGATCATTAGGTGCTGACCCACACATGATCGCTCAGTGTTGATCCACACAGGATCACTATTCATTTTTCATGTCACAGCTAGCTACTGGGTTACCACACTAAGCTTGCTCATGTCCGAGAGGGTCCAATCCTCAAGCCACAAGTTGATACTACAACTTCCACTTAGTACCACAAATAAGTAACCCAAAGTACCGTCACATCTTAGGGGTCTCAATGAAATAAACGATGCGTCAATCGGATGCCTGGTCTGTAAGTTATTAGCCTTTTAGTTTCAAGGGCTCAGTTGGATTCATGCTCGATCCAACACGACCATATCCCAACCTTATCCAAATATCATGTGGGGTATACCAAAGGGACTATATCTCTCCAAGGTTTCCAGTGCTACTGACGGTTCGTCAAACAGACGCCCGATAACAAAGTTATGGTAAAAAGAGAGTATAGGGTCGAAACTTGCCCAGGTCCGGTCCGACCCGGCCTGACCCGAAATAGATCGACCCGGACCACGCTGGGTGGTCTTGCCTGCTAGGAGAACTAGCCCGGAAAGTGGCCCGTGGGGCGGCGGTGTGGCCGCAGAGGCCGCGGGTGGTGCGGGGCTGCAGGGCGGTGGAGGCCGCGGGGGCTGCGGGTGGGCGGGTGGGCGGGTGGCGCGGGGCTGTGGGACAGGGGAGGCTGCGAGGGCCGTGGAATGGGGGAGACCGTGGAGGCCATGTAGGCCGTGGGCGGTACTTGGATATGGAGGCTGCGGGGCGGCGGGGGCTACGAGGATCCGTGGAACGGTGGAGGCCGCGGGGTCCACGGAGCTACGGAGGCCGTGGGGACCACGAGCGGCACAGGGTCGCGGAGGCCGCAGGGCAGTGGAGGCTGCAGGGCAGTGGAGGATGCGGGGGCACTGAGCGGCAGATGCTGTGGGGTGGTGCCAAGCGGCGTAGAGACCATGGTTCGGTGGGGCGGACGCGGTGCGACGGTCCGCCGCGGCTGACCGGAAGGCCAGCCGTCCTCTTCGCGCGGCACGGTCGCGCGCCATGCTTTCGCTGGCAGTCGGTTCGGGCGGCCGCTCTTCGGTCATTGCCGTGGCACAAAGATGCCTTCTTCCATCTTGAAGAACACACCATTCATTAAGAATGATGGAGGGATCGGGCCATGTTTTTTTGGCCCGCACCCTCCGCGTTAGAGTGGTAGTAAGAGGCTCAAGGGGGATGATTCAATGCGAGGAGAAAAAAATTAACATTGACCAATTTAAAACACTCCCCTACTTCATATGTTCATTGACGCCGATGAGGAGGGATAGAAGAACATTGGTGGCGTCGACATTTCCTTCATCATCGGTTTGTTTATTGAAGACATTCCTCGTTGGTGAGAGCATTCTTCATTGGGGAGCACATTCTTCTTTGAAGAAGACGTTCTTCGTTGGAGAGAATAATCCTCCAGAATCTCTCCTCTTACCAACCCTTTCCTCCCAATTCCACCCAAAATTAAAAGTAGCCAATATGATGTGTTCCATCAATTTAATTTATGGTACAAAATTAAATTGGCATCATTAATTATGGCTTGGTTGGCATTATTAAATTAGAGGAAACCTAGGGTCACCCCCCTCATTAAAGAGGGATTTGAAAGGTTTCCTCCCATTAATGGGGGTTCGGGTGGTCCTGACCTCTAAATTCAAAATGGGGTTATTTTAGGTGGTCCGCACCTCTTGACATTAACATGGGAGGTTTAGGCTCGGATGGTCCCCACAACCATAATCCATGTTGAGGGGGTTTCTAAAGTAAAAAATTTTAAAAATTTTTATTTTATTTAATTCTTTCAAAAAAAGCACAAAAATGTAACTTTCATTCTCAACCCACTATGGTCAAGGTGAAGGTCTCTTTAAGCAAATACCGGCACTGTAAGTTCAAATGTGCCCTCAGATTTCAATTCTAAGCACCAGTTTAAAAGTTACAAAACCCACTTGCACGTTTACTGAACATACCTGAAAAAAAAGTTCAGAAATTCATTTCGGGCACTCTGGGCCTCGGAATCACGCACCGTCAATTTTTGTAGACCCATAAAATTCCCATATATTTTAAAAATAATAAATGGAAATTCTGGGTCTTTACATTCTCCACACCTCTGGGATTTTCTTCCTCGTAAGACACAACTCAAACTAAGGGAACAAGTGGGGGTACTAAGCACACAACTGAGCCTCATGCTCCCTTGTGCTCTCCTGGAGGTTCCCATGCTACCATAGAACGCGCACCAGAGGTATCAACGTCCCATGAAGGACCCGCTCCTGTCGATCCACAATCTCCACTGGAACCTCCGAAAATGTTGTCCCATCATCGATGTCTAGCTTGCCGTGGTCGATGATGTGAGAAGGGTCGTGCATGTTTCTCAGCCCAAGGTACATTGCCCCCTTTGAGATCCTTGATCGCTTGGGAACAGTAGCCTATCGACTTTCACTTCCTCCAAATATGGCCTAAGTTCACAACATGTTCTATGTATCTCTCCCAAGGGGGTAAATACCTAACCCATGTCATGTACTGAATCTAGAGGTGGTACAACTGGAGAACGACCTATCATATGAATAGCTTCCGGTGAAGATCTTAGACTATAGAGACAAAGTACTATACAACAAGACTAATCACCATGTAAAAGTGTTTTGGAGGGACCATAAGTATGAATAGATAAAATGGGAACTAGGGGAAGTTATGAAAGAGAAATACCCTCACCTATTTTTACCTTAGTATGTAAAGTGAAATTTTGATGGTGAAATTCCATAAGGGGGAAGAATGTAATGACACAAAATTTTTTCAATAGAATTTTACCTTCTTATAATTATGTTATAGAATACATGAATCACAAATAGAACCTAATAATAACTTTATTCCCATAAATTAATAATGAAATAAGTGGTATGAGTAGAAATTAAGGAATATATACCGATATAATAATAACATAACTGTTGAAATTTTAATATTACCATTATGAATAGTAATCTAGTTAATAGAATAGTAATGTCACCTATGATATTATTAAAAAAATTTAGGCATATTATAAATTAAAATATGATATAATTATATAATGGTAAAAGTAAATAAATGTTTTAAAAATTATAAATTTTGTTTTGGTAATTTTTAAAAATTTAAATAATTATTTACAATTTTATAAATAATATAATGATTTAAAAGAATATATATTTTTTAAAAATAAATTGATAAATTAATATAATGTTGGGTTCCAATTGTAATATAATTTTATGGGAATTTAATTAATTTATCATAGGGTTATAAAATCAATTATAATATTTAAATCAATATATTTTAAATAAAAGATTATTTTATTTAAAAATGAAATTTCATATATTTAGAAACATATTTTCATAAAATAGAGTTCATTTTGGAAATATACATGTTAAAAATTGGTTAGGGTGATTTTTTTGTGATTTTTCTAAAATATTTGAATTTTTAGTGTATAGTGAAATACGATAATTTACGGTATTTAACATTATAAGTAAATAAATGAATTTTGGAGTTATGGTTGAGTCATAAATAATTAATTTCCCATTATCTTAAACTCACATAATCTATTTACTATATTTAGTCATTGGAATAAACTCTATCTATAGTCTTGAGCCAAAATAATACACTAATGAATAAAACAATAAAAAACACACCTCTTCTCCCCTATAAACACCACCCCTTCTACTCACACCATCAAAGACATGTATATTGTATAAATTCTACCCAATTACCTTAAAAATAATATTCACCTTGTCCATGTTTTTTTGGTCTCAGCAATAGAAAAACCAATATTCCTTAATGAGGTTCTCAAAGAGATATCATTCAATAGGTAAAATCTTCAATTCTTCTATTTTAATTTTGTTTTATTTTATTTTTCTCTTCTAAAATCCACTTTCCAAATAGGTATGATAACTCCTATATATTTTATATACGATAATTATTTTTTTTAATGGAATATCCATAATCAAAACTCTTCTCTTCTCCTCTTATTCTAAAAATGAAAACATCATCTCTGATGTTTTAATTCACTGCCTTTGTGGATGATGGGTTTTCATTTTCCATCACCACCTTCAAGGATGGTAACAAAAAAATTATTATGGTAAAAAATTATTGAAAATGTATATTATTACTTTTTTTAATGTTCTGGAACTAATTTAAGGACATAATATTAAAAAAAATTAAACTAGTTCGTAATGGTCAGAAAAACAGCCAAAAAAAACTAAACATTTATCATTAATGTTTTATCAAATAAATAATCCTCATAAACAAATAAAATTATATATGAGACCATTTAATCTTATAAAAGTTATTTAATAACATATAATTTCACTTCTAGAGAATTATTCCCATTTCCCAAGAACTTCTATAGTTATATTTTAGTAAACTGATAATGAAAACATGAAAATGAATGCCCCCAGAACGATGAAGTTGAACTATATAACCCATAAAAATGGCTATAAATGAACCTGATAAAATTATATTAAATCAAATACATGTATAATAAGTTCTTAATTACGTAATTAATTAATATAATTTTATTATCAATGATACTTAGTGCAAGTGGAGAGCGCATTTAGATATAACGTAAAGGGATTCTCGAACCTAACCACCTTTCTTTGGGTTATTCCTATTTCATGAAAATTATTAGTGTGGATATTATTTTAATTCTTCTTAAATATAATTTAATTGTTCTAAACTTTTATCTTCAAGGATATACATGTTTCCAACTTGGTTTTATAACTAGAATAATGATTTTTCAAAAAAACACTTCTTTCTAAAATGAATATTGACTCCTCTTTATTTTTTTCTTATTCTACCAAGAATGACGATTCTTATGAAAAATATGTTTTTACTTATTTCATTTGGTAATCCCAAATTTCATTCATCAATTCATGATTTATGAAATTTTTATGAAACCCATTCTTTTCTATGGGTTATTTCATGACTATGATTGTTATATGTTCTATGTGGCATGCATGATTATGTAAATGTTATGATGTGACATGTGGTACCAAAACTATATATCCCTCAAATGCATTGGGTAATCTAATTAATATCATGATATGATGTGTATTATGTGTGAACATGATGCTAGCTTTGTTCCCAATGGTTATGTTATGATGACACACATATGTTATGCGTGAACGTGATGCAATCTTTGTTCATAGCTATGTGTGGTTTTTTACCGCTAAGACATGATGTTTCAATTTTATTCATTGACAAATTCCATGACTTTATCACATTTTTACATAATTTTATTGATGATGATACTATGATTATGTTATGATGATTATTATTATTCTCATCGAAATTATAATAATTCGTGCTCCAAATTTAGCCTCTTACTGAGCCTCTAGATCACCCCTTTTTTTGATGTATATCCTTTGGTGACTACATTTACTAAAGAGAACATGATATTTATAAGGATAATGAATAATATTTTAAATAAATGTTAATGTTTTTTATGTATAAGTTATATATGTGCCTAATTTTCACATCAAACTAAACCATTGATCTTGGATCATAATTATATTATGTTTTTTATCTTAAAAATGATGTAATAATCATGTAAGAAAAAGTATGGATGCTATACTGCTGTCCAAACCTGAAAGATAAAAGAGTCTAAACTGAAAAATTCTCCATGTGACCATCCATCATCACCATCCCATCCCACTATTAAGGTGAAAAATGAAACAAGAACTATGCATTCTACATGATTCCTTCCCCTTCTATGAGTCCTGAAAAAAAGTTCTATAAATTCCCAAAGGAGAAAAGTAGGGTGTGAGCCCAAATCCAAGTAGTATATCACCAAAAAATATATACAAGTTATAGTATCAAGGATCAACATGTTCTATCTTTATAAAATAATCTAGTTTATAAACCATTTTTCAAAAATAAAACCATTTGAAAACATTACCTTGTTTTCGATAATTTCATACCATATTTGAAAAATCTTGGAATATATTTGGTATAAAATAAAAATAGGTAAAACAAACATGTGATAAAATACCTATGAAATAAACCATCATGAAATATTTGATATCTAGCCTACAGAAATAAATAAAAGACATAAAATAATCCTAAACTAGGCATATATTTCTTCAAACCGATATCAAGTCCTTCTAGATTCTATCAACATCAACAAGTTACCCCCAATGGTTCTATACACACTTGGGTTACCTATGTCCATTTCTTGTCACACCCAAGGTTCCCACTATTTTATGTTTGTTGAAAACCATTACTAAAATACTTTCTCAAATTTATTAACATCCATTTTAACATCAAATAAAATCTATTTCATAAATAATACAAAAGGATAAATAAGAATATATAGCAATTCATGAATTTAAAACACTTGAAGAGATAAAGCTACATCAAGAACGATGGAAGCCTATTCACTTACGGTAATAGAGATTTAAAAACCACAGACTGACTTTAAAAATAAAAGGATTGAAAATTAATGAAAAGTATTGATAGAAAACACCAATTGATCAGGAAAATAAATCACAAACACAACCAACACTATCATCCTAACCAAACGCAATAAAGAAACAGAAAGACTACTTTCCAGGGATATGAAATGAAACTGTTGGAAGTGTCAAATAACTAATAAAGAGATCCCAAAAGATGGAGATGACCCAAAATATCCTAAAATAAATATAGGGTTAGATACAATAGCCTGCGCACCAAATAAAAAAATTCAGGTTTGTAGTGTGTTTAAAACCAATGGACCTAAGGAAGTCACTTCATGAATCCATTTAATGGTGTGAAATCCCATGAATTATAAATAATAAAAAAGATGTCTCCTAAGATTAAATTAAATCCCAATAAAAGTTTTAATATAGTTTAATAGTTTTAAGGCCTTTTAACTTTCCACATTATTCATGATACTCATGATATATTCCCTACAAAAAATTCATTTTATGTAACCCATTCAAGATGTGAATATTTCCAATTGGAAGTACTCCACCTAGTTTTTTACATAAAACATCCAAACCATAACTTAAGGCTCTAAATTCCCAAATAGAACCCTATACATCCATTTAAATATTTATAAATAGACTCCATGAATCCAAACAATATACATCTACATATATTGGATCATTTTACCAAGCAAAGCCTCTTCATTCTTGATTATCCCACAAAGCAGCAAAAAAAAAGGAAAACGAAAACCAGATTCAAACATACCTAAAGAAAGGTAAAAGGGTGTTACAACCACCCCACATTAATAGGTCTTTAAAATGAATAATAACTCATCGGGACCCTCATCATAACACAAACTCTCACATTGTAGTGTGATCTATGAGTAAAGAAACATTAGTCATACCACAACAATTTTATTCTTATGAAAGGAACTTCTATAAAAATAATCTTACAAACCACTATTTGTAATCCCACACAACCAATAACTATGCCAAAATTTCTTTGGTTATGACACATAACTAGACCAATGTCATTTCTGGGCCCAGGTGCCAAACCCCAATGACCCAGGCCAGACTGACACATGACCTTAGGCACACCTCCCCAGATTCTTGAGGCTGCTGACTAGCAAGAAGGGTATAATTTCGATCATAAGAAGACTATACCCTCTTTATCAGAGTAACACACCAGAAGAAATAATTAATCAATAACCAAATGAAATATAAATATAAGAATAACAATAATAGTATCACAAGATTACCAAAACTCGAAATACAATACCAAAACTAAATATTTTATATTTCATTACAACGTCTGTTCCAAGTGTCAAAATGAAAACCCAAAAGTAAAGACCCTTAGAAATCCCTAATGGGTCCCAAACCATGTCTGGTTCCTTCATCCACACTACATACCAAGTCATACATCTAACATTAGCCCCTTTCCCCTATCATGTCCTCCATACATGAAGTATATTCGGGTACCTATTAGGAAGCTTGAGTAGGGTGTGATTAAAACTTAGTAGGACACCATTGATGACATCTAAAGAAATATCTAGTCAATAAAAGTGTATTCCGTTGTATAAATAACAAATAAAAAAAATAAATTAAATAGTTTACACCTATTCAATTAATCATTATTTATCTACATAACAGATGAGTTCCTTAGGACCCCCAAACTCTCAATACCTGCTTTGACATGTGTCAGAGTCTAAACAATCCCCAAGGGATATCATATCTCAAAATTCCATTATTACCATTCTTCATCTCAAATCACACATTAATTCTATTTTTACCATTCATTATCTCAAATCACATATGAATGCCACTATTACCATTCATTTTCTCAAACCATATATTAATTCCATTGGAACCATTTGTCATTTCAATAAACACTATTGGATTTTGATGCAATATACCATGTCCCACACATGATTATCACATGTAAATTCCATTTTTAAAATTCATCATTTCTTATCATAATATTATATTTTGATGTAGTATACCATGTTCTACACATAATTATCACATTAATTAATTCAACAATTAATTAATCACATCAATTCCATTAATTAATTCAATAATTAAGTAATCAAATCAGGTCTATTAACTAATTCAACAATTAATTAATCATATCTATCAATTTCATAATCAAAAAAATTCCAATAATTAATTAAAAAAATAATTATTCCAATACAAAAATATTAATATATTAATAATTAATTAATCAATTAAATATTCAATTCAACAATCTCAATATCTCTATAATTAATTCAATAATTAATTATTTCAAATCAATAAATTTCATAATCCCAACAATCCAATTAATTAATTCAACAATTAATTAATCAATTTCAACAATCTAAATGACCCCATAATTAATTAAATAATTAATTATTTAGTTCACATTCTCAATATTCTATAATTAATTCAATAATTAATTTTTTGATTCACAATACCTCAATTAATTAATTCCCAAATTAATTAAATCATTCTAAGAAACTCATTTTCTAATAATCAAATAGAAATTATACTATTAGATACATGTAATTGATATCAATACTTTGCGATTTTAATTATAGACAACCAACCTCTATTTTTTTGAAAATGCTTGCTAATGGAAGAAGCCCCAATTTGAAGCGGGTAAATCAAGAACGCGATGAAGAACATGATCTAGATTCAAAAACTTGATCCATGATCAAAAAAATCATGATATTATAATACTATATCTATTTATATAATTAATTGTGGATAACCATACTTTCAAATATGGAAGAAGAATGAGAAAGAGATAAGAATCTAATCAGGATGAGATTCACTTACTAGGGAAGGTGCAAATCTTTAATAAAGACATTGAATCTCCAAGAAAGGAGGTTGTGAAATCATAGAATCTATCCTAGATCCTCCAAAATACTGAAGGATATCTTAGTGTTGTGCTAGGACCTATTAGGGGTTAATATGGGGGGTATGGAAATTTTTAAAACTGATTTTTGTGTTAATTAAAAATCCACGCACTGTTTTATAGGTAGAGGCACACAACTTTCAAAACCATGTACATCTTCTAGGTGGGGCTTTGGTTTCTCTTAATAGGGTGCATGATTTTTCAAACGGTGTGCTAGCTGTGAAAACCCTATCTCTCTAGGGTTACATGATTTTCTGGGCCATGGAACACGGTTTGGGAAAATCTTGCACCAACCTTTCACTTCCCTCTTTCTTTTATTTTTCTCAAATTTTAACCCAAACACTCCATAAGGTAAAATCCCCCCAAAAAACTCAAAATAAGTCAACAGAGTAACCACAAACAAGCCATAGACATCTCCCCAAAAGGTAGGGATCTTATAATCCCCCACCTTATAACATCTCATCCTCGATCTGTACTCCCAAGAAACTCAATGATTCCGAGCCAAAAAGATCAGGTCAATGAGCCCTCATATCTGCTTCTCTCACCCATGTCTCCTCTTGAACATGAACATGTAACCAGAATACATGAACACTCAACACAATGTTTCCCCACAACATTTTCGCACTATAGTACAACACATGTATTAGATTATCCTTTAAGGACACATCAGTCTCAAGCTCAACTTCATCCACTTAGATCAGAAGATAAGGGTAGGGGTGATACTACCAAAGTCTCAACACATGGAAAAAATCATTGTTGGAACTGTTTCTCTATAGAAGATCAAATCAGTGTACCGCCGATTCGATTCTCTCCATAATTTCAAACTGTCCAGCAAACATGGGCACTAGGTTGCCTTTTCTCTGTATCCTGTAGTGACCTAACAAGGATACACATGAAGGAATAAATTATCAACCTATGTAAACACTAGTGGTAATAGACATCTATCTGCATACGACTTCTTACTACCTTGATCCATAACCAAAATATTTCGAATCAGCTTTTCCTTTTCTAATATCTCCTACGTGAGACTCAATCTCAATATCTTTGACTCACCTACCTCTATCCAGTATATAGGTGATATGAATGTCCTACCAAAAGGGCCTCATATGGTACCATCATTGTAGTTTTATGATATTTGTTTTAATAGGAAAACTCCTCAAGTTCCAGGTTCATCTTACAAGACCCATTGAAGTACATAACACATGGTTATAGAATATCCTCAAGAACTTGTATAGTCTGCTCCAACTTCCCATCTGTCTGTGGATGGAAAGCTATACTAAAAAAAACTTGCATACCAAGTGCCTTCTGTAATCCCTTCAAGAGGCATGAAGTACAAAATGATTCATGGTATGAAACTATAGTTTGTGGAAATTCCTAGAGGTAGACTATATATTGAACATATAGTTCTCCCAACCGATCCACTAATAATTTCTTTTGCATATCCAAGAAATGTTCTACCTTTGTCAACCAATCCACAATAACCCAAATAACACCATTCTTCTGAGATGTCCTTAAGAGATCCACCAAAAATTCCATATTCATGTCATCGAAATTCTATTATTGAATGGAAAATGTCTCTAGTAATCCATCAGGACATTAATACTTATCCTTCACCTACTGACATGTGTAGCATCATGTCACAAACCTCGCTATCTCCTTTTTCATGACTGACTAAAAAACTGTCAACATAGGTCATGGTATATTTTGGTCACACTTGGATGTAACACCCACTTTGAGGCATGAAACACATGCATAAGATCCTCCTGAATTCTCATAGGCACAAATACCCAATTCCTAACATATATGATTTCATCCTAATCTATGATCTAATCGGAAGCTGACTTCCCAACTTCATGGATTTCCCTCATGTTCAAACACTCTAGATCCTCATACTATCTATCAATGATCTGTTTAAAAATTAAAGACTACACAAAAAATGATATGAGATTCATTTTCTCCATACTATCCCAAACTACAACATATATTTCAGACAGTAGATTCATTATCTTCTACTCAAACACTAGAACATGAACAGCCAGAGTATAAGTTTTCTAACTTAAAGAATTAGCAACATTATTTCTATTTATGGGCCTATATGCCTGCTCAAAATCAAATGGCTACATTCAATAAAACCATATACACTACCAAAGATTCAAATATCATTGGGTGAAGATATACTTTAGGATCTTATGATCAACATACAATGTAAACTTCTTACCCAACAGATAATGCCACCAACACTTTAATTCCTATACCACTGTAGCCATCTTGAGGTCATGCATAGGGTAGTTATGCTTATGTGGACTCAGCTTCCGATAACCATATGCCATAACTCGATCTTCCTATATCAATGCTACTCCAAAACCAATCCTAGAAGAATCAAAAAACAACTTATAATCCTCACCTGGGTTAGGTAGGATCAATATCTATACCAATATCAAGCACTTATTTAGCTCTTGGAATTCATTATCACCTGCTTCAGACTAGCAAAACTTTATCCCATTTTTGGTCAAGCTCAAATGTGGCAGTAACAAATAGGAAAAGTACAAAATGATTCTTCGATAGTATCCACCTTACCATATAAATCTATAGACATTGAAAAAATTCTTGGGATAATTCCAAGAAACAACTTTCTGAACCTTATTTGTGTCTACTAACACACCTTTGTTCGAGGTGATGTGGCACAAAAAGCGTACCTGATCAATCCAAAACTGACACTTAGATAGCTTGTTGTGTAGTTGATTCTCTCTCAGTGTACTTATGATGATGCCAAGATGTTGGGAATGATTTAAATGAGTCTTTCAGTACACTAAGATGTCATCCAAAAACACTGCCACACACTTATCCATATATGGATGGAAGATTATGTTCATCAAGGCCATAAACACTTCTAGTTCATTTTTCAACCCAAATGACCTTACGACCAATTTTTATAGGCCATAACTACTTCTAAAAGAATTTCAATGTATATTCAAATTTCAAACTTTCAAATGATGTTACCCCTGATGTCAAGACGGTCATGGAGAAAACACAAGCCCCTCTCAACTGTTTAAAAATATCATCGATACAAGGAAGAGGATACCATCTCTTCAAAGTCATTTGGTTAAACTTCTAGTAATTGACGTACAAGCATAGAGTTTGATCAGCCTTCATAGTAAACAACACCATAGAAACCCAAGGTGACATACTCGGATAGATAAAACCCTTATCTTATAACTCCTCCAACTGAGTCTTGATCTCTTAAAGCTATGTCAGTGCCACTCTATATGGTAGAATGGAAAATGGATCATCTCCCGACATGATCTCAATAGTAATAAAATTGTATTTTCAGAATCTATATACACTTTTATAAAAAAACATAAGAGTTCTATATAATGTTTATTTTCATGAAATATCCTTTTAAAATACTATTTATTGATATATAAATGATAATATAATTTTACCATGGCCAAATTAATTTTTATATGTGTCAAAAATTTGACCATGTCAACTCCTACTTTTCAATATTTAATGAATTTTTATTTAAAAGTTAAAATTCCAATATTTTGAAAATAATATTTATAAAATAAACTTTATATTTGAAATCAATATCTTGAAATTAGTTTAGGGTGAATTTTTGAGAATTTTCTAAAATAATTTATTTTTTGATGAATAGAAAAAAACAGTTTTGTGTTTTCGGTATGATTTATGACATTATATATATTTAATAATGATTTCATAATTAATTAACCAAAATCCATGACCTAAAATATGTTATTTTATTAATAGTATGTTTTAATTTATTTAAATCAGTTTCCAAACCTAAAAATGACATTACAATCTCTAAAATAGAAATTATGATTTTGAAAACTATATTTTGTGGAAAATCACTTTGTGATGTCCAAAGTAATATTAAAATATGGATTTTGGTTATAATATATTTAAATACTATAAAATATGACTCAAATGTATAAAACCATGATAAGAAACCATGGGTAATTAAATGGTTTTTCATTTTTCATAACCTATAATTCCAAGACCAATATTGCGAAATTATTAAACAATTACTCCTACTTTACTACAAATACCAACCCACCCCCCATTCCACTCCAATAAAAATCCATAATCCATAAATTTCTGTCCATTCTACTCTTAAAGAGTCCCTATATGGCATCATCATGTCCTCAAGGTTCCATCCTCAAGTATTAGGAAGAAACTCTTCAGATAAGGGAATTCTACACTTCCCCTTTTCCATGCAGGTTTCTCTTTTGCAGAATATTTTATAAATTTTAGATTACAATATTTTCATACCCTTTTATTATTATACCATTATATCCAAAATAGTTTTTATTAGTGGGAGACATTTATTCCCTCACATTATACCATTTCGTTAATCCAGGTGTCTTCCATCATACTGCCAACTTTATTTTGTTTAATTTCCCTCTTTTACATGAAATATTCTATTATTGTGAATAACCAAACACATTTTTTATCCATGGGGATTAACCTATATAGAAAAATAAGTTACCTATTTAAGTATATACCTATATGAAATAAAAACTCCCATTTATTGGGTGAAAAATTATGCATCGTTCAACTATTTATACACTTATTTACTCAATTATTTTATATGAAAACCATTATTTATTCTCCTGAGGACATTAATGAAGTTATTTATTATAATAAATTTGGATCACATGAATTAAGACATATGAATGGTTCCCCTTATAGTGCTCAAATATAATGGGTAATGAATTAATCTCAAAATATTACGTGTTTCACAATACCTTGGTGAATAAACTTGGAAATTATGATTTACAACACCTTGGTGACAATCCTTGGTGATATTCTTATGAATGTCTCATTTTTATGTTGTAGCCACATTTTCATGTTATGATTCATGATCTTTTTATTATGATATGATCCATGTTCTTATGCTCATGCCTTATTTATATGCCTTGTGGTCACATGATAAATATCTCTTTTTTTATTCCCTTACCGAGATTTATGCTCACACCTTTATTTTGATGTATGTCCCTAGGATATGAGATGTAGTAAGTGTTACTTAAAATGAACCTATTAGTAACTTTTTTAAGTGTATTATAATATTTTTATTTTATTCATGTATTATGTTTCTAATTTCTAAGAAACCAACCATTAAAAAATTCCTATTTTTATTAAGTGTTTTACCTTGTAATGAACAATTTATATATTAAAAAGGAGGAATTCCATAGAAATGTCCAATGAAATGAACTTCTTGTATCGACAAATCACATTTAGATGATTTTTCAAACATCTTGTGTTATTATAGAATGCTCAAAATAATATCTATATTTTCTTCATGGTAGTTTCATGTTCAAGAATAAACAAGAGTATCATCTATTAATACCAAAACAAAAGAGACTAGGTACCATTGAAATACATGATTCATTAATTCCATTAAAACCTATAGTACATTTTTGAGACCAAAGTTCATTACCAGATATTCTTAATTACCATAATGACTCCTGAAATGTATTTTCCAAATATCATCTTTCCATACTTAGATTTTGTGATAGTCTGACCATATATCAGTTTTAGATAACCACCATCCTCCCTTAAATTTATCAATAAGATAATCAATTCATGGAAGGGGGTATATATTATTTATCATAACTTGATTCAGTTTACGATAATCAACATAGAGTTGTTAAAAATTATCTACCTTCTAGAAAAATAGAACTACAACATCCCAAGGGAACATAATAAATCTTATGAAACCATTACATTCCAATTACTCCAATTATACTATTAATTAATTGAATTATATTGGTTCCATTGTATAATATGGAACTGAAATAATATTGGTTTCTAGAATAAGATCAATCAAAAATTACACATCCATTTTAGGTGGAAAACTAGTGATATTTTCATGGAAAAAATTTAGACATCAATTGAAATTGGTAGGAAAATTCCGTCTCAATTATATCATTAGTCCTTAAAGTGACTGCATCTAACTGATAAGAAATAGTCCCTACCATTAGTGCTAAAGGTCCTTCTTTTCCAATCTTCACATCCCAACATCCTTTAAAAAGATGCACATTTCCATAAATAGATATAAATGTTACTCATCACACATAGTAATCAATATGATCCTTGAAATTAACAAACTAATACATTCCCAAGATTAAGTTAAAAGTATCAATATCAAAAATAGAGAAGTCCCAAAAAAATCAGGCTAAATCAATTGTCATCGAACAAGATGAGAATTTAAATTACTTATACTCTTTCTACCTATTATGTGTCTAGATACTAATCATTTGTGACATGATGAAAATATAAAACCCCACTATATTAACAACATGTGAATTGATAATAGAGGGGGATGTATTGGTATCAAAATAATCTTTAATAAAAGTTATGTTAGGATGAATGGTACCTCATACAGTCAAAGGACTTGACTGATCCTCTATGATCATCTGCTTAGCACCATATAACAACTCCCCCTTGATATTTTCTTTCCTCCTATTATTGAAATTCTTGAGTAGTTTCGGTCTTCCTCAAATTATATTTTCTCACTCACTTATGAAGGATGAGATCTATTCAAACATGATGGTTAAGTAAAATAAAAAGATGTATGATACAGAAAATATGTATTTTCAGCAATTGAATTTATAGTGTTAGGGAGATAATGCTAAATATGTACCATATGATTATAGTTGTGGCATGATTTGGGTGGTGTAATACCATTTAACTTATTATTATCTAATTAATTACAATATAAACATCTTGGATTACTACTAGGTAATGGATGAAAGTTAATGATCTAGTGGTTTGATTATGTGCTGCTCAACAACCTTGGAAGTTGTTGTCCCTGATAAGCTATTATAGTCCCTTCATAAATGTTCACTATATTACCCAAAACGCACAATTAACATGATGTTGTTAATAAATGAGTAATATAAAGTCATATAATATAATATATGGTATGATATATAATAATATGGTGATTTTTATATGTATAATAAACTTATAATTATTATACAGGAGTGTTGAACATGTATTAAGTAAGTCAAGACTTAAGGTAAGAGATTTCTTGCCTAACTTTTATTTTTATGAGACTTATGATTTATTCACCACTTAATTTTATTGTGTTGTGTATATAATTACTATTAATTTATTATATGATTATTATAATTACATTTATGGGTATTTACATATCCCTTTTCTGATCATTATTTCATGGGGTTTATGTTTCGAAAGCTACCAAATCAGTAAAGTAATTTTGTATCAATTTCCCTTCTTTTAGATACATGCCATGTTATGCACCTATATCATTCTATGATGCATATAAAATTCCCTTTCACATGTTATATCTTGAATATAATCATTTATATGATATTTTAAGCTTCATGCAATTTCATTTTATTAGATGGGTAAGATGATTAAAAGTTACCAAGTGGTAAGAGTTTATTACAAAAATATCATTGTTTATCAAGGTTGTTTATGATTATGATTGCAATGATGAAACCTTATGATCCATATATTAATAAAACTCATGAATTTTATTACTCTTTGGTAATTCATGATATATTAAATTATTGGTACCATTTTACCACTCTTTGTTACTTTAGAATATTAATAATTGTTTTTAAGAAAATCCAACTTTATATCCCTCTTCAGTAAAAAATTCATGCTCCTTTAAAACCAGGTTATCTAAAAATCTTTTAAAAAACGTTATAATATTATAATATTATATTTAAAATACATTTTTATCCATTTTTTACCATTAAAAAAAGTGTTTTATAAAAAGGAAGCTTCTTTTTGTTTGCTGATCGATGCAATTTTCTAATTTTTTGCAGTGAAAAAGAAATTTTTCGCATATATGGATTTATCTATTGTCTTAAAAATTATTCATTTGAAGATTAATTTAAATTTTAATGGATTAATTTTTTAAAAAATATATTCCTAATATTATAAACATTCATCATTTCTAAAGTTATTTTCAAATAAAAAGGTTTACAAAGAATGTTTTATGTTAGAAAAGAATTTTAAATTATTTTAAAATATTCCTTTATATGTTTTGAAAAGTTATTTTCAAAGAAAAGGGGTTCAATGTGTTAAAATATTATTATATGAGTTTTCAAAGTTTTTTCAAAGAAAAAAGTTTTCAAACTGTTTTTTCGGGCCTTCTTTTCAAAGAAATGTTTTTCAAAAAAATTTCAAACTTCCGTTATAAGTTTTCAATGCTATTTTAAATGATTTTTTTAAATGTTTTAAATATTCCTTTATATGTTTTGAAAGAAAATGTAATTCATTTTTTTTCAAATATTACTTTATAAATTTTCAGAGCTATTTTTAAAAAAATGTTTCTCAAAAAATGTTTTATATTTTAAAAAATTATTTTTAAAAAATGAAATGATATTTTATTTAGTAAATGTTATTAGATGATATTTAAAAATTACTTTCCATATGTTTTGAAATATGTTGGTGTTACTCATGACTTTTTGGGGAAATGATCCAGAGGTTCTATTCATATTATTTCTCTGAATGGTTTATGTTTTGTTGACAAGATGTTTATGAAGCTTGTTTCTCTTCCACAAGTTATATTTTTATGAAACCCATTTCTCTTTCCTAGGTTATATGTTTATGAAACCCATTTCACATTAATGGGTTATATTATTATGAAATCCATATCTTTTCATGGGTTATGCTTTAATGAAATGATTATCAAACCTATCTATTTTCCAAAGATTATAATATGATTACATGTTTATGATACCCGTTTCATTTCATAGGTTATGATATGATTGTTTATGATCTTGTGGAACACGTATATATGATTTAATTATTATATGAGTGGGACCTATATCTCTCTACAATGCATTGGGTAATGATTTATATCTCCTGAGATAGACATGACTGGAATGGAAAGTGAACTCAGTTCAGTAAAGGATTTTGTCAACTAATATGGTCTTGGGAGTGAAACTTAACTACTGAGATGGTCATGGGAGTGAACCATGAATAATGAGATGGTATGTGGAGTGGACCCATACTACTATGATTGTATTGGCAGTGATTCCTTAACTACTATAGAAACCATTTTATCTGATTATGTGTCTTCCAAAATTTTTTAACTTATACCAATGTTATTATTTCATGGATTATTCTCTTGATTACATTATGATTCATGTATTATGAACTAAAAATATTTATCTCATGATTCATGTTTATGATCTTTGTTATGTAGGGTATGATCTTCTAATTCCATGATCACATTATCATACCCTTATGCTCATGTTTATTCATTCATATCTCATTTGTTTAGGCTTACTGAGAATACGAGCTTACCTCTTTTTTATGTATTATTTCCCAAGGTTATGAATATTTTTATTATGTATGATGTGTATAATAAGGGTTATAGTCATGAAGAACCTGATGTGAGAAAATTTATCTCACTTATATACTGGTGTTTATGTTTCCATGTTTCCAAAGGCACTAGACTAATATGGTCTTAGGGTGTCTGTTGTGTAATGTATTAAGTATTACTCAAAAAATTATGTAATTTTGATGTTTTAAAATAGAGGGTAATTATTATTTATTTAGTGGTTGTAAAGAATGTGTAAGTCATTGTGACTTGGGATATGTTTTGAGGATGGATATTTAGAGTATCAAGACAACCTAGAATGGTATGTGGTTATGTTTGTTGGGTCTGAAAGAGATCACATGGATTATCCAAAAGATTTTATGAATTTGGAAAGGATATAATAGATAAATGAGGTTAAAAATAAATAAAGACCAATAGCCTCAACAAAAACCTATTTTCTATGCGGCATGACCATTATATGAGTCTCTGCTTCATGGGCCTCAACTCTGCATATCACCCTCGCAAATGAAATTATATTTGCACGGTACGGTATCTTCCACAGCCCTCCCTAAAAATGAAATTTCATTTGTGGTGTGAGATATATTCTCCAAGAACCCCAAAAATTAAATTTCATTTACTATGTAAGGCATCTCATACAGCTCCCCTACAAATGAATTTCTGTTTATGGGGTGAGTTTTCATCTTCAAGCCACCCAAAAACAAAATCACTCATGGGTATTGTGTTTTTATTTTTTATGGAAAAAACAAGATGATGTTTATATCCATACTCCTATAAAATCCCCACATCAGAAAAAATTAGAAGAAATAGATAAATAGTTTTAGCAAGAAATTTCAGTAGATAATCATTTACCTCATATCATAAATTAAGAAAGGGAACTCACCCGACCACCCACAAAGGGTTGATTCTCACATAAGAACCCATCCATATAGAAAAACCCTTTTCAGAAAACCATATGCATAGAAAATAATTTATAGACCACCATCCCATGTAGAAAAAAACATACAAGATGGAGTCTATGCGTAACATTTATCCTTACCTTGACCCCTTTGCAAATTGTAACATGCGAGATGAGTCCTTCCATATAGTGTTTGTCCTTACCTTATACCCTATGTGAACTATCCAATTAACTCCCTGTTTTAACATTCCCCATGAAGCACTAGGCCCCATATGATCCCTTTCACAATCTAGTTAATAACATCATCCATATAGGCCTTTACACTCGCATTAATAGAGAAAAGGACACATTAGTGTGTCTCCCATTCGACTATGAATTCCCTTGGTAAAATATGTACTGAAATTATATTACCTAATGGGAATGGTCCTTGGTATGTTTAAAATCATGAATACCCACACTAATGAGGACCCAAATCATTGTATAAGTTCTAGGGACCTCCCCAATTTAGATAGTGAGGGGAAAAACTTGAATTTCCCTTTAATGAGGGTTATTTCCTTATCCTCCTCTTATCTTCTCTGAAATAAAGAAAAAGGAATCCCTCCTACATTAAGACATTAGTATTTCTTCTGTGTCATATCCACATGGGTGTTTAAGTCAGGACCCAATGTATTGAAAATACGAGAGGAGACAAGAACTTCAAAGTCCTTTCTCTCTACCATATCCCTTGCCTCATCTACCAGTGGGAAACGAAGATTGTGTGGTTTTAATGATCTTATACTTCCTCTCATTTCTCACACCGAGCAGGACTCACATGGGTTTAGAGGTTATTAACAATGTTTTTCAAGTTTGGTTTGATAAATGATTTTGAAATGTTTAAAACTATATTATTAAACAATGATTCATACTCTATTTAGTGCAATATTATTATAAAATATTTTAATTACCTTATGAAGTAACTATGTATAATATTTGGTGGAATCCTACTGAGTTCTATAGCACACGCCCTACTTATACAGTTTACTGTTTCCATCCTTTATGATCTTAAAAAGGTACTTGTTCTCTTTTATTACTTTTTGGGTTTATTATAGGGTGACTGAGTGTGGGTGACTTGGGACATGATGGGTGGTTGTGGACCACCAGGATATGGGTTTTGGTTGTTATGTTCTTTATTCAGTTTTTATAGAGTCTTTTTATACTCTGAGATGTATATATTGATTTTTTTATCTAATGTTGTTTCCGTAATGTAAATTGATTATCGTTTTCTACTGTGGAAAAAAATTCCCAAAGGATAATTCTACAGGCACAATTTCTTACCATTATCCCATGGATATTTTGAATTATCTTCAGGTTATGTTCGCATTTTGGGTGATCACATTATGGCCTACCATTCAAGAAATAATTATGAACATGTGATGTACTATCTTATCACTGAATTTAATAACACTATCACATTTTTTGGGACATAAAATTACACAATTTTTTTAATGATTTGAAATGAAATTTTTTATATGATCTATTGTATATTCTTCCACAAGTCATGATAGGAAAATTTTAATTTTATGATGTATACAATTTGGTTTTGAGTTGTGTTATCATTTAGAGTGATCACATAGTGGCCTACAGTTCCAAAAATAAATAATAACATGGGATGTACTATCTATTCATTGAATTTAATAACATTATCACGGTGAATGAACTCAATAGTTTATGGAATTGTATTTGTGGAATGTTTTACTATTTATTTCATCCACTAAAGAATGTTTTATATATTATTTAAAATGTATTTTATCCTTTAGAAGTTAATGTGGGTAATGTATGTGCAATGTTTTATTTTTACATTTCCATCACCCTTGATAAACTTAATTTCATTATGGATTATATGAGTGGGAACTTTCAACCAAAATGGGAAAGAATCATCATAAGATTAGAATATAATGTCTAACTTTACAAGGATATATTTTAGAATTTGGGAGGATGTTATCATGTTTTTTTTAAAAAAATAACTTTGTTGGAGACCTCACTTTTTTATATGATTCATTAGGATATGAAAATTTCTGATTCATTTAATGAAAATAGGTAATCTCTTTATAATATGAGACCATATGTGAGTGGTCATTCTCATATGTGGGTTTTCAATGTTTCTAAATTTTTTTTGTAACTTTTATAGGGAGAAATGATCGGATTTGGGATTTCCATAATTATGAGTGGGAAGCTAACCCTAGTACCATTAATATGTTATATGGTATGTGTTGATGATTATGGAGGCCATGTATAAGGTGATAAATTTCTAACATTCTTTCAATTTGTTATATATGGATACAGGTCATGGCCAAGAACCAGAAACCTCAATGTTTGCTTCATCCACTTCATGTGACAAGATAGTAGAGGGAAAATATTTCCATGATTTCATTATTGGCTTTCAACATACCCCTCAATGGAAGAATATAATATGGGCTATTATTGATTGGGTAAACAAATTGGATGAAATTATACACATTAGATCTAAAACCAAGGTGATGGATTTGGGAAGTATCTTTTTGAAAGTGATTATCCGGATTCATGAAATTCATTATTATATAGTCTTTTATATGGATTGTTGTTTCACATAACATTTATTGATAGAGAACTATTAGAAAATGTGAACATGTGTAAGATTTTGAATTACATATCTTCCATTATTGGATGGGAAGATCGAATGAGCAACATAAGTATGGGAAGACATTCACTACTCTTATGTTATTGACATTGGTGGAGCTTAGGATAGATACATAGGATTAGTGGAGTTTTCCAATAACCATTGTTACAATTCATACACTTAAATAGATCCTGTTGATTAATTTTATTATCATCCATTTGAATATATGTTTTTTGGTTGGAGGTTATTGAAACATCCCCTTTTAGAGAAAATATGGTCTAAAATAAAAAAAATAGGATTACGTTGCTTCCTCAGAGAATAATGATAGCATAGATCTGGTATAAACCATGTACAGATCGTCAAAAATTCGCTTTGGTGTTTTCAATTTCAGATTAGATATTTCTCATAATTTCACCATTATTGGTCTACCAATGGGATAGAAAATAGATAAATAACTCCCCATGTTTTTGGTGTATACATGATATTATTTTGTGGGTGTGAGATATGGATTATTATTAATCCATGATAGCATAGATAACATCAATACCAAATATGTTTCTTATACCAAAACCCATGAAGTATCATTTTGAATATTCTCATGTATTGATATAGTATGACCTTAATGTGATTCCTTAGTTTTCCATGTCCAGTCATCTAATAGATATTTTCTATTTTGAGACAATGGTTCTTTTTGGGAAGTCTATACCTTTTGTCTATGTGATTTGGAAAAATCGTTCTGATTCACAAGAGAAATGGGAGTGTGAGGAACTATTGATATAGAAATGGAATAATATCTATGAAATGAAGTATTCATGATAGGCATTCTGAGGGATGCCTATTTATTTGGTGGCGAGGCAGTAATATTATATTACTGATTTCATTAATTACTTTCCCCTTGTCTTTGATACCCTTTTTATAGGTCTATATCAATATTTTATGGTTATCTAGGGATAGTATTGTGTTTTTATGGAATTTTTTTGAAAATAAAGTCAAGGGGTTGTGTCATGGAGTGTGTATAGTTGCAGTGTGGAGAAACCAGAAATACCATAGTGGGTATTTGAGCCTCTACTAATTCTGGTACCACTATATCATAGATAGATGGTTGTGAAATGACGTTTTATTGTATATTTAACTTTATTTCCAATATCAATATCATGGTTAGGGGCTACTTCATAGCCTCACCTAGAGGAAACAGATATATGTGAGTTTTATGATGTGTTTTCCATAGTTTTGTTGACTTGGAGTGGCTTCACCACTATTTGGGATAACTACATCATGGCCATGGGTATTTTCACCCATCTGAATAAAGTCCATATAGGGATATGACATTTTCATAGTTTTTAATGATATAAAATACCAAAATTATATTTTATATTATAATATGGTCCCTCTTGAATCGAATTTTACATTTTAGGATTTATAAGATCCCATGAGGCATATTAGATCCTCCAACCTCCATTCATCTGGGATCGATGGACTAGTTGTGTGTCTGATACATCTCACATTAGTGAATCCTTTAATGAATGGAATCTTATATATTCTTCTTATCTCATTCATTGAAAGTTTAAATTTATCATGATGTTTATCTATTGGAAAAAATTTCATTTGTGAATCATTTTTATGAATTTTTTACATGATCTTCCTTGCCTTTTCCTATCTATTAGCATCCCTTTTTCGGTGTTTGATCAATTGATTTTATGATTAATGGTAGATGGTTACAAAATCCATTACACCTTAATTTGAACCTATAGTTATTTAATTACATTAAATGAGTTTTAATTAAATTTTCAAATACATTATTTAGAATGATATTATTTTGGAATTAAAAGTGGGATCAAAAATGGAAAAAAATATTCAATTTAAATCAAATTGATACTTTTTTGTAGCTTTTGAAAAAAATTATGTCATTAAAAGAGATATAATTAATAAAAAATATTTGAGGATGATTCTTGATAAAATTTTTTAAATGAAAGATGATTTTAAATTAATTTATTTGATTAAATCCCATGATTAATTTTTAAAATTGAAAAGGTATGTTGAACATAAAATTAAAAATTCGATCTGAAAATTATGAATTGATTTGAAATGATTAAATCTCCAAGATTGATTGACTATTTTATTTAAAAACATGCAAACATGAGAAGTTATATTGTGATTATGGAAAATGTGATTTCAATTTAGCATCCTTGAAATGGATTGATGTTGAAAACATTAACTAAACATAGTTTAGTATAATTTTCCCTAATGTTATGTAGATATAGATGTCCCATTATCCTGAGACTAAATACCAATACACAAATATGTATGTCTTGATTTATTACAGATTATTGGACGTATATGAGATGTTTGAGCTAATATAACTTGAGGAATAAAACCATGGTCGTTACAATTTAATTGATTATTAATTTCATTGTTTTATGAAATTATTTTATCATGATAATTGTTTTATATAAATGTTTTAAATAATTTTTTTTGATATAAATATATAATCTTTTATTTTTATAGAATGTTTTGATTTAAAATATTGAAATTTTATGTCACTCCATGCTTACTTTGAATTTAAATTTTAAATTTTTTAATCGTTTTGGAATTGGTTATGGAAAACTAGGTGAGATAGTACAAGGCTATTTAGCTCATCCCATAAAATTTATTTTGGGTATTTATAGAATTTTTTATGATAGTTTTTCCACCTAGAGGAGGTGAGTGTTCTTGATTTGTAGGACATGGAGTGATGGAGATGATAGGGGAGGGGGTGTGATCCACCTATTTCAAGTGTTTTGTGATACTTAGTCTTGAATAATGCTATGTTGTCCAATGGATTATAGATACATTGAGATGGTTATATATATATATATATATATTTGATACTTTAATCCTTGAGGTGTGTTGAAATACCAACTATTTATTTTTTCATATGTCATTTTGAATTAATTTATTTTTCTGTGGGATACACTACAAACTTGTATGAATTTATGTGGAAAACTCTTTTCACCAACCAATGGGGCTAGGGGACACACTTAAAGTTATTTCATGATCATCTCAGATATTAGTTTACTTGGGTAAATGATTTATATTCTGAAAATATAAATTATTGAAGAATCAAATATCATGGGCCCAAATATCATATCATAATAGTTAGAACATGTCATTGATATTGGCATAAAAAATGTGTAATCATCATAATAATAGATATCATAGTTCAAGTCTTTCCATCAATACATTCATCTCATTTTAGGCATGAGATAGATAAGGGTGTACCTGATTTATGTATTGGATAAATACTCACATACCCTCTTTTATTATTGGATTAACCTATCGTGTACCCTTTGAGATCATAAAACATCAATCAAAACCTAATGAATGTGAGGAGCTTAATATACTCACCATTCATATAAGAAAACCCACTTTATATGTATTATATAACATCATAAAAAAATTTCACTTCCTCATAACATAACCCAAGAAAAATAAATAACATTCCCTAAATATTTAATCATCATAATAATAACCCATCCAGATAAAGAAAAAATATGGTATTATTGGATCATGTCACTTGCTATTCCTATGGAACATATATTTATGATTATATAGATAAATATACCATTAAGTGATCATTGAAACATTAAATTTGGAAAACAACATTTCTATTGAGAGAAAAAATATATACATAAAGAGTGTTAGGGAAAATTTATCTTTTAAGAAACCATGGAAACACGTATTATATTCCTTATGGTTAAAAAATATTCAGGATAGCGTAACAAGTTTTTCAGGTGGTAAACATAAAAAAAATATTTCTTTCAAACCTTTGGTAAAATTTTTCACATTCATAAAATTAAATGAAGATTCTATTTATTTCGTTATATAAATTAATATATAGGTAAAATATATTTTAACAAATTATTGGAGGCTAGGAAAAAATTAATGAAAATGTTTTATAAAACATGGATATTTAGGACAAATTATTTCCGACTAAAGAAAGAAAGAAATTCTTTTTTCCTTTAAAAAATAATTATGTATTATCTGTAAATAGAGAAGGGAAAATGCATAATAAAATTAATTATAAATAAATTTACATTTTTGAATAATAAAAATGAAATTTATATGATACAGAAAATATAATTTCTTCGTCATAAGTTTATGCACTTACAATCTCAGTAAATAGTGAGATTGTAACCTAAAACTATTACATCAAGTATAAATTACATTGTATATGCTTTTAAAAACATAAATATGAAATTTATATTTATTATAATTCCACTCATGAATCAAATTCATAATTATAATACCATACATGGTATAATTTTACCATCTTATCAACCGTTCATTAACAATCTTTAATTAATATCATCATTTCGGTAGTAAAATACATCATTTTTATTCTATATTATGATTATGTAGTTATGGTTCTTGAATAATTATCATGTTTTAAAAAATATAAATAAATATAATCATGGGATAAATATAAATTATAATAAATAGATAAATATTTATAACTATCCAACATGATATGATATTGAAAAATAAATTACACCATTCTTGAAAAAATTAGTCTATATGTACACATGAATGTTGTTTTCATATTGAAATGAATAGATGTAAGGAAAGATAAATAATAGTTTATAAGTATAGATTAAATAATATATCATAAATAATATATATATTATACAATTACATTATTATAACCATACATGATAGAGGGTGCTGGAAAATGAATTATAACTCTATGTGGAGATGACAATTTGTACATACACACATGTGAAAATTTCGATTATCATTTGATAAAAAAGAGGTTGAAATTATTTTTCCCAGATTCATATTAAAATCTAATTATATTTATGATAAAATAGTTTTAATTTTAATATGTATACCATATTCATAAAGAGAATAAAACAATTAAAAAAATTGAATTATCTAAGTATGATAGTTGCCTATTTATTGAGATACCTCCTTTGGAATACACATTAAATCCATTTATAATGGTCATAAGTAGGTCCTTCAGCTCAATAAAAAATGGAATGAATAATGGAAGGATTTGGGAAGTTACATGATTATAAAATTGGATCAATGTTTGTAAATAAGTGTAGATAAGTCATTTTATTTTTAATATTATTTGAGGGATGAGTTACACCAACCATAAAATACATAGATATTGAATCTTTTCAATGAAATGTAAATATATAACCCAAATAAAATATCATTAATGCTATAACAAATTATTGTACATGAATACTCAATAAATAGAAATACTATTTAACTGAAATTATGGGTCACCTATATCATATTTCATCATACACTGTACCCTTCCGGTACTCATCGTACTTATTACCTTTCATTATAACATGGGGGAAATTTTGAACATAAGAAGGGGTGATAACAAATTAATATATGTGTAAATATAGGAAAATTAAATCAATGATGATATTTATATATATTATGATCATGTGTATATGAAAACCTTTAATTATCAATATAAAATCAGACTTGAAATTCATATATCACAATGTTGCGTCATGACATAATGCTTTTTCATAACAAAAGACAAAAGTAATTAAAGTAAAAAATCTCATATAATAAATAATGATAAATGAGATCAAACCATAAACAAGGGAATATGGAGCATGAATAATCCTATAACATTTTAGAAAAAATTAAACTATAGAATCTTCACTAATTTTATTAAGTATGTGAATTCATCTCCTCTCATAATGTTATAAGCATGAAACCTCATCCACACATAGGCTTATAGACATAAAACCATGTACATGCATAATGTTAAGAATATGAAATTAGGTTAACACATAAAATAATTTTCTCATTAGTTATACATATTTAAACACTTCATTGGATTTTTTTATAATGAAGCTATCCATCACATAATATTAAACCATAAATGATACACAAGATCTCAGAAAAATGTATTGTTTCATCATCATATAATCCATCTAAATGAAACATGTTTTTGCAATATTTTTTCCTAACATAGTTATTTTATATAAGTGTAATAGGTTTTACATAATAAACCACAAAAATATATCATCACAAACCATATAGAGAGAAAATGTAAATGATATCATTGGATCACAACACTAGTTAACCATAAGTAGTATCGAAGGATGATATCCTTGATGAAGAATGCTTTGAAATGATCACTATGATACTTCATGTAGAATATGCCCATTTTTTTGGAATAAATTATTTAAAATAGAAAAACATATATCATATTAAGTAAATTTTTTAATGAAAATTTTCAATCTTTTTATTGAAACTTTAATGAAAATAATATTTAATATTAATGGGATATTGTTTCATACAATATATGTTAGAATAAAATGATCCTTTCATATATTGAAATACTAAAAAATGTACTGTTATATAAATGTTACATTTATTATTTTTAAAACCCTTTTATAAAAATTGAATATTAGAGAATATAAAATTTTAAAAAATATTATAATAATAAAAATTCTTAAAATAGTTTTTAAGATTATGGGCACGGAATAAAAAGTTCACAGACCAAATAAGAAATATTCTCATCTTATTTTAAAGAAAATTTCCATTATAATTCCAATAACCAAACAAAGAATATTGAATTAATAAATTAAAATTTCATGAATATATAGAGGATTATAAATTAAATGGTTATTAATGTATAAGATATATAAATGATCATTAAAAATAAATTTATCATAGAAAACATTGCAAAAAATCATATTAAAATATAAAACCTTATCATTTTAGGAAATCACTGAATCAAAACCTCCTGATGCGGGGTAACATATATGTGTTAATAATCCACCATACTATTTTGGATAAGTATTAAAAAATTAATTCATGGTATGTATATACAACATAGAAAATAAACAGGTCTTTAATATGAAATATATATTAAATAAATAAAAACGAGATAATAAGCCATAACATAAAGTCTCTTCATGCATCACACATGTTCAAAAATATAATATAATAAATATTTTTTCATTATATGACTATTTTAGAACATTATTTATACATAACATACCATGTACCATTCCTGTGTAACTTTCAACTATCCTTATAGAAATAGCTCTTCATTAACACATATATTTTGGAGAAAATTGGTATGTTTCCATGAATATTTTGGTTTGATGGATCATCTCTTACAACAGGGTCAATGATTCATTGTATCAATAATATTAATCACAAAATAATTTTCTTTTTTGTTCATTATGTGAAATATTATAACCATTAATATTTAATAATAATGAAAATGGAATTAAATTAATCTATAGTGATGGTAGACTATACATATACATGGGTGATGTTTTTAAATTTTGGTGGATGAAACCATTTTATGACATGATATGTTTATTCCATTAAATTAATATTATCCTCAATATATTTTGAACAAAAAAATACCTAACTAATGAAACACCTAAAAAAATATGCAAGTTATTTAAAAATACATGAATAATATAATACTTCATTAAAAAAGTATAATAATCAATTGAAAAAAATATTGTCATTCTATATGATTAAAATTTTAAAATTGATGCAGTTTGAAGAGACATTAACTAAAGGAATTGTATATTACATCAATTATAAAATTTATCATATTTAAAATTTTATAATAAAAGTTTATATTCATATATAAAAACTAATCGAAATTCAACTTTTATTAAATTAGAATTGCATAATATTAAAATATGTAGAATTTTATAATTAGAATTAAAAAAATGATGTTTTACATAACAAATTTTATTTTAATTAAAAATTTTATTTATAAATTTATAATATTTTAATTTTAAAAAATTAATTTATTTTTCATTTAAAATTTAAATATTACCTTAATATTGGGGTTTTAAATTTTATAGAAAAATTACCTTTAAGTGATTTGTGGAAAATTTCATTTTAGAAAATATCATAAATTTTATGATATTATTAGAATATAATAATAAATTAAAAATAATTAAAAATTTCTAGAAGAACATATATGTCTATAATATTAAAATTTATAATTAAAAAATATATATATACAGACCCATATTTCACATTTTAAATCATAAGTTATATTTTATAAAAAAATAATACATTTTAAATTTAGTTCTAAAAATTAATATTTATATAGTTTATAGATTAATTGAAATAAAATTGATTTAAAATTTAGAACTAGTAGGTAAAAATTATTTAATAAGGGCATTTTCTTTTTTGAAACAGAAAAGTTACCGTAATTAAAACCATGTTATCATAGAAGAAGAAAAAATGGTACATGTAAAAATCTAATAGTAAAATACCCCAAACATGATTAACAAATGAGTGAAAATATATATGTAAGGATTTGGTCAACCATAATACTAATTCTCTCTATTATTTATCTATTTATCTATTTAATTTTTTTAATAGTGACTTCTCATTTTTGGAAACCTCTGTGTATTTACAAATAGTCAATTCCTTTTCACTTATCTAAGGGGTTCTCCTCTCCTCACTTCCCCTTACACTATAACTAATTATTAATGAACAAAAATAAATGAAATAAACTCGTCCAGGTCTTATAAACTTCATTCATATTATAGTCTTCCCAAAATACCATAACTTAAATGATTTACCCCCTTTTTAGATGAGATAATCCAACAAGTGTGGTATATGTTTAAAAAAGTGTTTTTTTGTATTATTTCTATGAATTTAAGATTTATATAATTTTATTTCACCATAAATATATTATTAAATCTGTAAAATTTTTAGTTTTATATTCTATTAAAATTATGGTACTATATTTAACAGTACTTACTTTTCTAATAAGTGAAACAAAAACGTGAATCATTCATTATGAAGAATACCGCCTCTACGACACAATATGTTTTATTTTCCTTGAACACATTAAAATGATGATAATAATATGTATTTTAAAATATATTTATCATATTCATGTCATATTTTAGATTCATAAATGATGAACCATATTACCCATTTCCCCATTCTATGGAACAGAAAATCATTATCCATGCATAACTGTGGACTAAAACCTCTAACGAATGATCAATTTCAATATTTTATATCATAACCAAATTATATGAATGGTTATAAAAATTGTTTACAAATTATAAATTTGATAAATATTATATTAATACTCTTATGTTAATACAAAATGAATAATCCTCTTAATTAAATGAATGTTAAACAATGGTTTTAAAATTAACCATTTTAAAAAAGTAATCTAAGAGGGAAAAAATTATTCATACTTTGAAATTTTATCATATCTATATACTAAAATCCTAAATACATATAATTATAATATATCATAATATTAAACACTAAAGGGTATTATTAAAATATTGATATATTTTTATTGTAACTTATTCACATCATAATCATCCCTTAATCAAGTTATATTCATGTAATGGTATGTTTGACCACCAAAATGTTCAATGCTACAAAATTATTTCATGGATGATTATTAAAACATAATTAATTGTATAATAATATAATAATATGAATGTTATTTTTTTTACTCTAAAAGATTTATCAATATTTATCTCATAAATGAAGCAAACTATATTTTACATTAAAATCAATTAAACAAGTTCATTATTGATTTGATATTATTTGATAAAAAAATAGGTACTCATGGATGGAAATGTAAACAAAATAATTCATTATAAATGAAAACATATATTGGAATGATTTATTTTTTTATGATCATATTGTTAAGAGGAATGGATAAAAACACATATTTTATTCAATAATGATCTAAACCATCATGATTTTTCAAACCTCACATCTAAAATAACTAAAAACTAACAAATATAAATATAGGAAATAATTGTAAATAATGTTTATAAAAGGTTAATTATTTGAAACATGTTCTGAAAAAGGTGACTGATATTTTTTTATACTGGATGATATAGTGTGTTATACTCTCTGGGGAAATATAGTAAGGGTTTTTCTTCCCAAATCCCTATCATTTAAATATGTTTGTCATTATGTGAAGAAAATGATACAAAATTTATTTTTTATCTCATTATTGTTATTTTAATCATAGTTTAATTCTTTATTTTAACAAACTCCCATCCAAGAGTTTTTTTTAATTCTACTTAGGTTGTAAGTGGTAATTTCACTCAATTATGAATTATTGAGAAAAAGTTATATTATAAATCATGTTTTATTCTATATAGAGAAAATAAATCCCCATTATATTTTTTATCAATATTCCATTATATTTAATGATGTTATATTTTATTTTTCTTGTGAAAATGAGTCAATTTTTTAAAATCTTCTTACTTGATTGTTATCTCACCTTTATGTAATACATTACCCAAAACAAAACATCCCTATCATAATTAGATCATTATATGAAGTCTAAATTTTCCTTCTCACTAAAGATTAATTATATTATTTTAGAAAAGTTAATATAGAGTATATTTTTCTAATTATAATTATATTCTTTATGGATTTTATAATTGAAAATGTAATGATCCTTTTATGATGTGGTTTATAAAAAAGTAATAATAAATATTTTCCACCCCAAATTTTATTGACAATCATTATGGTTTTTAGGTAGTAAATATTGTTTTTTGATTCATGAGGTAAATATTTTTCAATTTTTTAAATTCATTTTTAAAAAGTAAAAATTAAAATTAAACTATATCATCAAAATTTTATCAATATATATTAAATGATATCCTTTTAACATCTTACATGGAAAAACATTTTTCATCCAACTATATAAATTTATTTAAAATATTCTCTCTAGATTTTCATTATCTTTAAATGAAGAATTATTTAGGTACTAGATTTAAATTATATCTATTCTAAAATTATTTGAAACCTCATAGATATTTCTAATTTTTAAACATATTTTTTAAAAACACATTAAATATTCTTTTTTAACTCTGTCAGTATCCTTTAACAAATATTAGAATTGTTCAAGATAGTTTTTTAAATATAACTATCCACCAATATTATTTTGGTAAATTATATAATATCACTATCATCTAGAGAAATAATTCATCACTATGTTTATCTTTCCAAATAATTTTCTATTTGGAAAATAAAATTTTAATCTACTGTATTTCATATTTGAATACATTATTATTTATATATATTTGATTTAAATGTGTTCACAAAGAATCCATACATCAATTTATTGGGGGTAAAAGTGTTATCTTAACTATGTAGCCTTTATGTATTTGGTGTAAATAATATATTATCTATTCTATTTTTTGAATGTTATTTACCTAAATGTTTACTAAATAAATTTTTATATTTTTTCTATGTTTATATTATGTAATGATTGTTTATCGAATTATTAAACGTTTTATTATGATATTCCATTAAAAATTTATTTAAAACCAATTTTCATTCAATGGGTTATGTTATGTTGTGGTGATTTTTTTCAATAGATAAAAAAGGTATGGATTATGGGATTTGTGAGACCTATATATCTTTACAATTCATTAAGTAATGGTTTATATCTCAAGAGATAGAAATGGTATGTGAATAGGTTTGAGAGAATAGTGGTTAAGAAATTGTTAGTGTGATATTGAGTAGCTCTATCAACAATTAGATGTGTGAAAAAGTCAACAAGTTGCAAGGATTTAAATGTGTTAGTGTGATGATAACTACTTCTACTCATAATTTTACATGTGAACATGTTCACAGGTATAACATTTATAATGATAATAAATTATATATTTATGATTATGTATATCTTTCCATATATTCCATGGATCATGAGGTATGCTTGTTGTTTTGTTTTCTTATTTCAAAGAAATTATTTGATCATTTGACGTATTGTTTATATCATTTATGATTAAGGGAATGTATATTTTGATATATATTTTATCAGGGTTTTAGTTATTTATGTATGTTTATTATAACCATATTAATAATATCTTATTATCAGTTATGATCAGTTGTTGTTATATCTTAATTTCATCCTTACATGGAATCACAACTCACCCATTTCATGTCTTTCAATTCCTATAGGATATAATGAAAATTAATGCGCAATGTGTCTCTATAAGGATATACTATGATATGAATTTATTAGATATATTGATTATATTTTATAGATTAATTACTTTTTCTCATATAGGAAATATGAATTTCTATTACATGAAAAAAGTAAAGAGTTTTCATAGTTCATGTTCTCATCATAGTTATCGAAAATTATAAAACAAAAATTTATTTAGATTGGGTTGTAATGAAATACTTTACTTATGTCATGTAATTACCATATGATCAGGTCTATAAATGTATTTAACTAATCATGTCAGGTCACTTAGAGGGGTAGGTGGCGAATCCATGATCACTTAATCTTAGGAATCCTTTTTACAAAATCAATGTTTAAAACATCATATAGTTATTATCAACTAAAAGATATCTCTTAATCTCACATCATATGAATAAATATAAAGAATTTTACATACATATCATACTTACAGTGTCAATTTTAATGACCTAACTTTTTCCATGTTGTTTAACCACTCTATCATTGATTCATTTAAATTCTTTCAAGAATTAAAAGAAAAATACAACAACTTGTTCTACACCCCAGTAATCATTCCTCTAGCTAACACTGCTTGTAGTACTAATAATCAACATCTTTTATAAATTTTATTATAAGACCAAATTTCCATTATCTTATCCTGTATCTTCTTAAATAGTCATAATCACATAAAAATATGAAATTTCATCAACTAGTTATACATATTATTTATCAGCTCCCCCTTCTACTTTTCTAATTTAATATATAAATATCTTATATATATCCACAGGAAATTTGGATCACCCTCTCTAGTGTAAAATATTCAAGATATTAAATAAATATCATGGAATTTTTTTTCTTGGAAAATATTTATGATATTAGAATGATAGGGATAACTCAATCACACCATATAAAAAAATTTCCATAAATTTACTATAATAAAATCCCATAAGATCATCATATTTCTGATATGCAATTTGTCTAATGGGTCTTTTTCTAATGATCCTAAATTAAGAAAGAATCAGTTTGGTGTTCTTCAACTGATTAACAATTATATAATGTTCTTGGCGTGATTCATATATATATGATGATGGAGTCTCGATCTAATGAATATTTTCTAACCTGGTAGGAATTATGATTGAACACTGATACACTATATCCTATTAATCATATGATTCGTGGTCCTATGAAACAACTAATCCATCTAATGAACAATTGTCTTATGTAAGACCTTTTCAAATAGGAAGGAACTATGGTTTGATACTGATAGAAAAAACTACATCAGTACCTCTTATAATTTTTAGGGTTGAATAGTTTTTCCAAACATGTACTATTTCACCCTTTTTATTTATTAACTTATTTGGTTAATATGTAGGAACATAAAATTATTTGTTTGCTAAAATTCTTAAATTTTATACTTCCCATTCATTTTAATTTTACATTTTTCTTTTATCACTTATGGAATATTTCGGAAAAAATGATGTTTTATGATGGCTATATATTTACTCACATTTCCTTACCAATAGTTCCTTGGAACATATATAAGGATAATTAACAGAAAAATGTATAAATTGTTTGAAAAAATATTATTTCACCATCATAGTGATGTATATTACAATATTTATGCGACTCTCGTTTGAACTCTATCCAAAATGTTGTTGAATCATTCCTTCATTAAACACTTCCCATTCTAGTTCATCGTTCCTCAATATGTGGAATATCTATCTAATGTATACTATAAAAATTTTCAACTTTGAAATGTCTTTACTACTTAAATTTGGTATCTAATCATTTTACTAGAATGATTAAATTAGTCTCTCATCCTATATTTCTCTAAATATGCAACCTCCAACCAATAAACATCACATAGGTTCAGCTGAATTTATCATCACTCTCCACAATATTCTTTGGCCAATCGAGAGAGTTTGGTAAAATAATATTTTTGTCATTTTATGGATTTGGAGAAAATCTTCAACTAATTGGAATTTGTTTTCTTTTATTATAAATCCTATCTCTGATAGGATCATCATATCTATTTTTATAGACTTCTGAATTCTAAAATACGTTACATTTTAATCCACTATCCAATGTAACATGATACATCCTTCTATCTAGTATTACATTCCCAATACTAGAAATATTTAAATTTCTTCCTCTAATATCAACAAAATTATATGTTTGATGACATAATATACATTTCATTCCATGAATATTTCATGTATCTGTCAAATAGACCATAATTTAATGTCACATAATTGGAAATCTCTATATAATATTTTTAATGGATTTCATCCATCTAATAATATTGACATACTATCCTTAGGCACATATATATTTCAGCTACCTATATCATATATTTCATGGACATTAGAACTTCGATCATCCAATGTGACTTCATTAAGATCACTCAAGTGATGCAAACTTATCAGACTTATCTATAAGGTAATTCTATATTTGAACTCCATAACTTAGAATTTATACAACCACTATTATCTATATTTAATTAAACATCATATTTTTTTTAATTTCATAGGTAAGAACTCTATCTGATAACATTATTTGGTCCCATTTAATATCATTTTACAACTTTTTTAGCCCAAACATTGAATTCTTATACATTTTAATTACTTATAATGATATAGCTATGATCATGAACATCATAATAATGTTATGATCATGATGACAAGAAGAACATCATATAGCTTGGTAAAGAAACATCTGTAACCTTCATACGGAATTATTCATAACCTTCGTAAGGAATCATTCATAATCATCGTAGGAAATGTTATTTTACATATTTTATCTCAAACATATCTACATTTCATATGTAAATTTCACTAAAACCAAATATTGATATATTGAAAACAAATTCATCAAAAATAACATTGGAAAAACAATATCCCCTTTATTTTTTTCAATATCCACAGAAAACATCAATCATCTTTGAAGTAAATATATGTAATAACTACATTCTCCCTACATGATGAAATAATTGTTTAATCCCCCATATGTTATTTATCCTCCTTACTAATAGTAAAAAATAATAGGTAATATAAGTATTATACTAGGTAATCATCCTTTTTTTCGATATAAAATAAGTGTCATAGGATTTTCTTAATAAATATTCATTAAAAAAATAACTCTATGTGTATCTGGTTGAACCAAGTACCGAAAATAAGGGTACATAATCAAGGTGATCAATTTTTTTCATAATACAAATGTTATGTAACAATTACCTCATGTTACTTCCAATAACATTATATATTAGGAAACCTATGTTTATTTATTAAAATTAAAACTCATACACATAATAATAAACATACCAAAAATGTTCATGTGTATAAACCCACATCCCAAACTTATCACCTTAATTAACATTTTTAATAATTTATATGATATTTAAAATACTCTAACATATAATTCAATTTCTATTCCCATTAAGGTTATCCCTCTATTAATTTGCATTGGTGGAAAATGTTCCATGTCAGATGAATCTTTTATCCATAAACATCTTTAGTATATAACCACATTCCCTATTACTTATCCTTGAATTCAAGTTATGTTAGAACAAGAAGGAAAGTATTTTTATAATAAATTAGAACATCAATGTTATACAGAAGTATCATTCAGTATGATATTCTTATCCCATTATATATTTCATCTTATTCTAATATTTATCAAGGGTTATACATTCTTCCTTAAGATATTCATTTAGAAATTTTTTAATGGAATTTTTTTTTTATTTGTAGAATCTCTTTTGGAAGCTTCCTACTTTTATTCAACTTTTGAAACATCTTTGTTACATTGATTTTGACAAAATTTATTTATGATTTCTTCTCAAGATTGTAGGATATCTATAAAGACTTTACTAAACTGAACATCTTACTCATATGTCGTACATATTTTCTAAATCTCCATATCTCCATCATGTAAAATCATATTTTTCAATGTTATTTTCATATTTAAAAGACATATTTCATAGTTTTTCATAAAATTAATTTTGGTATTTTTCTATAATTTTATAAATTAAATTTATTTTTGGAAAATAATTAATAACTATTTCATACCTTGTTCTACATTCTTATGTTCTAGTCATTTCTTATCATTCATAATGTTCTTATTTTTTTACTCAAAACATTAACATTATTTTTAGACTAAAAATTCTTTTCTAACATGCCTAATAATATTTATTTTTTATATATTATCATTATATAACCCTAATGATACACATCATTTTACTAGTAGATACATATTTTACAATAATGAATATTCGTTTTATGGATAAACTCCACAACACTTGTGGTGAAATATGTGTTTTGATCTTCCACACTAATAGTTGTTCTGATCCAATGATTGTAGTTGTTTTTTCATCACCTACTATTCTAAAAAGTTATCTTATTAACATCTATCTTCAACATATTCATTTCTATATAGGGTTGCTAATTTTCTAGATAATTCCTATCCAATAATATTTTTCAATACAATTATTTTGGATCTCCCATCTCCATATTCATCAACATTAATGATGCACATCCTCTTCTAATATGATCATATATGATGACAAAAAAATAATATTCATTATAGGATAAAGATTCATACTACTATATTCTTCATATCAATTTTTTTTCATCATATTATCAAATATCTTCCATTTTTTCAAATAGTTCTTTTTATGAGTATTTTTATATTCTTTTGACTTTGAATCATCGAACATCAAATTTAGGAAATCACATAAAAAATAGTGTTTTTATTAAAATTAAAATATATAAGAGAAGTAATTATCTCATATCTAAAATTTTACATATTTTTATATTTTACTAATAAGTTGAATTATTTAGTACGTCTTATTCTTTATATACCTCTCAATCAGATGATTACACTTCAATATTATTATCTCTGAATTTAATTTGTGTCAAAATAATTCAAAATCACATTCTTCCTTATACATACCCTTTTGGATTGTATCTTTTCTCATTTTATATTTCATGAGAAAATTCTAATATTCCTCTAGATTTAATTCTTATTGATGATCCAAAATTTATACGTTGGAATCAAATCAATCATTTAATTTTATCAATAGTATGTTAGTGAAAATAAAATCTTCTAGATCTCACTCAAAAATATAATATTTTTAGAAAAACATTTTTGGTTTTAAAATATTCCTTAATAAATTATTAATCACCAATAGTAACATCATAAAATATTATTATCTATATTTTTACCTTATTTACCTCCACATTTATATTTCTATTATAGTTTATTCCTAACATATCAAATATTGTTTTTCCCATTATAATTCCAATAATACTTGTACAAGCATTCTATAAGAGAGACATCAAAAATGAATTATTATATTTCCCATCGAAATATAAATTTATCTTATTAAAATATATCATAAAAAATTATCTAATGGGAGGAAATTGTACTGTTTCATCATCTCTGACATCATTTGTTTGTGATAGAATATATGGTTGTATCTAATTATTATTACTATTAGAAGTCCATTAATAAAATACTTTATTACTTATACTATTCTCTAAATTTACATTCTACATCCTAAATAAGTAGATGGATAATTTATAGGGAACCCTTTAGGATAGCAATTTAAGTTCCCTAGTCATTTTGGTATACTATTAATGTGAGGGGTGAATCTATGATCTCTTTATTTTGAGAAATCTTCTTATAAACTCATCCTTTGAAATGTGAACAGATTATGATCCATTGAAAGATAAATCTCAACCTAATATAATATATAGTAATAGAATATAACACACCAGTTCAATATGTTATCAATTAATGGTATAAATACTTACTCCAAACCATGTTGTTTGTCCCCCCAATAATGATTCATTTACTAACATCATTCAAGAATACAGAAGCATAAAAAATACATTTTCTACAGCATAGAAATAATTTCACCAAATAAACCTTCTTAAATCCCCATAGTTAACTCTTTTACCACATTTGGATATACCGAAAAACTATCCTTATTGTATAAAATTTATTAATAGCCTGTTATAACCCCCCAATATTACTTTTTAGAAACCTGTTCCATACCCCACCAATAAGAATGTCAATCTTATTTTTTGACCCACAATAGAAATATAATCACTTTATTCATATGTAACTAGATCACCATTAGTTGTTTATAATACTATATAAATTCAATAACTATTTTAATTTTTTTTTGTTCTTGAAGGATCATCTTGATCTATAAGAGACTCTGATAACATAATCACATCTTACTGAATGTTTTCAGGAAATTTACAAGAAAAATAGTTTATCCGATAAACCTCAATCTAGTATTCCCTCTATCATATAGATCTCCATCTAATCAGATTCCGTATAATGATTCTAAAAAAATTTATTTAGTCTATTTTGATATATTAAATAAATATCCACTTGATTATCATAATATTATTCCCCTTTATCTGATGAAGCAATACTAGTCTTAGGATTCATCATCATGAGTGTAGAAATTTGGATCATCATCAGACACATGTCTTCCTCTTAACCTGATGATTCTTATTCTAATTCATATTTATCTCAATCCAATGAAATTAAATATATATTAATTATTCTTAAACCAGGTAAGAACTATGGTTGAATTATCACCACACAAATTTTTTAACACTTCCACTCCCCAATGTGTATGGATAGTGTTTTCAAATATTGATTTTCCCCATTTTTATAGATCAAATTCTCTAGTGAATAGGTGGGAAAACAAAAATATATCTGAACATAAAATACGATTATTTAATCTTTTTTTAATCTTGTATTTATTGGGATGATTTTAAACTATTTTGAAAAATTATTAAACACACTTAATGTTTCTAAAAAGATTCCACTTTCTCCAAACATCCAAAAAATCAATTTTATAGTTCTTTTGAAATCATCATTAACTTCAACAATAATGAAACATTGAATTGGAATGTTAGCATTATCATACTGATGGAATTTACTTGGTTTATTTAAATCAACATAGAACTACATTAGGAATGTGTTTGCCTAGTTCATATATTAAAAACATCCCAATTTCATTATCTATTCCACTCTCATTAAAATATCTAGTTGTTGTCTTCATAGGAAAACATTAGATAATATATATTATTCACCGCTTATATTCTATATCATTCAATTAACTCTTTATGATTAATATATACTCTATTGAACTACTATTAAGCATATGAATCCTCTGACCATTGGACATGACTTAAGATTTTCTGAAACTGTATTCACCACTCCCTGACCATCTTCGGTAGATTGACTCCCTTAAATATACTCAAACAGTCCCCATATGATTGAATCAGAAAATTAGAACATCTGATGGTCCATTTTTAAGTTTCACATTGTTTTGATACCATTTTATAATAGTCTCTGTATATCTCTATATGATGAATTTATAATTATCTATTTTATTCTTATTCCTTCATCCATCCTGTGTAAATCCATACTTCTGTAATTCATGTTTGCCTTTACCAATCCAAAGATGATACTTTTTTATCCATATAATATAATCAAAATTCTATATCTGACATCATATACATTATATTTGTTTAATGTTTTATTTTTTTGTATAATGGACCATATTTTAATGTACCTTCTTTGAAAATATCCATAAAATTTTATTTATGGGCTTCCACCATATAATAACAATGAAAAGTTATCCTCTATATGGTATATATTTAAATACAATATATAATAATTTTTAAAAATATCATGACATCAATATTCTTAGTAAACATCATAACATTCCCTTAATAGAACATAAATTCACTAATTTGATAATTTAGTAATTATATATTTGAATTTTATAACTCAACATTTGTAAAGTTGTATATCCATACTCAATCATCATACCACCACTTCATTGAACATCATAGAATAATCCTACATATAATCACACCAGTTTGGTATGTATAATGAAATTGTTCAAATTATTCATCATATTTCAACTGTCAACTTATTCTATAATATAAAAACTCCTAAAGAGTTAAATTATATCATGAACTTATTAATGATGTTAGGAACTCAAAGATCAGCAGAACAATATATAACATAGTAGTGAAACAATCATAACCATCATAATGAAAAAATTTCAACATTAAAACGGAAACATTCAGAACCATCATAATAAAACATTCATACATATTTTCTATCAATATTATCAAATTTTATCAAGTAAATTTCCCTAATGTTAAAAATTGATATATTGAAATAACCAAACTCACATTGGAAAACAAGGTCTTCATAGTTGATATTTGTGTAGGATTTAGAATGGTTTTATGATTAGGATGTTATCTGTTAAGGAAAATTTTTGATTTGGAAATTTTATGAATGTTTGATCTGTTAATTTTTAACATAACATTAATGTCTTGGATATCCCTTTAGGTTATTTTTTGTAATATTGAATATTTTTATTATTAGTATATGAAAACATTAGTGAAACATGATGATATTAATATATGTGGTTATTCATTGTGTAGGATATATTCCCAATGTATTGGTAAATTAGATAATATATAGATTTATGGGAAATAAAATCCATATTAATATACTATAATTGGATGAATTCTATGGAACAGAAGAACCTTGAGTTAAAAGACATGGAAAGTGACTATTCGGTACTAACTCTATTAACACCTGGTGTATGAAGAAGTGTCCTAACTACACACCTAGTTTAATGCTTGAATGGGATATTATTTGGTGTCTCATATCATATTTATGAACAATTATATATGATTTTTTTCTTAATAACCTTAAGTGGTAAGGACATGATGTTTATGAAATCACAATATAATGTAACCAAAGTTGAACCAAGAGACTCATAGGATTAACAATGTATGGCGTAGTTGAAATGAATGTATCATATGATGAGATAATGTTTTCATTAGATAATAATTCTTAGGTTTTCTCTTTCATATTCATATTATCTTATTATATTGGATACTATCACACCCATTTAAGTTATACTAATTCCTTGAAACATGATTACGACAATGAATTTGAGAAATGTATGTATTCAAAAACAAATATATCTTATAAATGTATTTGTGATAATATATAAATAATTGAGAGTACTAGTGTTTTCATTTTAGTATTGAAAAGGTTATTTTTATTGTATTTCCAAAGGATGTGAGGCTGAAGCAATAATAGAAACTATTCATTTTTATTTCTATTATATATTTCAATTATTCAATATTTTTTTGGAATATTTTTAATATTAGGAGGGTTATGTGAATCATGTAAGGATATCTCTTTAGTATTGTTTAATTAAACATATACAAATGAATATTAAATGGTATCAATAACTATAAAATGTTGTTTTATGAAAAGGTTAAATATTTTGGATAATAATTGAAGAATATATGATTGAGGTATAAACCACTCTCAAGATAATTAAATATTAATATTGAATAAAAAATTGATAATTGAATTTAAAAAATTATTTTATATAGTATTGATTCCCTTGGGATTGATAATATGTTCGAGATATTTTTGAAGAGGTTTATCTAATTTGTTGGGGTTGCATTCACTTGTATCATATTTTATGAACACATTATTGAATATAAGAGTAAATTTTAGAAAATCTATGGTATTATTATGGTTTATTGTCTTTGAAATTTAATGGGTTTTGATAAAGTTATATAATGGAAAAATATATTTTTTAGGTTATAAACAAACAATATTTCTTGTGGACTGATATGAATGGTGATCTATATTATGATTGTTAGGAAGGTGTAACATTTAGAGTTATATATGGTGTAAAAAATTTGTTAGAAATAATCTCTCATACTTTCATAATATGTTTGTAATTAAAATTTATATTAAGAAATTGTTTCTAGGGGGTATTTAAATATCAATGCATTATCCTATTCAGGTTTTTATCAATATAGACTGTATTTTATCAGAATATAAAGCATGATTGATGTGGAGTAGCTTAATCATGCATGAAGATATACTTGAGACTCTTCAAGATATTTTTTATTAATAAAAGATATTCTATATTTAGTCTCAAGTATATCTTCACTTAGCGTGTCCTAAATTTGATACAATGTTAGCAAGTGAAGTTATGATAGCAACATACTAATCATGTATATCAACCTGAATAGGATAATGCATTGATACAATTCAGAATTCTCATCAGTGTGTTATAAATATTTTTTATCTTAATAAAAGTAAAATATTCAAAACATATATGAGTAATAATTCTAAGTTGGATTTAAATTTATCTAGAAAATGTGTAGAGGTTAAAAGGTATTGAAGAATTATTGGTAGTTTGATTTACACAAATACATATAGAGTTGAGGTGACCAAATGAAAAGTATTTGTTCTATTAGTGTTGACCCTCCATTACAACATATTATGCAGCAATCGTTATTTTTAATTTAATTTTTTTCCAAGACATGGTTAACCTGGACCTCATTATGGTTAACATGTGGTATAACACATGTTTCTTTTAGACCATATACCCAATTTTTATATTTATAATTAATATTTACAGTCTAAAATGTCACTTATATAACCCCATATATTTTTTTACTATAAGATATATGTTTATGCTGCATTTTCCATAACATTAAATTAATTTTTATAAAATGACATTTTCACTTACAAGTGCTTACCTGGGATCCCATAATCAACTCGAGGATGCCCATGGTCAGAAATGTATCATCCAAAAGGATTAAGACACATGTTAGGGTAATTTAATATTATTATAATATTAATTTTTACCCTTTTTTACCAGATTTACCCTTTAGCCATAGTAAATAATATATTTACTAAAGTTAATATTCATAATGTTTAAAAATAAAAGTTATCTATTTACTCAATTTTGACCACTTGATTTCAAATAATGAATCCATTTTTCCAAATTCAAAACAAATAATTTGTATAAATTTATTTAAAATTAATTCCCGTTGTCAAAACCAAAATGCGTGTTTTTAAGAAATAATAACTATTAAAAGTTTGACATGTGTTTATGAGTAATTAAGAAGTGAACTTACTAAAAATTACCAACATTGGATTTAGTTTTAAAAAAATAATCAAATTACACTTTAAAACAAATTAAAATGATAGCCTAACCATAAATATAAATCAGATGAGAAGACAGTTCTGACTTAAAATGCAGTATTATTCACTGTTCATATAAAACAAACTTTATCAGAAAAATACAAATAATTTACCCAAGGTAAATTTTTATGTCCCACTGCTAACAAAGTAGTTTATTTTGTCTAATGAAACATATAAAATTGATCGAAACTAGATTAAAAAGGGGTTCTCCATCAAAATTCAGTAAAAAATCTTTTTAAATATATTAAAGTATTAATGATTAAAAATAAGAATCATTTTCATTTCAAGCCTCTAAATTTTATTGGATAAATATAAAAACATTTAACAAAAATTTTTAATCATAATTTTTTTTCCACCAATATAATAATTAGGCCTTAACAACCATTTAAAATAATAATATTATATTATTGTTATTTTTCTCAGTATGACTCATCCTTGTGTGCGACATAAGATTTCAGTGAAACCCATTGTTTTATGTTGGCTACTCCATAGAACATAGTATCCCAATTAATGTAAAATAAATATTTAATTCCCAAATATTAATAAATATGAAAATGACATATTCTTTATTTACCTACGATGTAACAGATAGTTACCCTATTTTTTCCTCATCAGATCTCCCATTTCGCGGATCACTCTTTAATTAGAGAACCAATGAGTAAATGAATCACCTATGGTATTTGAGCATCGAAAACCATCTTTCCCTTTTTTCTGATTTCCATTCATTAAATGTGTGGACTCCCTTCGTAAATCCCCATGGCCATTGCAATGGTAAGAGTCCATTTTGGGCACACACTACTTCATGGAGAATTCATCCATAACGAAGTTCCCTTCAGCCACATGTAGACTTAATGCCTCGACTCTGGTATTCATGGAGACCCCTTTTTCCATGCTTAATGAAGAACCTTAATTCAGGGATCTCCTTCTAATCATGAAGCACAATATCATTGTGAATTCTACTTCATGAACCCCTCTCTCATATGACCCTCCATGCTTGTAGGAAGTGATTCCGCTGTCCTTTGAGTTGTGTTTCATGTTGTGTTTCCCTACCCCATGCTTCTTCCAACATTCACGCATATTAATATTTATTATTTCTATGGCCATACTAACATGGTCCACCAAATTGGCCACTCCACCACATTTTCAATATCGGCCATTTCTTGTGCCTTCCCATCCCCAAGTGTGGGTTTGTACATGTTATAAAAGTCCAAAGGGTGAGGAGTTCGTCCTCATCGCCTGAGATGATGGATGTTAATATTCCATGTACCCCTCATCATAAACAGAAGATGTTAAATTTTAATCATCGCATGCATGGTGGGGCTGGGAGAATTTAAAGGAAATTGGAATCTGCGCTCTCTGGCCTTCTCATTCCCTTTGAGCTTGTTCCTCACGTGTGTCTTCGGAAGACGCTACCTATGACCTAATGCACATCGATAGGATGTTCCCTATACAATGGACATATTTTCCTTATAAATTGGGCCACAATACTTAGGAATACCTCATGGATTAGGTCCAAATATGAATCATCCCTCATGGTCGTATATTTCGCATCCTGATCAGCTGGTCTACTGCAACCTCTTGTTTCACACACTAAGCATGAATCACATGGGCTTAGAGTAAGCATAGACCATGAAATACATATTAGAAACTAGCCATATGTAATCCCCAAGTCCATCCATACTGAAATATGTGAACATTGATCCCAGTCTTCAAAATAGGGTATGCATGAAGCCTCCTCAAGGATCAAGCATATCCCGCATCTGTCTCAACTATATCACATCGGTTCACCTTTGTCCTAGATGAAAATAATGTTTAGGCCTCCTTATTCCTCCAAACAATGAATATTTTGATCCATTTCAAGTTCATAAGATGCATCTAGGAGGCTTGAACCCATCCAATGGAAAACTCTAGTGCTCCCTTTTATAAATTAATCCCATAATGTGAAATTTTATTTTTATGGGACACATCTCCCAGATCTTCCTCCCTGGGTGTTTTGATCCATCTATACGGGTTGCTAACCATGTGTAATAAAAAACCATATGTCCCATTTTTGTTCCCAACTAACCATTCATAAGCCTCAAAATCCACCATACCTCTCTGACCAAGAGTATCCCTCTTGTAAAGGGCCGCTATCAACATGTAAGCCCCATCATGTCTCTGGGTCATTGTCCTTTGTGTACTCACTGATTCTATTCCTTGTCCTAAACTGTGTGGAATTTTATTTCCTAAAACGGGGATACATAGGAAGCCTCTATAAGGTTCAATTCAATCACCCATTTCCAATATTTTCCGCTCCATTGAGCCTCGGGGTTTTGGGATGATTATGCCCCACCCTGAATGTTAAAGTTCCTTCAGGTCATAGTCTATGCATCCATTTCCACAGGTCCCCTCCTTAGGTGTTCCATCTCCCCACCGAACTATGTGAACCTTGATTCCACACCATAGGTATTTTAGGAAAACTCCCTAATGTTTAATCCCAACACCATCGTCTCTGTTGGGATCACTTTGTGTATAAATATTTTATTTTTTGTCAACAGGTTATTGTTTCTATTAGAATTTGTGTGGAGAATTCCATGGAGTAGGGTTTTATAAGAATATGTTACATTATCGGAAGGTAGAACAATAATGTACGTGAGCTCCTGGGTTCTTAATAAAGAAAGAAACCCATTAATAGGTAAGACTGGTTAATGAAAAGTGGATACTTTGTAATCATTATAATGAGAATGCAATCCTTCTATTATAGCCATTCAGAATTCCGAGTTATCTAAACTGAAATATATATGTTAAGAAATTATATCACTTATTTGGAATCATATATTATTGAAACATATGAATATTTAATTATACTTAAACCGATAAAATATGAGAAATTTATTTTCACTTTCATTGATTCATATTGTTTTCCAAGAATGATTCAAGGAGAATCAATAGTGGGTGTTGAGTTTTATAATTTTTTCATATAGAAAACCATCCTAGATGATTTTTTGATCCTATCCCACACATGATAATCATGAAAATAGAAAAAAAATTATTTTTAATAAGGTGATGCATAGTATTTTATTATTATTTCGAGGCATACAAATTTACTATCCCACTCCATCAACACTCTCTTTTAGTTTCTTTTTTTACTATATACATTATTTTAATTAGGAATTGAATAGTTGTTTGTATGAACATTTAACCTCAAAAATGTTCCTACTGTGTTCACTAGGCTCCCCATTCATAATAACATTCCACATCATTCTCACACCTAATACAGAGAGTGTATATTATATAATGAATTAGGTAAAAAATGTTTTCCATTTCGGAAACTAAACCACATATTGACAAAAGTATGTGTGAAATTTTTAAAATAACATTAATAAAATTATAACTTCTTTTGAGAAAATTATTTTCTTACGAAATTTGATAGAACAATAGAAAAAGTAGATTTTGGATTCTAAATCAGGAAATAAGAATAATTATTAAAATATTGTTTGTAGTTAGTATTCTTAAATACTCTTGATTTAAATTTGTTTAAAATTTTGAATATATATATATATATGTGTGTGTGTGGGGGTGTGTTTTTTTATATATATTCTAATGGTTATGAGGATATAAAATTATGGGATTTTTTTTCTGAAATCATATTTTACTATCTTTTTTGGAAAATGGAATATATAGTATATGCCATTGAGAATGGAAATAGTATTACGTTGAACAATAAATTCTCTTTAAAATATAATATTTATTTAATTATTTCATTATACACTCATTATGACCTATTTTGGCGAAATAATGAAATTTTTGACTATTTTTTGAATACTAAAATGGTAACAGATTCCTTGATAATAACAATTAATTTTCAAAATAACCTTGATTAACAAATATACATCTTTATAATACTTTTATTCACAATATATTTTGTCATATAACCATGTATCGACCAGAATAAATTAGATATTATAAAACATTAATATTTATTGAATTCTTACACTGAATCATATTTTAATATTATTATCTAAAATATGTTCAAGTTATCGTAGTAATTTTCTCCTTTGAATGAAATCATTAAAATTATAATAAATTATCCATTATATGATTATTATAATCCCTAGAAATATTATTTAGTATTTAAATCATTACACTCATATAATATTTTATATTTTTATGACTATTTAATTTTCAAGGATAAAAAAATATATATAACTTCTTTTCCACATATGATAATTCAAACAATCATATATCTATAATTTAATAATGGTTTACTTCATATGAAAAAACTCATACATTGTTTCTTTTCATATTATTTTATACACATCATATAATAATTTAAATCAATGTATTTTATTTATTATATAATATACCCTCATAAGATATTTTACTTTTCTATATTTTGGAAACATAGATTCCTATTATAAAATAAATATAACATGCAGGATATTTTTGATTTAGTTGAAACTTCCATTTGACAACCGATAAGATATTTGATAGGCTCTTATAAATTTTTTTGATCATTATGTGATAATAATCATACATCTCAAGAAAAATAGGACCACAAATAATATAATTTTTATATATAGAAAATAGAATCTCCAGTGTATGATATTTTAGAAATAAATAAGGATCTTCTTGAGCATGAAAGATCTCCTGAGGAAAATTTCCTCAAACATGAATACCATATAATTGGACAGAATAATTCCAAAATAATAAAACATTATAAATTATTAAATTTAAGAATTAAATCACATGAGATAAACATGTTTGTAAAATAAATGAGTAGTTTTTTCAGATTGAAACATTTGAATTATTAGGATGTGTTTGAAAAATATAACTAGGTCAAAAATAACCTACTTGTATACATATGAATCATCCAGGTTCCTGATGAAACAAAAATCCTTTATCAATCATCAATACAGATAATCCAAATCTAATAATATTCTATCCATCCATAAATATAACATTATAAATTTAAAACCAATGTATTCTTATATGGAACATCAAAACTATCATTTTTTGTAATAATCATATCCCATTTTAAATTCACATTAATAAAAAAGATTTTAAATCCATCTATTATAAATTATAATTAAAATGATAATTTATGGAATTTAATATTTTAATATAATTTATATTTATAAATGGAGACACAATATTTGTTTCTTGAATGGAATGTGTATTATAATATATTATAATGTAATGTACACATTTAACACATAGAGAAAACAAATTTTTTTTTATTTAAAATCATTCAATTAGTTAGTAAACGAACTCATTTAAATTATAATTAATATAAGGGAAAAATAATAATTTATAAAAACAACAATGGGAAAATATAGGTCTCCCAAATCTGCTATAATCATCCGTCATATGAACAAATCTATAAAATGGATTAAAAATATTTGCAATCCAATAAACATCATAGAAAGTAAAAAATAAATAACATTGGTAGGAAATGTAGTTAATGTTGATTTAAATAATAAATTTGTATTTATTAGATAAAATGTGATTTTTGGAATTGTAATGTGACCATTAGAATAAGTAAAAGACTATTGGGAATAATAACATGTCAATTGAAATTATAGATTGACTTAAAAATATAAAATTTCAATATAAATAATATTTATAATGAATAATTTAATAAAATATAAATATTATAAATCCAAATAAAGAAAATAATGATTACCAAACTCAATGAATATATAAGAACTTTATTAGTAAACTATATTATAATATACTTTCTAAAAATCATAATTTTTATATTAAAAATTAAAATTACCATTGTTTAAAATTTATTTTAAGTTGATTAATTTTATTTCAAAAATCAACATTTTTTGATTATTTATGTGTTTTTTTGGCAATTTTCCAAAATACATCAATTTTTTGTTGAATAGTAAAAATATAGTTTTCTCGTAACTAGTGTATCTTAAATTACATATTTCGTACGTAATAAAGACTTATTAATTTATAGAATCTAAATTTTTGACAAAATATTTACTTTTATAAATGTTTCCTTAAAATAAAATAAACAATAATTCAAAACCTAAAAATAATTTCCCAAATTTGGAAGTCTAAAGGGATCTCTTAAAATAACTATTACTCTTTTTATCCATATTATCTTTTAATAATCAAATGATTTCAATTTATAAAAAGATTTAATGAATTACAAACCACTATAATATATATATACTTATGATATATATTCTTGAAAATTCACAATTACATGTTTCACCTTTGATATAATATTTTATTTGATATTTTTATTCTAAAAGGACCCTTAACCTCATTTATAAATAACCCTTCTCCCACCTTGTAAAAACACTCACATTTTAATTTATAATTTCAATGATATAAAAAAACCTCCCTCTCAAGGCCGGTATAATATATAAGGACGTCTTTTCATAATACAAATCCAACCATGAAGGGACTTTTAGTAACATACAAGAGAAGTCGCACCGAGGATTAAGTAAATTTCAATTAACGCTTCACTTTTTTCATCATCTCTCCTTTTTTCACCACCCATTTCAAAAAAACCAAATAATATTAATTAGTTAATATCCTTTCATTATATTAATTATTTTAATATACTATATGTATCATATTTTGGATAACTATAACATTCGAGTGTCCATTTCCCACTCTCCCAACAATATCCCTTCAATGGTCCGTTTTACAAACTACAGAGACATTTCCTTGAAAATCCATATAACAATCATCATGGATAGATAATATATATTATATATAATATAAATAAATTAAATTACATGGATTATAATATTATATTATTAATTATACACATGTATAATTTCAATTAAAAAAATTATGAAAATTAAAACAACACTGGAAAATTTCTTGATTACATCGTAGAAAAAATGAACATTAATCAATTCTGAAACAATGTTTTATAATCATGTGTTTATTATTCTAGAGGCATAAGAGAGGGAAAAATAATGAATTATGGTAAGTGGAATCATGATCCCAAATCATTTTATTTATGTTATCACTATTTCACAACATATTCCACAGGTATATTCCAATAATATTCGATGAATATCATTTCAAAATTAATCCATTTTATTTTTTTGGCAATACATGCTTCAAATATAATTTATAATATAAATAATGTGATTTTAAAAAAATTCCATTCAATCAAAAACCTATGTTTTAATTATCATGATTTGATCATTCATTACTGAGGAAATGATTATTATAATGCAAAATATGTTTTCCCTTATTTATTTGAGAACCCAGAGATTATTTAAGAAATAATGATTTTTTAAATCCATATGAAAACCATTCCATTCAACGGGTTATTTCATGACTATGATTGATATATATATTATTTTTCAAGCTAGATTATGTAAGTCTTATGAGGTGATGGGTGGGACCGTAATTACGTATCCATCCAATTCATTGGGTTGGGTAATTTATCCAATGAAATAATTTTTTATGCACAAACATGATACTGGATTGGTTCAAAATGATGATGTTAGGATTACAATCATTTTTTATGAGTGAACATGATGCCTTCTTTATTCACAACTATTTTTTTAATTTCACTACTATGACACAATGTTTCATTTTAATGAGTTTCTACATTCAATGGATTTATCATATATTTCCCTAATTTTTATAATTATAATCATATTCTTAGGATGTGTGGATGATGATTTTTTCTCACCCTTATTATATTGATTCACGTCCTTTTTTCCTACTCTTACTGGGTTTTCTTCACACCACATTCATTGACGTATATCCTCAAGTAGAATTAGTTACTAGGGAGATCTATCCAAATACAATCTTCATACACAAAGTTATATGTTACTAGAGAGACTCTATTGTGATATCAAAGCTCACAATGATTTGAAAACCTTTTTACAATTTCTTCTATCTTTTAATGATGGTAAGGAGAACATTTGAAGAATCCACTGGACAACACAAATAGTCAAACAAATGGTCCCTTGAATATGGGTGTCCTTTTATAATGTCCATGAATGGCTCGCATAAACTCGCGACACTCAAGAAATGAAATGTGATTTATTTTTTGAGGTTATTAAAATAAAATTAAATCACCCCACACTCTAGTTGACTAGGGTGAGGATCTTGTGGAACATTAATGAGGAATTATAATGGTTTATGTTATATAAAAATTAACATCGTGCAGTGGTGATGTATCTATCATGATGTTTAATGCCATATGATAATGATTTCTTTCTTGATTTTTTACATCTTATGGTGAAGATATAGTATCGGCGTGAATTTTTAAGAGATATATTTTGGGAAACATTACACCGATTGAGGGAAATTAGGTACAAGAAGAACCATTTTTCCATACACATTATTATTTATGGGTATCCATATACTTGATCCCTTCTTGATAAGATTTATCATGTGTGAATTTAAGTAATAATTAGATTTGAATTGTACTTGGAAAGATAATTTCTAGATGACATGATCCTCCTTTAATATTTGTATCTTCAATTTTTTATGGGCTCTCAAGAGATTCCCTACACATATTTTTGGGGAAAGAATATAGCTATCATATTCTCCTTTGGGGAGATAATTTAGTGTTTTTATAAATTATATGTGGGGGATTTTTAGGGGATGTGTTTTTATCATTCTATATATTTCACCTGGAACCAGAATTGAATACTCAATAATCAACATGTACCTAATGATAGAAGGAATAAATACACATGTAATAGCTCTTTGTATTAATTTTCCTTGCACATGTATAACCCCTGATTATGTAAGGGTTATATTTTTTATCTTATGTATAGACCCTAGATTTAATGTTTAAGGGTCAAAACATATCCAATAATTATTGGAATCGTGCCACACATAGTTATTGAATTGGAACCTCTCTGTGTAGGTTTAACCAATACAAAAAGGGATACATTATTTCAATGGATTATTGATGGTGGAACCAATATTTGAGATTCCAGAATAACTAAGTGTCCTATGAGGAAAGTCATCAAGCCACATGATGTCCTTGAACAAGAAACTCTCCATGCATTCTAAACCATATGTATTGGGGGAATTTTTCAAATTGTATTTTTTTATGGACTTAGTATTGTATATTAATGGTTCACAATTTACCATATGATGTCAGGAATCAAGAAAAGTGCAGTTCTTGAATAGTAAAATATCCACACATGTCCTACCCAAATCAATATGGGTGAATTTTTTCATTTAATTTTTAATATTGGTCCAATTATTTGAGATCTATGTGTCACTATGAAAAATTTAATGATATAAATCTAGATACACATAGTAATTGATTGGGAATCCTTTCCACACAGGTCCGACCCATACATAGAGGGTATAATTTGTCCCAATGATTATTTCATCATGACATAGGATTGGAAATATAGGTTTCACTACATATCATTTTAAAAAAATTGATCTCGCAGGTTCATTCTCAATTCTGCGAGCTCACTTCCTTTAGTAATTTTAACCCAATCCAAACATTTATTTAAAATGTTGGGTTACAAATGTAATGATCCTTACAAAAGTATGTTTTATGTTTCTTATATACACTTCAAATATATGGTTTTGAATAGTTATTCTAGTCCCCCGGAAATGGCCAAAATATACAATAAAAAAACATTATCCAAGAAATAAAACTAATGTTAATCAATAAAAATATAATTATTCTAAAAATTATTATCTAGAAATCCACATAAAGTGCTATTATTAGTAATAAAAATGTTGGGGTTTTATAGAAAACAAATTAATGGGATATTAATAAAATTTCCAAATAAACCTGTATTAACCATAACCTCATTTTTGATGATCCCAAAACACATATAACAACACATATATTAAATTTTAATTAAAAAAATAGAGGATTGTAATATAAAATAATAAGACTTATCCGCTATCAGAAAATAATAAAAATATCAGTTTTTTCTATATTTCTAAAAAAAATTTATTCCATTATCTATATTTCAACCCAAATAGAAAAAATGATCTTTTACCCACTATATCCCCCCTTATTTGATATATTAACTAATTTATGAAATATATTAATACACATTTAATATCATATATTTTTTTAGTGAGCATTATGATTATATATGAAAATTTTAGTGTAAAGAATTAATAATTAAAAATAATTTTAAATTAGTAGATAAAGAATAAACATGAAAGAATATAGGATGTATAATTAAATATCCAATAATACAAAGATATTATATGTTAGTTTTTGAATAAACTATGGTGTAGGATTAGAAAATCTATTGGTAATTTTGAGTGTCTAAGTGATACATATTGTCAAATAAAATTTTGAACCCCTTCACTATTTTTATCAAAAAATTAATAATAGATCCATTCATTTTTAATATCGTAATATATTTTACCCACAATTATATCAGAAATTGTTCATCAACAGTCACTTTTTTCCTTATCATGATTTTATTTATACATATCTTCTGAATTTATATTCCTATTATGACTATCTATTTCTACCATAAAACAATATAAATATTTTCATGTAATATAAATATCATACATACATTGATATTTTACATAATGAGACTCAAATTATGTTTCTAGTATTTAAGGGTTTTATAATTCCTCAAATATTTTCAAGCGTATTGATGTTATTTATGAAGTCTCATTGATTTCCAATTAAATGGTTAAAATTAGTTTCTATTTTCATATAAATGAAATGAAAACTATCTCTAAAAAAATCATTATCATTAGATGGATTTTTTAATTCCTTGGAGAATGAATTCTATGATTATATATTTGAATAAATTGAACATATGTTTCTTCAATACTTTCAAATTCTATTACTTTTATTGAAGGCTTCTCTAAGGAGTTATCATCTAAACAAAATGAATTTTCTAAAAATAGATTGGCTAATATAGGAGAAAAAAGAATAAATTTCTTACATATATGTTAAATATATTCCTCTTCATAAAATTTATAATAATTTTTATACAAATGTTCTAAACATTGAATCCATATAATATGATGAAAAAATATTTCTGAATAAGGACCTTTAGTAACATTGTGACAATTTCAATAACTTCATCCATTGTATCTGGATTTTATCTTTAAAGGAATAAGGAAGGCTTGAGATATATTGAAATGGAAAAAGGATTATGTTTTGAGATAAGTAGAAGGAATAGTATTATTCTATTTATTTTTAGAAACTTTTTGGTTTCTATAGCCAAAAATATTGCGTAATAATTTTGGATTTTATAATTAAAAAGTTAGTTTTTATATGAATAATTACTTAAGTAAATTACAATTAATATAAATAAAAAAAAATTTCTTGAAATTTTCAAAATAGATCGACTTTTGAAGAATATCAAGAAAACTTAATAATATATTAATAAAACTAACAACCTATATATGTATTATTAGTACTATAATCATTATAAACTCCCCCTTAATTTTTTTTGTTGCTCAGAATTTTGACTCATGGTGTTTTGAAATCATTTAAAATATATTTTGGTAGATGATATAGATTTTTAAATGAATTGATATATGTATCAAACAAATTTTTTAATTCCATAATAAAAAATTTTTAACATAAGACATATTTTCTAATTGGTCCCCATTAAGAAATGAAAAGAAAATAAAATATTTATAAATTGTTTGAAACCATTTTAAAATTTTACACATGTCATAATAAATTATATAAAATAATTTCTCAATTAAATCATATAATAAAAAAATTTATATAAATTAATGAAAATACATTTAAATTTATTTATCCGCTAAAAAACTATGTGAGATAAAAATCTAAATGAAATACTTATTGGGTTTTAAAGGCCCCATATTTAAGGATATTCAATTTTAGAATATAAAGTATTCCAAAGTTATTTAATCATTGTAAAATAATAATTATCATTATTAAAATAAGTATTCCAAATTTATTAAATAACACACGTATTAATATAACAATGAGATTTAGTGGCACATATGATGACAAAATAAAATAGAAGTTCCTTTTTGGTAACAAATTGCTTTTTGGATTGGTTATTTTTTTTGAGAAAACACTTAGGTAAGAAAATATATTTATTTTGGGTATAAATTTCAAACATAGATTCATATATACATTTTGAATAATGAACATGAAAGATATTAAGGAATATTTCAAAAAAAAAATAGTCATAAGAAATTTTTTGATTAATATCATACTGAAAACATATAGTAGTAGACATACTCTTACTTTTTGATCTAGGAACATAATAACTCTAGCATTATATAGGATTTTTTCCATTTCAACCAATACTGATGATTCTTTTATTAATTTTATTATTAATAATAATTTTATTTAAATAGTTATCTCCCATGATAAGAAAACAATATGCATGATTGAAATTATTAACCTAATCAAATAATTCATTAATTTTATTTTCATATAGTGAATAATATTTTTCAGAATAATTATTTTTCAAATATGAAATATTAACTAAAAACATTATTTTCCAATAGAAAATGAATCATAATAGTTTCTATATTATATATTCTCCAAACATAAGTACTCAAATTAATTTTAAAGAATAAAAAATTACTTATTATATTCATTAGATGGTATACTTTCAGAATTGGAACATGGAGAGTAGGATGATTATACATTATCAGCAAGAGCCTTAAGAAAAATAGTTACCTTTTTCTTTTTCATTCTCATATTAAGAGTTTTTAATAGATATATAAAATTAATATTCCAAATCACTCTATGTAGCCATCATGTATTTCCTGAATTTTATTCTATAATCATCTTTTTTTAACATTATGTACACATAAATGTTATCTCATATTACATTTATCTTTAAATTTTTTGTAGAAAACTTATTCTTCATTAAATTATAATATCTCCATTATTTTTTTTAAAACATATATAATATTTAGTATGATCAATCAGGTCCTAGTACAACCTTGAATGACTAGAATATGATGAATAATCAATCATAACATCAATTGAAACATTTTAATTGAAGACAAAAATATAATTCTAAGCTTATTATTTAATATCAACTTCATAAATCATTATGGTCCCAATGAATTCCATTATTTTATTATTTTTTATAGGAACATATTTTCTTAATATATAATATTTTCACTCCATTCTGATTGTGAAACTCAAAGAATTTTTTTTAATCATGATATGGTTTATGAATTTTTTTCTACCATAGAAGAAACACCATTGACTGTCTCAATCAATATTCATAACATCCATGTGATACATTAACCATATTATATCCTAAATTTATCAAATTTAAAATTATCATCGTTAAAATATAACTATTTGATATTTTTATTTCATTAATAAGAAATAAATACTAGTGTTATACATTTCTTATACAGTAGTGAACATAGAAATTCAATTTATTCATCACTGTTTAATCCCAAAACAATAACATTCATAACTCTTAAATTATATTAATAATCACTATCCTGAGTAGTTTTCAATTTTTCTAGGTCTTCATTGGGAATTTTATAAGGATTTAATACATTGAAATTAAATTTTATTGTATGATAATCTAAATAAATAATCATACATTCTTTCTATCACCCATAATTATGAATATTAAAATAAGGAGAAAAATCATCAACATTAGTTCTCTATGATCACCCATTATAATTTTTATACATCTAGATCATTAACACCAACTTGATAGATCCAAAAAGAATAAATCACCTTGAGGATGAATTATTATACACAATTTTGATATCTTACATAAGTAATAAAATCTTAAAATATTTCCAATAAGATAAATCTAACACCAAGATATTATAAAATAATTAATTTTTAGTCAGTAGCTTCCGTGACATGAAACACAAAGTGTAAGAAAAAAATACAAAACCCCAATACTCTATGATATATTTACTTTTAAATAAATTTATTAACTTTAATATCTTTAATTATATTGAATAATGAGTCTATATTGATTTACATGAAATAAACAGTGTCTTGGATAGATTTCATTACCCGCATGACTACTTTTATCAATGAAACAATATACAATTAATGTTATTATGTAAAATCAAAATTTTCACCTACCCTCTATAATGATGAGTATGAATGAGATAAACTATCTTATGAAAATATATATGTTTCTCATATCTATTAATGAAATTTTTGTTAAAAATAATATAAAAATATTTTAAAAAATATTTTTTCTGAAAAACTATTTTTTTTAAAATGTCTGTTTAATCATGATTTACACACTTAAGTTAAAATTAAATTTTACGAAATTAGGATAAAATTATAAAATAAAATTTATTTTTTAAATTTGAATATAAAAATAATATTAGGGTAAAAATCTCTGATTTTTCCTAAAATATTCATTTTTTGATTAATAGAGAAAATAATGAATTCTAATTGAAACATCCCTTTTTGTTGAAATTATTTAAAATTTCAGCCTATATTATGCATTTTTTTAAGCAACATAAGTTAATTTTCATATAATTTAATCCATTTTTTTTCATTATATCAATTTATATATTTAATTTTGATTTTATATATGTTGTAAATGTTTGAAAATTTTTAATTTAAAAAACTATATTCTCGTCACGTCCATAGGATTAATTCTAAATTTAATTTTTCCAAATATGTGAAATGAATTTGGAAAAATTGAATCAAAATTATGAATTTTGATAATTTATAATTTATAATAATTTCACTTAAATTCTTGACCAAAATTTATTGTTAATTCAGTAAAAATTGATTATCGTAGTTAATGTTGAAATTGATTTAATGGTGGATTGAAAAAAAATTATAAGGGTAAAAATGAACTTTTCATGGTATACAAATATTAAATATCCATATTAAATCCATTAAACGTATATGGTTCAATAATGGTCCCTTTTTATTCTTTTTTATATAGGAAGCAAAGGGAATCAATCCACTATTTTCAGAAAAACCAAGTGTGTCATCTCCCTTAGTTATAAAAGACCACCCCTCTCTTCTCTACTCTACAAATTTAGAAAACAATGGTTCGAAAATTAACCTACCAAACCATATCCCAAAATCTCTCCTCTCATCCAAAAATCCTTAGTTCCAGAATAAATATATCCATTGGAGGCTTTAGTGTGATTCTAAGGAGGATACCTAGAGAAAATCAAATGTTCTTCAATGAGAATCTTTATTAAAATTATTTCCCCGCCCCCCACCATCAATTTTTTATTAAGTCATGATGATATAACAGCCTCAATATATTCCATATATTGTGATGTCATTATAATAAGTTCATGACCTACAACTATATCTAATAAAATATAATGGGTTATGAAGTCATCATTCGTGCGTACATCGAACTACCACCTCATGAAATGACATCATTTTTATTTCAATTTCCACCTCTCAAGGATGTGTATGATTATGGAACTCTAGTATATATATATATATATATGATTTATAACATATTTATACCTCCAGATTCTCTATATTACATATATATATTTACCTTCTATTTCATAAGAGATATGATATTGTCAGTCGTGTGCACGAAAAACTACTACCTCACGAAGGAATTTGATTCCTCTTTCACTAATGATACACATGGAAGGAGATAAAGATTAAGTAAATTATTATATGTGATATAAAATAAAATATTAATGTATTATTTGAATATCTATAATTCTATAAGGATAATATATTTAATTTATTTATTTTAATCAAATAATGTTGATTACATCATTTGTGTATGTTTGGACAACATGCTTCATGATATAATGTGATTATATTTTCATCAAAAAACATCATATACGATATATTTATGTGTATATTGTGGAATTAATGATAATATGATCATTATGTTAATTTAAAATATCACTTTCCTCCATTCTCTAATGATAGGTGGAAAGTGGAATCATTGCACCTATGTATGTACGACCTTCCGCCTCCATGATTGTAACATACAGAAGTCTTCATAACAATCCATAATGAAAGGTTTTAAAATTAATTTTTTTTATAAATGTGAAAGATATTTCTTTATTTTTATTTTTTTTAATATGATTTTACTATTTAATAAGTCTAATAACTGAATCATTCATTATGAAACATGCATGAGAATGTAAGGAATTAGAGAAACGATATAATGAAAATAAGGAAAGATTATTAATTAATGTGAAATATGATTTTATAAATTTACCATATGTAAAATATTAAATATTAATATGGTTATAGTGTATTACAGTAATTTTTTTTAAAATATACACGATGTTAACGAATGTTTAATTAAAAGGAAGATAGAGATAAGAAATTTCTTATAAATTTCATTTCATTAAGGAAATTGTATTGTGATGAATGTAGTTTCATTTATAATGTGTATATAAGAAAAAATATTCATGAAATATCATTAATAATTAATTATTCATCTAATTTAAGGTTTTTATTTTAATTATTTACTCTAAGGGGAATTGAATTAATAGTAACTAAGTAGTTAAAAAAATTCATAACTCAATTTATTCCCATGGAGTTATATTACTCATCCATTGTGATTGATATTATAATATTACATGTTTCATGAATGTTGAATATTTTTTTATTTCTACCTTTTTCTAGTTGATATGTATATTCTACAGATTAACAAAATCTTACTTCAACATTAGGATCATTTTAGGGATCTATTTTATAATCTAATTCATATTCAGATTGTTTTTCTTAGATTTCGATTGAAAGAAAAGATTTTGTAATTTTTGAATGAAGAAAAATTATTACACTCTAGTTATTGATCACATTTTTAGGTAATATTTATATTTTTAAATACCTTGTAACTTAATTTAATTGATAGATTATTTTAGGAAAATATGACATCATTTATCACCTCCATAAAAAAATAAGTATTCTTACAAAATCACGTTTCCTAAAACATTTTTTAACTTTTATTTTTTTGTAAATTTAATTTTCAACCATTTTTTTCTTTATAGATTTTTTTCATAGGAATTTTAATTCATTTTTAAAATAATGCATGTCTTGATTTTACAGAAAATGTAAATGTAATATTCTTTCAATTTTCTGAATAAAGAACATTGCGAACATTTTTACATTGAAAAAAGAATATTCATTTTAAACATCAAATCATTTATATAATTAATTATAATAATCACATTAATGACCATAAAACATTATTTTAATGTTTATGATGATCATTTTAATGATTTTAATTTAAATTTTATTTTCAAATAATCGCCTTTACAATTAAAAAATTCAAAATGAAAAATATTTTTTCCTTAATAATTCATTTAAATATATTTTTTATTTTATTTATATTCAAAAATAAATAAAATGTTTATTCTTGATCAGATTTTTATATGTTGATATCATCCTTATTCTTTTTTTCTATGGTTTATTACTATTTCAAGAAAGGGGAGATTTGACATTCACTTCCTGTTTTCATTTTTTAGCCACTTACTTCCCCTTTAAAGTTTCTCTTCCCTATGATCATTAAACATTAAATTTCTCCTAAATATCCATATTAATAATCCTGCGTATTCTTATTCCATAAAAGTTATCTCATATCAACTTACAATGTTTTACTTTGAATTTTATTCGATATACTGTAGAAATATTGATAAATCAGTATTCATTACTCAATACTTATATTTGAGGATAATGAAAATTATTCACTAATTAAATCGATTATTAAAAATATAAGGAATGATTTGGACCTACATTAACTAGTGGGTACTAGTGAAATATATCCTATTGATTCATTAATATGTCACACGAGAAAATAATGTTCATCTAAGATTAATTTTTTTAACCTTGAATAATAATCCTTATTATGAGATTCCATGGTTATAGCGATATCATGATTCCAAATATCATGGAGCCTAATAATTAATAATTTCCAAAATTATGATTTTTATTATTACTATCTAGTTTATTTTCAAAATGATATTATATCTTCATGCATTTCATTCTCAATGTATTGATTCAATGGTAAGTGTTTTATGTTATCTACATCTATATATTTATTATGCATTATTCTTTTATTTAAATTAAATGTGTTCATATTTAATTTCCTTGTCACATTGATTATAAAAAATTTACCTTCTTAAATGTCATGTTTACTTAGTTATTTTCCTTAACGTGATGAGAATTCTTATAGATTCATGACAAATTATACTATACTTAACACTTACAGAGCATATGATCTCACTCTTATTTTGTTTCCTTCATCAAAAATACATTAATTGTAATATGGGTGATATGAAATAATATGGTAAAAGGTATAATATTATACTCAAAAATAATTATGTTGTAATTTTTTAAATCAAATTTAATGCAAGACTCAATTATGTATCAAATTTACTGATAATAATAAATTATTTGGTCCTTCATGATGTGATTCCTAGTATATTATGATAATGTAATAAAGTAGAAACTAGATCTAAGATATTGGATTATGGTTCCCAATAATTATTATGAGAGGATGTTTAGTAGAAACCATGAAAAATAGATTAATAAAATCATGTATTTGGGAAAATAACCGGATCATAGATGCAGATGATCTCGAACCTCCTTATGTATTTAAAAATTGCAGATTCACATTAACCGTCTGATCATAAGAAGGACGTGATCTCCACAACTCACAATTTTTGAAACCCCAAACATCTCTCAGTTGTTCGATCAGTTCCCAAATGATCGTGATTGTCCATGATTTTCAACTTCTTCCTCTTCGTCACATCTTCTTCCTCACCTAGCATAGTGCCACACCAGCCTTCATCAAAGCCCTCTGGTTCTCATCATTCTATGACTCCACCAATCTACTCCCATGACCCCTCCTCTCTTATTTTCCATAGAACTGACACCCTCAGTTTACATTAAACTAAACCCCTTTGGACCCCATGTATGTTTATAATGTTATATATATATATACTTTACCAAATGGATGATCTACATATGATTTGATTGATTAGAGTGATTGTTTTCTTCTACGTTAGTCTCATCTCAGGTATTGGTTTATCATTTCTGGCTTAATCCAAGGGGTATATAAAAATAAAAATACATAGTTTATTTACACACTCACATTCCACCATAAAGACTTGCAGGCATATTAATGTGGAACTTAAGTATTCAGACATCATATTGGCTTCTTATCATGGATCTCGTGACATAAGAAGGATTCATATCTATCCTGGTTATAGAATGTTTCAGATTATTCATAATTTAGATGATATCTTAGTCCACTAATGGATGTGGTAGAACGGAATGTCCATGTGAATGATCAGGTTTCAATAGTTGAAATATAAAAGACACAGGGGGGATTACAACAAATAGGATTCCTATTTAAGATCATGCATTAATAATGTGTCTTAAATAACCAATTTATGGATGAAACTTGTGTTCTCAAAGTTTATTTTGTCAACGATTACAAACTAAATTTCTCATTATACGAATGAAGTCATATCGTGGCATTGGTTGGGGATTACATACTAAGGATATACTAATATGGTTGGAAATATCATATTATTCCACTAATTGGGGCTTACATGATGGGTTTTCTCTAATATGGAGGTAATCATATCAAACCACTAATTGAGTCTTATTAACTGAGTATTATCTAATATAGAGGAAATAACATATTATGCTAGTGATAAATTCTAACACATTGGGGATTCCCTAATATATAGGTTGGAAAAGTTTATCATGTCCTCAGTTTCCAGCATGACCTAGCCTAGTTTCATGCCTAACATGAATGATTTTTTATATTACATTCTTTGATTGTATGAAATGAAATTTGGAAGTATTGTATAAATTTATGGTTGTATCGAGGAAATGTCCACATAAAATATCATAATTTAGTTTTATTTTCCAAAAGATATCTCATAACATGGATGGAATATTTGAAGGACATCATTTGATCATGGATAAATTTTCCAAAATACCACAAGAGAGATGAATATCTTATCACGGATTCCATCATGTAATGTTTAAGGCACACATGGAGGGAATCACATTATCTTGATAGAACATTCCAATGGACATCACGAGGCCTAGTTTTCTTTTCTTGGAGTGTGACTCATAAACTGGATAACTTATCAAAAAGAATTCACAAAATAAAAGATTACATTCCTTACGACTATCATAAAACTCAAATGACATTCAATGAAAAAAATGTATGAATTTGGAGACATTTCTAGAGGAAATAATAAAAATATACGGGGAGCTCTTAGGGGTTTTTATGAAAAAGGAGGTATAGGAGGAGAGATATCCAGACATGATTTGACTTTTCCATGGGACCTCATGTTATCCAAATAGTATACCAATGTGCATCCCATGATTTAGGAACATTTTGATACTATTTTCACGTAACCAAGGTGGTTAATGAAAAGTGAATGAGGATCACCACATATTTCATCATGTGAGTCTATCATCTTTTATTCTTTTGTTCAATATTTTATTCTGTATGTTCCTTAGATTTATTCAATTATTTAACTTGTTTAGGTTTCATGTGACCCATAAAATATTCCAGTTATCCTTCACATTATCAAATCATAAGGACAAAATTACTCCATGTGATATCAAGTGATCACATTGTAGTTGGGGTTTGGATTAGTGGTAAGAACCTCATAATAATACATTAAAAATGGGGGATCAATACCCAGTGGGCACAGACACTGTAGCAGTACTATAGCGATACTGTAGCATCGGCGGTACTATTGATGGGCGGGTACTGTAGCGGCGGCAGGACACTGTAGCAGCGGCGGTACTTTGCGGGTACTATAGCAGCTGGGTTACTATTCACAGAATGTGAATTGGGCCAAAAATTTGGGCCTACGGGCTATGTAATGTGCTATAAGCCCACTGGGCCTTCAGGCTATGTAATGGGTCTCCCTCTACCTAGTTAAAAGAGGTCTTTTCTTTGCTTTATTAATAAAAATGAGGCTTCGACCCCAACCTTTTAAAAAAAGTGATCAAAAAGATTTTTATTGCATGCTTTATGATCTCTTAGGTCATTCCCAAGAACATTACTTAATAGAACACATTAAAAATTCAAGATTATCCCCACTGAGAAGTCCCCCCAGATTCCTACATGTTTTGGTGCATGGATCCAGAGATGCAATTTTTCCTCATAGTGTGGGTGATATTTTGGATTTTCTACCACTATCATATGATCCTTTTCATGGCTCACATAACACATTTCTAGGATGGATTAAGTTGACGAATTTGATGCTATGTGTTTCAAAATACACATTCATAGGCCATCTCATTATTTTCAGTGATATTAAAATCAACCACTTAGTGATCCATAAATTTTATTTTGATCAATTAATTGGAAATTTCTTATTCATGTTTAAATTTCATATAATTTTCATAACAATAGGATGTCATATACCAAGTACACACACTGGTTTCCCTTATATTTAGGTAATAACATCATTCCATTTATTGAGGATTATGGATTGAAGTTTCCCAAATAAGAGGAAATATCATATTATGTTATTGATCGATGTTTACTCACCAAGGATTCAATAATGTAGAAGAAACCATATCATGAAAATGATTGGGTCATACACACTATGACTTTCATAATATATGGGAAATATCATATTATGTAGCTAATTGGGTCTGACATAATGAGGATGCCCTACTATAGAGGTCAGAAATGATTATTATGTCCTTGGATTCCTACTTGACCTGATCTGGTTTTTTGTGAATACGTGGAATCATTACAAGTTTGCTGAGATCTCTTCAATTACACACTCATATTTATAATACAAGTTATTGTTTAAGAGTTATATTTTATCCTTTGAGTGCATAGTATAAAATATAATGTGAGGAAATATATGATTCCATAAATTTGCAATAACAGGGGTGAAATTATCTGACACATGACCTGGAAATATATATCATTATTTACACTATAATTTCTTAGTTTAATCAATTATTTGGAAATTTGATAATTTTTATAAATCAATATATCATTTAATACATCTAAAACAATTGCATTTTTTCATATCATGGAATGGAGACAGTTAAAATAATGTTTATCAATTGATTTTTATATTTTGTATTCTACTAGTAAGTGAAATGCCATTTTTTATTATCTTTATCACAAGGATTATCCAAACAAGGAACAAGAGTATGAAAATGAATAGAGACTATTGTCGTGGATGAATGAGCCTTATCTTGTTGTGGTGTATGATCTATAGGGTATATATTTACACAAATTTGATCTTTTACCATCAATCATGTAGTAATTCATGGATACTAATTTTTTTGTCCTGATTGTGGTTTTATTATGGAGACACTTGATAGTAGGGATATTTTTAAAAGCTAGTTTCATAACCCTTATTTTTTCTTGTGTATCGATGTAAAGCTCAAGAATCCTATGGGTATGAGAGAATATGTTTAGAGAAAAACATAAATACACTTTACAGGTGGTTAAAATATCTATATGAAATATATAACAAGATATTAACTACTAGTATTGATGTTAGGGAATGAGGATTCATTAAAATGAATAACTAAAAAAATGCTTTTATGTGACACGTTAAAAGAAAAGTACAAAAATCCAATAGAAACTCCACTATCACGTCTTTTTCATGTATCTAAATGGGATGATATCTTGATGGATTTCATAACTACCCCAACAAGTTACTATAAAAGGAATTATATATTTTGGGTTTTATGTAATTTAATAACCATGATATATTGAATTTTATGTGGTAAAGATGAATCTTTAGTTTACCTACATAGAAATCAACATGTCAGGGAGGTAATATTTTTTGATATTTTACCACCAATAATAATCTCTAAATGAGATCCACAGTTCACATTTGAATTCCAAAATATTCATCGTAAATATTTTGGTGTCTCCAAAAATTGAATAATAATATTCACTATAATATTGATATCTAGTTTTAGTTGACAACTTAGATCCTATATGATTTTCATCAAGAATAAATTTTCAACGTTAGTGGATCAAAAGATGATCATAATTCCCTGGTGGAATTTAGAAAATCAATGTTACCAGTAATTTATATTATTCACTCTATATAATGTGTTATATTTAGGAACATGTCACTCCCCTCTCTGTGGGAATGAGATTGGTGAATAATCAATTTTTGTTGGCATAGTCTTGTTTAAGAAACAATAGTGATGGTTATGATAGATTATAAATGTCTGAAGGATTTTATAATTTATAACATTTATTAGAAAAAAAATTAAAAGGTGATTTTTTAATATAATTTCAATGAAATTATATTTCAATATCCTTTATCGTGTTCTGGTTACAGTCATATGTGTATGTAGGGAGAAACAATAATATTGTTGAAATCATTTACTGGGTTAGAGAAGTGGTTTATTATCTAGCCTTACAAATTCAATTTATATATATTCATAATAATTTATTTCATTATGAATTGATAAATTCTTTATCACCACATAACATTTGACCTTATATAATGATGTGGATATGGAGTTTGATTAATCATATCTAAAGGATGATGTAAAATTTTTTGAATGGAGATAAACACAACATTGTGGAAAAATAATCTATCATCTTGTAGGTCATATTGAAATATGGTGGTCATCAATATGATACATTGGAATTTTATATCTATATTAGGATAAAGTGGCTAGCTCTATTCCCTCATGTATCAAAATGATGTGTCTAAGGGATAAACAACCCAATGGTGGGGAGTTCATAAATACCCTACCCTATTTTATTAGGAAACCCCATTTATAGTTTTTTGTGCATTATATTTTTGTTATTATTTTATATTTAAATTTATTTCTATAAATATTGGAGTAATTTGTGGAAATAATAACCTAAAAGGTTAAGTCCATTGGGTCATGGGAGAAATTGATACCTTGTGGCCTCCTGTAGGAACCCAATGGGGATCTGGGGACTGATGTTGTTATATTTAAACCATTGGGTACCCATTTGTATTTCAATAAAAATGTGATATAATCCTAGGATAGAACCCTATAAAAAATTGACCCTTTTACACATATGTTTTACACCTGGTTATAGGGTTTGTAGAAATACAACTTCATTTAAATAAATCATTTCTATATTGAGATCCCAAAAATTATCTTCTTCCACACTGGTGGATCTTTCATGAATCTAGATTTAGATTTCTTGATTTTCTATTATAAACACCTCTTATTGTAATCCAGGATCTATCTCCCCAAATTCCTCCTACTAATTCATGGATCTCTTATGTAGTTGGTGAAAATCACTCCATAATTCATTCTGAACGGTCTTCCAAATTTCCTTAAATCACTCAGTTTCTTTCTATGATACATTCATGGGATTTAAGAGTAAGTAAATTTAATTTCATAATATATTTTTGGGTTCTATATTCAATTTACTCAATGTTTTGTGTATGTTACGTAAATATATACACCTTTTATATGGTTAATTTGATTATGTGTTGACATATTTTCTCTCTCTTAGACACTAAGGAAGCTATTGTATCTATATTTGTGAGGAATTCTCCTATTTTCTTCCATCCATCCTAAGGGATAGATTGAAATCATTATAGTTTCATGTGGACTTAATTAAATTTGATTATTTTTATAATTCCTGAACACTTATTAAATCTCTTATAATATTGTTTGAGTTTGGTATAGTTTTCCTTGATTTCTATTTCGATTATGAACATTCCTTTGTTTAATTTCATTTTTATTTTTAATGTTTGTTTCATAATATATATTCATACCTTGAAAATATATGATGATGAAAATAATTAATTTATTGTTAACTCTAATCATGAAATTTATTAATAATTGTACTTTTATGATAATTCACTAGTATATCTATTTCTCCAGTATATTAATAAAATATATGACATTCTATATAATGACTATAATATAATTCAAGAGGGTTTTTTAGTTTCTATATGTTATTATTTTAAGTAGTAAATGGTTGTTAGGGGTTTGTATCATCATTAAATTGTATATATATTCTCCCTTCCCACGATATGAGATCGGGCCCCCATTTTTTTGTATACACTTTCTCATTTTCATGGAAAAAACAATTCCCTAACTCATATTATTGATATACATAGATGGAATGGGATTAAAGATATCCCTACCAGTATCCATAAATCAATACTCATATCTCTTAAGGAAGGTATATAAGAAAAACGATCATCATGGTTTATCGATTAATATACATTCATTAAAAGAATATGATTTGAAATATACTAATAATATTAGTTCATTTTCATACCTTTTTTATATACTACACGTATATTTTTCATTTCATGTTTTTATATTTGTGATAATTATATAGTGAAGGGGTGGATACCAGGTATAGTGTTATCAAACTTATTCCTTACACAGTTCCCTATAGGATGTTTGAAACACTTTTCATAAGTGATACCGGTAAGGGAAATAAACTATGATATGGTGGCCAATACCTTATGGACTCGATATTTTGGGATCTAAATTGGTCGATTATAGAGGGTTTTTGGAGTCAATGAATAATGGTAACACATTTATGTTTTATGGAAATATTCATTTTCAAGCACATCATTTTGTATCATTAGATATTTTATTTTGTTTTCTATTTGAACATAAATTTTTTCCCCATTACCTCATTAAACTTGTTAATATTTTCCTTCTGTATTTGAATAATTTCTCTATGTTTTAATAACATTGTATATTCTAGGGACTGTTTAGACCTTAACTCAGTTGGTATCCAAGACATTATAATCCATTCATTCATTTTTTTCGAGATTTATCGAAAAATGTTTATTTATTGAAAATAAAAAAATGAATTTGGAATGAATTTCCATCAACCATGTTGGTCTCTATAAAATTTTAGTGTGAGTTCCAATATATTTTATTTATTTTAAATTATAAGAAACTACATCTCAAATGAACATTATCAAACCCTAAAATTTTACACAATAGTGTAACAATTATAACATTCACTTAATTTGATTTGGTGACATTATAAGGAATCATTCATGTGATCAGGTCATGGTCTTTACATCATTTTCTTAATAAATGAACTATTATTATCACAATAAATAACCATTTCTACATAAATTATAGGAATTAAAATATAATTATTTAGTATATTATTGATCTAAAATCGTCCTTTAAAAATCACATACATTTATTGACTCTACCATTTTTGTACTTTCAAGTAATAGATCCATAATTGAGAAAAAACAAAAAACTGAATTGAGATCCCATATATCATTTTCAATAGTGGAATATAAAAATTGTGTAACCCTTTATAAGTGCATAATTTTCACAACTAAATGATAATGAAATATCTTAAATTCTAATTTATTATATAGGTATATTATTAATATTAACTCAATGTCCCTATCAAAAATATAATTATTATATTCTTATTATGGGCATAAACATCATAGGGTCATTTACATTATATGAGACACATGATAGATCATATATATGTTATATATGGAATCCTATATACCATACTATCTCTTTATAAGGAACATTCATCATCTTAAATTTTAATCTATGAAACATCAATAAAGACCCCCTATTTGATTTCTCCTTGAAACCCAACTTTTTCACTTCACCAATATATGCGTTTTTAACTAAGTCTAAGAAAACTATTATAGAATAATTTTTCTAACCATTAATTTATAAAATACGATAACAGAACATCAATTATGATATGAATTGTTTTAGATATATAAAATGAAAAAATTAAATAATCCTTAGAGTAACCTATTTTCTAAAATATTTTCACACATACTCCAGTTGGGAAGAGGGTGAATTGAGTTCATATTTTTTTCTAACATAAACCCACACTCTTTATTTTGGTAAAAAATATAACATACCTTTTATTCTTTAGTTTTCATAGATTTTTTATGTCTTACACTCTTATAACCATTTATTCTTTTTGTGGAAAAGGTGTCACGATATTTTTCATGTTATTTTAGAAGACCAAGAGGGACATGATTTTTTTTATTTCTATAAACATAAATCAAAACATAAAATAGTGTTTCAGCAAATGAAAAATCATGAATATGATTCAAAATATTTTGGGACCCAATTTTAACAATGTGAATGAGTGTTTTTAAGAAAATATCTTTGGAAGGGTTTCAGGGGTTATAAATTATTTTATTGTCTTGGAAAACCCTTTATTTTGATCCTAGAACACATTATGGGATTTTGGTTCATATGATATCCCTTTTAGATTATTTGGATCCTATAAAATAACTTCTTCATTCATAAATGTTTTTTTTGAAATTTATTACATTTGTTATGGATAAACATATTTGTTCCCTGGATAACTTCTTTCATTAATTATTTTGTTCTGCCTCTCTAGATTCTTGATGGGATTATTATTTGGATTATTTTTTAAAGCCAATTGAGAGGTCCAAATTTTGTTGAAATTCATGTAAATTTCATTCTATCATGATTGAGGTAGGATGTAAATAAATTTTTATAAATTATACAAAAAATATATTTGACTCAATATGAATGTATACTCATTTTTAGCCGAGTGAGAATACAAAGGTGTGATTTTATTAGCTTGAGGGAACATGTGTAACCCTAGGTGAACTGTTATGTATGATTTGGATAAAATGTGGGTACATGTGTATCACAGTTGTAAATCTGATTTGTGCCATGTGTTATGATATATGATTCCTTTCATAACTATATAGTTCCTTCCAATAGGTGATATTATTGATTTAGGAAGAACATATTCCAACTATGTTGATTATATTGGGTTTACCCATAGATGAGACATTTGATTTGTCATGAACTCTCCCCACAATGTTTACCCCTCCTGAGCCGACAATGTGAGCAGGGAGATAATGACCCCTAAGTCCCACCTCTAGTAGACCTCGGGTTGGAGACTAGCACCGAGGGTATAGTAAACACATAAATGGGAGGCATTACCCTCAAAGAGAACACATGCGGAAGATAGATAAGATAGACACCAACCAAATACAACTCAACCAGTAAGATGAATGAAATCCCCAGTACACAGATTAAATGTCATGAAAAGCTACTACAACTGAAAGGGGAAAAACTGCAAGTACCCAAAACGGAAGTAAAACAGCAGCAACCACAAGTCTTAACAGCTCCTGCAACCGCAAGCTAGTAGTAACCAGCCTAATCTCCGACCTACTACAAGTGACTTGAAAGTAAGTTTATATACACATAGGGTGATTATAACAGTATACTCAATAGGATCCTCCCCAAATCCTCTCACGCAAAAGTAATGAAAGCATGCTAAAGCACAGTGAACAACAAGTGAAACTGACTAGTCACCTAAACAGGTATACTATGTTCCCAGCCTCACCATGGATACTCTCACTAAGTAATGCATATTAGAATATATCATATAATAATGAATATCAAGGGTACCCCACTACTACTTCCCCACTGGTTTGCCACTTTTCCCCAACGTTGCACCTCCTGATCATCTCTCTCCAAAAAGGCTTGACTAAAGACTACTGGTTGAAGCACCACAACCTGAACCTCGTGCAAAAAAACCTCCACGCCCACCTAAGAAAAGTAACCAGGTAGTTTATAGGAGCCAACACAGCCCGCATAACATGTATCATACGTCAGGTGTTATAACTCAAGCCATTACAGCCCATACATGGAGTAAGGATCCTCAAGACATGACATCTTATACACGTTACACATAGAGTAGTCCATAGAAAAATATATCTATAATATATGTGTGTGAATAAACACAATCCATTACAACCCTATACACACATACATGGGGAAAACTAACCTCTTCGCCTACCAGCACAAGTAACTATCAAGAGAAGAGAGTAGGGCCAAAGGGGGTAGTCAGCCATTCAACCTCCCATCAGAATGTTGGGAAAACACCCACATGGCTTAGAATCACTGGGGTGTCAGTTTCCCTTACTGACAGGGTGGAGTAGCGTATAGAAACACAAAAATTACAGAATATACTATACCTTTCAACCACACTATGAGCATAACCTAGTCTTAGACTCAACTGTAGCTAACATCTCTCGGATTCTAGGATTCCACTTCTAAGACTAGGTATCCTATAAGAACACAACCATTTAAAGAGATTTAATACATTATTTCATTCCCTTTTTATCAGTTTTACTTTATGTTAATTAATTCTTTAATCCATAATTAACCAATAACAATTCCACATTAAATTCATTAGCATCACACCCAAAGTACATTGTACCTTCAAATCACAACTTCATCATTGCACCCCAGCAAGCTACAAACCCCATGGGTTAACATAATTTATTCAATTATTTATTTACATCATTACTTTCCCAAATTCTCAGGAATTCTAGAAAAACAATTATGTGCTTCTAAACACAACTGGGCTCAACACGGTGAGTAAAAGAACTACCCATCGAGTCTTTGCTGCCTATAGCCAGAGTCCAGACCCATTTTCCCTTAAGAAGCTAAACAGGTAAAGCATGTATCATACCCCATGCATCTTTTCCCCTTTCCGAATAAGGGTAAGTAATAACAGCTTCCTTGAGAAGTGGGGAGAAGTAAAGCACATAAACAACCAATAAGAATCAGCAAGCATCCGAACATTCACATCCAACCCATTCCATCATCCCTTGTGTCCTCCCTAACACCCAAATGCATAATTCGATGTATCTAGACACTCTAGGCATCCACTGATACCACAATCAATATGTCTCCCTACCCCCCCACAAATCACAACAGCCATCCAGGCTCACACCACAACACAAGTAGAAGGAAAAACAAACATCATATCAAATGGGATCTTGGCCGTTAAGCAACCAAGAGGGTAACTATGAACCCTACAAGTGATTATCTTTTATCAAACCACTAGTTCTTTAATCCATCTGGGATTAACTGGTTTATTAATCATAGGTTCCAAAATTAGAAAATCTAAACAGTAAGCTATCACAAATAATTATACATGCTTACTACAACATTTCGATTAACATAAAATTACAACAAGAAGAACTGGATTCACTCACATGCCTCTTTTTCTTTAGAGAAACCATTATCAATTAATTCCAATTTACATTCTTTACCAATTTCCATCCATAAAGAATAGCTATATGAGTAAATAATAGATATAACACTATCTAGAAAAACAAGAGGCAATAACATACTATCGATATCAATTTATTTTTTGGTTAAAATATTTATTATGTCAATTCCATTTACATATAGTGGGATAAAACATGCTAACTATACAGTTTCACGTAAAATAAAATAGAATCAATAAATCCCCAACCTCAAACGGTTCTTGTTGTTCTTTATACAAGAACAACCCACAAAAAGAATCACGATCGTCTCCTCTCGTGACAACTGTATCCACATGAGGATGTTGCGGTACGACCGTACCAAAAGGAACCCAAGAAAACGTCATTAGTATTATAGAGATTCCATACCATAATAGGGAAAGGAGAAATAGAAGGATACAAACCCAAAATAATAGCGATAGATCATACCTTATACCGAAGATTGATTGATACTACTTGATTGCATGAAAACAGAGTGGAGCCAATCCTGGGAGGAATGTTTGATTACACAGCCCCAACGTAATAGAATGAAAGGTTCTAATACCTCATAGCCGAGAACAAAGTGGAAGAACTAGGTAGGAAGATATCTCATCCCTTTAGAAGATTTAACAGAGTAGTGGTTTGAGATACTCTAGGTTTTCTATTAAAATCGGATCACATTAAACCATGCAGTTTGACCAAGTAAAAATGCCCCGAGCATTAGGATACATTAATATATGAGTTATGTCCTTTGAATCATCCTTGGAGTACTTAAAATAATATTTTAAATTCTTTTTACTTCTAATGAAAAGTTAATGGGGTGAATTGTAGGAAGTTGCAAACACTGTTCACAAACTCAAAATTTGGAAAAGGAAAATAGAGGTTATCGATGGATTTTACTAATAGTGGTTACTGATAGGCCTAACCATTTAGGTAAAACTGTTCATAAAATCAAATTTTGGAAAAGGAAAAAATAGAGGTTACCGATATACCTCACCATTCTTGAAACACTGTTCAAAAACTCAAAATTTAGCAATGGAAAAGATATAGGTTACCGATAGAAATGTTCACCGATGGAACTTTTCATAGAATTGGAAATTTAGAAAAGGAAAAAAGAGGTAACTGTTAGAGGATACTGATAGAACTGTTCACCGATGTAACTGTTCATAGAATTGTAAATTTGGAAAAGGAAAGAGAGTTTACCATTAGAGGTTAACAATAGAGCTATTCACTGATGGAACTATTCATATAATTGGAAATTTAGAGAAGGAAATAGAGGTTACCATTAGAGGTTACCGATAGAACTGTTCATAGAAGGTTACAGTTGCACTGTTCACAACTGTCTATCGTTGGAACTGTTCACCGAACTGGAAAATTGGAAAAGTGTTGGGGATAAGTCACCTCGACCTCCTGGATCACCTCATACACCTAATTTTCACAAAGTAATGGAATATAGAGGTCTGGGCCATTACATCAGATACCTCTCAAAACATTCTCGTCCTCAAGAATTCAAAACCCACCTAAAATGGAAATTGGAACGGGGTCTGTGTTGGGACCACTTTGTGTATGAAGACTGTATTTGTTGTCAACAGTTGTCAATACTCGTCAAAATGAAGAAAGAGATGAAGAAGGATTAAATAGTTAGTGTAGATTGTCTTAAGTGAGGTTTCCTAGATAATTGTTATGGAATCATAACATTGGATGTCATACACGAGCAATTATCTAAGAAGATCAATTCTGACGATTCTTGAAGTGATCCTATGTTCAAAGAAGTAGTGTCATAGGTGACACATTATTGATGAAAATTGAGGATTTAATGAAGACTTTTCAATGCTTCATGATTGCATGAGAACCATGCAAGAGCTTACTTGAAGAAAAAAATAATATGATTTGCATGAAGTAGAGAATGATTGCTGAAGAAGAAGAAGAGAGAGTGTGGAAGGGAATGACATTCTATGAAGGTATTTTAAGTGAGGATGAATATGTGCTTTGGAATTCATATTCCAAAAAGAATGGAAAAAATCAGACAATGCTTTGCTGATTTGTATTTCACAAATATCATATGTCTGGAGAACTTGTGATGCAATACTTATGAAGGAAAGAGAGAGAGAAAGAAGTAGGCGTGCAAGTATGCAGTAGGATCACAAGTATGTAGTAGGCACACAAATATGCATTAGGCAGGTAAGTATGGAGAGGAGCGCAAGTCATATTTCAAATAGAATTATTTCAAAAATATGGAAAAGGAAAGAAGCCGCGCAAGTATTTCCGCACAAGTATTGCCACACTAGTATTTCCGCACAAGTATTTCCACGTAATGTTTTTCCGTGCAAGTTTTTCAGAGAAATTATTGCCGTGCAAGTATTTTCGTGCAAGTATTGCCACACAAGTATTACCGTGCAAGTATTTCCGCGCAAGTATTTCAATGCAAGTATTGCCACGCAAGTATTGCTGTGCAAGTATTGCTACACAAGTTTTGTCATGAAAGTTGTTAGAGGGGAACAAGAGAAGAGTGTGTAAAAGCCCAAGGTGGCGCGCAAGTTGTGATCTTTGCACAATAGTGGCACGCAAGTAGTGAGTGGCGCGCAAGCAGGTGGCGCGCAAGCTGGGTGGCGCGCAAGACGGGAGGCGTGCAAGCAGGGAGGCACGCAAGCAGGGAGGCGCGCAAGCAGGGTGGAACACAAGTAAGGATTGGCGCCCAAGCTGAGTTTTTCTTGAAGTTCTTACCAGCTTCTGTTCAACTGTGATGACGTTAAGTTGATCTAGAATTCATTGTTTTTACAATCACAACGAGAAATTGTGATTCTAGTAATAAGAAGAAGAAGATGATCTCGGTGCAGATGGTTTTGCACAGAATGAGAACATGTGAAGAAGAGTAGGTTTCAGTGAAGCTGGTTGTTCATTGAAGAAGCAGAAGAAGAAGAAGCCTGTGTAGCTTATAGGTTTGCTGCATATAAAGAAGTGAAGAAGAAGAAGAAGAACAGAGTATGACCAACTGAAGGTTGACAATTATTTAGGGCAGCTTAATTCAGATGATGCTATGTGAGCAGATCCTCAGTGTCTGAATAATCACACTGGTGTATGTGATTCTAGAAAAGAAAAGAGAAGAAGTTTTAGTGCAATTGGTTTTTGCACTAAGAAGAAGTTTAGTGCAGTTGGAGTTGCACTAGTAAAGAAGAGAAGGAAAGAAGTAAGAATTTATTGCCTACTGCTTTGCAAGTAATCAAGTGAACATCACTAAAGAAGGCCAAGAGCAGAACTGACCTTTTGAAGAAGGAAGAATACTGTCTCCATAGGCATTATAAAGAACCCGCTAGACGCTGCAAGTTGGGCTAAGTCATCACCAGTCCAGGGAAGAGGATTTTTTTCCACCCCCTCTAAAGTGTAGGGAATCACACTGGCTAGAGGATTGTTTTCCTAGCCACTCCATTGTAACAGCATATCACATTATAATGTAGAATCCATGCAATGGTCATCCCCATGAATGGAAAGGACGTAGCTACTCTTATTTAGTGGTGAACCATGTAAAAATATCGTGTGCATATTTGTACTGCTTTCTATAATTGCATGCGATAGGGAAAAGAGAATAAGAGAATCAAGATCCTAATAGGTCAATAGGTATAGGGATAAAAGTTGAAATTGGTTTTAAATGTCTTGAACACTGATTCACCCCCCCTCTCAGTGTTAGGTATATCCCAAACTGGTCCTCTAAATTGGTATCAGAGGGAGATGTTCACCTCTATTGGATTCTCTACATTGAAGTTATTCTCTTTTGAAAAACTTAAGCTCTTTTCCTAAGTCAACAATGAAGAGTAGTGTTTGTAAAGATCCATCTATCTCTGAGTAGAAAGAAATATCTACCAAGACCATGATGAACAGAAAAAATAACGAGAAGATAAAATTAAAGAATAATTCCCTCTTATTTAAATAATAGGAAGCATCTAGTTCTCCATATTTGGCTAACGTTGAAGACACAGCAGACTTGGAGAGTAATGATAAGGTGGCATAATTCCCCACCAAAAAGATGGATAACCTTCCTACCTCAACGGATCAAGAGGAATGTGTTAGTACATTTGGAAATTATCCTCATGATGAAAATGCTAGCACAAGTGGTGATGATTAATCTACAACATATCAAGAAATATCAGTTGATAGATTAAGAATAATTCTTCATGGTATTCCTAAAAAAAGTGCATCTCTGGTTTGTGGAGTATTTCAATGCTTGTAGGAAAATATCACTCAGTTGGAAGAAGAAACTGATGCATTGGAGAAAGGCTTACAATAAAAAATCATCAAATGTTTAAAGATCTCCACATAGGCTGGAGCCTTTGAAGCAACAAAGAGGGGATTTGAAGTAAGTTCTTCAAATTGGGTCAAAGATGTTGAAGAGAAAGAGGGATTCAATAAGACTATAGAAGAGAAGATCCATGCACTTGAAGATGATATGAAAAAGAGAAGTGATGTCAAGGAGATATATTTGGAAGAAAACTCCCAGAAGATCAAAGGACATGACTCTTTGTTACAATACAAAGTAAAGATGCATGAAGATGTAGTTGAAAGATTAAAGAAGGCTTGTGAAGAGAAGATGACTATGATTGAAGACCAGGAAGTCATCCTCAATATGAGATATCTAGATTTGGAAGCTGAGTTAACCAATCTTGAGAAGGAACATATTGAGTCTCCACAAAAGAAGGAAACAATTGATGTCAATATTAAATGCTCAATGGAGGATTATACTGTCAAAAGACCTCCAACATGTGATAAGAAGATCATGGATTCACTCATTGATCAATCAAAAGTAGCTGAGAAAGTAAAGGTATCATGCATACCAACTTGTACTAATGTGTCTATAATTTCCTCTACCAAAAGTGCAGGTTTGAAGAAAACATCTAAACAAGTATGGATGAATAAAAATGAAAAGGAACCTACCACCATGGCTAGGGTGGATATGGGAAATAGTGTGGATGATATATCCCCACGGAAAGCACGACATACCAAGAAGAAGATTCAACAACCTTATCAAGAAGATGAAAAGAAGTCAAGGTTTGTTGGTCAATGCTGGTACGGTAATAGGTTTGTACATTGTGCACTGGATTGTGGGTACAATCCCTTAAATGTAAAAGCACCGAGAAAGCCCATCTCAAGGGGGAGAAATCCATAGAAGAAGAAGCAACATCCATAGATCCAGAGACATTTGTATACTGCAAACAGATTTGTAATGTTAGAAAACATTTTTGATGTATGCAATTGGAGTGGTCATATGAATGGTGCATGTTCATATAAGAAAAGAAGACCAAAGAAGCTGGGAAAGAAAGAAGATGCATCCTTGGGAAGAAATCAGATGAATAATGTGAAAACAAATTCTCCCTAGAAGATTTCAAGTAGGAAAGATGACAAGTCCTTGGATTCTAAATCCAAAAGGTGAAGGGTGGTGCATCCAAAAGAACTAATAAGAAAGAATCCACTTAGAAGAATCCATTTAGAAGATCCAATTTTAATGCCTTAATCCCTAATGATATATTGGTTGTTTGGCTAGAATATTTGGACAGAATGAGGAAAATGGAAGATGCACATGCTAAGAATTGTGCTAAAATCAAAAATAAGATTCTGCAAGAAGACAAAGAAGTTCTGTGAGTGAGGTGCAACAAGGGTGGACATACTATGAGAAAGTGCTTTGAATTTATTCCAGCACAACCAGAATTCCTAAAAAAGATGAAAGTTTCACCAGGAGATTATAGTGCTTTGAAAGCCCTTGAAGAAAAAATATTAACACACAAAGAGATGGAAGATATAGTGAGGTCCACACAATCACAGTAAGCATTGAATATCAAATGTGAAAGCGTGAGGAGTGGAGAAAATGGAGCATCTTGGTTGAGAAAATCTTCTCAGCCTTCCTGCTCACATTGACTAATAATGGATGATCCATCTTATTACCTTAAATCTTTGTGTATTTTATTTGTTCTGATAATACAGGGAATTGAAGGTGAAGAAAGATATCAAGGGGAGAACATGAGATTCAGGGATGAGAAGTGTTCCCTAGAGGGGGAGACATGTGAACAAGTTTCCAGAGTCATTATCTCAATAAGTATCAACATTAGTTAGTACAAAATTCTACTACTCTGAAGATTGTCTGAAGATCACGTCATTGGAAACGTGAGTGCATGAATTTCAGATTGATTATTTCTTATCACATTCAATATCTTTGTCCTGGATTGAAAGAGGAAAATCCTTGAAGAAAAGTGTATGAGTTCGCATCTCATGTGGTGTCATATTCAGTGGGTAATGGACAACTTTGTTGTCTAAATCAAATCCTCTTGTTTTCTACACCGAGCATTGCTCAAGTAGGCTTAGAGGGAAATGATTGATGGCACATTGCTTAAGTATGGAATGCTACCCTCTCTACCATGAACTTTGTATTTCTTGTCAATAAGGGGGAGAGAAATGAAATGAATGTCTAGGGGAGAGAAAGAAGGGAATAGATAAGATTCTCAATTTGACATTGACACATTCATCTGATGAGACTTTAAGGTATTGAAAACAAAATACAAAGGGGGGTATTGTTGGGACCACTTTGTGTATAAAGATTGTACTTGTTGTCAACAGTTGTCAATACTCTTCAAAATGAAGAAGTAGATGAAGAAGGACTAAAAAGTTAGTTTAGATTGGCCTAATTGAGGTTTCCTAGATAATTGTTATGGAATCATATAATTGGCTATCATACATGATCAATTCTCTAAGAAGATAAATTTTGACGATTGTTGAAGTGATCCTAAGTTCAAAGAACTTGTGTTAAAGGTGACACATTGTTTACAACAATGAATAATGGTGAAGTATCATCCATCCAAGGATAATTGAAGAATAATGAGGATTTAAAGAATACTATGAAATTCTTCATGATTGCATGAGAACCATGAAAGAGCTTACTTGAAGAAAAGAATCATATGATTTTCATGAAGTAGAGAATGATGGATGAAGAAGAAGAGAGAGTGTGGAAGGGCTTGACATTATAATAAGGTATTTGAAGTGAGGATGAAGAAGTTCTTTGGAATTCATATTCCAAAAATAATGGAAAAATCAGATGATGCTTTGCTGATTTGTATTTCACAAATATCATAAGTTTGGAGAACTTGTGATACAATCCTTAGGAAGTAAAGGGAGAGAGAAATAAGTAGGCATGCAAGTATGCTGTAGGCGTAGAAGTATGCAGTAGGCACCCAAGTATGCAGTAGGTGCAAAAGTATGTAGAGGAGCACAAGTCATATTTCAAAAAGAATTATTTCAAAAATATGGCAAAGGAAAGAGGCCGCACATGTTTTGCCGTGCAAGTATTTCTGCACAAGTATTTCCGCGCAATGTTTTTCCGTGAAAGTATTTCCGCGCAAGTATTGGCGTGAAAGTATTGTCGCGCAAGTATTGTCGTGAAAGTATTGGCGCGCAAGTATTTACGCCGAAGTATTGCCACACAAGTATTGCCGCGCATGTTTTGGCATGCAAGTTGTTAGAGGGGCACAGGAGAAGAGTGTGTATAAGCCAAAGGTGGCGCGCAAGTTGTGAGATGTGCACAATAGTGGCACGCAAGTAGTGAGTGGCGCGAAAGCAGGTGGCACACAAGCTGGGTGGCGCGCAAGAAGGGAGGTGCACAAGTAGGGTGCCGTGCAAGTAAGGATTGGCGCCCAAGATGAGTTGTTCTAGAAGTTATTACCAGCTTCTGTGCAACTGTGATGATGCTAAGTTGATCTAGACTTCATTGTTTTTACAATCACAAAGAGAACATGTGATTCTAGAAAGAAGAATAAGAAGAAGAATAGATCGGTGCAGATGGTTTTGCACTGAATGAGAACATGTGAAGAAGAGTTGGTTTAAATGCAGCTGGTTGTGCATTGAAGAAGCAGAAGAAGAAGAAGAGTGCGCAGCCTACAAGTTTGCTGCATAGAAAGAAGTTAAGAAGAAGAAGAAGAACAGAGTATGCCAAAATGAAGGTTGACAATTATTCAGGGCATCTTAATTCAGATGATGCTATGTGAGCATATCCTTAGTGTCTGAATAATCACACTAGTGTATGTGATTCTATCCAAGAAAAGATAAGAAGTTTTAGTGAAGTTGGTTGTTGCACTAAGACGAAGTTTAGTGCAGTTGGAGTTTCACTAGAAAAGAAGAGAAGGAAAGAAGGAAGAATTGCTTTCCTACTTCTTTGAAAGTAATCAAGTGAATAACACTAAATAAGACCAAGAGTTGAATTGAACTATTGAAGAAGGAAGAAGACTGTCTCCATAGGAAGTATAAAGAACCAGCTAGACGCTACAAGTTGGTCTAGGTCATCACCAGTCCAGGGAAGAGGATTGTTTCCCATCCCCCTCTAAAGTGTAGGGACTCACACTGGCTAGAGGATTGTTTTCCTAGCCACACCATTGTAACAACATATCACATTATAATGGAGAATCCATGCACTGGTCATCCCCATTCATGGCAAGGACGTAGCAACTCTTATTTAGTGGTGAACCTTGTAAAAATATCGTGTGCATATTTTTAATTCTTTCTACTATTGCATGCGATAGGGGAAAGAGAATAAGAGAATCAAGATCCTAACAGGTCAAGAGGTACATGGATAAAAGTTTAAATTGGTTTTAAAAGTCCCCAACACTGATTCACCCCTCCTCTCAGTGTTAGGTGTATCCCAAACCGGTCCTCTCAATTGGTATTAGAGGGACAAGTTCACCTCTGTTGGATTATCTACAGTGAAGTTATTCTCTTTTGAAAAACTTAAGCTCCTTTCCTAAGTCAACAATGAATAGCAGTGTTTGTAAAGATCCATCTAACTTTGAGTAGAAATAAATATCTACCAAGACCATGATGAACGGGAAAAATAAATAGAATAGAAAATTGAAGAAGAATTCCTTCTTATCTAAAGAAGAGGAAACATCTAGTTTTTCATATTTGGATGATGTTGAAGACACACCAGACATGGAAAGTAATGATAAGTTGGAACAATTCCACACAAAGAATATGGATAACCTTCCTACCTCAACTGATTAAGAGGTATGTGTTATTACATTTGGAAATTATCCTCATGATGAAAATGATAGCACAAGTGGTGATGATCAATATACAACATATCAAGAAATATCAGTTGATATATTAAGAATGATTCTGCATGGTATTCCTAAAAAACGTGCATCCCTGGTTTGTGGATTATTTCAATGTTTGAAAGAAAATATCACGCAGCTGGAAGAAGAAACTGATGCTTTAGAGAATGGCTTACAATAAAAAATTATTGAATGTTTAAAGCTCTCCAGACAGGTTGGAGCCTTTGAAGCAACCAAGAGGGGATTTGAAGTAATTTATTCAAATTGGTTCAAAGATGTTGAAGAGAAAGAGGGAGTCAATGAGACTCTATAATAAAAGATCCATGCACTTGAAGATGAGCTGAAGAAGATCAATGATGTCAAAGAGATATATTTGGAAGAAAACTCCAAGAAGATCAAAGAACTTAACTCTTTGTTACAATACAAAGTAAAGATGCATGAAGATGTAGTTAAAAGATTAAAGAAGGCTTGTGAAGAGAAGATGACTATGATTGAAGACCAGGAAGTCATCCTCAATATGAGATGTCTAGAATTGGAAGCTATGTTTACCAATCTTGAGAGGACACATATTGAGTCTCCACAAAAGAAGGAAATAGTTCCTGTCAGTATTCATTTCTCAATAGAGGATTATACTGTAAAAATACCTCCAACATGTGATAAGAATATCATGGATTCACTCATTGATCTATCAAAATTAGCTGAGAAAGTAAAGGTATCATGCATACTAACTTGTACTAATGTCTCTATAATTTCCTCTACCAAAAATTCATTTTTGAAGAAAAATTATAAACAAGTATGGATGAAGAAAAATGAAAAGGAACCTACCACCATGGCTAGGGTGGATAGGGGAAATAGTGTGGAAGATTGATCCCCACAGAAAGCACAACATACCATGAAAAGGACTCAACAAACTTATCAAGAAGATGAAAAGAAGTCAAGGTTTGTTGGTCAATGCTGGTGCTAAAATAGTTGTGGACATTTTGCACTGGATTGTTGGCACAATCCATTAAATGTAAAAGCACAGAGAAAGCCCATATAAAGGGGGAGAAATCCAGGGAAGAAGAAGCAACATCCACAGATCCAGAAACATCTATATACTGCAAACAGATTTTAAATGTTAGATAACATTTGTGATGTATGCAATAGGAGTGTTCATATGAATGATGCATGTTCATATAAGAAAAGAAAACCATAGAAGCTAGGAAAGAATAAAGAAGCATCCTTGGGAAGAAATCAGATGAATAATGTGAAAACAAATTCTCCCAAGAAGATTTCAAGAAGGAAAGATTATAAGTCCTTGGATTCTAAATACAAAAAGGTGAAGGGTGGTGCATCCAAAAGAACTAATAAGAAAGAAGCCACTCTGAAGAATCCATGTAGACGATACAATTTTAATGCCTCAATCCCTAATGATATATTGGTGGTTTGGCCCGATGTTTTTGATAGAATGAGGAAAATGGAAGATGCACAAGCTAAGAATTGTGCAAAAAACAAAAATAAGATTCTGCATGATGACAAAGAAGTTCTGTGTGTGAGGTGCAACAATGCTGTACATACTATGAGAAAGTGATTTGAATTTAATCCAACACAACAATAATTCCTCAAAAAGATGAAAGTTGCACCAGGATATTCTAGTGCTTTGAAATCCCTTGAAGAAACAATATTAACACACAAAGAGATGGAAGAAATAGTGAGGTCCACACAATCACAATCAGCATTAAAGATCAAATGTGAAAGTGTGAGGAGTGGAGAAAATGGATCATCTTGGTTGAGAAAATCATCTCAGCCTTCCTGCTCACATTGAAGAGTCATGGAGGATCCATATTATTCCCTTAAATATTTGTGTATTGTATTTGTTCTGATAATATAGGGAATTAAAGGTGAAGTAAGATCTCAGGGGGAGAACTTGAGATTCAGTGATGAGAAGTGTTCCCTTGAGGGGGAGACACGTGAATAAGTTTCCAGAGTATTTATCTCAATAAGTATCAACATTAGTTGGTACTAAATTCTACTACTCTGAAGATTGTCTGAAGATCACGTCATTGGAAACGTGAGTGCAGGAATTTCAGATTGATTATTTCTTATCACATTCAATACCTTCATCCTATAATGAAAGTGGAAAGTCCTTGAAGAAAAGTGTATGAGTTCTCATCTAATGTGGTTTCATATTCAGTGGGTAATGGACAACTTTGTTGTCTAAATCAAATCCTCTTGTTTTCTACACCAATCATTGATCAAGTAGACTTAGAGGGAAATGATTGATGGCACATTTCTTAAGTATGGAATGATACCCTCTCTACCATGAACTTTGTATTTCTTGTCAATAAGGGGGATAGAAATCAAATGAATGTCTAGGAGAGAGAAATAAGGGAATAGATAAGATTCTCATTTTGACATCGACACATTCATCTGAGGAGACTTTAAGGTATTGACAACAAAATACAAAGGGGGAGATTGTTGGGACCACATTGTGTATGAAGATTGTACTTGTTTTCAACAGTTGTCAATACTCTTCAAAATGAATAAGGATATGAAGAAGGACTAAAAAGTTAGTGTAGATTGGCCGAAGTGAGGTTTCCTGGAGAATTGTAATGGAATCATATCATTGGATTTCATAGATGAGTAATTCTTTAAGAAGATCAATTCTGAAAATTGTTGAAGTGATCCTAATTTCAAAGAACTTGTGTCAAAGGTGACACATTGTTTATAACAATGAATAATGGTGAAGTATCATCCACACAAGGATGATTGAAGAAGAATGGGGATTTAAAGAAGACTATGAAATGCTTCATGATTGTATGAGAACCATGCAAGAGCTTACTTGAAGAAAAGAATCATATGATTTGCATGAAGTAGAGAATGATGGATGAAGAAGAAGAGAGTGTGTGTAAGGGCTTGATATTCTAAGAAGGTATTTTAAGTGAGGATGAAGAAGTGCTTTGGAATTCATATTCTAAAAATAATGGAAAAAATCAGCTGATGCTTTGCTGATTTGTATTTCACAAATATCATAAGTTTAGAGAACTTGTGATGCAAGCCTTATGAAGGAAAGGGAGAGAGAAATAAGTAGGCGCGCAAGTATGTAGTAGGCATGAAAGTATGCAGTAGGCATGCAAGTATGCAGTAGGCGCGCAAGTATGTAGAGGCATGCAAGTCATATATCAAATAGCATTATTTCAAAAATATGGAAAAGGAAAGAAGGCACACATGTTTTGATGTGCAAGTATTGTCGCACAAGTATTGCCGCGCAAGTATTTCCGCGCAATGTCTTTCCGGGCAAGTATTGCCGCACAAGTATTTCCGCGCAAGTATTTCCGCACAAGTATTGTCGCGCAAGTATTTCTGCGCAAGTATTTCCAGGCAAGTATTTCCACGCAAGTATTGTCGCGCAATTATTGTCGCACAAGTTTTGGCACGCAAGTTGTTAGAGGGGCATAAGCGAAGAGTGTGTATAAGCCAAAGGTGGCGCGCAAGTTGTGAGCTGTGCACAATATTGGAACACAAGTAGTGAGTGGCGTGTGAGAAGGTGGCGCACAAGCACGGAGGTGCCCAAGCAAGGTGACGCGCAAGTAAGGATTGGCGCCCAAGATGAGTTGTTCTAGAAGTTCTTACTGGATTCTATTCAACTGTGATGATGCTATGTTGATCTAGACTTCATTGTTTTTACAATCAAAAAGTGAACTTGTGATTTTAGTAAGAAGAAGAAGAAGAGCTCAGTGCAGATGGTTTTGCACAAAATGAGAACATGTGAAGAAGAGTAGGTTTCAGTGTAGCTGTTTGTGCATTGAAGAAGTAGTATAAGAAGAAGAGTGTCAAGCTTACATGTTTGCTGCATAGAAAGAAGTGAAGAAGAAGAAGAACAGAGTATTCCCAACTGAAGGTTGACAATTATTTAGGGAATCTTAATTCAGATGATGCTACGTGAGAGGATCCTCAATGTCTGAATAATCACATTGGTGTATGTGATTCTAGCCAAGAAAATAGAAGAATTTTTAGTGCAGTTTGTTGTTGCACTAAGAAAAAGTTTAGTGCAGTTGGAGTTGCACTAGAAAAGAAGAGAGGGAAAGAAGGAAGAATTGCTTTCCTACTGCTTTGAAAGTAATCAAGTGAACAACACTAAATAAGACTAAGAGCAGAACTGACATTTTTAAGAAGGAAGAAGACTGTCTCCATAGGTAGTATAAAGAACCAGCTAGATGCTTCAAGTTGGGCTAGGTCATCACCAGTCCAGGGAAGAGGATTGTTTCCCACCCCCTCTAAAGTGTATGGACTCATAATGGCTAGAGGATTGTTTTCCTAGCCACTCCATTGTAACATAATATCACATTATAATGGAGAATCCATGCACTGGTCATCCCCATGCATGAAAAGGACGTAGCTACTCTTAATGAGTGGTGAACCTTGTAAAAATACCGTGTGCATATTTTTACTACTTTCTATTATTGCAAGTGACAGGGAAAAGAGAATAAGAGAATCAAGTTCCTGACAGGTCAAGAGGTACATGGATAAAAGTTGAAATTGGTTTTAAAAGTCCCCAAAACTGATTCACCCCCCCTCTCAGTGTTAGGTAGATCCCAAACGGGTCCTCTCAGTCCGAACAACCAACCATCGAGATACCTCTCAAAATGGAGGAAGCCATAAGAAGCAACAAAAGAAATCCATACTATAAACACTAAGGGTCTGTAACCACAAATAGAACATTGTTACATGAAAAAAGTTAAACATCAAACAACTCTAGGTACTGAGCATGTATCCGTGACTCACATTCCTAGGTCTCTCCTCCATGCCATCGTGTCACCATAAGACATGAACCAAGGGATAGAACGCCTGTGCAACACCCTCTCTTTGTGGTCTTGGATCTCCACAGGTCGCTACTCAAAGGTCGCATCAACATCAACATCGATCTCTCCCCAATCGATGACATGAGAGTCATCTAGAAGATAACGATGGATCTATGATACATGGAAATCATCATGTATCTGACTCATCTGTGGGGGAAGTGCTACTCGATACACAACAACACCAACATGAGCTTACACCTCAAAAATCCCAACAAAATGGGGAGAAATCTTACTCCCATGACCAAACCTTTTCTTCCCACGACTAGGAGCCACCTTAAAAAACACGCGATCCCCAACCTCAAACTATAAGGGTCTCCTCCTTTGATTGGAATATGATTTCTGACGATCTTGTGCTGTCTTCATCCTCTCACGAATCACTTGAATCATCTCTGTTGTATTCTACACCAGTTTCGGTCCGAGAATTGCTGACTCTCTGACCCCAGTCCATCACAATGGAGAACGACAAGGTTGTCCATACAAGGCTTCAAATGACGCCATACCGATGGTGGTCTGAAAACAATTATTGATGAAAAATCCACCAAGGGTAAGTTCCTCATCCATGAACCTCCAAAATCCAGGACACAAGAGCGTAACTTGTCTACAAGAGTCTGGATAGTTCCCTCTGTCTGACCATCCATTTGAGGATGAAAAGCAGTGCTAAGGCATAGCTGAGAACCAAAGGAATGTTGGAGACCTCTCCACACCCTAGAGGTAAAACGAGGATCACGATCATAAATGATCGTCTTTGGGACTCCATTAAGTCTCACCACCTCCTCCAGAAACTACCTCGATAGAACTTCTACTGATCTTGACTCCTTGATTGCTATGAAGTGGGCTGATTTTGTTAAACGATCCACTTCCACCCAAATAACATCATTTCTTCCTTGATCTCGAGGTAAACTAGAAACAAATTCCATCGAGATATCATCCTACTTCCACTGAGGAACATATTATGGTTGGAGAAAACCACCAGGGACACGGTGCTCAACTTTCACCTTCTAGTAGACTAAACATTGGGACACAAATTTCGCAACTGCCCGCTTCAACCCAGGCCACCAAAATTAACTCCTCAAGGCTCAGTACATATTTCTCACGCCAGGATTCACCGCTAAAGGATATATATGGAACTCTCTATGAACCTTCTCATGCATCGTCAAAGGAACAAAAATCCTTCCATGATACAACACTCGATGTTGTTCATCCTCCAACCTACCGTCAAGGGCCTCACCAAAAAAAACTCGGTCTCTCCAGACCTCCACCTCTAGATCCCCCAACTGGGAATCTTCCTGCTTCTCAACTAGTGATGACAATACTGTTATCTGAAAAAGACAAGCTCCGCCCCCAACTTCTCCCATAACAAGATGTAATGCTGACAGTTCTTCTACTACTCTCCAAGAATCACTGGATTCACACACGACATCACTACATGACTTTCGACTCAGCGCATCATCAACTACATTACCATATCTAGGTGTATATGATATCTCAAAATCATATTATTGTAAGAACTCCATCCACCGACACTGTCGTAAGTTCAAGTCACGCCGAGAGAAAACATACCTCAAACTCTTAGGATCGGTAAAAACCCCAAAGCGCTCACCAATGAGGTAATGTCACTAAAAATTTAGAGAAAACACCATAGATTCCATCTCAAGATCATGAGTGGAATAGTTACATTCATGGGGACATAACTACTAAGACCCCTATGAAACAACTGATCTTTTCTGCATCAGAACATAGCCCAACCCGAGATGCAAAGCATCGCATAAAACATCTTACTAAACTCCCTCAACTGGAAGAAAATGAACTGTATCACTTACTAACTTCTCCTTTAGATACTCAAAATCTTCCTAACATTTATCATTCCATATTAATGCTTGATCCTTCCAGGTCAAATCCATTAGAGGAGTTGCAACTCGTGAGAAATATACTATGAACCTCCTGTAGTAGCCTGTGAGACCTAGGAAACTTTGCACCTCTGACACTATCTTAAGGGATTCCCAAGATAAAACTGCTTATATATTTGACGGATCCACAGATAATCCTAGCTGGGAGACAACATGTCCCAAGAAAAAGACATCTTGAGCCCAAAACTCACTCTTTGACAAATTCCCAAACAACTGATGTTGACAATGAACTCCCAAAATGGAACGTAGATGTTCTGTATGCTCTTCCTTAGAAATTGATTACACATGGATGTCGTCGATGAAAATCAACACAAACTTTTCCATGAACTCATGGAACACAGAGTTCATCAATCCCATGAACACAACTGGGGCATTTGTCCCGCCGAACAATATTACAAAGAACTCATAATGCCCATGACGACAACAGAAAGTAGTATTCGGGATATCCTCATCCTTCACACGCATCTAATGATATCATGACCACAAGGAGATCTTTGAGAAACAGCTTGAACCCTTCAGTTGATCTAATAAATAATCAATACGCTGAAGAGGATAGTGATTCATTACTGTAATTTTTTTAAGAGACAATAATTGACACACAACTACAAACTGTCATCAGCCTTCTTTAAGAACAAAATCGGTGCACCCCACGGTGACACACATGGTCAAACAAAACCACATTTTAATAGAACATAAATCTGTATATGTAGCTCTCATAACTCATAAGGGGCCATACTATATAGAGACATAAGGATTGGAGACTCTCCTGGTTGTAGCTCAATCCCAAACTCGATCTCTCGTCGAGGGGGTAATGCTACAAACTATTCTGGGAAAACATTAGGGTACTCTTCTATGACCCTAAGAAACGCCAACTATTAAACCTATGAAGAACTCATCATAAGCTCAAACATCATGGATGATAAGGTCGTAACACGCCTCTGACCTATCCGAGGGTCTCACTCACCAACAAACACCACCGACTCACCATCTGCATCGAAGAAAATGACCTTCTTTCTGAAGCAATACATGATAGCCTGCACTGAATACATACAATCCATGATGAGGATGAAATCATATGGTTGTATTCCTGAATATAGGAAATATCCCCAAGAGTGGTGCTTCCCTAACACTAGATCACAATATCTACATACTTCATTAAAGTCATCTTGACCTCCAACAAGCGTAGTCAATGCCAAAGGCACTGGAATCCTCTATACTTGAAGTACTAAAGAATTAACAAGGGTAGGTGATATGAAAGAGCATGTCAATTCTGAATCAATCTAGGCATACCCCAAGGTAGAAAACAAGAAAAGTGTACCTTGAATGGCGTTGGGCACACCTGGCACTGGAAACTCTAAAGCATGAAGCTGACCACCCCCACCTTCGTGGCCTCTCTGACCCTGATGAAGACCACCACCACAGCCATGCTCTACTCTCTAAGAAAAGGGAGTGTCACAGGGTTGTCCTCTAGGTACCCCATCTACCCTCGGCTGATCTATAGCTGGTGAAACCTATTGTGGCAGCCTCGGCTAAAGATGCTTTAATAGAGGAACCTGGAGCGGAAACCCTGGTGCACAATTATTGCTCTGAAAGGTCGGGCACTCACACTGCGGATGACCTTGAGCCCACAAAAAAAGTGCCCAATCCCTTGGAATAGGCATAAGAGTTGCTACCACCAGAGAAATGAGATGTAAAGGGCTAAGACTGACTCCCGACTAAATAGAAACTAGTCATCCATGAAAACCATGAACCCCATACCATAGATCTTCTTCAAGAGGAATCATGATGACTCCACTCTCATGATAATCCGGTTCTGGCCAAAGTCCTCTCGACAACCTCTAACCTCTCTAGCAGCTCAAGATATGTCTTTATCATAAATGGGGTGACATGGTGATGAATATCTGGATGCAAAGCCTCGTCAAAATTCCTTGCCCTAACCTATTTATCTTGAAATAGGTCCACAAAATATCGTAAAATGTTCCTGAAATTGATTCCAAACTCTCGCACACTGAGGCTCCCCTATTGAAGAGTAAGAATCTCATGGAGACTGGATTTCTTCCCGGTCAAAGAAAGAAACTCCACTCTAAACTTGTCTCGGAACTCCTTCCATGAGATCGTTGACTCCTCAGGATCCCCGAAGAACAAGAACCACCGCAGCCTCACTGATCCATGTAGCATCATCAAAAACAATGACACCCAATGCTCCTTTTGAGCACAGATCGAACTGAAGCTAATCTCGACCTCCTCTAACCAGTCTTCCATGACTGCATCTGAAACAGAGCCCTCGTACATCTGCAGACTCTAGCACTGAAACTCTCTGAGTATCTTCCTCCAAGTGTCATCGTCATTGACCTCTACCCTATGGAGATTTGCTGGAACAACCTTCTGGACATCTTCTATGCTATCCTGATGAGGACGTCGACCTGGATCCATACATATAAAATAACAAACATTTAGGGCTCCTAAACCATGAACATGGAATACACAACATTAATTAATTAATTATCTTCATTTATTCATTTTAGACTAACCTATCCAAGGTCTATCCATTCAAACACAGGCACAAAGAAGAATGATGCATGATCCTTTCCTATGTCTCTACCCTGTAACTAGTATCACCTCGTTTAGTCCCTAAATGTATAAATATTAGGTTTTTATTCATTAAAATTCTGTGATAGTCATGTAAGAATAATTATGGTCTCTATTTTTGGTATTAAAGGTATAGTTTAATTAATTTGGGAATTAAGAAATATTTGCGCCATCCTTATGACAAGCCTATGTATATTTCATCAAAAAATAATTTTTTTAGAAAAATATTAAAACTAGGGACCCCATAATATACGAATTTGTTATTAATTTCACAAATGAATAAGTTATTCATGATTTTTACAACATATTTTGTTCCAAAAAAATTTATTTTATAAATTTTTGGAACTATGAGAAACTAGGAAAAGGTCCCATGTGATGGATAATGCAATGATTGATTGAATGACTTTCCCAATTCCCTGGGATGTGGGGTTAGAACATTATATAAATGATTACCTTGATATAAAAATATATAAAAAATACTCTCACCAATATGGAACATCAATGAAACATAATAAGGATCAAATAGCTATTTAGACCATTAAGTGGCAAGGACCACCAAATTTTAGTGGAACCATTGATTCACTTGTCACAGAAATGTGGACAACACATTGAATAAGATCTTTTTAGTGCACCAATATTCTAAAAAGTAAAAGCTGACTCTGAACATATATCAATAAAAAGGATATGTTTTTAAATAGAAGGTGTTGATAAAGAACTCCAGTACAAATAATGAAATATAAGATATGTAGTGAGAATACATTATGAAAATATTTCATAACATGTTTTTCCCCAAACTCTTCAAATAATGATAGAGATATAATTTATAAAGATGAAGAAAAGTTAGGTGAATCTACTTTATATTATATGGAAGACATTATAAGGCCTATAAGATATGGATTATTTTTTATTATCAAAATTCATATAAAAATAGGTATATTCATTAGTCTATTAAAACCACCATTTTTAATGGATTTAGAAATTTGAGACATTGGGTGTTATGAATAATTGGTTTTATGTGATCTCATTGTATAAATAGTGTTTTTAGAATGCTCACATAGTTAAAGAGATTAGAAGTGAAGAATTTAATTTGAAGATGGGAGTCAAATGAAAATGGAGGAAATAGGATCCAACCACCCATGTTTCATAAATTTGGGAAGTAACATCATGGTATTTTCCATGGAGAAATGGTTAAATTTTTCATATGTGGGATATAAGGGCACCAAGATCATGAATTTTAAATACACGTGAACAATTCAGAAAAAATGAAGGAGTAACAGAAGTCACCTCTTAATGAACCACACACTGGTAAATGATTTAATTATAGTGTGAAAGGGAATTATTCCATCCATTTCACTAAACCAGAGGTCATTGAGGGTAATTAGTTGAAGCAACCACCAATGATGAAGGAGAAATGGAATGATTGTCTCATAAATAATGTTAAAGTGGACCATGCAAATGAATTCGTACAAAGTACAGTTCTTATGAACTGATAAATAGAAAATGTTTTATTATATTATCTTTATAGAGAATCTATTATATCCTAAATGTTTTAATGAACTATTGGGTTGAATACCCTATAACTTAAAGAATATATATCATTAAAAACCCTAATCTGTGAAATCATTGTATCCCAATTATTGGACTCTTCTCCTGTTATTGTATATGGTAAATATTCATCTAGCGGATCTCATAATCCTTCCCTTGGTGTAATTTGACGAAATACAAGGAATAGATTAGATCTCATTATATAATGAACATATCCACTTCTATGAAATTGAAATTTCCTTTAATACTACAAACCAACCCATGCTATAATAAAAATGAAAGTAAGATCAAAAATCATTATAAGAAAATTACATGATAATGAGGGTTATGATATTTTTTGTACCCTTCCAAAATTATTGAGTCAAAATATGGTATCAACATCAGGAAAATTTCCATTTTATGGTAATACACTGATGTATTTCTCAATGAATTTCTTAGACATCCCCTAAATTTTGTGGTATATTTCAAAATAAAAATTATAATGGGAGCCACTCCTATCTCGAAATTTCCCTAAAGGATGACCACAATTGAACTAGTTTAAATAAAGAAAAATTTTAAGATTATTTTGACATTGGGTTCATAATCCATAGTGAATAACCGTTGGATGCACAAATTGTATTTGTAAGGACACAGAAAGAAGAAATATAGTTGTGTATCAATTACCAAGAGATCATAAAAATCACCATGAAGAATAAGTACCCTCTGCTAAGGATTGAGGAATTATTCAATCAATTATGAGGAGATCATTAATTATCAATGGTGGATATTAATTCTAGATATCATCAAATAATGGTCGAGAAAAAATATTTTCACATGAAACAATTCCATGCAAGGTATTGAAACTATGAGTTCATAGGGATTCCCTGCGAACATACTAATGTGTGTTCAATAATCAAAAGTTTGAAAAATAGATTCCTTAGATACTACAATGACATTTTTTTCATTCTTATCAATGATATTATAATTTTATCTATGTGTATGAAGAAACATTAAGAGAATATATTGATTGAGAAAGTGAAATTAAGCAAAGAATAAATGTACAGTAGGTTCAGAATGTTTGTATATTGGGTGTAGAAAATCACATTCTTGGGGAATATGATCACAAGTTATGGAATATATATGAGAACCTTCAAAGATAAAATTAATTTAGGAATACACCAAACCCACTATTGTGGTTGAAATAAGTACTTTTCTTTTCATATCATGGTACAACAGATGTTTTGTGCTGAATTTATCATGATTTTATAGATCACTAACATTGTTAACATGGAACTGGGAAATGTATATATGGATGAAATAATGTATGGAATGTTTCAAGGAGTTCATGGAGAGGCTAATCACTACACATTGTCTCATATTACCAACATGTATGGAATGTGTATATGGTTTTGTTATATATAATAATTCTTCAAATAAAGTCTTAGGTTGGGTACTCATGGAAAATAATGAATCTATATAATATATATTATTTCAAAAAATATTCGTCTTATATTATAATATAATGATTTGTGGACATGTTTAAATAAGAGCCTGTGGTTAGTACTCATCAACAAGGTGATGAGGGAGGTATCTCAATGGGTAAGTACCAAGACATGTTGGAGTTCAATTGGGCCAAAATCATCATTTATATTACATGGTTCATTCCACATATTCATATATCAAGGTTCTCCAGTACTATTCGGATCTCCTGATTTGGTGAGATGACCTGAAACTAGATTTATGATCACCACAATAGCCTACATGAAAATTATACATGATGTATAAAATATATCCTTATTTTATTTAATTAAGGTGTATTTTATTGAATCACCTATTATAAATGACTTTTTCCTCATTTAGACTATCTAATAGGCTAACGTTTCCCACCCATCATCGAATATGTTCCATGCCACATCGTTCTATTTGGAGGGTCAAATTTTGATGGTAACCAATTTTGGTCTCCATCCATATAAGTCTATAAATCGGTACATCATGTTATGGAGAGGTATTGACATTGTTGATTTCTCCCATATCACAAATGAGGATCAATGATAATATATTTATATTCATGATATAAAATATTACTTCCTTATAATCTAGGATTTCCATGAATGTGGATGCATTATGTAATGCATCAGCACATGCATTTTGTGATTGCGGAACATGATGAAATGTATGATGAATGTGTAACTCATTGATTTTTCTTATTACAAATATAATGTTGTAGGATATTTATTCTGTTTTGATGTCATATTTTTACAATTATTGTTTTATCACCATCTATGAATCTCTTTTGATGTTCATGTATGTTATATATAGTTTTATGGGTAGTTTAAAGCTAGTAATGAGGGTTTAATATTCATCCTCATTATTTGTGCAGCTTTTAGAATGTGAGAATGTGTAATGAATTTTTTTTGTCCTATGAAATAGACACAATACCTAAATCAACCTTATTGAGTCATAGGTTTTACAGTATCATACAAAAAATACTTTGGTAGGAAACATAAAAATAAATCTCCCATGTTATGGGACATTAATATACAGAGAAAAATTCCTCCATAATGTTTTTTAACCACTAGGGTGCAATCTAAGGAGGGATTTTCTATGAGGAAATAAAATAGGGCATGACCTATCACTGAAATATAAGACATGAACTGAATTTATTTTACCACATAATGAACTTTAATCACGCCAAACATCCATTATGCATGGGAGGAAAAATTATTTACCTGATAAGATAAATAAGAAGGTGTAGGTGGAAATTGTGGTGATGTGGGTAACACTTCATCTTTTTCATTGTAAATGTGACTGGGAGATAGTTTTTCGTAACATAAGAATATTACGTCTCAATAAGTAGCGTCATTTAGAATACATAGTAGAAATTATCCAAATTTATTTTATCATATATTTGTGTGAGGAGAGACCCATTTGATTATTCCCTTGAAAAACTTTAAAATATGACTGTATTTTCCTCTACTAAAGGTGTCATGAATGGTGGATGAATCAAATACTAAATTAGATCTTCAATGGATTATTGGTAGTCATCATCCCATTGATATGAAATCAAGAGATTCATTTTCATGTGGATGGGGTGGGATTTTCCATCAATGTTGTCTATAAAATGCTTAATGTAGGAAGGTTCCCTTGGCCCCACTCAATTCATTTATATTATGAGGGGGTAACATTTCTTGAATAAGATTTGTCTATTCTGGTCAACCTCAATGTTGTGATGAAATTCCAAAAATCAACGACACATTATTGATAGTACTCTGAATGTGTTTTTCAACATATTCATCTTTAGACTATTTCATTGAAGCTTGTCAAAGACTATTTCAAAATCCATGAATTGATCATGTCACAGTAGAGATTTGAAAACTAATTCAACAACATAACATTTTGATATCCATCAAAATAATTTATCAAATATATAATGAATGGTTAATTGGAGAATAATTCTAGTGTTATTTATGTCAAAGGGAATGAATTGTTATAAAATGATCCCATAGGGTTCTCAAAAGGAAGTAGATTTCTCACATCAGGGGCCATATTTATCTGGTTTTACCCAAAACACCCATCCATATAGGAGAGGTATTATAATATATTATTTTGATTGATTAAGAGTTTAGTGAATATTAATAGGAACATACACTTAGGGATATTTCGATTAAGGTCTATGAAATTGATGCAAACACTAATTTGTCAATTTTTATGCTTTAAGGGGATGGTGTTGGGGATCCAATAGTGGTTGTGCACTTTGTGAACAAAGTTTTATATGATGAAAATTTTAAATTCCTCTTCTAAATTGGTATAATGATAGTGGTATAACCTCCATGATTACATCTTGAAGCCTTGATGATCAGAAGTTACTATGCGATTGTGGGTAGACACATTTGGATTCAATCTAAGAATTTAGGAATAGTTCCAAAAGAAAGCATATCATTGTTGCCTCAGAAATTAAATTTAAATATAATTATCCTCTAGATTAATGGAGGCACTAATAAATGTATGTCATGGGTAATATTTAGATCCATATTTATATACCTTAGTACTTAAATGGTTGTGGAAACTCCTTCCTCTAATGTTGGAGGGGCGTTCTGGAGGTCACCCTCTTCTTTTACCACCAATGAGTCGGTGGATGAATTTTTAGTTGATGTTATAAACATGGGTCCATATATGCAACTATTAGGGTGAGATAGGCCATAATAAAAGTCAATATAATCCCACTCTGTCTAATATATTGTTTAAAGAATAGTATGTTTATTTTCTTTTACACTGTCACTAGGGAAAGAAGGGACTTTGATATATGAGATCAGGTTTCTTTCCCCAAATAGATTTATGGGGAGCATAAAATTCATATCGAGCGTACTCCATTAATTCACAAGTGTTTTACCTAGGACATTAGGAGGTGAAAATTGTATATTTTCATCCACCATTGGTTTTTTTCTTCCCCTTTTATAGAAACATGTTTCTTCATATGTGGCTTCACATGCCTCAAATGGGGAACTATCAACATGAAGTATGTCAAACCTTCCTTCGATGAGGTATTTCAAAAACTGATAGAATATTTAATGTACCACCATTTGGTTGTGGATCCAGGGCTATTCTAGAAAAAATATTCTATAGTGACATGTGTGATAACCATAAACGATACATTATATGTGAGATCCCCAATTCGAGCTCTAACCTTGATCATCCAGTGAGATAAATTATCAATATTATCGTACCCTTGAATGGTATGATTTGGAGGAGGTAAATATCTATATCTACATCCCATAAAATAAAAGGATTTGAATCTAGATGATATAGATTTTAGAACTATTTTCAATTAAGTCCATCTGGATGTTGACATTATTGAGCCTACCTGAATCATATGGGGTACTGATGTGTCCCATGATGACCACTTTCCAATAATGATTTGTGAATGAGAGGGTGACATGGAATTATAATGGAATTATCTCCACTCAATAGACCTTTTCTGGAATGAATTCTATCTCACACTCATATAGGGTTTGGATAGGTTTAACAAGGGCCTCCCTGAATTCTTTTGATAATCTGAGAACATCCCAGATTTAAAGCTTAGGTAAGAAAAATAATAGTTGTTTAAAAATTTCGCACATTTTGTGCCATAGGTTATTGATTCCATAGATATGTTTTTTCCATAGAATGTGGATTAGGAGATATGTAATTTGATGAAAATAATCCTAGTGCTTGATTAATGGTTGACGGAGCATCTATTTTATGTTTCAATGGTTTTTTCATCATTAAACATTATCCCATATGATCAAGTAATTACATACCATCGGGTGGTCATGCCTGAAAATAGGGCATGAGAAACCATTATAGGGTTCTGGGACACCTCCATGTCTCTCTATTGCTTGTGGGAGGACTTATCCATGGTTTATATGTATATATATATCCACTATGTAGATATGAAAAATATATATTTTTTGACCATAACTGTAATGTCCTTTTTATCCTTGGCTTCTGCATAAGTGCCCACCTATTCCTTGTTATGGTACATAGGAACTCATACAAAGATGTATATTCATAATTTTATATGGGTAATTACATGTTTACAATGTTGACCGATCCAAATATGATTTTTTTATCCATTGAATGTTCCATTTGGTTTGGTGGTCCCCATCCTACGTATGTTACCAGGGAGAAATATGCAAGACTAATGGTTTGCATTTAAATAGAAAAAGACTATTTATCTTCTATCTATTCCAACATATGATGGTACTATCCTCCTCTAGTATACATATAAAATTTCACATATATATGTGGTGGAAGTACCATGGTTTTGTTAGGCTATGATCTTAGGTTGGGATGAGTTTAGTGAACTATCATTTGATTTATCCAGCGTTCAATTATCTTTACAAGCCTAACCATAACATTTTTCCAATTGTATTCTTTTTCTAACTAGGAAATTGTTAGATAGGACACCTAATATGGGGAGTTATTCTATGTGACCACTCTAGAATAGAAATTTATTGGGAGAACATCATTGAATATGAAGAAATAGTAGATGATATAGCCCGGTATTTTATAAAAAGGGATGTAGTCTGGAATATTAGTGAATTTGACCTCATTAGTCCTCTTGGACTATGGTATCATGAGTAAGATATTGTCCATTGTGGTAAGGAAATAACCTGGGGCATTCTCATTTCATGAGGAGTGTGTTTTATTCATCTATTCCTCAAATACCCGGTGACCTTGATCTATCTTTACATCTGTCTCAGGGTGATTTTTTTGTTCCATTCACTAGATATGAGGTTTTTTATTGCTTAAATACATTCCTAGATGATTTATTTAGGAAATACAGATGGTTTGAGGGTAAAAACATCAGTTTCTAGATTTTTTATCATTTTTTCTGGACCTAATAGAATAAAATAGGATGTAGCTAGAGTCCACTGAATAGAATCTTCCATACGTAGTTATATTCTAACAACTCTTGGAATCCTCCATTATATTTTTTTGGTATCAGAGATGTATGAAACCCATATTGGGGACTTTCATCTTATATCCCCAATAATTACTTCTATGAGCGGGGGATTTTGAATAAATATGTTATATCCTCCATTATGACAATGATGTTAGAAACAATATCGTCCTCATGCTTAATGAAGTCCATCTGGTCAATTTGTTTTGACTTTATTAGTGTGGAGATTCAATACTAAATGAATTGACGAGGATGGTGTTCCCAACATTCATTGAAACCTAATGGAAGAATATTGTACAAAAAAGCGGATGAAACTACTAGTTTCTTTACAAGATATCTCAGCTTGGTTTCCACCAATTACACTCGGGTCCTATCATCAGACCACATTTGGACATGATGTGTGTGAGATGTTGTTATGGGTCTCCAACATCATCAAAGGTGGAGAAGGTAGAATTTTTGATATTTGGTAGAGGTAATATATCATCTAACCATTTAGTATATAAATTTTTCTCATACTTCATCGGCGTATGTTACCCATTCATAGATTCAATTTCCTTAGTTAGTGACTTCATGATGTTGAGAAATTATAAATGTACCACTGAATTAGTCACCTACAAAATGAAGTGTAATAATTCAATTTATCAATTAACCAATAAAACGGGATGAAAAATAATTTTTTTCAAAAATGAAAATCTATGTATAATTTTTTTATAGAAAATTTTTATATAAATTAATTCTAATGAGAATAATTTGATTATATTAAATTATAATGAACTAGATAATATTTAAAATTAAAACAAAATATAATTTCCTATTCAAATACATGAAATGAAATTATACTTTCCAATACAAATTAATATATTTTCTACAAATCATTGAACAAATCATATAAAAAAATTCAAGAAAAATTCAAGAAGAAAATTTTTATATAAATTTTTAAAACATTAATTTCATATTTTTGAAATGAAATTTTAGAATTTTAGAATTTAATGTTTAAATAAAACCATATAATGAAAGATTTTAAAAAAATGAAAATCTTTTTTTTGATCAAAAATAACATTATATTCTTAAAATAAATATAAAAATATAATATATAACTCATTTATACTAAAAACGAATGATATTTATTTTTAACATTACATTGGTTATTACATATAAAATAAGTGAAATTTGATACTATAATGCCTACTTGTCTTCTATATTTTTTATGGGATGTTATATGTTGTTATCTATACAATGTATAGAAGTGATCATCAAGGGTATAGTTTCACCACTACACTATTTGACACATACCACTAGATTCTGGCCTCTTACATTGGAAGGTATGAATGAGGTCTAGTTACTTCTCCACTTTAGTGTTTCATGGGTAACCCGGGTTAGGGAATTCAAAATACTATAATTCTTATATATAATTTTTGCAATAAGTTATTATGTGATGATGTAAATTCATATCTTATTGATTGAGATGACTGAAACCTATTGAGAAAATTTATCTAATGTTTAAATTTAACTTATAATTGGTGTTTCATGCTGTAATGAATTTGAGGTATTATATATTCATATTGAATTTAAAATTATATATTTATGAAAAAATATAAAAGTATATATTCTAATTTGGGGGGGGGGGGTCTTAACATAAAACAGTGAATATAGGAATAATATTTTCATGATTTTAACATCAATTTTTTCATGATCTAATAAAATAGAATATCATGGTTAAAATATTTAATCATACGACTCAATCTCAAGTTGGTATGTAAAATGAAGATAAAAATATCTTAATTGGAATTATGTAATAAAATCGAAAAACATGAGAATAAAATAATTTTCAAAAGATTAAATATAAATCTCATCTTGTAATATTATTAGAATGAGTCATAAATAATGGATTCTCAGAAAAAAGGAGATGGAAAAAAACATAAACATCAAGAAACGTGATTTTAAAATATATATTTAAATATATATCCTACCATGATAAATAGTTTTCATCACATGAAAAAACAAATCAAAAAGAACCATGAAATGTTATATAACTATTGTAATATTTACTTATAATTGGAGGGTAAAAATAAATCTAACTGAATCCTGAAATATACATAGAAATAAAAATAATGGTCTTTATTGATAATAAAGCATTGATAAAAAATCAATTAGAATATCTAAATAAATAGTAAAGAGGATTTATACCTTAAAATATGTCCTTTATAATGTTAATAATTTATATGATATTAATTTAAATAATCAACATTTATTTTGGGTAAATTTTATTTTTTATATTAATAATACATTGACACTAATTTGATTCGATTAGTAATTGAAAGTAAATAAAAGTAAGAACCAATAATTTATTAAAAAGGTTTTTTTTCTTATGGAAACATTTTTCATTAAATTATTATACTACCATATAAAATATGAATTACAGGAATTTATAATTTTATTTTGAAAAAATTAAATTAATTATTTTTAAAAACAATATCAGCATAGGATAAAAATTGGTTTTTTTGGGAAATAATTATTTTATTGGTGAATAGTGAAGTACTAATTTCACAAAAGAAATTATGTTTATAATTATAAATGAATGAAATAGAAGTTTACAAAATATTTTATTTTAAAAATATATTTTAATAATTAAAATTAAGTTATTTAAAAAATAATATGTTAAATTTTGAAAACACTTAATTGAAATTTTAATGTTTTATTTAATTTTATCCAATAAAACTATTTTTGATCTTTTCATTTAATTATGTATTATTTTCATACAATTTAGTTTTGGATTTCTTAGGACACATAAATTTTTTTGTATTACTGTATATATCATGAAAATAAAATACATTGATAATTTTACAAAAAAATAAATCTTAATCCTCAAAATAAATATTTTTAGATGAGTTTTTTTATACCTTACATGCATTGTTGTCAAAATTGAATTTTATTAGTAAAATAAATTATATGTGATAAAATTAAATTAATATTCTTAATTTGTAAACATAAATTAATTATTTTTTATTTTATACTGTGTATTAAAAAGAAAATTTCTTAGGTAAAAGTTTTTTACCACGATAATACCAAAACTGATAAAAGTGAAAATTCTATGAGTAAAAGTCTTAAAAATATTTAAACCATTTTTGAAAATGAATTTTTGAGGGAATATCAAACACATATCAACCCCCACTATAATATTTTATATTTTGGGGAATCTATCAAATGAGATTCATGTTCCCTCTTTATATTAGGTTGCAATATTATAAAAAATCACATTCTCACAACTTATAAAAGGGATTTCTTAAAACCCCATCATAATGAAGCCAAAAATTGGCTTCACTCTTGAAATAATGAAATTATTTTTCCCCTATATTAAAATTCTTTTTCATTGAGCCTGCGGTCGAAATATATTTTCTAAGGACCTGTATGTTAATGTAGCCTTGTAATAGAAAATCCCAAATAACCCACATGAGTATTTTCTCCAAAAATCACTTATTTTGATTCATGATTTCACTAATATAATTTATAATTTATATATAATTACATAATTAATTTTTTTTATATTATAGTTTATTAATCAAATAAAAATAGTATTAAACACTTTTCTCAAATTCCATTAAGAAAAAAAGAATCGTCATTTAAGTGTGGTGTATACTGACTCCTCCATGTAGTGAGATCTTCCATTTTCTACCACTACCTATATTCATGACATATATGGTTGGAATTATAAATTACTATTTACCTATAAAATAAAATTTTATTATTATTATACAATTTAAAATTCCCCTTTATCCCATCTCTTGTGCGTGTTGTGTATTATTACTTCTACCAAGAAACAAATCTCATTTTTTCATCTCGATTCTTTATTAATAATCCAAACCACATAATACCTAATTAAAAACCATAAAATTATCTTATTAATATAATTAATATATTTGAATAATGATATTAGTCCAAAACAAACCACTTTCACAATGATAATAATCAATTAATTATTGTATGTCCATATTTGGGTAAGTTTGACTTCCTACTTGAACAATAATATAAAATAATAAAATTGTTGACTATGAGAATATAATTACATACTATATATAATAATAATAATATGTAAAAAATTTATTTTATTATTTTTTTAATTGAAATATTTATATCAAACTCATTAATTATTATACCAAAATATTTTTGTTAAAAATCACTGAAACGTACAAATAATTGATATATTATACAATGAAAATAAAAAAAATTCATATAACTAAATCATTACATTATAAATGATTTAAAAAAATAATTTAAAAACATTTTATGATCTTCTAACGATGTACATTTATAGAAGAGTGAATAAAAATACCATTGATATAAAACATGTCCAAAACAATCTAGATTACTCACACCAGATATTGAAAATTGATAAAAAATAAATAAAATAGATATATAAAATAGTTATAAATGATTATTATGAAAGTATATATATATTTGAAAAATATTTTAAAAAAGTGTGATTGTGATATTTATGTTTTTATATAGGATCACATAGAGAATTCTATTAAGAAGGGAGACACGATTTGAGACTATTGTCTCAAATCATAAACCATGGAATAAACATTTTTGATTGGTGTCCATTATTTATTTGGAATGTTGTATATACAACATAGTGTATATAGTTAACCATATTCATATAATTAAATTTATTTAAAGATCTATATAATTTTCCCTCTTCAAATAGATTCCCTTTTAAAGGATACTAAATTTGTAATGGTTTTTATTATCCCAATTCCCATTATTGATTTATAGTGTTTTTCTTGTACTTATTTCTTAAAATATTATTTTATTCTTGTAAAAGAGAGTATTTAATGGTAATTTATATTCTTTTATTTTGGAAAAAATACTTTAATTTTGATCCTTTTCATTGGTAAAATTTATTTCCCAAAATGTATATCATTTTTGAGAATAATTCACATCCTATTTAATGATGATTTCCACTTGTTTAACATATAGTTTACTATCCAAAGTTATCCTTTATAATTGGAAACCTAATTACTTTTAATCCCATGTGATTCCAATATTTTATAAATACAGTTATTAAAATGTTGTTTTGGTACTATTGTTATTATGTAGGTTCTAAATAAATATATTCCGTAATATTAAAAAGGATTACCATCCTTTCAAATATATTGTTTTTTATATATAACCCAAATTTAATTTTATACTGATTACTTATTTTCGAGGATGTATTATTGAAGATATTTTTTAAATTTTTTTTTTATTTTTAATTGTTTTTACATTAACATCTTTCGAAATAAAATAAAAATGATACCCATAACTTCATATTTTTCTTATTTTTGTCTAAAATAACATTAAATGTTTTTTTATGTGAACATATCTTTTGAAAAAAAATTATTTGACAATAAACATTACCTCTATGTTTGCATAATTTATAAATTAAATTACTATTATACAAGTTTTATAAAATATTAGTATTAATGTTATTCCAGAAGAACAATGGATTTTCATAATTTTAATTTGATTTCGAAGAACATCTAAAATATATTTTTCATATATATTATTAATCGTTATCATATATTATTAATGATGAAGAAAATTATTGAATGATAACTTTCACCATATTTATTTGGATTAAATATATAATGTATCTTTTTATAAAATAAGTTATTAATCATTTATTTTGTTATTGATAACCATATACATTGTATAGTCATAACTTCTCTTACAATAACCATCCTTTGTGAGTTACATATTTTAATTTCACTAATAGATGGGTGCTCTCAAATATTCCATAAATATATTTATAAGGGAAATTATTGACATAACATTAAACACCTTATCTATGTGTGGTGAATGACATATTCTCTATTATAATGATGAAATATTATTTACTTAGATAGATTTAAAATATTATTAGTTTCTAATTTATTCTCCCCAAGAATATCATATAATGATAATTTCTGGAATTATAAATTAATTCCTTATGTGATTCCATTTGATTATTATAGAAAATCTATTTTCATTACAAAAGATTATTTTTAATGAATTATTCATTCCTTAGGGAAAACATTAATAAGGATGGTGATTGATGGGGTCCTATATCACCCCCAATGATTTCTTTTACATTTGTACCTCATGAGAAGTATAGGTTTTGAGATAATAATACTTTCCACATAATAGTTTAATATATATATTTCTCACATTTTTAAGAATAAGAATAATTATTTTATTCCCAATGTCATGGCCATAATGAGTTTTCTCATAAGAATATCCTAGTATAATGGTTGTTCCATATCTCGAGTTGTTTTTTCATGTTAAACTCTCTTTAAAAGATTCTTTTATATTCTGGAAAACATGGATTCCATTTTTATGCCTCATTTATATGATATTTTACAATTCTAAGTTATTTCATTCCTTATTACATTGTTAATGATATATTATTTATTGGGCATAACATTACTTATAGAATTCTATTATGAAATTTTTTTCATCCTATACTGACTTAAGATTTTAGATTCTTGTCATGTTTGTTTACCCTTACTAAGAACTCATTCTCAACTCTTTATTTTTATTATAATTCCCATGGTCATGATTAAATGTAATATGTTTGATGTGTATATAATTTTATAGGGTGTAGAGAAATTATATGATATATTTTATACTTATTATTGGAGAAGATGTTTTTTATTTTACAGAAAAAATTTACATTGGTGGAAGAATTCATTAGTTTTTATTAAATTTTCATTCCTAGTTATTTAAAAACATAAAAATATATATTTTTATTAATATATTATAATACAATATTTTATTTTAGTCATATATTTTTGAATGTAATGACTTTCAGATATCATAGTTGGTATGAAAAAGTATTTAAAAAAATCTATAGTTTTGGATTAGAGTTCAGTATAATTTAGGGGTTGATATGTTATGGTTTATTGTAATTTAAATGTAATAGAATACCCTTTATGTTAGTTGAGTTTAATTATTTGGATAATGAAATATTACTAAAAATTCTATATATATTATATGTATTTTATAACAATAAAAAGTTTTTTTTAAGTAGAGTTTTTGGGATTCTATTAATAATTACATCATTTCATGTATACTAGAATATGGATACAACTATGGCACAAATTCATATAATATTTATATACTTGAAAAGGCTAGTTGATCATGGAATTAATATTAAATTTTGGGAACAATGAGTGTGAGAAATTATGAACACCTAGATAGACAGTCTATGGGGAAAAGATTTGGTTAATTCATATTCTCTTTATAAACCATTATGAAGGATTTTAATATATAACTAGTTTAGTTAAAAATATTAACTTGGATAATCTAACAAAAAAATAGTGACATATAGTTTAAAATATGAATTCTATTTATGAAATATTATATATATTTTTATATTTTTCTTCTTTGAACATTTACTAATGTAAGTATACACATTAATAGTTTACCATTAGCAAAGGAAACGATGTGAACCTAGAAGAAAAAATTTAATAATGGGCATGAGAGAAATTATGACCAATTTACCAATGAAAAACCTAAAATGATAATAATTGAAGTGATAAAACATGTGATTATTGTAAATAATATATCTTTAATTAAAATTAAAAAAAATAAGAACTATGTTGAAGTCACAAACAATGCAAAGAAGTGATGGATGGAGTCTAAGGAATGTTCTTTTGACAATGATTATAAAGGATTGAATGTTAAATTTCAATCATGTTAGGAATACGGGAATAAGAACCAAGGGTATTGTATCAAAGGAACTATAGTATGATTCATGTGTGGAAAAGGAGGGCATAGTGAAATAATTTTCAATATAAAAATTAATCAATCAATTAAAACAATGTAGTGAAAATATGTGTTATAGACACATCATTTATATATAAATCATGATTTATGTCTATCCAATAGATAAAATTAACTACTTTTATTAGTAAAGTAAATTAAAATTTGAAGGGATTAAAATTATTTAAGGGATAAAATATAACACACAATGATTTTAATATTAATATTTTCCGATAAATCATAATTTCTTCGATAACATTTTTTTCATAAGAAACATAGAACTAAAACAACCTATAAAACATTATATAACTATTAAAACATAGTTGTATAATTAGATTATAATAATATATCTACCCAAATTATTATAAATATATATATAGAAATTAATATAACTATCATTATTAATAGAAATTAATTTCTAAAAATTCATTTTCTGTAGATAAATAACTAATAAGTCAATTTTTTTGCTTTAAAATTCAACAATTCTAAATATTTTTTATTTATAAAATTTACTTTTAATGGAAATAAATTTATGAATGAAATATATTTTCAATATTAATAATATATTAACACCAATTTTGTTAGTAATTGAAATGTTGTAAAATTATCGAGAATTAATATTTTGAAAAATCAATTTTATTATAAAAATAAATTGCATTATGTTTTTTTAAAAAGGGAAATTCCTAAATTTTATATTTTATGTTATAAAAATTATAATTAATTTATGAAAATATTATAAAAATATTTTAATAGTATAATTTTTTGTATTTTTCTTAAGTAGTATATTATTTTGTGATCATTAAAAATTCTATTTTCACAAAAACTATAATATAAAAAAATACAATAAACAACAACAATTTAAAAAAAAAATTAATAGATCAATAATGTGTTTAATAATAAAATACCACATTTTAAAAATAATTTTTTCAGTTATTTAACATATGATAAAAATTTTAATAAATTGAGTAATATCTTCCAAAAGACCCTTTTTGTCTTTTTGTTTAATTTAATAGTAATTTTGTAAATTTAGGTTTTGGATTTATTTTAAATGAATTTTTTTATAAAACCCTATTTTCTATCATTAAAATATTTTAAATTGTTAAATTTACCATATATATATATATATATTTAATTCTTAAAATAATTTTTTTCCTAAAAAACATGTTTTATTACTTTACTTGCACTAATGTAAAAATTGAGTTTTATTATTAATATAATTTCTATGTGATAAAATAGATTTATTAGTTTGAATCAGTGTATCCAAATAATATATTATGTACCATTTAATTTTAAGCTATTAAATGTAATGTATATTTGTATAAATTACCTACCACAATTAAAGAAAATTTGTTAATATGATAATTCTAAGAGAAAATGACATAAAAAGACTAAATCAGGTTTTAAAATTAATATTTATGTGAAAAAAGTAAATATATCACCCAAGAATTCATTATTAAACATTTTGAGTCTTTTAGACATATAATATGTGTTCCCTCATTACAATAAGTTGAAATATTTACATAAATTCAATTCTCATCCCTTATAAAAGGGACCGCCCACCACCCCTTCAAGACCACCCTAAAAACAAGGGTTCCCTTAAAACAAATTACATTTTTCCTTCCAATATAATAATTTTACTTTACCTTGATTAGCTTGTCATATTATATTGGTCTGAAACCAATATTTAAATAGAATCTTCCAAGGTAAATCTTACATCCTCAATGTCAATATTTTTTTCCATATACATTTTCTTTACATTCATTAATTCTATAATAAAAATTTTATAATTCATATAAAATTACACATGTATTGTGTTTTTACAGAGTTTCATTATGAAAAGTTAATGACTATTCATCACTTTTCCCATTTTACATTAAGAAAAATGGACCATATTTTATGCACTATGTGGACAACCTCCTCTACGAAGTAATATATTCCATTTTATTCACCGACCCATGTATTAATTGGTTTATGTATGGAATTGTAAAATAATTATGGAATTTATAATACAAGTATTATTATAAATAAAAAATTCCTTAATGAGTGGATGAAGATAATGGTTATAGTTCCTAAGGATTTAATGTTCGTTTCATTGTTTTCTTGGTTTTGAAGTACTTTCTGAGGCTTACTGTCCGGAAAACCATGAGTTCAACATTGTATTATCATACTATTCATACATAGTATGTGGTAATGGAGGGTCAACACTACCCTGATTAGAATTTGACACTTTTAATGTTCTTTTTATTGTTTTCTTGGTTTTAAAGTAGCTTCTGAGGCTTACTATCCATAATAACCCAGAATACACTACGTGTAATGTTGGACACACACATTGTGTGTTCTTCTATTCAGGAAGGAACTATTTTTTAGTACATGTAATGTAATGTATGTACACGCCGTGTAGTCTCTAATCATGTTACTAACTACCTTATAAGAAACACAAGGTTGGGAAATGATATAGAACACACCGTGTGCCAGATGGGGATCACAATGCGAGAGGGGCATAAGACTTAGGACGAGCCGATATTCCTATCAAAGAAGTCTAGTGTCTTAATCTTACGGGCCAAGATCGGGAATATATACTCATTCTATCCAAGACTGATAAAGTGAGATAGAAAAATGCACTAGGACAGGCTCATATTCCTTTCAGTGAATTTTCTTGGCATATTCTAGTATATCACAGAATAAAGGGCAATTTCATTATATACGCCAATGAACTATTGTGCTAGTAGGATTAATTAGTTTATTACTTACCTCTGACCATAGGATATTTCATTGTGACTTTGGGGTGACCTTTGATAATATTCCTTATGTTATGTTGATATCCCAATAGGATCATAATCAGATAATAATTTGAATAATTTTCCCTCATAAGGGGGGAGTTGATCATGATGAACATCATCTCCTAGGACATCATCACCTAGAGTTTTAATTCTACGATAGGTTTTTCCTCAAGTTATATATTCACTAGTGGTGACAAAATTTTGTATTAAAGGCATCATAATTGATAAAAAAAAGTAAATATATTTGAAATATTCATATATGATATTGAATTTAATATAAATCACTGGTACATTGTATCTTAGAGATGTCATATATATGTTTGGTTTATATGTTTCCTCTCCATCATTAGTGATCATACTGATAATATGTGGTCTATATAGATAGATAAATTTTGTGTTAATACTTCAGTATTAAGTATGGATTCACTGGTCAATGAAAATGGACAAATTCTAGGAATAGATTTTACAAATAGTCAGAATGTATAATAACATATCCCTATAGTAGTCCTAATTTTATCAGAATTGAAATGGGATTCCATTCAACCCCACAAAATCTGGAATAGACTTAGGATGTGAAATGGGGGCTTCCTATTGTGAAGGTGTAGTAAGAATCAGAGGATCTTCACCAACACCAAAAGGACTAACCATCCAGCTCCCCCATTTCTATTTTTTCCAGTATAAAAAATATATTCAACCTCACTCCACTATTGAAATCATGCCATGTAAAAAAGGCAACTTCTAATCCACCTGGCCAGAAATATACTGACCCTACTTTTTTTAAATTACTATTATATCATTTTAAAGATAAAAAACATAATAGTGATAAATATCAAGGATATAATGGTTTAGTTTCATGGGAAAATTTGGATTATAAATAAATTTTACAAAATAAAACATAAACATTATATAATTCCTTATTCTCCAGATTCTTAGTGGCCTTCTCATTCTCGTTACTGCAAGTAATCACATGAGAATATACATCAATGAAAGGGGTGATCTAAAAGCCCGGTAAGAGGATGAATCAATAAAACATGTGTGAGGATAATCATCATAATCATAACATATGTATGGAATCATCATCATAATCATGAGAGGAATCAATAGATAAAGGAATGGAATATGGAAATGCATAAAAACGAAAAATCTTGTCTTAGTGGTCAACACCACACATAATTGTGAACAGATCTGGAATCATGTTCACACATATGATATGTTAATAATAATATCATAATCATTGTGAAAAATTACAGAAAAATTTTCATTACTATTTTGTATTATCTCATGAGATACATCACACTACCTAATGAATTGTAGAACTATATAATTTGGGTGCATCTGTCACATCATAAAATTTACATAATCATTATTGGAACATAAAACATATATCAATGTTAAAAAAAATAACCCATTAAAAGTAATGGGTTTCATTTCATGAAAAAAAAATTCACGAAAAAACTTTTTGGTTTAATAAATGGAATAACATAGTAGTATAATAATCATCAATCTTGAGTGAAGATGAAATAATCTCAAGAGAAGTAAAACAAGTGTTTTCTAAAAACAAGAGTTCTTTTGGAAAATATTTTTCATTCATAACACTATATTATAAACATGTATATCCTATAAATTGAATGTTATGAACAATGAAATTATATTTTGGGAGTATAATTGGAACATCCACAATGAAATGTTTCCTAAAAGATAGATAACACAAAGAAAGGAAATTGGGTAAGAGAATCCCCTTACCTTATGTCTGAAGGATTTCTTCATTTTAATATCCTGAATAATTATATTATATTCATTAATTAATAAAAAATAACATATTATATAGGTATTTTAATCATTATAATTTTATTAATTTCATTTATGGTTATTATAATGAGTTATATAGTTCAACTTTGTTATTCAGAAGAGTTTGTTTTCTAGGTTTTTCATGATCAATTCACTTGTATACATGCATGGAAGATCATGTAAAATAATGATAACTATATAGAAGTGGAATAATGTATTATTAATGGAATTACATAAATTTAACTAGTCTTATATATTATTATTTTCAGATATGAGCCTTCTTAGATGAGTATATATGATGAAAACGTGTGTCCATAACATTGAATAGGAAAATAAAATGTTAGAATTCTAATCAGTTTCCCAAAAATTCACCCTAACCATTTTTCGACATGTAGAATCAAAAAGTGAAGTCATTTTTTCAAAAATAATTTTCTAAATATGATTAATTTAATATTTAATTAAAATCATAATTTACATGAAAAATACAGTTTTTAAAATTGAAACTTATTTTATAATGCTTTCAAAAATAACATAAGGTCATATAAAATTATCTTAAAACTAGAAGAAATATAATTTTTAATTTATGAAATCCTTTTATTAAAATATATTTTCATTTAAATTAATTAATTTATTATAGTTAATTATAATTAATTTTTTATGACTTACAGAAATACTATTATGTTTACTAAGGTCAAATTGTCACTTATAAGATGCCTAAAGTTTATTTAATCTTTCACGGGAAAGGTTACTATTACTTTTTGTGATTTACTATTCATAAGGGTCACACTACTATTCATAAGGGTAATTAAATCTTCATAAGGCTATGTTACTATTCACCAAAAATTATGTTTGTTCTATTAGACTGCAAAGATCATCCTGAACACAATCATGTTTGTCAGATTTTTGAAATTCAGAACATAGAAGTGGAAAAATTCTGTTTAATGCTCACATAATATTTAGTATCATTATATGTCATTGTTCTTTCTAATGTGATTATACTATAAGGAAAATTTATAAAAAGGGGATTCCATTGATAAAACTTTTGGTCCTTATAGTCGTCACAACCAGCTGCTCAACAGGTGGTGGCTCAACTAGCGGACTACCGGGAGGTCCAACCTCAACACATGTGCCCAACTCTAAAGCCTATACATGGGTTGGATCATCACCACAATCCCACTACAGAACCCTCGCTAGCTGTCATAATGGAGTCATCCTAAAATACAATCAAGATGAAACACAATCAAAGAGTATATTTGGAGAGATTACTGAAGAAGGACAAGAAAAACCCAAAACCCCATCCTATATGATGCATGTACCATTCTTTCCCCATGGCCAGTGTCATAATGCCCCGAGTCGAAAGAAAAGTTATTAGAGTTCTGGTGAATGTATACATCGGCCACCGAACCAATACTAGAGTCCCAGGCCTGAATCCAAACTCGAAACATCCTTAAATAGATTCTATGTAACCCAAACCAAATGCACTGCTAGACCGCCTACACTCAGATATCCCAAAGGTGGAACCTGCTATGATACCACTCTGTCATGACCTGACTTAATGGGGCTCGATCCGCGACTCCCCAAGCTCACCTCCAATAGGCTAGGGGCTGGCAACTAGCGCCTAGTAGGCTATCACATACAAGGGAGGCATTAGCCTAAGGTAACTATACACACACACACACCCAAATACACCTCCATGCAACAAAGCAGAGATATATAAAAAAATGAAAATAAATGCATGCATACATCTAACCCACAACCAGATTACAACAAAAAGTACAAAAGGGAAAACACATGGACCACCAAAATAAAACTACAAAAGTATCCAACCTACTCAGAAGGAGGGGATCCTTAACAAAAGCACCCACTGGAAAGCTCTTCAGTACAACTCTAGTAAACACCACGGTCAGTCAAGCTCATTAAGCTCTGTGTGCTCCAGGTCCTCTTGGGACTCTGTCGAAAGGTCTGTGGTCTGAACAAGATGCAAAAATGTGCGGGAAAATCCCATGAAGGGGTGATTAAATAGATACTCAGAAGGTGCCCCAAACCCCCGAAATAAAATAGATAAACTGAAAGGTAATTGTCAGCTCATCCCTGCCAGAGGGAACCCAAACGAGAGAGAAACTCCATCTCGAGACCATCCTCGTCAAAACACAACTAGTCAGCCCAACCCAGGTATATTCCCATACATATACCATGAAAATTTAGATATACTCATTTCAGGCACTGAGCCTCATGAGGTTCCGACCTCATTACCATTGACAGGTTCAACTCGGGGCTCTAAGGAATAAACATAACTATGGGAACACACTCCAAGAGCATTGTCATCCCAAGTAACACACATTTGGGAGGTACACTCTACCAGGTTATATCTTCATCCCATATGGACCATTTGAGATAACACTCTTATCAGATATCATCATTGAGAATGTCACACTAAAACAACAGAACACCAAACTCCCCAGATAGGGGATCACACGTAGGGTATGCTAGGGGATACTAGAACCCAACATGGTGAAACGAAGATCTCACAAATAGGGGATCACACCTAGGATCCGTTGGGGGATTCCATATCCCAATCTAACACTCCACAAATCATATCACTCAGATAGAGGATCATCACCCATATAATGCCTGTCATGAAAATGGTAGAAACTCCATAGGGTATAAATTTCAAAGTAGGGGATCAAACTGATGATACTAGAAACCCTACTGAAACCATAGACTGAGTAGGGGATCATATTACCGATGATAGCACAACCCTGTGGAAATCCAAACTCTATGTAGGGGATCATATAATCTATGATACCACAACCCTACTACTATAACCCACTCTATAGGGCATCATATTCCCGATGATGACTTCAACCCTACAAGGTTTTCTTTCTAGATAGGGGATTTCCGCCCATGGGTATGTGGTCAAAGTGATACCCAGAACCCGATCTAGGGAAGAAAATCTAGAGGATCCTACTCTAGGATCAGCAGAGCTATACCACAACTCTATCTGAAATTCATCCTATCGAGGGTATCACAAACCTGTACTAGAGTTGTAATTCCACACAAACCCTTATAGGAACAAACCAAGGGAGTTAACTCAACCATTTCTGATCCAAACGTCGCTAACCCAAGTGAACTGCAACATCGCCACACTACATACCTACGAGGTCCAAAATGAGGCTACCATCACGTTCTATGTGAAAAAACATGAAGGATATGCTATTTACTCACCAGAAACGATCAACCGGTGACAAAGGTACAATTCACTGTAACAAGTCTGAGTAGGGCCGACACCACGATTTTGAATCTCATCAAGTGGATCACACCGTTGTGATCCCCATGAAAAAATGCACGAGATTGTCTACTCGTTCATCCAAAAAAACAGACAGTAGATTAAAAAGTCGTGTTTCACCATAAATTCCCAAAACTAGTCTCACAGGGCCCACACCTTGATCTCTTTCCTAGTGCCTGAAAACTATCCTAAAATTTCTACCATACTATCAGGATCACAAAACCACTGACAATGAGTCAATCAGAATCTCAGTGCCTAAGTTACGAGGGTCGAAGTTGAATTATAATAAAATATTAATATTCTTTCAATGTTTTGTATCCTTGGGTCACGAATCCAAGTCAAAAAAATTCCCCAAACATTCTCAAAGGGTCAGTCTCGACGTAAGGATCATGTCTCCACAAACAGTTCGCAAATTAGACTTCCTGTTCTTGAGTTACGGGGGTTTAAAGAACCCCTGGAAAATTTTGGCCTGACCACCGTCAGTCTTACCCGAAACCACTGTCCCAGAGCCGAAAACCTCCACACTAGAGCCAGAAACTGCTGTACTATCACTACCTTTAACGGATTCCACCATGGCCACCACCAAAATCTAGGCTTGCCTCCAGAAAACTTCTAGGAACCACTAGGAGCACCCCGATGCTCCAAAATCAGATCCAAAACATGTTTTAGAAAGCTCGGGACTCAAACTACACAACCCTAAAGACGATTTGATGGAAAAAAACACATAAAAAAGATCCAGGATTTTATAACTCAAACTACCTAACTTTTGGTGGAACTCTAATTCTTTGCACGCTCCGCTGAGACTACTGCACAATCCAGGAGTCTCCACCGTCAAGATCTGAGTTCGACGACACCTCCTTCGCTCGATTCCGGTCGTTTATCATCGATTGAAGGAGGAGGAAGGGAGGAGAAGCTTTTGGAGGTGGATTTCTCCTGGCATACATAAAAAAGGGGAGGGGAGGGGAGGGGATTTATTTATTTATTAATTAAATCATCTCCATCCAACTCTACAGCTCCCGACTTGCCTCTGACCCCGCACCCGATATAGAAAAAGTTTAGGGCGCCCATAGGGTAAATGAGGAATTATGATATTAACTATGAACTCAGAATTTCGATCTGAGACTCCATTCAGATGTTATTCAAGATCTGATGTTTAAAATAAATTATTCTTTTATTTACGAAAATTCCACTGGTCACCTTTTTCTACAGCAGGCCCACACCCGCAAATGTTACACCCCGGCTAGGGTAAACAGAATCCTCTCGTTGTAGATGTACCCTCAGATTTCTGATCTGAGATACTTTTTAGGAGATAACTTTTTCCCGCCTCGTGAATAGTATAAAAATACTTATTATTTTCAGAAAATTAATTTTGGGCACACCAGGCATTCAAATCGCATGCTGTCTTTACGCCTAGCTCTGGAATTATTTGTATTAATATTCCAAAGTCTAACAGGGCCAAAACCCAAGTCGCTACATAAATATAATTTATTGATTTAGCTATTTAAATTTATGAAACCCACATTCCCATTTCAGGGGTTAAAATGATGTAATTTTGATGAATTTAAGAACTTATATACTCATTGATTTTATATGAAACCCATACTTTATTATTCATAGGTTATTGATGAAATTATTTATTATGATTAATGTGGCTCACATGAATTAATACATATAAAGTATGTATCCTAATAGTTATCTAATGAATTCGGAAAATATTTAATCTCTAGTGATGTCCTATTTCACAATACCTTGGTGAAAACTTTGGAAATTATGATTTATGAAACCCTGGTGATATGATTTTGAATGTCTGATTTTTATGTTTTAGCAACATTTTCATGTTATGACTCTTGATTTTTCTATTACTATATGCCTCATGTTCTTATGATCAATCCTTATTGATATTCCTTATGGTCACAATCTAAATATCTCCTTTTTTTTATTCCCTTACTGTGATTTTTCTTGATTCCTTTCTTTTGATGTATCTATATAGGATATGATATGTAATAAGAGTAACTTAGGATGAAACTATGCATAATATTTTAAAGTTTATTAGAATATTGTTTATTTTATTCATGTATTATGCACTTAATTTCTAAGAAACTAAACCTTAAAATATCATGTGTTTTATTAAGTGTTGTACCATACAATGATAGTTTTATATATTAAAATGGTGGGTAATGAATTAATATCTAGAGAGGAAAAGTTTCATGATTCCTTGCTGAACAACCTTGGTAATTTTTATGAAACCTTGGGGATGAACCTTGGTGATATGTCCATGAATGTATAAATTAAATTTTGTAGAAAAATTTTAAAGTTATGATTCATGTAATTGTTTCTATGATATTCCACTTTATCATTATTTTATGATATCCCTTATGTTCTTATTGATATCACTCAATATCATATGTAAATTGTTTCACTTGTTTTCTTTACTGGGCCTTCTTCTCACCCTTTCCTTTGATGTATGTCTCCAGGTTATGAGATGAAATAATTATACTTAGGAAGAACTTATGATGAAGCCATACAAGTGGAGTAGAAGAATGTTTTATGTTTTTTTTCATGTATTTTGTTCCTGATTTCTAAGACACTAGTCTTTAAATATTTTTTGTTTGTAAAATGTAATGAAGAGTCATGTAATAAAAAGACTGGATTCCAAAGTTAATATCAAAGGATTGTTTAGCTATTTTTTGAGATTAGGATATTAAAACATTAGGAAGAACCCTATAGAAAATTTTTAAATATAGGAAAACTTCCTGTTATTTTGGTGAAATATTAAGTAAGTGGTTTCTGAACAAATAAATCTTTGTTTAGATATGAACAAGTGGATGTATCTCTGGAACATATGTACCTAGGAGTGAAAACTATGACAAGGAGTTTCGGGCTTGACCTAGGGTATCCTGGTACACGACAACGGGCCTTTCAACACTCTTGGTTTGACACTCCTGGGGGATATGTTTGGTTAATCATAAGATTTTTTTGAATCATTATGAAGGATTTATAGAAAATATAGTTTTTATTAAAGAATAATATTTTATTAAGACATGAAATTAATTTATAATTATTTGTTTCCTAATAGTAATAGATTTTTAATAAGAGAAATTTGGGAGGACACAATTTATTTAAGTGGGGAAGATTGTAACATCCTGAAAAAATGTCCATTTTTTTATGGAACTCTTTCCTCCAAATAAAATTTTATTATGTATTTCAATAATTGCATATCGAATTACTTCAGTCCTAAATTGTAGTTTTCAGAAATGATATAATTATTACAAAAAATTAAGGTATAGGGTGAATAATGATTAATTTAATTAAATTGTATGATTAAAACACCCCCTTATGGTGCCTCAAGTTGAGGTCCTTCTGTGAGAAGATACCGGCCAAGATTTTGTGATCATAGTAGACCACAATCTTCTCTCTAAAGAGGTAGTGACACAAAGTCTTCAAATCATACATCACCAATGCCAACTCAAAGTCATGGGTTAGGTAGTTATTTTCGTGTTATTGGAGTTGGCGAGATCCATACACCACCACGTGATAATCCTACATAATCACGCACCCAAGACCCATACCTAAAGCATCAAAATAGACCAAATATCCCTTTCCAGCCTCTAGAAAAATCAGCATGGGGGCGATAGTCAACCACCTCTTCAGCTCCTCGAATGATGCCTGACACTCGACTTATCTAGGAGGCAACATAGTAGATAGAGTTGATTTGGAAGAGGATCATAACTGAAAAATCACAACCAAAGTCTTATGTTTATTGACAGAGATGACCTCTAGAATTCAAGGTTGGAGATATTCTTTTCTTGGATGCAACAACGAGGTTGGGAAACAAAAGGATTAGGAGGAAGGGAATGCTTTCACTGAGGTACGTCGGACCATTTGAGGTGTTGGAGAGAGTCGGTCCGGTTTCCTATCAGCTATAGTTACCTCTGAGGTATGATGATATGCATGATGAATTCCACATTTCTCAGCTTCAACATTACTTCTCAAGCTTATCTCATGTCTTCCAGCTTGAGGATGTAGAGTTAGGGGAGGATGCATCATTTGAGGAGCATCCTATCTGGATTTTTGATCGATGTGGAAAGGTTCTCTATGGCTGGTCTGTTCCTCTGGTAAGAGTGCTATGGCAGTATAGGTGAGTACAAGACCAGACTTGGGAGAGAGAGGCCGATGTACGATCATAGTGGTCAGAGCTGTTCGAGGGTTCATCTTCTACGCCTCCATGCTAGGTAAATTTGAGGACAAATTTCTTTAATGGAAGATGTTTGAAAGCACCTAGATCTTCTTTTCAGGTATGTTTTTTTTCTGGTTGTTTTTGAGAAAGAAGAGTTGTTTTTAGAAATTACTGGAGTACACACCGTGCACTTATAAGTACACACTCTATACTCGGTTGTTGCGGGGGATCGTGTACTGGCCGGGTAACAGCTAAGTACATGGATGTGTGTGGTGACCTGGAGACCGCCAAAAGTAGAGGCTAGAAAAGGAAAGTACATGCTATGTACTTTTAAAATACACACCATGTACTTTTAAAATACACACCATGTACTTTTATTTTTTCATTAAATGGACCGGGGTCACGTCTAATGGACATAACGTTCTTCTTCTTTGCCCGTCTCGTCTGAGAGAATTCATATGGCTACAGATCTTATATGATCCCCAGACCCGCCATCCTTTCTTCGAATCTACTACCGTCGATTTCATTGGAATCTCATTAGGGAGTTCACAGTTCTTCTTGAATATCATCTCTTGATTTCTCCTCTCTCGCAAGTAATTCTCGATTGAACATTTTTAAAATTTTTCTATATCTACAGAGTTATAGGGTGATTCAAGGCCTGAGGTTCACATATACCAATCTCACAATGTCGAGGTTGGTGGTTTGATCCTTTCCATAGATAATCTTGAATTTTATTTGAAAAATATCCCAATACCCAAGAACGGGGTATTGCGTGATTATGGGTTTTATCCCTATTGTTTCCTACTATACCCTATTTGTTTAGATAAAGGATAATTGTTTATGAATAGGGTTTATTTTTCCATGCTATGGAGGTTTTTCCCATTTTTCTTATTTTGTCCTTTTGGCCTACCTTGCCTGTTAGGGTGCTTTGTTTACCATGCCTGGTATTGTTAGGATGGAGCGATAATTTATCTGACATTCAATGATATACTGTAGATTGTTTATCCAAATTTTTCTTGAGGTTTACTTTGGTTTCCATGTATCGTTGTGCCCGACTGACTTACAAGGGGCTGTGAGAACCTAGTGTAGTAGACCATATAGAGAATGGACATTGAGGGCTTCTCCAGAGTGTCTGTTTTACTATTATGTTGGGAGACTATAGGGGGGATGGACCTTGTTATCCCTCAGTGTGTCTGTAGTTTCCTCCATATGAGACACATGGGGAATTCATCATTGAGTGCTTCCTCATAGGGCCTATTAGTTACCGATATGAGACAATAAGGGGAATTGACAGTGAGTGCTTCCTCAGAGAGTCTTTGCTAAAGATGAACTAGAGGGGTTAGACTATGAGTACTTCCAAGAGGGTTTCTTGCATTTTTTTGGTTTAAGAATAGGGGTTTTAATGAAATAAGTATCTTTTCTCATTTTATATTCCACAAGTATAATCTTAAGTTCATTCAACGATATATATTCGTGATGTTGTAAAACTGATTTTTTATCAAATCTATTAGGAAAGGTCCTCAAAAGTTTCACAACTATTTTAGAATACACTAACATCTCACCAAAAAATTTGATGTTACTTACAATTTCATTTGATTTTGTAAGGTAACTACCATTACATTCATCATCAACCATTTTTATATCCTGAAATATATTCCTCCAGATTAAAAACATTGATCCCTTAACTTTATCATTCCCTTTATAGTTACTTCTCAACCCATCCCAAATTTTCTTATTTGTTGGTAACCCCATAATAATTATATAAACATTATCAGTGAGATCTATCAATAATTATTTGTGATATTTTCCATCATCAACTTTACTTCTCTTAGCAGAATCTATCATAGAAACATCATTTATGGGATTAAATCCCACTATTACAGAATCTATAACTCCAATTCCAAGTAAAAAAAGATAGGGTAACATCCTATTCCTCCAACTATGATATATAATTCAATAAAAAGCAATAACAACTCTATTTTTCATTGTATTGAAATTTTACATTCTTGGTGATGCATTTTTTAGTGGGAACCTCCCTATGGTATCAACTGTTGTTCCCAAATAGGACTTAGACCACTAGGGGTGAATTATTGGTTCCATATTATTTTATAAATTGTTTCTTAACTTCTCGAGGGATGATTATTAACCTTATAAACTTTTTAGAGTTATGATCCACTAAAATATTAATTTTCAACCTTACCTTTCCTATATTAAAAATATAATTAAAGGGAAACACATAATTTTTAAATTGTTTGGTACAATGTCCTACTAAATTCCATGTTGGGTAGTCCCACAAACATGGATTCCTTCAGTATCTTATTTCCAGAATAAATAGGTATAATCAATTAAAAATTCTATAATCCTAGATGAAACTTTCCCACTATATATGGTTATACCCCCCACTATTCGTCATGTATCCCCTTTCACACAACTAGTTATAAAATATACGAAACACACATGCCTTTTATGTAACTATTATATATCCCTAGCTATTATGTTTTACTTTTCTTCTTATTTTATCCACATTAGAAAGTATTTCAATTCCTATAAAATTAAGATAAATCAACTTAACATATATAAAATATTCAAGTTATTTAACAATTTTATTAATAACATCCTCTTCTTCAAAAAATCCTCAAGATCTTCAAAAGATCTAAATGTTCTCAATATTTCTAGAATTATTTTAGGAAATAATCCTCAGAAAAAGTATTCCTGATCAGCCTATGTATGGTAACCTCTATCTGAAGGGATCCATAAGATTTTCATCAATATGATTATTATTCCTCTCCTTTTACATTAGTTGATTAGAATGTCAATTAGGAACTCATAATTCCTACATCCAACAGAAATAGATCTGACAAGGATCGATATAATGGATGTGGCTCCTATGGAACATACTTTGATGGACTCTCTCTGATGAATCCAATTTCGATAGATATTACTTAGATTCATTCTAAAACAATAGTCTGGTAGGATTCTAAATACCTAAAAAAAGTATTAGGGTATTAGCTCTCAATGAACATGAACATTTCCAGTTCACAATGTACAAATTTACCATGATCTCCTTTTATAGGCATTCTGGAATGGAAAAGGATGGAAATATTATTCCACTACCCACTCAAAACAATTCCAAAATCTCAAAATTCAATTCTATTTATGTATTCATATTTGAGTTCTTTAACTCCTCTCAATACTTTTGGGGAATTATCAAAACATACTAAATATTCCTTAAAATCATTCTGCTTTAAAATTTCTAACCATTATTTAGTCTGATACATAATTCATTACAAAACATATCTTCATTATGATGAATAGCATGTGTAATACTAGAAATTAATCATTTTGATGCCCTATATCAAATGAAAATTGGAAACTAGTCCACCATAAACATTGTTTCAAATTCTATATAATTCAAAACCCCCTTCGACAATAATTTCGTCGTAGAGGCATCAATCATGTGTTGATAGTGTGATTTGAATATGAGATATAAGAAGTATATGAGTTCAACACTATTTTCCCCTTAAAAATACCAAATGAAGTGTAGATTAAAATTATGGTTTTATAAAAAAAATAATTTGACACAATCCTAAAATATTAATTCCACGTACCATTTCTTAATGATGATATGACATGTATCCCAATTATAATGTCATTTGATAGATACATGTCATAGAAATGAGACGTGGAACCATGTCTGATAAGACCACATTGTTTAAGGGACCATAATCTATCCATGAAACAATTCCTAAGATGTCACGAGATCTAGAATTTGGTAACATTTGACAAACCATAAATAGAATTCTCAAGGTATTTCTAGAGAATCCTACTGAGTATATAATAGGCATCCCTATCACCCACAATATTGTCTTTGCTACCATAGGTATTCTGTCTCAACCATGATAAACTGATCATCAAGCTATTTTTCATGTTTATATCTCTTTATATCCAAGTATGGAGATATACATGGACATTTACAATATTTTAGGATTGTCACAGACAAAAAGGGTCACATACTATGTAAAATATCATAACAAAAATTCTGTTCCTTCTGGTGACATAAAAATTGGGTAACTATAACATGTTTCATACAACATGTTAACCATAATGGAGATAATTTGGTCAGTAACCATTTTAATGATTAAATAATTCACAGTTGATTGTGAGGGGGATCATATTTACTATATTTAATTAATTACTAATGGTTCGGGGTTTTGATATTCTATGAGATCTTTACATCAAGCTATTTCTAGAGAATCATACTGAGTATATAATAGGAATCCCTACCACCCGCAATATTTACTCTGAAACCATAGGTATTATGTATCATCCCTGATAAACTGAGCATCATGCTATTTTTCATGTTTATATCTCTTTATATCCAAGTATAGAGATATAATGCCCCATTTGACAATAATGGGGAGTTTATGGCCACAAAACTCTTCACAACATTCCCAATTTACTTATAACCATACCGGGACAACTCAATCAGGTTATGAATAATAACCTCATACACTTGTGTCGATGTTTCAATTTGTTAAGTAAATACATAACCATGGTGAAATATAAAGAGTAATGGTTTTTTGAATTGTATTAATACATTATCCTATTCATTTTGATAAATTTTTAATTTTTTTCCAAATTTTCATTTGTGGTTTTTCTCCAAAGAGATAGGTTGAGTTCTCTATCAAGATTGTTCAAGTAGATTCACCAGTATCCATTACTCCATAATGGATAGGTATTATGAAGTTTAAAGAGATCAATAGGTAGTAGGAAAAATGCCTTCCTCTCAAATCAACGCGCCTCACACGCAAGGCGATATTCAAAATTTTTCAACCGTTACTTCTCCGGAGGACCTCTCCCGACCGGCGACGACGGAGGCACCATCCTTCGATCTTGGCTCGAGCGCCACTGCAGGTGGCTCCCTAGAGACCCCTGTTTCTCCTTCGTGCACTCTCCGTCCTGCGATCTCCTTCAAGGACGCGTTATGTGGCTCCCTCTGCGCCTCTATCCCTTCCTGCTTTCCGGAAGCTCCCCCGATGGTTCTGTTGGTTTTGAGGGTTGGTCATGTCCTGTCCTTGGACGTTCTTGTGGATATGTTTGACACGGTTATCGCGGGCTTTAGGTGGAAACTTGCGGCTAGGTTTGGCGCTGCTAAGCCTCCCCTCCCAGTCTTCAATCGCTGTGTGGAAGCCTTGGGGCTTCTTTCTCCCATCCTCATCTATTCGGTTCATCTACTCTCCTACTGCTTGGTGTTATCTTTAGAGGATGAATTTTTTCACACCTAGTGCAGGGCTCCTAGATGTATGGGGAGGTGGCTCCTCATCCTGGCTCGTTGGTCGATGGAAGTGCATAAAGGAAAGGAGAGTCCGAAGGCAGCGGTTTGGGAGTGGGGCGTATTTGTCTGTCACCTGGATGTTTGTCGAGCTTGACTTATCATCTCCTGTTCCAGAGAGGCTCATTCTCAAGGTTCAGAGTGATGAGCTTCGGTCCCAAGAGATTGTGTACCCGGTGTATCCCAGTTTTTTCTCCTCCTGTCTACTCCAAGGGAATTCATTGCCAATGTGTATGTGGCGGCGTTATAGTGCTCTCCAGCATGAGGATCGGCCAGTCTCAGGTCGTGATCCATCTCCCCGGGGATCTTCCGGCCCCGCGTCTTCCCGGTTTCAGGAGCCCCCCCGGGCTGATGCCCCTCCATCAGACTCGTCATCCTGCGCAAGCCTCTTCTACCCCTCGGAGGGTTCAGAGCTTGTGGGGGAGAATTGTGGTGCTCCGGTTCCTTGTCCCCAAGGATCCCCTCCTCCATGGATGGTCCGTCTCCTTTCCCCAGTGCTGGCTCCCCATCAGTTCCTATCTACAGGTGGGCTTCTGGAATTCTCTGTGAGTCTTCCCTCAAGGACCCGAGATCCCTTGGCCTTATCTGCTCCTGCTTCGGAGGTGGCAACACCGGAGGACCGATCATATGTGGTTGGTGATAAGTCTGTGTAGCCTCTTCCCCTCTCTAGTGATGATAAGGTCCTAGATGTGGCTGTCCTGGTTGGGGATGAGGTCCAGGTTAGCTGGGTTTCCTGTGTGAGAGGGGAAATCCCTTTTATCCTATCCCCGCCAAGCATTGCCAGAGGGAAGACAATCAAGGTATGTTCTCTCCTACAATCACCTCCTTCTCCCCTACAGACCTCAGTCCAGGTGTTTGTATCCGTGGGAAGTCCAAACACCAAAGGTCACAGAACAGGGAGTGTAGTTCAGTTCTATAGATAGAGACCAAGCCTGGAGTCAATGCCGGGACCAAAGTTTCTCAATTATTCCCATGCAAATATGGAACTCTCACAGTCTCTAGGCGAGGGTCAAAATAGATATCATTGCATCGAAGGTTATGAAAAAAAAAGTTTTTATAGATGTGGTTCTGGAACACAAACAAAACCTGACCAAATTGAAGGAGTTCACCTATATTATTAAAATGCAAGCGTCAATGCAGGCAGATCCAGTGAATCTCCATATTTGGATATTCTGGAACAAGGATATTTTGGTGGACCTAGTGCAGACAGGAGAACAGTTCATTACGACGAGGGTGTCAAAGGGCTCGTTGACCATTGTGGTTTCCTTTGTTTATGGATGCTGTGATGATGGTAGAAGAGAAGCCTTGTGGCAGGAGCTAAGCTCATTTGATTCAGAAGATGCTCCTTGGATCGTTGGTGGCGAATTTAACATCATCTTAGAGCCAACAGAGAAAAAAGGTCAGGGTGCATTCCCTCGACATGAAAGTATGTCCTTTTCTCAGTTCATGGATAGAAAGGGGCTTATGGATATGGGCTATGTTGGTTATCGTTTCACTTGGTGTAACAACCAAATAGGGAGCAGACGCTGCTGGAGCTGGATTGACAGATGCCTCGCCAACTTAAATTCCATCTCGATGTTACCGGATGCCAAGGTATCCCACTTGGTTCATGGAATCTCTGATCATTCTCCTTTGTTGGTTTCCCTGTTCCCCAGCCAGGATTTTTAGAGAATGTTCAGATTCTATAACCAATGGTCGAGTGAACTAGAGTTCATCCAGATTGTGCGGGATTCGTGGAGGGAACCGGTGCAAGGTTATTCTTGGGAGGTGATTCACAACAAACTAAGGAGGCTTAAACAGAGGCTTCAAGCATGGACAGTCGATCGACCTCGTAGTGATCAGGAGATGGATGATCTTAAAATGGACATTGATCTCCTTGAAAGAAACTTGGAGGACCACTGGGATGATAACAACTTCGAGAATCTTGCAGTCAAGAGGAAGAAACTACTGGATTAGATCCTAAGACAGGAACGAATGACCTGGGAGGAAGCAAGGACAAGATGGTTACATGAAGGTGAAAAGAACACAGCATACATCCATGCCTGTATTAGGGAGAAAAGACGTCCTATCTAACCAAATATTATGCTTGATGATGGCTCATATATTGATAATAGAGATGTGGTGGGTAATATGGCATACTACTTTATTAATTATCTTCTTGCAGGTCCAAACTCAACGATGGCCAATGGGTACCCGAACAACAATGCTGATATCTGGGATGTCATCCCTACCAGAGTTTCCTCTGAGGAAAATGATGTCTTGGAAGAGGTCCCAAAGGAACCCGAGATCGTTAGGGCCATGATGAACCATGACCCCGATAGTGCGCCAGGACCTGACGGTTTCCTTGGTTCTCTTTACAGAGCTTCGTGGGAGGTGGTTATGGTTGAAACTGTGGCCGCAGTTCAGGATTTTTTTTGAGGAGGAATTGTCCCCTGAGTTGCAAGTGTCACAATGGTTGTGCTCATTCCAAAGGTGAAGGATCCCTCCTCCCTCCTCCACTATCGCCCAGTGAGTATGTGCAACTTCCCCTACAAGATCCTTGCTAGTGTCATCAACTTGAGGATGGCCTCTCATTACCCATGTGGACCTCCATGGAGAAACATGGCTTTGTGAGGGGTCGCTCCATCCAAGGGGCAATTGCTCTGGCCCAGGAAATGCTGAGGGACCTCAACCAAAAGACTCATGGATCCAATATGTCCATTAAACGAGATATGAACAAGGAATTCGACAGAATGGAATGGGGGTTCATCAACAGGGTTCTTGCAGGGATGGGAATTTCTCCCAAGGTTGCGGACATCCTCTTCAGATGCTTTAGTTCGGCGTGGCTAGCTGTTTCTTTCATGGGGAGATCTCATGGCTTCTTCAAGGCCACTCGGGGCTTGCATCAAGGTGACCTGATCTCCCCAACTATTTTCATCTTAATGCAGGACAAGCTATGTCGACTGTTGGAAAGAGGGGTCTCGAATGGCAGCCTCATACCGTATAGAAGGAAACAGAGCCTCCCCTCAATTTCTCACTTGATGTTTGCAGACGACACGATAATTTTCTCGAATGCAGGAAAGATATCTTTGTGTAGAATCAAGAAGACGCTGGAGGAGCATTGCATATGGAGTGGCCAGGTGATCAATCACTCAAAAAGTAATATTATCCTCTCAAACAAGTGTGTGGAAGGTTGGGCCTCTCTTATATGCAACCGTATGAACATGCAGCCATGTCAATTCCCGTTAGAATACCTTGGTGCTCTAATATATGCTGGCAGAATGTGTATTCGGGACTTTGATCAAGTGGTGAGAAGGATTTCCAGCTGTGTCCTCAACAGGAAGAATCATTTCCTCTCCTTTAGAGGTTGTATTGCGCTGATTAACAACATCCTGTCTGCCATATCGGTGCATGCGCTGGCTTCCTCTAATGTGCCAAAGGGAGTGATTAAATTGATAGACAAGGTGTTGTCTAGCTTCTTATGGGATGCGTTTTCAGAAGGGAAGCGGGACTGGGTGTCATGGGACATGATGGCTTGTACTATTCACGATGGGGGAATCAACGTTAGCAGTTCATGAGGCACATTTCAATGCATGCACGCCAAACTCGCTTGGGAAATGTTATAGTTCCAGACCCTCTAGGGGAAAATTATGTGCCATAGCCTTGACGCCAATGTGGATGCAGAGAACGTTCAGGGATCTCCATTGTGGAACTCTGTTTGCTCCCTCATCCCAAGCCTCCAGCAGCAGTCCCGATGGATCATAGGAGAAGGGAATATTTCGTTCTGGAAGCACAACTGGGTGGGCTCGTGCTCGGTTTCCCGGGCTATCCGGCACCATTGATCACCTTTAAGGAGGCTAGCCGGCACCTGGAGTTCATTAGTACGGTTATGGACAAGACCCAACAGGCCATCTTCGACTCTATCATCATCAACGATGATCCAGACAAATGCGTTTTCATCCCCTCCAATTCTAGGAAGTTCACTTCAAGAGACTTCCGTAAGATCTCCTCTCCGCAGGCGCAGCAGGTTGGCTGGAACGCCAGTGCATAGTGCAACAAGATCCCTTCCAAATACTACTTTTTTATCTGGAGAATCCGAAATTCTTCTATTCCTTCGGATGAGAGGGTAAAGAGAATGGGTGTAAGCCTTGCTTCCTAGTTCCAGTGTTGCAAAAAAAAGTGAGAGGAGAATTCCGATCATATTTTCTTTGAAGGTGATTGGGTCCGTGAGGTTTGGAAATTCGTCGGAGAGTTCACAGCTATCTCTTCCTTCATCCCTGGCGCTTTGTAATTTATGGAGAGGTGGTTTCATGGGACTTTTGAGAAAGGTCCGGAAAGGGTGGCAAGAGCCATCATCCTCAGTGCAGGACGCTGGTGCCTTTGGTGGGCTCGCAATAAGGCTCGATTTGAGGGGATATCCTCCACAGGTTGGTCCATAATTGTGCGTACTAAATTCCTACTGCTCGAGCTAGTCTTGCTTTTAGGGAATTGGCGTGAAGCCCCCTCCCTACAGTTTCTGCAAGTTAATTCTTCCTTGGCTGCTGCTCACCTGGACAGTAGCCGGAGTAATTAGGTGCGATGGTCTCCCCCATCATCTGGCCTCAAGTTAAATAATGACAGTTCATGTCTAGTGGTTAACATGCGCGGTGGAGGTGTTGTCCGCAACATAGATGGGGGTGTTTTCCTTACTTTTACAACTCACTTTGGGGATGGAAATGCTCTACAAGCGGAGGCCAATGCTATTCTCACCGGTCTCAACCTATGCGTACATAAGAACATTATCCTATCCCAAGTGGAAACTGATTCGAAGATCATTTCTGACTCCCTTATGGGCATACTCTCTGTTCCATGTTCAATTACCTACATCATCAGGAAATGTAAACTACTTCTCAAAAGGAATATTCGGGTCTCCCACACATGGAGAGAGGGGAACAAAGTCACTGATCATCTCACATCCTTAGAAATATCTGGATCTAATGTCACTTGCCTTCTCAATGTCAGTCACTTCAATCCTGAAGGGGTTAACTTAATTCGTGGGGATGCCCTTAGCCTCCATTATTTTAGACCCCCCTAATCCTTTTTTCCTTTGTATTTTCTTCCTTCTTTGAATAAATATAATGGAATGATGATGAATAGGTAGTTATAGGATTTTTATGCTAATGGTTTATATGATCTAATACTTCACAATGTTGTTTTCAAGAGAGGACACATATCCCTACACCCATTATATAGGTTCATCAGCATATCTCAGTTGGGAATCAACATCAGAATTGGGAACATGTTTTGGTTTCAACCAAATCTTGCCAGAATATTATGATAGCCACCCAAAGATGGGATCATATTATTATAAATAGTTTATAGTACTATCATCATATTTTAGAAGCTTCCCAAAATTGATCACATATCCCAACAATATCCAAATATAGACACTGATAATACTTGTATTCCACCACACACCATAATCATATCCCTACTCAATTGAAATTGAAGTTCATCACACTCCAAAGATAATTCCTAACAAGTATCATCTTCCAATTGAGATCAATTTGAGCATCCTCTAGTCCATATGATTCATATTAATAGTGACCCAAGGACTCCCCAACTCTTCATGTGAGGTAAAATTCTATATCTACCAAAAATATCTTCTTCATTGTAGCATAGAGATGGATTTCAAGAATCTCACCCATAAAATACATTATGGACGACCACCCCATAATGATATTTCACCCACATAAGGATGTCATTTATATATCATGGAAAATTAGTATAGAGAGGAGCTTGAATAATTAGGGCCATCTACATATGGATCCCCATTATTTTTCAATAACATCTCACTATGGTTAGCAGATGATGCATATTAGAGACCATTATAGCTATTTTTTATAGTTCATGATTATTTGTCTAAAAAAAGAAACCTTTGTGGCCAGACCAATATGAATAATTTTATTCTAATAATGAAGTGTCATGAATGTATATGTGGAAATATTTAGCTGAGAGCAATCCCTTAACTATGTTCTGCACTATAACCACTTCTTTTTATGAAATATAAGATACATTTATGGGTCAAGGCATATATTAGTGACAACTGAACATATGGGAGAAACTCCATCAGATAAAGGTTAAACCACTCTCTTATTATGAATATTATGATCACATTTGAGCTGTATTTTCTATCATATAGGCCATTAAAATTTTTCCATGGAATGGAAAATGATGTCAAAAAAGTACTGTGAAAGCTTGAAGTGTGCTTATATCCACATTTTAATGGAAAAACCATAAATAATAATTATTTCCACATTTGAGGTACAAAAATGAGGATGGGTGAGTATGGATTATAATTTTTTATATTATTCTTAGGTCATAAGTGACCCCCAAATTTGAGTTTATGTATTTTCATTACCGTCATAGAGGTCATATGCCCAAACAATATGCATGATAGTTTGATAATCCAAAAAAATAATCCCCTCAATAAGTCACAATTGTGATGCACACACTCAAAATTTATTTGTTATTATCAAACCATTTTATGGAAAAAGTGAGAAACCGAATGTTCAATCGCAAAAAGAAAATATGAGATGGGAGATATTTGAACAGAAGACCCCTAGAATAGCTCCCTAAAAAATCTACCACTATGTTGAATAGATTTTGGCACAATGGTGATGCAATTGTGAGTAATGATCCATTGAAAGTATCTTAATCCAATCCTTTAGAATGTTCAAGAATGCATCTTGGTTGAGAAACCATAATACCATTACCCCATAACAACCTCCCAGGAAAGAAAGTTCAAATTCTTAGAAGGAATTACACCCAGATCATGCTTGATAGGAAATTCACCAAATCATGAATATTTCATTAATATATTTCATGGAAGTAGTCTGGGAGTAGCTCTAACCCATAGGGGTAGGGGAATTTGTACAAATTCTACCACTCCTAACATCATCAAACTCATATAAGGTAATAAAAATATCTGTGATGGCACAAAAATATCCCCATCTCATTAGGTTGGGGGTATTTTTACCACCACCACAATACCTATAATAATCACATCCCAAAACTAACTAGACATGTTAGTGATTGATTCAATTCAAACCCAGACTATAATAATGGTGGCATTATTACTATATCCTATAAGAAAATTAATCTTTTCTAATATATGTAGTTATTTTATAAAGCTAACATCCACATACTATCTACTACAATGTGACATTCCCCTCTAATTTGACGAATTTTCCTTGAGGATAGTCTGATAATCACTCAAGATCACTATCAACTGACCAAGATCTAGTTAAATTCCAATGAAGAAGATAAAAAGAAATAGAGGCTACAATTAGAAACAATCAATTGAGAAAATGAAACAAGATGAAGACTATGATATGTACAGGGAATATGATACCGGAAATGGATATTCACTCTATTATTCAAGTGATTATGTAAATATTACCAATGTTAGAATGAATCGATAAACATTATCACTATCAATCTGGTAGATGATACAGATTGAGATATGAACATCGAGGCATGAAATAGGGAAATAATACTCTCAGACATAGGTTGTACCAAAACACCATCCAAGGCCTCACATAACTATAATCATAATATATGTTAGAACATGTCACCACCAAATGATGAGTTTCAAACCCCCCTGAATCAATTCTGTTATAGATAAATATAAAAGCAATGGTAAATCTCATTTTCCACCATGATATCCCAAATACCCCTATATGAGAGGAAAGTTATCAAAGTACTAGGCTATAATATTCAATAAAAAATGACCCATAATGTAACTAATCAAGGTAAATATCCCCACTGGGTATCATATTCAATAAGAAGAAAATATTTTTCTCCCAATTATCATAAGGAAGTTAATTTTTTTACAAGGACAAAGCATGAGTATCAAATTGGATCTGGGTCAAGATATCTGGTCTACAAGAATTTAGGGATTGAATAATACCAATATTTTCCTCCATTATAGAAAAAAACTCTAATATATTAAAATATTCTCCCAATCCTAGTGAAAACTAGCAGTCAACGACCAATAAATATAGGGAAAACACATCATGATTTACCCATCACCTACACTCAAGATAAGAGTCAAACAACATTTCACAAAGATATCCTTATTTCAATTGAGTCTCTTTCTTCTATTATTGAGTAAATATAATGGAAGTGTTCCCTAGTGTAGCTTAAAAGAAAAAACCACACTGAATGAGTAGATTCTGATCCCCCTCTTACTAACTATAAGAATCCTATTTTTCTGACCATCGATGGTATTGGGGACCTAGAGTATCATATCTATTTATTTGTTTCCTGGTGTATCTCTATAATGTTCCCATGTTACTACAAATAAGTTGTAAAATTTTGATGATTTTTATATGCACTATTAGGGAAAACTTATGCTTGTTATTTTAGCATACCCACAGGGCCCATCTCTAGCTAGAAAGACCATTATTGTCAATTTATTTATCAATTTAACTCTATTCTAAGAGAAACAATGGGGTTTGAACTCATAAAATATACAAAACATGAAAATTAAAGGGAATTTGACTTTATCCCAAAATGGAAAGGATTAGTGTAATCTCTTTGTATTCCAACCCCACATGATAAGCTACTGGAGCTCTGTATAGAGATCCTCCATGATTAACTGTAGACACCTATGATCCTATTTAATTACACATGTGGGTTTTGGGAGTTTGTAGACAAGACACAATTCTTAGAGGATGTTATTCGTTCAAATAATTCCAAATCATGGTCTTCCCCAACAACACAAAGAAGGAGGTATTCTAAGGTAGAAACTTTCACTTTAAAATTAAAACCAGCACAAAAAACTGTAGAAATGGAATTCATTACTTCAAAGAGGAATAGGTCCCAGGTAACTTCATCATGTCTATCAAGAATAATATCTTCAAATGGTATAAGGCTTAGAAACCTGATGAAGTTGGTCACAATGATCACCTCAACTATTTATAATTTATCTAAATGTTGGGACACACAATCCAAAACTATTTTATATTCAAATTTGTCTTCTAAAAAATAGATTATTATATATAGTTTATATTCTTCAAATCACCATCACAAGTGACCCATGTGTCAACCGTCGAATTAGAGGAAAAAATGTGATTGGAAAAAAGTCCTAGAAATATTTGAATAAATGTTTGATGAACCTATGACATAGAAGATGGTGGACCAGGCTCATTCCTTTCTCATATCACACTATATTAAGCCAATTACATTCCTGATACCTTCTACATTACTCAAATGGATACCATAAAACCCATCCTTTGGAGGAAGATTCTACCTTCAAAAGAAAAGGAGAATGTAGGACAAGGAGTCTCATATAATTCCCAAACCATATAAGAAGTTTTGGTATTTCTTTCCCTCATTATCTAGAGAATGGGTACAACCCCTCCAAATAGAATCACTTTCGAATCTATACATTAAAAAATGTTTCAGATTATATTTTCATATTTTTCTAAAATAGTTTATTTTTTGGTGAATATTGAAATATAGTAATCTACGATCTTTAACATTATAAGTAAATAAATAAATTTTTGAGTCATGGTTGAGTCATGGATGATGAAAGTGCCCATTATATCAAACTCCCAAGCTTTATAAACTATATTTAGTCAAGGGAGTCAAACACTATTGTTTGTGCTGAGAAAAAATAATCAAATAATGAATAAAATAATAAAAAACACCCCTCTCCTCCCCTATATACACCACTCCTCACCACCCTTTCTCATCACACCATCAAAGACTTATGTCTTGTCAAAATTATGACCAATTACCTTCCCAATCCTCTTCCCCACTTCTAATAAATTGTATTCTCAACAAAAGACCAAAACTAAGTGTCTTAAGAAGGTTCTCAAGGAGACAACATTCAAGAGGTAAAATCCTCAATTATTATCTTTTAATTTCTTTTCCATTCTTATCCTATCATAACCTATCATATAAAAATAGGAATGATAGCTCTAGTTTCACTTATATTATATAATTTTATTTTGTTAATGGAATATACATCATTAAACCTATTCTCTTATCCTATTATTCTAAAAAATTAAAACATCATCCCTGATGTGTCGATTCACCCCTTCATGGATGATGAGTTCTTGTTTTCCATAACAGCCTTCAAGGATGGTCATAAAATAATTATTATGGTTTAAAAATATTTTAATATGTATATTATAACTATTTTAATGTTATGTAACTAATTAATATACATAATATTAAATAAAACGGAACTATTTCATGATTTTTGGAAAAACCATCAAAAATAAACTAAAAATTTATCAGTAATGTTTTATGAAATGAATCATCCTCATACCAAAAAACCAGATGATATATGATACCATTTAAGCTTATGTAAGTTCATTAATAACATATAATTTTATTTATGTATAATTATTCCAATTTCATAAGAAATTCCAAATTTATATGCAAGTTAACTGACCATGAAACCCTGAAAATGAAATCCACCGGAATGATGCAATTTAACTCTATAACTTATCACAATGTCCATAAATGAACAAAATAAAATTATAATAAATAAAATAAATGTATAATAGGTTCTGAATTATTCAATTAATGAATATAAACTTATTATCTAAGATATTAAGTTCAAGTTCATAATGCATTCAGACATAAGGTAATGGGATTGTCAAACCCCACTACCTTTCACTGGGTTATTCCACTTTCATACCAAATATCACTATGGATACTCTTTTAATTTTTATTAAATATAGTTTCATTTTTATCACCTTTTATTTTCTAGGAAATACATGTTTACAACTTGTTTTTATGACTAATATAAAAATTTTCCAAAAGAACTCTTCTTTCTAAAATACATCTTGACTCCTCTTGAGTTGTTTCTTATTCACATAATAATGACGATTCTTTTACCAAATATGTATTTTATTTTTCATTTGGTAGCCCCAATTTTCATTCATGAATGTATGATTTATGAAATCCTTATGAAATCCATTCATTTGTTTTTTTATTTCATGACTAAGATTGTTATATGATCTATGTGGCATGCATGATTATGTAAATGTTATGATGTGATAGGTGAGCCCGGAATTATGTATCCCTCCAATGCATTGGGTAATGTGATGTATCTCATGAGATGATGTGTATTTTTTGTGACCATGATTATATCTTAGTTCATAATGATGATGTTATTATGAAACACATATGTCATGCATTAAATTATTCTAGATTTGTTGACACTTATATGTGGTATTTGACCACTAAGACATTATGTCATATTTTTATGAATTTCAACATATCATGCCTTTATTACATGTTTCTGTAATTTTGTTTATGATAATCCCTTGATTATGTTATAATGATGATTATTATACTTAATCATGTTATATTAATTACATCCCCTTATTCACCCTCTTGTTGGGATTTTAGCTCTCCACTTTTATTTGATGTATATTCTCATGTGACTACATATACTAAGAAGAGCATTATATTTAGAATTATAATGAATAATATTTTAAATAAATGTGTATGTTTTTTTATGTACAAGTTATGTATGTTCCTAGTTTTCCCAATACACTAAACCCATGATCTTCGATCGTAACGATATTATATTGATTATCTTAAAAATGATGTAATAATCATATAAGAAAAAGTAGGGCCGCTATAGTTCGTATCCGAGTATGGTTTAGTTTATTTGGGAATTATTATTATAGAATGTTAGTGAACGATATTCGTATAAAACTATGTAAATTAAGCTTTATTTAGAAATTAATTGTTAATATAAGGATACCATAAGATATTAATTTAGTGTTAATTTTGTACAAGGATAAATTATTCATTCTTTTTTGACTTACATTCTTGTTCAAACCTTTTATATTTTATAAAATGGTGGGAAACAAGAGAAACTAGGAAAAAAAACCATGTGAGGGACAATGAAATGATTTTCCAAATTATGTCGCCAATTCCATGGGAGGTGGAGTTAAGAATTTTATAGAACTTCTTAGCCCAATTTTCCAAGATATAAAGAAAAACTTGAACCAAATGTTCTCTTTTTCTTTCTCTCAATAAGTAGACACTTGACATTAATTCATTTAAACAAAAATGACCGCAGATGTTTAGTGGATCTTCTGATCCACTTATCAAGGAATAATGGGTTAACTCAATAGAAAAGTTATTTTATGTGATCTAATATTTTTAGAAGATGTAGGAAACTGTGGTTGTATATCCTTAGATAGAGAATCCGATCAATGGTGGTCATTAATAAAGAACTCCAAGATAAAGGATGAAAGGGAAGATATGGAGTAGGAAGACTTTAATAAAATATTTTAAAAAGTATTTCCATTATAATATTCAAAGAAATATATAGAGATAATTCATAGAGATGATGAAAAAGGAAGGTGAATCTATCATGTATTATGAAGAAATCTTCATAAGGCTTTCAAGATATTCTTTGGGTTTAGTTATCAACAATAATAAAAAACAGATAGATTCTTTAGTGGTTTAAAACCAAACCTTCAAAAGGATCTATCCATCTAAGGCTTTGGGAGTTATGAAGAAGTGGTTTTATGTGCTCTCAAAGTAGATGTGGAGTTGATAGAATAGTCCCATGATTATAGAGATTAGAAGAGAAGAATGGAGTTTCATGCTGGGGGGTCAAATGGAAAAGGAGAAATAAGGATCTAACCACCAGCATGTCAAAACATGGAAACAAAAATCATGGGAATTGCCTCAAAGGGATGGGTAAATACATAATGTGTGGGAGAGAAGTCCACAAAGCTCATGAATATTATAGATACATGAAGAAGATGGCCAACATGATGGAGAAAAGGAGAGAACTACACACAGTTCATTACTTCAACTGTAATGAACAAGGGAACAATGAAAGGTATTGAACTAAACCTCAACTCTTAGAGGGTAATCAGCATCAACAGCCACCAAAGACAAAGGAGGAAGGAAAATATTATTCCATCACTACTGCTAAAATGGATCAAGAAAATGAATTCATGTAAGGTACACTTCCTTTTCACTCGAGAATGGAAAAATTCTGATTTGATTTTAGTTTTAAGCATTCCATTATATCTTGAAAGTTTTCTAAAACAATTGAATAAAATCCCCGATACCTTGATGTAGATATATACATAAAAACCTAGTGGTGATATCATTGCAACCCATGTTTTAGAAACTTATCTTATTGGAACATGTGGTAAGATTCTTATAGTGATTCTTGTAATAATTTACTTAGTGGAATTCAATGCTATACTAGGCATGGATTGGCTCTCTTTATATAGCACACACATCCACTATTGGGAAAGGTAAATATCTTTTCATATTCAGAACCATCCTATGCTCCTCTAAAAATGAAAATATGATCATAAATATACCATGGAAAATACCTCAATGGTGGGGGTTTTGATACCCTGTGATGAAACATACCTTGCCCAAAAGTTTGTTTCAAAGAAATGTATCAACTTGAAAGAAATTACCGTTTTGAGGGAATATCGTGATTTATTTCCCAAAGATTTATCTATATTCCCCTAGACCGTGTGGTAGAGTTCTAAATATAACTTATACCAAGGTCCCTTCCTATCTATAAATGGCCCTACAGGTTATCCCTTATCGAACTAGAGGAGTTAAAGAATGAGTTTCAAGAGCATTTTTACAAAGTTTTCATATTCCCTAGTGCCTCACCTTGGGGTGCACCAGTGCTTTTCATAAAGAAAAAGGATGGACCAATGAAACTATGTATCAATTACTGGGTGTTCAATAATATCACCATAAAGAACAAGTATCATATTCCAAGGATTTATGACTTATTCAATCAACTATAAGGAGACCAATACTTCTAAAAGGTGGATCTTCATTCTGGATATCATCGACTGAAAGTGAAGAAGGAATATATTTAGAAGAATTATTTCCATACATGGTATGGGATCTATGAGTTTATAGTGATTCCCTTCAGACTTACCAATTCCCCTGCAATCTTCATGGATTTTTATGAATTTATTCTTTATAGACTAATTGAAATTTTTTATTAGTGTTTATCAATGATATTATCATCTATTCCAAGAGAAAAGAGGAACGTAAAGAACATATAAGGATTTTTTTGGAGACATTAAGGAAGGAAAATATTTATTCCAAGTTAAGAAAGTATGAATTTTGGATGCAAAAAGTCACATTATTGGGACATGGGATCATAAGTGAAAGAATTTCTATGGACCGTTTAGAAAAAATGGTAATTGTGGAATGGAAAAAACACACTTATGCCACATAAATCTGTAGTTTTCTTAGATTAAAATTGTAAAATTGATGTTTTTTTAATAAATATTTCATGATTATATATCCCAAAAACTATGTTAACAATTAAATTGGTAAAGTATGCATGGATAGAAGAATGCGAGGAAAGCTTCAAGGAGCTAAAGAAGAATCTAATCACTACACCTATAATTACACTACCAACAAGTGGAGAATGTTTTGTGATACAAAGTGATTATTCAAAGAAAGTATTATGTTGTGTACTCATTCATAATGATAAAGTGATATCCTACACCTCATAGTAGTTCAAGATCAGTGAGGAAAACTACTCTATGCATGATTTAATGCTAATCGATGTGATTATTTCCTTGAAAATATGGCAGCTCTACCTATATAGTGAGATGTGTGAAAGATATATGAATTAAAAGAGTCTAAATTATATATTCATATGAATGTAAATCAACATTAATAAAAGAATATGGTTAGAGCTAATAATAGACTATTATTTATCTATTCATTACAATCCTTGAAAGGCACACAAGGTAGCTAATTCCATTTGAAGAAAAGAACCTGCTACTCCACCCACGATGTGGATTGAGAAAGACCCTATATTCATGGATATGCAAAGGATTTTTTATAAATAATAATAATAGTGAATACATCCTATATTTCCCTAATTATTTCCCAACCATCTATCCAATAGTAGATCAAATAGGCATCAATGGATGATCAGGAGCTACAAAAGAAGGTGAAGTTGGTAAAGGGAATATACATGAGTTCCACATCGATGAGGGTGGTATAATTTGATTTGGAACAAGAATTTGTGTTCTTGAATCACATGAGATAAAGAAGGAGCTATTGGATAATGTTCATAGATCATATTTATCTATCTATATAAGAAGTACCAAGATGTACTATGATCTTTGATAACACTTATAGTGGGACTACATGAAGAAGGATATTGTAGAGTATATCTTAAGATGTTAGGTATATTATCTAGTTAAAGTGGAGTGACGGAAGTCCAAGGGGTTGATTCAAAAAATACATATAACCTTGTGAAAATGGGAGAATGTCACAATGTACTTTTTCAATAGTCTCCCAAACACAGCCAAAGGAAACAATATGATATGGGTTAGGGGGGATTGACTCAATATGATTTCCCACTTTATCACTATTTAGGAAGATTTTTCTCACGAAACATTTTCCATGATATATGTAAAGGATGTAGTGAGGATGCATGGGGATAAACTTTGGATCATCCTTTATCATGATATATGGTTTATATATAAATTCTAGAGAATTTTTCAACATGATTTGAGTATTGAATTGAATTTCATCATGTATTATCACCCAAAAACTAATTACCATTATGAAAAGACTATTTAGATGCTCAAGGACATGTTAAGAGCCTGCTCAATAGAATTAAAAGGAGGATGGGATCAATATATCCCATTGGTTTAATTATTATATAAATATCTTCCACTCATGTATTCAAATGGCTCCATATGAAGCTCTATATGGGAAATAATGTAGAACTCCAACTTATCAGGATGAAGTTGGAGAATGAAAGTTACTTGGACATGAACTTGTGTAAGAGATGATCGAGAATATTAAAACCATCCAAAAACATATAAAATATACTCAGTGTAATAAAAAGGTATATGATAACTACTGATGAATGTCATTATCTCTTTAGATATAAATTCAAAGTGTTTACATTCCATAAAATTTTGAATGACATCATTTTCTAAATTTATTTATAACTGATAAAAAACAATGGATAGATTACCTATAAATGTGCATCTTTAACTTTTTTTATACACTGTGGAAATGAAATTCCTTGAAGGATTCTTTAATTTGGAATTTTTATAATCAATTATCCATAGAAGATTATGGTCAATAGAAATTTATGAGTATTATTTTTATATTTATTTGGAATGAACTAAAAAAATAATGTTGAAATCTTTTTTCTATTGACTCTCATACCAAATTTAGATGAACAAGTTAAGAATTCCTAGATATTAGATCTTTATTTCCTTACCATTATGTCAAAACATAATGGTGGGGAGGCCATTTATGGTTAGAAATAATATGGTAAATATCTATTTCATTTTCATGATCAAATAGTATTTTAACCCTTTTGTCAGGAAAAAATTCTTTTATCTTATCACCATTCAAAATGGGTGATTCATATGGGAATCCAAACGATTTACAAGGATTTAACCACCCATTTTACCATGTTTGAGATTAATTGTTTGTTATTATGTTATAAAATTTTTTTCAAGTCAAAATGTTATAGTTGAGAATCAACGAATAACTGTGATATTTTAATATTTACTTATACCCATTGGAAAATGCGAGAGAATAACTATGCAATTTTTCATAGGATTACCATGAAATATACAGAACCATGATTCACTTTGGGTGATTGTAGACCAAATCACAAAGTCAACTCACTTCAACCTGATTCATTAATCCAATATGGTATATTACTTGGAAAATATATTTATTCAAGAATTTTCTAAAAATCCCAGGAATACCAGTTTTGTTCATCTGCAAATGAGATCCATGATTTACCACATAGATTTGGTTATCACTTCAAGAATCTTTCAGTACCCAATTGACCCCTGGCACAGTTTATCATCCTAAAATATATGTGTAGTAAAAATGGAAAATTTAAACACAAAAAACCATACTATTATCTTGTATTATGAATTTTTATGGATCATGAAAGGATCATTTTACCTCATTGGATTTTTTTGTATAAAAATAGTTATTTGGACATGATATAGAGGGGTTTTTAACATAATTATATGTATATCCTCTTTACTCTCTACTTTTCATTGTAGGAACCAGAGAAGATTCATTATTAGGGCCTAGCCTCATTCATGATATGATGTAGAAAATCTAGATGCTTAGGAAAAGGATTATTTTATCCCAAATCGATAAAAAATATTATACATGTAATCATCATTAGATCATATTCTTTATTGTATAAGATCATGTGTTCTTTAAATTCTCTCTAAGAATAGGACATCATTGATTAGTTATGCCTGGAATGTTTTCTCCTCAATATATTTGAACTTTTGAGATACTGGAATGAATTTTTGAAATTTTTTATCGATTTGATTTACCATCATGCTTCAATTTGGTTCAAAATTTCTTTTATGTGTCTAAATTAATTAAATAAAATCCCAATACTAGCCATGTGATTTGATGAGATTATTTTGATCTTGAACCAGATGTTGTATTTATTCATGCATTGATTCATATCTTTGAAAAACAAGAAAATTTTTGGAAGGAAAAAATATTCCATTGGTTCAATTTTTATGGAAACATTGTGAAATTCATAAGGAAACATGTGAATGTGAGAAATATAGTCTATAAAATGGACTGAACTTTTCCAAAACACTAATAATATCAAAATATATTGGGGACAGAATGAATAATGGTTAAGATAAATTTTTAGCCTTAATTTGAGGTAATTCACCCTTTTATTATATATTTTGAATTTATATAATTCTAGGGAATATTTTATAGAGGTTCTAGATAGTTTATTTATGTTTTGGAACTATTTTTAAGGGTTTAAAATTTTGATCAATGTTAGGGAAAACTATTCAACTTCTCCTAGAAATCATGCAATAGATTCCAAGATTCCCTGGGAAGACACATGGAAAGTGCATAGTTTGGACAATCCATGTGACTAACCATGAATAATGGGAGTTTTGGGATAGTATCATCACATGGTTGATGCATGGTTTGTTAAATAGTGCATCCCCTCTGTGATGGTTAGTTGTACTTGCACGTTTGGCATGCAGTTTATTAAAACATGTGTCTTTAACCATGTGGCATGAATTAATTATTCCAAAAATTAGATCTTTTGTTGGTTTTGATCCTTGAAACACTTATTTTTTACCTCTCCTCTTATGATCTCAAAATCCAGTCCTCTATTAAACATTCAAGGCAATTGACATGGATATAGAAGCTATTTTTTATGGATATGAGTGCATTGAATCTCTTAAATCAATGATAAGTCAATGTTATATTGCATTACCTCCAGATATCCTCATCTAATATGACAAAAAAATGTTACACCGGGTCTTTTATTGATAGTTATATGATTTATGATGTGTTTTTGATGATATATTGGTTGTATATATTGAAGGAATGGAATTTTAATCTTGAATCAATATGTTTCGGTGTTCTTTTCTTTGATTTGTCACCCATTGTGAGGTGGGTGTATTCTTTCTCTTCTATACTTATTTTAGAGATTAAATATTTGAATATTTAAATAAAATTATTTAATATTCAAGGGAAACTCATATTTATTTATTTTTGGAAACACCTTTGGTTGAAAAATTAAAAATCTTGGATTTTAATAGCCTTCAAAAAATCTATATATATTATATGTTTTAAATTATTAATTAGAGATGATGCATGTGTGGTGTTTCATGTAATATTTTAAAAGAAACAATTGATTGAAGTAATGAATTCATATTATAACTTTTAATATATGGGTGGTGTGTGTTCATCAACACATTAAACATTGTCTTTCCATTTTAAATTTGGTACGAGGTTCCCGACTGGAGGCACTTAGAGAATAATCATTGAATACTTGGTGGATTAATGTGTATTATCTTGTGAGTATGGATATTTGTAGTTTAGGAATTACAAGTGGAATTAAACAATAAGTTATTTATTTCTTGAAATTTATATTTTTTAAAATTCAGAAACTTATTTAATGTTTCTCTTCAATTTAAAATTATATTTTATCCTTTTAGCTAAGTTATTCTTATCCCATTAGCATGTTTGGGAAGATTTTGGTGGATTACCTTCTGGGTCAGATTACCTAAATCTTACATATACAAATTAGTTCAAATTCATATGATGTATTCTATGATAAAAGAAGGGGGATGATTTTTTATTTCTAAAGTGGTGCCTCTTAATGTTATTGTATGCAGTTAGAGATTTAGAGTTAGTCTTATTGTAATATTCTAAAGTAGTTTAACCTTAGTTCAAAGTCATTCCTTATTTTGGTGTCATGTTATTCTTGTTTATTATTTATTTTTATACTCATATGTTGTCAGTTTTTAGAATTTTACTTAAGTTATATTGGTTATACTTAATACATCATATAGTTTGGTTTGGATGTTTTTTATTTTATCTTGAAATGTTGTGGTTTTTTAAATGTAAATACGTCCCCGAGTATTTTAGTAATACCTTCACATTTATTTTCATCCTTTGGAGTCTTGGGGACATTATATAAGGTTATTGTAACCTCATAAGTTTCCATGTAAAGACACATTTTTTCCTTCCAAAGATTTGGAATATTTAAAATAAAAGTTTTGGAGTTGGGAACTAAGTTAGAATAGGATTTAGAGTCCAAGGGAGGCTCATTATTGATATAAAAAATATTAAATATATTATATCACATAAGAGACCTCCAAGTTAACAGTGATATGATTTTTTTACAATTTAATGATATATATATTTTTTATTTTCAGGCATCATCACTATGATATTGTTCTAATATTCTATATATATATGTGTGTGTGTGTGTGTGTGTTTCTTTTTTGTGCTCCATATTTTTTTAGTACTAAATACCTTGAATTTTACAATATATTTAGTATAGTTTCTCTGATTTTGTAATATATTTTTTCCATGTTTTTATGATATATCTCTATTAGGAATTAATTATTTGAATTGAGAAGGTTTCTATGTATGTATATATATGAATACTATGACTAATGTGTAGTGATGGAGACCATTTTAAGTGCTAGGAGGTTTATACCCTGGGTAATGTGTAGACTCATATGAGAACCTTATATGGTCCCTTATACTGGTTATGATCTATTTATATTTATAATGTTCCTTATATTATAGAAGATTCCACATCATACAAATTTTGTGGGATTGTTAGCTCAGTAAGGGGGGTGCTCTAGAGTACATTCCGACAACTTTTCTATTGGTCAAAGTAGTTGGGACACTTTAGTTGGGAGCCTTTCCATTAAGATCCATGGTATACTATTTCATGGATATTTATACAAAAAATCATCTGGATTTTCAAGGAAATAGTGGATCTTCAGATATTGAGGACTAGGTTGATATAATTGAGGTAATATTCCACCTCGTTTTGACACTAGAATATGGGATGGTGAATCTGGACGCTTCCATGATCTAGGAGCTAGATATGAATTAGTGGCATGCCTTTAGATAAGTTTGAAGATATGAGGGCCTCACCATAGAGTCCTTGAAGGACCTTTTCATTGGGGATTTATTTCCTAATACACTAAATCTTGACCACATGTATGAGTTTCGGAAGATATAGAAAAGTTCCATGACAGAGTCCATATACATAACTTCTTCCACTAATCTTATCCTCTTTACACTTCTTCTATCTGTGAATGATTCTCAGAATCATGGATGTTTTAGTCCAAAATACATCCCCTTGTTAAAACATAGGTTATGTTCATTGACCTAGCTTCATATCTAGAGGTTCAGTGGAAGGACATAGCCATCAAGAGGATATTGGAAGAGGTTAGATTAGTTGGTCTTTTTCTAGACTTCAGTACTAAACTAGGTGGAATATATACAATTTTAATGATTACATCTTCTGTTGGTGTGAAGTTAAATGATAGTTAAATACAATAGAGAAGTGTATTTTTGGTGAGGTATTGTTCAGTTTCTTAAAACACCCCACATGTTTGAAAAACATTTCTTTAACTATGGGATGATCATATAATATTGTAGTACTAGATTAACACTTCCAAAAAATTTGTGATAGCGTGGAGATATGGTAAATCTTCAATATTTTTTATCAAGAGATGTATTTTTATGATTTTTTAGGGGGTATAGGGAGACATGGTAAGGTAATATATATCTTGTGGAATTCATATCCAAAAAATAAGTTTTCTGATAAAAAATGAATAGGAAGAACCATTATAAAACAAGTCTTTAGATAAATTCTTTGTAATCATGACTGTACGTTGGAGTCCAATAAATTATATAGGCAATGAAAGATCAAGGTCTAATATCCTATAAAGACCGTATAAATGAAATTCATTACTTCAAGGAGGAATAGGTCCTTGGAAACATCATCCTTTTTATCAAGAATAATCTCTTCAAGCGGTCTGAGGCTTAGAAACCTGATGAAGTTGGTCACAAAGATCACCTCAACTATTTATAATTTCTATAAATGTTGGGACACACAATCCAAAAATATTTTATATTCAAATTTTTATTCTAAAAAATAGCTTATTATAAATATTTTATATTGTTAAAATCTTCATCACAAGTGACCCATGTGTCCACCGTCCAATCAGAGGAAAAAATGTTATTGGAAAAAAGTCCTAGAAAGATCTGAATAAATGTTTGATGACTATATGACGTAAAAGATGGTGGAACAGGCTCATTCCTTTCTCATATCACACTATATTCAGCCAATTACATTCCTGATACCTTCTAAATTACTCAAATGGATACCTTAAAACCCATCCATTGGAGGAAGATTCTACCTTCAAAAGAAAAGGAGAATTTAGGATAAAAAGTCTCATCTAACTCCCAAAACATATAAGACATTTTGGTATTTCCTTCCCTCATTATCTAGAGAAGGATTCTATTTGGATGGGTTGAACCCGTGCTCCAGATAATGAGTGAAAGAAATACCAAAATGTCCGATATGGTTTGGGAGTAAGATGAGACTCTTTATCCTACATTCTATTTTTCTTTGGAAGGTAGCATCTTTATCCAAAGGATGGGTTTTATGTTGTCCATTTGAGTAATGTAGAAGGTATCTGGAATGTAATTAGATGAATATAGTGTAATATGAGAAAGGAATGTGCCTGGTCCACCATCTTCTATGTCATATTTTCATCAAAATTTTATTCAAATATTTCTAGTACTTTTTTCCAATCACATTTTTTCCCTCTGATTGGATGGTGGACACATGGGTCACTTGTGATGACTATTTTAACAATATAAAATATTTTTAATAAGATATTTTATAGAAGAAAATTTGAATATAATATAATTTTGGATTTTGTGTCCCAAAATTTAGAGAAATTATAAATAGTTGAGGTGATCATTGTCACCAACTTCATCTAGTTTCTAAGCCTCAGACCGCTTGAAGAGATTATTCTTGATAAACATGATGATGTTACCCAGGACCTATTCATCCTCGATGTAATGGATTCCATTTATACTGTCTTTATAGGATATGAGACCTTGATCTTTCATTTCCTATATAATTTATTGGACTCTAAGGTACAGTCATGATTACAAAGAATTTATATATAGAATTGTTTTATATTGGTGCTTCCAATTAATTTTTATCAGAAAAAGTATTTTTTGGATATGATTTTCCATCCATATTATCCTATATATTAGTTTCCATTGATAAACCATTGGGAACTAAAGAATACATCTATAGTTATTCCTCAAGTTTCCTATATTCAATTCTAGATATGAAAATATATGGGTCTTTGTGATACTAGAGATTATGACCCTCAGTGTGACTCTAGGTATGGACTAGCTGACCATCTATCATGCTCACATTTATTTATAATGGGGAAATGTTTTGTTTACATCACTAATATGAGTTATGATCATGATAATTGCAGAGTGAAAACTATGAGGAGATAGAGTTGGTCTAGAATTTAGTTATATCATCATGATTAAAAAAATATATAGTAGGATTGAATTTTCTATAAGGATCTATAATATCACACTTGACTTTTCCTCTAGTCATGGATCTCTATCAATATGTCATTCCAGATGACTACAGAGGACGTAATATTAATAGTGATGTTTAATTTGTGACAGATCTTGTGCTATGTATGAAACCAATTTCTATACCCCATTATCATTGATTAAAAGCTGAGCTAGAGGATCTGAAGGTACATCTTGAAGACTTGGAGTAAATGGGCTTTATGAGTATGAGTGCTTCACTATGTGGTGCATATATGTGGATCTCTAAGTAGATGCATTTTATTTTTCAACTCTACATTGATTAATAGAATCTTATCCAGGTAATAGTGAATATACAATATCATTTTCCTTGGAACAATGATCTTATCAATAAGTTACTATGAGCTCGATAGTTCTTAAAGATTTTTTTTTCGTTGGGATATCACTAGTTATGGGCTTGATAGGAGGACATCTCAAATACATTTTTTTAGAACATGTATATGTTATAAGATTATATAGCGATGTCATATGGCTTGACCTATTCCTAATAGTGTTCATGGACCTCATGAACACGATCTTTAATCCCTATATTGAATAATTCATCGTGGTGTTCATCGAGGAAATACTCATCAACTCAACAACATAAGATCAGCATGACAGACATCATTAGATTGTTCTGAGTATGCTTTGAGCACATCATATTTAGTCCAAGACATTAAAGTGTGACTTCTAGAATCATTAGGTGATGTTTTTGGGTAATTTGGTGTCTATGAAAGGTATATTTTTGGACCTATAGAATTAGGTGGAATTGATGTCTCCGAAATATCCATGGAACATGTTCAAGATCATGTAGATTCTAGGATTAATAGGATATAACTGATGTTACATCTAGGACTTCTCTCAATTATCACCAACCATGAAGGCTTATACAAATAAGGGAGTGATGTTCTAGGGGTCATTATAGTGTGAAGAATAATTTCATGAAATAAGGTGGTGGTTGTCTATAGATATATTATTTATACATCCCAATACTATGTAAAGATTAAAAGTATAATATAATGCATCAGGAATTAGTTTCGGAGAGGTGATGATGTAGAGGGAAGAGGGAGTAACAAACAGTTTATGTCATTTATGATCCCATTAGAGGAACTACCCTACTCATGACTTGGAGTTAGTAGTCGCGGTCCATGAAACGATGTGATCACTACAATATATTTGTATAAATATGTTGGTATTCTACACTAACAAAAATATTTTTTATCAATCATTAGAAAAATGAAACTAAGACCACGATAGATGTTCTATATAGAGTATCTCCATGTGTTAAAATTCAAGATTTATTCTACAATAGGGATGGGTAACATTTTTGTAGATTCCCTTTACTATAATAAGTAGGTTGAGTACGATATGGGTGAATAGACTTCAGAGGAGTAGCAATTCTTGATGATCTTGTTGGTTGACTGTATGATTGATACTTCTAAGGATCATGGACATATGACATGTGCTCTAATAGTGGTCACGTCTTATCTGGTAGAATAGCTGAAGGATGAACAGAGAGTGACCAAGATTGTGTTGTGATTTGGAAAAAATTAGTTAGAGTTGATTTGATACTCATATAGTTATTGGGAACGTCTATGTGATACGTCTACATGAATGATTTGTAGTTGATTATTCCATCAGAGAGGATATGATGGGGTATTTTTAATCCTATATGTTGGAGTTTTATCTTAGATTTATAATGCTCTCCATTTACTTCATATGATAGTTTTTTTGAGTGGTATGAAAAGGGAAATCACTATTTTCTTTAGGATTCATTACCTACTAGAGGATAAAGGTCATGTACAAGCATCTTGTTGTTTTTCTACAGTCACTTAATGTATCTATGTAGAAGTGGGAATACGTCACCATATGATTTTTTATGGGGTTACCTATGAACCAAAGAGGTTATCATACTGTCTAGATCATTGTCCATTAGCTGATGATTTTTTCCATTTGTTACCCATTAGAGAGAGGTTCCAATAGTAGCCTCTATTTACTTTTCCAAACTTCAAGTTCATGAATAGTGTTTCCAGAATGGTGAGGTTTCTAGACGAGTGAGGATCTACAGTGTTTCCAGACCGGTGAGGTTTCCAGACCAGTGAGGTCTATATTATTTCCAAACTGGCGAGGATTCCAAACCTGTGAGGTTCTACAGTGTTTTTATACCGGTGAGGTTTCTAGACCAGTGATGTACTACAATGTTTCCATACTAGTGTGGTTTCTACAATGGTGAGTCATCTAACAATTACTCAAATTTTGCGTGTGTGTTTTTGTGTGTATCTTTTTATTATAATTATTGTATCATATTTATTTCATATATTTATCATATTTTTATTGAAAACATCATTTCTATATTCCATGTATAGCTTGAATGAATCACATTGCTTTGGGGAGGTAGTAGTCTACACTTTCACAAACGATGTTACCTTATTCCCATAAAATAGAAAGCATAAATGTTTGTGTTATATTGATATTAAAGAAACAAATATATATTATAAATATCATATATATAATATATATATTTTTATTCATGAAGTATAGACTACTGCCTCCTCGAAGAAATGTTTAACTCATGGTTTATTAGAATAAACATTGCATCATATAATTAGAAAGTTGAGTATTTGTGAAAAGGTGAATTTGACACACCATACAAATTTTTTAAATGTTTACACATTTATCCAATGAATTTTAGTGGCTTAAAATGAGAATGAATCCAATTTTAAGCATAAAATACACTAATATTTTTAAAATGTCATTTTACCACCATTTGATATGAGAAGTACAAGGGATAGGAATTAACAACCATTTAAAATAATATTATAATTTTTTTTATTTTTCGGTATAACTCAGTGTTATGTGCAACGTAAGATTTTAGAGAAACCCGTTGTTGTGTGCCGAGCACGCTATCATACATAGTCTCCCCTTTAACCAAAAAATAATATTAAATTTGAAAATATTAATAGATATGAAAATGTAATATTCTATAAATACATGGGTATTATTTTTTCCCCACAATAAAGAAATGAGTACCTTGGAAACAAAATGTGTCACCAGTGCGGGAATCTAGGACACACAAAACCCCAGTGTATGAGACTAATTAGAAATCCATATACACAATAGTTGAAATGGTTGGGGGTCACACTATTGGAGAATCATATTTCAGTTGATAGTAAAGTGATATAACAATTTTATACCAATGAATCATATTAAAATCATTCCTAGTTGTGACCCTATATTACGCAATCGTTTTTTGTTTCAATGACTGTTATCTAAACTGAAATACATTCCATATGAGTATGGGACTCAATAAATTCATGGAAATTCTATTTATTCCACTATTGGGTCTAAATTAATAAAATCACTATCTAATTAATATGAAAAAGAATAACAAGTAAAATCATGTATGAAGAACAAAGCTGATATTACCCGAAGTGAAACCTTAACATTAAATTATTAATAAGAAGGTAATATAAAGTCAAAATCAAATAATATATGGTATTATATACAAGAATATGATTCTTTAAATGATTTATAATAAAGTTATATTTATTATACATGAGTTTTGTTTGAGTATGATGGGAGTCATGAAATAAGGTAATGAATTTTCATCACACTTTTTATTTCCTTGAGATACATGCCATGTTCACCTTGTATTTATTAAATTAAATAATATATATTAGTACAAAGGAATTAATAGTGATATATTATATATGGGTACAAAATTAATAGTGGGGTGATCAAAAATAAAAATACAAAAACATTTAGGTATCCAAATTTTATATCTTTAAAAACTATAGTTGTCATAATGATAGGTTTTTGAAGATATAACTCAAGTTATTTTGAAAGAATCATCATTTTTTTATGTGGAACTAATCTTGAAAATAATTCTTATAAAATGAGATCCTTGGAATATAAATTACAAGGAAAAATGATGGTGGAGTTTTTGATTATCACATTAATATGTATATAACTAAGTTATATTTGAAATAACATGAATTCCTTTTCCAAATCCATGTTGTAATGTGTCAAATTCATTCATTTATTTGTCGAGATTACGACATGTAATCTTAATCAAAATGAGCACATTGTTACCCAGTGCGTTAAATGTTGATTCATTATCTCTTATTCACTTATAAAAGGCCACCCTCTCCCCCTCTATTCAGACCTCTCAACCCCTATTTATTAGCCAACAACTATCCAAATATATCCCAAAACTCCCTAACTGAATATTATAATCCTTATTTTTAGAATAAATAAAAAAATTTAAGGTTTTAGTGCAAACATAATGAGGAAAACCAAAGAGGAGGTAATATTATTCATCACACCTCTTTATTTTATTTCGTTTAAACCTCATTAATTTTTTTTTAAAATATTTATATAATAAAATCATTATTTTCCATATACTATAATGTTTTTATAACAATTTTATAACCTAAAAATTCACACATTTCCATCAAATGGGATACACAATCATCGTTCGTGTGTACAATAGACTACAGCCTCCCAAACCAATATAATTCGTTCTTCCATTACCACCTTTTAAGGTTGGTAATAATGATAGATTTATAGTTTATATACAATATATATAATATTTATTATGTTATTAATATTTTTGAATAATTATGTCATACATACCTTCTTGATTTATATTTTGTGGGAATATGATTACATCGATCCAGTGTAAGGCAGACTACTGCCTCACGAAGCGATGTGAATCATCACGCTTTACATGGAATATATTAAGAATGTGTTTAATAAAAATATGTGATATATATGAAATAAATATAATATCAGAATGATATATATATATATCCTTTAATTTTCTTCCATTCAATATGTCATGAAAATGGGAATAGTGTTTATGCGTACGTACGACCTACCATCTCCAAGAACGATGTATTAAATTTCATATCACTAAATATTATAGAATAATATAAATAAATATATATGTAATATATATGATATTTTTATCTTTTTTTATATTCTATATATGATTAAATCCTGATTTAAGTAATAGGAACAAAAATTATCATTTTAATGATTTCCCAAAAAACAAGGTAATTAACACACAAAACAATGAAAATAAAAAAATATTATTAAGAAATGTATGATAAGATGTTATAAAAGAATCATATATGATATAATAAATATTAATATGGTTATATTATAAGTTAATAACATATTTAAAACCACTATACATGATCTAAAATCACATACGACCAAAAGGAAGGAATGAAGTAAGGGATTTCATCTCAATTTACATTATATAGAGGCTTATTTGTTACTATGCACCAATTCACTTTTGTATGGTGTATATAGTACCCACTGACATGTATTATCATGAATAATTTATTCATAATGGTATTTTATGTTTTAATTTGAATTTTTTCATCCAAGAGGATTTTAATTGAATATTACCAAGTGGTAAAAGTTATTGAACAATCCCAATTTCTTTCGGGATTGTTAACCTTATCTTGAAACAATAACTTTATTGTAATAATTTTTCAGTAGAAATTACATTTCTATTAAATATACATGTTCTTGTGTAATTGATATAAATATATTTTAATTGGTATACCTTTTTAAAATATAATGTTTTTTGGAAGTTATTTAATTAATTAATGAAATATTGATAAATCCTAATATTTTACTCAATACTGATATTTGATGATGAGGAATATTGTTCATGAATTAAATCAATCATTCCTTATATGTGGAATAATTTGGACCTATAGACAGGGGTGAGAATCGATTAATGATATCCCCTTGATGCATCGGTAGTCACATGAGATGAATCTATTGGCCAAATTAGATGGGGGGTTTTACCCAGTTGTTTTAAAATATCTTGAGAATAGATCTTGATGGTAAAGGTATCATGTGAATGGCAAATATGACATCCATAAATTAAGCATTATTTGAATTTGGAATTCAATTATTTTTATCCATGATATTTTCACTATGAAAAAAATATATGGATGTATTTATTGTCATCTTATTGGCTAAATGACATGTGTGTTCAGTTATTTACATTAACATATTGATTATTCTTTATCTAGTTATTTAAATGGAATGTGTGTTTAGTTATTTACCATGCCATATTGATTATTCATTGTTGATTCATGATAGATTCTGTTGTACTTAACCCTTTTTGAGTATTTGAGCTCACCATTATTTGGTTTCATTTTCCTATGTTATAAAGAATAGATTTTTGAATGATTTTTCAAGGAGGTTTTTTAATTATTTTAATTATGTATTATGTTTTATTTTTTATTCCCAATGTAAAATTGGTATCATGTATGTAATTTGATTTTCCAAAACTGATAAACTATTTAGTCCTTTTAGATTTGAATTTTATATCCATGCTAGTGTAATAAAATAAGACACTTGCTTCAGGCTACTTGGGTAGGGTCGATACATTGATAAAAATTATTTTTATCAGTGCTAAATTTTAAGCATCGATAATAACATAATTCTAATAAAACAATAAATACAATTCAAAAGTTTAATTATATATAATTACAAATAAATATTTAAAGAATTAAATATATAAATTTATAAGTATAATTAGAATTAAATTTATTTATTATTTAATTATAATTATTATAATTTAATAATTATTTAAATTAATAAATATTTACTTATAATTATAAATATAATTAAATATATAATTATAATTATAATTATTAATAAATATATTTAAAAATAATTGTATATAATTATAAATTTATTTATTTAATTATATATAATTTTTAATATATATATAATTATAAATATAATGAATGTATTTATTATAAATTGGAAATTATTTAAATAAGTATATATATTTATTTATGATTATAATTATAATTAAATATTTTTAAAAGTATTTTTATATAATTATAGATATTTTTATATAATTATATATAATTATGTAATTATATATATTTATATGATTATATATAACAATATAATTATAAATAAAATAAATATATTTATTATAATTATATATATATATTTAAAATTAAAATTATAAATAAATATGCTTATAAATATTTTTTTATAATTATAAATATATAAATATAAATATATATAAATATATAATTATACAGATATATATATATATATATTAATAGATAAATATATATGATTATAAATATAAAAATATATCTATTAGTTAAATATAGTTGTTATAATTTTATTATAATTTTAATATTTATTCATTTATTTATAATTATAATTATAAATTAATGTATTACGAAGGTATTTATATATAATTATAAATATATTTATATAATTATATATATTTATATAGTTATTTTGACATCCTGGAATAGAATTCCACAAAAAGTTACTCCAAGCCCCCTTCAATGGGTCCACTAATATTCTTTGTTAGGACACCACGTGTCCAAGGAAGTGCACATCTAATGTTTAGAACATGCACTTGACCAACTTCCCATAGAGATGGTGCTATCAGGGGACCTCTAAAACCATCTCCAGATGCTCGGCGTGATCCTCCATTGATCTTGAGTAGATCAGGATGTCGTCAATAAACACAACTATGAACCAGTCTAGATATTCCTAGAAGATGGAGTTCATGAGTCCCATGAACATGGTTGGTGCGTTTGTAACACCGAACGACATGACCACGAACTCAAAGATCCCACATCAGCAGCTAAAGGTAGTCATCAAGATGTCAACCTCCTTCACCCTCAATTGGTGATATCCTGACCGCATGTCAATCTAGGAGAACCATCATGCCCCCTTCAACTTATCAAAAAGGTCATCGATCCACGGGATGGGGTAATGGTTTTTGACAGTCACCTGGTTCAGCCTTCAGTAGTCTATACCTAGCCTGAGACCACCATCGGCCTTCTTTGAGAACAAGAATGGAGCACCCATAGTGACGTTCTTGGTTGAACAAAAACATTCTTCATCAGATCGTCAATATTAATCCATAACTCCCGCAATTTAGAAGGATCCATCTGATAGGGAGCCATCGAAATTAGATAGGCACCATGTTGCATGTCTATCCCGAACTCAACGTCACATTGAAGGGGTAGAGTCACCACCTCTGTATGGAAGATATCCAGGAACTCCCTAAAAATCCCTAGTACTTACACTATCTTTGTATCTGCTGACTCTACTGACAGCTCGGCTATTAAGGAAGAAAGGGGCTCTACTCACCGACTGCCTTCATGGTAACCCCACACACCAATGAAAGTCACAAATTGTCTGCCCATATCTGAAAACACGACCCTTGTTAGGAAGTATTCAATAATGGGACACACATTGAAAAGCCAGTTGATGCCTAAAATAAAATCATAAGGCTGTATTTGCAACTAAAGAAGGTCCCCAATGGACTGATGTTGTCCCGACATCTGTTTTCATCCCCAGAAAACATAAGAAATGCTGGTCTGACCTCTTACTGGTGTACTCAGAACCTGGGGCACAAGAAGTATTTGTGTTTCTAGACCTAGATAATGGGCTATACAGGGTGTAACAAAGGAGTGAAAAGATCCTGAATTAAACAAGTCACAAGCAAGAGTGCTAAACAAGATGATCGTACCTCGAACGACTTATGGCCCTACTAGAACTAATGACTACGTGGAATGAAACTTCCCACGCCTAGATCCTATACCCCTCAGCATTTGGACACCTCCCCAACCACACCCTGGTCAAGGCCCCTGAGGAGCACCCTGAGGCCAGCCTCCTCCTGCAACATCTTCTCTCAGAGGAGTGGGAGATCGATGTCCCTGCTACTGCTACTGAAAAGGCCTTGCTAGAAACTACTAATTCTAAGGTGGACGCTGAACCTACCCACCACCATTGTACTACTCTCAGTCTGAGTACTAATTCAAAAGATGCCAATGACTTCCACAGATGAATCATCTCAGTCCTGTGACCCTAAATAAGGGAGAAGATTGGGCTATTGAAACTAGAACTACTAGGGCCTGCTCCCCACTGGCCGAAACCTTGAATACCCTGATGCAGGAGGCCTGCTGTTGTTGGCCTTCCCCTTTGATAAGCCCAACTGGCTCCCCTCTCATGGTACACCTCCCATAATGTGCATCCTCTCCACCTCTTTGTCATTCTTTTGTACCTCCATGTATGTTGGTAGAGTTAAGGGAGTAATAACGTACTGAAAAGAAGTTCAGTGTGCCTCCTCTAAATGTCTTGCCCGAGACTCCTCATCCAGAAAGAGGTCCGTAGTAACGAAAATGAGATCCTTGAACTTGATCCCCAAATCACTCACTAATATTCTCCCCTACTGAAGGGAGTGTATCACCTTCCTCTTCTCCACCTTCATCGTGGAAGTGAGGAATTCTGCTTGGAACTCCCTCTCAAAGTCAGTCCACGAAACTTCAGCCTCCCTCTTCTTCTCGAGATACAGTGTATACCACTGAAACACCGCTCCATACATTTGTCTTACAGCTAGTGGAATCCAGTACTTTGTAATAGCCCAGATCAAGCTGAAATCTATCACCTTCTACCCAAGCCATCTCTTTGTCTCCATGTCCGAGACACTGCCTTCATACTTCCCGAGGGTCTATCACTACAAGGCTCTAAGTGTTTTCTTCCACTGGTCATCCTTCTCCTCTCGATCATCCATTTTCTAATAATCCAAATAATCCTCCTTGGCCTCAATCACCCGCACTACATGTGGTTGTCGTCTGGGTGCCATAACGGCAAAGTAAACAAGGAATGCATATGATAGAGTAGTTTAGAAGATTGATTTTAAATTTTTCTTAGAATTTTTTATTTATTTTGAATCCCCAAAATACCCAATACAAAAAAGAACACATGTCATTATGATGCGTTTACCATTACTAGGATATCTACCCTGCAATCAGTGTAGTCCCACTTGGTCGTTTAGTAGATCTAGAGTAATTGCATCGTATCACAGGGGGACCTAAAATCTCGTGTCCTAGTCTGTCTTCCCTGGACTATTTCACACACCAAGATTTCCCAACACTGTTTCCCTACCATCCAATGAAATTATCACTATGAATAACCCCAAACTCCATCATATCTCTCAGCCATAACCTATGATACCATTCTTTCATGACCCGCCTTCACCAAGATGAGAGAAGGAGATGAAAAATGCCAGACCCTTCCTTTCTCATGTTGAAGGAGAGATAATGACCCTTGAGTCTCGCATTCAGTAGGCCCTAGAGTGGCGACAATAACCAAGGGTATATGATCACATGTAATATAGAAGGCATTACCCTTTTAATTTAGTAGGATTACGAGATATGATGGTAAAAACCCAAACAACTCCAAAAACTGTAGGTATAAGTAAATTAAAACCAAAAATCAATTCCCAAATGCATGTTTCAAATAAAGTGCTACAAGGTACAAGAAAACCCAAAGGGTAGTAACAAAAGAGAAGGAAAGCAGAAATTCCAACAGTCCCGACATACGAGCTAATAACATCGAAGTCCTCCTAGAAACCTAAAATATGTTTTATATATGTAGGGTGAGTATAAAGGTATAATCAGCAGGGAAAACAAAAAAGCACTCATGTACAAGTGGGGAGGCATCCAAATTCCTCGTGATAAATGAAGATAACAGAAGCACCTAGCAATGAAACTATCCACCCAAACCTCAACAAGGCACACTCACCAAATAACGAAAGTAAATTAAAGTAATAATTATCACACATCTATGTTTGGGTACCCCTCACCACATTCCCACTAGTTATTGAAGATGTCCTATGCATCAGACCCCCCCCCCCCCCCCCCCCGCCATTTTCACTACAGTCTCACTGCCACCCCAACAACAACCTTTTGGGCCACCACAACCACGCATCATACCCACAGACACCTAGGACACAACAACCAACACATCCCCACTTGAAAACACCATGGTCACAATAAAAATTTCCATGACCAAAGACACTTGGGCCATAACAACTACTACCATGCCCGAAGACACCTGAGCCTCATCCCAAAGACACTTGGGAAACAAACTTCCCGCACATGCCTGGGAAAACCACCAAAACTACCCTACCCAAATAATCTTGGGCAATAATGGACCTCAGGCCATCACAGCTAGCCCAAAGAGTCTTGGGCTACTCGGGAAATGTGGTATAAAAGGAGCCAATAACCAGTCACTCATAGGTGTGTTGGAAAAAACACCCTCCCCCATGAAATGAGGGTGTTTGTAATGAAGTGATCAAATGGGTGGGGCACGAATAAGAAAAAAAATAAATAAATTATACATGTAGGTAAAAAATAACTCATCCTAACCTAGGGGTCCTAAAACTAACCCATACACTAACACCCTCATTTCTATTCATTCATAAAAATCATAACAGCCACAACCAAGTCACAAATCATTCCTTGAAAATAATTCCACATTGAACCCATTCTTGTTATCAAATTCAAGTGGTTCCATTTAAATAATTATTCACTACCAAGAAACTAACAGTCATAGCCACAAACCAAGGATGGAAAAAATATCCAAACATCAAATTAAGCATTCACACCATTTCTATTGTAAATTCCCAACAACAAAAAGGTTCTGAGAGATCCCTCGATGTACTAGAACCAAACCAAGACCCAACATATGGCCCCACACAACCCCAAATCCAAAAACTAACAACTGAAAAATAGTGGATCCCATCCCCATCCATGTCACCTCACAAGCATCAAGTAGAACACATCTCCAGAACAGAGCAAGGGAGTTTTCAGATTTAAACACACCATTCCTTTAGTTCCATCATTCTGTTTGGTTAACCGGGGTGACCAAACAAGTATTATTATTCATTAGGAATCCATTTAATAAAAAAAAATTACGTTAGTAACTGGTTTACATTTTACATCCATTCAATCACAGAATTATCAAGAAAACATAGGTTCATTAGTGCGCAAGAAAGGACCACCAATGACCATGATTTTTGGTGGACATAAGCCCATAAAATTAAAAACATATAAGAAAAGGTAAAAGAGTACAAAAAAATCATTAAATACATCCCTTAATTCTTTAAAAACCATTTATTTTCTACATTATGGATTGGGTTCATCAATCCATATAGGAACATTATCATACCCACCTCGAATGATACATAGTAAAGAGAGATGAAGGAGAAACCCTACTTGGATGACCAATGATCAACATTTTTCTCAATGTACTAAGAACTGGGGATGAGCGACTTGTAGGGGAGGAACACTGAGGACTCCAAGAGTGAGTAGAAAAGTCTCTAGAATAGGCGCAACACTAGCCTAAGGACATGGTACTCCAAACACACCAAATAAAGGAAAGAGACAAGCCAAGAAGAAGAAAAAATTCATGTGCGATAAAAGGTGAGATCCTGAAGTTATATGATATGAATTATTGAATAGATTTAAAGGTGTATCGTGGTTTCAACACACATTTTGATGTTTATAAACAATGGAATTTATTGTTATTTAACAATTCTCATCGGAGAGGTGGCCATACCAGCTGTGAGTTAAAGGGTTTCTTTTAAATAGAGGAAAACACGTAATAGGGGCAGAACAAGAAATTATAGGAAAAAAGGGGTGAAATTGAGGATAAAGAAACACTATTTGGTAACCCCAAGGGTCACCCAACTCTTGGGAGGATTTTAGATATCATTTATGGGAATTAAATGGCTTTGAAAGGGGTATTAAAATACTTTTAAGTAAAAAACAACCTTACGGGAACAGAACTGGAAAAAGTCAAAAACTAGAAAAAGAAAAAATATCAAAGGGTGGGACACCGTTTAGTGAGAAACAGTAACGGTGCCACCCTCATGGTGCCACAATAATGGTGCCACCATTTATGTGGAACACCGTAAGTGGTTCCACCATTTCAGTGTGCGACCGTGATGGTGCGACTGCTATAGTGCCACCGTCACGGTGCCCCCGTCATAGTGTTTCAATGAATGGTACCACTTTCATGGTGCTACCGTAACTGGTGACACCATAACAGTGATTCCATGACTGGTTCCACCATCACAGTTCCACCATCATGTGACCACCGTCATACTGCCGCTGTGACCGATGCACCGTTTCAGTGGAATCGAGTTTTTGGAAAATGCCTTAATGAGTCACACCCAAACACCAGAAATTTGGAAATGTAATGGACCAGGAGGGTCTGTTCCATTACATTAGTATACTTAAATTTCATTATATTAATTTAACAAAAATTATTCAATCCTTTCCATCCACTAATAAAACAAAATAACATCGATCATGCATACCTGTTTATTACCACCTTCACGAAGCAGCGTTGTTCGTTTTTCAACACCAATAATCAAGGATTTTTTAAATGAGGAATTTACGAATAAATATGATATCCATGAAACAAATTAAATTTTAAGTGATAATTTATTGTGTACCACTATTCCATCCATTTATTGAGAAATTGGATCATTAACAGTGCCTATGATGGACTACTGCCTCCATGAACGATGAATTTCATTTGTCATAACCACCAATCAATGATGGTTACTAGAATATATTTAATGCGGACATATGATTTTTATGATATATTTAAACTTATTTATAAGTCACATTATTATCATCTTCCAAATTCATCCCCTTACTCATTAAATCATTACAACACATTACCAATTGGTATGATATAACCGTCTATGTAAACAATGTTATAAATAATATGTCATAAATGATTATGAGATTAATATAATGGTAATATAATGTAATAATGATATGTTTAATACTTTTTAATTACTTTGTAAAGGTGTTTTTAATATTTAAAATACTTATTAATATATCAGCTTTCAATCGTTAAACATGTTAAAAACTTGTTCACCGCGATTCCCATTTTAACAATCCACCTTCATGTATTTCACCTAATAAAAATAAGACTTAAATTTTCAATAAAAAATAATGACTATTATATCTTTATTTATATTAGAATGATTAACTTGAAACCATTTAGTGATAATCGATCCCACCTTGATGAAGTTTTCATGAAACAAACAAACCAAAATTTCGAACAACTAATACTGAAAACAAACTATAATCGGTTAATTTATTTTTGATATATGGTTAAAAAATTATTTTAAAAAGGTAATAATGTTTATATTAAAGTATAAATATTAATTAATAAGATATTTATGTTCATTATATAGGATGTTAGATCATTTTTGAGTAAGAAGGGGTACGTGGTATAAGTTTTTGTCTCAATTTCTCTTCATTAAGACATGTTTTAATTTTATGCAACAATTTCTTATTTAAATTGTGTATATAATCCCTGAGAATTTATTTTTGAATAATCCATGATTTAATGTATGATATTTATAGAACCATATGATTTTAAATATTTCAATAACTTTTGATCCAGATATTACTAAATCCATTAGGGGGTTTTAACATCCCCTGATCTGACACACTCTCACATGACTAAATCAGGTTGGTTATGGGACCTTAAGCATACCTACCCATATGCGAGAGGATAATAACTAGAAGTGATGGTGTATAGAATATACTGGGGAGACTATACCCCCTGGTACAGAGTTATAATACATTGGTAATAAACAATAATAATAAATATTAGAGTCACATAAATAGCAGAAACAATACTATATACAAATGGGAAGTAAAATGAGGAACCAATAAACCAAATAATAATAAACCATGTAATTATAGGATGAAATATATCTAAATTTAAAACTGAATTAATAAATATAAAAGACCATACTGACATAAAAAACTGAAAAACCCATTCCATTAACCCCATGTCGTTCTAACCTCCATGCTCTATCCCATTCCATAAGAAAAAATAAACTATAAGGTCCCATTTCCATTATCCAAACTTGTATCCATGTAATCTACACAGATTCTGAACAATGACCTAAATAGGGCATGAGTAACAATTAGTATGTCTGTACCACCATGTCAAAAAAACTAGTCTAATAATAAGTGTCACCAATAAAGTGATAAAAAGTTGTATTAATTAATCAATTAAAATAATTAACCAATCAAACTGGTTCAACACCATGCCTGAATATCTCTGAGCAGGTAGAATAACCTTGCAAACCATAACCAAATGTCCATGGTATAATCACATAATCTACTAAATCCCTTTGTATAATAATTTCAACACAACTGGGCTAATCCCTCTATACATGCTGTTTTGCATAATCGGGCCAATCCCTCTGTATAAGCATTTTAGCATTAGGTCCAAGCCCTTTATATAAGCATTACAAAATGAAATTAGGATATCCCACTATATACACATTACAAAATGAAACTAGGCCAAGATATCTATATAAATAATACAACACGATCCAAAACACAAGTCATAATAGCAAGGATCTCACAATATCATATTAAAAGCCTCAATGGTTAATTGTGAAAATTACCGTTTTTCTTTCAATTAAACAGTCATTTTTATATAAAATTATCCCCGGTCATTTCAATAAAAAATAATCCATTAACAAGGGGATTATATATCAAGAAATCTCTCAAGTTCTCATGCCATGATAAGAACACTTTAATCCATCTTCCAAATTAATTATTATTCAAGGATTCGCTTCACTAATGGGTAGCCACAAGCCATGTCACAACACCATTAGATCCAAAGGGATCCAAGGAATAATCCAACACAATATTTATCATCATCCATTAATAAATTAATTTATTTCACACATTTTATTGAAAAAATATCAATATTACACATACTTAAAAATTAAATAGACCAAAGGGTTAGGTTTTATACCACCTACCTTTAATTGGAAATCAAGACAATGATTCCAACTAGTAATGCAAAAAAGAATCAAGGTGAAGAAGATAAGAAGAAGAAATATATCATACAAGATCAAGATAAATACGTGTTTCCAAAGTGGTCCAAATAATACACTGTGATAATGATAAACAATAAAAATACAATGGAAAAACAATGAGAAACTACTCACTGAATATTGTTCACTTGATCGGGAGGTCCGGAAGGGAGGAAGGCACTCAAAAATTGATTAGAAATATCATAGGTCTTGATAGATGATATTATTCCAATGGATTTAATGAAATTACATGTGAAAAATTCACTTAAAATAACTGATCTAGAGAAATACACAACATGTAACATTTAAATGATGTGTAATTCTCAATTTATAAGTTACACTAAAAAATACATAGTCTGAGGTTAAAATATCTCAACTCGAACATTACATGATGTGAACCATTTTTATGACATGTATTAATTTCACACAATGAAACCATTTAACAAAATCTTATCAGTGATAGATACATGTCATGTAACATTTACACAACCTATAAATGCCCTATAAACAATTTTAAGCCCAGATTCTGTAAAATATCCCAAACCACCTTATAAGCCCTCAAAATCTTAGGAAACCCTTGTAAGCCCATTAAACATGTTTATACCTGAAATCAATTAATTCAAAAAAATAAACATCCCCAATATTTCATCCATTTTCCCCTAGAGAAATCTCTCAATCCTCAAATGAGACTTGACCACCAAGGTTCAAAGACGAATAAAACTCAAACGAAATAATTTTAATGAAAAACTAAAAGAGGGATGTACGTAGAATAAAATAAGATATTAAAACCTCACTAACGTATAAAAACTCATCCTAGAACTTCTCCAAGAATCACTGTAGGGTTTTTTGTGAAAAAATATATCCAATGTGCTTGCATATCATACTCCCTCTCCTATATATCCTATTAAACATGCCCATTCACCACTACACTTGAACAAATAGACATGGATATACCCTAGAGATAATTCTCATTATGGTCTAAATTCCATATAGTATACTCCTCAAAGGATGTATCCACACTAAGCATGATATAATCTCTATCTACCCAATGATAAGGGTCTAGATGATATCTCCAAATCTATGATAAGTGAAACTCATCATTCATGGAACCATAACACTGTGGATGGGATAATTAATACCCCATTGGACTGACCCATTCCACTACCTCAAATGGACCATCAATCATGGGATCTAGCTTTTCCTTTTTCATATTATGAAATTGTCTTAACCTAGGTGAAAATAGAAGGAAAACACGATGACAAACCTCAAACTCTAGAGGCCATATTTGATGGTTAGCGTAAGATTTATGTATTCTTTATATAGTTACCAAAAACCTCTTGATCAAATGAACCATTTCAGATGTCTCTTATAATAGACTATTTCTATCAAGTGTTTTCTCACCTGCCTCCTACCAACAAAGAAGAAAAAGGAACATTTTATCATAAAAGTACTCAAAAGTTTCCATTTGGATTGATTCTTGGAAGATGTTTTTACATGAAAACTAAATTAGTGCCATATGATTCTCCCATTAACCACTAAAACAAAAAACATAGGATCAAAACATATCCAATAGAATCATAATAGTCTGATTAGATTTATCATTAGTGTGTGGATGATAGGATGTACTCAGATGAACCTATGATCCCAGATCCATCTCAAGGCCTTCCAGAACTGTGATGTAAAAGTAGGTTCTCTATCAGAAATGATACTCCTCAAACACCATGAAACTGAACTATCTAATTGATGTAGAGACTACCCAAATCATCAATTATGATGGTATCACTGGTAGGGAAAAAATGGGCTACATTTTCCTACAAATCTATGATCACCCATACTATATCATTATTGTGAGGTTTCATCGATAATACGGTCACAAAATCCATAGTGTCATCATCCCATTTCAGTTCTAGAAAGGGCATCAACTATAATAGACCAACATGCCTCTGATGCTCTCCATTCACTTACTAATAAGTGAAACATCCAGGCATAAAGACAACTACATCCTTCTTTATTCTTGGTTACATGTATTTTATACACAGGTAACGATACATCCTTTTCAAACATGGGTGTACCTCCCATTTAGAAGAATGAAACTCCCTCATCAGAGCCTTGCATAAGATTGTAGTAACCCATACTCAGTCATAAAATATAAGATAATTAACACTACCAAGAGACCATCCTGATGGTGGATCCCTACCACATAATATTTATCTCAGAACTAAGCCCTCTGAGTCAGATGACTGCGCTATCCTGAACCTGTACAAAAGCATAGGTATAACCCATGTCGATGTCAGAGTTACTTTTCTCTAGTGATCTTGAACATCTAGATGCATGTATACAAAGAGAACCATAAAACAACACTCTTAAAAATACTCCCACACTACCTATGTCTACATCTTTTTGTTCAAGGAATCAGAAACGATGTTTCCCTTTCCTAGTGTATAATCCAACTTAAAATCGAAAGACTGTAGATACTCAACCCAACTCCTCTACAGAAGGTTAAGGTCATGTGGAGAAAATATTCACCTAAGGATCTTATGGTCAGTGTAAAAAAAACCTCTCAACCATAAGATAATGTATCCACCATATCAGGGCATGTAACACCACTACAAAATCAATATCATGAGTAGGATAATTCCTCTCATGCATCTCAGCTGTCTCGATCCATAGAAAATCCCTCGATCCTTCCACATTAGAAATAACATGAGTAAAAATATGGATGCATCATAGTACATGTTATATTTTTTACCCAACACATATAAAATAAGGATAGGTTCTAAGGAAATATTAATCTTTAGTTCTTGAAAAGATCTCTCACAAAAATATGAACAAATAAAACTCACCCCTTTCTTGGTTTGCCCAAATATCAATGCTAAAAAATGGGAGAAGTCATGAATAAAGTGCCAATAATAACCTGATAAACCAAAAAAACTATGAATCTTGAATATTTTCTTGGTTTTATCCTTAGATACCATGTCTACAACCTTATTTGGGTCCATCGAAACCCTAACCTCTGAGATGAACTGACCCAAGAAGTGCACTTTATCATTCGAGAAACTGCATTTGGTTAGTTTGGAAAAAAATGACGCTATATCAATGTAATAAAGATGATTTATAGATATTTGGAATGATCATATTTTTATTGGGAGTAAACTAAGACATCATTGAATAAAACCACCAAAAAATGGTCTAGAAAAGGATGAAATATCTGATTCATCAAGGCCATGAATAGAATCAGGGCGTTTGTCAAACCAAACAACATCATTACGAACTCACACAAGACATACATGCTCCTAAAAGTATTCTAAGGTATGTATGATGGTCTCACCCTCATTTGGAGGTATCTTAGTATCAAATATGTCGTAGAGAATACCTTATAACCTCTCAGATGATTGATGAGATCATCAATGTATAGAAGGGTATTCTGATTCTTGACCTCCATTACGTTCAATCTCTGATAATCCACACATAATCACAAATACCCATCAGTATTCCTGGAAAAAAAACTAAAGAACCCCATGGAGACATAATAGGCCATATGAAACCTTTAGTTTCCAAATATCAAAACTATACTTTAAATCCCCATAGATCTATTTGTTCCATCCTATAAGAAAAAATAGAAACTGGCTCTACTCCCAACAATAACTCGATCATGAACTCGATCTCTCACTCAGGTGGTAAGACAAAAATATGTTAGAAAAAACATCCTTAAAATGTTCTAACATTAGAGGAAAATTATCACAAACAGAAAATTTTCTTATTTCCACAGTTTTTAAAACCTTGGCTACATGCAGGATATAACCACAACTTTACTAAAACCATGGCTATATGTAGGATATAGCCACAGTTTTACTAATATTATGTCTATAGGAAAGGTCTATAGACATCATTTTAAAAACCATAGATATAGACCATTTTTTCAAGGGATATTGTTATGTTTTTAGTAAAACCCTGGCTATAGCCCACACATATAGCCACGATTTTCAAAAACATGGATTTTGGTCTCTTGCCCTTGCACGGGAGAAAAAATTTCCCACCGAAAAAAAGTGAGAAGCTCTATTTCCATGGTTTTTAGGCAACTACCACAATTTTTAATAATATATATATCATTATATATATATATATATATCTGAATCTCTCCGTCGTTTAGTGGTTAGGTGTCTGAATCCTATTGGTGAGGTACATAGATTGAATCTGGTAGTTGACATATTATTTTTGGTCAATAACCATGGTTTTCAACCATGGGAATGACACCTATGGCCATAGTGTAAACCATGTACATAGGTCAAATACCACGGTGGACAATGACAAGAGCTATTTCCATGGTTAAAACCATGATAAAAGGTTAAAACCTATTGTGACGGCCATATCGGCTATATTTTTGGGCCCTATTGCCACAATTTTCAACCATGTCAATTGCCCAATTTTTTTTGTTTTTTATCATGATAAATTCATCTATCATCTATAACAAGGCTTTCTAACTAATATGTGAGATAATCCGATTTTCACTAAATTGGTCCTGTATGACAAGACTAAATATCTCAGTCACCCTGGTGAAAATAGACTCCTCCTTTTAGAGATATAAAGGAAACTGTCCTTTGATAATAGTCGATATGATCATAGTATAGAACTAGACAATCCATACCAATAATCAAAATGAAACATATCATTTCCAACACAAAGGGTTCCTAAAATAAATGGTAACAAAAAATTTATAGAGAACATGCCTTACAATATTTGATATTTTATAACCGCACTCTCAATGGTGAATTGATGGTAAAGTCACCATCCAATATTTCTATAACCAAGCCCAAACCATTTTTAAAAAGATCCTAAAAAGTAATGTGATTCTTCTGTATCAAACAAAATTTCATAAAGAGTAGATTATATAAGAATCATATCACTAACAGTAGAAGGTCCTACACCCAAACTAGCTGGATTTGACTATATATCATACAAATAACTTGCCCCTCTACCTTGGGCTCCATTCTAACTCCCCTTTGATATTCTTATTCCTGGTACTGCCACTCCTACCTTGGGGTGCCACATTCCCTACCTCGACCTAAACATCCTATGGAGATCCAACTGCATATCTGTTGAGGTCTTGCTAAATCCTCCCTAGAATATGGTACCTATATCAATACCCTACAACTTCTTTAATAGTTAATAACACTAAAAAACCTCTACAAGTGACCCAACCTACCATAATAATGGAACTGAAAAGTAGGGTATGGACATTGAGGATGCCTATGGCCGAACCTACCACACTGATAACACTATAATGGAACACGATCATGATATGGCTTCCTAATACCCTATATACTCCTCCCACCATTTCCTTATTAATAACTATAATATATGTTCTTCTTTCCATTAGAAGAAGTGATCCCCGTTCACCCTACTAAAACAACCTATCCACTTCTCAGGGCCTCTCTTAGATTCCCTTTTGTGATGGGTGCTTGATTCATCACATTTGAAAATAAAAACATGAGAAATATTTTCACCTGTGACATGATCTTATATTTAATACCTTCCTAAAAATGTCTCATCTTGGATATCTCATAAGTAGCTAAATATGGTAAAAAGTGCAACAAGTTGGCAAATAATCCAACATAGTTCATCAATGACATTCCCTCCCATTTCATGTGTATGAAATAGAAATCCTTCTCACCCCTCAATGTATTTGGCTAGAAGTTTCTCAAGAACATCAAATAAAAGTACATATAGGATAAACCCTCTTTCTACCCATATTTCTCTAGAATATCTCACCAACTCTTGGGTGGTCCACGAAGCATGTATGAAGCAAGCTTCACTCTTCTATCAGTAGATGTCTCTAGGTGCTTGAAGATCATCTATAATGAATCGATCTAGAACATCGATGCCTGGGGGAATCTCTCCTTAGTGAATGCAGGTGGATTATATAGACGAATCTCTCTAGTTATCTTCGACGTTGAAGTAATGGTGTGAAAATTATCCCTTTACATGGATTGTATAACCATCAGGAAGATACTACAAAGATGAATATCCATATGATCCTCAAGATCTACAAGATGATTTAACTTAGTTTTGTTTAGAGCATGCTTATTTCCACTCTCCTAATTATCAATTTGAAGATTATGAGGGTACATTTTTTATACAAGACAAACCCACTCCTTTGAACAGTGGATAACAACAAGGTCAACCTCAGTAGGAGACAATAACAGAGAACCACTAGCTCGTCATCACTCTAAAAATGGATTATAAGTGTTTTATAATGACATAATATTTCTTCCATTTAATTTATCAGATATAAAAGGTATCTCAATTCATAGTTCATATAGGAAATTATATATCACATGTAATAAATATATCCCTATCATGAACAAGTCTTGTTAAGTTATATGGAAATATGCCTATAATGATTCATGCATACTCATCTCACACCATACTAGGCCATGGGTATCACTCTCAATAAATAATAACATCACACAACATGTAAACCACCCTAGGTGAAATAACATTATTCATAACAATCAAACATCATGAACAATAATCCCATCCCCAAACACTCATATTTTCCACCATATATAGGTTAAATACTCCCATGCACAAGCTTATAACCAAGTACAAACACATCCTAGTCTCCTTTATACCTTTCTGGAATAAAAAAATAAAATAAAAACCTAATCCTCTAATACCACTTAATAACACCCCCTAACATGAAACTATCTCGCGTGGCCAAATCAGGTTGATTATGAGACCTTAAGTGTGCCTAAACATATGAAAGAGGCTGCTGACTAGTAGTGGGGTTATAGAGAATATAACAGAGAGACTATACCCCCTGATATAGAGATAAAATATAGTGGAAATAAATTATAATAATAAATATTATAGTAACATAAATAGGGGAAACAATACAATATACAACTAGGAAGTAAAAGGAGGAACCAATAAACCAAATAATAGTGAACCATGCAATGATTGGATGAAATATATCTAAATGTCAAACTAAAGTAATAAATATAAAATACCATGATGACATAAACAAATAAAATCCACATCCCAAAACCTTATGTCGGTCCCACCTCTAGGCTCTAACCCATCACACAAGAAGCAATAAACTACAAGATCCCTTCCCCTATCAAAACTACATTCATATAATCTTCTTGGGTACTAAACGGTGGATCGAATAGTGTGTGAGTAAAAATACATAGGTCAACACCATTGTGTATAAAAAAACACTATGATATTAAATCCATGGAATAAAGAGATAAAAAGGTGTATTAATTAATCAAATCATATAATTAAACAAAAAACCCACTTTGGCACCATGAAAAAATATCTCTAAGAATGTACCAAAACCCTGAAAACCATAACCAAAAGTCTATGGTATAATCCCATAACTAGGAAAATCCCTCTATATAAGTATTTCCGCATGACCAGGCCAAGCCATCTATATAATCATTTCCACATAAGCTATCCAATCCCTCTATATAATCATTTCATTATCTGATCCAATACATCTAAATAATCATTACAAAATGAAATTGGGTAAATCCTACTATATAGTCATTACAATATGAAACTGGTCCAATCTCGCTATATAATAATCATAGCATGAATTATAACAGATGTCATAACAAAAAATATATCATAATATCATATCATAATCCTTAATGATTAATTATAAAAATTACCATTTTACCTTCAATTACACGTTCATTTTTATATCAATTTTTCACTAGTCATTTTAATAAATAATATTGCATTACCAAGGTGATTCTATATCAAGATATAAACTGAGGTATAATGTCATGATAAACACACATTAATCCATTTTCGAAATTCATTATTATTCAAGGATTCTCTTCCCCAAAGGGTAGCCATAAGCTAGGTTGTAATAGTATTGGATCCAAAGGTATCCAAAGAATAATCCAATACTATATTTATCATAATCCATTTATCAATTAATTAATATGAACATAATGTATGAAAAATAATAAAATTTTACATAATTAACAATTAAAAAAACCACAGAGTTAGTTTTTAGACCACCTACCTTTAACTGACAATCAGGATAATGCTTCCAATCGATAACAACAACTAGAATGAAGAAAGAAAATATTGAAAGAAAGACCAGATCACAAAGGATCAAGATCAAAACCTATTTCTAGGGTGGTCAAAAGATTACATCATGAAAATGAGAAACATGAAGAATATAAGGTAAAACCAAAGGGAAATAACTCACTAATGATTGATTTCTTGATCACGACATCCAAAAGATATTAAGGCACTCCAAAATCACCTGGAAATCACCTAGGGCTAGAGATAGGAGAGGATACACATGGATGGAATGAAATTACATGTTCATTGTGGAATTAATAATGCTTATCCTAATAAATAAATAGTGTGTAATTATTTATATATGATTTATTCAACAAAATGTGTTTCCTCAAGTTAAAATAGTTCTACTCGAACATTAGACAATGTGAACCATTTTCATGGCATGTATTCATTTCACATCATGAACCCATTTCATAGAATCTTCCAAGTAATAGTTACACATCATGTAATATTTACATAGTGTGTAAATTCATATAGACACATTTATGATCATATTCTACAAAAAAGAGCTTGAACCACCTTCGAATCCCTCTAATATTATGAAAAACCCTTGTAATCACCTTTAACACATTTATACCTAGACTCCATTAATTCAAAAAAACATATATCTTAAACCTTCAGGTTATATTCCTCATTAAAATATCTCCTTCCTCAATCAAGACTCGACCACCAAGGTTCAAATATGAATAAAATCCAATCAACATAAGTTAAAAAAACTTAAAGAGGGATGTACCTGAAAAAAGATGGGATCTTACATTTTTGCCTCAAATCTTTCATCTTTGACACATATTTTATCCTGTACACCAAATTTATTATAAGTGGTGTATATTATACCTAATTGAGAAGTTATATCATGAAATAAACTTTATTCATGGTAATTGAAGTTTGATTTAGATCTCTGCCTCTCTTTCAATAGGGTTTGGGTTAAATCTACCTAAAATTATAAGGGTTTTTTTGTGACTTAAATCTTCTGTGGGTCATAATCACTTTTATTTGACTATTAACTTTGAATATTGATCTATTATAACTTTTTATGATGTTATTATGTATTTTCACCTTCTCTTATGGGGAAATTATGTTTCAAACCAATGTATTCTTGATGATTCTATTTTTTTTTTGTGAAAATGAATTATTATTAAGAATAATTATCATTTACTTTAATAGATTTTATTCAATTTTCATGTTTTTACGTCTTTATAATGTTTTATTTTCTATATTAGGTACAAAAATTGTCTTTATCTTTAAATATATTTATATAAACCTCTATTAATTTAACAGTAGAAGGTTTATTTGTCCTTATAATGATGTGTGTTATCCAATAATGTCATTTAAAAATATTCAAAAGGTTTTCCATTCCTTAAAAATAAATTGTTTTATCTTCCACTCCACATTTTTTTATAACCATTATATATTTTCAAGGATAATTTTTTGGGACTATTTATAATAATCTTTTTAAAATTCTTCTCATTCCCTTCATATGTTTTTGAATGTAATTTTTACTACAACGTTTTAAGTGTTTTTTTGAAGACTTTTGTATTTTCACTTCTATTTACCCTCCAAGGTTTATCTTTCTTGAAGTGATGTTTTTATCACCCTATGTATGTTATTATGATATGATTCCTTTTTGAAAAATTATATTTTTGGAATCCTTTGATTTATAATGTTCATGTTATGTAATGTTTTTGAATGGTTTAAGAAACCCATTCTTTTTTACTTGGGTACTTTTTGATATGATGAATGTTTGTTTTAATGTGGAACTCATATGCATGAATGATAATAAGTGGGGTTCTATATAACCCTAAAATGCATTGTTAAAGGTTTCATATCACATGAGATTATAAAATGATGCGTGAATGAGATGTAGGAATCTTTTTTTCACATGTTTATTGTGTGAATTAGATGCATAAATCTTTGTTCAATTGTTTGTTGCATGAATGATATATCAGAAGCCTTGTTCACAAGTTTTTGTGTGAATGTGATGTTGGAGTATTTTTCCACAAGATGATGTCCCATACTCATATCTAAAATGTGTATTTAGGGTATGAATTAATGGGGAGTTTGATTTTATAGTTTATGGGCCATAATCTATGAATAAATATTTCATTATTTGTTATATAGTTGATGTTGACCCTCCGTTTGGTTAACTATAGAGGATTTAATACTACACCCATAATCTTTGTCAAAACACATGTTCACAATGGAAAATGTATCCCAATGACAACCAGGAGAATCCTACAGAGTATATAATAGGCATCCCTTTCACCCACAATATTTTCTCTGGTACCATAGGTATTATGTCTCATTAACCAAATATTTAACCATGTATAATATACTATTTTATATCTCTATATTAGATTCTCAGTTGATATCATACCCAATGTATTTTTTTTGTATCTGCACATATCATGGAAATATATATTATGGGATAGAGGTGGATGTTCTCTTATAAGGTTGTGTATATTGATCAATCTAGTGGGTTTCTTCTTAGAGTCAAGTGAAAAAAAATTAGGTTCTTCTAAATGGTTGAGACAATCCTCTTTATATTGTGGTAGATTGGGTCATCCCATAATTAGTGGTCTGATGTTGAGAAATTGGATGGGGTTGGTGTTGTATCTAGATTTTTCATTTATAGCTTTTATGACTGAGTAATGAAAACACAATTGTATTAATATTAGATTTTTTTTGTGAATATTTTAGATATCCTGATAAGAATAAGATTCTCATAGATATTTATATTGAGGTTTCAGAAGAAGTCTTGCATTTCTATTGTGCAGCAAGATAGAAATGACGGGGCTCATGATTTATAGAAACAATGATGGTAGAGGGGCTGACTTGAATTTTAGAAGGCATATGACCTTGAATATATTTTGATGCCATAATGGAATATAGTAAGAGATCATTATTCATGTGAAAAATTTATTGTTTTCTCACTTATGATAGCTACATGTTTTAAATAACCACAATGTTTGCAATATTATAAAGAGTTATAGTTATTTTAGAAATATTTAATGAGTTTATGATAACATGAATAAGTATATCTTAGTGTTAGCATTAAGATTCAGACATGTAACCATTGTGGTTACATTATCACCACAAAGGATGCATTGGTATAAATGGATCCTAGAATTAGGTTATCTGTGTTAAGTGTATTAATATATAGAATTCACCAGGGAAGGATGGTATGCTGCAAGCTCAGTACAACACTATAACCATACCAAGACTATCTAGTAGATTCACCAGGGAAAAAATTATATCTATGTATTATAATTCTCATCAGTTGGTTACATTATAGGTTTACTCAATTTAAATATATATAATTATAAATCATACACTAATATTAACTAGTAAGCATGTTTAAGATTTTAGGAAACTTGGTGATACTCGATGGATGAATTTTCCTAGATGATGAAACATTATTGGGAATTATAGTAGGCATGTTAGCGATTTTAGCATGATTAAGTAATGGGTTGCTTCTTAAATAATCGATGCTGAATATTTCTCACCATTATGAACTCTATGATCATATCATATAAGGTAATGTCTCATACCAAATTGGTCGCCCCTTCCAGTTCTTATTTGGATGTATAAAAGAGGACATCTGGTGTTAAAAGTATCCCAATAGTATTGGATTACCTAATGATTCATTACATACTAGGATATTGAATTTATGTGGTTATTAAGTGATGCCACTAGGCACTGATGAGGTTATTCACATGTCGAACTGACATGATCATTTCAATATCATTCCCTATCCTACATCGAATAGTATAATTATTTACAATGGTAGTGGGTCTCTCGATGATAAGTAATATAAAATCTCTCTCTAGGATGGTGTTATTAAGGCCTGTGAAGAAAAAATGGTTATCATTGACACATATACTCACTATTTTTTTCATTCAGGTTTGTCTATAGGCAACAGATTTCTCTTATACCTTTATCTAGTGAGTGTGGAGAACGACATCCTAGAATTGTCAAAAAAAATTATTATGTTTGTGTGTGATGAAATAAATAATGATTTTATTTTTCTACATATCGATTATAAAGTGTCCCTCACAAGAAAAAGTGTGATAGAAGGTTCAAACAGAGGTGGAATCATGGTCAGGGACACACAGACGAAAAACATGGTCACCCTAAATTCTTCACAAATATGGGTCATCCCAAATGTACCACTAAGAATCATGTTTAAGTTGTTGGGATTGTGAAGTGAAAAAATCAGTGGGTACTATAGATGTTGATAGAAAATTTACAATGTCGCATACTAGGGGGTAAGGTCCACATCATCACAAAGGTTCTCATGAGGAATGAAATCTCCCATGGGGAGGGATGATTCAACATGGTGCTCCAGTGGTGGAGAAATCATACTAATTTGGCCACGTAAAAAATTTTCTTCTCCCCTATTATCTCTAATATCAAGGTCAAAATTTTGGGGGAGTACCATCTACCATATGAGTCGGGCCATAGATTTAGGTTTATTTAAGAGGAATCGAAGGACAACATGGTCAGAAAACACAATCACTTTTGACCCAAGAAGGTATGAACGAAATTTTTCCATGGAAAACCCAATAGAAAATAGTTTTTTGAGTGGTTATGTTTTTTAATAGAGAAATATTCAAGGGTAAATGAGGCATATGAAATGACATAAGGTGACTTAAAAACCAGTTGTGATAAAACTGCCCCAACTGCAAAGGATAAAGGCATCACACATAAGCTCGAAGGGGAGATCCCACCTTGGTGGTTGGATGATGGGAGGGGATGTGAGAAATTTTTTTAGTGAATTGAATGAATCCTAACAATTTTTATCAAACACAAACTCTATAACACCCCAAGCTTCTGTGATACGTTTCACTTTGAATAATACAATGGCATGTGTTTTATGCAACTTCTAGTTCTAACAGACCACAACCAATCAAACTAGCCGTTATGAATAGTAATACCCACTTTTTGAAATTTTATAAATTTTATCTTTCAAAATGGACTTCATTTTTGGATTTTTAATATCTAAATTAGCCTAGGGTGAATTTTTTGTATTTTTCTAAAAACATTCAATTTTTGATGAATAGTGAAAAATACACTGAGTTATAGTTTAAAATAGAATTTTTATAATCATTTATTTTATTTAAATTTATTTTAGGTCAAAATAGATACATAATACTTATTTAAGTTCAATTTAATTCATTGGAGTTAGTTTATAATAATTTTAGATATATAAAAATTTTATTGAACTTTTCACCGTCTTTTACCCATCTCCTAGAAGAATTTGCAAATTCACATAAAAATCAATTTTAATGCTTTTGTGAGTGGAATTTCAAAAATAAGAGAGAAATGGTTAATATCAAGGAGAAAAATGTGGTTCAATAAGATAAAAATAATTTTTGGTGAATAGTAACTTTTTACTTTTATTTACCATGGTTAAATGTGAATAGGGTAATTAAGGGTAAAAATGATATTATTATTACCCTAACACCTATCACAATTCTATTGGATAAGTATAATTTGACCAAAAGAAACCTTATGAATAAAATATGAACCTATTTAGTCCACTTGGATTAGATTAGGACATTTATTATTTTTTAATTCAAAGAAGAGTTAAAAGAGGTAAAATAAATGTTTAATAACTAAAACGTTTTTAATATAGGGTTATACAAAAGATATATTCGATTATAAATATTCATTAGGAAGATAAAAATATTTTCTACATAATGGTATTTTATTTATAATTTTTAGACACTAAATAATTTAATTTATTTATGACATTATGGTGATGTAGCAATTACCTAATTAATCAAATATTAAAATAATTGATATTATAAATATCACAATAAATGTAATTTTTGACTTTTTTATGAATTACACTAATTTTGTAGGTTAATATGACATGATAATATTTATTAAATGAATTTATTTCTAATTTATAAAGTTGTTATAACTTTAACAAAAATCAATTATTAAATAGTGTCAAAATTGACATCAAGGAGTATTTAAAACAAATATTATATTATTAATTGATATTATATTCCTAAAAATAAAAGGATTTAAAAAATGACTTATATAAGGTTATATATATTAATAATTAACCACTTGGGGTTCACTTGGCTTGTTATTGTATGTTTATTTACTATATAATATAAAAAATACCAAGATACAAGGTAAATGTTAACCTATTTAACTAAGAGTTAAATATAAATGATAAGGTTAATATAGTGTCCCAAACCTGTCTAAAATATATTGGTTTAAAGGATATCAACCCCTATACACCCAATCCTTGAAATAAGTCACTTTGGAGACATTATTAACAGAATATGAATTTATTGTAAAATAATATTTTAAGTTTTTCCTAAGGTTCCCCTCACCCCTCTTATAAAATGGAACTCGCCCTTATCTCAAATTAATACCTTCAGAGCCTTTTGGTTCGGCCAACCCCTGCCCAAATATCCTCTCAACCTACCTCACTTCAACCTAGAGGCCTTAGTTTGATCAGAAATCCAACCTATGGAGCCCCTTTGATCAAATAAAAAGGAAGAACCCGAAGAAGAGGTAATGTTTTCACCACCCTCTTTCTAGTTCCTTTCTTCTTCAACTTCTTCTTTATTTGTTATTTACATTATAAAATAATAACTCTAGTTTATTATATATACTTTTATGTCATTATAAATATGGTACAACCATATTCAGTATTATATCCATCTTTTCAATGACTTGTCACCATACATGCATACGTACGGCTTACCGTCTCCACATAGTGGTGTAATTGTTATTCAAAACATTATTATTTGGATGAGTTTGATAATGATGTGTAATCAAAGTAAATAATAAATATAACATTATAATTATTCTTTATATATGATATAACATCCAATTATATAGTATTTTAATATCAAAAAAATGATATTGTCGCTCGTGCGTACGTACGGACTACCGTGTCCATGAATGCGATGAGATTCATTCCCCGTCGTATCCATTCAAGTATAATTCTCATTTGATGATTAAAAATAATGTTTATGGACTTGATATCATTCTGGATATGAATAAGATACAAACTATCCATTACAAACACGTCTTATGTAACAAATCATATAAAAGAAAATGAGTAAGTTAACACCCGAAACGACGATAATACTAATATATTATTAACAAATCAATGTTAAAAGATAATATATGATATCATATTAATGTATATGATTAATGTATAATTTAATAACAAATATTTAACCATTATATAGGAGGTTAAACTACCGTCAACCAAGGAAAAGTACAAGGTAAGGGTTTAATTCTACAATCTCTTCATTATCCAAGGTTGTATATACGTAATTATCTACTAGGACCTCTTTATCATCCACATCCATGTTTCTTAAAAATGTATTTCAAATCAATCATACTATTTTAAAGACTATGGGTTAAATTCATTTATACCCTTGTTTGAATATTTATTATAAGTTTATAAAAGAATCATTCTGTCGTTTTCAAAACAAGGTCCTTTTTAACCTTTTTGACAGAATAAAGGTAAGAATGTCTTTTTTTAACTTATATGGAGGGTGCGGCTATTTTCCACCATTATAAAATCTTTAAATCTTCTCTTACAAGAATATAAGAATATTTTCAAAGTAAATGCTTTCTTTTATAATTATACGACTTTTAAATGATTTCAAAAAAGAGATATTTCTCTCGAATAGTTTTGATTTCATCTATGTCAACATCCTTTGATGGATTTTAAGCTTATTTGAAGTTGATTTATTATGATACAAATCTTCCATATTGTATTGGAGGTTTTGTGATATGTTTTACTGTGGATGTATTAGTTTCATACCATTTATGGGTTATAGAGAAATTATTGTCATTTCGTACGCTAGTTTTAATACGAATGTTTATGTTATGTTTAAACATGAGGAATGCATTGGACTTAGTAAGTGATGGATGGAGCCCACTATAGCTCATCGATGCATCGGTAGGTCTCATGAGACAAACCAGTGTATTGGCACAAGGCCTTGAAAAAATCTTATTTTTAGTCTTGGCACAAGGCCTTGAATTTGTGGTTATGATAGTCTGTCATTATGCATTCCATCATTATAAAAGTGGCTATTGAAATTGAATGTGATTATTAGATTAGTAGAATATCCATGTGAATAAGTAAATGGAATTATTTCATTTTATTTCTGCCATATTATGCTGAATTTTATGTTTAAAAGGCTTTTGTTTTACTTATACATTACCTTAAATGTTTATTCTTATTTATTAAAGTTTTCGCTATATTGTTATCCTCACGTGGCATCTGAGCCCACCCCCTTCTATGTTTTATTTTTCCCAGGATGTGAAGAATTATTTTATGAATGACCTGTTGGGATAGTTTGAGGGGATATGAGTGTGGACTATGGAGACTATGTTGTGGAATTTTTCATTTTATGATGTAATGTAAACCTTATGAATATACCTAGTGATTCCAAGGCTACTAAACTGATCAGTCATTCAGGACTTGATCTTTTATGATCATGCCAATGTTATGTAATAATGCACCAAATCTGGGTAACTGGTGTCAGGGAATTATACTTGGTATCAGAGCATGTTTATTACAAACCTTGGAAGCTAGATTGAGATAAACTCTAATTAGAGCACATAGACCTAAGATGGACTCTGAGGATTAGTATAGAAGAACTTCCTAGAATTATGGTGTTGTAGAGATTTTGTGAGTTTTCTGAGAAATACATCCCTGTCTAGATACAAGTAGGTAGAGGAGGCTCTAGCACAGATGTACCTAGGGGTAAAACCTGAAAACACCCCTTTGATCTGGACTCAAATGAGAATTGGTGCACGACAACGGGTCTTGCTGCACTCTTGGTTATGATAGACCCGGGGGATATGTTTAGGATAATTCTCATTTCCTTCACAAAATATAATGAAGGGTTTATGAGTATATACTTCCTCAAAGAAAACATATTTATGATTATGGATTATATCCATAAACTGTTCAATTTATTTTAATTGTTTTACAAGTTTGGAATTATGTATTTCGATTCATAAATTGACCTAGTTTATGACATTGTTTAGAAATGGAACCTAGTGGAAGGAATGGAAACCGTATCAGTGCACGCACTCCATGTAGGGATTTCTCTCCTGCTCAAGATAATTATAATGGAGCTGGTGATGCAACCGGTGCTGATCATCTTATCACCATACTGAGACAACTCACTCAGGTTATGAATAATAACCATACCCATATGGATCACCCTAATACGAAGCATGGAGGATCAATGTTAGATCACTTCATGAGGAAACAACCACCAACATTCAATGGGAGTACAAATCCATTAGTAGATGATCAATTTATAAATTCCTTAGAGATAATATTCCATGCCATGGGGAGTAGTTAAAGGAAAAAAATTATCATGGAAGTTTACCGCCTTACTGGAGATGCTGACCAATGGTGGTCATTGATTCAAAACAAAAAGAATGATGATGAAGTATAAAATATGTAATGGAGGGATTTTAAAGATCTTTTCATAGAAAAATAATTTCCTCACGACCATCGAGCAGATATGGAAAGGAAATTTCTGAGTCTGAGACAAAAAGAGGATGAGAATGTCGTAATGTATGAGGCTAACTTTACAAGGTTAGCGAGGCATACAACAGATTATATATGTAACCCAAGAAGTAATATTGATTCGTTCTTTGATGGGTTAAAATTGTTTCTCCGTCGAGCATTAGTCTCACAATCCTTCTCGTCATATGAAGATATTGTCTCATGTGCTATCAAGACAGAAAAAGAATCCCTCAAGTATTACAACTTTAAAGCAAAGCAAGAGAAGAAGAGATCTGTTGATCACTCTAGGAATGAAAATAAGGTGAAGAAGGGAAAAGTTGAATATCCATCTTGTAGTAAATGTGGGAAGAAACACCCCGATATTTTCTTGCAGGGAATGGGAGTCTGTTACAAGTTTGGTGAAAAAGGCCACCAGGCTCATGATTGCAAGGGGAGGAAAGAATCTACCGATGTTCAATGATACAATTGCAGGGAGATGGGACATTATGAAAATGAATTTCTTAAACGTCAGGGGTACATACCTCAGAAAAGGCCAAGGGATCAAGGCCATGCTTATGTTATCACTACTGCAGAGGTAGAAGCTCTGAAAGACACGGTGGAAGGTAGTTTAATGGTTTTCTCATGTTTAAAAAATGATTTATTTGATTCTGGATAATCGCATTGTATCATATCTTCCTAGTTTTCTATGAAAATTAGATATTTCCAATTTGATTTAATAAGGGAGTTGTTAGTAAAAACCTTTAAGGGAAGTATCATTGCAACAATGTTTTGTGAATTAGTCCCCATTAGAGCATATAAATTTTCTTTATTTCCTGATCTCATCATCATACCCATGATTGAATTTGATATAATCCTCGGGATGGATTGGATTTTGGACCATGATGTGAATATTTATTGTAAGAATAGGAGGTTACGATTTTTGATGATGATGATAAATAACACCTTATCTTTAGAGAAGAATCATAACCACCCAATTCTTATCTAGATCCACCCCCAATAGCTCAACTAAATTCAATTATCGGGGAGGAAGAGAATGAAATAACTGTGGGTAAGGAAAGGAATTTTCAAATAGAGGATTTAACTATTGTGAAAGAATATGGAGATGTGTTTCTGGATGATCTACCTGGACATCCTCCAGAACAAGAAATTGAGTTTTCCATTGATTTAATTCCTTGTTCAAGGCCCATATCGAAGACCCCTTATAGAGTGGACACTGTGGAATTAGTTGAACTAAAGAAAAAACTAGTGGAATTTAGTAATAAGGGATTTATTCTCTCTAGTTTTTCTCCATGGGGAGCCCCTATCCTTTTTGATAAGAAGAAATATATATCTATGAGGTTACGTATCGACTACAGGGAAATCAATGCTATAACAATAAAGAACAAGTATCCTCTATCTCATATTGATTATTTATTTGACCAAATACATGGATCTAAATACTTTTCAAAGATTGAACTTCGATCTGGATACCATCAGTTGTGTGTGAAAAAGGAAGACATTCCGAAGACAGCATTTCGAACCAGGTACGGGCATTACGATTTTACAGTAATGCCTTTTGGGCTGACTAATGCACCCGCTATTTTCATAGATCTAATGAATAGTGTTTTCAAGGAATATCTCGATGATTTTGTGGTGGTATTTATTGATGATATCTTGGTATACTCCAAAATATATGAAGATCATGAAAATCACTTGCGCATTATCCTGAAGACTCATAGAGGACATGATTGTTATGGGAAGTTTAGTAAGTGTAAATTCTGGTTTTAGGATATCTCTTTTCTTGGCCATATTTCCACTAAGGATGGAATCTCTGTTGATCCTTGTATGAAAATGGAAATCCATTAATGGCCATCACCAATGAGTATAACCGAGGTATGTAGTTTTATTGGTTTAGCAGGTCATTATTGGCGTTTCGTCCAGAATTTTTCTCGATTGGATAACCCATTAACGAAGCTCACACGTAAAGGGGTTAAATTTTTTTTGAAAAAAAGAGTGTGAAGAATGTTTTGAAGAACTGAATAAAAGATTATTTAATTCTCCTATATTGACTCTACCATCGAGAAATGATGGGTTCGTTATTTATAGTGATGCATCAAATAAAGGATTTCGTTGCGTCCTTATGTAGAACGATAGAGTTATTTCCTATGCATCACGACATCTGAAAATTCATGAGCAAAACTATCCTACTCATTATATTGAGTTATATTTTGTAATATTTTCTATGAAGATAAGGATAAATTATCTCTATGGTGAAAAATGTGAGATATATACCGATAACAAGAGTTTGATGTATATTTTCTCATAGAAGGAACTCAACATGAGGAAAAGGAGATGGCTTGAACTACTCAAGGATTATGATTGCATGATACACTACCTCCCAGGGAAGGAAAATAACGTGGTAGGTGCTTTGAGCAGAAAGAATCATGGAGTTTTGAAAAAGATGAGAACTGAAAAGGATACTATATACATGGATTTAGTAATGATGGATATGGGAATCACCATGGAAGGTGAATCCTTAATACTTTTTAAAATGGTTACCAAACCATCTTTACTAGAAAGAATAAAGAGTTCTCTGACCAATGATGAAGAGTTTAAAAAATAAGATTAAAACTGTGAATGATGGGAGATTGAGTGACTTTGTGTATGAAGATCGAATTTTGAAATTTGGGAAGAGACTTTGTGTTCCAGATATACCTGATTTAAGAAGGTAATTCTTAGATGTTTCTCATAGTTCCAATTTCTCTATACACCATGGGAGCACATAAATGTATAGATATTTGAAGGAAACTTTTTGGTGGGAAAACATGAAGAGGGAGATTGGTGATTTTGTTTCAAGATGTATGGTTTGTCAACAAGTGAAAGCTGGAAGGAAACAGTCTAGAGGAGTCACGAAACCTCTTCCCATACCTAAGTGGAAATGGGATAATATCACGATGAACTTTTTCATGGGGAAACCAAAGACTCCTAGAAGGAACAATGCAATATGGGTCATTGTTGATCATCTTACCAAGTTAGCACATTTTCTTGCTATAAGATAAGTCCTACCTCTTGAACGTCTAGCAAGACTACATATTAATGAAGTTGTGAGACTTCATGGAGTACCCCTATCAATTGTTTCTGATCGTGATCCCCGTTTTACTTTAAGATTCTGGAAGAGTCTTCTGATGGCCTTGGATACTAAACATCATTTGATCACTCCATACCACCCTCAATTTGATGGAGAATCAGAACAGACTATTCAAACCATAGAAGACATGTTGAGATCATGCTCACTTGACTTTCAAGGTATGTAGGATCAATATTTACCTATGGTAGAATTTTCCTGTAACAATAGCTTCCATTCAAGAATTTGGATGGCACCATATGAAGCGTTATACGGAAAGAGATGTCGCACACCAACCTGTTGGGATGACGTTGTGGAAAGAAAACTTATAGACCCAGAACTGGTGGAGGAAATGATGGAAAAGGTGAAGGTAATCCAAAACCACATCAAAGAAGCTCAAAGTAGAAGAAAGAGGTATGCTGACAACCAAAGGAAGGATTTGGAATTTTAGGTAGGAGATCATGTTTTCTTGAAGTTATCTCCATGGAAAGGAGTTATACGTTTCGGTAAAGAAGGTAAATTGAGTCCCAGGTAAATCAGACCTTTCAAAATTCTAGAATAATTGGGGTTGTAGCTTACCGTTTGGAAATGCCACAAAATATCTCCCAAGTTCATGATGTGTTTCACGTATCACTGTTGAAAAAATACATGCCTGACCCAATGCATGTACTCACTTATGAAGAAGTAGAACTGGAACACGATCTATTTTATTGCGAAGATCCCGTCAGGATTCTTGATACTAGAGAAAATGTGTTGAGAAACCGGACGAATCGTCTGGTAAAAGTTCTATGGAGAAACCATAAGATGGAAGAGGCAATGTGGGGAACCGAGGAACTTATGATGAAGAACAACCCGAGTCATTTTATGCAGTAATATTCTAGAAATTTTGAAGAAGAAATTATTTGAAGGAGGAGAGAATGTAACACCCCAAGCTTCCACGGTATGTTTCTCTTTGAATAATACAATAGCGTGTTTTGTACACAACTTCGAGTTCTAACACACCACAACCAATAAAACTAGCCGTTATGAATAGTAATACCCACTTTTTGAAATTTTATAAATTTTATCTTTCAAAATGGACTTCATTTTTGGATTCGGAAGATCAAAATTAGCTTAGGGTAAAGTTTTGGTATTTTTCTGAAAACATTGAATTTTTGATAAATAGTGAAAAAACACTGAGTTATAGTTTAAAACCAAATTTTTATAATTATTTATTTTATTTAAATTTATTTTAGGTAAAAATAGATACATAATACCTATATAAGTTCAATGTATTTCATTGGAATCAGTTTTTAATAATTTTAGATATATAAATTTTTTTTGAACTTTTCACCGTCTTTTACCCATCTCATAGATGAATTTGCAAATTCACATAAAACATAATATTACCACTTCTGTGAGTGGAATTTCAAAAATTAGAGATACATGGTAAATATCAAGGATTATAATGTGGTTCAATAAGATAAAAATAATTTTTTTTTGTGAATAGTAACTTTTTACTTTTATTAACCACGGTTAAATGTGAATAGGGTAATTCAGGGTAAAAATGATATTATTATTACCCTAACACATGTCCTAATTCTATTGGATAAGTATAATTCGGCGAAAAACAACCTTAGGAATAAAATATGAACCTCTTTGGTACACTTGGATTAGATTATGACATTTATTATTATTTAATTCAATGAAGAGTTAAAAGAGTTAAAATCAACGTTTAATAACTAAAACATATTTAATATAGGGTTAGGAAAAAGATAAATTCGATTATAAATATTCCATAATAAGCTGAAAATATTTCCTAAATAATCTTATTTTATTTATAATTCTTCTATCTTAATTAATATAATTTATTAATGACATAATGGTGATGCAGTAATTACCTAATTAATGAAATATTAAAATAATTCATATTATAAATATCCAAATAAATGTAATTTGAGACTTTTTATGAGTTACACTAATTTTATAGGTTAATATGACATGTTAAGATTTATTAAATGAATTTATTTTGAATTAATAAAGTTTTTAGAACATTAACAAAAATCCATTATTAAATAGTGTCAAAATTGACATAAAGGAGTATTTAAAAGAAATATTATATTATTTATTGATATTAAATTTCTAAAAATCAAAGGTTCGGCCAAATGACTTAGATATGGTTATATATATTAATAATTAACCACTTGGGGTTTGCGTGGCTTTTTATATTAATTTTATTAACCATATAATATAAAAAATACAAAGAGACATGGTAAATTTTAAATTACTTAACTAAGAGTTAAATATAAATGATAAGGTTAATATAGTGACCAAAACCTGTCTAAAATCTATTGGTTGAAATGATTTAGTCCCCCTCCACATTATCCTCTAAATAATTCACTTTTGATTCATTATAAAATGAATATGAATTTATTATAAAAAAATAATTTAAGTTATTCCTAAGGTTCCCCTCACCCCTCTTATAAAAGGGCACTCCCCCTTCTCACAAATTCATACCTTCAAAACCTTTTGGTTCGGCCAACACCTGCCCAAATATCCTCTAAGCTTCCCTAACTTCAACCTAGAGGCCTTAGTTTTGTCATAAAGCCAACCTAAGGAGCCCTTTTGATCAAATCAAAAGGAAGAACCCGAAGAAGAGGTAATGTTTTCACCACCCTCTTTCAAGTTCCTTTCTTCTTCAACTTCTTCTTTATTTGTTGTTTACATTATAAAATAATAAATCCAGTATATATTATATACTGTGATGTTATTATAAATATGGTACAACCATATTCAGTATTCTATCCATCCATTTAATGACATGTCACCATACGTGCGTATGTATGGCTTACTGTCTCCAAGTCGTGGTGTAATTGTTATTCAAAACATGATTATTTTTATGGGTATGATGATGATGTGTAATAAAATTAAATAATTCTGTATATATGATATACCATCCAATTATATATTATTTTAATATCCAAAGAATGATATTTTCGTTCGTGTGAATGTACAGACTACCGTCTCCATGAACATGATGGGATTCATTCCCCATCATATCCATTCAAGTATAATTATCATTTGATGATTAAAAATAATGTTTAAGGAATTGATATCATTATGGATATGAATATGATACGACCTATCCATAACAAACATGACTTATGTAAAAAACATATAAAATAAAATGAGTAAGTTAACACCCGAAACGACGATAATACTAAGATATTATTAATAAAGAAATGTTAAAAGATCATATATGATATCATATTATTGTATATGATTCTTGTATAATTTAATAAAAAATATTTCACCATTATAAAGGAGGTTAAACTACCCTCATCCAAGGAAATTTACAAAGTAAGTGTTTAATTCTACAATCTCTTGATTTTCCGAGGTTGTTTATATGTAATTATCTACTAGGACCTCTTTATCATCCACAACCATGTATCGTAAAATTGTTTTTAAAATCATTATTAATATTTTACAGACTATGGGTTAAAGTCATTTATACCCTTGTTTGACTTTTTATAAAAAGTTTTTAAAGGAATATTTCTATGGTTTTCCAAACAAGGTTCTTTTTATCTTTTTTGACAGAATTAAGGTAAGAATTCCTTTTTATAACTTATACTGTGGGTGCGGCTATTTTCCACCATTATGAAATATTAGAAGCTTCCCTTATATTTTTATAAGAATATTTTCAAAGTAAATGTTTTCTTTTATAATTATGTGACTTTTAAGTGATTTCAAAAAATAGATATTTCTCTCAAATTTTTTGATTTCATCTATGTCAACATCCTTTGGTGGATTTTAAGCTTATTTGAAGTTGATTTATTATTATACAAAACTTTTATATTGTATTGATGGTTTTTTGATATGTTTGACTGTGGATGTGTTATTTTCATACCATTCATGGTTTATAGAGAAATTATTGACATTTCGTATGCTAGTTTTAAGATGAATGTTTATGTTATGTTTAAACCTATTCATATGAGGAATTCATTGGACTTTTAAAGTGACAGGTGGAGCCTGATATATCTCTTCAATGCATCGGTAGGTCTCATGAGAAAAAATAGTTTCTTGGCACAAGGCCTTGACAAAATCTTATTTGTAGTCTTGGCACAAGGCCATGACTATGTGGTTATGATAGCCTGGCATTATGCATTCCATCATTATTAAACTGGATACTAATATTTCATGTGATTATTCAATTAGTAGAATATCCATTTGAATAAGTAAATGGAATTATTTCATTTTATTTCTGCCATATTATGCTGAAGTTCATGTTTAAAAGGAATTTGTTTTAGTTAAACGTTGCCTTAAATGTTTATGCTTATTTAAGAATGTTTCCGCTATATTGTTATCCTTACTGGGCATCTGAGCTCACCCCATTTTATGTTTTAATTTTCCCAGGATGTGAAGAATTATTTTATGACTGACCTACAGGGATAGTCTGAGCGGATATGAGTGTTGACTATGGATACTATGTTTTTGTATTTTTCATTTTATGATGTAATGTAAAATTTATGAATGTATCTAGTTATTCCATGGATACTAAACTAATAGGTCTTTTGAGACTTTATCTTTTGTGATCATTCCAATGTTATGTAATAATGCACAAACTCTGGGTAACTGGGGTCGGCGCATTACAAACTCAAAATCATTTTTCAATAATTAGGACAATGGATGTGAGATCTTAATAAAGTCTTTAATGAATCAATAATAAAAACCTGCATGACCCAAGATTGATCACACCTCACGATGAAATATTGGATATGGAATGGTTGAAATTAATTCAATTTTTGATTTATCAAGTTGAATTACCATATTTTAAATGACATACCCAAGAAATATCCCTCACTAAACCATGAAATTAGATTTCTCATAATTCAAGATAATGTATTTTTCAATGCAACGACGGAAGACAGAACCTAGGTGTTCGAAACAATAATAAGAAGATGGATCCTTATACCATGAAATCATCCAAAAATACTTCCATACAACCCTCTAGGTACTCAGAAAAAATAGTCAATATACATCACTGAAAAGTACCAGGAGAATTACATACACCAAATGGCATCCCCCATTCCTAAAACTCATGTTCTATTGTGTTTTATTACACATTTTTACATGTTATAAATTAAACCCTTCACATCCTCCCATTTTCATATTTATTTTTCCAATTTCATCAACTTCCCTCATCGTATATTAATTTCTTATGAATCCAAAACAAATAAAGAATTATTTTTCTATCTCGATATCACAAGATATTATATCCTCAAATAATTAAAATGTTTAGGACAAAAGTTACATTAAAATTTTTGTCTTAAATACCTCAAAATGGCCAATCATTCTCATTGGATTATGTATGTTTTCTACAAAATGACTTTATAACCTTTTAAATTTGTCATTATAAATAAAAATATTTTCATCTTCATTTTTTTAGACTATTTAATTTTCTACACGTATCCACTTGTTTCTCAGGAAGAAAATGTTTTTCCGCGATGGATAACATAAAATTCTACCATTATATGTCAATTATTTGTTTTTCATCCTATGTGTTTTTAAGAAATGACCCGAATTTATCTGTTTCCATTGATAGATTGAAAACTACCACTCAACCTTCTTTGTTTCATTACTTTCCCAAAATATAAATATCTTATCTATGGAACATATCCATATTTTTATAATAAATGGGTTAATAATTTGATTTAATTATAGAGGTTTCTAATTCATGAACTGGTATAGAATTGTTGAACTATATTTTGGATCAATATGTAACTCTATACGGGGATGGTTATTGCTTATAAATAATGTCATATTCTACCATATTGACATATTTTGATCAGATCCAGATGGATATCCAGATCTAGATTTATTATCTTTCCCATGCGTGAAATCCCAACAATTATCATGTTCATTAATATAGTTCTGATTCCATCCAAGAGGGGTAATTTTTAAATGATAGAATAAAATAGATTAGATCCTGAAATTATGATACATAATGTATTATTCCAAAAATACTGAAACAAAAAACAACAATTTAAATATTTATGCATATCTACTCTCATATTAATATACATAGATTTTTTTTCAAATTTTTTAAAATTAAAAAATTTCAAATCCATCAGAATGGTTTATAAATAAAATGTAAATCAAAATAAGAATATTCACTAGGTGTGTAATACTAGGGGTAAAACAATGTATGTTTTCATGCTCTATGTGGCGATCCGGTCAAATCCCAATGCAATCTTTTCAACCTTATTACCCATAGGTAAAACATCATTAAATGCACATCAACTTGTAGTATCCAGGTAGAGATGTATTGTAAGTAAATACCCATTATCTTTACCATAAAAAACATTATTTTGTTATCTTATACAATGAATTATTATAAATGTTAGTCATAAGGTTTTTTATATAATTTAAGTTTACTTAAATTTTTGGAATTGACTAATTAAACTTGGTGATACCCGATAAGAACATCTAATAAGGCTCATAAGAGTATATATGATCTTATATATAGTTATGGACACATGTTATCATCAGTAACTAAATAAATAGAATTGATTTTCCATTAGTCCCTAAATATTTAAAATTAATTTTTTGTCACTTTCCTAATATTTCATGGAAATATGAGGCAATTTCTTGGTTTTGAACCCTTAATGTGCATTTTTAGAGACTTAAATATATTTAAAAAATGATTATATAGACATTACAAGAACATTGCATGTAGGATTGAATTGTTTTCCAGTTATAAATATGAAAAATAATTAAAATATATTTTCCCTAATATTTCACATCCAGTATCACTTCTAGGTTTTTATTATTACATGCATGTTTTAGAGTTTTAAAACTCAAAAAATGCATTTTTTGGCCATTCAGAGAAAAATGAAACTTTTATTTTTGTGATGTTAGTTCTGAAATTTTAAAAATCAACAACCAATGTTTCTAGGATTTCATGGTATTTTAATGATATTTGATTGGTTTTGACCCCCCTAACATGCATTTTTAAATATTTTCATATATTTAAAAACTATTTATTTAGTTATTTCGAGGATACCACATAAAAATTCTATATTTTATCTACCTGAAAATGCCAAAAATAATTCAAAGACCTTTGACCTATGATTTCATGTCAATTATTAGCTGTTTTATAGTATTTGACTATTACACACATGTTTTAAAATTTTAAAACACTAAAAATGTATTTTCTGTCATCTAAAGAAAATTGAAACTCAGATTGACATGAAAAAATTTCTAAATATAATTTTTTTTCCATTTTCTAGAGTTTAATGGAAATCCTAGGTAATTGGATTGGTTTTAATCTCCTGACACACATTTTTAAAGACTTTAATTTCTTTTAAAACTACTTATTTAGTCATTCTGATCACACCACACATCAGATTGATGTGAAATAATGTAAACTATAGAATTTTTACCCCAATACATGAGAAGAATAAGGGAATAAGGGAATAAGGGAAACATATTGGGATGACCCAAAACACCCTTAGATGTTGAGTTCCAGTGTAGCCATTTTGGCACAACATGTATAATGGATTGACATATCTTGTGTTGAACCAAAACACCATATGTTGATGAGTTCCACTATGGTGTTATTGTGCTCATAAGGATTATATATATTTCCCTATATTAAAGAGGTTCCTCATGTTGGTGGTTCATAGTCCCTTATTCCTAATCCCATAAGGCTTGCATCCATAGTCATGAAAAGAAGATCTCCACTCATTTCCAAGGGACATGAAGAATTTATAAAGGATGTATTGGTGGATGGTAGGATATTAGGGGAGCAGTGTCAAAATAGATATTTTGAATATGGGTTTTGTAAATCAGGTGTCTAGGAGATTGAGTATATTAAAATGGATTAGGAAAGATGAACCAAGGATTAAAAATATTAAAGTGATGAGTCCCTCAATAGAGTTTTTTGGCGAAAGTGGATTGAAGTTCCTTTCCTATAAGGAAGATATGTTGCATGTTGGTGGGTTGAAGGCCCTAATAAGCAATACCATAACAACTACAATAATGGTCAACAAAATATTATCACCCAACTTTATAAAGGTATATGAAATATTTTCTAAGAAGAAAACATCTAGGAGATTAAGTTAAAAGTGTAGAAAAACCTATACCTAATGGGTTTTGAAACCCAACAGATGTTTACATTCTATATTAGAGTATCATGCCTTACTATAACACCCCAAGCTTCTGTGGTATGTTTTCTATTGAATAATGAAATAGCTTGCATTGTACGCAACTTGGAGTTTTAACACACAACGACCAATCAAACTAACCATTATGAATAGTAATACCCACTTTTTGAAATATTATAAATTTTATTTTTCAAAATGGACTTTATTTTTCTATTCGGAATATCTAAATTATATTAGGGTGAATTTTTGGAATATTTCTGAAAACATTCAATTTTTGATGAATAGTGAAAAACACTCAGTTATTGTTCAAAATCGACTTTTATAATTGACCATAACTAAGGATCCCTTTTGATCAACTCAAAAGGAAACACATGAAGAAGTAGAAATAATTTCACCACCTTTTTTTAAAATTCTTTTCTCATTTCTCTACTTATTTCTTTGTTGTTTCCATACCAAAATAATAAATCCAGTACCTTATGCATAATGTGATGTTATTATAAATATGGTACAATCATATTCATTATTATATCTATCCTATGAATGACATGTCTCCATACATGCGTATGTACGGCTCACCATCTCCACATCGCGGTATAGTATGTTATTCAAACACTTCATTATTTGGATGGGTAAAATAATGAGTATAACTGGTTTAAATAATAAATATAAAATATTATTTATTCAATATATATATTATATACAATCCAATTATATATGATTTCACCACCAATATAATGATATTTTCACTCGTGCGTATGTACAGATTACCGTCTCCACGAATGCGATGAGATTCATTCCCCATCATAATCATTAAAGAATAATATTCTTTCATAATTCCATTATATGTTTTCAAATCAGTTTCAAAGAAAAGGGGATTGAAAATGTTTTATGTTTTAAAAATTCATTTTTAAATGAATTTCATATTCCAATTGATCATTCGCAATCCTTCACCACCTATGGTGACAAACATTTATATAGTTCAATAATACCATTAAAATTATTTCACATAAGAGTTTAGGTTTTTTAATGGATTGATGTCTAAGATACCCCATTATTTTCATGGGTCATAATTTTTATTAAATTATTAAGAAACCTATCAGTTTTTCATATGTTATTATATGATTATATCTTTATGAAATCCATTTTATTACATTGGTTATGATATTGGAGTTTATGACCTTTTGGAACAAGTATATATGACTTCATTATGAGATGGGTGGGACCTATATCTCTCTTGTATATATTGGGTAATGATTGAAAACTCATGAGTTATATATGTTATATGTGAAACTGATTTCATGTTCACAATAATTTGCATGGACCTGGTTTTCAGGTCCATAATTCTATGTGACATCATGGTTTTATTGTCTATATTTTTTTCATGGACCTGGTTTTCATGTCCATGAATTTATGAAAGGACCATAATTCATGTCCTTAATGAGTGAACATGTTACAATTTATACATGTTCACAAAGTTAAATGTTGATGTGTACACCATAATGTCATGACTTATGTTAATTTTATGATCATATGAATTATGTTCTTTGATTTAATTATGATTCTTATTTACCTTTGATTTTTAGGGAATGGTAATATAATGTTATGATCATGTTATCATAGCCTTATTATAACACCCCGAATTTGGATTCCACACAATTGGTGACCCATACCTAGTTCACCACATTTCCTCAAACACATTTCCCCCAACTCCAGAGGCTGTCAACTAGCTATGAGGGCCTAGGGTGTGATTGTGGGGAATCTATAACCTCATTTATAGAGTGTAACATAGTTTAAAAAAATCAATAGAGGAAGTAGTAAACAACATATAATTGGAGTAAGCCTTAGAATAATGATAGTATAATTAACCAAGCATAATTAAATACAAAAGATGATGCATCATTACACATTTTCAACGAAATAATCCAATCAAGTACAGTTCATTAATACACAATATATTTGTCAAAAACACTAAAGAAATAAAAAGATACTAGGAAGCATCGCAAGTCTCATCTTCATCCCATGCTATCTAACTCTTAAGCATCACATCAAGTTTTTCTAGCAGGGCGCTTTCCCAGGTCAATACCTACAATCATATAATCTGTTTTTTCCCAAAAGCAAGGCCCAAATAGGGTGTGAGACTAAATCCAAATAGGCAACCTCCAATGGTCTATGCTAATCTGTTATTGAATATATATACCAGTCAATGTAAAATTGTAAATTTTGTAGGTACTCAAAAAATAAGAACAACAGATGCCTCAAGAAATTAATTGTTAACAGGTATAATTGGATACAGAATCCAAGATTGTTCCTCATATTGGAAGATGAGTCATGATTCATCCATTCATTTATTCATTATCCATGAATTATATAAGTTCTCTAGCTCCAGCTTAGGCTTGATGAACCCCATATAAAATTAATCATCAACTCGTGACATAATAATCACTTAACCATTGTCCAATAGTTTCAATCCTTGTTATCCATCAACTAATGATAGGTTCAATAAACATTTTAAAATTAAGAGTTAATGAGCCTAACCACCATATATGTGTCTCACTCACAGACTTTACATTGTTAAAATATAGAGCCCATCCATTGTCTTTAAACCATGAAAATGGTTCACCCAAGGTATATAAGGTGAAATTAGTCACAAGGACCCAAACATGTCTTTTAACCGAAACTATGGATCATACATCACTAATTACCTCTTTTTATCATTTAATTCAATTAGACATTCCATCTCAAAAGAAACACATGTGAATTAGTCTATCACATTGCCTTAAAATAATTAACTTATGTGGGATCAGTGTACATAAATACTAACAAATGAATATTAAACTCTTAAATGGTCAAACAAGGGTAACTCATGTGGGAAAAACATATAACAATCCTACTATGAATTTTAATCAATTACATGGATTTACATGATAATAATATCATGTGGTAAATTCATATAAAAATGAATAAATTTTCAAAAACTCAATAACATGAGTTCAAGTCAATCCTCATAGAAATTATCATACACATGGCCATCCAAGGGAACACACCCATGGGGTGGCCCAAAATAAAGGTTCACAACCCTAGATATTAATTCCAAAAATATAATCAATTACCTAATAATAAAAAAGGAAATTACAAGGATTATTATTATATCAAGTGAACCATTAAAAATGGGATCACAACACTCTAGCATATATAAACATTAATACAAATAAATAAAGGTACAATAGCACCTACCTCATCGTAGTACGACTCTCCTCATCCAGCGTCAGGATTTGATTCACCCTAGAAAACAGTTGATAAAAATATGGGAGGAGGAACCCAGACCGTGATCTATATGCATCATGGGAACATGAAAATATTCCATGACTAGGTCCCACATATTAGATAATGTGATCAAGTTTTTTTATGAACATGTAAGGGAGCATAGCTAATCTATTGTTGACTCAATCAGAGGAATCCCCATGGGAGTTTGGATTTGGACATCTGTGATCTGAGAAAAACACACTATAATAAGGGGAATGATGGTTTATCATTAAAAATATGAATGATATGATATCACCATGTAGAAGATTGATATAACCATTTTTTAAAACATATATTTATTGTTTGCATCGCTAGAGGTGTTGGTTGCCCCAACCCCATCCTCAGGAGAAGAGGTAATATCCCCGTTCAATGAGAGGCATCATAGAAACTCCAATTCTATCCTCAAATATTTTCATTTCTCACCAACCATGAGAGAAATAGGAACCAAAGATAAAGTTATGGTAACAGACATAGAGTGAATAAAAGTGTCCATTTTTGTAATAAAATCACTTTATATACAACGTAACTCTAACAACTATAAAATAATTGTATAATATCTATAATATCAGTATCCTTCAATATAATTCTATCCCATACTGGATTGAGTAGTGTGTTTTCAATGACAACGATTAATTTAACTCCAATTTCAATTGTTTCTGATCATGATCTGAGTATCGCTTATAAATACTAGGGAACTATTCAACATGATCTCGATTTTGAATTGAATTTTAGTATGAATTATCATCCCCAAAATGATGGACAATCTGAAAGATCAATCCAAGAACACATATACATTATAAGACCCTGATCAATGAAATTTAATGGTCAATGGGATCAATATCTCTCCTTAGTTGAGTTCTCATACAAAAAAAGTTTCTACTTGAGTATTCAAATGGATCCATATAAATCACTATATGTGAAGCGATGTAGAACTCATATTTTTTGGGAAGAAATTTGTTAACGAACGATACATGGACCTGATCATGTGTAAATCATGATAGAAAAGATTCAACCATTCAAAAATATATAAATTTTTCTCAAAGTGTAAAGAAGATATATAATGTTAATCGTCTAAGGGACTTGGCGTTTTATGTTAGAGATAAATTAATCATTAAAATATCACCATGGAAGAGAGTTTTGTGGTCTATAAAGAATGGAAGGATTATCCCTAGGTACAATAAAACATTTAAGATCCTTGATTGAATTGGAATAGTGTCTTATCAGCTAGAACTTCCACCAAACATGGCGCAAGTTCATGACATTTTCCATGTATCACTCCTAATAAACTACATAATCAAGCCACCACATGTACTAAATCTGGTGGTGGAATAAATAGAGATTAACCTCAATTATGAGGAGAAACTGGTGATGATCTTGGACCATAGAGACAAGGCTCTATGTAACAAGACAACTCACCTTTTAAAAGAACTATATTCAAACCATAAATATAAAGAGGCAACATGGTAACCGTAGGTATCAATGAGACAAAAGTACCCTCATCTATTTTCAACTGAAAATATGAGTTGAAATTTTAGGGTAGAAATTTATTAAGGGGGGAAAATGTAATGGCCCAAAAATTATTTGTGACTTTTGTTTCTTGAATAGTTGTGTCTTATATTATATAGAATTATGCTCATACAACACATAGTAAAACAAAAAATAATGTATTTAATTAATGAGGAATGTTAAATTAGCCAACAATTAAACCCATGAAAACACCAAACATTATAATGGGGAAAAATAAAAAATAAATATAGAATAGGAAAATTTGGACATTTACAATATTTTAGGATTGTCACCGATATAAAGGGTAACATACTATGTAGAATATCATGACATCCATTTTGTTCCTTCTAGTGACATGAAAATTGGGTAATTATAACATGTCTCATACCACATGTTAACTATAATGGAGATAATTTTGTCAATACCCATTTTAATGATTAAATAATTCCCAGTTGATTGTTAGGAGAATCATATTTACTATATATAATTCATTACTAATGGTTGGGGGTTATCATAATCTGTGAGATATTTACATCCTTGAAATTTTGGGCTTTGAAATAATTTTGGGTATGGAATGGTTAGTACCATACAGATCCCACATTGAGTGTTACTGGAGCAGGGTAACTTTTACATATATTGTGGGTGATAAGGATGCATATGGTACCTGAGTAAACTTTATGTATATAGGTATGGATAAGATAAAACACCCTATTTAAAATAATTGATCTGTTTTACTTATAGCATGGTGTATGGGAGCATATGACCAAGCGTATGATCATGTTGTTAGTGGGGAAGTCTTTTGGTATTTGTTTTTATAGAATTTTATATATGCCTATACCCTATTTCCCATTTTTATATATAATCATTCTATGACATGATTTTATATGAATCAACCTATAAGATTTTATTATTGTTATTTTTGTTTGGTTATTTATGCTTCCATAGTTGATTATTTATCTTTTTCTATTGTTCCATCGGTATATTATGCTTCCACTAATTTTTTTATGCATTATATTTGTTATACCACTCTGATATGAGGTTATAGTCTCCCCATTGTAACAAATTGTACCCCCACTGCTAGTCAACAAACTCTAACATACAGGGAGGCATTCTTGATGCCATGTGACCCATCGGCTCAAAGCCCTAGTTAAATGGATGTTGAGTCAAGACATTACAAAGTGGTATCAAAGCAGTCTTTTTTCTTTTTGTATTGTTGTTTAGGTATTAGACAAGAGACTAGGATGTAATGGAATTTGGTAATGAGCATGTTCCTGAGAGTACCTAACACACGTATAGGGGAAACCAAAATTACTTGCGATGGGTTATTAATTTCATTGGATTATTCCTGTTATAGTTGCTAAAATTTCACCGTTGGGTGATGCACGTGCTTTGTGATATTATCATTATTTATTTTATTGATATAGACTTCATTAATTGTCCTGGTAAGGTAAGGATGTATCATATTATGTATTACTAAAGGCACATTAGGACTAATATGCCATGAATATTTCCATTCCATCCATGTCTACTTTCTGCAAGAATTTTCCTACTACATATTGTTAATTAATTGATTATTATATACAGTTAAATGTTCTAAAATTTCAATTGGATAATATAATTGGATTAATTACAGTTCCTAAATCAATCTAAATTGTATTTTCCTACATATACTGGTGATGACACCTTAATTATCTAATCATACCATATTATGGGTTCAGGACCCACTTCTTTTGGACTATGGTATAAACATATATTTATATAAAAGGAAAAAAATTAAATGAATTTAAATATATTAAATGAAATTGTTACCGTTAAATGGTGTTCCAAATTTGAATTACTGAAAATTTTTCTCTATACCTTGCAATTGAAACTCCATATATCAGAACCCCTATTGTATTAAACGAGACCTAAACCCAAAACCGACCTTATTAGTGGGTAGTTAGAATGTTTATAACATTTATTATGGACTATTATAGTCTTTTCCCACTCATATAGGCCTATATTTTGGAGCAGGCAGAGAGGTGTGGACTTTTCTATAGGAAGGAATTACACATGTCATATTATCTCTCAATAATTATTTCAGTCATTATATTCTATTATGTGGAATATGCTTGAAAAGTAGAATCATGCCACCATGACAGCCATGAGTCATATGCCAGAAAGGAAGTGATGACCATGCACTAGAGGTGGTGGGCCATAAGATGCTGGTGATACCTCTTATAGTGCCACCTATGGAACCACCAACTATTCCTGATATGGGCACCAAAACCCTATTTCTAGAGGTTTTCTTCTACATGATGCAGTCTTGGGAAAGTGTTGCTTGACCTACCCGGACTATGGTAGTGTTGAATCAGGAGTTCCAACAAGAAAATCCTCCCACCTTTTCAAGGGATGGAAACTACATACGATAGAGTCCTGTCTTAAGACCATGCTTTATTTATTCAAGAATATAGAGGGAGCTCCTGAGATGAGGGTCAATCTCACTACTGATGTGCTATGTGGTTTTACAAAATGATTATGGGATTTCATTACCTAGGAAGACATACATTTGAATACGATTTGGTTTGACTTCCAAATTATATTTTATGACCACTTACTTCCATAGATATTGAGGGCTGACCATGCTAGAGAATTCATGAACCCACAGTTGGGATCCATGCCTTTCATGGAATATTCTACTCATTTTACTAAACATTAGAGATTCACTCTGACCTTATTGGGTGATTATCTTATAATTTCATGTCGATTCGAGTATGGGATGGTATACACTATCCGATTATAGGTCAATGTCTTTTAGCTGATGATTATCTTTGAGATAGTCAAACTAGACCTCATTACTGAGAGGAACCTGAGGGAAGCTGATGGTGGGAACTAAGGTGGTTCAACACCCAAATGGATTTTTACTATTTTATTTACCATTACCAATCATTTGAGATCACCCCTTTATTATGTTTCATTTTTCCTAAGATGTGATTATTTACATGATGATTGATATGTAGGGTAAATCTAATCGAATCATCATGTTCAAAGTATTATCAATGTTTTATTTTAGATTTTTAATTCTATTTTAAGGATCATAAAAGTAATATATTTTCAAAAACTATTAAAACTAAATGGTCTTTTAATTTTCGAAACTTCTATCTATTCCAATGAAATAAAGGAAGTCCCTGGATCAAGGATACTAGTGTTGGGTTCATTAAATATTAAATCCTCTGTCTGCATCATCGAGAATCAAAAAAGTAATTTACTAATTTTTTCCATCTTAACCTTCTATTCATTCAAAACTATACATTTTAATATAGATAACTCCTGCTAAACTAAAAGATCACAGGTATATGAATAGTATCTAAAAACATTCTATCTATTTTACTAAGACTTATTGAACCAAAATATCAAATATTACTTGGTGGGTATTTTACAATCGATCTTGAAGCACCCTATGAAACTTCATCTATATAACAAATCATGAAATTTTTAGAATTTGTTGAAATCCTAAATTTATTGTTATAGACCACATAATAAAAATATATTCTTCCAAACACCATGAATAATTAATCTCACACATTCAACTAAAATAAATTTTTAAAAAAACAACAAAAAATAGAAGAATTGCATTATTAATGATGATAACAAATTACAAGGTTCGAACATTAGTCCATACCCATAGGATAACAATAATCATAAGATAATTAACAGATAAACAATATAAGAATTAGAATCACTAATCCCAATTATAATGTATACTCTACAACAAAACAAAAGTGACCCTAGAACATCTATTTTTGATGAATTCTAGCTGGTTTCTAATTTCTATCTCCTTCTGAAATTCATTGTTTTCCAACCACATGGGAACATTCATATACGAAGTGATGCTTAAAATGACATAGTGTTGAACTCATGTACTTATATAGAATGATGATATGACATGGTTAACCATTAGTCTATATCAGTACATGAAACATGTGTGGATGTCTTGTTTTACAGAGGTGAGTATCAAAATTTATCAACCTGAAAAGGATAACGCATTGATACAATTTGGAATTATCATAAGTTGGTTATTTTCGAGGTTTTTACAACATAATTCTGAATTTTCATCAGTTGATATTAGTGGCCCTAACATTGAACCACTCCAAAACTCCCCATTTGATATCGAACTCTAACAAATATTCCTTATTGTCAAATGGAGGGTCACATCATACTCATAATAGTAATTATAATGACTACATGTTTTCCATGTAGGCTATTGGAACTCTAACAGTATTATTAGTATAATTTTAGTCATCTATTAAAAAAATATTTAAAATATTATCAACTCTCAAGATATTTTGTTTTATTTTCATTCTCCTCCCCCTCAAATATTCTTATTCCATTATTTTATAATTAACAAAGTAACATCAATATACTTATATTTTTATTCTAATGTTTCTACATACAATTATCACACTTCCATCTAATGGCTAACAAACTTTCCAATCTGGTATACCGTGAACTACAGCCTCAAGAAACAATGTTGTTCATTTTTCCTATAACACCTCTAATGGGGTGAATTATGCTGGAATAAAAATTTATATATTATATATATGATATTTATAATGTATTTGTGCTTCTTTAATTTCAATATAACACACACCTTTATTCTTTCTATTTTATTGGAATACAGTAACATCGTTTGGGAAAGTGTAGACTACTGCCTATCCAAAGCAATGTGATTCATTCAAGCTATAAATGGAATATATAAATGATGGTTTCAATAACCATATGAAAAATATATGAAATAAATATTATTTAAGAATTATAATACACAGATACACATACACACACGCGTGTGTGTATGGGGTGATCCTAGAAATTATGAGTACATAAAATAGTATAATTTCTGAGAGTTAATAAACTGAGCATGAAAAAAATTTTATAGTGTACCGTTAATTTTATTGAAACATGGATAGACATTGGTTTACTTCCCAAAATATTGTGCAACCAATCAAACAAACATTAGACTTATGATCATGTAAGATAGGAATAGTAATGTGACCAACATAATATTCATGTTTTCAGGGGATCTACTCAACCAATCTAAAAAAATATTAAATTTGGTCATGTTTTTTAATATTATTGCCAAGGTTAAAAAATAAATGGGGGGTATATTCATGTTTGGATCAAATAAATTCATAGGAAAATAATATCTTCTGAAGAATCTCTCATCAAATGGGGAATCATCAAACTAGCAGGGTGATCATGAGACCCATGAATATACCCTTGTTTCATGAAGGTAATATATGAGTCTTGATCAAACAATCTCATGATATACTCAATAGGATTCTCCATAATGGTGTATCTCACACCTTGTTTAGATATTATTTTATAATTTATAGATATCCCTGGTATGGGTATTTTATTATAGTTTTTAAACTACATAGTACCACACATGCTTATATATATTCTTTTTTTTTCAGCCATTGTTCTTCGGTGTTTTACCACTGTTCATAGGGATCCATGATTGGATGTAAAAGATTAAATTTAAATTGACACATTAATTTTATTAGTATCATACTAATGATATAGTACACATTATTTCATCATTTATGGAAATACTGGGGAGGTTATAGACACTATTTGTGGTGGCCAACTAAGTGTTATCTAACACCCTACTCGAGATTCCATTTAGAACTCTAAAAAACCTCAAAGATGTAGGTAGGGACATTGTAAATAAACCACCTTATGATACATTTTTTCATTTATATTTTGGAACATGGGAGAATAACATTGAGCTATGATCATGATGCTAGGTGGGAAAATTTGTTTTTATCTTTTTTATTTTCGATACATTTATTGTATTTGAATCAGGTTAGTATAAATATTATGAAATTTTGTTTTGATACATGGTTGGTTCTTCATATTTTATATGACATGAATTTTGGGTAATTAATTATTAATGTAGTTGTTATTTATATCTTCGGTAAGTGATTTCTATTATTCTTATACTTATTTATTATGAATACAAAACTGAATTTCACTATGAAATGAGAGAATAACATCCAATCAAACTCACTATAGGCCCTTTTTTCCAGTCGGTAACCTTTTGTATAAGAGGAATTGAGATTGTATCCATGTGACCCACCTGCTCAACGAACCATTTAGTGGATCCCTATTAGGTTCCTTACAAAGTGGTATTAGAGTATTCATCATATTATAATTTACTATTTTGAGACAATATACATATTATTTGGAAAAATTTATAATTTTGTAATGATATGTGCCAAAGAGTAACTATCCCATGTATTGGGAAATGCCAAATTTCCTAGAATGAGCAATATTTGTTTTATTTTATGTCTCCTATAGTTAGTTTGATCCTATAGTTGGGTGATGCATCAAGTATTGATTTATATCATGGTTAATTATTTTTATTCATATCCCAAGGGGATGATGGAATTTCATCCCCTGAAACATTTTATTATCCTTGTCGGATTCACATGACATGCATTATGCCATGCCATATAAGATTCATTTCTCCATTTACTGACATTATTATGTTTTACAATCCTGATATAATTAATACTTGTTTAACATTATGTTAAGGGAATTGAGAAAAATATATTTAGTATGCAGAGTGCCTATTTAATTCCAAATAGAATTTTCTTACACATGCTACAGAAGAAACCCTATGTAGTAAATTATGGCATGTTGATTAATGGACCATTTGTCTCATGAACAAGAATGTGTTATGATTGGGATTAAATAGATTTAAAACATATGTTTATATGTTTTAAATGAACTTTTAGAATATAATTGATTATCCCATTGGTTCGACATCTTATATATATTTATAGTAAATGAGAATTTAAAATTATTTAAAATTATGAAGTATATAAATTGAACCAGGCCCATCATTTTAGCGGGCAGTTGACGGTGTTTGTGGTTCTTTAATCTATTAATTAACATACCAAATCATGGATTTAGGAGAATAAAAAGCGGTGTGACTTGATTATAAGAGGAATTAAAATTTAACATACATGACATATTTGAAAGGTATTTTTCATTTATTTTCCATTCATTCTTTGTTTTTGGGGTTTTCCAATCTTTTATGAAGGAATGGCTGAGTTTTCAGGAATTGGGTCAAACCGTTAGCCAAATACTAGTTTTAAAAATAAATTTTCTTTATTTTATAACTCATTAAATTTTCAACATATTTCATCCATTAAAATTCATAAATGTCCTCCCCTATCCTATTAAGATCCCTATGTCAATTTGGTGCCTTTAGAAATCCATAACCAAGGTGTATTTGGGTTTTTATTTAATGGATTGGGCCTGCCCGAAAGCTCATTTCTATTTTTTAAAATGAATTTTGATTCCTTAATAAAATATTAAATTTTAAGTATTTTCGATGATTCCAAGCCTCACCCAAGCCCATTGATCCCATCCACGTGCCCAGCCTCTTTCCCTCCGCTTTGGAGCTCATATCCATCGCGATTGAGTACAGAACGTCTTAGGGTTGCTAAAATTGGCCAGATTTGAGGAGGTAAGTTCATTTCATCATAACTCTCTAAATTCTTACAATTTTTTCCTTAATTCCAGTTCCTAAATGACCACATCATTGTTCTTCAAACAACCCCATAATTATGGCTGTTTTCAATTTCAGCTACTACTGTTTTGGGGAGATTTCTTCACAATCTCTCAAGTAAGTTAGTACATTTCATTCCTCGTTAAATTTATTAGGGTTTCATTCTATTTTATTAGGGTTTATTATATTTTATTTGAAGTACCAATTGAAAAGGGGGAATGTTATTGAACCTAGTGTTTAACCTTGGGTTTTCATGGTCATTTCTTGTGGAGAGTTATTCTTTATTTACGATTTAATAAAAGATTCAGGAATATTTCTTAAATCTACAAGAGAGATCAGAGTAAACAATAATACCACCCAAAAGGGTGTGATTAGATAGTCCTCCCATCCCATTAACCAATGTGAGTCCACTAGTGTTTCTATACAATTTTTTATTAACCGCCTGGCTTTGGAAAGAAGGTTTTTGAAACATCTCAAATAAGGTAACCATTGGGTGTTTCCGATTCCACAAACAAAACCCATCGGAAACCACATGAAAAAAACGTGGACATATGTGTCTGATGTGAATGTCCATTCCAACCCAACAATATAATACCACTCAAACCCCATGTAGTTTTTGGTAAAGAAACAAAAATTATGAACCCGATGTGGATGATTTTGCAACCATACTCAACCCCTCACAATCAATCATCACGTGCTGATTTTCATTGAAAAAATGTCAACATGAGATTCTATGTGGTATGGATTTTGTTGGAAGGTTGATTGAAATTAAATAATGATATACCATGGATATATAATTCCACTCTAATTGATATTGAAGAGGGTAAAGCCTCACTTGGGAATAGCTAAGCCTGACGAGAGTAGACTATAAATTGTGATCTGATTGATGCATTTTTGCATACACTAGTATATGTATGGATATAAGCTTGGGGAACTATTGGTGGTGCCCTACCAAGTTCATACTAACGCCATGAATGGGCATTCAAGGATGTATGTACACTTCACAGTTTTGGGTGGAGGTAAGGTAGAAGGGTCAAAATTTAGAAATTCCATACTAAGGATGATCTTCTAGCCTCCAATCATGATCATCTTTTCTTCACAAGTCTTCTTTAATATTTCAACTTCCACTTCTTGCATTAGAACATTATTTTGTAACAAAGATTCATGTTCCATGATCTTCTGGGATTTTTCATCCATATATAAACCCTCAAAATTAGTTTTATTCTTTAGATAATTTTCAAGTGCATTTATCTTCTCTTCTAAGGAGTAATTAAATCCCTCATTATCCTCAAATTATTTGATCCATTTTGAGGAGCTTCCTTAAAATACCCTATTTGTTTCTTTAAAGACTCCAACATGTTTAGGGGGCTTCAAATAGTCAAAAAAAATTTCTTGCAATCCTTTCTCCTAAACATCATTTTCTATATCCAGCTGGGTGAAATCATCTTAAATGCAAGGAAATATTCTACAAACAAGGGATGAACTTTATTTAGGAAGAACATTCAGAATCAATCCTAATATATCAACAGATTATTATTTAGAGGTTATAGATTTATCATCACCATTTGGGAAAGAATTTTCATCATGATCTTAATTTGAAAAATTTCTAACACATACCTCCTAATCATTTGTGGTAGGAAGGTTATTTATCTTATTTATGGAAAATTGATCCACATTCTCATTAATTTCCAATCCTAATGTTTCTTCATTGTCAGAAAGGTATGGATAGATAAACACTTCCTCTTATTTAAATAAGGGGACTTCTTCTTCAACATTACCTTCTCCTTATATTTCTTGTTCATTATGGTCTTGGTAGATATGGTCTTCTTCTTAGAGACAATTGAATCTTTACTGAAACATCAATTCATTGATAACTCAAGAAGTAAACTCAAGTCTTCAAAAGAGAAAAAATTCACTCTATATAATACAATTGAGATTAAACTAAAACTCTAATACAAATTTAGAGGATCATTTTGGGATATACCTTACATTGAGAGGGGATGAATTAGTTTTGGGGACTTTTTAAACCAATTCCAACTTTTTATTCATTTACCACCTGACCTGTTAAGATCTCAATTCTCTTATTTTTATTTCCCTATAGCATCTCCCATTATCACTATCAGAGTTCAATAATGCTTTTTATCTATTCAATTTGACTCTAGTGGTTAGATTCTGTCACTAATTCCCTTTGATTGACACATTTGAACACTTCATATTTGAATCCTAGGGGTTACAATATCATGCAGTTGTTAGAATTCTTGATCAAAAGAATATTATGATTCAATTTGGGATGATGGAAGATCTCATTGTTGATTGGTCCATAGATCCTCTACAATATGGTGGTTCCTTCTCGTATCTTCTTTATTGGAACATTGAATTCCATATGTAGATATATAATCTGACTATGGAAATCAATTTATGTTTCCCCACTCACCTTATTACATTCCAAAACCCCTCTAGTTTGTGTATTCTCAAGAACATGGTTAGTCAATAATTATGCTCTGATAGTTGTAAAGAAGTTGTGCCATCCCATTTTCCCTCGTGTTTGTGTGGAGGTTTTATAAATCTTTTCCCATAAAGGTCTAAATATGGAGCCATTTGGATTCTTGAGTGGAAACTATATTTCTAAGAGAACTATACTAGTGGAAAATGATGATACCATCCTCCTTTGAAGTCCATTGATCATGATATCTACATGTCTTCCAGTGTTTAAATAGTGCTTTCAGATTATCTATCAGTTTGGTAGTGTTAAGTCATACTAATGTTTAAATCAATATTTTGAGAATTTTGGATAATTTTTCATAAAATGGAGGTAAATATTATATCACAGTCATATATAATTTATAATGTCACTATATTTATTTTCACTACTTCTCTGATTTATACCCGTGCAAGTTGGTCATGTGATAAGTCCTTTTGAATCACAATTACAAGATAATCCTTTGTATGATAATCTATAATGACCCATATGTAATTATTTACTGTTGATGTCTTTAGAATTCTAGTGAAAAATACCATGGTGATGTTTTCCCATTTCCATGTAAGTATAGGTGATTGTTTAATTATCCCCTTATACTTTTTACTTTTAGGCTTCACATGATGACATACCAGGCACTTTGACGTAAATTTAGAGATCTCCTTCATCATATTATCCCACCAATAGAACTCTCGAAGACCTTAAAACATATTTCTACTCCATTAGTGGATAGAGAATGTTGAGATATATGTTTCATTAAAAATATCCCTATTTATCTCATGATCTAATGGTAATCATAGTCAAGAACCAAATCTTAGAACTCTTTCCTCATAAATTTTGAACACTATGTATTTCCCACTAGTGATAACTTCCACCTTCTTATGAATTTCCACATCATTTCTCTGAGAATCTAGTATTTTATATAAAAGGTATGGTTGAGAAATAATTTGTAAAAGGAATAATGATTTGACTTTCTTTATGATTCCTATGTCCATCCTTTTCATGTTTAATAATATTTGATACTTCTCAATTCTAATCATTGATAATGTTACTAGATCCTTTATACTTAGATAACCTTCTACTTTATTTGCTTTACCAGGATGGAAGTGAGTTGAGCAGTCATAATACTTGATGAGTTATAACCATCTTATATTGTGTATATTAATATCCTTCTATGTGAATATATATTTTAGGATCATATGATGAGTATATATCTCATACTTATCCCCATAGAGATAATGCCACCAAATTTTCAACACGAAGATCACAACCGCCAACTCTTAATCATGCATGAGATAGTTCTTCTCAAGAACCTTCAACTTCCTTGAGGCATAGTATACCGATTGATCATTTTCACCCATAGTGTCACCACATATATACATGATTTTAATTATTCAAAATAATCAATATATCGACATTATGGATCCACCCATTCCTTCTTTGAAATTTTATTATCAATCCTTGAACCATATGAACCTCAACCTACTAAACACCAGATATCGACCATGGGCCTTACCCAATTAATGATATATAATATTCATACATGTCTCAGAGGGAAAATATAGGCTGTGAGAATGAACTTTCTTGTCCACCATTAAAAACTACTCTATATTATATTAACACGTATATGAGTGTGTACAAAGTGAAATAAATCAAAGCAAAAGAAAACCACAAACCTCAATCAACATCATTATATTATATACATTGGTGATCCCTTTACCTTCTTCATTGAGTGATAGAGTGGGACGAATCACCCACAGTCTATCATATAATAATTTCTCACATTATTCTAAGAAATCCCATACCACATGAAATCACACACCAATATAGAACTACTTTAACCATCCTGATTCAACCATAATTCCACAAAGGAATGTCTACATAATATATCACAAGTCCCATAGTCATTTGAACCATTTAAAAACCACTTAATGAATATCCATAAAAAACCATGTCATAATGACACCCTTCCTTTACCATGTTTGACCAACTACCCCAAAATTTCCTAGATATATGCTAAGAAAACCCACTACCAACTAGTAATCCCAATAAAATTTAATATCCTATGGAAACCCACAGTGTATCCAACCTATTAATGGTAGTAAACACCACTACCCCAAAGATGATCAATTTATATATGAGACCACCAACTACTATTTGTCAAAACCACCACATGGGACCGTTCCTATGAGAATATAACCCCAAAATCATATTCCCCCACTATGAGGAGAAATAACCAAAAACATATGGACACAACTCTGAAAACCATAGTATCCAACTGAAACAATAGTCAACACCATCTCCATCATACCAAAATACCTTGTAACCCCATTACCAATGAACAACATCATTAAAATCCACACAGGTTACACCCATAATGTTCCCATTAGACCACATCAACTATCACATCCAATGGAGCAACATTTATGACAAGAAGCATCACACCCCTCAATCCCTGAAGCCACAAAACCAATTAATCCCAACCATATCAGGATAAACCCATAATTTTTCAAATGAGACTACATCGAAGTTTCTAAAATGGAAAATGAGAACGACAATTGGTTCGATTACTTGATACATATACGTCTCTACCCACACACAATTGTCACATGATTGATAATCACATGTATGAAATAAGAAATACCTAGGTTCCACCTAACTCATTCAAGAAAGAGCATGTTTGTTGATATTTTTCAGTTGATTCGACTTTGATCAAAAAATATAGAAAATATAGAAAAAACCCCTAATTTAGTATATAATTGATGGAAAATGAAAATATAAAAATTTATACCTTAAATAAACACCCAAGGATAGTTATCCTTAACTACAAGAACACCACACCTCAGACTACTCCATAAATTAACAATGAATGGAAATAATCTCACTTGGGGAAGAAGGGATGAATGAAAGAGAAAATAGGTCATACCCCCCCATCCAATTGAACAAGATGTGGATAAACCATCATTTTGTATTTAATTTATTCAATAATTTTACTTTATTTAAAACTTGGCATAATGAACATCTTGGTGTGACGTCAAGTTCATGGAATGATACCCGTTACTTGGATAACTCCCACTATGTGATCCCCCTTAACATTAAATGAATCACCCCCTCAAAGACCCAACAAGAACCATGAATTCATGAGATAGGGTCATAGAATGATCATTCCCTTCATGGTGCAACCACCCTATGTAGTTAAGTCTTATTGATGTAGTGCATCTCACCGCAGTTCTCACCATGATGTAACTTCTCGCTTTATTGAATGATTTATGAATAACCCAACATTAATAAAATTATATACATTTTTTATCATGTAAGTACATACCACATAACAAATCTTATATAACCCATTTTTAATATCAAAGAAGCACTCTCTATGTCGCAATTCCATTAACTTTAAGAACTTAATCTGACACAACTACCTCTTATACTATAGTTACCTTGGAAATAATGTGACTAATGATCCCCATGATAAACATTAAATATAACACATCTGATCAACACACCATTACACTTATACACATTATAGGTTTTCCAATAATAAAATACAATCCCCAAGGTGAGGAAAACTTAAAAATATTGATTTCTAGCCTATATCATCACATTTGAGAGCTTGATAGGGTCTAAGAATACCCAGTATACCCAAGATCTAACCTAAATAACCTATCCCAAATATCTGGATAATTAAAATGATATTGGTATACTCTGTGTCCCATAGTCATATTATATCTTTGAAAAAAAATATCATATAAGAATGTATGTTTGTATATGATGTAGATGGTTGACACAATGATAGAGACACATGTGTTTGATGGAGTTCATGACAGATAATTTTATTATATCCAGTAACACTAATTATTTTCCATGGACTACTCTTTTATTAGATTTATAAATTCAGGAATTCATATTTTACTTCAACATTATGAATAACCACAGGTTCACACTTTGCGATTGGATGAATGGGGATTGATTTTGACATTGTTAGATTCTCTATTTTTTTCAGAGTTAATCTAATATATTTTTTATGGGTATTCACAAAGTATTTCATATGTTTTGATACAAGGATAATTCAACGACATCTTTGAAAAATTAATTTGGAAGATGGAAAAAGAGGTTTTGGATATGGTTCCAAATGTTATTGTATATTATATAATATAATGTGGGATGGAAATAAGTCTATTTAGATTTAGTTTAAGTGTTATATTGTTTGAGATATTACCTTACTATTATATCTTAGATGAGGATTTAAAAATTTAATTGGGAAGTACATGAATTTATTCATGTCATATTATATGCCTTGGTGTTAGGATTATCTTAAAAGAATGATATATGATACCGTTCTATAACCAATTGAATGTTATCAAGAAAACAATCAAATTAAAAATAACATAAGCTACCTTTAATGTTTCATTAAATAAAACACTTGGGAAAACATGGTTGTTAGAAGGTTATAATATATGTAAATTCAAGTAGCATTAACCCATACATTTTATAATGTATGAATGAATACATGAACACTCTAGGAGTGTTCTCGATGGTTAGTTAAAGGGACATTAGAATTGGGATAGTGTGTACTGTTTGATAATATACTGGCTGAATGTCCCTTTCCCTCAAATATCTATACCATATTTTTTCTTTTTTGACTGAGATACTAACATATCATTAGTAGAGTATAGTATTACTCTATCGTTGTGTGATTTGGTATGGCCCATTAATATACCATAGAGATGAAATGTTATTTGGATGAAATTTTATGAACATATTCAATCACATAATGATGATTTTTTCCTAAGTGTTCAGTGACAAAGTATACACCACATACACATTCTTTATTTTATTTAAATTATGGTTTCTAGTTTTCTCAATTGGTGTTCTTGTATTTTTTTTATTTCTTCTGTTTCTTAGAATAAATTTTAATCTACCCTTAAAAATATTATATCTTTAAGAAAAGATACAAAAAATATGACTCCTTACACTCTTAGATGAATCAAATAATTCCTAGACTAACATCACTTTATTCCACCCTTGACAGAATATTTTAAACCTAAAAAACAATAGATAATCGGGAGGTGAGAATACAACAATGGTAAATAAGTTCATCCTACAACCTCTCATATGCTAAGTGAACTGATATGCTTAGCCTTATTGAATGAAAAATATTATTTTTGTGGAATTAATAAAATAAAACATATTAAAATGAAAAATCATCCATTATAATACATATACTTTCTCCATCAGTCCAAAACAACCATTGGTTTATTCTATCCATGTCTCAAACTAAAATAACTTTAACCACTACAATTACCTTCCCAAATGGCAAGGACAATAAAAAATATCAATAATACGAGAAATTACTAGATATAGTTTTCTAACAATGAAAAATATATCAATGGTGGGAATACAACATCCCTTACATCACCTTAACTACAAAAAATAACACATACCTAAAAAACATGAACATAAGGGAATACCACAATATGCCACAATCCCCTCATTATAAACCATCTATGATAGGTTATCATAATACTATAATATATTATCATTTACATGAATCAATAGAATATCTGACACCAAATAAAGAAATATTTAAAGATAAATTATAACACAATATAACTACAAAAAATTAGCTATAATAACCACATTTATCCTTATATTACACTATAAAACCTATACACTAATATCCACATGTTCTTGAAAAAACCACCTCAACTAACCACCATCAAACTACATGGATTCACTAAAACAATACTATCTTGAAATCAAATTAAACACATAATTAATCTTTGTATAGAATATATAAAATGTAAGTAATATACATTAATAATTTAACACCAATGAAACCATATAGTAATCCTTATATATGGTTTTTACATAAAATGTTAACTTCATTTATCACCATTCTTATCATCCTCTCTCACTGTCTTTAAAAAAAATAGTTTTATCTAGTTTTCCACTCAAATTACAAATATTATCATTATTTCACTAATTCATTATATCATGAAAATAAAATACTCAATAAAAAATTACTATTAATTTGTGTTATTTATCATTTTTTAAAAAGTGAACAATAGTAATTACCTATAATCACATTATCTAAACTATAAAATTCAACTAACATAATGAAAATACAACAATAGAAGATAGAATCCCTTACCTCAATTAATGATTCTACAATAACATCATAGAAGAAAAAATTCAAATCCTATGTTCTCATAATTATTTACTCTAATATACTAACCTTATGTTAATACTACACTAATATAAGTCTTAGTATTTTATTTTACTATAACCATTCCTAATATTATCTAAAATTATTAATATAATGAAATAAATATCAATAGTTTTCATAACCCGCCTTCACTAAGATGAGTAAAGGGGTAGAAAACTGCTAGACCCATCCTTCCTCAAGTTGAAGGAGAGATAATGACCCCCAAGTCCCGCCTTCTGTAGGCCTCAGAGTGGAGACTAACACCAAGGGTATAGAATCACATGTAATATGGAAGGAATTTCCATTTTTATTTAGTAGGATTGGGAGATACAATGGTAAAACCGCAAACAACTCTGAAAATTAAGGTAGAAGTAAAATAAAACCAAAAATCCATTCCCATATGCATGTTCCAAATAAAGTTCTAAAACCTACAAGAAAACCCAAAGGTAAGTACCAAAAGAATATTAAAGCAGCAACATCAACGGTCCTAGCGTCTAAGATAATAAGGCCCGACACGGTCCTCGAAGTCCTCTTGGAATCCTAAAAGAAGTATTATATACGTAGGGTGAGTATACAGGTATACTCAGTAGGGAAAACCAAAAGTTGTCATGCACAAGTGGGGATGCATTCAAATTCCCCATGAGAAAAGAAGATAACTGAAGCACCTAGAAAGGAAACTATCCACCGAAACCTTACCAAGGAACACTCCCCAAATAATGCATGTAAAGTAAAGTAAAAGTAATAACACATAAATGATTGGGTACCCCGCACCTCTTTCCCACTGGTTATTGAAGAAATCCTATGCGTCAGACATCCCCCGCCATTTTTATTGCAGTCTCACTGCTACCCCCAACAAAAACCTTTTGGGCCACCACAACCACGAATCCCGCTCATAGACACCTGGGCCACAAAAACCACACACATCCAAGCTAGTATACATTTGGACCACATCAAATACCACCATTCTGGAAGACACCTGGGCCAGAAAAACTACTGTGATGCCCGAAGACACCTGGGCCTCATCCTGAAGACACTTGGGAAAAAACTACCCACACACACCTGGGCCAACCCCCACAACTACCCTGCCTAAATAATCATGGGCTATAATGGACCTGAAGCCGTCACATCCTGCTCAAAAAAGTCTTGGGATATTTAGGAAAGGAGCAGAAATAGATCCAATAACCAGTTACTCATAAGAGTGTTGGAAAAAACACCCTCCCCATTGAAATGGGGGTGTTCGTCACGAAGTGATCAACTTGGGTGGGGTATGAATAAGAAACTTAAGAACAAAATTATAAATATAGGTAAACAAGAACTCATCCAAACCTAGGGGTTCCAAAACCATCCCATACACAAACAACCTCGTTACTATTCATTCATAAAAAGCATAACAACCACAACTAAGTCACAACTCATTCCTAGAAAATAATTCCCCATTGAACCCATTAGTGTTATCACATTGAAGTGGTTACATTAAAATAATTATTCACTACCAGTCAACTAATAGGAATATACACAATCTATGGAAGGAAAAAACATCCAAGCAGTAAATTAAGAATTCACAGCCAGTTCTCTTGTAAAGTCACAATAACAAAAGGGATCCGAGAGATCCCTAGAAGTACCGGAACCAAACCAAGCCCCAACATACAGCCCCACACAGCCCTAAATCCAAAATCTAACAACTAAAAAATAGGGGACTCCATTAATATCCATGTCACCTCACAATCATTAAGAATAACACATAACCAGAATAGAGCAAGAGAGTTTTTAGATTTAAACCCACCATTCCTTTAGTTCTGTCTTTCCGTTTGGTTAACCAGGGTGACCACACAAGGATTATTATTCATTGGAAATCCATTTAATCAAAATGATTTATATGATTAACCAGTTTCTATGTTACATCCATTAAATCACAAGATTATCCAAAAAATAGAAGTTCATTAGTGCACAAGAAAGGAACACAAACAACCACAATTTATAGTGTACATATGCCCATAAAATTCAAAAAATATAAGAAAAGGTAAAATAGTATAGAAGCATCATCAAAAAAACCCCTTCATTATTTAAAAACCAATCATTATCTTTGTTAAGGTTTGGATTTATCCACCCCCATAGGAACATTATCATACCCATCCCTTACGATACACAGTAAATAGTGATGATGGAAAAACTATACTTGGATGATCAATGATAGATGTTTTTCTCCACGTGCCTAGAACTGGGGATGAGAGACTTGTAGGGGAGGAACTTTGAGGGCTCCAAGAGTGATAAGGAAAGGCTCTGGAATAGGCTCACCTCTATCCTCAGGAATGGGGACTCCAAATGCACCAAGGAAAGGAAAGATACTAGCCAAGAAGAAGAAAGAATCCCCAGGGGATAAAAGGTGAGATCCTAGAGTTATGAGATATGAATTCTTGAATGACATTAAATGTGGATCATGGTTTCACCATTCAGTTTGATGGTTATAAATGATGGAATTTATTTTTATTTAATAATACTCATTGGATAGGTGTCCATAATGGCTGTGAGTTAAAGGGTTTCCTTTTAATAGAGGAAAACAAATAACAGGGGCAGAATTAGAAAGTTTGTGAAAAAAGATGTGACACTGAGGAAAAAGCCACATGATTTGGTAACCCCAAGGGTCGTCCAACTCTTGGGGTAGATTTTATATATAATTTATGGGATTTAAATTCTTTTTAAATGGGTATTGAAACACTCTTACGTCAAAAAAACATTACGGGAGCAGAACTGAAAAAAATCAGTAACTTGAAAAAGAAAAAAAAGGTGGGACACCGTTTGGTGAGACATCATAACAGTGCCACCATCACAATGACACTATCTCGGTCCCACCTGTTCAGTGGAACACTGTAAGCGGTGCCACTATTTCGGTGTGCGACGGTGACAGTGCGACCGCTATGGTGCCACCGTCAGGGCGTCGCTGTGACCAGTACCACCATCATGGTGCTGCCGTGACCGGTGCCACCATCATGGTGCTGCCATGACTGGTTCCACTATCACGATGCTTTTGTGACCTGTGGCACCATCATATTGTATACATGACCAGTACCACCGTCATAGTGCTTCCATGACCAGTGCCACTGCCATGCTCTCATTGTGACCGGTGTCACAATTTCGGTGGAACCAAGATTTTGGTAAACTCTATAATGAGTCATACCCAAAACACCATAAATTTGGTATTGTAATAGACTAGGAGGTTCTGGGACATTACATCAGATAACTCTCAAAATATTCTCATCCTCGAGAATCAAAACTATACCCAAAGAAGAGAGTGGGGTCCGAACAACCACCTCGAAGATAGCACTCAGGAGTAAACCTCCACAACATCTAGGAACACTTGTCCCAAAAGTGACCACAAAAACATACAAAGGTCACAAAATCCAGTCATATGGATTATGGAGTACCTTCATCCATGTAAAGATATTATCTTCTTTGGGCATAACTAACTCACCTGCATGGGTTTAATCAAACCCACCTTAATGCGTCTTGATTAGGGATCAGGTCCTCCCCTCCCCACAGTCAGGACTCTTCACACACATTCATAGAACAAGGAAAACAACACATTTCATAGTTATCAAGGTCAAGAACTACATCATAATCAAGTATGAAACAAAACAAAACAAAACTCAAAACATATTTGGGTACTAGGTCCACATCAGTTTCTCCCATTCCCAGGTACTCTCCTCGAGGACACCATACCTCCATAACACATGAATTAAGGGGATGGTTCCTCCACAATGCACCATCTCCTCACAATTCTCGATCCTCACTGGTCGCTCTACAAACAACACGTCGTCCTCGATATCCAGCTCCCCCCAATGGAGGACATGAAAATAATCATGTAGATACCAACGGAGTTAAAACACATTGAAGACATCATGCACCCTCATAATTGGCGGTGGTAGCGCCTGCTGATAATCCATTTCACCGACCCGCCGCAACACCTCGAAGGGTTCAACGGACCAGGGAGAAATATTACTTCTACTGTCGAACCTTCATTTCCCACGTCGAGGGGAGACCTTAAAGAAAACTTGGTCTCCGACCTTGAAATCCCAAGGTCTCCTTCTATGATCAGTATATGACTTCTTCCGGTCCTGATCCGCCTTCATCCTCTCCCGTGTAAGATGAACCTTCTTCGTCGTGCTCTGCACCACCTCCGATCCAAGAACATATACTTCCCTGACCTATGTCCACCACATAGGTGAGTGACACAGTCTCCCATACAAGGATTCTAATGGAGCCATACCAATGGTATTTTGATAGATATTGTTGTAGGAAAAATCCACCCAAGGAAAGTGTCACACCCATTATACCCCAAAGTCCAAAACACATGCTCGTAGAATATCCTCCAATGTCTGGTTGGTCCACTCTGTCTTCCCATCTGTTTGGGGATGAAAAGTAGTGCTGAGGCATAGCTAGGTACCAAAACCATGTTTCAATATTTTCCAGACCTGTGAGGTAAACCGTGTATCCCGATCCGAGACTATGGATCTTAGAACTCCATGCAACCACACCACCTCATCCATGTACCTATGTTCTAAGACATCCACCGCACTCGAATCCTTGATTTCTAGGAAGTGAGCTGATTTTTTCATCCAGCCCACCACTACCCAGATAGCATCACACCCCCCTTGAACTCTGGGTAGTCCCATAATGAAATCCATCGATATGTAATCCCACTTCCACTCAATGAAACCTTAATGTTGTAACAGACCTATTAGGATACAGTTTTTAGTTTTCACCTCCTGACACATGAGACACATTTCCAAAATCTATTACACTACCTTCTTCACCCTAGGCCACCAAAACTGTCCCCTCATACCCCGGTACATCTTGTAAACTCTTGGGTGTACAGCCAGGGGTGAGTTATAGAACTCACCAATAACTCTCTTGTACATTTCCATTGAGGAGAACAAATTTCCATGAAACAACATTCGATTATGCCCATCTTCCAACCATCCTTCCAGATCATTTCCCTTGCTAACACGATGGTGCATCACTTCAGCCTCTAAGTCCTCCCTCTGAGACTCCTCCACCTATTGAAATAGAGAGGACTATAATATCATCTCAAACAAACAGTCTATATAATCCTACACCCTTGAATCCAGGTGTAGGGTAGCTAACTCCTCTATTACTTTCCAAGCATCTGTCAATTCTTGGACCACATCCTTCTGCGACTTCCTAATCAAGGGATCGAACACCCCGTTCCCCTTTCCTGTGGTGTAGGAAATCTCAAATTCGTAGTCCTGAAGAAACTCCATCCACCACCACTGCCGCTAGCTCAGGGCTCACTGAGAAAAGATATACCTCATTCTCTTGTGATCTATGAAGACCACAAAGCACTCTCTGATGAGGTAGTGCCACCACAAATTTAGTGCGAACACAACCACTAGAAGATCCAAGTCGAGGGTGGAATAATTATGTTCATGGGGATGTAACTGCCTATACACCTAAAATATCACTCTATTCTGTTACATTAGTACAAACCCGAAGACTTATTAACCATGAATCAGGTAAGGGAACTCTCATGTGAGGGACAATGAACCATTTCCTATTATCACAAAATATTTTTTTTGAAATATAACCTTTATGATTGATAATAAAAAAATTTGATAAGGGAGGATCAACCAGTGCTTCAAAAAATAACTCATAAATAACTTCAATTTATCTTTTATTTTTTATAAGAACAAATAAAGGCCAGATTTAGCAGTACATTTTTACAAGAACTAATTAAAGGAATCTCTTTAACAATTATTTGTGTAGTGAGAAAAGGGGGGTAATTAATAGAGATTTTATCTAGCACTATTAAAACCTAAGCACTCGATAAACGTAGTTTTGTAGTGGTGCACCAGAAGGGGTAGTTTGGTCAGAAGGGTAGAATTATAATTATTAAAATTTATTCAAACCATAATTTATTAAATGTTATGGTTTAATTGTTTACCATATATCCATGTAAAACTGACATGTACCACTAATAGGTCATTTCATAGTTTACAAATTTATGGTTTGTTAAACTTTAGAGGTAACATGAAGGATGCCAGGTGTGCAACACTAGGATAGATGATATAACAAACTGTACATTTATGAAAATGTATATGAACATCTATCAATGATAGGTAGATGAATTATAATCCAGTATCAAAATATGATTCGTTATAAAATAATATAAGTTAGACAAATGAAAAAAATGCCTGGAAAATAGGGGATATTTTCTTGCATAAAGACAATTTCAAAAAAAAGAATATAAATGGAGAAATTAAGGAATTGAAATTATATAAATACCAAGAGTGATGGAACATGATAAATGGAACTAATTTAATTCTTGGAAAAAGGTTATCTATCAAATATTAATACATATAAATAGTAGATATTCCCATGGGAGACTATACAATATAAAATGTAGAGAATAAAAAAGGGTTAAAGGGTTAAATTAATCAGGGTAATAAAAGAAAATTCAACTTTTTTAAAGGGGTTCATAGTTCAGAAGAATGAGTTTCTGAAATTTTTGAAAACCTAGAGTAATAAATTTCATAGGGGAATGTCCCTTGAAAATACATGCACATAGTTTTATAAATTGTAAAAACCTCTAGCACTCATCATTTTCCCAGTGATCACAACCCACATAACTAGAAGCATAGATAATAATAATTGTGTTAAAGGCATTCCAAATATTTTTATAATAAATTTTATCGTTTTAATTGACATAAAACGTCCCCCAAAAATGTTTAAAAAACCATGATCCTTCATTTTTTGTCAAGAGGATGAGAAACATTGTTACTATAAAAATTATTCCAAACATAAAACTTTACCCATTCCTCTGATAATTGATCCTCATTCCTCAAAAAATACCATAATATGATGATTCCTTTCATAAACAATTTTGAGATTTTATGGAGATAAATAGAATGGTTTATGCTAAAATTAAAAGGATTCTTTCATCATCCAAAAACTGGTATGTCATAGCTTATTTATTTTTTATATCTCTACCAAATTGGAAAAAAAATTGTCTACAAGATCACTATTCTTTTTTATGTGCCTTGATTTTTTTTGGGTTATTGTGGAATGTTTTTTGTGATATGATATAATTTTACTATGTTAAATTTTATTTGTTAATGGACATCACCTTGAATCAGGATGAAGTTGGATATGATGTAGTCTAGTGAACTATGTCTTGGTCTACCACATTTTGACCCTTCATATGCTTTGTTGATGGGGTCTACAACATGGAATATTGTTTTCTAGAAAAATTGTCATGATACCATAATAAACTCCAAATTCATCCCACTCAAACCTGTTAGTCCCCATGGATTTTGGGAGATCCATAGAGTCATTTTGCCACTCCCAACACCTTCACCTATTGAACCAAAGTGTTGATATAAGTCGTGATCATTTATAAGCAAGTTATTATCCTATTTGATATTATAATCGCATATTCTCTTAACAAGTTCTGCCGAGAGGCTATTGTGTCCTTGTGATTCATTATATTTTGAATGTTTTATTTATAACTATAGATATAGGATCTATTCAAACTTCTATCAAGTTACAAAATAATTGATTTGGTGGTCACCATCAGGGGAGACATATCTCGAGTCCATTGAGATTGGATTTCTATATATTTATTATATTTGCTTTATTGATATTACATCCTCTTTTAATCCATTTATTCTTATAAAATTCATAGGCATGTTATTTTACAATCTAATATATTTCATATTAATTCCTTCAAAATATGATAGGTGTATAGTTTCTTCTTGGTTCAAGAGACATGATGCACGATGAGTATAATTATTCAGTTAATCCAATATTAGATGATTTAATTTTGGATTCAACATATTTTTTCTCTACTTATCAACAAATTGTGGGGGAATTATAGTTGCACGGTCATTTTCATTGGTTTTACCATTTTGACCTCTTATAAAACCGTCCAATAGTTTGTACACCCATAACTAGGTACAATCCTACTTTCCAACGACATTCCATCATTTGGGGTTTCAGACTCAATGACACTTAGGAACACACATTGGTCATTTGGATGAGAGGTTGAGCTCATATCACACTATAGAAAGAATTATTTCCCATTCTGGTAATCTCTTATAGAATTGTCACATGTTCACGAAACACTTCCAAATCCCAATATGATACTTTTTAACTAAAAAATTTATTAGTATTTTAATCCTTATATATGTAAAGGTGGTTCCATTAATATAAATTGTTTTATATATCTAAGGATATCTACCAATATCACATTGTTTATTAGAAATGGTAATATTATTATAATTTGAAGAAATATAACTGGGAACTCTAGAGTTTACATCCATATAATAAGGAATTCTGTGTAAGGATGCAATTAAATTCAAACTGTGAAAATTAAAGTCATGTTAAATGTGCATTAATGAGGGCACATATTCACCTTGTATTGAGCTCATGTATTAAGAAAGAGATGTATATATCCTATGTATAAAATGAATCAAAGTTATCATAGTTTTATCCTACCTTGTCCCATCGATGGGTGGTGATATATAATTAATAACATTTATTGTTAATCCCCATTGTTCACCAATACGGGAATGAAATCAGGAGTTACTCCTAGTTAGATTCCCCTATATGGGGGAAATCATATCATGTCACTAAATGAGCCATACACACTAAGGATTCTCTAGATAGGGAAAATTTATGATGTGACTGATATGATCATTTAAAATCCCTAATCCCACATGAGCCATAATCGATGTGATAAATAATGGATAACAAGTGATCAGACTCATCACAAATAGATTTTGAACTTATTCACTAGGTTTATCCTAGATGAGTGTTTGATATAGAGGATATGCCTGTAGAAGGAATCATATGTATCCAGTTAATATCAAGAATCAGTATCCTTCTAGTTTAGTAAGCCTCTCAATTCACCAATGGATGAAAATGAACAATAAAACCCAATTATATTTTAGGTCCAATGTGTTAGAGTGTCTGATATATGGATGTACGTACACACTGGTGGATTCCCATTAGAGGTTTGGCCTTAGTAAGTTATCTTACATATCTTGTTTTGAAAACAATATAATTTCTCGTTGTTTTGTTTAGTGTATATATTGAAATATCTAATAGAAAAATTTATACTGTAACATGGTGTATTCCTAATATGATTAAATAAATATAGGGTCTATACCTCACATATCTGTGTGTCTTTCATATATGACCTGAGTGTCTTCCTAACATGTCCTAATTATGTGTTCATAAAAGATGATATGTCTCTAGGTGCTTCGAATGAATGGAGAAGATATATTAGACATATTCTAAATTATCTGGATGAAATTTCTAAAGGAATTTCAAATGAATCATACGAAACATCGAAGAGTCTTCTTGTAAACAATTCAATGTCATCTAAGGGTATCGCGTGATCAAGGACGATATGACGGAAAGAGGTCATATGACAAAGTTGATGTTTCTAAGGGTCTTTACGTAGTCAACATAGATATTTCGTATGATTATCACATGAATTGGATGATACATCTGATGGTATTCATATGATCAATGTTGACACATGAAAGGGTTCCACATGATCATTGATGATAAAGAAGAAGTATTTACCATGATCTTACTAACATGCCTAGATAACATCATGGGGATTGGTTAATAATCCTATATGAATTCACATAGCTTGGAATACATGTGTAGATTAGTTTTCATGACTTGGATATCATGTAAAGAGGAAATTATGTGGCCCAAAAGAGATGTTTGGATGACATATCTTGACATAGATGACTTTTGCAGGAACAATCACATGATCTGGTTGACATGTCCTAATGTTGTCGATTGATATGGTTGACATGTCCTCGTGCTGTTTCTTGTCCTAAATAGGTTATGAAAAACAATAGTACTATGATCATGTTTTATAGTGGTCTTCAATTATATCTCAAGTCTATTTACTGTTGTAGTGTCAATCCTCCAACTAATGAATGAGACACCCTAGGAAGAGAATTCATCACCATTTTCCCTCACTATCCTGGTTAGTGATGGTATTTTATACCATGAATATGGCCTTTAATGTTATGAAATTGGATTACAAACCAATGGACCTTGTGAATGTTATATACTTTATTAAATATCATGGATATTTTAGATTATCAAAATTTTATATATTTTAATTAAAATATTATTAAATCTCTAGATATTTTGTTTTAATAGTAGAACAACCATTCCAACCTATAAAAACTGAGCATAAACAAATTCCGAACAGTAAGCCAATGTACTAAACAAGTGTATCATTTAGAGTGTACTGTTAGTTTCGATTAAGATACCTTTTAATTATTAGTATGGGGTCATCCTAAAAATTATTTTGAGGCATCAATTGTCAGTTATAACTCTTAATTAAAAGGTATGTATTTATTTTATGATAATACCCATACCCTAAATACCTAAATCATGATCCACCACATGTCTTGGTATATAAAAAATTCATTTATTTATCCATGGTTTCTCCCTTCCGTTGCACCATGGGTCAGTTGTAGGTGCCATACAATGATGGATACTACCAAAATACTACTATAATGGTCGGGTTTTGGTCAAGTCTTACACTGAGAGGCATGATAGTTAGGATCCTATAGGTAAATGAGAGTGAAGGCATCCTACAATGGTTCCGTAGCTAATATTGAAAAGGAGGAATCCAAAACAAGATCCATGAATGATAAATAGTAGATGCATCCTATAAAAGAGTCCCTAAAACAACATAGGTCAACATGGATATCTCACAGATCATCTCTGATAAAAAGTCGTAATTAGGTTTTTCTGAACACCTAACCAATCATTCATGCATGTACTCACTATAAGGTGATGATTGAAAATGGAAACTAGAGGAAAAACATATCCATTTAGATAGAATCCCCAAAACACTCATTAGGAGTCCCCAAAATACTACATGGGTTTCACCATCACGATCTACATGAAAAACTACTATGAAAAGACTACTCACTGGTCCAAAACTGAAAAAGTTGAATGAAACAAGAAATGACTCTTAAAGGGGACTAGAAATTAAGTACATGACATGTAGAAACAACACATGGTGAGTAAAATCATGCTATTACATAGGCATGTACTCCCACCAGCGTACGCGTGTTAAAACCCCATGTACATGGTGTGTCATCCCAACACATGGTGTGTACTCAAGTTCACCCTCCTATCCAGGTACATCTACCCTACTAGATTGACAAGGGTTCTGCCTATGTAAAACTACATGGGGTGTACCAACGGTATACGATGTGTTTTATCCAAAACCCAACAACCCATGTTCTCCCTCACATGGTCTGACACATGGTTAGTTACAACATGACGTGAAATCAGAGTACACATTGTGTAATTAACAGAATTTCACTCTTAATAAATAAAATAACACATCAGAAGTGTTAATAGTATCACATGCCATTTTTGTCTTTTTTTCCAGACATTAAGCATCAAAAACGTCCCCAGAACCCTTGTTTTTAAAAAATAAAGAAATGACGTGCCAAATCCGAATCTTTAAGGTATCCATACTCCCCGTGAATCATAGAATGGAATCCACATTTAGTTCATAACAAAAAAATCTATATCACTTTTCTGAAATAAGATCCACTAAATTCATATAAATGAGGGCACATACACCTCCGGGTGGAAGCTTGGCATCCTTCTAAATCAAACCATATCACGTACATATACACCAATAAAAATATAAATAATATCTATAAATGTACTATCACAACAACATGAATATCAAGCATAACATCTATCATAATTGTATACAATTAGTAATTCTCCCGAAATGGAATGGAAACAATGCATGTCATGTTATTTAAAATAAGTGCCTATATAATTCATGTGATGGAATACACTCAACTCATGAGGTGGAAACAAAATTTAACAATAATGGTATCAATAATAATAGCACAAATAAGAGTGTGTAACCAAACTATGAAATCCAATCAACTATAACCACACAAAGTACAAAAATCACAAGTCAATATGAGGCAATTTGGATTTTCCCTGTACACGGGGTAGCTACTCCTAAGAACAAAAAATAACCAAATCTAATTTATATTATATCATCCCAAAATAGGAAAGAAAACTTGGAAATAAACCACTCTTTTGATACTACATTGTATCTTTCTGGATATTGATGCCCCATACCCAGTTGGTCACATGGCCTTAGTTGCATTCCCCAAATGCCAGAGGCTGCCTGCTAAAAATGAGAACTTAGGGTATGATTTTGGGGAAATAATGGCACCTATAGTAGAGTGTACCACAAAGTAATAATAAAATTAAATAGAAAAAATTGAAGACGACATAAAACTAGGGTAAATAGCAGAAGACTAAGAAGATAATTAACCATGTATCATTCAATACAAAATATGATGCTACATGTTACATTTTCTAGGAAATCATCCAAACAAGTACACTATATTATTACACAATATATGTCTCAAAAAACTTATAATTAAAAAGTGACTAGTAATCATCGAAATCCTTAGCTCGGTCCCATTCTCTTAGAATCCTAAGTAGCACATCAATTACCTTTAGTAGGAAACTTTCCCTGATCAATACCTGCAATCATATAATATGTTTGGGCCCAAAAGAATGTCCCAAATAGGATGTGAGACTAAATACTAGAAAGAAAACAAAAAAGACATATGCCAATCTGTTAGTGAATATATATAACAGGCAGTGTACAATAGTGAATTTAGTAAACAGTAGGTACTCATAAGTAAGCACAAAATATGTCTCCAAAAATAGTGGTAAATAGGTATACATGATGGTGTAATCCATGATGGTTATTTGGAATTATAGACATGTCATGAGCCATACATTAATTTATTTAGCTCCGTGAATTATATAAGTTATCGAGGTCTATTCTAGTCATGATGACCCACCCCCCATATAAAATTAGCCATCAACTTGTGACATAACAAACATTTAATCACTATCCAATTGAGTCTATCCTGGGTATCTCTTAATGGATCCTGGGTTCACTTGACATTTTAAAAATAAGGCTCAATGATCCCAACCACCATATATGTTTCTCACTCATGGCCTTTACATAGTGAATCACTCGAGCCCATCCATTGTCTTTTAACTGAGACAATGGACAACCCATGGAATATAAGGTGAAATTAGTCACATGGTCCTGACATTTTCCTTTAACCAATACTGTGGCTCACCCATTACTAATTATAACTTTTAATCATTTAATTCATTTACACATTCAATATCAAAACAATCAAAACTGAATTAAATTATCCCATGGACTTAACATAATCAACTAACTTGGGATTAGTATACATAATAACCAACACATGAAAATTAAACTATTACGTGGTCAAATAAGGATCGCTCACATGGTAAAAACATATAACAAGCCTATTATGAAATTTAATCAATTACAAGGACTAAATTTTTTTATCTCATGTGAGAACATCATATAAAAAGAAATACATATTCAACATTCCAATAAAAGGAGTTCAAGTCTAACCTCATAAGAATTCTTGGCCACATGACCATCTACAAGAAACACACCCATGGGTTGGCCCTAAATCAAGGTTCACAGCCCTATAAATTCTTTTAAATCATCTAATAGAGTAGATAATCATTAATAAAAAATTACAAGATTTAATATTCAATCAAAAGAAACCCTAAAAATGGTCACACCGCACTTTAGAATATATAAATGTCAAGAAAAATCATGCAAGGCACATGACCACCAACCTTGTACTAGTACGGCTCTCCTCGTCCAGTGTCAGAAATTGATTCTCTCTAGAATGGAGTAGATCCACAAAATGGGTACTAATATTTGACCATAAATAAATTTATCGAGAGAATTAATCAGGAATAAAGTCTCAAGATAAATCTAGAGCTCACCTGTTCGGTTCCAACGCATCTAACGATGATCAAAATAGATTTCAGACGAACTAATGGGAGGAATATATCCCTCATCACTATTGTTCACGAACCTGGATGAGGGTTATTTCTATCAGAAGAAACATGAGGCTACTTCCCAATTTTTAAAGCTTTTTAAAAGTACAATCCATGTAATTTAAAATACATGTCTTGTCCATACAAGTCCTGATTAGACCTTAACATGGTCGTGTGCTGGGGTCATACGGCATGTAACCCTCCTAACATGACGTGTACTTGAAAATACATGGAGTGCATGTTTATTTTTCCTCCATATCCTTATGTAAAAATTGAAATGTCAGGATCTATACCTCTTGTAAAGAATAGGGTTATTAAACTTTTTCTCATGTTATATTTATGTATCTCTTTTGTTTACACTTATTGATAATTTCTTCTCCCTAATTTCTTATGTTTTTTCCCTCGGTTATAAAGAATGTTTTTTTGTAGATTTAATAAAGGTGTAGTTATTTAGGGAATACATGGAAGATCATTCATCAAGAGAGAATATTTTGTTTCCATGTTTCAAAATATACTAAACCATTACGGTCCTCATGCAGGTATTTTGGTATTTTAAAAAATATTAATCTAAAATTATGTAATATCCATGTATGTCACACCTAGGTATTTATAGTTCAATCTCTTTATGTATAATTTTTAAGATTTTTATATTTAAAATGATTTAATAGTCATGTAAGAAAAATTTGGGTCATTGTAGTATTGTTTCTGACACTTCCAGCAAGGTTCTTGACCACTATGAATGGGTGCACGAATCTAGTGTTTCATTGTAACCATGGATTCTGTCCTTCTAAAGGAGGGTGGAATTCATCAATTTATCACCAATGTATACTCCATGATTGAAATGGGATTATGGTATGTTGATTCATCCTTTAATTGATTCCTCCTTCGAACTCATTTCCTAGTATTGGAATCCAATATAGATTAAAAAGTTTTCTTGAAACTCATACCTAGTGCGATCTATTTAGGGAAACCTGTTAAATATGATGCTTCTGTTTAGACATTCCATAGAGTCATGATAGAGAACATCCTTCAGTAAGGAGAGTAGTCACATTAGGCATCGATGGAATGTCTAGATGATGAAACATTTTTCACTTGTATGGTGGCATCTCAGGTGCAGAACACAAGGCATCATGTATCGATCATGAGGTATCTAGTATCAAAGGAATATCATCAATGGTTTTCACCTTAGTCACCCCATGATTTTTATGATGTTTTTGAAGCCATGGGTGCATATCTTTCAAGAGTTTCTTTTCCGAAATCCCATGCTTAGCATGAGGTAGAAACATGAGACGTGACATGAGTTTAACATCTTGTGAATTCAAATTGAGGATGATAGGAATGCCCCATATAATAGGATCATAAAGCTATATACCTATGATAGGTCATCTGAAATTTTTTCCAAGAGAATTTATCTGAACACATTATGGAGGAGGATCTATGAGTTATACCCCATGAGGTGTATATTACAAACCATGCTGGAAGTTTAGAACAAACATGATGGAAAATCGAATGTCTACGCCATTGTAGAGGGGGAACCAAGGTTTACCATTAGTTGGGATTGAACCTCATGGAGGAATCCTATATACTCAGTTAAGAGATATGGATCAAAATCCCCATAGTTCGATGGATGTTTTGGGGATTATGCATGTGATATTACCATTTACAAAAGATTTATCTTGGTTAGATTGGGTAGGGATTATGTATAAGAGCTACATGGAGTTATACATGGAGAAGTGATGAATATGATGGGAATCACACGTAGGAGCTTCCTATAAGGGTGTCATGATCTCACAAGGATGAGGTAGCCTGCGTAGAACCAAGATGCATCTAGATAGATTGTTGTATGGAATGGATGGAATGGATGGGGTGTCAAGTGTGTCATGTTTGGACCTCAGAGTGGATTCCTACATATCATAGTTGGGTGGTAATCAAATACTATATTTCTTAATAAGGGGGTAATTACAAATTTTACTTAAGGAGGAAGCCAATAGAAATGGAGTGTATAGTTGGAACATACTCATGGAAGTTTCTTATATAAAGGGACATAATGGGGCTTACAATAGGGATGATTTTTGATGTGTAGGACATGACATGAACTATTCATGGATGTGGCCCATAGAAGTAGAGGTTCGATGTCATAGTCACTTATAACCTCTAATCCCATGGGATTCATGCTTGTTGTGAGAAATAATAGGAAGTGGTATACCTGGTTATCAAATCATGAATGATGCATAGACAAGTAATTGTGTGGGGATTATGTATGGAAGCTACTTAATGTGTATGTAATTCCTCGTGAGGAGGATCTCATTCCATGTGATGAGGATCTCATTCCATGTGATACATACATGGATCACAATATCAATTTCATATGTGTCTTACACATGTATATTGCATGAGTCATAAAGGTAATTTGACAATGATATCCTAGGAGGGTCACATGTGGGGAACCCCATGTGTATTTTATGTGGTGAGAAGACAGTTTAATGTAATGTTCTGTTGATTTTGGTGCTAGGAAGTTTTATTTCAAACATCTCAGACTTGGGGAACTCACCCGATCACCTTGTAGGGTTACATAACCACAACAAAAGTTTCTTTGGGAGGGGCATGGATTTAGAAAATCCAAATTGTAACTATGTGGATTAATGATAATTCTTGAGTTCCAAGTTAACATCTAGATTCTGAGAATCATGTGGTATTAGTGTACATATTTTTATGATAAAATGATATGGAAATAAAAGCGCTCAATCAATAGGGGACACCTTCCGATGGACCAAAAATACATTGGGCACAAGTTCATAAGGTTTATTGGAAGAGGTTCATCAATGGTATGGGGGATTCATGAAAGAGAGGATTAGACATGGATATTTATAATGGAGGCATTATATGGAGCTTCAAAGAGGGGTGACTTGATGTTTAGAGGATTTGGCATAAGTCTTAGGGTTGGGATCAAGATGAGGTTGTTCCCAAGACAAGAGTGGAACAAAAGTGGATTCTTTTTGAAAACTAAACATAGGTTTATAGAATATTTGGAGAATATTACAAAATTGTGGGCTTACTAAAAGTATGAACTAAAGGTATCATATTGTAAAAAATATCTTTCATGAGGGTTCTATCATTGGGTGATATCGTGGAATATTATTCTGGTACAAAAAAGAGAGAACCATCAACTTCCAGGAGATCACCCCGAATAAGGGCGAAGTATCCATAAAGATATAGGGGAATAAATTAGTGATACGATGTAAGATTCAAGATTTTGAGGAGTTATTCTTTGTAAATATTTCCTTTTTCATTGTGGGAGAGAATGCAAGGGATGGTTTATATTTCATTTGGAAAGTAAGAGTTTTGTTTTTGATCGAATGGTTTACTTGAAACCCAAAAATCATGTGCACAACTTCCTTAGACATTTTCATGTCATCTGAAATAGAGGAATTATATAGATGAAATTTGTTTGGGAAGTTCCTTCTACATGGATATTGATATTTCATGAATCCCTCCAATCTTGCATGGACCTTCTTTTGTGATCTACATATTTTCTATCGAGTTGGAAGATGGATTCTATTAAACAAAAAATGGATGTATATGGATTCTATTTGAATTCAGAACAGAAATATTCCTATCTCCGAATCAGATATGAAAGGGGACCATAAGGTTAGGTTGGGAGGGAAACATTGATGTCTTGGATGGATTCCATTGGCTACCCAAAATATCATCTGACATGCATGGAAAATACCATGTTCGTGCGGAAGGTCTTATCCATGAATATATTTATGCAGGGGATATATATAAAAACCTTCAATTTCATTGTGAAACACAATGATTTCTCTCATGTGTGTAATATCAAACCTTCTGCATGAAAAACAATGATTTGGCAGAATATTTCACACAGATTTTTCTTCTTCTGGGATTTGGTCGTTGAAAAATGATGACATTTTGCATGATTGCAGACTAATAATTCATGCATCATAGAATCTTCTATAACTCCCTCAAAACTTGTATACATATCCTTTAGAACATTCATTTCCCCTCAACATTTCTTCCCCACAATATTCTTCTCACATTGATGTATTCATCACTGGTAAGGGGGATAAAATGAAAAAGAATTTTTATATTCATCATAGAAGGAGGGTTGTCACAGAAAATTTGACTCTCTCAGGGACTCTCACACTTTTTCAAAATGAATTATCTATTGATTGACTACTTTACACTTTATAATTTTGGACTTCAAAATGAAGTGATCTTTCTAACATGTGCAGTTAACTCAGCACGATCTTGGTTCATATGCAGAGACGATCTCCCAGGTTGGAATATCATTGATCATGGTCATGCTATCAATGAACATAGTTAAATGGATATCTATGAACTAAATTTATGAATGATAAAGGTTATAGTGGTACATCCATTGGAATATTATTTTCCTACTCATTATGCCACCACATTCTAAATCATCATGATGAACAACTGCTAAGCATTAAACAAGGATTTGGACATGAGGACCAATGGATATTTCTTGGGAGAGAGGGAATGGGAATACTTTTTACACATTACATGCTAGTAATATGTTTTATAGTTCCACAAAATTAGTGCATATAATGTGTAATGGACATCATAGATCCATTTTTACGGACAAAAACTTTTGGATCCAGAGCTCCTTAGCTAATGGTCCCTATACATGAACATATTTTATCTAGACCATGACAAAGTGAACATAATTATATAGGATTTCCATTTACCTAGTGTAATTCCTCATGAAGGATTCATGTATTACATGTTAATTCTACCAAATAATACCTAATAATATAGTAATCAGACTCCTATCATGGTGTGATGTATTCTGGAATCTATTAAGGTGACGATGATGATCTTAACTTATTCTAAAAAATTTATTTTCTTCCAAATGTGGTTGGACTTGTTTCTCATGAATTATCCACATGTGAGGAATCTAGACCACAGTTTATTGTTCCCTACCTCATCAACATGTGGTAATAATAAATTATATTGGTTAATTCTCATGGAAGGGATGTATCATAAGTTGGTGTACATCATGGTGGGAGGTCAGGATCCACTTGTTCATTATACTATCATCTTAGAAAACATTCTGAGGGGGTGGGTATTCCCAGTGAGGGACATATGGTTGGGGATCTATCTATGAACATTGGTGGTGGTGGAAATCCATGATGTTGGTAATAGGGTGAACCCTAGAGTACTCATTCTGGCCCGACGGTAGAGTATCCAGGGTCACGTTGGATGTAGAAATACACAAAAAGAATATATAGTACATTCCATTTCCTTCATGGATGTATTGTAGTGCATATTGGGGGATACAAGATCCTAAATGTTTTGATTCCTCCAAACTCCTCCCTATGGCCATTATTGTTTAACATAGTTGGGGTCCAACAGATGATTCCTAATGAGGATGAGGTTGTGATTAGGTTTGGAAACAATGTGAACATCAATATCAGACCATTCATGACACTAGTTGGTCCAATGATTTATATCCTACAAGGTTTATTGTAGAAGAAAAAGTACTTATTGAGCTTTAGGGGATGATTTATGGTGGCCCAGATTCCCAGAATTTTTCATTATAAGTAGCTTGTTTCATCTAATTTTTTAGGAAGTTTGTATTTTTACACCAGGTGGGGAATCTCGTCTTCATGGAGGATTTTTATGAGTAGGACCACTATATCCTCCTCTAAAATTGGTTCATGTTGGTGATCAAGATATTTAGTGAAACCATTTTATTCAACCAAGAAGGTTTGATGTAGACCTATTAATTGAATTTACCTGCAACAAGGTGGTGGAATATCAAGAGGTGATCATGAAGAAGCACATCAAGGTAATCAAACTAGTGAGTGGGAAGAATGAGCAAAAGGAAATAATCCTTGTGGTCTCTTGGGTGTCTCAAACTGGTACTACAATGGTAGGGATATCATAATGTGATCTACTCCCCCACCTCTAGAAGGTGGTTGGTCACCAAAGTGACACCGAGCACCAGCAAAAAAGTCCCCCAAGTAAAATCATAGATATATTCTATAACCATATTTTGACACTGTCCTTACTTATATTTGGTATATCTAGAGGATTTGGGGGAGATTTTTGAAGATATAAGACCTCTATAAAAAGATGAAGTGGGACGAGATTGAGTTGCCCGACATCGGGCACATCTAGGTGGAAGAAAGGGTGGACATCAAGTGGATGAATTATTATGAGATAGCCATGGATGTTTATGCATTCCAAAAGGTACAATATGAATCAATATTTACAATCATAAATGTGATTATTGGGAAAGAGTTGGATCATTATGAAACACTACCCATAGAATCCATCAAAGAAGACGAGGAACCATAAGTGTTTGGTGATGGGAAAACATTAGGGACATGGAGTCTATAAGAAAGTGGAAAGATCACAGACTGTTTAGCTGTGTTAATAGAGTGTCTCATGGAAAGCTTAAAATAAACTTATCTTTCCCTAATTACTTCACATCTAGTACTCATGTAAACTAACTGGGACACTTATTTGTTAGGATCAAATTCATTGTGATCGTGAGATCACCACTAAATCAGTGGTAGAAGTGCCAATGGGAATGGAATAGAAAAAATATGATCCAGCACTCAAGGATAATTCAGGTGATGAATAAGATGAGGATGAAATGTGAGGGGATACATCATCGGAGTCCTAGAACCTCCTTATCATTTATGGGGGGAAATCCCAAGAATACACATGACAACAAGAATAATGAGTTAGAAGGAACATTTGAGGTGACTTATCATTAAAATTCTTCAACCTCAACAAAATATCATGATTCAAATTCCTACATAATTATATTTCCACATTGAATTATCATTAACATGGTTGCATATACCATAATTATTATGCTCATATTCTATAAGGGGATCCAATTCTCATAATTGAAAAACTTTGTTTTGGAGGGTCCCTTATGGCAGAGGTCCCTGTTATGTCTCCTGAAAATTACATTTCATCCCTCACCTCCTGTACGACTTTTCTCTCCCATATTTGTAGTTGTCATTTGCTGAAAAATTGACAATGGTGATTTTATCCCAAATAGATATCAAAATAATACAATTATAGAGAAAATATGAAACAAGGGAATCCAAGGGATCTCTTCCAATGGAAGCTCCAATTCTTGAGGATTCGGAGACCCGAGATGATCCTGCCATGGTGGTTTTGGATGAACATGTGTTTACAGCTATGAGTGACACCACTGGTGGGTTAGAACATGAGGATTGTGGGGGAGATGATGCTATAAATGATGAAACAAGAAAATATGGATATCTCCATGACATAAACCCAAGCCCTAGAATGGGATGCTAATGTAATTCCTTACTGCTAAACTCCCTAATGCATTTTCAAAATATCATTCCATGGATAATGAAGATCAGGATGACTATGATCTTGGTGTGGCTTAAGAAAAATGAATCATATGTCATTGGGAATGGAGGTACATCAAAATAATCATTATTCATACCCCGTAGCCACAATTAGATGGCCATATGGGATCCCTTCATAGTAAGATGCATAATTTGTGCACCAGAGGGGTGGAGGCTCAAGGTATTCACATGTGAATTAGTGATTAACTTTTAGTAAATGTGCAGTATTGGATTAATCACATTTATGTTTCATGGTTTCTGGATAACTCTAATATCAAATGAAAACATAAATAAGTCACTCATGAGACTCACCATCTATAGGAGTAAGCAGGAGAGTATGATTCTTTCCATAGGACCCAAATAGAGGTCTTCAACAAGATGGGAGCTCAAATAGAAGAGGTAGAGTACCAAATGAAGCCGATGGCTAATCATATTTCTGATACTTCAGTTGAGTGGGTCCAACCACATAGGAGAGCTATTGAGATTCTTCTGGTGTCTAGCTATGAGCAATCTGATATCAAGAAAAGGCAGTAAATCTTATAGGCCACATGCCATGGGATTGAAGAGTTGAAGAAATCAACTACCACAATAGAGCTATATGGATAATTTGTATAGAATAAGTTAGAGGTTCCATCATGTGGATGTCCCTACCATGACGTGAATTTTATTCCTTATTTAAAAACATAATTTGGGCATGGAAACATTTTTTTTCTTACTTTAATTATCATACTTCACCTATATTTATGAGACAACTAATGATCAATCCCTCACCTCATGTATTCCATGCATGGTATGCTAAAAAGGGGATGAACACATAATTGGTCACATTGTATGATAGTATTAAATAAGAATCAAATCCTCTGGTTCTTTTCTTATTAATTGGCCACTGTTAGTATTCGGTCTTGAGTGAGGCTATGGTTGGAGAATAAGGAATGAAGAACAGCCATATTTCATTTCCCAGTGTGTGCTACTGCGTGATCATGATAAATCCAGGGGTGAAAGAATCCATATGAATAATGAGGGTTGAAAATAGTGAATCCCAATGCTCAGCATTCAGAAAACATGGATAATGACATGGTGATACATGACCACTGATGAACTTGTTCGAAACATGGTTTCATAATTATTATACTCAAATAGGGATAAACAAATTATCATTGAACCCTAAAAAACATTTAAACATGTATCATGTATGGAAATTTCATTTGAGGAATTTGGGAACATTGGAATTGGATGGTATGTGATCCAAAGTGGCATGCTTCTAGGCTGATAAGAGGACACATCGAACATGGAAGCAGATGAGGTTCCGAAAGAGGGGACTGAGAAGTTTTCAAATGGAATGATGGAATGTTTGAATGGATTATAAAACACCTAGGATTACTCCTCCATGTTTTAATGAACATTTTTATAGGATCACTGGTATGAACAATGACCAAACCCATTTCTAGGGGAGTATCATCTCAAATGTCAAGAAATAGCTAAAAATGACTGACTTGGGGAAGTGGGTCTCTCAGGAATGGGATTATGATGCTCATTCAGTTTCACATCAAACAATGTGGATGATACTCATACAATTTCATATCATATGTTAAGGATTTTGGACAATTAGTTTAATTTAATATGGTAAGGACATAGTATTTTACACTTTAACATCGTCTAGAGAAGTTATTTTTCACTGTTTAATGTCATACTACATGAACCATAGCTAATGATTTAATGTCGTGTTGCACAGAATATATGAATATAGTTTATGGTCTTAGAGTTTGGACCATGAGAAAGAGGATTCCTATTATGGGATTATGTGCTATGATAGAGTGAAAAACCCAATATAAATGAGGCCACATAAGGCCCAACATCATACATCATATTCCCAATAAATCCCTCATAAATTCTAAATTCAGTAATGTTAAACTAAACTTCTAGTTAATGGTTATAGTGTGTTTCCTAATGGATTTTCTAGGATGAATGACCATATCATTTAGCACCTCACCAGACTCCAAAGTCTGTGTGATCCATGATTAGTATTGGAAACAATGAATGGTATTAGGGATCTCTCAATATTTGAAATCATAGATGGATGAAAATAAGGGTACTATAATCCCACCGATATATGAGGAAAAAAAATAAGATGAATCGAGACATTCATAATTTGGTTAACGGGGCGATTGTTTAGTAGGAGTAAATTATTGACTATATTAAAAACACAGGGACCCCAACCAATAGTCAAGAATGAGGAGAGAAAATATATGATCGAATGTTGACCATGTTCAAAGCACTAGATCTGAAATTTTTCACAAAAAATTAGTTAGGGTGTTGTAAAAGGACATTAGGTGATCAAAAAGTGTCTTGAGACCAAACCATTATGATATCAGTCTAGAATAAAAAAATAATGGAAATACAAATCAAGAATGACTCGATGTGTGGATATGATCATATAAGAATGTGGGTCCCAAACACGTGCAACACAAATAGTTTAATTTCAATTTTCCTAGATTACAAAAAATAGTTTAATGTCATGTATCTTGGACTATGGAGAACAAAATAATGTTTGGTTTCTTGGAATAGGGGTAAATATTTTGTATTATGGTGTATAGAAGGCATATGGGAGGTAAACCTGACATGAATGGAGCCAAAGAGGCTTGTGTTCCATACACAAACCATATGACATGGTAGGTGTGACATCCCTTGATTATCATGGGGGAATACCACATTCAGATAGTGTGGTATAATTTTCTAGTATTCCCATACTTATCATATGAGGAATCATGACATAATATAGGGTAATTCTGTTGATTAACATAATTCATCAGGGATGTTCAGATATAATGTTTAATGTCGTACAACTCAAACTATATAGGCTATGAATCGTTTAATCTCACAACACCTATACCTATATCAAATATTGGTTTTGTATTTTTTGGACCGTTAGTGAAATGGTCATTCAAAAACGATCATAGAAACAATATTCTGCATGAAGCAGTCTTCAGGATAGTTGCACATAGTTTCAGAACATAAAATCTAGACCAAACAGGTGATCATTTAATAGTATTAACATGTGGGATGAGAATAGACCATTTTATAATTCATTTTTAATGGAATGGGATAATAATAACCTGAAATAAACGAGGCAATGGATTCCCTCATTCCACCTATACACTTTTAAATAGACTTCATATAGTTTAACATCTTGATTCGTGGACCATTTCTAAATAAAAGGGGATGAGGGTGGGTTAAATCAATAGTAGGGACCAAGAAAAAATGTGTTGGCATTTCTATATATCCCATAACGATGGAAAACATTCGACACGTAGTTATTGGAAATAATATGTTATAAGAACAATATCAATGGAGGAGAAATAATCTATAAAGATTATACTAAGGCATCCCATGATTATAATGAGGCATCTTAAACATGTTCAATGTATTATTGTTGTTTAATGTCATGTTTTGAGGTCATTTACTCTTTTTAATGGTCATAGAGTTTGGACTATATGTAACACCCCAGGTAAATAATTAATATGACATTTTCATATTTATCCATATTTGTGAATAAAATATTAATATTACTTTAAAGGGGACACTATGCTCGATGGCGTACCCAACACGCAACAACGAGTTTCTTGGGAATCTTACGTTGCACTCTAATAATAAAATAATATTATTTTAAATGGTAGTTAACATGTAGCCGTTGTAATGGTGGGAATGGATATAAATAACTAAAATATGATTATATATGTTCTTAAATATTTTTACATTTATACAATAAAAGATAAAGGCTTAAAATACGGAAAGAATTCAATTTTAGGCGTATATGCCCTAGTTTTCACTAAAGGTTCACTTATCACCTTTTGATGGAGAACCGTCATTAAATATAGTTTTTTTCACTCTTAAACATTCTTTTGGACCAAATAAAACTCTTATTAAGAATCGGGACATTAAAATTTAGTTTGTGTAAATTTTTGGTATCTTTCCGATAAAGTTCTTTTTTTAATGAATAGTGTAAAATGTTGTATTTTAATTAAAACCCACTTTTTAATCTAATTTATTTATATGATTAGATTATATTTTGAATTGGTTTTAAAGTGAAATTAGAAAATATTTTTACCATTAAATCCAATAGTGTTCTTTGAATCAATTTCACTTTGAAATCAGACTTAAACTAGTGTCAATCTTTTGATACTTATTGTTTCATAAAACACGCTATTTGACATGACAGCGGGAATTAATTATTAAATTAATTAATGTGACTTATATGTTTTGAATTTTGTAAAATGGACTTCATTTTTTAATTCAGAATATCAAATATATCTTAGGGTTAATTTTTGGGATTTTTCTGAAAAAACTTCAATTTTTGATGAATAGTGAAACCACTAAGTGGTACTTATAAAAACTGATTTTCCGTTTAAGTAAAATTTTGCCATCATTGTGTTTTGATTTTCAAAAATCCGACATACATGGTTTTCATTAAGAAGTAAAATGTGGTTCAATGAGATTAAAATAATTTTTTGGTGAATAGTAACTTATTAAGTTTTTAATCGCGATTAGTGGTAATTAGTGTGGTTTAAGGTAAAAATAATGTTTTAATAAAATTATATGAGCTTGAAACATGTCTTACCCTCATTGGTTTTATCATGGCCGACCAAGAAAAGCCATGGGTCAACTTTGGGACCCCATGGATCCACTTTGGTTGGGAAATGACATAAATAACATTTTATTTAATGTAAAAGTAAAATTGACACAAACATGATATGTTTTACTAAAACACTTTTTAAGTGGGCTTATAAAAGTCATATTTTTGATTATAAATATTCATTGGAAAGCTAAAACGATTTCCTACATCATAGTATTTTTTTTATAATTTTTAGACATTAAATAAATTAAATTATTTATGACATAATAATGATGCAGTGATGACATCATTATTTGACGATTTAAATAAAATGGAAAGATAATGTAAAATCTATGAACTACACACGTCCAAAACTTATTGGATGAGTGGATTTCTAACCCTTATCACCTTATCCACGAATTATATCAATGTGGGACCTTTTAAAACCTAAAAACATTTTCAAATAAAGTAATATTTTTTTACATTCCAAAAGTGCCCCTCCTCTCCTCTTCTAAAAGGCCCCCACCTCAACCTCATTTAACACACTCCTCAAGCCTTTGGCTCGGCCAACCCCTGCCCATTTACTCTCTCCAAATCCTTCTCCTCATCCTAGAGGATTCCCTTTGGGCATAATCCTTTCAAAGGAAGCCTTTAGGCTCAAATCAAAAGGAGTTACACTTTTAAAGGTAATTCATTCTCTCATGTTCATTTGTTTTATTTTTCTTCTCCAACCCCCTAAACTCTTTTTATTTACTTTTTTTGTAACAACACCAGTATCTTCAATATACTAGGATGTTTTTATAAGATTTATTCTAGCTACACTCTCACACAACTACATCAAATGGTAAAAGAACATACGGTTTCCGTGGAAGGTGAAATTCTGCCTCCCGAAACGATGATTGTTCAATACTCATTTAACACCTTCAACGGTGGCCATTATGATGTCACTATTTTTATATATGATATATAATATGTTTATGTTTTATTTATGCTTCTGTATTTTTCATTTTTGTCTTACCTTTATGGCTTCCATTATGGGTATACGCGATATCTTCATTTAAGGAAGTGCGGACTACCGCCCCCTCAAAGTGATTTGATTCGTTAAATACCATATGTGGGATGTATAAAGGATGGAAATATGATATTATATATTATATTATACTGGAATTATAATATACCTTTATATCATTATTATTTCATTCTATAAAATACTAAATAGAAAGGAAAGTAGCGTTCATGCGTACGTACGGCTTACCGTCTCCATGAACGGTGCATTTCATTTCTTACCTCTAAATGATTATGTAATGTTATAAATCCATGCATGTACTGGATATATATGAAATATATGATATCTACATAATGAATACAATTCTGGATATAATAAACATTTGTCCACACGGACAACATGTAATTGTAAGAAGTCCACTTTCGACTTAAGAACCAAATATCGACAAAACAAACATGATTAACTTAAATAATTAAATAATGTTTATAACATGGTAATAAGTGATATAAAAGGAATAATGAACTTGAAAAAAGTTCTTAAGGAATTAGAAATTAACTCAAGTTTATTATTCAGGAGATTAAAGAACGATCGAGTCAAGTCGGACCCGAGGTAAGGGATCCTACTCCTCTCTTTCTTTTTAAGTATACACTTTTATGTCATTCCTTTTAAAGATCGTATTTCTTGTTATTGGGATGATCTTTTATATTACACTTACTGTAATTTTTATGTTCATGTGATGAGAGACCCTATTCTCTCTCATCAATCCATTTTTGAAGTTTTATGTGGCGCCGTTAGGCTGCCAAGTTTTCGTAAGGGATTTTTCATCTCACTTTTATTCCCGTGAGATTTATGCTACATTCGCCACAAATTCCATTGAGTGGTGTATGTACTTCCCATTATTCTACTCTATGTGTAATATGATTTCGTTTATGAGTATTTACATCAATGACCTATTGTCTTTCTTTCATGGGGTGTATGTTTTGAAAGATACCCAAGTCGGTAAGGGAACCTTTCACCCTCCTCTTTTTTATAAGACTTCTTTTATTGGGTCTTTTAATTTACATATTTTTATGTTGGGATATGTTCTCATACATCCTTATTGATGTAAATTTTATGTCCAAGTGATGAGATACACTTTTTATCTCTCATCAACTCATTTTGATGTGATGCCGTTAGGCTGTCAAGGGAACTTTTTAACCCAATTTCGATTTCTTTGGGTTCAACTTGTAGTCATTGAATATGTCATCCATTGAATATTTTTGATTGACCTTTTATTGTTTTACACTTAATATCCACTTATATTGGGTGTATATATATATTTTCACACATATTTTTGAGATTTATTTGTACTTAATTTAAGGATACGTTCTTTATAAGGGATTTCATCACATTTGACATTTCTATTGAGGGTTCATTGTTGTTATGCACCAATTCACTCTTATATGGTGTATATACTGTCCTTTGGAGTATTATATCAGGAATCCATTTATTCTCATGATATTATAAAGTTTTGACTAAATGTTATTCCTCAACTATTGTATTCAAGTGTCTCTAATTTTGGTAAAACCCCTTTAACCAAAATATCGTTTTAAATGTTTTAATTATTTGTTATTAATATCCATGTTTTCAAAATTGTTTTAATGATTTATTTATATGGATATTAATGGTTTAAAATGTTAAAAGCTTCAAGGTGGTATGGGACACTTTGATTCAAAAATCTCTTTATTAAATGATTTAAATGGTTTTGGAAATGGTTTCTTTTTGAATGGATTCATTATTTCAATATCCTAAAATGTTATATTGTGATTGAAATGTGGAAATGTTATGTTTCCTTTATTCATGTTTATGTGATACGGTAATGTTATGGTTCTTGGGCATTGTTATGAAGAACGGGTGGTTCCGTGATAAACTAAGGGCGGGTGAGCCCGATATAGCTCTCCAATGCATTGGGTAACGCGAAGGAGTGAAACGTTAAGGTTTCTCCGAAGAGATTTTAGGGAATATACTGTGATGGGTATTCCAAACGTAACCAAGAGGGTTACTACCTACGTAATAATGTTATGAATGCCTCAAGTTACCTTTATGTCTTATGTTTTCTATGATTTATTCATGGTTTGATGAGGTATGTTAAAGTGCCTATGTTTTATGGGTAAAGTATGATTTCATTCTTATGTATATATGAACTCATGTTTCCTTTCCAAATTTTTATAACCCTTACTGAGCTTTTTATGCTCATCCCAAGTTTTTGAAATGTTTTTCACAGGTCAAGGGGAAGGTACATGATGTGATGATAGTGTCAAGGATGTTTCAAGAAAGAATCCGTGTTATATTTTAAATATGTTTCCGTTGATGGGAAGAATGAATACTGTCTTTTATGTAACCACTTTGTTTAAATGTGGAATGTAATGCAAGTTTCATGATCTAATTCTCTAAAACTCTAAACCTGAAAAGATCCTCAATGTGTAATCTTGTAATAACTCAAGATTAAGTTAGGTTTAAGGCTGGGGCCTTATAGTTGGTATCAAAGGCCGGTTTAGATAACATTAGAGGTTAGGGTATTGTTTAAGCATAAGTGACATTACCATAATGGTTAGGATTTAAGAAAGAGTACTAGTTTTAGATAAAGTGAATGAGTAAGAATATCTTAGTGTTTACCTTCCTCGTTAGTACATGATGGTTTTGTTGATATACTCACACTGACCTTTTTGGTTTTAGTAAATGGCTGGATCTAGCAGGCACCGAAGTGACAATGGGTTTGAAGGAAACTGTGGTGGTTCTCTGATTAAGATACTCGATGAGACGGGGGATTCAATGAGGAATCTCATATTTTTTCTAAACCAACTATCAAAGAGTCATGATCAACCACTTGAACCTTGGTGAGTTCTCTAATGCATCATGTACGAGATGGAAAACTCGATGTGGAAATTCAGGTAATAATTATTAAGGTAACCATTAGGGTTTATATGATACTTAATTTTTAGGTAATTATGGGTTACTCTATGATATGATGGAAAATGAAAGGAATGAGATAAACTTGAGGTTAAAATATGTTATGATTATTCTTGAAGATTTTATCTCATTTTGGGGAATGTTTTAAGAATTATATAGTTTTGGAAAAAGGACAACACGCAGACCGTGTGACATCCCGTCGCGTCGGACAAAGCTGCGGGAATCGAACCCACAACCAAAGTGAGACTGGTATTTATCGCCTACCACTGGACTACGTGAAGTCCCTGGTTAGTTTGACCGATTCTTTTTAGTTATATGATTTTATGAATTAAGAGTAAGTTTATTTTGGAGGATATGTGATTAGGATAATTACTTTTCAATGCGAGACTTTAGGAGCAACTGATATTGTTTGGAGATAAATGTTACGATTTATCTTGGAAGACTATGCGAATAAATCCTTCAAATATTTGGGTTTCAATCTTATATTGGTTCACTTTGAAGAATTTTATGGACAAATTGATTATAGAATGGTCCTCTTTGAACTTTGGGTTTTGTTGGACAAATTTTGGAGATTAAGCATGGATTTTCTTTTTAATGGGTTATCCTTTTCTGGATTATCTGACCTTGTACTAATCTTTTTGGTTTTGGTTTTGGTTAATGCCTAAAGACATGGGAAGTATATAGTTATCTTTTTTTGGATTATGTGATTCTCTAGAAGTTGATTATAGTACTCTTAATGTGAACAATTCTTCCTAAATACTCGTCTTTTGGAGAAAATATGAGTTTGTGTAAGGAATCTAATAAAAGTTGAAAGTCAATATGATAAGTGATTATGTTTCCTTATGAATAAATTCCTCAATAAAAAGTAACTTAAAACAAAAATGTTGTCTATTAACTTTTCCTACTGGGGAATCGAATACCGTTTAACCCATCACAAGTTTGTGATTTTCTCGTGGTTAACTTTCTCCTAAACATGTTTTCTATCACTCTCCATCAGAACATGAACCTTTGTTTTTTCCTCCATGTCCATATTTTCATACTTGGAATCCTAGTATGGGTTAACTCGGGTGACCTTTGTACTTATCTTTCTTTATTTTAAAGTGATTTTTTTACCGACTCTTCTCTGATGTGGGACGTTCAAGGATGTTTCCAAGCGCAATTTTAAAATTGCGAGGACGCAATTCCCAAAAGGGGGGAAGGATGTAACACCCCAGGTAAATAAGGAATATGAAATTTTCATATTTATCCATATTTGTGAATAAAATATTAATATGACTTTAAAGGGGACGCTATGCTCGATGGCGTACCCAACACGCAACAACGAGTTTCTTGGGAATCTTACGTTGCACTCTAATAATAAAATAATATTATTTTAAATGGTAGTTAACATGTAGCCGTTGTAATGGTGGGAATGGATAGAAATAACTAAAATATGATTATATATGTTCTTAAATATTTTTACATTTATACAATAAAAGATAAAGGCTTAAAATACGGAAAGAATTCAATTTTAGGCGTATATGCCCTAGTTTTCACTAAAGGTTCACTTATCACCTTTTGATAGAGAACCGTCATTAAATATAGTTTTGTTCACTCTTAAACATTCTTTTGGACCAAATAAAACTCTTATTAAGGATCGGGACATCAAAATTTACTTTGTGTAAATTTTTGGTATCTTTCCGATAAAGTTCTTTTTTTAATGAATAGTGTAAAATGTTGTATTTTAATTCAAAACCACTTTTTAATCTAATTTATTTATATGATTAGATTATATTTTGAATTGGTTTTAAAGTGAAATTAGAAAATATTTTTACCATTAAATCCAATAGTGTTCTTTGGAATCAATTTCACTTTGAAATCAGACTTAAACTAGTGTCAATCTTTTGATACTTATTGTTTCATAAAACACGCTATTTGACATGACAGCGGGAATTAATTATTAAATTAATTAATGTGACTTATATGTTTGGAATTTTTTAAAATGGACTTCATTTTTGAATTCAGAATATCAAATATATCTTAGGGTGAATTTTTGGGATTTTTCAAAAAAACTTCAATTTTTGATGAATAGTGAAACCACTAAGTGGTACTTATAAAAACTGATTTTCCGTTTAAATGAAATTTTGCCATCATTGTGTTTTGATTTTCAAAAATATGACATACATGGTTGTCATTAAGAAGTAAAATGTGGTTCAATGAGATTAAAATAATTTTTTGGTGAATAGTAACTTATTAAGTTTTTAATCGCGATTAGTGGTAATTAGTGTGGTTTAAGGTAAAAATAATGCTTTAATAAAATGAGATGAGCTTGAAACATGTCTTACCCTCATTGGTTGTATCATGGCAGACCAAGACAAGCCATGTATCAACTTGGGGACCCCATGGATCCACTTTGGTTGGGAAATGACATAAATAACATTTTATTTAATGTAAAAGTAAAATTGATACAAACATGATATGTTTTACTAAAACAAATTTTAAGTGGGGTTATACAAGTCATATTTTTGATTATAAATATTCATTGGAAAGATAAAAAGATTTCCTACATCATAGTATTTTTTTATAATTTTTAGACATTAAAGAAATTAAATTATTTATGACATAATAATGATGCAGTGATGACATCATTATTTGACGATTTAAATAAAATGGAAAGATAATGTAAAATATATGAACTACACATGTCAAAAACTTATTGGATGAGTGGATTTCGAACCCTTATCAACTTATCCACGAATTATATCAATATGGGACCTTTTAAAACCGAATCACATTTTCAAATAAAGTAATATTTCTTTACTTTCCAAAAGTGCCCCTCCTCTCCTCTTATAAAAGGCCCCCACCTCTACCTCATTTAACACACTCCTCAAGCCTTTGGATCTGCCAACCCCTGACCATTTACTCTCTCCACATCCCTCTCCTCATCCTAGATGATTTCCTTTGGGCAGAATCCTTTCAAAGGAAGCCTTTAGGCTCAAATCAAAAGGAGTTACACTTTTAAAGGTAATTCATTCTCTCATGTTCATTTGTTTTATTTTGCTTCTCCAACCCCCTAAACTATTTTTATTTACTTCTTTTGTAACAACACCAGTATCTTCAATATACTAGGATGTTGTTATATGATTTATTCGAGCTACACTCTCACACAACTACATCAAATGGTTAAAGAACATACGGTTTCCGTGGATGGTGAAATTCTGCCTCCCGAAACGATGATTGTTCAATACTCATTTAACACCTTCAACGGTGGCCATTATGATGTCACTATTTTTATATATGATATATAATATGTTTATGTTTTATTTATGCTTCTGTATTTTTCATTTTTGTCTTACCTTTATGGCTTCCATTATGGGTATACGCGATATCTTCATTTAAGGAAGTGCGGACTACCGCCCCCTCAAAGTGATTTGATTCGTTAAATACCATATGTGGGATGTATAAAGGATGGAAATATGATATTATATATGATATTATACTGGAATTATATTATACCTTTATATCATTATTATTCCATTCTATAAAATACTAAATAGAAATGAAAGTAGCGTTCATGCGTACGTACGGCTTACCGTCTCCATGAACGGTGCATTTCATTTCTTACCTCTAAATGATTATGTAATGTTATAAATGCATGCATGTACTGGATATATATGACATATATGATATCTACATAATGAATACAATTATGGATATAATAAACATTTGGCCACACGAACAACATGTAATTGTAAGAAGTCCACTTTCGACTTAAGAACCAAATATCGACAAAACAAACATGATAAACTTAAATAATTAAATAATGTTTATAACATGGTAATAAGTAATATAAAAGGAATAATGAACTTGAAAAATGTTCTTAAGGAATTAGAAATTAACTCAAGTTTATTATTCCGGAGATTAAAGAACGATCGAGTCAAGTCGGACCAGAGGTAAGGGATCCTACTCCTCTCTTTCTTTTTAAGTATACACTTTTATGTCATTCCTTTTAAAGCTCATATTTCTTGTTATTGGGATGATCTTTTATATTACACTTACTGTAATTTTTATGTTCATGTGATGAGAGACCCTATTCTCTCTCATCAATCCATTTTGGAAGTTTTATGTGGCGCCGTTAGGCTGCCAAGTTTTCGTAAGGGATTTTTCATCTCACTTTTATTCCCGTGAGATTTATGCTACATTCGCCACAAATTCCATTGAGTGGTGTATGTACTGACAATTATTCTACTCTTTGTGTAATATAATTTTGTTTATGAGTATTTACATCAATGACCTATTGTCTTTCTTTCATGGGGTGTATGTTTTGAAAGATACCCAAGTCGGGAAGGGAACCTTTCACCCTCCTCTTTTTTAAAAGACTTCTTTTATTGGGTCTTTTAATTTACATATTTTTATGTTGGAATATGTTCTCATACATCCTTATTGATATAAATTTTATGTCCAAGTTATGAGATACACTTTTTATCTCTCATCAACTCATTTTGATGTGATGTCGTTAGGCTGTCAAGGGAACTTTTTAACCCAATTTCGATTTCTTTGGGTTCAACTTGTAGTCATTGAATATGTCATCCATTGAATATGTGTGATTGAACTTTTATTGTTTTACACTTAATATCCACTTATATTGGGTGTATATATATTTGTCACACATATTTTTGAGATTTATTTTTCCTTAATTTAAGGATACCTTCTTTATAAGGGATTTCATCACATTTGACATTTCTATTGAGGGTTCATTGTTGTTATGCACAAATTCACTATTATATGGTGTATATAATGTCCTTTGGAGTATTATATCATGAATCCATTTATTCTCATGATATTACAAAGTTTTTACTAAATGTTATTCCTCAACTATTGTATTCAAGTGTCTCTAATTTTGGTAAAACCCCTTTAACCAAAATATCGTTTTAAATGTTTTAATTATTTGTTCTTATTAATATCCATGTTTTCAAAATTGTTTTAAGGATTTATTTATATGGATATTAATGGTTTAAAATGTTAAAAGCTTCAAGGTGGTATGGGACACTTTTATTCAAAAATCTCTTTATTAAATGATTTAAATGGTTTTGGAAATGGTTTCTTTTTGAATGGATTCATTATTTCAATATCCTAAAATGTTATATTGTGATTGAAATGTGGAAATGTTATGTTTCCTTTATTCATGTTTATGTGATACGGTTATGTTATGGTTCTTGGTCATTGTTATGAAGAACGGGTGGTTCCGTGATAAACTAAGGGCGGGTGAGCCCGATATAGCTCTCCAATGCATTGGGTAACGCGAAGGAGTGAAACATTAAGGTTTCTACGAAGATATTTTAGGGAATATACTGTGATGGGTATTCCAAACGTAACCAAAAGGGTTACTCCCTACGTAAGAATGTTATGAATGCCTCAAGTTACCTTTATGTCTTATGTTTTCTATGATTTATTCATGGTTTGATGAGGTATGTTAAAGTGCCTATGTTTTATGGGTAAAGTATGATTTCATTCTTATGTATATATGAACTCATGTTTCCTTTCCATATTTTTATAACCCTTACTGAGCTTTTTATGCTCATCCCAAGTTTTTGAAATGTTTTTCACAGGTCAAGGGAAAGGTACATGATGTGATGATAGTGTCAAGGATGTTTTAAGAAAGAATCCATGTTATATTTTAAATATATTTCCGTTGATGGGAAGAATGAATACTGTCTTTTATGTAACCACTTTGTTTAAATGTGGAATGTAATGCAAGTTTCATGATCTAATTCTCTAAAACTCTAAACCTGAAAAGATCCTCAATGTGTAATCTTGTAATAACTCAAGATTAAGTAAGGTTTAAGGCTGGGGCTTTATACAATAACTGGTGAAAATGTTATAAGATGGCATGTTTTGTGTGGGGTCCTGATGGACCCCAAATAAATGGGGACCTTGGAGGACTAATAACACACAACACACCCCATAGAAAACTAGTATTCACATGAAGTTTTGATTCTTGGAATATGGTTTGAACAGTTTATGGTCATGTTACCTGGACCATATTTTATTAGTTTAAGGTCATAAAGTTCGGACCATTCTAATATAAAGGGGATGAAGGTTTGGAGGATTTGGGGTTGAGTCCATAAACATTTCTTCACATCTCTATGTATCCCATAGGTATATGAATCAAACCATACATAGGTTTTTATTGAAAACAAAATTCAAACGTAGGATCCATACAAAGATGGGACACTTCTTTTTTGTTTTGGGGTTTTTATTGTAGTTGTTTTTCGTAGGCTGGATCGGGATGTAGAAATACATGCATCATGAAATATCCCATAATGATTGGAATGATTTCATACAAAGTCCTTCAACATGTCATGGTAAATGACAGATTCCAAGGGGAATATCCTCTTATGAAAGATGTGACTGCACTATCAAATTTATCATAGAACGAATGGGATGTTTGATTTTTATCATTTTAACATCATGAAAATAGGAAAATAGTGCTATGTAGTTTATCATCATACATTCAGGATGTTAGTATCATTCTTGAACACCATGTTTCATGTATGATGGGATAAAGGAGTTATAAGGGGAGGTTTGTGGTGATGTTGTCATGACCCAGCGTGAATGAGGACCCAAGAGACCCCATGGCACCCCACTCTCAATTTTTACAAAGTCTAAGAGGAAAAAGGTTGAGTGAATTTATGGGAAGTTCGAAGAATAAATATCTAGGAATCACTATTTATTTCATGAAGATGATAATTGAACCACACATAGTTCTTGACAACCCATATTGTTTAACTTCATGAAGTGATGAAAAGTATGAACCGATGTAATTGGACATAAATGTTGTCGTTGGTCATGAGAATACAAATATGGGGGTCATTGTGTATCTCATGTGAATTATATTCAAGACACATGTGGCTCAGGGCTTTAACATGAGATCATAGTTTAAGATCATTGTACATTGACCAAAATGATGCTATTAGTTTAAGGTCATAAGCCTCAAACTATAAAAGAATAAACTCAACCAATAATGGTATATGGGGAACACCAAGATTCTCTTAACATGAAAGGGTTATGAGGAGGCCCATGCCACATTAATCATTCCATGGAAGTGATAAAGGTAGGTTAATGTCAAGTTTCATGGATATGGGTCTTATATTATGGTTATGAATCGTGGAAAATAAGTGGGTGACACTTCTAAAGAGGATTTTCATAGTGAAACATCAAAAACAACTTGGCACAAATGCAACCAAAGAAGACCCATCATTACAAAACACAATCCAAGAATAATCTAGACACCATTTATTGTCCTGATGCTTGGACTATAAGACTCATATAAATTCAAGTACCTGGGATGTTGACGCAAGAAGATTAATGTGATGTAGCTTGGAACATAGAATCATAGTTTAACATCATGTTTTAGGGATCAAAATGAATTTCATTTTATCATCATAAGACTAGGAAATACATTGAATAAATTAACACCATGTTGCAATGATGATATGAATATCTTTACCCAATGTATTTCATGATGAAAATTGCATTGGTGGGAGGGGTTATTTGCTCTCTACCCATGATCATTAATTTGTATGCACCATTTGTATAGACCTTTTGAATGATATAAGTACCTTCCAAATTCTGCACCAACATTGGTGGAATTCTTCTGGGTATTATCAATTTTCTGAGAGAAAAAACTCTATCGCCCTAGAGAAAGGGTTGGAGATGTACCTTCTTGTTGAACATTATGAAAATCTTATTCGGGTACCTTTGTTGATTGTGAAAGGCATAGATCCTATTCTCTTTTTGGTATTCCTGCTAATCATGATCACCATATTACATTTTTATCTGCTAGCTTCTGTTCAAATATAACCATTCAGTTTGATGGAAACAAGACCTAGATGTGCATGACAACCTCTATTCATTACACTAGGAAAAATGGAGTCACCAGGTTGGAATTTAAAATTATTGTATGATATTCCCAGGGAGTATTGATGAGATTTTCCAGTCAATTTTTTTTGTTCTATCCCTATATATTCTATATAATACTGGATAGGGTTTTGTTGAATTCCATGATCTGTCCATTTTCCAATAATGGGTAGTGGGGAATATGGGTTGAATAGATGTTTTACTTGGCATACAACTTCTTTGTATAAGTTACAATGAATTTTGTGTCTTTATCAGTGATATTATCATGCGGTAATTTGAATCGATTGATGGTATTAGAACTCAAAAATTAATGAAATGTTTAGTCTTTTACTTATATTTGTGGGATCTATTATGCCCACTAAAAAAATAAATTTGTTTTGGTCAGAAAAAACATAGACTGGCATGCTATTTCTAGAAGATACTATCCCATAACATCCAGTAACCAAAACATAATGATCCAAGATTACATGGTACTATAAATATTTTACGGTGGTCGATACCCAAACATGGAAAGTAAGTAACACAGATGGAACCACTTGGAAAATTCTATACAGTCATTGCCCATGGTGGGACAGAAGTAGCCCAACCTTTAAATCTAGTGGTAGAGTATCAACCATACATGTTGAACACCACAAGTACCTAAATGAAAATTTTTCATAAATGGAGAGGGGGTTGTCTCCATTAATTTAATAAAGGATAATTCCATCAATCCCACATATTTATAGAGTCTTCTTGATGTTTTGTCAACTCAAGAGGGTGAACTACATGACATTACAATACATTCACTCATGTTCGGATCTATATGGTGGGAGGGTTGTATACAGAAGAAAATTGACAAAATGGGTTCCCAATCAAAAGATTCATTATCTTCATGGCGATATAGAGGCCTTGAAGTGGGAGAAATGGGGTTTATGTAATTTACTCTCTTACTTTATTTATCATCATATGATGCGACGAGGGCGAGTAATCATTTATTTTCACATGAGTGAACATATCATCCGGTTCATGATCTACAAGAGAAGAATATATATTGTTTAGGGAGTTAGATAGACTATTTTTTGGCCATGAAACATGAGTCACTTATGGATGAGAGTGGAACTAGGCCATCAACCTGAGATTTTTCTTGAGAAAGGCCATGAGCTCAGGCTTCTGGACGATATAATCTCCATTGATTTATTTATTACTAACTCAGATCCTCCCTTCATATGAAAATGGGAACATCCATCTAGAGGTCCATTTCAGGTCCATCAAGGAGACCTTTATAATAATCCTCACTATTTTTGTGTTTTTTTACAACAGGAACAAGTAAGAAAATATATCTTGTGTTAGGGTGATGAAGTTGATTCCCATGCCCACTCTGTTGAGCTTGGGATCACCGAGCCTTCTACCGATTTGGCATAGGAATCGTAAAAAAAGGTATCTTCCAACACAAAATAACTAGGTCCATTGAAAGGATGGACACTTATTGGAAATCAAAATCCCTAGGTTCTTTTTTATGGTTGAATGACTGGTTATAAAATGACCCATTACTAGTCCATTGATAACTTTTTGTGGGGAAAACATTATAATGAAATTCTGAAGGATCACTGTTTGGCATTCTACCTATCCTATACTCATCAGAGGATTCAGAATATATGTAAGAATGTCCACTCATGAAAAGATCTATATCTAATGATTCTTCAAATAAGGATACAAATTCTACATTAGGAATACTATGGTGAGTAATCTCTTCTTGATAAGATAATATTGGGACCCCACGATGAAGAGTATGTGACTAAGACAACATAAACTAATATATGTCCCTTATTTGATATTCTACATGAGAATGCTTTTGAGGGATCATTCTAGTTAGGTCAAATAGGGGACCAAGGTCTTCCCTTCGGTGAGTGGCATTAGAAACGGAGGTTGTATAATATACTAATTGATCTACTAAAATGATTCCTAACACTCTTCCTCCCACTATTATACACGAAAAATTAACATGATCTTGCATATGGGGATAAAAATTTAGTCCATGTTTTCAAAAAATAGGCATATATATTCCATGTATCCTTGAAGGCCTTAGAGCTCCCAATGGTTTCTCAATGGAGTCATCTATCAGTTGGTCCTGATATTATCTAAGTCAATATTGATACCTTTGTATCAGATGAAAAATCAAAGAAACATCCCTGATGTTACCTCAAAATCACATATCATGGGTTTAATATTCAATTGTCAGAAGTGGACGAAGTTGAAAACCTTCTTAATATATATGAGTTGGTCTTGATTTTAGTGATATTTGATCCCCATTTCATCCATGTGGAATTCCATAAATGTCTCGAGGATTGGTTTGAAGAGGTGGTGCATGACCACTGATAAGTGGATGCTTTATTATTCTAAATGAAATGAATTTCATGATAATTAGATGTAAATTAAAATATTCTAAAGGTAGTAAACTCAAAATATGTGGGGCCATCCATTTTTGGTTTTATTAGAATTATTCATCCATGAATGAGAGATCCCAGAACCCAGCTATGGTATCAATCAACAAATTCATCACTAGAAAATAATGATTGAGATTTAAGAAGTAATTTTAATTTATTTTATAATAATTATTCCTTATGACTAGGATGATATTGTCTATCCAATTATGATACTAAATGTCCATGAAAAACTATAATTGATGATCATTTCAACTTCGACCTGACTGTAGCATTGTGAGAGGGGATCATTTTTTTGGGAGGCAATTTGAAATCACAATGTCTAACTGGGAGACATATATGGTGGATGGTGACAAAAAGGGTCCATCAATATAATTTAATTACGGTCAAAAAACATTCGTATGATGCTTCAGGAAGTCTACATAGTGCTACCGGTCCTCTATAGTCATTACTGCAGTGATCCACATCGACCTCAAATATTCATAGGTACCAATGATCACATAAACTATCTCATTGATGGTGGTGGAGAAACCCTTTTCAAAAGTATGAGGAGTATATTCTATATCTTATCCATCATCTTATTGTGGGGGATCAATGTGAGGATGTAGTTCTTCCAAACCAACTAATTTCAGGGGAACATTGGTGCCCACTAAGACAGTTGTGGAATCTAACCAAGGGGATTTATTCTCTACTTAAACCATGGTGAATGAAAATTACACACAAATTCTATATGGACCTAAACCCTAAGTTCAATAAATTATTTCAATGAAAAATTTGTGGGTTATATTGTGTCAGTTCAACCCATCTCCGTCAAATAAGTGGATGTGATGAATAGTTGTGTCCATTTAGAGAACATCTCTATACCTAATAGAGGTATGGTGTTTTTGTATCAACTAAGCCAAAACATTTTAGGAGTAAGATGAAATATTCTAGAATTATTTTCACTTAGGGGCATGATTTCTTTTTCTCCCAAAATTGAGAATGTAATTCTTCATGTTTGACATTATTTTATGGAATCAATAAATTGAGAGGATGAATACGACATCTAAACCTATCTATGGGATGGCTACGATGATGGTTTTATCATCCTTATTGTCCTTAATATACATTTTCTCATAATTATAATATCCATAATCCATATAGTGGGATTCATTGGAGTTTAATGGGAATAATCAAATTGGAGTTTTTCTACTCAAAAATTGAGGGTGTTCATGAGGCACTAGTTATAAAAGGATGGAAGAAAAATATCTTGATGAATCAAGGGCCTACCCATCATGGTGTTGTATGAGATGTCCTATGAGAAAAAATGAATTGATCATTTTATATAATTATGCAAACTGCCTCTTCATATGGATCGTTCCACATTGTCTCTTCTCAGTCTTGTCATAAAATTGGAACTTCAGGTTAGAAGGAATCAAATCTACTTTAGTTATTCCCAACCTACACAACATCCAGTTTAGGATGCGATTGATCCATGAACCCATTTTAACTTGAAAATTATGCACCTCTACACCATTTAAATGAATGGTGATGTACATTGGGAATTTGATCCCTTACACAAGGGAGACTTCAACTTTTATAGAGAAAGAGATTATGGCTTGGAATTTTTCTTTCATGACTTCCTCATCATAGAGGGCCTTTTTAGCCACTACCTATTTTTCAAACTATAGAAGGAATCTCGATGATATTATGGTGAACTCAAAGATATATAATGATAGGTGGATTCCCACCAGAATGGAGAGAAATATGGGAATTTTGGTGAGGTTATTCCTCATGTTTTACTTCCGTTATAGGTGCACATTTTTTTTCTAGAAGTGGTTTCTCTTGGGAATGAAGCATGATAGTTCCTACTGGCTAAACCAATAGATTCCATATTTAGCTTTCAACATCCTGTTGTTTATTAAAAATATCTCCCAAAACCACCAGGGTATTACTATCATCTTGATGGTTCTTGGCTCTAGCAAGACTCAATTTATCATGCTGAAGTCGTGGCTATTCTTCCTTTTCAATTAGCTTGTTCATTGTTGGTGGTGAATACGAAAAAATATTTTGAGAGGACCATGACTTCCTCATTATGTATAGAACCTTATATATAGTTTCGGTGGAATTTACAGGTTGTCATGAATCACAAGGATGAGAAATCAAGAAATTTTGATCCCGTTTACATTTTATTAGTTAATGTAATTAGGGAGTATTTGGATGATTTTTTTTATTCCACTCCATAAGGGACTATATAGTGGTCCAATAGTTTGATGGTATTCCTAGAGGGATAATCCTGGACATTGTTAGAGGAGTCTTCTACAAATAAAAATACCTTGGGTTTTATTACCATATCTAGAGGTATGAAATCAAAGAGGATGTGGGATGTATTTGGCACCAGTGGGGTACTCTACTTTCCCTTTCACTATCGGGGCCTACTCTTCATTGACGTGGAGGGATGTGATGAAGATGTGAAGGCATTGATAGTGGAGGAAGGAAACCTTGAGAGGTTTAGGCTAGCCTAAGATGGAATTTATGACTCCATGGGTGCAATAAACTACCCAAAGATCCATCCAGCTATTATACATTTGATTCTCATAGTTGGAAACCTGCTTCCATTCCCCAAAACCCACTCTCTCACTTTCTGTCTCAGTGGGGACGAGTTCCACCTATTTTAGAATATGGTTCTACCTAACAACACCATTATCCACATGGTTTTGGAGAAAATATTTGAACAAATAGAATTTATTTATTTTATGTACAAGTGTTAAATGGTATGGTTAGTGGTTAGTTTGATCAGTATGCTTGTCCTCATGGGGTTTCATTCACACTCGTATCTTCAAGACCCCCTATTCCAATTCAATTTGGATATAAATAAAGGAATATGATTATTGAAGGAGTATGTCATATTTCTATTTTATAAGAATATATCAATAAGTGCATGAACTAGAAATGTGGTTGGATATTGATGGGGGTTCAAATATACATTCTCTCTCTACGAGACGATTCTTTATGGGGAGGTTCCTTCTTCTTCTACATTGGAAGAGGTTGTGCGGGTGAGGCTGATGGCCTCAGTGAGGCTTCACATAGTTAGGATCTTCAAGAAACATCTCTATTAGTGCAAAGGATTCCACTTTCAATACAATAATTATTTTTTCCGTGGTGGTCCTTTTTGTATGATATGGAAGTGGAAACATATGTTCCTTCCTAGAGGACTATAATAAATCCTACAGGTCAAGATCCTTATCATAAAAAATAATAGAACCCACATGGGATGTTCTGAGTGATGATGGAGGGAAAAAATTTAGTCTTGAAATTATCCCACATATATTGTTATAATATAATCTTGAGTCAGTGAAATTTGAACTGAGTATAGGAGGCCCTCAAACCTGGATTTTTTTTTAAATGTGATCAATTGGAAGTTTCATGCACATGAAGAGGGAAAAAATACTTGTCTTTCGCATTGTAGAGTTTAATTGGTGGAAAAAATTCATTGATGTTATTCCCAACCAGTGAAGTAACCTATGGTAAACTAGATGTACCATAAAAATGTAGGAACTTCCAATGTCTGAATGAAATATCAAATCTTGGAGGCCTCATGCAGCTCTGGGGTCCCTCAGATGGGTCTTCCCCTTGAAATGATGCATGAAAGAAGTTTCAGTGTGTCTCCCATACCATTTAAGGTGAAATTTTGGTTTACTAAAATCTAGTGGTTCTCTCATTTCATCCAGATTGGATAGATATAGATTTCCATCGTGTGGTATTTCTAATATTTCAATTCTCTAGGTCTTTAAGGTGGGATGTGATATCATCTAACAGATTTTATTATTATCAAATCCTATCAAGGTGATGATTATAGGGAAAAGGGATTAAAATCATCATCAATGCAATAATAAGGTTCAAATGTAATTACTTGTGGAGTGTCTTAAAAAACAACTCAATCTCAGTCATTAAGAAGGTTCAGATACTTCTCAGGTATATTTGGAGATGTATATAAGAGTTTCCTACCAAAATTTATAGCCTCTACACTTTTGGGATTTGTGGGATCACTGTGCTCAACATGGTATAACTATCCAATAAGGAAACATGTCTACCCCTGCAGGCCATCTAGAGGAGGATCATGATCCTCTAGAGGTTAACTGTAATCTGGGCACTGCATGGTAATGTGCAAGTTAATGATCTACTTCTGATCTTAAATATATAGTTCTAAAGGGACCATAGTTAGATCAAACTCAATATTCTATGAAACATTATATATATCCAAGGTCTTATAAGTACTAACATGATCAATCACCTTCTTTAAATTTTAACCAATGGGAAATAATGAGGATTGATCTCCAAGGCTGAGTGCCTGCCTTTACAAGTGGGCGAGAACAACTGAATGAGAGTCCCCCTGATATGGTGCTACCTCAATAATCTGGTTCACTCCATAAGATCGTATTATGATTTCCCCCTCCTTATAAAACATGATAACATCTATATTACCTATTATAATACCCTTGGTGTATCCTAGATAACACATGCTTAATTGTGCTTTCACAAGATAAGGATGAAATGGAGAGAAGCGTACTATCCCCAACCATGGATCTTCACATGAGAATATTCTTCATCAATGGTACTAAATATCACTAAAAATCACAATATGCACTTATGTTGATGATTCTAATGGTAACTGGGTGATGTAGGATTCTGAGACACTAGGATCACAGCCAACTCAACCATACAACATTTCTATTCGTTGTCATCAATGTGCTCCAATATCCATGTATCGAACAATTGTAGATAACATAAAAACGTGTCTCGTAGATATTCTATCAAAAGCATGTGACTTGGTCCAAGGTGTTTGATTTTGGAATGTCGAATTTTGGGACAACATTCACCCATAAACAATAGATAATTGGTCAGAATATAGAGTGTCCCACAAGATTCCATTTTTGTATGTCGGTCTTATATCTTGGTTGTCCCAGTCAAATATTGGTGCCATCCAAGAAGCAATAAGAAACATATATATGGATCTATTTGGTGGTCAACTGACCAATGGAGGAGGAACTGAATATGCTGACTGCTCACTACACAGTTGTTCACCACTCAAGGGCAGTGTCAGCCACATCATCACATCCTTTTAGGACGAGGTGATCACTGCTACCTCATGTTCAAGGTAGGAGGTGGTTATATGTGGGTCTACTAGATGGTAATTGAATATCTAATGAAGAACTACTATCTGTGATATCTTATAGAGGTAGAGAATAAAATAGTTGATTATAGGGATGACTGCACTGTGACACCCTGGAATGAATCTGAATCTTCTTCCACCAAAAAGTACATGAGATGTGTTTTGGGATTGTTATAGACCTTTCATACTGTGATCGAGGACATCCCCTATATAGATCCTCACCTAGACTCTAATTCAAATGACTAGGTTGAAGGATCCATCATTGAATCACATTCTACTTCAGAGTATGATAAGAAAATGGGATCAAAAACAACTTGGTGTTACCCATAGTTCATTCTTCTGTGGTGATGGTTCACTCTTCTACCCCAAGATGGATCATTAGGGAAGGGATATTCTTCAAAATGGTTAGAAAATCCTTGTTTTGGGATGATATATTAGGGAAGAATCCACATTTATTGATTCAGCTATATAGAGGGCCTCCATATCTAGTGTCGTCGGTGCATGAAAGACCTACAGTCCAAGGGTGTAAAGTAAAAGGAAAACAATAAAATTGATCAAACATGAATCTAGAAGGGCCACTTTGTTGGATTCCGAAATTGGGAGGAGGACCTACTGTATATCATGTTGGAACATTGGTTGGAACACCATATTAATCTTCTATGGAGTGGGTATGACATCCACTATAGTTGATTATTTTCAGAGGATGACCTCTATAGAGATTATTGATGAACCAAAGATGACCTCTTCCTTGATCAATGGTGGAGTGTAGAGGGACTATGTTTGATAATTTATTGGCATGAGGAGGACCTTCACGTTAGTGGTCTGTGACATGTGGCGGTCCAACTCATTGAGAACCAAGAGTACATGGAGTACCTCCTTAGTGGGTGTCAATGAAGTGGGGAAGGAACACTCTTTAAATGATCCTGGAAAATTTATTAGGATCACCATGTTTATTGTGATAGTAGGGTGGACCTCCTTTTTTTCAGGTGATGGTGTAGTGAGGAAATCCATATGGGACGACCGATCGATTCTAGAATTGATGATCCCTAATGGGATCCCTCTTGCGTGTCTCCCTAGATGTAGTCATTTCTAACGCCACTCAGGTATCCCCGACATCCTCAGTGTAGGGGACCAATTTTTGGGATTGATCAAGGGAGATGATCCAAAAATTATTTTTTTTGGGGGTGGGGAATAGTGTCTCCAAACATGGCCGTTGAGTGTGGTGGTGTTGAAGAGGAACAGAAGCCTCCAGGTCTTCGCAATCCATATCCCTCATGGGAATGAAACCATCCTGCACATACCATTGAATGAGGGTGTCAATCACCCTCCTATGAAAAATGTTCAAGGGTGATAAGGGGAATGGAAACCCAATAACTGATGATGTGGTGTATGTTGTGGAAGAGGTGGGGTCATGCAGTATTTAAACTTTGAAAATTAATTTAAAATGGTTAGGAATGTTCCTTGTTAAAAAAATTAAAAGAATATTCCATTCACATTTTTAGTAAAAGCCAAAAGAGAATTTTTTTGGAAACTACATTAAATATATTTAAAATCATGTAATGTGAAATGAAATTGGTGAAATTTTATTTTACCAATCATTTTGGAATGTTTAAAAAAATTATTTAAAATATTTTCATAAAACATGGTTTTGGAAGAAAACATTTTTTTGACTGGAGAATGAAATGAAGTCGTATTTTCTTAAAATAAATTACCAATTAATTTAAGTACCAAGAAGTGGTAAAATGATTATATATCATTAAAATATCATGAATCACTAATTATTAATTAATTATAATTGGTTTATTATAAAATATTAAAATGATTTCCTTCAACTGAAATTCTTGAATAAACAATCTTGATTAGAATGAGATTGTGAACTAAACCCTTAAATTGATCAAAATGTTGAATTATGATTTATTCAATGAATTGACTAAGTGTATAATAATTAAATCCACACAAAAAATTTTAAATAATACAATATAATTTAAAAATTAATTACACACATTATCTTATAAAATCAATTAAAATAAAGGAATAATATATCCTAATGAACACTTATGAAATTTTTTACCACATGGTAAATTTCAATTAAAATACAATAAGATGAAATAATTTAAATTAAAAAATTTAAATAGCCTAAAGAAATCATTATTAATGATCTTATATTTCTAATGATAATAATATACATCATATAAATGATATTAGACGCATAACCTTACAACATGCCTTAGTGAAATGAATTTGTAGAAAAATCCCTCACCTCATGCTTCTATTCAATTGAGTGTTATTTAAATTCTTATATCAAGATTTTAAACAATTTAATAACTTATATCAGAACTATATATATATATATGATCTATTTATATCATATTATTACCAATTCATTTATAATATTTCAACATTTTCATTTTCCAGTGTATTAATTGTCTTGTTATCTAATGGGTGCTTCATCGTGAATGATCTAGTTCTTTAGAATATTATATAGTTCAATCACATACATAATAATATTCCTGAAATAATTATAAATTTTTTACATCAATTTAATTTTTTAAAACAATCCTGATTGATGGTTGTAATGAATGAGTAATGTTACAATCATAGAGATTGTTGGCCATACGTACATATGAGTAACGTTTCCATTTTTGACAAATCATTATGGGATGAAGGAATGTTATACCTTAACATTATAAAATGATCAAAAAATATATAATTCCATATATATATATATATATAATCCATGTGGTTTTGGGTGAAAAAAGAGTCAAATTTCTTCATGAAGGTAGTTTTCCACTTGTACAGAAATGATGTTATCATCTTTACATGATTGAAAAGGAAAAAATAATTTATATAAACAAAAACTCTAAAAATTCATAAATATATTATTAATATAATTATTAATTAATTTATATTTCATATAATAATTAACTTTTCCTTTCTCACTTTCCATGTGATGCATTATTGAATGATGAATGACATCGCTTTGCAAGGTAGTTGTTCGTCATACACACGAGTGACATTATAATATCTCATACTAAAATTAATGTAAAAAAATTTATTTATATATATATAATTTAGTGATTCCTTATGAATAGATATGTTATAAAAATAATATATATACTTTATATCCATCATCATTCTAAACCATGATAGGAGTCAATGATAAAATGAATGACATCGGTTCACGAGGCAATAATTTTTCTTACACACAAATGATGATTTTGTAACCTATTTTATTGAAGTGGATATGGTTGTACATATTGATATTATTATAAAAACATCAAATTATATGGAGTATAATGATTTTATTGTTCCATAATGTTTTTATTAAAATTAAAAATGGTTGTGAAAATATAAAACATCAACGCTCATTGAAGTACATTACTTCTTCTTTGGGTATCCTCCTTAGCTTTTCACTAAAGCCTTATACAGATGGATTTAATCCAAAAAATAGGCTTATAGGAATAGTGTATGGACATTAAAAATAAATATTAGTAGTTCATGGGAAAATCAACATGGTTTTAAGGTGTCAAGTGGGGTAGAGAGGGGTGAATTTTTAATTGTCGGGGAGAGGACGCACTTGATAGGTTTAAAAATAACTAAGTGCTTCTACATTTTTCATATTCCATAAGGTTCCAAGAGGGAAAATTATAAAAAATTATATGTGTAATGGTTGTTTTATTTCAATAAAAATTTATTTATATAATATTATATTTGTTTTAATCTTAATCCATTTAATTTAACCCCTATTAAATCAATTGTTATAATAACCATAGTAATTAATTTTTTCTACATTCACTATCAAATTTTTTCAAAAAATATCTTTACATTATTATGAATTATAATTGTTTATTATTAAAAAATATGGAATTAATTTCTAAATATTCAATTAATAGTAGTGAAAAAAATTATTTAAAATTAACTAGGGGACATGATTAGAAAGTGAGTTTCTAATGTGAAAATGTTCAATTGTATACAAAAAATTTATATCTAAATTCAATATGAAAATGTTTACAATGATATAAATGTTATTTAATGTTATAAAATTTAACTATATTTACTTTAAAAATAATTAAATATATAGTTTAATGTTATAAATAAGTTAAATTAAAAATAAATTTTTAATTGATATTCAGTATTTTTCACTATTAATCAAATATGAAACCTCTCAGAAATATACACAAAATTCACACAATAATACTTATAATATTTTTATTTCAAAAAATAATTTTAATTTTTCATAAATATTTATTTAAAGTGTTAAAATTTAATTTTAAATTATGTATTCAAAGAATGAATACATAGAATTTTAGAAAAATACATTATATTAGAAAATATTTCATTTTAATTTTAATTTATCTTATATAATTTATAATGAGTAGATAATTAATAAAAATTTGAAAACTATATATTTTCATAAATTATTTAATTAAATTGCAATTTTCCATTCCAATGGATTGGTGGTAATTTTAATATTAAATAATAATAAAAATATTGAATTGTTTCTCTATAAAACTTGGTCTTGTGGGAAACATGAGCTATCTAATAAACTCAACAGTTCAACTAAGTCCATATACCTTAATTTTTTTGTTTAATGTGTTCTATTTATGATATTGTTTTAAAAAAAATATATATCACAAAGTATCATTGTGTTATATTTCCCCCCACATATAGTGTTGTGTATCACATATTATATTGAATAAAAGTTTATTCCTTTAGAATTTCTTGGCCTTACCTTCTCTCCACCTTAAATAAGTTATTTCCGTGTAATTTAAACATTATCTCAAAAACTGAGGGTTTGACATTTGAAAATTAATTTGTTGGACAACCCAACATTATTAAAAGAGTTAAAAAATTTCTTCTTAATAGTAGTGTATATGGTGTACAATAATCATATAGATAACACATAAATAGGTTTTTATATAGGAGTACATTGGTGTAAAATGAATATATTGACCTAGAAAAAAATAATAAGTAATTACAGAGTGTAATTGATCTCATTGATCACAAGTGTGTGAAAGATTTATGGGAATTGAAGGGCCTTTAAACTAGTAATATTATAGGTGTGAAAAGTATTTTTATCATTAGAAATCATGTTAATAGGATAACCTTTTCGATTCAAGATAGTCTATCTTAAACTTCAGGAATCATTATACTTCATATAAGTATATATAAATATTCATACTTGATAAATTTATATTTCAAGAGAATAATTTAATTCGATGTTTGTTCTTTAATAAAACTCTAATCCCTCAGTTACATTATGAATTCATAATCCGAAATTAAACTTTTTATGCATGGATCACTAAATGCCTATTTTAAGAGATTATAAGATTCGTAAAAGTGTGAAAAGTCTTAATGTCTCTCTCAAAATATTCTAAAAAACAATACAGATGGCATACATAATAAAATATAATAAATTAATATCTGAACCTAAAATCATACACCAATGGATCATCATTAACATTTATTTTCAAATCACATAACCATGAATGAAAACAAATTGACCAGTACTACACATAGTCTATTAGTAGGCGTGAAACCCTTTCCATCCTTTGGTCATCGGTTCATGCCTTGTGGGCTTGCTGAATGTGATGGGTTTTTACCTATAGAATACGTTTTAATTTTAATAAATTATATTAATATAATACATATAAATTTCTCAAAACAATGTGATGGATATTGTTGAAATAAAATTAATCATTATATAACCTTTTCACTAGATTTTTCAATATATTTTTTATAAAGACAAATAATCATTTTGAATATTATTAAAATTTATTTTATGATCATTTTAACCAAAAAATAAATAAATAACTTTGAACTTATGTACATAATATTAAAATAAATTATTCCTCAAATGAATTCCCACTGCAATAATAAAGTTCAATAAATTCATTCAAAATGAATATATAATTTTTAGAATCCCATAACATAAAACCTAAAAATTTTGATTATGAGATTGAAAATATGATCAAACACAGACCCGTAAACCCATAATGGTATCAATAACTACTTTTTTAGTTAATTATAAAATTAGTATAAAATATAAAATATAACACTATCATTGTATGTTTCATAATTTTTTTAAAAATTCAATTGATAAAAATAAATCTAAAATTTAATTTTTTAAATTCAAATACACAAAGACAACATCAATTTAATTTCCAAAAAGGTCATTCCTTTGTCCAGAGTTTATCCTCGGTTATTCATTCTCATTATATATTAATTTTTTCATAATGGGTTTTAATGAAAATTGAATTATCCTAGGCATATCCTCATAGAGTGTTGAAATACGTGTGTAGTTAGCCCAGTTTTCATGGACTATGTGATTATATGTTCTAGTAAAATCAACCCTTTTTTGGAGTTATTATCCCTATATACATATAGAATAGAACCAAATCCAATAGTATCATACCAACATGCAGTGGAGTAGGGGATGGGGGGCTGAAGTGGGGGGGGGGGATTTAATGGAGTAGGGGATGAGGGGGATGTAGTGGAGTGGGAGCTATAGTGGAGTGGGGGATGGGGGGAGGACTGCAGTAGAATTATGGGGGGGTCTATGGATTTGGGATGGGGGTATATGGAGTGGGAGTTAGTGGAGTGGGGGATGAGTTCAGTGGAGTGGGGGATGGGGTCAGTGGAGTGGGGGATGGGGGGATGTAGTGGAGTGGGGAATGGGGATTGTAGTGGAGTAGAGAATGGGGGGGGGGGGGATATAGTCGAGTGGGGGTTGCAGTTGAGTAGGGGATGGGGGGGATACCGTGGAGTGTGGGTTGGGGGATGCAGTGGTGGTGGGGTGTAGTGGAGTAGGGGATGGGGGTATGTAGTGGAGTGGGGCTGGGTTCTGTAGTGGAGTGGGGGATGGGGGTTCTTTGGATGGGGGGATGGGGCGTCTATGGAGTGGGGGGTATAGTGGAGTAGGGTATGGGGGGATGTAGTGGACAAGGGGGTTGGTACTACTATGGAGTGAGGGATTGGGGTACTGTGGATTAGGGGATGGGGGTTCTGTAGAGTGGGGGGTCAGTGGAATGGGGGGGATGCAATGGACTGGGCACTGCAGTGGAGTGGGGGATAGGGGGGACTATAGTGGAGTGGGGGGTTCTGTGGATCAGAGGATAGGGGTCAGTGGAGTGGGGGGTGGGGTCAGTGGAGTGGGGGATGGGGGATTTAGTAGAGCTGAGATGGGGGGCTGCAGTGGGAGGGGTTGTAGTCAAAACCATTAACTACTTTCTAAATATACTACCTTCACACTTCCCATCCTTATATTTTTTATCAACAACCATGGAACTGTGGGAAATTTTCGATGCACCATCTATGAATTCTCTATAAAAAAATACATAATTTATTTCTACGTAAAATTATGTCTTCTTTAATCTTGGTATGAACCACACACCCCTTAACTCGAACATACTTCTATTCCCCATTTGGAAGGGTATTCCACCTTTTTCTATAATTTTTAGAGCAATTTTATCTATAAAATGAACCTTTTCATATATTTTCGAAGTATAGTTCTTCATACTTCCCCTATTAGATGTTATGTAAAATGAAGATCAAGATTCCATAGCTAAGACTCAAGATAATTAGAGATACTCAACAACACACCACTCTTATCTTCTAATATAAGATTAAGAAATCCAAATTCTAATGTGTATCTTCCATAATTCAATATGCACTCATTGAAATACTTTTTTAGGTTTCCTTTCTTCCCATAATGACAAAACATGGGACCATCTTCTTCTGAGCTACTCCAACTCCAATATTTTTTGATTTACCTTTTCTCTAACATTTTTGTGTTATGGAACTATCCCCTTCCTTCCACACTAGATCCATTTCGAGAATATTCCTAATTTTAATGAATTTATTAATTATATATTAGGTATTTATTGTTTACAAATATCTGGTATGTTTTTCTGCTTGAATAACTCACTACAGTTTCCATCACGTCCCATGGTTTTAAAAGCTTCGGACTCAAATTCCTACTCTTTTCCATGATTGGACAGTCACCCCAATTGCATATTCTCCACTATAAACCCTAAGTGGTTACACTAAGGACCTCTCCAAATTATAAGAACATAGACTCACTATGATTTTACTCTAGATTCCTACCAATTAATGCATCTTGCCACTAACCAATAAATAGATATGATTAAAATAAAATAAGATCTCCCTAATATCCAAGTTTCTTTTTCACCACTTGATGTATATATCCATGCATGAACAAACTAGAGAACTCAGTCTACTCATGAACATAATCTTCAAGATCTTTAGTATATGATAGGCATGATTATATCTTCTTGTCTCATATACTCACATCATTTCTTCAACTTTCTAGGTCTCTCTACCCCTTGAACACTCATGAATAGAGATGTCATCTTTCTTGAATGAATCTTGACATTAATCTCTTCTTGAATTTTTTTATATTTTTTTGAACTTGATATTTTTATTTTTATTTTTGATTTTGAGTTATTTACATTTTCTTTATAGTCTAGTTATGATGGATCATGGTATTCTATGTGTTTTTTCATTGTTTGGGGTTAATTTGAAATGGAAATTTTGGAATTGGAATGTTTAAAAATATATCGATTCTTATAGAAAACATGGGAATACTTTTATAATTATATTTGTATTAAGAAAAGTGTTAATGTTTTGGATTTAAATTGATAACCTATTTTTAGAAATTTTTTCAATTCTGTTATAAACAGAGACAGTGTTAATTATTTTCAAGGTTTTAAATTGATATTAATGAAGCATAATTATAATATTTTAAATGATTTAAGACGAATTTACTTTTAAAATAGATGCTTTTGAACTTGGTGGATTGTTGTGTTAGATCTGGTCGGGCCGAATGCTTTTGGCCCACAACTTTCGTAGGTCGATCTCCATGGTGAGCTCATTGGGGGTTGCAGGGGGAAACGAGCCCCTGCTCCGGGGGTCTGGGGGTTGAAGGCCCCCAACCCAAATTTTCTAGACTATAGAAACTCTGACCACTGCAGCATGGCTGACCACTGTACCGGAGATATTTCATGCTTCTTGTATTCTTTTGTGTGGTGGAGGAATATACAATAAGGGAAAAAGGAAGTACTATGTCAGACCCTATAAGTGCTGGTTTAAAAACTATATTATTTTTGTCACCAATTTCTTCAAGGATAAAATACTTGGTTCTATATTTATGCCAAAAATTGGTACATAAGAAAATTTCTTGTTAGGATCAACAGATGTATTTATTATTAGACTGCCAGATGGAGTCTAAACAATGTGAATATATTGGGTTACATGAATCAATTTAGACTACCAGATGGATTATTTGGGATACTGAATCCATTGAAGTGATTCATATTTGTTTTGTGTACTGGCTACTGTAGGAAAGAAGGATTTTGTGTACTGGATGGAAGGCTGGTGTGTACTGGCTGCTGGATTCTTCCGGTGGGAAGGCAACTACTGGAAGCTTGGTGTGTACTGGTTTCTGTAGGAAGCCTTCTTAGTACTAGTTTTCCTACTGTGTGTGTATAACAATGGTTCAACTAGACCATTGATATTATGTATATAAGTTTTTATACCAACAGTTAAACTGAACCATTGGTATTTAGTAATCAATATGTGTATACCAATTTTTCAATTGAACCCTTGGTATTATTGTATACCAACGGTTCAAAGAACCATTGGTATTAAGTAAATAATCAGTGTATACCAACAGTTCAACTGAAATGTTGGTATTTAGTAATACTATTTGTAAAAATCCATCCCAATAGCTTCCAACCGTTTGGATAGGTATTACCCAACATTTTATGTTGAACTTTTGGAATATATCAATTTCCGGATCACTATACCAATGATTAAACCAGATCATTTGGTATAGTTTTATTGCAATTCCCAACAACCCTATGATTCATAAACCCAGTGGGATAGGTTATCCCAATGGTTTTGGGGCCTATACCAATAGTTTACAACCTTTGGTATAGTATAGTTTTACAGTATTGAGATGGTGGGTCATACGTACGCATGAACATTGTTTCTGTTATACTTTCGTATTGAAAGAAACAAAGAAAATGAAATATACGTATATATGTATAATATAATTGTAGTAGAATTATTTTGTTATATTTATAATATAAGTTCACTAAACCAATCCTTAATACATTCTATGTAATGTGTGAATGAATCAGATCACTTTGAGGAGCCGATAGTCCACACGACCACAAATGAAGTTATCATATTTATAAAAAATGGAAAGCATGATGGTATGTTTTATAAAATAAATATAGAAGCATAAATAAATAATAAATATCATATATATAATATAAAAACATAGTGTCCATCATAATTCCTAACCATGATATTTGGTAAAAAAACAAACAACATCGTTTCGTGAGGTGGTAGTTCACCATACACAAAAACGTTAACTTCATTAACCAATATATATGTGTGTGTGTAATTGTAGGTATAAAGCTAATAATAAAAATATATCAGTATATTAAGGATACTTATGTTATTATATAATCATGTAATAAGAATAGTTGAGGTGGTTTCTAATGAAAATAAAACAATGGATCTTGAGGAAGGATGTTACCTCTTCTTTGGGTAACTCCTCTTGGTTTTCACCAAAGGGATTCCTTTTTTGGATTTCTTCCAAAATGGTGGCTTCTAGGATGAAGTGATTTATTTATGGAGGTTATTTTGGTAGGGTTTCTCTGATCTAAAGTTTCTTGAGAGGTGTGAGGAAGTAAGGGGGTTTAGTTCCCTTTTAAAATAAAGGAGGAGTGGCATTCTAGTTAATAAAAAAAGGTAAACACTATTGAGCGGTCTCCCTTACATCATAGACATACAATTATTGATAAAATTAAATCCAATAGGATAATGGGTAGAAATATGTACACACAATGTCTTTTGGAAATGTGTCTATGATATTTGGTCTCTTAAGATTGAGGTTTTATCATTATGTAAACTAATTTATATCATAATCACTGTAATTAATTTTAATTACATTCATTAATTATTTTTGTCAAAAACTAAGTTGAAATTATGAGATATTATAAACTATGATGATTAAAAATATTTAATCCATTTTTTAAAATTCTAATCACATAATTTTAAGAAATTAATTGAAATTTTTTCCCGCAGACAAGATGACAAAGCGTGTTTTTAAATTAAAAATGTTCACAAGTTTGAAATGTTTTTTGTATCTAAATTTAATGTGAAATTGTTTAAAATGATATAAATTTCTGTAAATGAATCAAAATTTATCTAATTATACGTAATAAACTATTAAAAACATTATTTAACTATATAAAAAAATTGGACAAAAATGTAGTTTTGAACTAAAATTCACTATTATTCCCTATTCATCAAAATTTGAAAGTTCTCAGACAGAATTTCACCCAAAGTAAGTTTTGATATTTATATTTGAAAAAAGAATTTTATTTTTTCAACTAAAAATTATAAAAATGTCAAAATTTATATTTAAAATGATTTTTCCATTAAAAGGTGGTAAAACTATCTTTTAGAAAAATAAATCTTTTATTCATAAAATTGAATTTATTATCATATTATACCTTTTGTTGGTCAGAGTAGATTACTCAAGAGGTGGGTAAATTGAGTAAATATAAAAATTCGTATTTTAAAATTGGTTCTTTAAAAGTTTCCCCCAATTAAAAATATAATCAAATTCAGTTTGTAGTGAATTTATAAAATTCTTGAATATTCAATTAATTTCTCAAAAGATTGATTAGTTATCATCTATTCTAATATAAAGATTGGTATAACTTTTTAAACTAACTTACTAGTTCAAAATAGATATATACACTTTCTAAAATAACTATCAATGTTCAATTTAGTTTAATGAAATGGAGATAAACATAGTAAAACTAAAGAGAAAAACACATCATAGATACGCAATAGGTTCACTCTCAATCTGAGACTTAGTCCTCTCCACTTGGTGACCACCTTCCACAAAGTAGTTTATATTAATAAACTTGATCCACATACTGGATCGAGGTTCTCAACAGTACACAAGACTTTCCAGCTCACACTTGACCTCTACCATAGTTATTCGTGGGAAAAAATAGGTCACACTTGACATCTTCCACTATTCTACATGGGATACAAAAGATTATAATGATAGAGATTTTGAGGATATCAGGTATCCTATAGTTGTTAACAGGTACTGTACTAGAACTATACATAGTACATGAACTGTAGCAGGCTGCACATTGTGCGAGTACTGTAGTAGTCACTATATTAGGTACTGTTTGGTATTGTAGCAGTTGGAACATTTCACCTTGGGCCATCGGTTTGGGCTTGCAGTCCTTAAGGATTTCGGGGCACCTAGGCCTTCGGGTCTGTAGGGTTTCGTGCCACCATTAAGGCCCTCGAGCCACCTCAAGGCCTTTGGGACACAAGCAGTTTCCCCAAACACACTACAGAAAAAGGAGTAGACCTAGAAGAGGATTCAGAGCAGGTGCACTCACCAGAGAAGATCCAAATGGATTTGTAATAAGGAGAGGGTATGGATATGCCATCGAGAGCAGCCTGTTCTTTCACGGGAATCCTAGCCAAATGGACATGCAAAGGTGGAGAGCTACTATCATGATGCAGATACTGGGGAGGGGCAGTTCCTAGTAGATAGTCTGGTTGAATTCCCTAAGACCATCAGGTCATGGTATCTCCTAATCCAACGGGCCTTGTAATCTCTGAGCCTACGAGACTTTTAAGGGTTTCCCTTCATCCCTTTTAAGGGGGGTTATCAAAAATCAATAAAAATTAAGGCCTTCATGCCATTCGGGTGTGTAACAGACAGATACACACACTGGTCAAAATTGTTTGCAAAAGAACATAACATAGGTAAAGATGTAGAATAGAGTTTAGAAGTCTCTTTGTGCTATAAAATTAAGCTATGGACACATCTGATGTAGAGAAAAATTAATTTTTAGTCCTCTTCCAGAGGTCGGCTTTCAAATAGAGTATTGTAGACTCTGTGGTTTGGTTTTTCAAGAATTGTGAAGTGTTCAGCTCCTTGGTGGAAAGATGTTTAGTTTCGTTCGACAGGTCTTTCTCATCTTATTGATGTCCCCATATGTTATTTCTTTGAGTTCTTAGAATTTTGAAGAAATATCAAGTGTTGTAGGAGTTTTTAGTTATTCTATTATTTTTACTTTTTTAGCATATCTATTTTCGTATGTAAAAAGATCCATTGGTTAATTCTTTTATAATTTGTGGTCCAATAGGAATGAATATATCCACATGTGTATGTACCTTGTAATGTCTACTGAATTTCTAACAAAAAAAATTTATTAATGTCAGAAACATTAATTTGTTTAAATTTGACCATTATAAATAAATTTTAATTAAAAAAAATAAAAAACAGTATTTATGACTGTTAGTGAGTCATAACTATCATTGTCTAATTTGAATAGGTCTGTCAGCGTCTGTGACCGTTTGTATTGGTGAGTCTTGTTTATTGGTATCAGTGACTCTGTGCATTAGTGGTTCCTTTCCATAAGTATCAGTGACTCACGGTGTCAGTGTCTTCTTTCATCGGTGAGACAGATGAACTAATGGTGACTCATATCAACAGTGATTCCTTCCTTCTATTGGTGTGATATTTGAGCCAATAGTTACTTATTTTAACTGAATGTTAATACTTTCATAGGTATCTTTATGCAATGGTATGTCACTTGAACTAGCAATAGGTAGTTTGTGTCAGTAGCATGTGAAACGGTGAGTCTTCTATATATTGGCGTCACGTCCAATGGTGAGTCTTATGTCTTTTGGTGTCAGTAACTTATACTCAGACAATTTTTGATGTTTTATCTATCTTGATATTCAACAATGTCAGAAAATGGTAATCCTCATAATTACACATAGATAATCAATTAAAATCTTGTTTATACTTAATCACACATAAATAGTTATTTGAATGACATGATCTGATATTCAAGATAATGTTGTGTCATGATATAATATCTAACATGAAATAAGATATATGTTAATATATAACGTGATTTGTGAAAATTTAAAACTTTAGTTAGAGATAGGGGCATCAACATCTATAGGCCAACAATATCCCCCTTTTAAATAATCAAAAATCATGGAATTATTGAATTGCATAATGTTCTCACCCTTTTTGGATCAACAAAAAGTGATAGGAGAAAAGAACAGGAAAAACAGTAAATTAGGAACAACGAAATAGCATTCAAAAACAGAGTAGTCAAAAAACAACAACAAAACATAGAGGAACGTGACCCTATCAAATTTAAAATACCCCACATTACAAAATAGGATCAAGAGGGTGGATCAAGGGGTTCCTTCCCCTTAGCATAAGGATCAACAGAAGGTTGATTAGGAGGGGTAGATTGAGAAGCATGAGGGTCTGAACTAATTTTGAGAGGAGGAAGAGGCACTCCTTTAGGCACTGTAGAAGCACGGGTGGGTCTTTGACCCATTACTTAACTATTTTTTATCCATACATTACTTTAGATTACCTTTTTACCCTCATTTAACTTTAATTTATGCTTAATTAACCTGTACATGCTTCATTTTACCCTTATATAACTTTGTTTTATCACTACTTAACTTTAGTTTACCCTTACTTAACTTTTGTTACCCTTACTTAACTTTATTTTACCCTTAAAATTAATTTACCCTTACATAACTTGTTTTACCCTTATATAACTTTTTTAACCCTTAATTAACTTTTTTTACCCATATATAACTTTTTTTTACCATTATATTACTTTTTCCACCCTTACATGGATTTATTTTACCCTTATATAACTTTAGTTTACCCCTACTTATCTTTTTTTTACCATTAGCGTTAGTTTTCCCTTACATAACCTGTAAAATCTTTTTTTACCATTAAATAAGTTTGTTTACCCTTACTTAACTTTAGTTTACCCATAATTAACTTTATTCTAGCCATACATAACTTTTTAGCCCATACATAACTTTATTTTACCCTAAATAACTTTATATTACCCTTACATAACCTATAAAAGTTTATGTGTACCCTTATATAGCTTTTTTATCCTTAATTAACTTTTTTTACCCTTGCATAAATTTAGTTTACCCATATATAGATTTTTTTACCCATAATTATATTTAGTTTTCCTTTACAAAACTTCAGTTTTCCCTTATATAACTTTGTTTACCCTTAGATTTACTTTTCCCTTACATAACATGTACAAGCTTTTGTTTACCCTTCCATAAATTTTTTTACCATTACATAACTCTAGTTTACCCTTATATAACATTATTTTACCCTAAATAACTTTAGTTTAACCTTACCTAACCTATAGAAGTTTATTTTTACCCTTACATAACTTTTTTTACCCTTAATTAACTTTGGTTTTTGCATTTATAAAAATTTATTTTACCCTTATATAACTTTTTTCCCTTAACATTAGGTTGCCCTTACTTAACTTTAGTTTACCCATACGTAACATGTTCAGGTTTTTGTTGACCCTTACATAACTTTGTTTTTGTCTTACATGAAATTTTTTTACACTTATATAACATTATCTTACCCTTAATTAACTTTAGTTTACCTTTACATAACTTTATTTACCCTAACATAACTTTAGTTTACCCTTACATAACTTATTTTACCCTTAATTAAATTTAGTTTACAATTCTATAACCTTTTTTAACCCTAAAATAAATTTAGTTTACCCTTACATATCTTGTACAAGTTTCTATTTACCCTAACATAACTTTTTTTACCCTTATTTTGTTATAATAAATATATTTATAAGTAAATAATATTAATTATTTTTATTAAAGAAAAAAATCATTTAACAAATTTATCCAACAATAAAAACATACCATAAATGCTTCCTCCTGCCAACTATAGATCAAATTCTTCCATTTATCCATAACTATAAACTAATACTTAAGGCTTGGATCTTGATTTTTTACTCCCAATAATAAAAAATGTGGTGAAATTTTTCTTAAAATTTCTCCATATTTTTTCTGTAAAGGATAGATAATTTTTCTTAATTCTTTCTGTCTCTTGAAAGTTAAATGTCATGTGAAATTTAACAGATAAAATATTAAGAACTATATAATATTTAAACCAATGGAAAAATAAATAAATAAGTTTAGAAATATTTTCGTTATGTACTCCCATCACAGATATTTCACCAACAGGTCAACGCTCTCCCAATTTGGGTATAAAATATTTATCCTGTAATGAATTTGTATAGATGGGTAAGTCCTAAACTATGTAGCATGTGGGCCATTTGGGTGGTCATTTTCATAAAACATAATTATAACCCATTTCTCTCCATGTGTGAGTAATATTTTTCGATAAATATTCAATCCCATTCCAACCATATTTAGGTTCCTTCCTCTCTATATAAGAATAAGATCTTCACATAATGTAAAAAGATATAAGTTTATTTTAATTGAATAATTTAATTACTATAGATATATATTTATATAAAAAACATGAATACCTCGGTTCCCCTGTCTCAATATCTATCATTTATAAAGATTTATTCTACTTCAAAAAAATTATATGTTCCTGTATTTGATTAAATTTAAATAACTGCAATAAATAAAAAATTGGTTGTTCATAATAGAAAAAAACATTGACTCTTCGATTTTTGAACCAAAAAAAAGTGTAACAAAAACTCATTTATATTAAAATTAAAAATAACAAAATGACAGAAATGATTATCATATAAAAATTAATAAATTTTTTTCATTTTTATTTTTTTGGAATTAAATAAATGTTATATGTAAAAATGTAACTATTCATAATAGGAATAAAATTAAAATTATTTTGTTAAATAAAAGTACATACCTGAAAATGAAAAATATAAATAAAATAGTCAATAAAATTTATAAATAAAAAAAATTCTCAACCAAAAATGTATATCTAAATATAATGAATATAAAAAATATTATAAAAATGGAAGGAATATTAAACATCAATATATTTAAATATTAAAGTTATAAAATAACTTTTTTTACTCTGTCAATTTTACAATAAAAAATATATAGCCTAATTAATTAGGAAAGTAGGGGAGTTTTTTCACATATCACTTATACACGATCATTTCATGTTGCATGGAAAATTTCCATGTTAGAGTAATTATTTTCATTGGGTAATCCTGTAATAGATCGATAAATTTTAGATAAGTCTTCAACATCATCAATATTCTCATCACCTAAATAAAATTTTTCCCTAGAAAAAAATAGACCACTAATCATTTTATGGGTCAACAATATAAATTTCATTTTTTTCATATGTATCCATGAAAAATGATCCCCCCTTGAAACTAAACCTTTTCAAATCAATAAGTTTAATTCCATACTCATCATGTTTCACACCAGTGTTACTTTCAAGACAGTTATACTTAAATACCGACACTTGAAATTTAGTATAATCAATCACCCATATATCGTCAACAAATCGAAAATATTATGTTTATGTATAAATTAGATTTTTATCTTTGGAACTCGAAAAATTTAGTGCTTTAGAGACAACCATTAATCCACTATTTTGAATGGTACTCTTTTCAGACTATTTTTTTGTGTAAAATTTGTAACTATTAATATAAAAACCAAACCACTTGATCACATTAAAATATTATTCCCTTGATAACCATTTTAATATTTATTTTTAGGATAAATCAATATTGATTTTATCCTTAAACCATGAAACAAATGTGTTTTTTATTCATTCATCAACCACTCTTCATTTCTTCTAAGATATCATGCCTCCAATACAGTAATATATGATGTTATTTATGGTTTAACACCACTAATGTTGTCCAAAATATATAAATGTACGTTAATAAAATCATTACATAGAATTAAGATTACCTTTAATCCATGAATCCTTCTAAATTTAATATCACCTATCAAATATTGAGGTATATGGAGACCAACATGCTCCACTTCAGAAAAATAATCAACACAGAACTCAATTACCTCTTCTGATATATATTTTTGAACAATATAGTCCTCTAGTCGATGTGGGTTCTGAACTTATCCCTTCAAAAATTTCATATATCCTTAAAAATGATACATCAAACATAAATAAACAAGCCCAAATATTCTTATCCATTACAGAAAATGAATTAACAAATGAACCATTATATAAAAAATGACGGTGGAAAATAGATATCTAGTTGAAAATGTATGAGGATAGCTGTATTCTCCAAAACATCTAACAAATCTATATCTATTACTTTTATAGAGACCCACATTTTTATTTCATTAACCCTTTATTACAAGGTACAACATTTGACAATACAGATGATCTTGTGGGGTTTAGTGTCTTGGAAATAGGAACATGATACATAAAAGAAAATATGAAAATTCTATTAATCCACTTGAAATGTATCTTTATAGGTTTGTCCAAATTTACTTTTATTATGTCTCATATCTTGGTGACATACATCAAATAAAGGCATGACCATAAATCCAAAAAAGAGAATAATCAAAGGATATAACTATCACGTGAAAAAGAGGCATAAAAATAAGGAATGATAAATATGAACATGAGGCATTTCATAATAGAAATAATATGAATTATAATATGGAAATGTGTCTATAACATAAAAATGAGACATTCAATAGCATCTCACTAAGGTTTATCCCCAAGGTTTCATAAATCATAATTATCATAGTTATTCAGCATGGTATCGTAAAACATTTCACATATAAAGATTAATTCTTTACCTAATTAATTGGAGCACTATCATGGTGAACCATTCATATTTATTAATTCATATGAGCCATATTGTTCATTACAAATAATTTCATCAATAATTTGTCGAAAATAAATAATGGGTTTCATATCAAAATAATTAAATACAAAGTGCTTAAGGACTTGAACATAACATCATTTTTTACCCACGAAAAGGTAATATGGATTTCATAAATGTAAATAACAAAATAAATAATAAATTTTTTACATCTATGTGAATACCCATGTATATATAATAAGTTTAGCTATTCAAAATTTGATAATTTCTCATGTAGAAATGATAAATTCAAGAAATGAATTTGACAGCATGAGGGTATACATAGTGGCTTATTAAAAGGGCATAATGGATGGGGGCGAAGGTATCCCAATGCAAAAACATAATTTTTTCAATAAGGGTAATATAAAAAGTGTAATAATAGAAATTTGATTAACAATTAGAAGGTATACACAAAAGGGGTACTTGGATGAAAAAAGAGAAGAGGTGAAATCCATTACCTTGAAGATTTACTTCCTAAAACTTAAGGATGGAACCTTAAGACCTTGAAAGAAACTTGGAGGGACTCTTTTTGAGGTTAAATGTCCATAATTTCATTCTTAAGGTTGTTTTAGTGGATAGTTTGGGTGGGAAGGGTGTATTTATACATTAGGAGGAGTGGATTTAAGTGGTTAAATAATGATTATTTTGTATTTAAGGCTAACGACTATTGGATAAAATTAATTCCAATGATTTTTATTGAAAATTAATGTTATATAGGATTTTTAAGTTCATCCAAAAAATAAACCACACATTTAGTTTTGTATGTTTTAGGTATTTTATGATTTTATCATCCAACATAAACTTACTAATTTATTTTACTTATACTTTGATAACTCCTTTTTTAGCACAGTAAATTTTTTATGTCAAAAAATTAAATTGACCTTATTAAATAATATGGAACTGGTAATTAAAAATATTCAATCCATTTTAATGTATTAAATTTATAAAATTTATAAAAATAAATTCAAAATCTCATTTGTGTATAACTCATAAAAATAGTTGTTTTAGAAAGGATGAAATCATGGGTTTTAAAAATGGTAAGCATGTGTTTTTGTATGTAGCATATTATGTACTATATTGTTACATAAATAATTTTATTATTATTAATGTGCATTAATAAATTTTATATCTTTTTTATATCCAAATTATATCATAAGAGTTATCATATTTCATTAAAAAATAGTATTTTTACTTTTTAACCCAAAAATCATCTTTTTTAGAAAATTACCATAAATTATCCCTAATATAATTTCAATGTACTGAATACAAAAATAATATTTATTTTATCAAAATAATTCCCTAAATATGATAATTTTAAATTTCTAAAAAAATCATTTATTGAAAGTTAATAGTCCACTATTATATAATAAATTGGGTGGTCATTATAAAAATTACCTAGGACTTTGTTGATTTATTTTATAATATAAAAGTATTTTATAAGATAACTACCTGAAGATAACATTATTTAAATCGTATATATTAATCATAAAAAACAATTTTTACAGAATTTTATATATTTTCAAAAACAAAATTATAAAATATTCCCAATAGCAACTTTATTATGCCAGCAACAATAATAGTAACCTGGTCATAATTCTCATCATCTATTTTGACCAAAATTCCTTAGGTCAAATGATCATATTTCCCTATAAATACACCATAATTATCTCTTTATCTTTCACTAAATCACTTATAATGTTTTTTACACATCCTTTGATAATGATTATTGTTTTCCTAATGCTTCTTTTCCTTTTTACAATTTTTTTGGCAGGGGTGACTTAGGGGATTTCAAGTCTATGGAGTTTATTTTAATGAATTTATTATTCTTCCATGTGTATATCTCATTAATATTCCTCATTGTTTTATTCTATTTCTATGCATGATGTGTAATTTTTATATTAAATGTAATATTATTTTTATGTGCTTCTATGTTTTTTTTCTTTGTGGGGCATGTTTTGTCTCAATAGGGAATATATTTGGATCCATCGATGATAGATGTAATTGTTTCTTGGGAATCCCCCAAGACAGTGGAAGAGGTGTGATGTTTTCATGGTCTTTCAGGCTACTATAAGTGGTTCGTAGACAATTTCTCTCGGGTTACGATTCCTCTGATAGAATTGACCAGGAAGAATCATGTGTTCATGTGAACTGATCAGTGTCATGAAGCATTTGAGTATCTAAAGGAGAATATAGTCTGTGTTACAGTTCTTTGTCCTCCAGTAGAGGGAATTATGTTAGATGTTTTCTGTGATTCTTCGCATCTAGGGTTTGGTTGTGTTCTAATGCAGTAGAGATCAGTTGATTCTTATGGTTCTTGGTTGTTTCATCCCTATGAAAGCAACTATTCCACCCATGATCATTAGTTAGCAGTCGTGGTGTTTTCTATCATGATGTAGATACATTACCTCATCAGCAAGAACTTTGTTCTTTTCAAAGATCATAAGAGTCTGAGGTAAGTTTTCAACCAGCATGACTTGAACTTAAGAAAACATAGGTGGATGGAGTTATTAGAGGAATATGATTTTGAAATATCATATTCCAAAAAAGGGGAATTTTTTAGCTTATGCATTGAGTAAGAAGTCACATAGTGATGCAGTGTGGGAATTTGGTGATTCCTAGAGTTTCATCAATTCTTAGACCAAAACTACTATAGAATATGACAGAGATGGTTCAAGTGATTATTGAGAGGATGAAAACATCATAGGATCATCATAAATCATACTACGGTCAATGGAGGAGACCATTGGAGTTTGATATTGGGGATTACATGTTTCTGAAGGTGACTCCCCATCGTGGGCAGTGATGGTTAGGTCATGGGAGTAATCTTTCTCCCCGGTTTGTTGGTCCTTTTGATGTTTTGGATCATGCTAGATCTATGAAATATCAAATTTCAATTCCCCTATAGATGATCCGGATACATGAGGTATTCCATGTATCACAACTCTGTTGTTATCTTCATGATGACTCACACATCATCGATTAGAGCACGATCGATATTGATGATGATGCGACCTTTATGAAGAATCCATTGGAGATATAGGACCTCAAGGAGAAGGTGTTGTGCGGTCATTCTATCCCCTTGGTTAGTGTCTTGTGGTGACACGATGTCGTGGGGGAGAGTACTTGGGAACATGAGTTGCATATATACTCTCTATATGCCATGTTTTTTTATTTATAACTCTTTTCATGTAAAAAAATGTTCACTTTGTGGTTGTAGACCTTTCTTATTTATGTGATGGATTTATTTGGTTGCTTCTTGTTACTTTCTCTCTCTGGAGAGGTATCTCGATGGGTTGTTTTTCAGACCTCGTTTCTATTTCCCTTTAAGTGAATATCCAATTCTTGGGAACGATAATGGTTTTAGAGGGTTTTAATGTAATGGCCCATACCTCTTTCATCCATTAAATAGATCATATTTGGTGTTTGACATGTTCTGGGAGGTCAATGTGACTTATTCCCAACACTTTTCCAAATTTCTAGTTCCTGAATAGTGTTTCTAGAATAACAGCCTTCCAATAGGTGTCTCTAATTTCATAGAAAAATTTTGGGTTCATGATCAGTGTTTCCATAATGTTGAGGACTTCGTATTGCATGGGATAACCTCAGGACATACATAAGAAAAGGGTGAGCTATAAAGCCTAGTAAGTGAGTAAAGAAGGCATAACATGAAGAATAAATTACATGTTAGGAAATAGACATATCAAGGTTGAAAAATAGAAACATTAACATAAAATCATGACATATATTGATTATCATAACATAGAAATGTGGAAAGAACTTACAACATTACATCATTAACATAATGGAATCAGGTAAACCCCTATCCCAACATGGTGGAAAAATTTCCAAGAAGAAATTAGGTAAACCCCTATAACAACATGATGTATCATGATACTAAACATTACCCAAATAATTGGAGCACTATCTTGGTGCACCCTTCATATTCATTTCAATCACATGCTTATGCATGCCACATTGATTATATAACATGAATTCATTCAATGTCATCATTTTTTCCATGATTAAAGAATTTGGAATAAATACATGTAAGTACCCTTCAATAGGTATATGTGCATAAAAGTGAATACCCTTAATAGATAAATGTGTATGGTATTCACTACAAGATGATTTTGGCTTGGAAAATCACATTGCAATTTTGGCAGCATAACAATGTTATATGGAGATTCATAAATTGGGTTGATGAGAGAGTAAGAGGTATCTAATAATTCATACATGAAATATATAGTAAGGGAGTCATGGAAAATAATATCACAACATATTAAATTTAATTTAGATGAATAATATAGAATAAATTCTTTAATGGAGGTAAGAAGAGACAAGTCTCTTACAGAATTTCGGTATGGTAACAGGTGTACACGGATGATATTAATGAGAGATAAAGGAGTCTATCATCCTTAAAAAATAAGGAGGGAATTATGGGGGATGTGATAAATCATAATCTAAAATTTTTAATTGAAAATAAAATGGTACAATAACATAAATAAACTTGAATAAAATTGAGAAAGGAAGGAATCCCTTACTTGGATGTGTGATCTGAAAGGATTGGAAGAGGCTTGAGAGAGGATTATTTGGAGATTTGGGGAAAATTGGGAGGATTATAGAGAGGGGAGGGAAGATTATGGATGGGCTCAAATGATTTTTAGTGAAGGGAAGTGGAATATTGGGTGGGTTTATAATGAAAATGTGGGGAAATATTTAATATTTCAAAAACATAGGTTTTGGATCCTATATAATTAAATAATCAAAACCAGAAACCTTACCATGGTTTTTTCTCATGGTTTTTGACAAATATGAGTTGAAAAAATTATTTTATAAGTCAAATGGCCAAACATATTAAAATATTATGATTTCATATGTGGAGGTGAGTCACACTCACAAGGAAATCATTTTAAAATCATATAATATATTATACATTTTGGAGGTTTGACAAAGGCTTTATAAAAAAAGTAAAACAAATATAAAATCACTTTATTTTTATGGGAAAATATATATTGGGCCGATAATACCCATTTCAGTATTTATTACATTATTTTGGGGTCATTATGATGTCATAAAACACATATTTTATTTATACAGTATTCAATTTTTATCCAAAAATTTGACAGTCTCAGAAAATTATGAAAAAATCACCATTAGATAATTTAAACTTCTTGATTTAGTGAATAATATTAATTTCATCTAAATATTTTTTAAATATGTTAATTTTCAATATTAAAATTAAAACCGACATTTATTAAAAAATTCATGGGTTTTGACAAAAATAGTTTTCAAACCTTAATAAAAAATTACATTCATTGAATACTTGATGGTTTATCAGAATAAACATAAATTTATGATAAACCTAATATAATATTTTATGTCTCTTTATATCCATGTATAGCAATATATTTCCCCATTTGACAATAATGGAGAGTTTATGGCAATGGAACTGTTTATAATATTCCCAATTTACTTATAACCATACTGGGACAACTAAATCAGGTTATGAATAATATCCTAACCCATATGAAGCACCCTGATCCCCAACACAGAGGTTGAGGATCAATTTTTAGATGCTCAGTATATTTAATTTTTCACAAACTCCAAATTATTTTTTTAACCTAAATGGTTTTTCAAATGTTACCATAAAAATTGGAAGGGTGAGTATTTGTGAACATGTGATTTATGTGAACAAGATAATTTGATACTCACCTTATCTACTCCACATTATTTTCAAAGACCACAAGAGTGTAAAGTATATCTTCACTCAGCGTGACCTAAATTTGATACAATTTTAGCAAATGAAGTTATGATAGCAATATACTAATTATGTATAACAACCTGAATAGGATAATACATTGATACAATTTGGAATTCTCATCAGTGTGTTATAAATATTTTTTATCTTAATACAAGTAAAATATTCAAAACGTATATTAGTAATAATTCTAATTTCGATTTAAAATAATCTAGAAAATATGTTGAGGTTAATAAGTATGGAGGAATTATTGGTAGTTTGATTTACACAAATATATATAGAGTTGAGGTTATGTTTTTAGTGTGTTTGTGTGCCATATTTTCTTCTAATCCTTTGGAAAGTACCCTAAAGGATCTCAAAATGATGATAAGACACATTAAATGAATAATTAATACCAATTTATTTTACTATAATTATAACTGTTCTGACTTGTTATCTTATTCTAATTTTAATTTAGGTGGTTGCATGCTAGATAGAAAAATAAAATCCGGTATGTTTATTTTTCTTAAAAAATGTCTAATTACATTGAGTTTTAAAATAATTATTATATTCATTATCGACCACTGAGGTTGAGTATATAGTTTTTACTAGTTATTATGTACAAAATCTATGGATTAAAAAAACTCAGTTATTTTAATGTTTATATGAAAAAATTCATTTTTTTGATAGTTTTAGTTTAATTTAAATTTCAAAAGTCCTTTATAGAATTTCATAAAAAAAATTATATGTCAGGTTTCATTTTCTAAGAGATCATTCTAATAAAGGATATAATTTTTCAGAATTTTTCTCAACTGAAAATCAACTTATTGATATATTTACTAAATCTCTTGATTGTGTAAAGTTTGAAAAAAATAAATTTTAACATGGTTTAGTATATATTTATCTTGAATTGTTATGGTTTTTAAACATTTCTCATGATTTTAATGTAATAATAAATCTATTATATAGAATTTTTGAATATATTTTTAGAAACAAATTTAATTTAATGTAACTTATGGTTTCTCCCACAAAATGTGTATGTTTATATAATAGTATAGTTTTTATATGTGGAATATCTGTTTTAAAGTTGTACTAGTTTGTTATTTCTCAATATTTTGGTAGTTTTTATGTAATCTGAAATAGAAAAAAATTGAATAAGTTGTCTAAATAACTATAGTATTTCCTTTAATGGATTTTTTTGTGACTTTTTATATATGTATTATTTTAGTGGGATAAAAAGAGTTTTATATTTTTATAAATTATTAAAAATTATTTTGGCACTTAGTTTTTTTAAATTTATTTAGCATGATAATTTTTATTTCTATCTTTTAGGGGGAGAGTTTTCAAATGAGTTGAATATTTCAGTTATATTTTTGATAAATTTCTAAAAGGTATAGTTTTTTTAATTGATTTAAAACTTATTTATAAAAATTAGTTTGGATAGTTCAGTTTTGTATTTTTACCAAAGGGGAAGATTTTTAGATCTATGTTTTATTGATGCCTAGTTTATTTGTGTTTGAGGAGATTGTTTTTTTGTGATTATGTTTGTTGTTTGGAATATTAAAAATTCTTCACTTGTTACATTTTTAAAAAATACATCACATGTTTAAATGGATTATTATAATTTATTACTGATTAGATAAATCATATTGTGTTTATCCTTCAAGGTTTCAGTTTTTATAATAGTTTTTATAATGTTTCATAAGGGATTCTTTAGTCAATGTATTTTAGTTTGGGGGTTCTAGTGTTTTTTTAATTCTATAAAATCCTATGAAAGAAGTTTCGAAGTTATATAAAATATAAAAGTCATAAAGAACTAGTTTGGATGTCATAAAATAAATACTAAAGGCATATAAAACTTGTTTTAAATTCATACATAATTTTTTGAATTTATAAAAAAATAGTTTGGAAGTCCAATGATAATTTTAAAGTCATACAAAACAGGTTTTCAAATCATGAAAAATTTTAAGTTATAGAAAATATATATTAAATTCATAAATAGTTTTACAAATCCATATGATTTACTTCAAAGTCATAAACAAATTATATAAAGTTATATAAATCTACCTTGAAGTGAAAGAACACCCTTTTCAATCTATAATAAATTCATCCTTAGAGAGGATTCATCTCACGATGCTCTTTAGCTTGGGTTCCCTCAACAGTTTTTTGGAGGGGGGAGGTCTAGACACTCTCTCTAGAATTATCTCCACCATTCCTCACTTCTTCCTTATTCCCTCCCTTATTCTCCCTTCAATTTCCTTTTTTATTTCATTATCTCTATTGTTACTTTTCCCCCACTCCATCACTCCCATCTGATTCCTTTAGTGGGCATGGATCCTTGTGGAGCCCTCTTTGGCGCTTTTTCTTCCCTTGGATTTTGTTTGGCCATGTTTTTGACCCCATTTTGGTCTGGTGCATTGGTTTTTCTCGAAAAGGTTTGATATGTGATGGCTGAGTTTTTTGGGGTTCCTAGGATTACATTTTTCATCCAACCTTGTCTTTCTCAGTGATATCTTTCTTGGAGATGGTTGTTTCTTCGGTGTAGTTTCAATTGATATTTTTGATAGGAAATTACAATTATGGTTTGGGTTAGCTATCATGGAAATGATGTTTTTATGTTGAGGCCTTGTCTTCTTCAATCACTACTCTAGCTTCATGTTCCTTGGCTACCCTACCAGTCAGTCTGCAGCGATGATTTCAAGGAGGCTTTGGGATGTGCATTTCTTTGGTCACAATTTTTGAAGAGGTGACTCCAAGATTATATCCAAGATATGATGGTCCTAATTTGATGAAGCTCTTGATGGTGTGAAATATTCCTTGATTTTGTTTACTGTGTATGTACAATCATGAGTTTTGAGGCAAGGATCACCTTATTTTGTTTTTTATTGTAGTAAAATGATATGGTTTTGAGGATTGAAGGATTTTCCATTAGTTTTTATGGACATTTTCTGTCTAGTGGTGTTAAGATTATTTTGAGGTTAAAACATTCTCAAATGATATGGCAGTTTCTTTGTAATGATAAGGTTATTGTTCATTTGGTTTTCATTATGATTATTTTCATTGATGGTTTGGTGTGTTGTCAATTGGTTTTGTGAAATCTGATGATACCAGTGGGATTCTCTCACTAGCGGTGCAATGATGATGATAATGATAGAGTTTCCAACTGTTTGGATCGAGGTATGACATGGTTGGTCAGTGTATCTCTCGCATTTGATTTTCAATTTCAAATTTGGTAATCTGGAGTTGTGTCGGCTCGTAACGGGTGTTTTTTAATTTTGATTTTGAATCGTGTTTGATGGGTGTTTTTTGATTTCTATTCAGTTGCATTATTAATTTTTAAGAGGTTACCACTAAACCTCAATGTGGTTTTATTTTAAAATAAAAAAAATAGATTTCGAAGAATCTACCATGATGTTATATAAAGCTTCTTTTTTACTCTAACATACTTATATGATTTTAATTTCAGTATAATTGATGGTCATAAATATATGTTTTATGACTACACATAAATGTATAATTCATATAAATACCAAGAATAATGTTTTCATATAAGTAAATTCATGATTTTGTATGTGTATAAATGAATATGATCTTTAAGAAACTATATAAGATGATGGTTACATAAGGGAGGTGAGTGGGCAAAAAAATTAATTAATTCTATGGTTAGAATTATATATGTGTCACATATAACTGCATCATGGGAGAAAAAAAAGTAATCATGGGTCATCAATTTTTTTTTCATATGGATAAAATGTATATAATATTTTAAAAGGCTTTAAATGGCTCACAAAAAATTGATATAGCTCCAAAACCTTCATCCACTAATCATTATTTTTATAGGGTGAAAAACTTTGATGTGAAATTCGTAAAGATGCATAAATCTGGTAAATATATAAATATTTGTAAGAAATGGTTATTTTTTTGAGCGACCATATTAGAGATATCATGAGGTGAATCATAACATTTATGTCAATCACATAGATAATAATATCTGTTAAATTTTGATTGGAACATTGTTAGACATTAATAGAAAGACAAAAGATGGTTTGAATGGAATAATGTATTTACTCTCAATGGGAATACATTTGGAGTTGGCTCCCACCCCACATGGAAGGTGATAATTCCTACCCCCGGTTTCTCATACCTTATCCAAGAGAGATAAAAGTATATTTTTTCAATGTCTTAACGTTATCAAAGTGACACATGGTTTTTATTCAAATGTAAAAATTTGTGTCTTTAAAGGATTTGAAGTTGATATGTATGGAATCTCATGACTGTCACATCATGAGGCACCAACTCCTACATCTTTCGTTGGGTAGAATAATGTCCACCCATGTTAAAAAGACAATAATAAAGGTGTTTTATTTTTTAGTTCATTTTTAATAAGTTGATTGACTTACATTATTTGAAAATTTTGGAGAACTAACTAGTTTCTATAATTTTTCAACTAGAAATTTATTTTCATCCATCTTTTTTTGATATCCTGATGCATTTAAAGGTTAATTTGGTGTGTGAAATAAAGATTTTTAGTCCTGTATATCAATTTTGGATGTATCCTTTTGAAGGTTATATGAATATTTTGAAGGGGTATGTTATGAATTTATATCAACCTGAAGCATCCATTTTTGAGAGGTATTTTTCTAATGAGGTTTTAGAGTTTTGTACAAGCTATTTTTGTGATGTGGATCACATCATTTTTCATACATCTTTCAATGAATGAGTTAATTTTGGGGGAAAATGGATATGTATCCTGAAATCCAAATCATTGATAAGTGAACAGATAAAAAAGATACAATTATACATCTTGAATAACACAGATGACTCTCAACCAAATATAACATTTTATATTAATGAGTTCAAATAAATTTACTCAATAATGAAAGATATATGGATTTTGAGTTAGCATAATTTTTTTCCATGGTTTAAATATACCTTGAAACAAGATGCATCCGAAACAATGAGATGGTTAGTGGCCAGTACATGTTTAAATTTGATCACATGGTCCAGGTTTGACATTAATTGAAATACTTTTAATACGAAAGACCAGGGCAAGAAAACTGTAGTTCAAAATAGTAGTGTGTTGTTGTTTGTATAAGAAATTCATTTTTTCAAATGCCAAAGAGAAAAACCCAAGTTCATCATCACCAACATACTTGTTGAATTCCAAATTCAATGAAAACCCAATCTCACTAAATGTATCCAATGTTTGGATGCATCTTGTTTCACAGTCTCTTTAAACCATTGGTTTTAATGGAATTTGGAATGACACTAGTATGTTTCTGATGATAAACTTGAAAAATATTCTGATTTCTGTTAGATCCCTACATCCATAGAACAATTAACAAATAATATCGATGAACATATCAAATAAATGTTTTAGGCCATATGGATTTATCATAAACACAGAATTTGGAAAAAAATCTATAGTATATTCAAAATATTATAGGTAACATATATTTAATTATTTATTACTTTTTTAAATTTCAGAAGTTAGTTATTTTAATTTTATTTTATTAATTAAAACATTTATTTTAACTAATAAGTTAAATTTTTTTTTATATTAGTTTTTTTGGGTCTATTTTTCCATGTTAAACCTTAAATATATTTTCTATTAATTTTTGTAAAACAAATTATTTTACATTTTACATTTTAATTAAAAACAAAATATATTGTATAAGAGTATATTAGAAAAGAATTATTTCTGTTTTAAAATTGATTAATGAGGTTAGTGAGTTTTTACTAGGTCATTTAAGCTATTATTTATATTGTTAGTTTATATTCATTTATATCATTTTGTATCTCATTAATATTGTTTTTCTTTTAGTTATATTTAACAAATATGAATAAAAATGGGCTACATTTAGTTTAATTTTCTTTTTATTTGATAATTGTTAATTTTTTGATTTACATTTTCTCATAATTATTGGATTTCTATATTTTTGTACTAATTGTCATTTCATTGATTTTTATAATGACACATGAATCCTATGATCCACCATATATTTTTGAATATTATCATACACAATTCTCATAAAAGATCATAAGTGTGCTCCTATTGATGAGAATATTCATCCTTATTTACCTGAGACATCTACTTCCATGGGGGAAAAGAGTTCAAGGGTTGTTAAACGTGGCACCACATGTTTACCAAAATTAGTAGTTCCCCATACATAGAAATAGAGGATACCATTAGACATTGACAATAATCATATTATAGTAGGTCCAAATGAAAAACAATTCAAGACTTTTGTATCAGTACATGCTAAAAGAAAAGTTAGTACATTGTTTGATGACTAGAGTACTGTTGAGAAAACAAAACTATAACTATTATGGGGGAACATTTTGGTATGATTTTTGGTAATTACTTTACTTATCTTGAATTAGTTTTTATAGTAATATATGGGTTTCCTCTTCTTATCAGATGACATATGATTTACCTAACACTAGAGGAGTTAGGAAAAAATGTATGTCATTGGACGCTAGGAGATAGAAGGATTTTAAACTATCCCTCACATCATAGTTCATTTTTTGTAGTAGAAAACATGATACTCCATTTGATATATATTCATATATAGATGAAGATACATGGAATTTTTTTTCTGAAAGTAGATAACAAGATGAGTTTTTGGTAAGTTCAATGTTGCATTTTAGATGTTTTTTATATTAATGACCTTGGTATTGATTTCATTATTTTTAATTCTTAATTTAAAAAAAAAAGGATATATCATCCGAAGATTCAATCTAAAAATGTATACCCTCATACATTATCTTAGAGAGGGTATATGTTATTAGAAGAACACATTATAGAAGAAAAACATAAAAATCTTAGAGCTAAGTCATCGGGATCTGAAGAGATTTCCCCTCCCCCCAATAGACAAGAACAATGGAATAGGGGTCCAATTGAAAAAAGGACAATATCTTACTGATGATTCAGAATTAATATCTCTTATGATTGTAAGTTTTTTTTATTTATTGATGTTAAATAAACTCTCTATATATTGTTATTCATTATATATATATATTTTCAAATATTTGATATAGTATTCTCTTGAAGAGAAGAGCACAAAAAATATCTTTATTGATGATGGTAGACATGATATTTTAGATACAAAATTGGGAAAGACCAAACACCTAGTTCATGTATGAGGATACCTGACAGGTGTGTCAGTAAGAAAACGGTTTCCATGTTCGGATGCTTCCTCAAAAGAGAATGTTAATAAAAAAAAATTGAATATTTTGAATCCAAAGTTAAGGATATTGATGAAATGTAGGAGGATAGGATCAGAGCATTGGTATAGGAAATGTTTGAAGACATGCAAAGACAATTTTAGTCTTCCAATCTAACTCCTCCACCTTAGCCAGAATATCCCACTCCTTATCCAACCCCAACACCTCCTCCACAACTACCAAGTTACTATGAGTTATTTTTCAATGATCCTCATTATATTTTTGCATATGAGATGATATATTATATCAATGATACCATTCATCATTTCCATACTGAGATAGAGCATCAATGTATCAATTTTCAGGATATTATAGATAGATCATCAAGAATACCATATCCTATAGATAAAGTGAGTATAGATAGACAAATTATCTACCATTTTTTTGGTTTTTCCATCTAGAAAACATCGACATATTACAATAGAGGTGTGTATATTTGTTATATCTAATTTCAATTTTTTATTAATTTTGTTCTCATTTAAATATTCTTATTTTTATCTAATTTTTTCAAAAATACTTTAAAGTTAACAGAATATGGTATGGACAAAATAAATTCAATGTTCCATTACTTTAGATACAAATTACATTGGACTTGATCTCTTGTCACCATACTATAAATTGTTATTGGGAATATATCTGATTCCATTTGATTATAATAATTTTGGTCATGAAATGACTGTGAAACTTTTGAAAAGTGATATCATGGAGCTTGATGATGGAGAGAAATTAGACATCAACAGGTTGTAAGTTTTTTCTGTGTAAGTCGATTAAATATTTTTGTTCCTTTAAATTATTGAAACATTATAATTATGTCTAGTTAATATTAGGTATCTATATAAAATTTACACAGATCATGATAGTAATTATGTGTGTGGATTTATGGTCCCATAGATTATTTCTACAATAGCTAAAACAATGACCAATGCTTAAATAATAGTTTATATCGCTGGAATATTTTAGCTGAATGTCATCATTCAGTGTTGGATGTTTACATATCCTAAAAGGAATGAAATATTTTTTCTCAAAAACTATTATATAGAGCTTAAGATATTAAAATATCATTTTAAATTTTATTTTATATTAGTGGTCATTTGATGTTGGGTGTTTTTTTTCATGAGAGAGGATATTGTACAAGCTATGCTCTATCCATAGTGATGTGAGAGAAAAATATTAAAATATATTGAAAACGTAATTTTTATTATTTTCATAAATTTATATATTATAATGAATAAATTATATTAATGTTCATATTATTTTCAAATAGATCATGTGATTTCTTTAGAGAGACGTCAATAAATAATCACATCAAGAGCACCAAGATCAAATATGTAGATGATGAGGTGAATTGTCATTTAAAATTACTAAATTTTATATATATTAATTAAAAATGTTATTTTGAAATAAAATCTATTTAAAATAATGTCATAAACAATAAGGTGGAACTGAATTTTGATATTATATTTTGTGATACATGTATAAAATAATTTCCACCGGTACAGTTACAATGCTTCAAAAGGTTATATTTCTTTATAAATCTTTCAGTAATATTTAATATTCTTTATTTAAATTCAATTGAAATTATTTATTAATTATTTTTTTAGATTTTTTATGACACTCGGTCGTATAGTGTAGATGAGTTGAAGAATTTAAAAATAGAATGAGAAAAATAATTTTACAGTTTCAATAGTTTTTTAGTTTATTTGAATGTTCAACGTATTGTGTATTTTTATTGATTTTGGGCGGCCTCTTTTGTGGTTTTCTTGATGTTTTTTGTGGATATGGTAAATAAATATAAATTTATTTTTAATTAATTTGAAACTTCAGTGATAGTTTTTTTACTATTCTATATTCTTCCTCTTGTTTTGTATTTTACAATTCAATTATTTTTTCCTATTGCTAGTTGCTGCTGTGGAGGAGAAGAATCAATGTACATTTCATTAAAAAAATCTAGGTTTTGAAGTCAGTTATTGGATAATAAATGTGAAAAATACATGTGAGTAGTTTTTCACATCATTTATTCTATAAATTATGTGAAAACCCATTTATCACGTCAGTTATTTAATATAACTGACATGATAAATGGTTCACAATATGTTTTTCACATCGATTACTAGATAAACGTCGTGAAAAAACCTATTACACATGGTTTTTCACAAAAATTATTCAATATGTTATGTGAAAACCAATTTATTTCATCAGTTATTTTTAATAAATGACATGATAAATGGTTCATGCTATGTTTTCCATGCAGGTTTTTGGATAAAAGATGTGAAAAATCAACTGCACTGATTATTTATAAAGATGGTTTTATGTAAATGATGTGAAAAACCCTTTATGCTCTAATGATTCTGAGAAAAAATAATAATGGTATAATTAGATCATATCCATTGTTAAATATAAGTAAAATTGAATAAAATTTTCTTAAATGGAATATTATTTTGAAATCCCACTTGAAATCAATTATTTTTGAAAATATCATTTATTTTTTGAAACTGTTTTCATTTCTTAAAATGTCATTCAATTTTAAAAGAATTATTTTTAAAAAAAATTAAAATGTTAGATTTTATGTGAATAATAAAATAATTAAGGCATCATGATGGCAGAAAACTACATTTATTTCATATAGGTTAAAAATTATTCTTTTCGTACTTTTGCAGGAAATGTCACAAAGTACCAAAAATGGAAAACGATAGAAAGATTCATTTCAAAACATTTAGTAAATATAAAAAATGGGTAAAAACGGATTGAAACATACATATAATAATACTAATAATAGTTTTGAATACATTTTTTGAAAACATGGTCATGTAATATAAATATTTCCCAATGGTGACTTAAAACAAAACAATCCCAAATATTGATGACATTGTGAAATGAATACTCAAAACATTATAATTTGAATAATTGTTTAAACCCTAAATGAAATAAAATAATATGGATATGAAAATACCATAATATTCTAGATAAGAATAATAAAAGATAGTCATGGGATGCAAATACACAATGTAGATGAAGCAAGTACTGAATAAGGCACATGACTTGTAGAAATAAAAGCATGACAAAAAACCCCTTACCTTATGTCATGACTCTTATCGCACTCATGAAAAAATTATATATAATAAATATATTTTTATTATAAATATATTGAAGAACCATATTCATATATATAATACCTTATATTATTCATTTATGACTATATTTTATCTTTATTATTAATAATTCCATGTTAAAGCATTGTTTCAGTTAAAAATCACTTTGTTTATTATACATGTTTTTAAATTTTATTATCTATCCTGTTATATAAATCCGTATTTAATAATTTATAGAATTATAATCATTATATATATAGAATATATATATATTTATTATATATTTATTCATGGTTATTCAGAATAGTTGGTGATAAAAAATAATTTACACAGTTGTTGGAGACGTTAGGTCGTATGTAAACCTAAACAATATTTTCATTTTTTAGGTTAAATGAATGGAAATTATATGATATATTATCATTAAATAAATAATGTTTTGTCATATGTAACATATATATTCATAAAATTATTTTTTTATAACCATCCATGAGAAATATATACGAATAATGAATAATATCACACTATGGAGGTGGTAAGCCATACATCCACAAGAGCGGAGTTATTTTTTTACAAAAGATTAGATGGTTGGTAAAAAGGTGTAAAATAGATTATAATTCATTAAGTATAAATTTTTTTTAAATATAGTATATAAATATTAAACCTATCATAATTCTCACTCATAAAATGTGGTGATGGAAAGTGAATTGTATCGCTATATGGAGATGCTAAGTCGTATGTACACATGAGTGATTCAGTCATTTTTCCTGTTAGATGGGAAAAGGGTTTTATAATGTTTTGTTCATAAAAATAATAAAATTTGATCATATTTTGGATTATGAATTTATTATTTTATGAAATATAACAAATATTTTAGACGAGTTATATAAGAGTATGAAAAGAGAATGATCGGTTAGAGCTATTACCTCTTATTCAGAACAACTCCTTTAGATATTCTCTAAAGGATATAGAGTTAGAACTTTGGGAAGACACAGACATCTAGAATGTGTATATAGATGTTGAGAAACGAAATTTTTAGTGGTTAGTTGTGATATAATGATCAATGTGGTTTGAAGAAGTGAGTGATGAATTTCCCTTTTATAATTGAGTTTAGGGCAACATTATAATTTCTAAAAATATTAATTTATAATAAACTCAATATCATTAAAAATTCCACAATAATGTAAAGAATTACAATATGAGATTCTATAAGGTTTTAATCTCATAAATTAATATATTTTTTAAATTTCATGATATTATTTAAAACCTTATCATATTTATTTACCATTAGTTAGCCAATTTTAATTTTAACTAAAGTAAAAAAATTTAATATTAAAAGAGTGTAAATTTTTTTACATGATTTAAATTAAACCATAGATTAATGATTTAAAACATTTAAGACCTAATGTTAATTACTTTTAAAAAAATTCTGAATTTTAAATAATTTAATAAAACATTAATTTGATAAAATATCAATAGTGTCAATTTGACACTAATCATTTCTTGGATTTTTAAAAATAAAAATAGAACAAGTTAAATTCAAAAAATTATTTTATTACATATAAAAGGGGTAAATTTCATCTATAAAATCCATTGGTTACATTAATGAACTCAAATGATATTTCTTTTAATATTTTTATTATCATTAATTTGATTTGTTCATTTATAAATTTATTATTGTATCATAATTGTTAAATATGTTAAGGTAATTATTTGTTACCTAAAAATTATAAATAAATTTAAATGAATAATATAAAAACATTATATTTAAAATAACTATTTTTGTTTCAAAAAATCTTTGGGAAACCCATATATTAAAATAGTATATTAATTAAAAACCTATAGTGTATACAATTTGATATCCTTTTAAGTAAAACATTATAAGGATATTATTCATATACATGCGGCACCAATGGTCATTAGTATAACCCTCAGACAAAAATTTCCGAGATATAAATGAAATATATGATTTATCCATGTTTGGGTCATTTAATAGTTCTTATAATTTAAATTAAAATCATTTTATTTATTTTTCTTCTTCTTGTACAAGAACTACATCATAATTGTATAAGTAATTTGAGAAATTATTTCTTTCATAACAACTACAAATAAAATACCCTGATAAATAAAAATATTATATATTTAAAACTATAATTTATAGTTTAATTTATCTTTAATATTACTCTATATTAATAATGGTTTCGTTATTAAAATATGAGTATGGTATCTTTGACTTTTCTTTACATAAAATATAATAAATGTCTTACTCTCATCCAAGTGGATAAAAATTGGTATTATTTTATACCAATGATGATTTTTAGTGGAATCCCACAAACAAAATTAAATTAGGACACGTGTTAGGATAATTTTCTAACATTTGTAATATTATTTTTAGCCATAATTACGTGATTTATATTTTACCACGTTAATAAAAATTACTAAGGTTTGTAGTCATAATTACCAAAAATAAAAGAAACATAATAAATAATTTATAACCTATGATTCCAAATATGGAATAAATTTTTCAAAATTAAAAACATGTATGTATCAGTAATTAATTAAATATTAATCATGTCGATGGGGTGAGAAAACAGGTTATTAATGTTAAAACATGGAGAAAATTAAAATTCCTTTATATATATTTTCAATGTTAAATTGATCAAAATGTCCTAAATTTTATTAAATGATAAATATATAATCCAATTATACTTTAAATCCAATAAAAATTTAAACTAACACAATAAATTATTTCGATTAAAAAAGATGTTTTCAAATAAAATTTAGTGTTTGATACTATTCATCAAAACATGAAACTTATCAAGAATATACCACAAATTAAACCAAAGTAAATTTTTTATGTTCTTATATAAAAACAGATTTACTTTAAAATACAATATATAAAAGTTTAAAAATATTTATTTGAAGTGGGTTCTCTATTAAAAGGTGGTGAAATTACTCTTTTGAAAAAATATTGGTGTTTATCCCCAAAATATGGTTTGTTAATCACTTAATGCTTATAAAATCTACTAGATAAATATAAAAAAAATACATTATTGAATATATAACATATATATTTCATTAATATATTTCTCTAATTACAATTTATTTAATTTTTTAAGACAGAACAACTTGGATAGAAAAAAACATAAATTATTTCCTTTACAATAAATTGGAATATATTTTCATTTATAATTAATTTGTAACAAACATAATAATATTATAAACCATATATTTTTATAATTTAGTTAATATAATTCATGACCACTAATTTAAAAGATATGTTATATCATTTTATATTAAATAATAGTATTTTAATATGATAAAACTAGATCTTTCATGTAATGAAAGATATAAAACCAACTCAGTTTTCTGTGTAGCAAAAGAAAATCATAGAGTTTCATATACCCTATGATAATATAAGTGTCATGAATAGTGAAACCTTGTCTTGGTGTTGAATGTAATGAAATAAAAACTTGGTTAATTCATACCACAAAAGATATATTCGGTTTCGTGTGAAATAAAAATTATTGAATAAATTAAATTAACTCGAAAAAAATATTTCAAAAAATATCATAGTGTTAAATGTAGTCTATAAAACAATCATTGTGGAATATTTTTGAAATTGATGGTGAATTTTTATAATTTCTCTATGAAATATTTGTTATATCATTATTTTTTTAAATCACATGCACTATAGTTTTGATAATACTGTACACAATTTTAAGGAAATTCTATGCATGATGTAAAAAAAGTTGATTTCATTTAGTGGATTGTGTTGTATTGGATAATTTCTATACCATTCCAAGGAATATGTACTATTTTTGATAACTGAACCTTGTAAATTATTATGTTATTGTGGTTGTTCATGAGAGTTGGTTTTCAGTAAAGTTATAAATCTACAATATGTGGTGTAGGTTGTTTCATAAGATAGAAAAAATAAATGAAATAGTTATCACATATTCACCCCCTCACCCTATTAGTGATCACATAGATTAATACATGGGCCTTTGAAGTAAAAATAAAGATATTTCTATTATGATTTCTTATGATTGTAATAAAGTGGGAAATATAAGACTAGATTTTCAATAGTTTAATAAGAAATTAAAAGACTCTAAGAAATATTATATTTCATTGGAATGAATGGTACATAAGAATCACATACAAGGGGATATATTAAAGGTGAAACATCTACAGAAATTTATTTTTAATATTGTCATGACAGTAAGATAGTTATGAGTTTATATTCATGGATTATGAAAAATAATTGATGAAACCTATAAAATCTATCATATAAATCGCATAATAATTTGTCATTAAATTATAATTACCCCATATAAATTGATGAATATACATCTACATATTCAAAAGAAAAAAATAATGTTACATCATAAGATGATGATAGTGTGAATAGTTTTGAATAAATGATTAGATATGTTATATTACATTATAAATCTAATAATAACATTATGAAATACTTTGATTGTTCTAACAATGAACTTTATAAATATATTTATAGATTCTCTAAAAATAAATATGATGTGCATATAATTACTTTAGAATTAAATAAGATATATAATTCCATATCAACATGTTTTGATTAGAATATATTTTTAAAAAATAATTTTTAGATACTGAGTTGAAAAAATAACTTTTTTCAAATTTTACTACTATAAAGAATTTTTTTTTGATAATATTTATGAAAAATTGAAACCACAATTAAAAACTTATTGATTTTTTTTCAATAATCCTAGAATTTTTGTCGGAATATTTTTTTCCAAAGAGTGAACAATTTTGTACAAAATGTCATAGAGGTGGAAATTGGTGAAAGTAATTTTTTTAAATGACGATTAGTCATTTTGATTTTATAAAACATATACCTTAAAATCATTAGAAGATGATCAATATATTAATGTTGTGAAGATTTAGATTCCAAAATACTTATTTGGTAATAAATCTTGACTAAGTAATTTCTATGTTTTGAATCCTTTAATATTTTTATTTCTGGGAGATTGTCTTGGTACAAGTTTCAAAATAACAATTATAGGAATAACGACTATTATTGTTATATAAGAAATAAAAAAATACCCTCTACAAGTTTATCAATTTTAAATGTTAAAAATTATCATTTGGAGACAATTATCAAGGTTAGATCTATGGTATCAAGGATATTGAATTTCATAGTGAAGGAATAATTTCCAATGCTTTGTATGTTGTATGAATTTTGAAAAATCTATTTAGTATAATAAAATTATGTGATAAAAGATATCTTGTGAACATCTGGAATGTAATATATACTATTTAAATTTCAAAAAGAAAATTTTTTCATTTTACTAACATACAAAATTATTTTTACACAATAAAACTAGAAGAACTTATATTCCCTAATTAACATTTTCTTAGTGAAATATATTATTAATATAGATTTTAGAATGGAATTTTTGGACATGGTAACGTTATTATATTAAAAAACAATTATAATAAACATTTTTTCAAGATATAACAAATAATAAGTTTAATTATTATAAAGTCCATGACCCTTTTCAAAGTAGTAGGAAACATATTTCACAGATTAAATATATTTTTAAAGTATCATGTTTGGAATCATTATAGTTAGTTCACATGTGTCAGTTTGGTGTATCCTAAAATGGATGTATTGGGAAAATACTATGTGCATGTATTTGTTGAATTCTATACCAGATATACGTGGTTCTATTTTCAAATGAATAATTCATAAGCCCTTCTATTATTTAAAAATTTTGTATCCCATGATATAAATGAGAAAATACAACCTTTTGTTATTATTCATACTGATCATAGTAGTGAGTCTAAAAATATATATTTTGAAACTCATTTTTTAATGAAATAAATTACAAACAAATTTTGAGCTCATATATCTCTTCTTTAAAATTATGTAGTTTAAGGAATAAAAATAATTCTTCATAAGATTACATAAACCATTTTGACTGAATACTCAGTTTATAAACATTTTTCATCTAAATATATAAGTACTTATTTCTATACAATAAATCAAATTTTACTCAAACCTTTTCTTAATAAATATACATATGTTTTTTGGATAGATAGAAATTAAAAACATTCATATATCAATGTTTTTGAATGTAATGTATTCATCATGAATACTTTAAATTGTTTACAAAAATATGATCCAAAAGATGATGTAAGAATTTTTATTTTATATTTTACAATAATTAAGGATTATCAAGATTTTAATAAACAAAAAATCAAAATTGGAGAAATAGATATTATTATGTTTAACAAAAATAACCATTTTTTTATCAAATATCATAAAACCATATCATAAAATAATCTTTTCAAAACACATTTTCAACCCTTGTTTGAAAATTATTCTGAATGAAGATCAACAAAATGAATTATTTTAGAATTTATACCTCTAGAATGAGTTCCACCTATTTTTGATAGAAAATATCATACAAACCGAAGAAATCAATCAATCTTATGCAATCATCCCACTATTAATATCATTGTTGATGTAGATAAGGTAGTACAAACTCATAGTTTCTTAAGAAATTAATGTGATCGTTGAGTATTTTTATCTCAGTTTGAACATAAAATGCATGATGAGGCTTTAGGTGATGTTGAATTGATAAGGGTACTTAATAATGACATAAAAAAATTTGATAGGAACAAATATTTTAAATTTTTATAATGACCTAAATATCATCCTTTAATTAGAGTAAACATGGTTCCCCAAAATAAACCTAATGAAAATTGATTTTTGTATAAAAAAAATTTATAGGGGATACAAATAATAAGAAGGAATTGATTATGAAGAAAAAAATTTCTCTTGTAGTAACGATTTAATCAATTTAGATACTTCTATCCATCATAAAATTATTTATCAATTGGATATAAAGTGTGATTTTCCTAACAAGTATGTACATTTGGAAGATTATGTTAAACAAAAACCTAGTTTTGACATTATAAATGTAGTGAATCTGGTTTTTAAACATACTAGGGAACTTTATTGACATATAAATGTTCAAATATCTTGGTATGATAGTCATAATAGTTTTTTATTTCAAAAAAAAATTTAATAGAGATTTCAATCCAAATTTTTTAATTATGTATACTTTTAAGGAAACCACAATTGTTTAACATTAGGTTCATGAAATTATATATATTTTTTCAAATCAAATATATCTTATATATTCCTTTTTAGAACCTATAATGTATTATTTCAAAATGAGAATAAGGGGTAACTGACCATATTTCTTGATTTTTAAATTTCACCACAACCACAAGGAACATACCTATCTCAAAAAAATATTATAAATTCACTTATGTGTTTTGGTTATGACAACGAATAAAGTATACATACTCCAATGAAAACCTAAAAAGAACATGATCTTGAGGAAGCAGGGAAAAAAATTAATCAAAAATATTTATAGGAATGTGTCACGAACCATCCTCAGGGCCCGTGCCGTGACTACCTCAAGCCTGCATTCCATAGGTCAGGGGCTGGCGATTAGCACCAACGACATAATCCCGATAAAAGGGAAGGTATTTCCTTTTTATCCTATAAAACACAAATTTTGAGAACATGTGTTAGAGGAAACAACTGGTAATAAACACTAAGTAAAACTAAAAAAAAGTATGTGTTGAATGGAAAGGGGCCAGAAATTACAAGCCCAACAGTAAAGTACAACTGCAGAAAAGTAAACAACAACTTCTGAGTCGTCCTCTGGGAATCCCACTTGAAGGGTGGGTACAGATGGCCTCCTCATCACCTCTGGTCCATCCATCTACTCCATGAAAGTCTTTCCAAGTGTTCCACCTCCGGGTACCGTCCAACTCCACAACACTCTACCTCGATCAGTGTTGTCCGTTGTCTGCAACCAACACAACGAAGTGTGTGCATTTCCCGTGCATGGGTGAGTATACCGATACTCAGTAGGGACCCTTAGACCCCTAAAGGTCTCCCAGAATCCATGAAGGATAAACCAAAAAAGGAAAGATACAATCACGAAGTATCAACCAACCCTACATAGGTATATTCCCATACATATACCTATGTTATCAACCACAGTTCAGCTCCAACTCTCAAGCCCAAGAACAACCTAGTCCACACAGGAAAGTAAAGTCAATCACATCAATGATATTGATTGAAAGTCAAGGCTCAGCTCACATAGGTATAAATCTTTCGTATAGTGTTAGAGATGATCAGATGTAATCACTGATTCATCTAAGATGTCGGACCCACACAAGATACTAGACCATCTAAGCTATCTGACCCACACAGGATACGAGACCAGCTAATCTGTTGGACCCACACACATACAAGAAAAGAAGTCAGAACTGTCGGACCCACACAAGATACAAGAATAGTAGTCAACAATGTCGAACCCACAGAGGATTCCGGTACAATAGTCGTCGCTGCCGAACCAAAGTAAGATTCAGGTACAGTAGTCATCGCTGTCATAGCCAGCTCTAGGGTTCCCGCACCCAACATGCTCGATTCCGGGCGGGTCCGCTCGTCGAACCAAGTGCCGATACGTCAGCTATCAACATGCTCGATTCCGGGCGGGTCCGCTTGTCGAACCATGTGCCGATACGTCAGATATCATGAAGTCCTGAGTTTATGTATCCTGTAGTTCCATCTAATCATAAGGAATTTAACACCCCAAGCTTCCACAGTATATAACTTTTTGAATAATATAATAGCGTGTGTTATACGCAACTTCGAGTTCTAACACACACCACAATCAATCAAACTAGCCGTTATGAATAGTAATACCCACTTTTTAAAATTTTATAAATTTTATCATTCAAAATGAACTTCATTTTTGGATTCATAATTTCGCAATTAGCCTAGGGTGAATATTTGGTATTTTTCTGAAAACTTTCAATTTTTGATGAATAGTGAAAAAACACCAAGTTATAGTTTAAAACCGAATTTTTATTTAAATAATAATTTATTTTATTTTAATTTGTTTTAGGTCAAAATAGATACATAATACCTATATATGTTAAATCTAATTCATTGGAGCCAGTTTACAATAATTTTAGATATATAAAAATTTTATTGAACTTTTCACCGTCTTTTACCCATCTCCTAGGAAAATTTGCAAATTAAAAAAAACTAAATTTTAACGCTTCTGTGAGTGGAATTTTAAAAGTCCGAGAGACACGGTTAATATCAATGAGTAAAATTTGGTTCAATAACATAAAAATAATTTTTTGTGAATAGTAACTTTTTACTTTTATTTACCACGGTTAAAAGTAAATAGGGTAATTACGGGTAAAAATGATATTAATATTACCCTAACTGATGTCCTACTTCTATTGGACAAATGTATCTCGACCAAAAACAACATTAGGAATAAAATATTATCATTTAGGTCCACTTGGATTAGATTAGGACATTTATTATTATTTAATTCAAAGAAGAGTTAAAAAAGTTCAAATTAAAGTTTTATAACTAAAACATTTTTAATATAGGGTTATACATAAGATAAATTCGATTATTAATATTCATTAGAAAGATAAATATATTTAATACATAATGGTATTATATTTATAATTTTTAGACATTAAATAAGTTAATTTATTTATGACACAATGATAATGTAGTAATTACCTAATTAGTTAAGTATTAAAATAATCGATATTATAAATACCCCAATAAATGTAATTTGAGACTTTTTATGAATTAAAATATGTTTCTAGGTTAATATGACATATTAGGATTGGTTATATGAATTTTATTCGAAGTTATAATTCTGTTATGAATATATCAAAAACAAAATACCTAATAGTGTCAAAATTGACATAAAAGAGTTTTTAAAAGAAATATTATATCATTAATTCATATTATATTCCTAAAAATATAAAGTTCTGCCAAATGACTTATATAATTATATTTTTATCATTAATGGACCACTTGGAGATCTCTTGGAAGTATATAGTATGTTTATTAACTATATAATATAAAAATACAAAGAGACATGGTAAATGTCAAACTATTTAACTAAGAGTTAAATATAAATGATAGGGTTAATATAGTGACCCAAACCAGTCTAAGATCTATTGGTTTAAATTATTTCTACCCATCCCCAACATAACCTTTAAATAATACACTTTTGAGCCATTAAAAACCGAATATAAATTTATTATAAAATAATATTTCTAGCTTTTCCAAAGGTTCCCCTCACCCCTCTTATAAAAAGGCACCCACCCTTCCCTCTAATTCACACCTTCAAATCTTTTTGGCTCATCCAAACCCTATCCAAATATTCTCTAAACTTTCCTCAATTCAACCTAGAGACCTTAGTTTGATCATAAATCCATCGTAAGAAGCCCTTATGATCAAATCAAAAGGAAGAACCCGAAGAAGAGGTAATGTTTTCACCATCCTCTTTCAAGTTCCTTTCTTCTTCAACTTCTTTTTTCATTGTTATTTCCATTGTAAAAAAATAACTCCAGTATATTATATATACTATGATGTTATTAGAAATATTTTCCATCCATATTCATATTCTATCCATCCTTTTAATGACATGTCACCATATGTGCGTACGTACGGCTTACCGTCTCCACGTCGTGGTGTAATTGCTATTCAAAACATTATTATTTTGATGTATATAATAATGATGTGTAATTGATGTAAATAATAAATATAAAATGATAATTATTCTGTATATATGATATAACATCCAATTATATATTATTATAATATCAAAAGAATGATATTGTCGCTCGTGCGTACGTACGGACTACCGTCTCCACGAACGCGATGAGATTCATTCTCCATCATATCCATTTCAAGACTAAATTTCATTTGATGATTAAAAATTATTTTTAGAGACATGATATCAATCTGGATATGAATAATATAAATCTGACCCATAAAAAATATGCCTCACATAACAAATAATATAAATGAAAACGAATCTGTTAACACCTGAAACGATGATAATACTAAGATATTATTAACAAATCAATGTTAAAAGATCATATATGATATCATATTACTGTATATGATTCTTGTATAATTTAATAACAATTATTTCACCATTATACAAGAGGTTAACCTACCCTCAATGATGGAAAAGTACAAGGTAATGGTTTATTTCACAATCTGATCATTATATAAGGTTGTTTATTTGTGAGTATCTCCTGGGACCTCTTTATCATCCACATCCATGTTTCTTAAAAATGTATTTCAAAACCTTTTTCTATTTTATAGATTACGTGATAATTTCATTTATAACCTTGTTGACTTTTTATAAGAATTTTATAAAGGAATCTTTCTCTCTTTTTCCAAACAAGGTCCTTTTAACCTTTTCAACAGAATTTAGGTAAGAATGTCATTTTAACTTATACGGCAGGTGTGGCTATTTTCTATCATTATAAAGTCGTCGAAGATTCCCTTAAAATCATGTAGGAATATTTTCAATGTAAATGTTTTATTTTATAGTTATGTGACTTTTAAATGATTTTAAAGAAAAGAGATATTTCTCTCAAATAGTTTTGATTTCATCTATGTCAACATCCTTTGATGGATTTTATGCTTATTTGAAGTTTATTTATTATGATACAAAACTTCCATATTGTATATAAGGTTTTGTGATATGTTTGGATGTTGTTGTTGTTGGACTCCTCATGTGTTAATCATGTTTTAATAATCACAAATATCATTACTGTTAATTAATCTTGACCTTCAGTGCACATCTTGATAATGATCTTCAAACTCAACAATAGGTGCATATCATGTTTTTATAATAACAAATCTTATGGATGTTAATTACTCTTTACATTTTTTATGCATAATTATAATTCTCTCATATATTATCTCTAATGAGTAACCTTAACTCATATTCTGCATATCACTGTTTTAGTCCAAATACAGTTTTTTTGTCTAAGTAAAGACTCACCGTGAAGGACTCACCGTGAAAGACTCACCATGAAGGACTCACCGTGACCAGACACCATGACCAGACACCGTAACCCAGACACCGTGACCAGACACCGTGACCAGACACCGTAACCCGGACACCGTGACTAGACCCTGTGACCAGACACCGTGACTAGACACCGTGACCAGACACCGTGACGGGACACCGTCACCCAGACACCGTGACCAGACACCGTGACCAGACACCGTAACCCAGACACCGTGAAAGACTCACCGTGAAGGACTCACCATGACCAGACACCGTGACCAGACATCGTGACCAGACACCCTAACCACTCACCATAACCCAGACACCGCGAAGGACTCACCGTGACCAGACACGATGATCAGACACCATTACCATGATCACTATGAAACCGTTTCTTAAGCTTTTGTCAACATTATTTTAAGTGATGCTAACGGTCAAATTTGTTGTTTTTAATGCAATTAATGTTATTTAATGCTAGTTTTTGGCTTGACAGGAAACCGTATCTCGTACCTATGAAAATGGAATCATTCCTACTGTCAGAGCTCGTGGAATATAAAGAAGATTGAGCTAAATTAGAGAAAAAACAAACGAACGAACGAACGAACGAACGCACGCTCGCACGCCTGAAACGTCTCGACACATATACTAAAATACATGCGAGCTCTGTTCTGAACAAAAGAAAAATCTGGAGCACAACTGTGAAGAACACATTTCACGATTCTCAAAGAAGTTCCATACATGCAATCATACATTTCTGAAGAACACACGACGAATCAAGAGACTGTAGAACACAAGACGAACTACGACACTCTATTTTTCAACAGAAAAACTAGAGAAGGAATCTGAAGCATTCCTGCTCAATCCAACGAGTCCAGAGCTACATTGACAATAACTAGAGCCATTTCTAAACTCTACATCTCTACTCTGTGATTCTTTATTTACTTTTCGAGCAGTGTGGGTCATCTTTTGTATTTTTACACACACACAGTCTCCCGAACTTTAACCGGAGGATCTGTAAATCCTCACTCAAACTCTTCCATCTTTTATTTCCCACTAGGATAGTGGTAGAGGTCGTGTGTGACCTAAACAGCTGGTTTGCTGTTGTTTTGTTTCCCACGAATAACAGTGGTAGAGGTCTTGGACCTGGACAGTTTTTGTAAAACTGTTGTTAACCCCGATCCAGGGTGTGGATCAATTTATTATATATATTTGAGAGGAATAAGTCTCGGCATGAGGCTGAACCTCTTTTTATATCTGCTGTGCATCTTTTATTTATTTTTAATGTATACGATATATATTATATTTATTCCGCTGCTATTACTTTAAAATAAAAAATTATTTTGATGCTACTTTGATAGTTATATTAGCAAGTGTTTACACTTATTGTAAATTAGTAGATTAGTTTCAAAAGTTAGTTTGATCTTGTGGTTAAACTAACTGAGACCTAATAAATCTTTGAGAATCTAAGTGAGCATTTACAATCTGTATAAATTCACTATAGTTTAACTTATTTTAAAAATCATGGGATTTTAACTAGACAATGTATTAACAGAAATTTTAATTGGAACTCAATTCACCCCCCTCCTCTTGAGTGTCCACTCCCACCAATATTTGGTATCAAAGGATTTAGTTTTTTTTTGTTTTTTGGTTTTGTGCAATGATTTTTGAAATACTCTGTTTTTCAACTGTGATTTTAGTTGCATCTCTAAAGATCTTAAATTTCTGTTAGTTCTAAATTCTTTCTCTTTAAATTGTCTTTCTAAAATCTAGTTATGGATAATAGACTAGAGGGTGTTGCTACTAATTGGCCACCTTTCTTCAATTGTACCAACTATGCCCAATGGAAGCTTAAAATGAAAATTCATTTAGAAAGCATAGATTTTGATATATTGACTGCCATAGAATCAGAATATAAACTTCCCACTACTGCTAGATCCACTAGGGATGAACCTAAAAAGACTGCTTACAATAATAATTGTAAAGGCATGAATTCCCTATACCGTGCTTTAGGAGATGAAGAGTTTAACATAATTTCTTCTTGTAAAACTACTTTTGAAATTTGGGATACCTTAGCTATTTCTCATGAAGGAACATCCAATGTCAAGGAAATGAGATTAAATACTTATACTATTAAATATGATAATTTTAAAATGAAAACTGATGAACCTATTTCTGACATGTATCTCAGGTTTAATGAGATAGTCAATACAATGAATTCACTTGGAAAAGCTGTTCCCGCAAAGGAACAAATTATGAGAATCTTGAGATGTTTACCAGACCGATGGAGAGGTAGATCTGTTTCAATCAGAGAGTCATGTGACATTGCTGCTCTACCTGTTGAAGAACTCCTTGGTAAGCTTATTATGTATGAGGAAGAACTCAAGGTAAACAAAGAAGAAGATGAACCTAGAAGAAAGTCTATTGCTTTCAAATCTTCAACTTCAAAGGACAAGGATAAGTAGAAACTTCACACTATAAATGAGAGTTCAAGATGTGAAGACAGTGATAGTGCTTCTGATTGTGATGCTGAAATGGCTCACATTTCCAGAATGTTTAAGAAGTTCTATAGGAAGAAGACGTTTTTCAGAAAATCAAATTACAACGGAAAGTATGACAATAAGGAACATTGGAATAAGGATTGGAAAAAGCCAGATAAAAGTAATGAAGTTGTCTGTTATGAGTGAAAAAGGAAAGGAAATATTAAAGCAGACTTCCCAAAGCTCAAATTCAAGATGAAATATGATTACAAGGATAGTAAGTACAAAAAGGCTATGAAGGCTACTTGGAGCGCTTCTAAGGATAGCTCCACTGAATCTGATGTTTCTGAAACTGAACACAAAAATAAGGCAAACATGTGTTTTATGACAAACACTTCTGAGGTAACAACTGAAACTCCTGATTTAAATTCTTATTATTCTGGAGATGATACTGGCTCTGATAACATGTCAAAATCTGAACTATTTGAATATTGTGATATGTTAGAATAAACCTGTAATGAGCTGATAGACAAATACAAAGGTTTAAAGAAACAGTATGCTTTAACTGTTAATCATAAATCTGATCTTGATATTGAAATGTAAAATAATGCTCAGTTGCTTAAAGAAAACACTGAAATGAAATTATCTAATGAGAAACTCAGAAAGGATTTAGAGAAATTAACAAATGGAAAGGACACACTAACTCAAATTCTAGGAAAGAAAGTTGCACCAAAATACACTACTGGAATAGGCTACAAAACTGGACAGAGACAGTTTACTAAGAATAGATTTATTCCTAAATCTGGACAGAATGCTGCTAATTCTAGTTCTGGACATTTATATGCTTCAACTAGTTATATTCATAGTTATGTATATAATAAGGTTTATCTTTAAAAGTCTATTGATTCTACAAATTTCATGAGACCCATAAGACAAATTTGGGTACCAAAAGCTTTGATTGCTAACCTCTCTGGACCCAAGAAGATCTGGGTACCAAAATCATTTCCTATCAAAATCTGTTTTGTAGGAAACCTGCTTAAAGATCTCTTGTAGGAAGACCTGTTACTTGGACAGTGGATGTTCAAGACATATGTCTGGAGACTTCTCATTCTTTAAAAGCTTAGTCAGAGTTGATTGAGGTTTTGTCACCTTTGGTGATAATTCTAAAGGGAAAATCATCAGCTTAGGCTAGATTGGTAACACTGACTCAGTATTAATTTCTAAAGTTTTATTTGTTGAAGGACTTAAATATAATCTGTTATGTATTTCTCAGTTATGTGATGATGGTTTTAATTTTAAATTAGAAAATGATTCGTGCAATGTTTTTAATTCTAAAAATTATTTAGTATTTTCTGCCCTGCGAAATGAAAATGTTTATGCTGTTGATTTAAATTCTTTAGCTAAGCAAAATACTACTTGTTTAAATGCTTTTCATAAAGAGTCTTGGCTTTGGCACAGAAGATTAGGACACTGCAATGTACACTCCCTTAGAAAACTTACTAGGAAGAACTTAGTTAGAGACCTACCAAAACTTGAGTTTCCAAATAACAGAGTTTGTAATCCCTGTCAAAAGGGAAAGCAACATAAATTTTCTTTCAAATCAAAGAAATAAGTGTCAACTTCTCAACCTCTCAAGTTGGTTCACATGGATTTATTTGGACCATCTAGAGTTTCTAGCTTAAATGGGAAGCACTATGTCTATGTCTATGTAGATGACTTTTCTAGATATACTTGGGTATATTTTCTAGCTCACAAAAGTGAAGCTTGTTCTTACATTGTTAAATACTCCAAATCTGTAGAAAACCATAGTGGACTTAAGATTAAAACTCTGAGAAGTGATCATGGTCGTGAATTTGAGAATCATGAATTTGAATCTTACTACTCTCACAATGGCTATAGTCACAATTTATCTTCCCCTAGGACACCCCAGAAAAATGGTGTAGTATAAATAAGGAATAGAACCCTGCAAGAAATTTCTAGAACTATGCTTAATGAGTATGACCTACCTGTTTATTTTTGGGCTGAAGCTGTAAATACAGCTTGTTATATTATCAATAGAGTCTTAATCAGACCTGTTCTTAAGAGGACCCCTTATGAGTTGTGGAACCATAGGAAACCTAAGGTTAACTACTTCAAAGTCTTTGGCTGCAATGTCATTATTCTTAATACTAAAGACAATCTAGACAAATTTTCATCCAAGAGTGATGAAGGAATTTTCCTAGGTTACTCTATTTCCAGTAAAGCCTATAGAGTTTTCAATAAGAGAACCAAGTGTCTGGAAGAATCTGTTCACATCAAGTTTGATAAAACTGATCCACATGAGCCTAAAACCTTTCTTGAAAATCTTGAAGATGATCTCTCTGTTTTAAACCTTGATGATAAAGACAGTGGACCTATAGTTAAAACTTCCAGTTCTGGAAATTTTCCAGAACCTGATTCTGTTGATTCCCAACCTATTGATGAACCTGAAATTTATAGCCCTATCTTTAATAGATCAACTAGAATTCTAAAGAATCATCCTTTAGATGCTATTGTAGGAAATCTTGATAGAGGGACGCAGACTAGATCTTCTCTTAGAAATCAGGTTGAACATCAAGCCTTCTTGTCACAGCTTGAACCTAAAAACATTGATGATGCTATTAATGATGAATTTTGGGTAATTTCTATGCAAGAAGAACTCCATCAGTTTGAAAGAAATAAAGTTTGGAATCTTGTTGAAATACATAAGGACACTTTCACAATAGGCACAAAATGGGTGTTTAGAAATAAAGTTGATGAATCCGGAAACATAGTTAGAAATAAAGCTAGACTAGTTGCACAAGGCTATAGTCAAGAAGAAGGTATTGACTATGAGGAGACTTTTTCTCCAGTAGCCAGATTAGAAGCTATTAGGATTTTATTTGCTTATGCTACACATCTAAATTTCAAACAATATCAAATGGATGTCAAGAGTGCATTTTTAAATAGATATATTGCTGAGGATGTTTTTCTTGAACAACCACCTGGTTTTTCAAACCCTCATTTTCCAAATCATATTTTCAAATTATCAAAAGCTTTATATGGTTTAAAGCAAGCTCCAAGAGCTTGGTATGATAGATTAAGTAATTTTCTAATTTCTAAAGGTTTTTAAAAAGGAATATCTGATCCTACTCTTTTTATAAAACGAATTTCAAAAGATGTTTTAGTAGTACAAATTTATGTTGATGATATTATCTTTGGATCTTCTAAAAATTCTTTATGTACTGATTTTTCAAAAATGATGCAAAATTAATTTGATTTGAGTTTAATGGGTGAAATTAAATTCTTTCTTTGTTTTCAAATTTTTCAAAATGATAATGGAATTATCCTAACTCAAAGTAAATATACTAGAGATCTTTTAAAATGTTTTGGATTGGATAGCACAAAAAGTAGTGACACTCCCATGAGTACCACCTGTAAGATGAATCTTGATGAAAATAGTTAATCTGTTGATCAAACCACTTATAGAGGAAAGATTGGAAGCCTACTCTACCTGACTGGTAGTCGTCCTGATATTATGTTTAGTGTGTGTATGTGTGCTCGTTTTCAAGAAAACCCTAAAGAGTCACATTTAAATGCTATAAAGTGAACTTTCAAATACCTCAAGCATACTCCCAATTTAGGACTGTTCTATCCCAAAGGACAATCATTTGAACTAGTTAGTTATTCTGATGCTGACTTTGCTGGATGTAAGCTAGATAAAAAAAGAACCTCTGGAACATGTCATCTTTTAGGCAAGTCACTAGTATCATGGTGTAGTAAGAAACAAAATTCTGTTGAATTGTCAACAGCAGAAGCTGAATACATAGCTGCTAGAAGTTGTTGTGCACAAATTTTGTGGATGAAACACACATTACTAGACTATGGATATCAATTCAGACATGTCTCAATAAATTTTGACAACACAAGTGCTATTAATATTTCTAAGAATCCTGTTTCTCATTCTAGGACAAAACATATTGATGTAAGACATCACTTTTTGAGGGATCATTATCAAAAAGGTGATATCACTTTGGAATTCATTGGTACTGAATATCAACTTCCTGATATATTCACTAAACAATTAAATTCTGAAAGATTAGACTACATCATACATGATCTTGGTATGATTAATCATAAATGAATATATTACTGTTTCTAAGTTACTGTTTTATGCTCACGGTCTGACAACTCACTGTCTCACCATGACTATATAAACGGATCACTGTTTCACCGTGATGACTATAAACTGTGTCACTGTGATGGCTAGCTTTTTGTCTCATCGTGAGAAGTATGATAATTTTTATTATTTTTATTTTTACCCGTATTGTGATAATTTTTATTTCACCGCTATTTGATCTCCCGCGTTTGTGTTTTTATGACGTTTGACATTCCCAAATGATAAAACATAAGTGTTTCATTCGACTCCTTACCCGAATTCTCTCCTAAACCTTCTTTTCCCTCTCGCCCGAACCTTTAGTGAATGCCAAGGATGAAGCGTCCATCTTCACCCTCGTCTGAGAAGCGCCGCTCTAAGAAACAAAGGAGGATACCGAGGATAGCTCCCGAAGGACCTCTAAACCCAAACCTAGTAAGTCGTACAGTTGTACCTAAAAAAGATGTTTTCCCTAAATGGTTGCTGTCTAGAATATCATTAGTTTTGAATGTTTTAAAAGAACAAGGATGGCTTGAATGGTTCACTGGACAGAATAGACCGATTTACCCGAGGCTTGTATCTCAATTCTATCAGTATGTGAATTTCTCTTTTGAGTTTGGAGAATGCTTTTTGGTGACCAGCTGGATCGATGGTCAGAAGTGCCCTTTCTCTTCAATGTTGTGGGCTGCATGCCTAAGAATTCCACATGAAGTACTGTGTGAAGATTACCAGAGAGACCCTCCTCCAACAACTAACATCTTTGACCTAGAAACCTCTTTGGAAAATCTAACAGGAAATGGAACCAAGAGAAGGGCCATAGTTGCTGAACTGGATGGGGAGACAAGACTTTTGTTCAAGTTTGTTCAGAATTTGGTTAGTCCAAGAAAAGGAGATTTTGCTGTGATGAATTATCAGGATGTGTTCCTGGTTCACCTGTTGAAGAATGGACAAAAGATCAATCTGTGTACGTATGTTATCAACCATATCTGTGAGCTGATCAAAGTAACTTCCAAATCCACCTCCCTGTTTTATCAAGGATGATTTCAGCCATGTTAGTCCCAAAAGGAATGGTTGGACCGAATGAAGAAAAATTAGAGGACTTTGATTTCTGCTTATCCCTGCCTATCATCAGAAGGATGAAGATTAACTGGAATCCATGGAAAAAGCAATGGGTTGAGGATAGTGATCAATTGTATAAAAAGTTCAATCATGTTGACTATCCAAGAAGGCCTAAGAACCTAGTTGATCCTGGTTTGGAACCAGATGAAGTAGCTGAGTACTCAGAAAAAGAAGAACAAGAAGAAGTAATAGCTGAAGTTCCACCTAGAGAAGAATATGTAATACCTCCAATGGAAACAGTTCCTATTGAAGAGGAAAGGGGTGTTATCCCTGCTGTTATCCCTGCTGAAATACCTCAAGGAGAGGAAGTTGTTGTTGAAAAGGAAATTACTGAGGATCCTTCAATTGTTCTTCATGAGGAAGAATCTCATCCCAATAATGCAAGTAAATTAGTTTTTCCTGGTTTAGAACAGAAAGCGACCTTTGAGGAAGTTTTTGTTGAAGAGACTCTTTTTGTTGAGAAAGAAGCAAGTTTGGAAGCTTATCCAGTGGAACAATCGGTTCCTAAGATTATTCCATCTGCTGAAGAAATAATGGAAATTTCCTTTTAGCTGGCAAGGCAAGAATTTGCTGAAGAGATTAGGGATGATCCTGTGGATCTTGTCCATGTTTTTGAACCTCAAGAATCTGAAAGGGAAGCACAAGTTGAGGGGGAGGAAACTCGAAATCTTGATATTGTAGAAGCTGGATTTGGTGAAGCTTCTCAAACTTCTGTCACTTTTCTATACACTCTCAGTATAAGTTCCCAAGCTTTTATGATGTGAATGAGTCACAGCAAGTGACTGAAACTGGAATGGATCTTTCTTCTCTGTTTCAACTGAAGTCCTTAGCTCATTCAGAACCAGACTCAGAGCCCCAACCTCAATCTGAATCAGAATTTGAGTCTGAAGATGACTCTGACCCTCAACCAGAATCTGAGCCTCTACCTTTACCTGCATCTTTACCTGAGCTACATTCCTTTGTAACCAAAGATGATTTGAATGTTTTTGGCGAGACTTTTTTAGCTGGTTTTGAGAAAATTGTCTCCACTCAACCTCTCCCAGTGACTCAATTAAGTCAAGAAGATGCACCAATTCTCTTGGAAAACATTATCTTTCATATTCAACCAAGGATGATCCGAGAAATTCAAGAAGTCCGAGTAGAGAATAAGCTACTGAGTGCTGATGTTGTAAATCTGAAAAGTATGGTAGCAAGTCTGCAGAATGAGCTATCTGTGAGATCAGAGCCTGCTCCTGTTTTTTCCCCTGCACCTGCTGCTGTTTCACCCGAGTCTTATGATTCCCTCTTTGCTAGGGATATTATTTCTCAAGTTCATCCTTACCTACTATATTTTGATGAAAAGATAGAAAAAAGGCACACGAAGATGCTGGAACGCATGACAGAGCTTGTAGAAACTCTGAATATGTTTACAGATGAATACACTGGATGTCTGCAAAAAGTTTTGAAACAGCTCAAAGATCTAACCGAAGCTGGCAAGGCTTCACCTGCTTCTGGTTAGACCTCCACACCTGCTTTGGATGATTCTATACTGAGATCCTTAATTAAGGAAGAATTACAAAATTCCTTTAGTGGCTTGGATATATCTTATTTGTCAGAAGTAATTAAGAACAGTGATAGAGCATTGGACTTGGTTAGGATCCATCCAAAGATAGCCAATGATGCTCAACAATAGATCTCCAAGAAAATATATTTGTATCTTTCTCAGATTTTTTCTAAAAGTGACATGACAGATCACTTTAGATATCTTGTGGAAAATATGAGAATCCCTCTGGTGACTCAAGCTTTTAAAGCTCAACTTCAGAAACTTTCAGAGTTCACCAGATTGTTGGACAGATTTCTAGAGAATAAGGATGATTTTGAAAAGGCTATGCAGTATGGTGGTTAAATAATTACTGATTTCATCAATCTTTTGAAGCCGTATCTTCATGTGTAGAGGTCTGCTATAGTTGCTCCAGCTGCTGCACCCCTTAGCCCTAGACTCCCCTCCTTCACATCTACTACCATGACAGTTAGCCAAGCCCTTTCTCAGATCCGTCCAGTCATTCTTGACCAACCTAAGCCTAGATCTTCAACTGATGCTACTTTGGCTCCGTCTATTTTTGAAGGTCTACCCTTACCCTAGTTGTCTACCTCTTCTATGCCTTCTTCAACATCAGCACCAGCTCCTACTGCTGATAAAGGCAAGACAAAAATGGATCCCTAAAGAGTTTACCGCCTGTCTTTCTTTTTGATGGGATGTCATTTCTTGTTTCTAGTTTGTACCTCTCCTGTACTTTGTATTATGAATGCTTTTGTTAATGATAACTTCTGCATTTTATTTCCTTTTCTCTACTTTTTGATAATCCCAAAAGGTGGAGAAAAACATATAAGTATTAGTTCTATAATATTATAAATGGGGGAGAAAAACTGCAAGTATCTGTTCTATAATGTTTTTGCTATGCTAGTATCTTTAATATGACATATCGTTTATATTATGCCTATATATGATTTGTGATCATCAAAAAGGGGGATATTGTTGGACTCCTCATGTGTTAATCATGTTTTAATAATCACAAATCTCATTACTGTTAATTAATCTTGACCTTCAGTGCACATCTTTCTAATGCTCTTCAAACTCAACAATAGGTGCATATCATGTTTTTATAATAACAAATCTTATGGATGTTAATTACTCTTTACATATTTTATGCATAATTAAAATTCTCTCATATATTATCTCTAATGAGTAACCTTAACTCATATTCTGCATATCACTGTCTTAGTCCAAATACAGATTTTTTTGTGTAAGTAAAGACTCACCGTGAAGGACTCACCGTGAAAGACTCTCCGTGAAGGACTCACCGTGACCAGACACCGTGACCAGACACCATAACCCAGACACCGTGACCAGACACCGTGACCAGAAACCGTAACCCAGACACCGTGACCAGACACCGTGACTAGACACCGTGACGAGACACCGTGACGAGACACCGTCACCCAGACACCGTGACCAGACACCGTGACCAGACACCGTCACCCAGACACCGTGACAGACTCACCGTGAAGGACTCCCTGTGACCAGACATCGTGACCAGACACCGTGACCACTCACCATAACCCAGACACCATGAAGGAATCACCGTGACCAGACACCGTGATCAGACACCATGAAGGAGACATCGTTTCCATCATCATTGTGACACCGTTTCTTAAGCTTTTGTCAATATTATTTTAAGTGATGCTAATGGTCATATCTTTTGTTTTTAATGCAATTAATGTTATTTAATGCTAGTTGTTGGCTTGACAAGAAACCGTATCTCCAACCTATGAAAATGGAATCATTACTACTGCCAGAGCTCGTGGATTATAAAGAAGATTGAGCTTCATTAGAGAAAAAACGAACGAACGAACGAATGAACGAACGCATGCACGCGCGCACGCCTGACACGTCTCGACACATATACTACAATACATGGGAGCTCTGTTCTGAACAAAAGAACAATCTGGAGCACAACTATGAAGAACACATTTCACGATTCTCAAAGAAGTTCCATACATGCAATCCTACATTTCTGAAGAACACACGACAAATCAAGAGACTGTAGAACACACGCCGAACTACAACACTCTGTTTTTCAATAGAAAAACTAGAGAAGGACTATGAAGAATTCCTTCTAAATCCAACGAGTCCAGAGCTACATTGACAATCACTAGAGCCATTTCTAAACTCTACATCTCTGCTCTGTGATTATTTATTTACTTTTCGAGCAGTGTGTGTCATCTTCTGTATTTTTACACACACACTATCTCCTGAACTTTAACCGGAGGATCTGTAAATCCTCACTCAAACTCTTCCATATTTTATTTCCCACTGGGATAGTAGTAGAGGTCTTGTGTGACCAGAATAACTGGTTTGCTGTTGTTTTGTTTCCCACAAATAACAGTGGTAGAGGTCTTGGACCTGGACAGTTTTTGTAAAACTATTGTTAACCCCGATCCAGGGTGTGGATCAATTTCTTATATATATTTGAGAGGACTAAGTCTCGTCTTGAGACTGAACCTCTTGTTATATCTGCGGTGCATCTTTTATTTATGTTTAATTTATATGATATATATTATATTTATTCCGCTGCTATTACTTTAAAATACAAAATTATTTTAATGCTACTTTGATAGTTAGATTAGCAAGTGTTTACACTTATTGTAAATTAGTAGATTAGTTTCAAAAGTTAGTTTGATCTTGTGGTTAAACTAACTGAGACCTAATAAATCTTTGAGAAGCTATGTGAACATTTACAATCTATATAAATTCACTACAGTTTAACTTATTTTATAAATCTGGGGATGTTAACTAGACAATGTTTTAACAGAAATTTTAATTGGAACTCAATTCACCCCCCCCCTCTGGAGTGTCCACTCAAACCAACATATGTGTTATTTTTATACCATTCATGGCTTATGGATAAAGTATTTACATTTTGTAAGCTAGTTTTAATACAAATGTTTATGTTATGGTTAAACCTGTTCATATGAGGAATGCATTGGAACTAATAAGTGATGGGTGGAGCCTGCTATAGCTCCTCGATGCATTGGTAGGTCTCATGAGACAAACTAGTGTCTTAGCACAAGGCTTTGACAAAATCTTATTTGTAGTCTTGGCACAAGGCCTTGACTATGTGGTTATGATAGTCTTTCATTATGTATTCCATCATTATGAAAGTGGTTATCGATATTTCATGTGGTTATTCGACTAGTAGAATATCCATGTGAATAAGTAAATGGAATTATTTAATTTTATTTCTGCCATATTATGTTGAAGTTCATGTTTAAAAGGATTTTGATTTAGTTATACATTGGCTTAAATGTTTATGCTTATTTGGGAATGTTTCCCCTATATTGTTATCCTTACTGGGCATCTGAGCTCACCCCTTTCTATGATTTATTTTTTCCAGGATGTGAAGAAATATTTTATGAATGACCTATAGGGACAGTATGAGGGGATATGAGTGTGGACTATGGAAACTATTTTGTTGTAGTTTTCATTTTATGATGTAAGGTAAACTTTATGAATGTATCTATTGATTCCAAGGCTACTAATCTAATCCGTCTTTTTAGACTTGATCTTTTTTGATCATGAAAATGTTATGTAATAATGCACCGACTCTGGGTAACTGGGGTGAGGGTGTTGTGGTTGGTATCAGAGGAAGTTTCGTACAAACCTAGGAAGCTAGATTTAGATAAACTCTGATTAGAGCACATAGACCTTAGATGTACTTTGAGGATTATTAGAGAAGAACTTCCTAGAATTTTTTTATTGTGGATATTTTGTGAGTTTTTCGAGCAATACATCTCTGTCTAGATATGAGAAGGTAGAGGTGGATCTGGCACAGATGTACCTAGGGGTAAAACCCGAAAACACCGCTTTGAGCTAGACTCGAATGGGAACTAGTGCATGAAAAAGGTTCTTGCTGCACTCTTGGTTACGACACTCCCATGGTATATGCTTAGGATAATCCTCATTTTCATTACAAACCATTTTGAAGGGTTTATGAGTATATACTTCCTAAATGATTTTTTTTATGATTATGGATTATATCCATAAATAGTTCAATTTATGTTATGTGATTTACAAGTATGGAATTATGTATTCTGATTCATAAACTGATCTAGTTTATTCCATTTTTTTGAAATGGAACCTAGTGGAAGAAATGGAAACCGTATCAATGCACGCACTCCATGTTGGGATTTCCATCCTGCTCAAGATAATTATAGTGGAGATGGTGATGCAACTGGTGCTGATAATCTAATCACCATGTGGGGATAACTCACTCTGGTTATGAATAATAACATTACCTGTATGTTGCACCCTAATCCGCAGTGTGGAGGTTCAATGTTAGACCGCTTGATTAGGAAACAACAACCAACATTAAATGGGAGTAAAAATCCCTTAGTAGCTAAGCATTGGAAAAATTCCTTAGAGAAAATATTCCATGCCTTGGGGAGTAGTTAAAGGGAAAACATTGTCATGGAAGTTTATAGCCTCACTGGAGATGCTGATCAATGTTGGTTATTGATTCAAAACACAAAGGATGATGATGAAGTATCAAATATGGAATGAAGGGAGTTCAAAGAGATTTTCTAAGAAAAATACTTTCCTTGTGACCATCGAGCAGATATGGAAAGCCAATTTTTGAGTCTAAGACAAAAGGATGATGAGAATGTCGCAAAGTATGAGGAAAAATTTACAAGGTTTGTAAGGTATGCTGGAGATTATATACATAACCCATGAAATAAGATTGATCATTTCTTTGATGGGTTAAAACCATTTCTTCGTTGAGAATTAGTGTCACAAGACTTCTCATCGTTTGAAGATATTGTCTCATGTGCTATCAAGATAGAAAAAGAATTCTCTAAGTCTTATTAATTTAAAGAAAAGCAAGAGAAGAAGAGATCTGCTGATCACTCTGGAAATGGAAATAAAAGGAAGAAGGGAAAATTTGATTCTATATCCTATAGTAAATATTGGAAGAAACACCCTGGTACTTTTTTGAAGGGAATGGGAGTCTCTAACAAGTGTGGTGAAAAAGGACACCATGCTCGTGATTGAAAGGGGTAGAAAGAAGATACTGATGTTCAATGCTAAAACTGCTGGGACATGGAACTTTATGCAAATGATTATCCTAAGAATCAGGGGAACTTACCTCAGAAAAGTCCAAGGGATCAAGGACAATCTTATACTACTGCTGAGGTAGAAGCTTCGAAAGACGTGGTGGAAGGTAATTTAATGGTTTCCTCATGTTTAGAAAATGCATTATTTGATTTTGGATCATCTCTTTGTTTCATATATTCATAGTTTTCTAAGAAACTTAGATATTTACAATTTTATTTGACAAGGGAGTTGTCAGTTAAAATTTATAATGGGAGTATAATTGTTATAAAGTTCTGTGGATATGTTCGCATTAGGGCATATAAATGTTCTTTATCTACTGATCTCATCGTCATACATATGATTGAGTTTGATATAATCATCGGTATGGATTGTGTTTCGGACCATGATGTGAAGATTCATTCTAAGAAGAAGGAGGTTATAATTTTTGATGATGATGATAAAGAACCCCTTATCTTTAGAGCAGAATCGTCACCACCTGATTCTTACCAAGATCCACCCCCAGTTTCTCAACTAAATTCAATTACTGGGAAGGAAGAGAATGAAATAACTATGGGTAAGAAAAGGAATGTTCTAATAGAGTACATACCTATTGGGAGATAATATGTTGATGTGTTTTCAGAAGATTTACATGGTTATCCTCTAGAATGAGAAATTAAGTTTTACATTGATTTAATTCCTGGTTCAAGGCCCATATCGAAGACCCCTTATGGAATGACCACTGTGGAATTAGTTGAACTAAAGAAACGTCTAGAGGAATTGACTAATAAGGTATTTATTCACTCTAGTGTTTCTCCATGGGGAGCCCCTGTCATTTTTATTAATAAATATAGATCCATGAGGTTATGTATTGACTACAGGGCAATCAATGCTATAACAATAAAGAACAAGTATCCCCTACCTCGCATTAATGATTTCTTTGACCAAATACATGTATCTTAATACTTTTCTAAGATTGACCTTCGATCTGGATACCATCAGTTGTGTGTAAAGAAGGAATACATTCCGAAAACCGCATTTCGAACCAGGTACAGGCGTTACGAGTTTACAGTAATGCCTTTTGGATGGACTAATTCACCCTCTGTATTCATGGCTCTAAGGAATAGAGTTTTCAAGGAATATATAGATGACTTTGTTGTGGTATTTATTGATGATATCTTGGTATATTCCAAATGCTACGAAGACTATGAAAATCACTTGCGCATTATCCAGAAGACTCTTAGAAGACATGAATTATGTGGGATGTTTAGCAAGTGTGAAGTCTGGCTTCAGGAGATTTCTTTTCATGGACATATTGTGTACAAAGATGGAATCTATGTTGATCCTTCTAGGACCAAGGCTATCCAAGAATGGCCAGCACCGACGAGTATAACTAAGGTATGCAGTTTTATTGGTTTAGCAGGTTATTATCGGCGTTTCGTCTAGAATTTTTCCCAATTGGCAAACCCATTAATGATGCTCAAACGTAAAGGGGTTAAATTTGTTTGGACAAAAGAGTGTGATGAATTTTTTGAAGAACTGAATAGAAGACTAGTCAATGATCCTATATTGACTCCTCTATCGGGGAATGATGGGTTCATTATTTATTGTGATGCATCTAAGAAAGGACTTGGTTGTGTCCTTATGTATAATGATAGAGTTATTGCATATGAATCACAAAATCTGAAAATTCATGAGCAAAACTATCCTACTCATGATCTTGAGTTAGCTGCTATAATATTTTCTTTGAAGACATGGAGACATTATCTCTATGGTGAAAAATGTTAGATTTATACCGATCACAAGAGTTTGAAGTGTATTTTCTTCTAGAAAGAACTCAACATGAGGAAAAGGAGATGGCTTGAACTACTCAAGGATTATGATTTCACAATACAATACCTCCCGGGGAAGGAAAATAAGGTGGAAGATGTGTTGAGTAGAAAGGATCATGGAGTTTTGAACAAGATGAGAGTGGAAAAGGATCCTATATACACAGATCTAGTAAAGATGCATATGGGAATCACTATGGAAGGTAAAACATCAATGCCTTTTCAAATGTTTTCCAAACCATCTTTTCTAGAAAGGATAAAGAGTTCTCAGACCGATGATGAAGAGTTTCAAAAGAAGATTAAAGCTGTGAATGATGGGAGATTGAGTGACTTTGTGTATGAAGATGGAATTTTGAAATTTTGGAAGAGACTTTGTGTTCCTAATATACCTGATCTAAAAAGAAAATTGTCGGACGATACTCATAGTTCTAATTTCTCTATAAACCCTGGGAGCGCCAAAATGTATAGAGATTTAAAGGAACATTTTTGGTTGGACATCATGAAGAGGGAGATTGCTGATTTTGAGTCAAGATGTATGGTTTTTCAAAAAGTGAAAGCTGGAAGGCAACATCCTCGAGGAGTCATGCAACCTCTTCCCATACCTGAGTGGAAATGGGATAATATCACGATGAACATTGTTATGGGACTACTAAAAACTCATAGAAAGAATGATGCAATATGGGTCATTATTTATCATTTTACCAAGTAAGTACATTTTCTTGTTATAAGAGAAGATCTACCACTTGAACGTCTAGCAAGGCTATATATTAATGAAGTTGTGAGACTTCATGGATTACCCCTATCGATTGTTTCTGATCATTATCCCCGTTTTACTTCAATATTATGGAAGAGTTTTTAGAAGGTCTTGGATACTAAACTTCATTTGAGCACTGCCTAACACCCTCAAACAGATGGAAAATCAGAATGGACTATTCAAACCTTAGAATACATGTTGAGATCCTAATCACTTGATTTTCAGGGTACGTGGGATTAATATTTACCTCTGGTAGAATTTTCCTATAACAATAGCTTCCATTCGAGTATTCAGATGACCCCATATGAAGCGTTATATGGAAAGAGATGTTTCACACCAACCTATTGGGATTATGTTGGTGAAAGAAAACTCGTAGGCCCAGAAATGGTGGAGGAAACGATGGAAAAGGTGAAGGTAATCCAAAACAACTTCAAAGCAGCTCAAAGTAGAAAGAATAGCTATGATGACAACCAAATGAAGGATTTGGAATTTCATGTAGGAGATCATGTTTTCATGAAGGTATCTCCATGGTAGGGTGTTATACATTTCGGTAAGAATGGTAAATTGAGTCCCAGGTACATAGGACCTTTTGAAATTCTACAATGAATTGTGGATTTAGCTTATCCTTTGGCAATGCCGCCAAATATCTCCGAAGTTCACGATGTGTTCCACATATCACTGTTGAGAAAATACATGCCTTACCCAACGCATGTACTCACCTATGAAGAATTAGAATTTTAACCTGATCTATCTTTTTGTGAAGAGCCCATCCGGAATCTTGATACCAGAGAACAAGTGCTTAGAAACCAGACAACTCGTTTGGTAAAAGTTCTATGGAGAAACCATAAGATGGAAGAGGCAACGTGGGAACCATAGGAACTTATGATGAAGAACCACCGAATTCTTTTCATTCGGTAGTATTCTAGAAATTTATAGGAAGAAATTATTTGAAGGAGGGGAGAATGTAACACCACAATATTCCACAACACGCTTCTCTTTGAATAATACCGTAGCGTGTGTTATACGCAACTTCGAGTTCTAACACACACAACAATCAATCAAACTAGAAATTATGAATAGTAATACACACTTTTTAAAATTTTATAAATTTTATCATTCAAAATGAACTTCATTTTTCGATTCGGAATATCGAAATTATCCTAGGGTGAATTTTTTGTAGTTTTCTGAAAACTTTCAATTTTTGATGAATAGTGAAAAACCACTGAGTTATAGTTTAAAACCGAATTTTTATTTAAATGATTATTTATTTTATTTAAATTTATTTTAGATCAAAATATATACATAATACCTATATAAGTTCAATGTAATTCATTGGAGTCAGTTTATAATAATTTTAGATATATAAAAATTTTATTGAACTTTTCATCGTCTTTTACCCATCTCCTTGGAGAATTAGCAAATTCAAATAAAACATAATTTTTTCACTTTTGTGAGTTTAATTTCTAAAATTTTAGAGACACAGTTAATATGAATGAGTAAAATGTGGTTCAATAAGATAATTTTTTTTGGGTGAATAGTAACTTTTTACTTTTATTTACCACAGTTAAAGGTAAATAGGGTAATTAAGGATAAAATTGATATTAATATTACCCTAACACATGTCCTAATTCTATTTCACAAGTGTATCTCGACCAAAAAAAACCTTAGGAATAAAATATTATCATTTTGGTCCACTTGGATTAGATTATGACATTTATTATTATTTAATTCATAGAAGAGTTAAAAGCATTAAAATCATAGTTTAATAACTAAAACATTTTTTATATAGGGTTATACATAAGATAAATTATATTATAAATATTAATTAGAAATATAATGAAATTTCCTACATAATGGTATTTTATTTATAATTTTAGACATTAAATTATTTAATGTATTTATGACACAATGATGATGCAGTAATTAACTAATTAATGAAGTATTGAAATAATTGATATTATAGATACCCAAATAAATGTACTTTGAGACTTTTTATGAATTAAAATAATTTTCTAGGTTAATATGACATATTATGATGGGTTTTATGAATTTTATTTGATGTAATACTGCTGTTATAAATTTATCAAAAACAAAATACCCAATAGTGTCCAAATTGACATAAATGGGGTTCTAAAACAAATAATATATTATTAATTCATATTTTATTCATAAAAATCTTATGTTCGGCCAAAGGAATTATATCATAATAGGTGTATCATTAATGGACCACTTTTATGTCACTTGTAAGTATATAGTATGTTTATTAACTATATAATATAAAAATCCAAAGAAACATGGTAAATGTCAAACTATTTAACTAAGATTTAAATATAAATGATAAGGTTAATATAGTGACCCAAACCTGTATAAAATCTATTAGTTGAAAGGATTTAGACCCATCCCCACTGTTAAATTTAAATAATTCACTTTTTATCCATTATAAATCGAATATGAATTTATTACAAAATAATATTTCTAGCTTTTCCAAAGGTGCCCCTCACCCCTCTTATAAAAGGGAACTCTCCCTTATATCTATTTCACACCTTCAAAGCCTGTTGGCTCGGACAACCCCTGCACAAATATCCTTTAAAATTCCCTCACTTCAACTTAGAGACCATATTTGGATCACAAATCCAGCCTAAGGAGCCCTTTTGATCAAATCAAAAGGAAGAACTCGAAGAAGAGGTAATGTTTTCACTACCCTCTTTCAAGTTCCTTTTTTCTTAAACTTCTTCTTCTTTGTTATTTATATTATAAAATAATAACTCCAGTATCTTATATATACTATGATGTAATTATAAATATGGTAAATCCATATTCATTATTCTATCCATCCTTTGAATGACATTTCACCATACGTGCGTACGCATTGCTTACCTTCTCCACGTCGTGGTGTAATTGTTATTCAAAACATTATTATTTGGATGGGTATGATAATGATGTGTAATTGATTTAAATAATAAATATAACATAATAATTATTCTGTATATATGATATACCATCCAATTATATATTATTATAATATCAAAAGAATGATATTGTCGTTCGTGCATACGTATGGACTACCGTCTCCACGAATGCGATGAGATTCATTCCCCATCATATCCATTCAAGAATAAATTTCATTTGATGATTAAAAATAATTTTTAGAGACATGGTATCATTATGGATATGTATAATATACATCTCATCCACAAAAAATATGGATCAAATAACGAATAATAGAAAGGAAAACGAATCTGTTAACACCTGAAACGATGATAATACTAAGATATTATTAACAATAAATGTCAAAAGATCATATATGATATCATATAAATGTATATGATTATTTTATAATTTAATAAAAATTATTTCACCATTATACATGAAATTATCCTTCCCTCAACCAAGGAAAAGTACAAGGTAATGGTTTATTTGACAATCTCTTCATTATCTGAGGTTGTTTATATGTGAGTATCTACTGGGACCTCTTTATCATCCACATCCATGTTTCTTAAAAATGTATTTAAAAACATTTTTACTATTTCTTATACTACGGGTTAAGGTAATTTATACCCTTGTTGAATTTTTTTATGAATTTTATAAAATAATCTTTCTGTCGTTTTCCAAAGAAGGTCCTTTTTAACCTTTTCGACAGAATTAAGGTAATAATGTCTTTTCAACTTATACGGCGGGGGTGGCTATTTTCCGCCGTTATAAAGTCATCGAAGCATTCCTTAAAAGATTATAAGAATATTTTAAAAGTAAATGTTTTAGTTTATAATTATGTTACTTTTAAATGGTTTCAAAAAAGGAGATATTTCTCTCAAATAGTTTTGATTTCATCTATGTCAATATCCTTTGATGGATTTTAAGCATATTTGATGTTTATTTATTATGATACAATACTTCCATATTGTATTGAAGGTTTTGTGATATGTTTGACTGTGGATGTGTTATTTTTATACCATTCATGGGTTATGGATAAAGTATTGACATTTCATAAGCTAGTTTTAATACGAATGTTTATGTTATGTATAAACCTATTCATATAAGGAATGCATTGGACTTAATAAGTGACGGGTGGATCCTGTTATAGATTCTCTATGAATCGGTAGGTCTAATGAGACAAACTAGTGTCTTGGCAACAGGCCTTGACAAAATATTATTTGTAGTCTTGGCACAAGGCTTTGACTATGTGGTTATGATAGTCTGGAATTATGCATTCCGCCATTATGAAAGTGGTTATTGATATTGCATGTGATTATTACACTAGTAGAATATCCATGTGAATATTTAAATGAAATTATTTCATTTTATTTCTACCATATTATGCTAAAGTTTAATTTTAAAAGGGTTTTGTTTTAGTTATACATTGCCTTAAATGTTTATGATTATTTATGAAAGTTTCTGCCATATTGTTAGCCTTACTAGGCATCAGAGCTCACCCCTTTCTATGTTTAATTATTCCCATGATGTGAAGAAGTATTTTATGAATGACCTACAGGGATAGTATGAGGGGATATGAGTGTGGACTATGGAGACTAAGTTGTTGTAGTTTTCATTTTATGATGTAATATAAACTTTATGAATGTATCTAGTGATTCCAAGGCTACTAAACTAACTGGTATTTTGAGACCTGATCTTTTGTGATCATGCCAATGTTATGTAATAATGCACCGACTCTAGGAACTAGGGTTGTGGTGTTATAAGGAAACCAATGCGACCGACGACAAGTCAATCAGATGCTCGGTCTGAGAGTTATTAGCATTCTCGTTCCAGGGGCCCAGTAGGATTTACGCTTGATCCAAACCCTACCATTTTCCAAAGGCATAAAAAATTACTTAGAGTATCGCAAAAGGACTGCCTCTTCATGAGGATCCTAGTGCCATAGATGATGCGTCAATCAGATGTGCGGTCTAGAATATATTCACGTTTAAGCGAAACGGGCCCGGACTGTCAAGCCTAGTGGGCTGGCAGGTCGGCCCGACCCAGTTTTGCGGGTCTGACCTGGCTGTGGATCAGCCCAGCTCCGTGGAGCGCAACCCACCTAGGGACCCAACCTAGTGGGTCCGGCCCATTTGGGGGGTCGGTCCGGCCCGGTGGGGCGTGGCCCACCCGCAGACCCAGCCCGGGTCGCAGGCCGGTTCAGCTCGCCCGGCGGCGCTGCCCCTCCTTGCTTCCCGGCTGGACGATGTTGACCGGTTTTGTCCGGCACAAGCGGCCCGCTGTTGCGGGATGCGGTTCCCCCATAGTGCGGCGCCTAAAGGCACCACAGTCTTCTCCAGCCCAGCCTGTCGTAGTGGGCCGATTCTTCCAGCCCGACCCGCATGAAGCCGGCCGACACTTCCTCGTCAGAGCGGCCCACGGTTGCGAGCCGCAGTTTCCTCCCATGTGGTTGGCACGACGGTGCTGGTCCAGCCTGGCCTTTAGCCACCGCCACCTTCAATACCGTGACCTCCTTCCTCCGGCGCAGTGCGACGGCACCACGCCCCCCTCGGCTCCGCCTCCATTGTCAAACAATCATAAACCAATGGAGGGATGTCAGGCCGTGTTTGTTCGGCCCACATCCTCTGTGTTATATGATAACAAATGGCCTATGTCCAATAAAGTAAACATTCAACAAGATCAAGGGATTAATTTTATCAATTTAAAATTATACAAAACCCCCTACCTCGTAATCGGCATTGAACATTGACGAGTGGCGGAAGATATGTGTCGTTCCGTCAATGTTCGAGGAAGTAGGGCTCAAAACGTCATGTTGGGATGACGTCTTTGGTGTACTTTGTGGGTGAAGGTGCCTCTTTTCCTACTCTGGTTGAGGAAGGTGTTACTGCACGTTCTTTGAGACGTAAAGTTATCTTCATTGGAGAGGGTAAATTCCCCCAAGCCTTTCCACAAGAAAATTTACCAAGGAAATGAAAAAATAGGCTCCCCAATATTATAATATTTCCATGAATTTCAAAATATTTCAAATGAATTCATGACACCACAAATGATTAATTAATTGTGGAGCTCTATTAATTAATTAGTAGTGTTGGCACATTAAATGAGAGAGGAAGGTGGAATGTTTAACCCTCATCAATGGGGGGTTCCAAGGGTTTCAAGGGGGAGTTGAAGAGTTGATGTTCATGTGGGACCCACACACATATCCTTTCATGGGAGATTATTTGGGGGTGGTCCCCACCCCCAACCTCCTTTTGGATATAATAACCACCAACTAAATAAAAATGTGTTACTACACATTTTTATTTAATTGATAACTTTTTAGTAGAAACCTCAAAATAATACATTCGTCATGTATAAAATGAAACTACCGTAAAGGTCCCCTTAAGTGAATACTGGTGCTGCGAGTTCATCGGTGTCCTCAGATTTCAATTCTGAGCACCGGTTCAAAAGATAGAAAAACCCGCACGTACGTTTACTGAACGTACCCGAAAAAAATTTCAGAAATTGATTCTAGGCACACTGTTTCTCAGAATCAGGAGTCGTCAGAAACTACAGACTCGTAAAATTCCAATGAAATTAAGAAATAATTTTCCTTGAAATTTCTGTGTCTTCACATTACCCCTAACTCAGGGAATTACGTCCCCATAAAGCTACAAAAAACACTAGGGAAACAAATGGGGGTTCTGAGAATGCATATGAGCCTCTTGCTCCCATGTGCTATCCTGGAGGTTCCCATGATGCCAGCGAATGTGCACTAGAGGAATCGGCCATCCTCGTTGGACCTGCTCATGTCGATCCACGATCTCCATTGGGACCTCCGTGAAAGTTTCCCCATCATCGATGTCCAGCTCCCCATGGTCGATGATGTGGGACGGGTCATGCACGTATCTTCTCAACTGAGATATGTGGAATTCGTCGTGCACCCGATTTAACTGAGGTGGAAGGGATAGGCGGTAAGACACCTCGCCTACTCTACTAAGGACCTGGAATGGCCCGATAAAATGAAGAGATAATTTACCTCCTCGACAAAATCTCCATAGACCTCGTCGAGGTGAGACCCGTAGAAACACGTGGTCGCCATCCTCGAACTCTAGTTGTCTCCATCTCCTATCAACATAGGAATTATGTCTGCTCTGTGCTGTATTCATCCGCTCATGGATGATCTACACCTTCTCCATCGTCGCCTACACCACCTCTATTAAAACAAGTTCTGACTCCGCTGGGTCGGTCTAGCAAAGAGGTGATCTCAAAGGTCGGCCGTACAGTTCCTTTTAAGGGTCCATCCCGATGGTGGAGTGGTAATTGTTGTTGTATGCAAACTCCACAAAGGGAAAATGATCTTCCCAACTGCGACCAAAGTTAAGAACACATGCATGGATCATTTCCTTGAGATTATGATTGATCTTCTCAGTCTGACCATCCGTCTGAGGATGGAAGGTGGTGCTCAAGAAAAGCTGTATCCCAAAAGCCTCCTACAACCCCTTACATAGCCGGGAAGTGGAACGAGAATCTCGATCAGAGACGATGGCCGATTTCACACCATGAACCCGTATGATCTTCTAAACTTAAATGCGCCCCATTCTATTTACTAAGCCCTGCTCTCTGATCGGTAGGAAGTGGGCCGACTTGGTGAGTCGATCTATGATAACCCAGATAGAGTCCTATCCTCTAAATGTACATGGAATTCCCATCACTAAATCCATGGATATCCCGTCCCACGTCCACTATGGAACCTCTAAGGGCTATACCAAGCCTGCTGGTACCTGGTGGTCCGCCTTCACCTACTGAAAAGTGAGGCACTGTGACACAAACTCTACAACCGCCTTCTTCATACCCGTCCACCAGTGGTGTCGTCTGAGATGTCGATACATCTTCACTGCTGTTGGATGTACCTCTAGAGGGTAATTGTGAAACTCCCTCAGCACTTCCTCCTGTAATGAAACTTGTAACATGGTACATCCTCTGAAGAGGATGACGTGCTCCCAACCTTCAGAAAACCCATCAGCTACCTACCGTGAGGATATCTGAGCACTTCGTGTCTCACAGTCAATGTACCCACGCTGTGCCTCCATGAATTTCTGAAGGAGTGGAAGAGTGACTATGAGAGACTAAAGAAAGGCTGATCCATATCTATCCACAACGGATATCTGTAACGTGGCCAACTGCTCTGTCGCCTCTCCTAGCAGCTGAATGCCCCATCGCTTGCCAAGAGAATCTGCTACAACGTTCCCCTTCTCAGGAGTATAGACTATATCAAAGTCATTGTCCTAGAGGAACTCAAGACATCGCCGCTGTCTCAGGTTCAGGTCCTTCTGGGAGAATATATACCTGAGACTCTGGTGGTCATAGTAGAATGTAAAATGCTCTCCCAATCAGATAGTGCTGCCACATCTTCAAGGTGAAGACCACTGCTGCTAACTCCAGGTCATGGGTAGAATAGTTCTGCTAATGTTGTCTCAAATGTTGTGAAACATACGCGATCACTGCTTTCTCCTGCATCAGGGCACACCCGAGTCCGGTCCCTGATGCATCGTAGTAAACTGCGTACCCAACACCCTCCTATGGTAGCCTCAGGATGGGAGAACTGGTCAATCTCTGCCCCATCTTCTGAAAGCTCTTCTGGAATCTCTCTTACCACATGAAGGGTTTCCCCTTTCTTTTTCATTGCTGAAAGCGGTGCTGCATCTCTGGATAAGTCTGTCACAAATCTCCGATAGTACCTAGCCAGACCTAGAAAACATTGAACCTCCGTCACACTCCTATGTGGCTCCCAAGAAATAAATTCCTCGATCTTCGCTGGGTCCACTGAAACTCTAACCTTTGAGATGACGTGTCCCATGAAGTGAACCTCTCGAATCCAGAACTGGAACTTCGAGAGCTTACCATAAAGCTGGTGCTCTCGGAGTGTGTCCAGTACTACCCACAAATGGTAGACATGCTCCTCCTCCTTATTCGAGTAAATCAGTATGTCTTTGATGAAGACTATGAAAAATAGAACAAGGTAAAGCTGGAAAATCCTATTCATGAGACTCATGAACACTGCTGGAGTGTTGGTTACGCCGAAGGGCATAACCAAGAACTCATAGTGGCCATACCGACACCTGAAGGCCATCTTCTGCATATCCTCATCTCGAACATTGAGATGGTGATATCCTGACCTGAGGTTTATCTTCGAGAACCATCGTTCTCCCTTGAGCTGATCAAAGAGGTCGTCAATCCTTAGGAGTGGATACTTGTTCTTCAGGGTCACCTGATTTAGGCGACGGTAGATGACACACAGTCGCAAGCTCCCATCCTTCTTCTTGGAGAACAAAATCGGGGATGCCCAGGGTGAAACACTGGGTTAGATAAATGCCTTTCTCTACAAGTCCTCCAACAATACCCGCAGCTCACGAAGTTCGGCGGGAGCCATCCGATATGCCGGAGTAGATATCAGTGCTGTCTCAGGGTACATGTCAATGTATAAGTCTAACTCTATGTGAGGAGGTAATCCTGGAGCGTCGTCGGGGAAAACATCCGCATACTAATCCACCACAACAGGAAAACTAGGACTCCGTACATCAACCGATCGGAGGATGAAACTAGAAAACTGATGTGATATCAGCTGCCCCCTCCTCTGCGTAAGTCCATCCTATGCTATTAAGGCTCCCTTCTCACCAGTAAAGGTGAACCTGGTCCCATCAGTGCAGACACACCACACATTACGCCTAATACAGTCAATTTGAGTAGGAACTTTGGATAGCCAGTCCATACCCAAGATGACATCGTAAGGCCTCGACGCTGCTACAAGAAGATCCCGGCTGGACCTATGGCCTCCTAGAGTTAGCTGACACTGCCGGCACCAGTGCGTAATTGTCGAGTCTACCCTCGTAGGTGTATCTAGCCACAAGGATCGAGGAAACAGATCCGTTGGAATATCCGAGCTCCGAAAAAGGTTAGTGACTATAAAAGAATGACTCGCACCTGTGTCTATAAGTACTGCAGCAAGGGTGTAGTAGACACAGATAGTACTTAGAATCATCTCAGGTGCGCTGTGGTCATTGGCCTTGACTTCCTGGAGCTGAGCCTACCTCTTTCTTACAGCTCCCTATGTTTGGGGTGGACCTCTTGGTGGTGGTCGTGGTAGAGTCTCGAAACGTCTTCCACCACCCGCTGCTCGGCCATCTCCTCTGCCACGTCCGCCTGCTCCTGGCGGACCACCACGGTTAAACCTATGCCTCTTCCTAAGAGGTCCCTCTAAATTCTGCTGCTCATCTGCATGGCGGGTAGAGAAGTCACAAGCCATGTGGCCCTACCCTCCGCATGCATAGCACTACCTTCTCCTCATATAGCTGACCCTGTCTTGTCTGCCACACACAACTGAACTTGTATCTTGAGGTCTCCCACCTGATGGCCTGGTCCACTTGGACCTGTGTGTCAACTGTCTACTACCGACTACAGAAGACTTCACTACGTGTCTCCCTATAGTGGGTCTCACTGCGGGCGACTGCTCAGCGAGAAAACTCTCCACTAAAAGGGCTCACTCCAGTACCCCCGCCTGCGTCGGGATGCGGAGGGGAATCGTCAAAGCCATGATCTCTTTCTTGAGTCCCTGCTCGAAGGTCCGGGCCCTGAAGAATGGGTCTCATACCATATCTGTGGAGTAGCACGAGAGTTCAATGAACCTCACTGAGTACTGAGCTATAGTAATGCTTCCCTACTACAGATTAAGTAACACCTGAATCTGCACCGCACGAAGGGTGGCTGGAAAAAACTTCGAGTGGAAGAGACTCTCGAAGTCTGTCCAGATTAATTATGCCTCTTCATGCACCTAGAGCATTAGGATCCACCATTTTCCTACAGTAAAATGCAGGAGACTCATGGTAAGGATCACCATGAGGTCGGATGGTGTCCATACCAATCTAAAAACTCTCATGATAGCCTCCAGCCAATCCTCAGCTGCCTGTGGGTCTGTCTATCCCCGAAACCTGGGAAGCCTCTGGCGTTGGAACTCGTGCAACGCACTTAGGCGGCGTGCACTCACTGCTGCTGCGGCTGGTGGTATCGGGGGCCCAGCGGGTAGTGGTACCGCTGGTGCCTCCGCTATGATGGGGCCCTACACCGAGGCCTCGTCACTCGGTGGGATACCATCTCATACGTAACTCGGAACCCTAGGTGCCTGCCTTCGTGGGGCCATCCTGAAAAGAAATAGGGATGCCATAGTTTAAATAGTATACGTATTGAGCTGATAGAAATTAATCACAAAGAAATTTTTTTCGAAGGAATCACACAAGAAATCAGTGTTTTCATGCACTGAGTCGGAAATTAGAGGTCAGGGTCCTGGTGTATGGATACGTCGGCTGCCGCAGGAACACTGGACTCCCTGGACTGAAAACCACATTCAATACTGTTTACACTATTGCTTCAGGGAAAAGAATTATCAAAGTCCTGAGTTATGTGGTAGTACTGACTCCTCTGATACCAATTTGTCATGTCCTGTCCTCAGGGCCCATTCCGTGACTACCCCAGCCCGCATTCCACAGGCCAGGGGATGGCGACTATCACCAAAGGCGTAATCCCAATAAAAGGGAGGCATTGCCTTTTTAACCTGTAACACACACACACACATAGTCTGAGCACATGCGGTAGAGGTAACAACTGAAAATAAACACTAAATATAACTGAATTAAAAATTAAGTGCTGAAAGGAAAGGGGACAGAAATACAATCCCAATAGTAAAGTACAACTGCAGAAAATTAAACAACAACTACTGAGTCATCCTCTGGGAATCCCACCTGAAGGGTGGGTACAGATGGCCTCCTCCGTTCCTCTGGTATATCCGTCCGCTCCGTGAACATCTCTCCAAGTGGTCCACCTCTAGGTACAGTCCATCTCCACAACACTCTGCCTCGATCAGTGCTGTCTGTCGTCTGCAACCAACACAACGATGTGCGGGCATTGCCCGTCCAGGGTTGAGTATAATGATACTCAGTAGGAACCCCGAGACCCCCAAAGCTCTTCCATAATCAACTAAGGATAAAGCCCAAACGGAAAGATACAATAAAAAAGTATCAACCAACCCTACTTAGGTATATTACCATACATAAACCTAAGTTATCAACCACAGTTCAACTCCAACTCTTGATCCCAAGCACAACCTAGTCCACACAAGAAAGTAAAGTCAATCACATCGATGATAATGATTGAATGTCGAGGCTTACCTCACACAGGTATACATCTTTCATATAGTGATAGAGATGATTAGATGTAATTAGTGATTATCTAAGCTGTCGGACCCACACAGGATACTAGACCAGCTATGTTGTCGGACCCACAAAGGATACGAGACCAGCTACTCTGTCGGACCCACAATGGATAAAAGAACAAAATTCTGAACTATCGGACCCACACATGATACAATAACAGTAGTCATCGCTGTCGATCCCATAGAGTATTCTGGTACAATATTCGTCTTTGTCGAACCCACACGGGATTCTAGTACAGTAGTCATCGCAGTCACAACCAGCTCTAAGGTTCCCGCACTCACCATGCTTGATTTAGGGAGGGTCCGCTCCTCGAGCCAAGTGTCGATACATCAACTATCACGAAGTTCGGATTTGATGTATCCCGTAGTTCCATCTCATCATAAGGAACCCAACGTGACAGACGACACATCAATCGGACGCCCGGTTTGAGAGTTATTTGCATTTCCATTCCAGGGGGCCGTTTGGATTTACGCTTGATCCAAACCTGGCCATTTTCCAAAGTCAAACTCATTAGAGTATTGAAAAAGGGCCGCCTAATTGTAAGGATCCCAGTGCCACAGATGGCGCATCAATCAGATGTGCGGTCTAGAAGATATTCACGTTTAAGCGAAATGGGACCGGCCCGTCAAGCGTAGTGGGCTGGCGGTTCGGCCCGGCCCAGTGGAGCGCTGCCCACCCAGGGACCTAGCCCGGCGATTCCAACCCATTTGTGGGGTTTTCCCGGCTTGGTGGGGCGCGGCCAACCCTCAAACCCGGCCCTGGTCGTGGGTCAGTTCGGCTCGCCCGACAGCGTTGAGCAGCGCCGCCCCTCCATGCTGCCCGGCCGGCCGAAGCCGGCCTGTTTTGTCTGGCACAAGCGGCCGTGGTTGCGGGCTGCGGTTCCTCTGCCCGTGCACCCATAGGCATCTCAATTTACTTGAAATTGGCTGACAGGCGGCTGACCGGTTCGCCCGCCGAGCGGTCCACGGTTGGGGACCGCGGTTCCCCTGCAGCGGGGCGCCAAAAGGCGCCGCGGTCTTCTCCATCCCGGCCGGCCGTAGCCGGCCGGTTCTTCTAGCCCGGCCGACATGAAGATGGAAGGCTCTTCCTCGGCCGAGCGGGCCATGGTTGTGGGCTATAGTTTCCCCCAACGCGGCCGGCGTGATGGCGTCGTTCCGCCCCGGCCTTCGGTCACCACTGCCTTCAAGACCGTGGCCTCTTTCCTCCGGTGCAGTGCGACAGCACCATGCCCCCCTCAAATCCACCTTCATCTTCAAACAATCATAACCCAACAGAGGTACGTCTGGCCATGTTTGTTAGGCCCACGCCCTCCGCGTTATTTGTTAACAAATGGCCACCATCAAATAAAGTAAACATTCAACAAGATCAAGAGTATAATTTTATCCATTAAAAATTATACCAAACTCCACAACCTTGTAATCGGCGTTTAACGTTGATGAGTCGCGGAAGACGAGCGTTAAGGAATACGGGCATCGTTCCATCAACATCGGAAGACGTAGGGATCGAAACATCATGTCGAGACGTTGTCTTCGGTGTACTTTGTTGGCGAAGGTACCTCTTTTCTTGCTCCGGTTGAAGAAGGTGTTGCTTCACGTTCTTTGAGACATTAGTCATTCTTCGTTGGAGTGGGTGAATTCTCCCATGCCTTCCCACAGAAAATTTTTCAAGGAAAATGAAATAATAGGCTGCCCAATATTATCATATTTCCATGCATATCAAAATATGTCAAATGAATTCATAACACCACAAATAATTAATTAATCGTGGATCTCAATTAATTAATTTGTAGTGTTGGCACACTAAATGGGAGAGGAAGGTGGAAGGTTTAACCCTCATCAATGGGGGGTTTCAAGGGTTTCAAGGGGGAGTTGAAGAGTTGATGTTCGTGTGGGTCCCACACAGATTATCCATCTGTGGGAGGTTATGTGGGGGTGGGCACCACCACCAACCTCCCTTTGGAATTAATAACCACCAACTAAATAAAAATGTGTTACTACACATTTTTATTTAATTTCTATCTTTTAGGTAGAAACCCCAAAATATAACTTCCATCTTGTATAAAGAACAACTATAGTAAAGGTCCTCTTAAGTGAATACCGGTGTTGCGAGTTCATCGGCTCTCTCAGATTTCAATTCTGGGCACCGGTTCAAAAGATAGAAAAACCCAAATGTATGTTTACTGAACTTACCGAACATAACTTCAGGAATTTATTCCGGGCACACCGGGCCTCGGACTCAGGCGCCATAAGAAACTTGGGACTCGTAAAATTCCAAATAAATTAAGAAAAAATTTCGTGAAATTTACAGGTATTTAAAGAATGGTCTTTGGTTTATTATATTTTAATGATAGTTAACCAGACATAATTTTTTATTCATTCTTATATACAATATTTCAAGAAATTATTAGAAAAATTAGTCCAAAATCTATGAAATGATTTTTTTCATTGATGGTATGGGGTGAAATGGAAGTGTTGATGTGGGTGAAAAACCAATAAGGTTTTATTGATTTGGAGGATCATTCAAAATATTTTAAGTCAATTAAATTACAAGAACAATGAAAATTTTCCACTAAATATAGAAATAGAAAAACCTGAGATCCCAATGAATATATTTTCATGTTGAGTTAAAAATTATTTTATCAAATATTTGGATAAATGGTTACCTCATCTTGAGAAAATTCTTTGATGATGGTGTTGATCTTCCAAAAACCAATCTCAGATTACCTTTATTTTGTTAGGAGGATGGAAGTATATAATTAGTCTAGCATTGATCCATATGTACTGATTTTTTCTCTATGTGACACAAATTAATTTCTTTTTTATAGAATGGTGAATGAAGTTTATATCATTGTTCATGGTGAACCGTTATAGATTTTTTGTTCTCAAATGAATCTCTCAATAGATTATTATTTTTGAGAGGAAGAGAGTAATAATAATTGAGATTGAATTATTTTTTGTGTAAGGAATCTCAAATTTTGATTAAACCTAAAAAATAGACTTTATCATATATTTGTAGTGATAGGTTTCATGTTAAAATATTATTTTGAAACATACCAAAAAATATATAAAATTATTAAAATTATTAAAATACATGTCATCTAATAATAATAATAATATTTTATGGAATGAACTAACTCATGAAATGATACATTTTATTTATCATCTTTCAAATAAATAATATCATTGGGCTCGATCATGGTCTTCCCCAAATCCTCAAAAAAAATTGGAATAACATAAAGAATTATAAATAAATATTTCATTCCTGAATTATTAAAATAAATGTTTTATTTATAAAACTATAAGAAAATATTTATTAAATATTCAAATAATGAAATAAATTATTGATTAATGATTGTACAATTATTTATTACCTTGACAAAATTAGTCATAAATAAAACTTCAATAAAATTATTCATTAGACTTGATAATAAAATATATTCAAATAATTAAATTGAAATTGAATTTAATAGAGGTCAATAGATACACGTATCATGTGACCCTGTATGATTATTTATCATTGGAATTAGGTTGGTTTCCTAAATTCCAAAATTACTTTCTAGAAATAGGTCATGGAACTCTATAGAAATATCTTTTTTTCCCAATGTCAAAAACAAAATTTAAATGTTCATGGGGTAATATAATACCTTTGCGGCAATATCTAATCATGTAGGATGCATATCCATTTCATCGACCCATATGATCGATAAATCATTCATTTAATATCTATAATAAACACTCCATTTATCCATGAATAAGAAATTTATTGTGATTTTTTGATTCCAATAAAAAAGATGAGAGATCAACTTCTATAAAGATGGAAGAGACAAATCCTTCCTTGACTTATTCATTAACAACACATCCCTCATGAAGCCAAAAAATTTATCCAACATCACCATGAATTTCAACATTGTATTTTACAAAATACATATAAGTTCATGAGTCATATTATGGTTTAAGAATAATCTTAAATTCTAAGTCTAATAACACATGCTTTCATAAAATAATATTTTATGACACTAAATCATGAAAAATTCTTTTAGGAGGGACTATTCTAATAATCTCAATTCATGGATATTACCAATTGAAATCCTAAAGGTAATGAGTATCATAAAATTTTTAGTACTCTCACATGATAATCACATTATTTTTGTACCATTTTATAAATTTATCCAACCAATAAACTATATTTAAGAATACCATCATGATAATTCATTGTTAACATCATATTATGGAACTGTGGTGACTGTATCAATGCAATAGATATTATATGACATTATTACATTAATTTAATGAATAAAAACAAATAGTAAGTAATAATATGATTTATTAATATTTAAATTACCAAATATGCATGTAATTAAATTAAAATTAGTTTTTTCTAGAACAATGTCTCCAAAAAACTTCCACTTGGACAAGAGAGAACTTTCTACAAATTTTATTCCACTAGACCTAACATGATAATATGGTTTTTTCAAATTCATGTCCTTTATCAAGGAGTCTTCCATGTTGTATTTCATGGAACTTATATTCTAGTAACCTCACCACTCTGATAAAAATATCTTAGGATTTAATACTTCTGATGTATGTGCTTCATCCACTAATGAGATTATGGACCATTTATGAGATCCATCATTGTAGTATTATCACAATTAATTGAGAGAGGATTATTACTTATAGGTACCACTTAATACTCTAGGATAATGTATCATATTCATACTGAATCTTTAGATGGCTTAGAATCTATAATATACTCGGACTCTATTGTAGAATTTGAGACCATAACCATATTTGAGCTCTTCTAGCTCATAACACCTCTATTAAAATTGAAGATGTTTCCCATTCCCAATATCATATCATATTGATCTATTTGGAAACTGGAATCTAAAAATCCTATGATTATAAGTTCCTCATATAATCCACAGACTAATAATATATCCTTAGTATGCCCCAAAAATATTAGGATAGTTGGTACATCCTTCCAATGGGGGTGACCAAGATCAGATTGATATCTTCCTAACACACACAAGGTGTTTTAATCGTCTATGATAGTATATATCATAGAATACAAGATAGTCCCAAATTATAATGCATATGTTATCCTTATCATTCTTTTTCTATACTCATGTGTCTGAGGACACAATTTCATCGAAATATGAATTCCATTTGATACTGGAAGAAATCCCCTCATGTATTGTTTCATACTGAATCTCTAAAATATATTGTCAATATATGTACCATGACATAGGCCAAGAAACATCTTGGATTTATCCTGATGGGTATTGATCGCAAGAATATATTCTACCTCACCAATGTTCTTTATTGAAAATAATTTATCAAATAATGATTTAATAGATTGTAATACTGGTCTTTCATTTTCAATAAGTAATATTTCATAAACATGTAGTATTATAAAAATAATTACCACCCCAATAAACTTCATATATTCTTATTGATAACATTCATTATTTATGAAATTAAATTAAATTATGGTCTCTTAAAACCACATTTCCATGACCTGGATACTTTAAATAATCCATAAATGTTTTTTTCAAATATAAACACCTTATTTTCATAATTTAGAGCCACAAACCATTTATGTTTTTTCATATAGTCATTTTTCTGATGGTTTCTATTAAAGAAGGATGTTTTGAAATACATTCGAAACATATATTACCATGTAAGGATCTAATAGAAAGCACAATTTTAATGGATTTCAGAATTAAAAATGGTGAAAAGATTTTATTGTGGACAATTCCTTGATGTTAGTTAAACCCTTTTTCAATAATTCATGACTTTTAGGTAAAAAATTACCATCAATGTCTAATTTCTTCTTGAAAACCAATTTATACCCAGTAGGAATCAATTTTATAATTCATTTATTATTTTCACTTAGAATCATCTATTACATTTACTACTTCATATTGGATAATATATCATTTATATCAACTAATAATGATTTATCAACCTCAATGACAAGAAAACAAAAACTTTTTGTTAATTTAACCTCTCTTATACACATAAATATCATTTATGTTACTGAAACATCTTCATCCATGGGTCTTTGTGTAATTTTTTCCATCACCTACTCTAGTGTATGTCGACCCTAAAAATCACCAATATCTATATTTATCCCACTATATCTTTTATAGATATAATACTTCTCAAGTAATATGGGAGGGAATTTCATGACCCAGCCCAATGGGGCTTGAGTTACTACTACCTCAATCCTACCCTCAGGATGTGAGGGGTTGGTGATTGGTGTTGTGTATGCATATCACAAACATGGGAGACCTTAGAACAGTGTAACTACACACACACACATATCCAAGCCAAAACAATGCGAAAATTTAAAATAATTTATAACCATACATCCATACATCTAAAATCCAACTATTGGTGAATGGAGATAATTTACTAGAATTAAAGAACCAAATACAAGCCCACTAAAAGAAACTAAAACTTATACATCTTATGAAGTAGAAGAGATATTATATCAATAAAACCATCAGGGCATAACTCGATCATGTTGAGTAGATAATTATACTTTTTTACTTTTCCTTTATTTAGTTTTAAAAACAAAAAAAAAAAATTAAAGCACATTTTTTATAACTTTATATATCCCAAGTATTTTAATTGTTTTGTATAAAAAAATAATTTTCACCACAAGTATAAATAGTTCTAAAATAAAATAAATTTAAACATGTATTATTCAATCCAATCTAATGTAAAAGATACATGTTTCATCCATGATATTATCTATTGTTCTGACCAGAGGTTAGACTTCTGTCATGTCTTTCAAAATTACAAAAGTCATGATCATAGGATTGAATTTAGTATTGATACATCAAACTTGACATTTTTCAATTAATGAGATTGAAAAACAATAGTAAAGGGATGAAATTTGTATATCCATAAATCCAATCATTCCTAGTTTATTGGAGGGAGATGATGGTTTGGGATCTTTATTATTCTTTATGGTTCAAAGTAACAAAATTGGTAAGGATTTTTATATATAGTCTCACTGTTTATCGAGATTGTTTTTGATTTTTCTCCCTATTATAAAACATTGAGATAAATCACTCAGTAAAACTCATGAATTTCATGAAACTCTTTTTAATCATGTAATATCCATTTAATGGTACCATTTAAACTCTTTCATTCCTTATATGATCAAGAATGACTTTTTAAGAATGTTAGATTTTACATCTCTCTATGGTTGAAAATAAATTTTCCTCTAAAGCAATATTTTATAAAATAATTCAATAAAAATATTCTACCATTTTCCTATGATATAAAAGACACAATTTTACCCATGTTTTCCATTTTAAAAAAATTATTTCTAAAATGAAATCTTTTTTTCATTTTTCAGTGGAGGCACTTTTCTAAAGATTTTACAGTACAAAAAGATTGTTCTACATGTATGGACTTTCCCTATAACATCATATTCATTGATTTTAGGATTATATTACAAGACTAGAATTTTAATTTTATTTAAAAAATAATTTCTTAATATTCTGGATATTTTTTTTAATATTTATTTTAATGAAAATGGGTTTCAATAATGTTTTATGTTTAAAAATTTGAATTAAATTATTTTCAAAACATCATTTATATTTTTTCAAAATATATTTTTTTCAATGAAATTTATTTAAATTATCTAAAATCTTCTTTTATATGTTTTATAATTATTATAAATGAAACCCATTTTCAATATATTTTTATTCATATTTAATTTTTTTTGAAGAAAAATGGATTTCAAAATGTATTCGATCTTCTTTTATATTATATAAAGGAAATATATTTTCAAAATAATACCATTCTCTCATTATTTTTTATGAAATTAAAATTTTCACAAAATATTTTCAAATAATAATTTATAATTAATAATTTTCATATTCAATAAAATGGGTTTAAAAAATTTTGGGTTCTAAAAATCCTCTCTCATAGAATAATAGTTATTTAACTCAAGAAATATTTTTCAAAATATCCTTCTAATTTATTTACAATCTAGGATAACATCCATTTATTTAACTCATATCATTATAGAAAATTATAGAGTGGTTCTATTCATATTGAATATTGAATGATTTATTATTTTACGAAATGATGCTTTAGTCACCTGTTTCTCATCCATAGGTTATATAGCTTTGGAACCTTCATCTTTTCACAGGCTATTCTATAATGAAATTATTTTCAAACGAAAATATTTTCCATATGTTTTGATATGATGAAATTTTAAGGATGCAAATTTTATTTCATGGGTTATTATTTAATGTGTATATAACACATAATTATTGGGTCTTGAAATGATGCATGTTTTAGTATTTCATGGAACATGTATGAATTATTTTATTCTATGTTGTTTGGGAATAATATCTCCCTCTAATGAATTAGGTAAATATTTATATCTTATGAGATAATAATATGAATCAATTTTTTTAGATTTATCCACTATGGGATGATGGGAAACCCCAATCCCTTACTAGGAAAGGTGTATGACTATGGATGGTGTTGTGGCGTGCCCAGTATGTCTTGTTACCATGAAGTTAGAAGATGGGTAAACTCAATCCACTATGGGAAGATGGTGAAACCCAATCCCTTAGAAGTAATAAACTATGATGGGGGTTGGTGGTTTGTCCCACCCAGTAGGTGTGATTCCCAAGTAGTACCATGATATGTTCTTTCAATGAGTCCTGACTTATATGGAATTATATAACATGTCTATGTTTTCCATAAATCAATGTATTATTCCTATGATATGATTTCATTGACTACGTCCTATATTTATGATTCAGGTCATATGAACAACCATATTTTATACCAATATTCATTTTTATTATATTTTATATGCAGTTTATCATTTTTTAATGTTATGATAATGTTATCGTACCCCTATGCTCATGTTTATGCTTACACATATCCCATGTTTCCTGTTATAGCATAACTGATTTCACCCATTTTAATATTTCCATTCAATGGTTATAAATATATGTATTACATATGATGTGTATAATGAAGATTTTAGTCCTAAAAACTAGTAATGGATAATTTGGATTTTATATGTAACTTTTTCTATGTTTCCATGCTTTATAAGGCACTAGACTAATACGGTCTTCGGGTAACTATTTGTTTAATGTTTTATATATTCTGAAATAGGTATGTAATGTATATGTGTGTTAAGACTAGGTTGTTATAGTTCATGTCATAGAAAATGTTTTTTATCCTTTGTAAATTAGTATGAGAAAACTTTAGTGAGATCCGTAGGTATATTTATATTGATATTTATAGGGATGTCTCTAAGGATATGTAGATGGATGAGTTAACTTTTATGAAAATGACCACGGATTGTGGTAATGGGTGGAGTGATTGGTTTCTTTTAATACATCTATGTCTAGATGCTAAAAGTGTATTTGAGCCTCCCATAGATGTACTTAGGGATAATAACTCTAACAAGGTGTGTTCGACTTGACTCGGTGTAACTTGGAATACGATATCGGGCCTTACTGTACAACTAATTTTAATCTCATGGGGTATATTCTTTGGGTATCAAAAATATTTTTAAGAACCATAATTAATGATTTAAATAGGGTATGACTATTAATAACCTTGGATAAACATATCGTTTAATCGATTAAATAAGTAGGTTTCATGATTTAGACATCCTATAAGTAATTATATTTCATGATTTTGTGATTTGTTCTATGATATGTGTTTCTCAACCTATACTTTCTAGTTTTATTCAATGGAGTGAAATAAATAGAACATGGATAAAATTTAAAGTTTGAGATGTGGAATGTTTTTTAATTATGAAAATCAATTTCCCATGTGGAAATCTCTTAAGGAGAATCAGGAAGGTGTTATGAGTATTGGTTAAACATCTGAAGATAAAGAGACCGCAAATGAAATGTTAATGGTATGTGATGTTATTCCAGTATTTTTTGAATTAAGAATAAGAAAAATGAATAGATTAACATAGAAGAAACATAAAACATGATTCATATTTCATATTATATTATAGAGGTTATTATTTAATAAGTTTATGAACTCTGAGTAATGGTTTATGAATAAGGTTGGGTAAATGAAGTATTTATGTTTTTGAATTCAAAGATTATGTTATTTCAATCATGGAATATATAAGTACTTCAAATTTATTTATCAATTATGTTTTGAAAAGTTAATAATGATTTCTGATAAAGGAATTAAAAAATTGATATTTTTATTAGTGGATGTTTTCCATTAATATGTCATCCCACCTTTTTATTATATAACATATCTTTACATTTTACCAAAAAAGAAGTTCCTTAAAGTCTAGTTTCTTGGAAATCAGGAACATAAAACATGAAAAAATCAAACATTTTTCTAATACAATTATAGGGATTCATCATAAGTTTTTTAGAAGTAAAATTATTTAATCTCATAACCTGGAGACATACATCAAAGAAAAGGGTGAGAAGAAGTCCCTGTAAGGAAAACTAGGGAATCAGTTTACCTGTGAAATCAATAAGAAATTGATAAAAAACATAAAGACATGAGAAAGAGAAGTTGAGGAATTTCATTATGAAAATAACCTTAACAATAACATGAATATTCAGCTTCAACATTTAATTAAGACATTAATAAACATATCACCAATGTTCATCCCTAAAGTTTCATAAAAATTACCTAGGTTATTTACTAAGGTATCATGTAACTTGTCATATCTAGAGATTAATTTTTTTACCCAATAAATTAGAGGGAAATTAGGGAGAACTCTTAATATGTATTTATATTCATGTTATCCACTTAGATCAGAATCAAAATTTTCATAAATAACCCATATAGATTAAAAGTAATGGGTTTCACCTCAAAATAATGACATTTGAAAAGTTCTTAAAAGTTCTAAAAATCATTATCATTATGTCATTTATAACCCATAGAAATGGTGTGAGGGTAATATTTATGTCAATTCTAGAAAAATATAGATACATGTTATTTAATGATGAATAGCATTGGAAATAAAAATAGATTTGGTTATTCATATAAATAATACAAGATAATTTCTTGAGAAAAAGAGACATATTTTTACAAGAAAATTTTGTTGTATAATGACTATATAACATTGTTTTATAAAACGTTGAAAAGAGAGAGGACTAGAGTCACCCACTCATAAAAAATCATAATACATTATGGGTACTGAATAATAATAAAAAATATCAGGGTATGTATATTTTCAGGAAATACAATTTGAAAAATAAACTCGAAAGAAAAGAGATGATGTGATTTCTTTTACGAATATTTTGTAGCCTAATGGCATCAAATAAACTTTATAAAATAAAATTATGAGAGAATAAAGGGTCTATTATTATTTAAAAATTAAATGGAAAATAATAAAAATATATAAGAACATACACCCATATAATAATATGGAAACTGGAAGACATAACTTAAAGGAAACCATGACTAAAATATGAGGATGGAACATTCCCTTACATTGAAGAGTAGCTTCAAGAACATGAATGTTGGGACCTTGGGGGGCTTGAGGGAACCTTGGTAGGACTTCTTGGGAGGTAAAAATACTAGAACATTTTTTAGGAGGATTTTAGAATGAAATTAATGAGTTAATGGATTGGTATTTATAGGAAAAGTGAGGGACAATTTAATTAATTTCCAAGGGACACCTCATCGGTGGTATTTGGAAAACCAAGGGATTAACCATGGTATTTTCTCATGGTATTGGCCACATATGACCCCTCATAGCATGTCATACTATTAAAAAGTCGTCTAGAATGATTACATAATGATTATATAATTATTACATCATTATTACATCATTAATGATGTCATTAAACAACAGAAACTCAAAACTGTAGTTTTCACTATTCACTGGAAAAAAACATTTTATAAAAATATCATAAATTCCCCCTAACGTAATATTGATACTTTGAATTCAAAAATGAACCACATTTTATGAAAATAGTTTTCTAAGTATATTTAATTTAATTTTAAAATAAATTCATTAATAATTCAAAAAAACTACTCTAAAACTATAACATATTTTGTAACACTATGAAAAAGTAATCAAGGCCCCATAATGTTATTGATTAACCATTAAACAATAAAGTAAAAATTTATTATTACATTTTATGAATATTTTTTTAAATTACTAAATTAATTATAATATTGTAATTGAAATATTTATGACATACAAAAATACCAATACTTATATTTTGACTATTTTTTCACATTTAAGATGTCTAAATTATATTTATACATTCAGGGGTGAAGATTCTATTTTTTGGGCTGATTTACTATTTATGACTACTCATTTCTATTCACAAGGGACTATTAATATTCATACTTTACTGTTCACTAAAAATTTAGTTGATCTTATTAGAATCTAAATTTCTTACTGGTCACAATTGTAGAAGAACATTTTTTCAAAATAATTTTACTTCATTAATTATTTTATGTTTACATAAATATTTTAAAATACCCTTTTCCAAAATCTTCAATAATATTCATCCCATATTTATCCATACATTTTAAAATCACATATTTTACCATCATAACATATAAAAATTTTATTTATACCAAGGGAGTACAAAAAGTATCTAAGGCCTCATTTCATAAACACTTATAACACCAGCATATGACCTAAATGTAAGGTGTTCTATGGTGATATAATCTTGTGGCGGCCCAGACCAAAATGTCGAGTGGTAATTTCTATAATCTTGAATTTCTCCCTTAGGAAATTTAATTCAAGCTTCACATGATAAAGCTCAGCTTGGGCTTGGTCCGGAGCAAAGCATAGAGATGCTACCTTATTCCCAATATCTAACAGATGGGCTTCGTACGACCTAAGTCTACTAGATGAGGCCATCGACCATTATTTCTGTATTAACTTAGATCACCTGTATTTATAAACAATAATCATAATGTAAAGAGTTTAGTTTCCAACAGTCATATAACTGTCAAAACCCAACTGTCTAATTCAATTATACTCACTTAAATAGTTAAAGGATATTGTTTTGTGAAGTATAAAATGAAATATCACAAAAATTTAGGAAACATATATTATTCATAAGTTCAGGTCATTACATTCTTCACCCTTTAAAAATTTCATCCTTGAAATATTAACTTGAACACTAAAAAGATAAAAGGTGTTGGCAGTTCTGCCTTATATACTCCTCTGGTTCCCATGTGGCTTTTTGGCATTTGTGGTTCCTCCACAACACCTTAACAAGGTGGGTAGTCTTGTTGTGTAGAACCGTGTCTCTATGATCCAAGATCTCCACCAGCTGATCCTTATAAGAGAGGTCCTCTTCCAGTTCTACCACCTCTGGATTTAGTATATGTGATGGTCCAGGTATGTAATTCCTCAAGAGGGATATGTGGAAGACATAATGAACTTGTGCAATATTTGGAGGAATTACAAGCTGACAGGCCCCTGCTCCCACGCGATCAAGTATTTCATAAGTGCCAATGTATCTAGGGCTGATCTTACCTTTATTCCCAACCCTCATGACTCTCTTCCAAGGTGAAATTCAATGAAATAAATTTTCACCAAAATCAAAATTCAAGTCCCTTCGATGGTTGTCAGCATAGCCCTTTTGACGACTCCGAGTAGCCTTAATGTGTTGCTGGATGGAATGGACCTTTTTAGTTTTCTATTGCACAAGATCAGGCCCAAAAAGGATTCTCTCATCGATTTCAAGCCGAAAAGTTGGAGTTCTACATCGCTTACCATATAGATCATTATAGGGTGCAATTTCAATGCATGAGTGGAATTTGTTATTGTAAGAGAACTCAACTAAATGGATATGTTGATCCCATCATCCATTAAATTACATTGAGCATGTTCTAAGCATATCCTTGAGTGTTTGAGTAGTCCTTTTATATTGTCCATCAGTTAGGGGGTGGTAGGCCGTACAGGAATTCAATTCAGTGCTCAGAGCATGTTGAATAATTCTCCAGAATTATGATGTGAACCTTGGATCACGATCAGATACGATAGAGTGTGGAAATCCATGAAACATTATGACTTCCTTCACGTAAATCATGGAATTTTGATCATGAGAGAAATATTCCAGAATGGAAATAAAATGGGCAGTCTTGGTGAGATGGTCCCCAATAATTCATATCGTATTGTTTCCTTTGGAATTTCTCAAAAGACCATTGATGAAGTCCATAGTGATATTGTCCCACATCTAAACTTGTATGGGTAGTTGTTGTAATACCCCTTTATGATGTTGTCTATCTACCTTCACATACTGATAGACTAGGAACCTTGATGTTTAATCATCAATCTCTATTTTCATATTATCCCACTAATAATCATCATTAAGTTCCATATACATATTTTTTCTTCTAGGATGTATAGAGAATGTAGAGAACTGAGGTTCATCCATAGGTCCTTCTTTATTTATAGAATAGATGGAACACATAGTTTTGTACAAAATTTTCATACTCCCGCTTGATCAATATTGAACTCATTAAACTTCCCATCCTTCACAGCCTCAAACACCGATAACAAAGGATATTCTTTCTGATCATTCTTGATATTCTCTATAAATGACTCTTGAGAAATCATTTTGGGTTTGTGTTGATGATTTCCCTCCACTTATAATTCATATTTCTATCCTTTTTAGTTCATTGTTTAAAGGATCTATTTGAATCATCATCTTGGAAAGAACAACCGTGTCTTTCCTGCATAATGCATCCGTGACTTTTTTTTCTCTTCCGGGATGATAATGAATTGAACAATCATAGTCTTTATGAATTTCCAACCATCTCCATTGTCTCATGTTCAATTTCATTTGTGTGAAAATATACTTCAAAATTTGATGGTCTGTGTATATATCATATCTCTATCTATAAAGATTTTGTCTCTATATATTCTGAGCAATAACCACTATAGCCTACTCAGGATCATGCTTAGGATAGTTCTTATCTTGAGTCTACAACTGTCAAGATGCATAAGTAATGACTTTGCCATTTTTCATGTGGATTCACCCAAGACATTTAAAAAATGGATTTCAAAAAATAACAAATCCTCCTCCAAATGAGGTTAGAGTTAACTCCGGTGCAATAACCAATATCTTCTTCAGATCTTGGAAAATTTCCTCACACAACTTTGTCCAGATGAACTTGACACCTTTTTGAGTTAACTTGGTTAATGGATTAGAATGTCATGAAAAGTTTTTCACAAACCACTTATAATATCCTATTAATCCATGGAAACTATGAATCTCAATTATTGTTATAGGCAGAGGCCACTCCTCTACAACTTTTGTCTTTTCAAGGTCAACTGTGATTCCTTCATTGGTTACAATGTTCCCCAAGAAAGAAACTTGTTTAAACCAGAATTCAGATTTGATGAACTTCCCATAAAGCCTGTCCTACCATATAGTTTTGAAAATAACCCTTAGATGATCCCCATGCTCCTCTCGACTTTTGGATATATCATAATATCATCAATAAAAACTACCACAATTTTATCAAGGTAGTCCTTAAAGACTCTATTCTTTAAGTCCATAAAAATAGTAGGTGCATTAGTTAGTTAGAAGGGCATAACAAAAAACTCATAATGCCAATATGTAGACCAGAATACAGTTTTCAAAATAACTTCTTTCTTCAAACTCAGTTGATGACAACCAGAACAAAGATCAATCTTAGAGAAGAATTGATCCCCATGAAGTTGGTCAAATGATTAATTAATTAATTGAAGAGGGTATTTGATCATCACTGTGATCCTGTTTAGTTCTCTATAATCAATGCATATCCGCATCGATCCATCATTCATCTTCACAAAGATAATGGGTGCTCCCCAAGGAGACACAGTCGGTCAGATAAAACCCTTATCCCAAAGATCATGGGGTTGTTTCTTTAACTCCTATTGCTCCAAGTTTTCTATAATATACGGGGTATTTGATATTAGATGGGTTTTAGGTATGAGTTCAATGGAGAACTCTACCTCTCTTTCTAGGGGAGGTCCAGGTAACTCTTCAAGAAATACGTCAAAGTATTCTTGGACGATGGGGACATTTTCACCCCTAAAACTATCATTTCCTTCTTCTTCTTAACCTATCAAATCCCTAAATAATGATATAATTGTTTCTTCATGTCAAATATTGAGTTGAGATATCTCTCTTTAGAAGATAACTGTAGGTTTTCTATTCAAGACTTCTGAAATTTCCTTACTTCTGCTTTTGATCTTAGCATTATACTTTGAGAGCCATTCCATCCCTAGTATAATGTAGAATTGATTCATGGGAATGACTACTAGATTATTGATATGATTTTTCTCAATTAATTAAATACTAGCATTTCTAAACATTGACGATGCTTGGATAATCCCACCTATAGTCTTTACTGATAAATCTACTTTTAGAAAATCAGGGGTTGGTTCTAAATTTTTGCAGACAAGGAGAAAATAAAGGAATTCATAGAACCAGAATCAAACTAAGTACATTCTAGATTTGAGAGAACAATAGGAGTACCGGCCACCACCTCATTTGGTATATAAACATCCGCCGTAGTGATTGCAAAAGTATGACCTTGTTCCCTTGGCCGTTTCTGAGGCTGATGGTGATTCTACTCCACTACCCTTGAACTTGGATAGTGATTGGAAATGTGTCCAAGTTATCCACACTTGTTGAATTGGAAATCAGGTAGGGCCTTCACCATCTTCCCTTTGTTGTTGGTGTTGGGAAGTTGTGGCTTCACCTAACTATGAAAATTCTGCACTATGCGTCCATCTCTACCACAATTGTAGCACTTCCCACTTCTGGTCAGGTAGTTCCCTGAATGCTTCTTCCCACATTTATTACGTGTGGGACGTTTTACTTTCTTTCCTCCCTTTTACCGATTGAAGCTCCTCCCTAAGCTTGGATCCATCAATATTTTTTTATCATTGGATTTATAAGAACATTGCATCTCACCAAACTACAGTTCGACTTCCATCGCACTTCGCATGAGCTTCTCAGAGCTATCATAATCTTGGTTGGATATATTCTTCGATAGATGATGTCACAGTCCACCGAAAAATCCATCAACCTTAGAATTTGAATCCATGAAAATGCTAGAGGTGTTTTGTGAATTCCTTGTGATGTCAATCTCGTAGCTTCCCACAGATTCATTATCCTTCTTTTTTAGCTCAAGAAACCCCCTCTCCATTCGTTTTCTCATCATTCGAGGGAAATAGTGGATGAAGAATATCCCTCAGAACTCTTCCCACTCCATAGCTTGAACTTCCACTCTTGGCCTTATGTTTTTAATCAGTTTACACCACTAATTAGATTATCCCACTAAAATATAATCAACCATTTCAACCTTCTCTTTTTCAGAATAGTGGATCACATAAATGATCTACTCGATAGAGATGATCCACTGTTCAATAATCAATGGGTCGATAGATCCACTAAAGGATGGTGGTCATTGAACCATAAAGGATTTAACTCAATATTGTTCCATTTTCGATGAAATCAGTCTCTTAGATTGATTCAAGTGATTTCCCATTACTTGAGTCAGTTGGTTCATCATTCTCATGAAATATTCCATTATGGATTCCATCGGGGGTCCGTTAGCGCACGGTCCATTACAGTCACCAATTTCACAGTTCCTCCTATTGTCCGCCATTTTCTATAAAAATAAAACCTTATTGAGAAGATTATTTCATTTATGAATCTTTTAACTATAAAGGATTCCCCAGGTCAATCCCGAAACTCCTTTTCAGAGTTTTCACTCCTAGGTACATCTATGCCAGAGTTGCCTCTATCTGTTCATACCCTGACATGGATGTATTTTCTTGATAAACCACTTAGTCAATAATCACCAAAATACCATGATGTATTACTATATTTAAACTTTTCTATAGGGTTATTCCTAATTTTTTCATATCCTAATTTCTATAAATAAACAAACTACCCTCTAATACCAACTATGTCATTCTTCCTTTTAATTACATAACTTTTCATTACATTTTAAAAGCATAAGATCTTTATAGAATAGTGTCTAGGAAATAGAGAACATAAAACATGAAAACATAAAATGTTATTCTAATACACTTGTATGGTTTCATAATGAGTTATTACTACATACAATTATTTCATATCATAACCTGGAAATATACATCAATGGAAAGGGTGATAAGATGGCCCAGTAAGGAAAACAATGTAATATGTTTACTTGTGAAATCAATAAGAAATTTATATAACACATAAAGACATGAAAAATGGAAGTAGAGACATTTAATAATGAAAATAACTTAATACATAAAATGAATATTTGGATACAATATTTAATTTAGACATTCATGAAAATATCACAAAGGTTCATCCACAAGGTTTCATAAATATTACCAAGTTTAGTCACCAAGGTATCGTGAAACTTGTCATATCTAGATATTAAATTCGTTACCCAACACATTAGAGAGCTATCAGGAATCACCCTTAATATGTCTTTATATTTATGTGATTCACATAGATCATAATAAAGAATTTCCTAAATAACCCATATAGAGTAAAAGTAATGGGTTTCACTTCAAAATCGTGACATTTTAAAAGTTCTTAAAAGTTTATAAAATCATGATTGTTTTCTCATTTATAACCCACAGAAAGGGAGTGATGGTTATATCTATGTCAATTCCAAAATAAAATTGATTGATTTTATGTATTTATGAATACCTTTGGAAATAAAAATACAATTGGGAATTCACATAAATAATAACAGATAATTTCTAGAGAAAGCGATAGTGATTATTGGACAAACATTATCCAGCATAACAGCTATATAGCATGGTTTTCGAAAACATTGAAATGAGAGGGGACCAGAGTCATCCACTCATAAAAAACTCATAACACAGTATGGATACAGAATATACAAAAATAATAAAATGGTATGGATATTTAAAGGAAATACCATATGAAAATGAAACTTAAATGAAAAGCGAAGATGCGATTTCTTTTACAAAAATTCGGTAGCCAAATGGTGTCATTTAAAAATTACAAAAATAAATTAATGAGAGAAGAAAGGGTCTCTCATCATCTGTATATGAAATGGACTGTAATAAAAATATATAAGAACATACCCCCATATAAGAATATTGAAACTAGATGACATAAATTAAAGGAAATCATGACTAAAAGAGGAGGGTGGAAGGTTCTCTTACCTTGAAGTGTAACTTCGACAGCTTAAAGATTTGGACCTTGGGGGGATTGAGGTAACCTTGGGAGGAATCCTTGGGAGGTAAAAAGACTATAACATCATTGAGGAGGATTTTATAATGAAATTAATGAGGGAATGTCTTTGTATTTATAGTAAAAGTGAAGGAATGTTTAACTAATTTCCCAAGGAAACCTCATCGGTGGTATTTGCTAAAAAATGGCATTGACCCTATTATTTTCCCATGGAATTGTACACATGGTACTCTTCATAGCATATAATAATATTCACATTTATACTAGTATTATTACATCATCATTATGTCATTAATTATGTCATTAAACACCAGAAACTCAAAACTGCATTTTCACTATTCACAGAAAAACAAAACATTTTATAAAAATACCATAAATTCACCCTAACCTAATATCGATGTTCAGAATTAAAAAATGAACCCCATTTTATGAAAATTATTTTCTAAAAATTTTTAATTTAATTTTTAAATAAAATTGTTATTTTTCAAAAAAAAAACTACTCTAAAACTATAACTTATTTTGTAACACCTTGAAAAAGTAATCAAGGCCCCATAAAATTATCACATAACCATAAGACAATAATGTAACAATTTATGATTACATTTTACGAAAGTACATATTTATTTTAAATAATTAAATTAATTATAAAATTGTAATTAATATATTTATGACATACAAAAATAAAAATAATTATATTATAACCTTTTTTCACTTTTAAGATGTTTAAATTATATCTATACATTAAAGGGTGAAGTTTCAATTTTTTTGGCCAATATAGTATTAATTACTATTAATTACTATTCATAAGAGTATTTTACAATTCATACTTTACTATTAACCAAAAATTATTTTGATCTTATTAGACTCTAAATTTATTAGTGGTCACAATTGTAGAAGACCATTTTCTGAAAATCATTTCACACTATTAATTATTTAATTTTTAAATTAATATTTTAAAATACCCTTTTCCAAAATAATCAGTAATATTCATCCTATATTTATCCGAACATTTGAAAATAATTTATTTTACCATAATAATAAATAACAAGTTTATTTATACCAAAGTATTACAAAATTATCTAAGGCCTCGTTACAAAGCCCCTAATAACACCTTCATAGGACCTAAGTGTAAGGTGTGTATGGTGATAGAATCTTGGGGTGGCTCAGACAACATTACTCGATTGGTGATTTCTATAAGATTGAACTTCTCCCTTATGGAATATTGATCAAGATTCACATGTTGAATCTTAGCTTGGGCTTGGTCCAGAGCAAAGCCCAGAGATGCTACTTCCTTCCATGCTCAGACAGATGGGCCTCATATGGCCCGAGTCTACTGGATGAGGCCATCCACTCTTCTTTCTGTATTAACCAAGATCACTTGTATTTATAAATAATAATTGTAATGTTAATACTTTAGTTTCCAGTGGTCATATTGACCAATGGTCATATAAAAATCAAAACTAAATGGTCTCATTTAATTATACTCACTTCATTATTGAAAGGATATAGTTTTCTGGAGTTTAAAACGAAATAACACAAAAATTTCGGAAAAAAAATATTATTCAAAAGTCCATGTTGTTACAATTAATAAATTCCAAACATTGAGATAATGATGTTTGGATAAAGATACATTAGATATGAATATGTAAATTTGAAGGTACACATTACCCTTGAACAAATTATTGAAAAAGTTGTATATGTCATCAAGGGTGATGTTTACAACTTCATAGATTTAAATAATGTATCCCATAATCATTGTAATAAGGAAGCATGCATGATTTACAAAAACTTATTTATGGTATTTATGGTTATTTCCATGTTTTAGAGGAATGTTTGGGGGGGGGGGGGGTTTTCATTTGTTTGGAATGTGAAAACCATGTGGTTCGTTCTCAAAAATTGGGAATCAATGTTAATGTTATTTGTGACATTGTTTATACATGTTTGTATTTTCATATTTTAGAATGGTTATAAGGTTATACATTAAAGAAATGATTATGTTAAACATCATAGGATGTATTTTTTATTGATATTTTATTAAAAAACATGGTTAAAAGGATATTTAGAGATTATACTTATTCAAAGGATTTCAATAGTATTTTTTTGGATATTATAGTAGAATGATTTTATAAAATAACATCATGTATATCGAGTGATAACCAATTAAGTCTTGCAAGGACATGAGTATTCAACCCATGACCATAGGATGATAACGGTTTCATGCCTACCAAAGGCCTATACGATGTCCTGGTTAATGAAGAATAATATCTGGTGAATAAATATTTATGATGAAAAATTAATGTTAAATTTCTGTATAGATAATAATGATAATCATATTGGTTTTAAAGTAAATCTATAGAAACATAGTTATTCTATTCATTATATTATATTCCATCAGATCCGCTAAAATTTTATTGTAGTGCTTCAGTTATCAAATTTGATTTCTAGACATCTATTTCATGAATTAATGGATGAATTGGAAATAGATAAAAACACAACAATAAAATGAAATTTAGTTTATAAAAAATTTCCATGTAAGTATATTTAAATTTATTATTGGTTAAAATAATAATTACTCAAAGATACTGTAATGATCAAAAAAATGTGTTGTCTTAATGCATTATTTTATTATGATTTTTTTAAATCATCACAGATTTACTACATCGAGGCACTCAACTTTTATTTGATCATTCACATATTTTTATTGATAACCTAATTCACTCCCAATAAATATTTAATATTTTTCTCCATGTCCAATTTTCACTCTAAACCTATGTTCTCTTATGGGGAAACCTAGTTAAATGTTATTTTGGGTATCCATTATGCTTCCAACATTACCTTTTTCATGGATGTTTTCATATTAATTTTTACGATGCATGTTTTTATGAATGAATCTTTCTATATTAAACATTTGATAACCTAGATAAATTTTGAGGAAGAAATTAATTTTATGGGATTTAGAATGTAACACCCAAATATTGGGTGAAATATATATATTTCAATTATAATAATCCTTTTTTTATTTTTCATTTCACAGATAACTATAAATTGTTTATTTTATATCAAAGAAGTATGTTTTCATGAGTTATAAAAAATCAAAGTCAATTATGAATTACATGGAAAATAAATTATATCTGGTTCTTCCCATAACATGGAGATTATATTATGTTACATTCAACAATAACTTTCCTTGCTGGCTTTAGTAAAAAGCATGACCGAATAACAATAATGATATATTATTAAAATATTATTCAATATAACATTGAAATTAAATACTTATATTTGAAAATGGTTATCAAAATTATGAATAGATATTATCCAAAAAAATTTAAAATAAATTCATTAGTCACAAATGAATTATATATTAATATAAAAACCCATCGAATATAAAAGGAAAATGTTAGTAGTTTTATGTCCACAAAGGTATTTTAATCTAAAAATTATATCAATTATAATAAGTTATTTATATTAAATTTATATATATATAAAATTCAATATACTATTTTTGATATATAAGAAATATATTTGATAGGTTTAATATAAAAACAAACCCAATTTTTTACATATACTACAATATTTTTGTTAAGGAATATTTATAGAATTTTAATTAAAAGAATATTTTAAATCCATTTTTTTAAATTTTTATGGATTATATATGTATAAGTAAAATAAATATTTTAAATATAAAAATATAACTTAGTTTAGGGTATGTATTTGGTATTTTTCTCTAATGTTTCATTTTTTAATGAATAGTGAAACTACTAAAATTTAATTCACTGAAATTTTTTCATCAAATTTATTTGTAATCATTAATTATATTTTAAATATATTTTAATATTTAATTATATTATATATTTATCATTTAATACAATTTAATTCATTTGAATCAATTTCACATTAAAAATGAATATAAAAACATAGCAAACATTTGGAGGTTTTTACTTTTAAAACTCACTTTTTCATCCCATATATGGGATTAAATTTAAATTAATTTCTACCACATATTTGATTTGAATCTGAAAGAATGGAATATTTATTTGTATTATTATTATATATTATTTATAACAAGTTCAAATATATTTTTTTCAAAAAATATTTTTGAAATAAATTTAAATTAATTACTTCGATTAAGGAAAAAATAAATATATCAAGGGACTAAACCAAAATACATAATGGACTAAATCACCTAGATACTTCTGAAAATCTCATTGTATTGAAATATTTCGGCCATAAACCTTAAATTATTGAGTTTTTAGTGGATATCTTTTTTTTGGTAAAACATGGTTACACCTAACTTGATTTCAAAAATGACAAGTTTGTCCCCTCTTTTCCCTATAAAAGGACTCCACCTATCCCTCTTTTCAAACCAAAAAACATCATATATTTAGTCAATATATAACCAATAAAAATAAAAAAATTCATCCCATAGGCCATGAATCCTCCCATTTTAAGGAGAGAAATCCATTGAAGGTCTTTTGTGAAATCCAAAAGAAGTGATCCAAAGAAGAGGTCACATACCTCCAAAAGCTCCGTTCTTTTATTTTACAATCTCTACTCCCTAAAATTTTAAAATTATAGGATATTATAAAAAATGTATCCTAAATATATTATTATGTTTTTATTCTATGTTTTTTACCTGAACATACACAGATATTCATCTATTGGGTAACAAACTTTCTGTTTATGTGTGCGATGAACTACCTCCTCCCAAAATGAAGATTGTTCATTTTTTTGCCGCCTCTCATGGTAGAAATTATGATAAGAAATAAATTTATTTAGGGTATATATATGATATTTATAATTTTTAATTCTTATTTAATTTTTATTTATAATATAACTTTATTCCTTTCATCTCATGCAAATATTTTAATTGAGTTTGAGAAAGTGTGGACTAAAGACCCCCAAAGCGATGTGATTCATTCACAAAATACATGGAATGTATTGAGGATTTAATTTGTGAAATTATATGTTATATATTATATAATTATTATAATTTAATTATATTATATAAATTTTACATATATTTCATTTTTATCATTCTTTTTATACGACAATAAAAAAGAAACATCGTTCATATGTATGTATGGCTAACTATCTCATAGAACAATGTTTTCTATTTCACACATCAATATTATATAAATTTTTATAATATAATTATAATTGATATAATTGATATTTATATCAGGTCTAAATTCTATTAATCATGTAATATTTATAAGAACCAGCGATATGAAAAATTTATACAAAATAGAAAAAAAAGAGAATATTATGCGAATCAAAAATTTAAATTTAAATTTTTGCCAATAGGGTAATATAAAGTCACAATAAAACCATATATGGTATTAGATATAATAATATGGTTCTTTAAATGATTTATATTAAAATTTAATTTATTGTACTAGAGATTCAAATGATAACAATTAGAGTCAAGACACAATATAAGGGAATTTCAGCCCCCTTTTTATTACCATGAGATACATACATTATAAATGACACATTTATTATTTGCAGTACGTATAATAACCATGAATGTATAATATGAATCATAAAATAAAATTTATGTTTATTTAAATATCCATTTTATGTTATTTATCTCATGGGGTTTATAATTGAAAAGTTACCAAATTAGTAAAGTATTTTCGTCTCAAATTGCCTTCTTTGATACACATGTCATGTTACGTACCTATATTATTCAATGAGATGTATATAATACCATTTACATGTTATATCCTGAATATATCTTTATTCATTATATTTTAATCTTTTTATATTTTTATTCTTTCCATTATGTTATGATTCAATGTTACCAATTTTGTAATGCTTTATAGATACAATCTCACCGTTTATCGGGATTATTTATCATTAATCTCCAATTGATGAAATCTTACGATACATCAATCAAGAATGCTCATATGAATTATTAAACATTTTTTATTCATGTTATATCCATGAAATGGTACCACTATTATACTATTTGGTATATAATATGATCACGGATGTTTTTTTACGAAAGTTCAACATTACCTCTCTCTTTGGTCAAAAACCTGTGTTCCTTCAAAACATTATTTCTTAAAATAATTCCAAAAAAATATTCTATTAATATTTTTTGATCATTAAGTGAAATTTCTACCCATGATTTACATTTTAATGAAATGTTTTATAAAATTTAATATTTTTGTGTTTTTACTAGTTCAGGAACTTTTTTAATCTTTTTATGGTCCAAAATATATTTTCAAAATGTATGGATTTACCTTCTGTAATCACTGTTATTTACAAGAAGATTCATTTATAATAATATAAAAATTATAATAATGAATTTTTTTTCTTAATATTCTGGAAATTATTTGTTTTGAGGTGTTTTTTAAGAAAATGGTGTTAAAAAATGTTATACGTATAAATATGTTTTTAAAATGATTGTATAACCATTTTTTATATATTTTCAAAATTCTTTTTTCCCAAGAAAACAATTTCATTGAGCTCAATAGTTATTTTATATGTTTTAAAATAGTTTTAATTTAAAACCATTTTCTAAAAAATTTAATTTTGTTTAACAACTTTTCATAGAAAAAGTGTTTCAAAAAATTTTAAGCATGTTTTATATGTTTTAAAGTTAAATGGTTTTCCAAATGTTTTCAAAATATCATTATATTTATTCTATGAGAAATGATTACCATCTTTTTTCAAATGTTATCTATTATTTTTCATGTTTATTTTCACAAAAATGTCTTTCAATATGTTTTTTGATCTAATGATAAATTTTCAATGAAGAAATGATATTTACCGTAAGAAATACATTCCAAATATACTTCCATGTTATTTTAAATATAAGAAATAATTTTTTAATGTTAATAATTCACTTATAATAAAGGATTAAAAGGTCCCATTCATTTTATCTATTGAATGGTTTATTTTTTTAATGTAATGATTCTTGTAACACCTTCTCCTCTTCCACAGTTATAGGCTTTTTCTATATGCTTCTTTTCAATGGTTTTTCATTAATGAATCAATTATGATACATATATCTTTTAAAAATCTTATGATGTGATTAAATGTTAATGAAACCCATTTCATTTCATGGGTTATGATTTTATATTTATAGAACCTATCCCTTTTTATGGGAGATGATATGATTAATGTTTTATTGCCTTATGGAACATGTATGAATGATTTAATTATTAAATTTTTGGGACCTATTACTTTGTCCAATGCCTCGGCTAATGATTTATATCTTATTAGACAATGATTTGAATCATGTTTAAGAGCTTGATACACTGTGAGAATAAGGGGATACCTGATGCCATATAAGAAAATAACTACAACTAGGGATGGTGGTGTGTCTTTCCTTGTAGGTATGGTCACCATAAAGTTGGAATATGGTGAAACCCTATCCATTATGGGAATATGTGAAAACCATATCCCATACAAATAAAGACTAAAAATGGGGATGGTGGTGCATCCTAACCACTAGGTGTGGTTTCCATTATGTTCTATGTTATGTTATAGGAATATGTATTAATTTTTAGGGAATTATATCACATGTCCATGAATTCCATAATTCCATGTTATATTATTATGATATGATTTCATGAAATATATTCTTTATGTCCATATGATTAATCTGTTATGAACTATCAAGACATATTAAATTATTCATGTTTATGATATTTTATACGAAGGTAATGATATTCTAATGTCATGACCATGTTCTCAAACTCCTATGCGGAAGTTTATGCTTACACATTTCCCTTGTTTACCTTTAATAAGAATCATAGATCACCCATATTTATGTTTCCTTCCATATTTTATGAAAATATTTATTATGTATGATGTGTCTATAAAGTGTTATAGTGATTTATAATCTAGTGGATGATAATTTAGCTTGTTTATTTACCAATTTTTTTTACATGTTTCAAAAGGCACTAGACTAATACAGTTTTTGGGTGTTGATTTTTTTAATGTTTTAGGTATTCCAAAAGTGTGATGTAATTTAGAGGTATGTAAAGGCTCAGTTGTTATTCTAGGGTACAAATCCATCACCCATCATTATGGACAACATTGGAGAACCACAAAGAGATGCACTAATCTAGAAGAAACCATTCTAAAATAGGTCATTAATCTAAATATAAAATCCCTCAAATAAATTTTTGATATACTATATAGATAAATATAAATATGACAAACCCATGGATATAACTGTCTTACAAATTTTATATAAAATTAAGGGGCTAGCATCCCAATATCTTTATAGATCATTAGTTTCTCCATCAACATCATTTGGAAATACCATAACCTGATCCTCTACTAAACCCAAAATTATCTCTTGATTTCTAGAAGATATAGGCTTCAAAAACAAATATTAAAACCAATACTCACTCCCACTTATAAATACTATATGAATTCCTTCAGAATATAATAATACAACTCTCTTCTATAATCAATCGACAATAGCATACACCGAATAGAATGAATCCATGACATGGAGTACATAATTGGAATATATCAAAAAAAAATATAATGTATCAATAATCATTAATTCCCATACACCAACTCACAATATCTATACACATCAGTTAATATAGAAAAACAACGATCAAATTTTGTCAAAACTAAGGTGGAATGAATAATAACCACTATAATTCCAATATTATAAATGTATGGAATGAGTTTTAAGCTATTAAATTAGAAGAATTAATACTAAAGGTCGTAGATTAAAATGTAGTACCTTAGAAAACACTTGGTCATCCAATCTATAGTGACGCTGTGAAATGTATCTGACTCTTCATGCTCCCATGTCCCGCTTACCCCAATTATAACCACCAAGATGACCACACTCATACCCATGTACATTTTAATAAGGTAATCATGAATCTATCATATTCCATCCCAATATTTCCCCTAATATCCTAGATCCTATGAACTATATTATAAAAAAGGTATTAGTGGAAACTATCATAATGGATACACATACTATAGTCCATTAGTTCTATGATAACCACAAAATAAATTCAAATGATTATGATTTTACCTTCCCAACCACTATCAGTAATTAAATGTTTTTTTGATCTATAGGGAGAGTTTTGGAACATTAATTTTTTAATTAAACAAGAATATGGTTGTTGGTACTATATACATACTGGTTAAAACATTAATTTACCTGATACCATAGAAAATCCATATACAGGTCTACTCCTCATTAGGTTATAATGTATCCCCTCTTGATAAGAAAAACAAATGTTTCATGTTATCTATAACGTAATCCTTCACTATAAAACAATAAGAAATATTGTCATCATGAATTGAGGGGATCTTGTAGTAATATTAGTGTGTTATACATCCTCAATAATTATCACACACAACTCTTCATCCAATAGATTTTCTAAATCATAATGATGTAGGGTAGAAAATGAAAATAAAAAATCCAACATATTTTAAATTTTGTATAATAGTTAATTCTTATCATCCATCCACCTTTATATTTGAAGAAATGAACTTGACATGAGATTGAATAAAGAACATATCCTATAATAATTGTGGATCCTTATGATCATCTAGAATCAAGATAAACTATTTATTAGTAGCTCCACGTAACAAACTGATAGACAATATAATCCAATGATCCATACTAAAGTTGATAAAATTGAAAGAGATCTTTAAATACTCCAAATAACTATTTATATATTGATAAAACTATATCCATTAAAATTTGTATCGATTAATAATTTTCCAACGCCCCCCCCCCCCCAAATATTCAGTGAGGATATATCCATATTTGAATCAACTATTTAATGATCCTATAGGGAATCCTACAAAACATCATATGCCTAGACCTCATGGGGAGGCCAAACATTAACAATCACTATAATATTATTAAAATAGTACGAACTCCTACTCATAGGAAAATAAAATTTTTAGGGTCAATGAATTATGTTCATTTTAGGTTTCTGTCATATTCTTAATTTAATAAAAAACATACTTAAGTATTACTCATTAAACCCATGTAGTTATCTATAATATATGGTTTTTAACTTTCAAAAGAGTGTTTTTTAATATTGATGTCATTGAATTGGATTACAAGTGACCCAAATCCCCTATTCTCATATTAATATCCCATCCCTACAAATTTAAAAATTCCAATTAAAATTTCATGTGAACTAGACCCGTGATTTCTTTACTAGATCAATACTCCAAAATCCATCCTATCTCTCAACCAAAAGATGTAATATAACCTTTCAATTAAATAATCCAATTAGAACTCCTTGAGGGTATTTATTAAAGATCATTATGGCCTCTGAATCCTTCCAAAAAAATTATTTGGGTTGGAGACTATCATTGAACATATTAACACACATATATTGGAGGCATTACACTCATGAATATGAAGAATATAATGGAAACACTAGTAATCTATGGAATAGGTAATAATTATAAGAAAATATAATCTTATTACTTCATATATAATTTTAATTCTCTAAAATATAATACTATAAGAATATCTCCTACAATAGAAACTAAATAGATACGATCTTAATTCTAAAACCATCATGAGAAAGTAATGTCCTTCATGTTCACCATCCCCATCATATGAAACTAAATAACATATATACATATATAAGTGAGAATTCATATATAATTATTATGATAATATAGAAAATATATCCTTAAACTCTTGATGATTCATATTGATTCCTTGCTGAATAAATAGTTAAATTACCTAATTACACAAACCAAGTAATGAAAATTATCATATTCATGAACTTGACTAACTCAAAAATCATATGTAAGTAATTTAATGAGGTTGAATTTTTTTTATATTGATTGGTACCCCACATCTACTTACACACTTAACTGGATACCCTCTTGATCCAATTACATATGTATATGTCCGATAATCACATAAAGAATTAACATAACCAGTTTCCACAAATTTGGATATCTATATTCCAATCATATCTCACCAAATCCACATAATTGGAAATCACAACCCTGCTCCATTACATCTAAAAAATAAGGAAAAATATACCTTATTCTATTAATGTCAATGTAAATATAAAAAACTCACAACGTAATGATATATTTTCTTAATCATATATATATAACATAACCTAGACTATAGGAATATTTGTACTTCATAAACGATATCTAGTGTAGCCTTTATATAAATAAATTTCATTATCATCATGAAAATTTTTATTCAAAGGGAAAATAATGTTTATAAGGGAGCCAAGGCCCACAAAGGCATACCAAAGGAAAGAACATGACTAAGGGGATCTAAAATGGGGGAGACTGAGGGTATAACCTCTAATAATATGGACCCATTCCATCTTAAAACTATTAAATTTATGAAAATATAAACAATCAGTGCAATGGATGTCCACTGAAGCTAAATAGTACTCCACCTTGTTACCCTATAAAAGGGTATGGGTTACCTTGATGTTTTCCCCTAAGAAGTAACAACAGTTAATAATGAAATAAAGAATCAACCAAGGAACCATACCTAAACCATGAATGTCATTGTGATGGATAATTGTATCTGTTTCTTCATTTGTGATATCCAAACTCCTCTACCTGTAAAAATTAAGACTTGTGAGCATGGTCATGGATTCTGACTGGGGGAAGAACCATGACCAATCCTTATAGAGAAGGACAATGTTACTAACCCACTATAGTCACACACAGTCCCTACACCATGAATGTAACCTAAAATGTATGAACCATCACAGTTAAACTTCAATCCTGATGAATGGGGGAACCAACATACCGAGTTACCTGAATAGTGATCTCTCCCCTGAGAGGAATGGTGATGACCTATGATGAACCACTACATAGATAGATCATCTCTCTAGTTACCGAGGGCCCTAAAAATTCAATGAGAATATTTTAAAAAATTTTGATAATAAGGTTTCCATTCAATGACACCCCCTCATGAATATTCTTATTTCTCACATTCAACACACTCCATCAACCTACATGAAAAATCATGGTAAGAGTAGTATTGTCCATGCCTCCACCACCCGATCCATGGTACCAGCAGTTGAGGAATTGATGATCAGCCATAGTCGGAGTAGATAAAGTAGTAAACTCACCAAAATATCCCTGGCCTCATGATCCAACTCTCTCTTGAAGAAAATGTGACATGATCATTCCTCCATTTTCTCCTTGCACTAGACTCATTGAGGTACAATGAAAATTACACAACGCTTATTGTTGTCATCCATGGAAACGTATATATTCTTAATCCTATTAGAAAATATGTTGAACATTGTGGGTTTATTCTTGGACCAAAGGATATAATTCCATGCATCGATATGATTGTTTTATGGTATTGGTCTGATGATAGTACCACATCATGAATATTCTAGATAAGTATGGAGTAAAAAAATTATCTGATTCAATGTAGAGCTTAATAAGGTTACACAGATCTTGGAAGCCCTTATTCAAAATAGCCTTGATAAACACCAAGTACTGGTTAGAATCATTAAAGAAAATTTCTATTATAGGGAATAATAGATATCCAATGATCTCCCCACTAAAGTTGTATTCGTAGAACAAAACCTTACCTTATCCAACGATCCAATGAGGGTTAGACATAAGAGAATCAATAATGAGCCCAATCTTAGTCCAGATAGGAGAAAAATGGACATCTGAAGAAACCTGATCCCCTAATTAATTTCAATCCATGGTTCACCCCAAAAGGAACATTGATCCATAACATTAGATTCTACCTTTACATGCATATAGATAAGGGTTTCATTGAGGCTACAAACATTTAACCCGCCCTCAGAAACCAGACAGGAAATCATGTTCCATGAAAGTAATGTTCTATTTCCATCCACCTTGGGATCCCAGTTAAAATTGGCTTGTATTTTATCAATGTTTTTTATAAATCCTTATGGGTACTTGACTGAAGAGAGTGTATGAATAGGGGAGGCCAATAGACCACTATTCACTAATGTTATTCTACCTCTAAAGGATGGGTAGGTGTTTTCTAGTTAAAAACATGTTCTATGATTCTTATGATAATATGATCAAATTAGAGAATACTAATACTATTTGTCGATAGGGGGACCATACATTTAGTGTGAAACTCCCCAATCTGCATATCTAGGATAAGATTCATAATAATAATCTGTCTCGAGGCACAACTTCTAGAAATGTAGAAGCATATTTTTCTTTTGTTAACAACCTAAACTCTATAATGACAGAATCCATCCATCAACCCTTTCAAACTCAATAATGATCATCTCAAAAGATTAATGAAAATAATACTATCATCCATGAACATATATTTGGAAACTGATGGGAACCCATTCTTCGATTGTACCAGAGAATATCTATATTCCACAGTCATTTGAGGATAAAACCACTGGGGGAATCCTGGGAAATGATAATGATACTCGGGGACATAGGATCCCCTACCAAAGATCATTGGTTTCCTTTATGAAAACATTGGACTTTATAATAAACAAGACAAACAGTGATGGAGAACTAAAATATCAAAAAATAATGTCAATATTCCAAGGGGAAAATTCCATACCTACCGGGACTTTGTTGATGACACCCCATTCCGTATGGTTATAGGGTTTATTCGTGTCTATTTTTATGGCCATGTTATATCAACGTGTTTTGAGGTTGATATCCCTATCATTTTCAGGACCATGTCAATAGGCCGTTGTATGAATGTCCCCATCACAAATATGTGTTCTTCCGTAGAGATTCAGTAGGGGAGATAGACAAACAACCTAGAGTTGATGATACTAGAATTAATCTTATAGTGAACCTTGAAAATTCTTACCATATGAGAATAGAGTATAGAAGTAGGTTTCTTGGACGTGGGATGACCACAATAGTTGGGGTACATGAAATGTGAGGTGAGTTCCCATCCTGGAAGAAATATTGAATAGACACTATCATATCATCATTACTTACCTCTCATGAGGCTCTATAGAAGGAGGCAGAAAACCCATATGGACTATCCTCACTATTAGGATTATGCTTCATCATATCATCACAATCCTCTTTCGCCTGTGGGAGGGAACTTGTCGTTTCATCATCATGGATAGAGAAATAGTCTAGAATCATGTCAAAGTGGTCTATAGGTTCCCTAGGTACAAACTAGGTGAGTGAGAATTATGACCATCAGGAAGGTCCCTAAATTTTGTGTTTTCTAGTTCACCTAAGACATCCATATCAACTATTAGAGAACCATTCTCCATGCTGATGTTCATTTTAACAATCCTTTTCCTGTCCTAGAAACATTCATGGAAATATGTGGTATTCTTTATCCCCTTATTTCAAAAATTGAATTTCCACGTTCTCCCTAGAGTGGTGCATCTAATTCAGTAAAAATTACACAATATATTCTTCTTTTACAAACTATATCCTCAAAAATCCAATCATTCCCACCCTCCTCCAAACTAATTTCAAGAAGATCAACGTCTTTCATGGTGCCATTAAACTCACTGCCTGGTGGAGTGGGATCACTTGACCAAACCTTTAGTCTTCTCTTGAGATGCCTTAGTTTGTTAGGGAAATAAATCCACATGCGGCCCTCGAAGGTATTGACCCAAGACTTTCTAACTTTATCATGGTAAACAAGACTGACATCCCAATGCCAAACATACCTGAAACTCACCCAATTATCATTCTCGAAAGATTCAATGATCACGAGCGAGGAAGGATATGAAACATTATATTTCATTACCATATTACATTAAAACTTTTCTACACACATATTTCATAACCATCATCATCATGTTCTATACAATATTTGGAATAGAGTTTGAGGAATGGGTAGTAGTTTGAAGTCTATATCCTCTAGAATTTGGATGTCGAGGAGGATAATTGAAATAGAAAACCTCATATTAGAATTAGTCTCATTACATGAATTTGGTGGTAGTTCCTATGAAATAGTAAATCTATAAAAAAAATATATAATAGCACACATAAATACCCCAATTTAAACAACCAAGCATAGTAAATTGGTGGTACAAGCATCAGAACTACAAATTGACTATATTTGAACTCCAATCAACTCTATAAACCATCTTCAATATTATTCATGCTATGAATTATTAATCCATTTCATATAAATTTGTTTTCCATATCTCGTGTATTCACATTTCAATGGATACAGTTTCTACATGAGATTGAATATTTAAATGCGTTAATTATTTTTATGTATTATATTTCTAAACCAAAAGGATGTGAGGATGAATTATATATCAAAGAAGATCATTTCATATTCAAGTATTCTCTTATCGATTATATACATATTCATGAAATCTATCCCAGTAATGATATTAGTTTCCATTAGTTAATTTTTTGGATCAAAACTACTGAATTTATAAGAACACTACATATGTAAAATATATTTCCTTCAAATTTATTCTAATGACTTATTCTATATAGTTTAATGATTTGTAGTCATAAAATACTAATAGTATTTTTACTCATATAGGTGGATGGTTTTGTGTTTTTTTGAATGGTAACATGTAAGGGGATTCTTGATCAGTTTTTTTGAACATTTCATTGTCAAAATAGATGAATAATTGAATTAAATATCTAGATAAAAAATCATCTGCTCAATATGAGAAAGAAGATCATAACTATAAGTAGGTGAACCACCTGTAAAATTTTATCCATTTTGGATGTTCTTAGTGGATTGTGTTTGATGCAGATCACCAAGTGGGTCTTAAAGGTCTATAACCTCTATATATAGTACACTAACCACTTGAATCCTCATACTCTGTGAGTGGAACCCTTAAAAAATATAGGTGTGATAGAAACCTCTCTTTGAATAAAAATAGATAATAATTAGGAATAGATATGTTATGTTTTGAAAAATAGTGTAAAAAACATCCGACTGGATGATCACATCCATTATATAAACTCCATTTATTCAATGAATTATTACATAAATTAGATTGTATGTTTTTTGATAACAGAAGTCATATAAAAAATATTTCAATTAGAATATAATAATTTCAAAACATATAATGATTATAATCAATTATTTTTTCATAAATGACCCTTCATTAGGATTATAGTCCAAAATAAAAACTATTCAAAAGATGGGTAAGTATCACATGCTCACAATTACCTATATCATAATCCATTCACACCATATGATTGAGAAATCATCATACCTTTTACGACATGTATAAATTAAATAAAATAGAATGTATAACATATAAATATAGACACATAGTATAGATGAATCATATAATATGATTAATTAATTTCTGTGTATACTCTTAAGTATTCTAATTACACTGATATATTATAACTCATTATTGAAAAAAATTAAAAATCCTTTTAAATCCATCCAAAATCCATTAGATACAGTTTATCAAACTCAATTTATTTAACAAGTTTCACTATGCATTAAAAATAATTATTGTTTTTAAAATTAAATGCAAGACCCTATGATAACTTATTGAATTAAAAAAATCCATAATTCATGGATTTATGCAAGGAGAAGGATCTATTAAATATTCAGTTCAACTAAAGATACAATGTAGTTGTCACGACCCGCCCTCGGGGTCCGTGCCGTGACTACCCCAAGCCCGCCTTCCATAGGCCAGGGGCTGGCGACTAGCACCAAGGCGTAAATCCCGGTAAAAAGGGAAGGCATTGCCTTTGAAACGTAAACACACACCACAGAGTAAACAAGCGGAAAGTAAACACAAAACAAATAGAGTACGACTGAAAGTGCGGAAAAGTAAATGGGCCAGTATACAAACCCAAACTGAAAGTAAAGTACAACTCGAAAAGGGAAAAACAGCAACAGAAAGGTAAAAGCCGCTAATCCGAGCTGTCCACTGGAAATCCCACCTGAAGGGTGGGTACAGATAGCTCCTCTGCTCCACGGGTCCCGCCGTCTGCTCCGTGCACGTCCCGCCCAGTGGTCCACCTCCGGGTACCGTCCCGCTGTGCAAGCCTCAGCTAAGGTCAACGCTGTCCGTCGTCTGCAACCAACACAACGTAGTGCGGGCGAAGCCCGTGCAGGGGTGAGTATAAGCTACTCAGTAGGGACCCCGAGACCCCTGAAGGTCTCTCAAATCCACAAAGGATAAACCACGAAGAAAAGTGCAAACACGAAGTAACAACTGACACAGCTTAGGTATATGCCCATACATATACCTAAGTCATCAATTAAAATACACTCCAACCTCCGAGCCCAAGTACAACTCAGTCCACGCAGGAAAGTATACGTATTCCACATAGGAAAGCAAAATATAATCCACACAGGATTGCACAACACAATCCACACAGGAAAACAACAGGATTCAGCTCACACAGGTATACTTCTTCAAGGACGATAAAGATGATCACTGATCCATCTAAGTCGTCGGACCCACGAAGGATCGATAGGTAACTAACCCCCGCAGAAGACCCACACAGGATCGGGCCCACATAGAACCTGTAGGCGCTGGCTCACACAGAACCGCTGAGCGCAAGGACCCACACAGGATCGGGCTCACACAGAACCTGTAGCACTGATCCACGTAGGATCGCTGAGTGCTGTAGTCGTCGTCGTCAAATCCACACAGGATCTCTGTACTGTCGTCGCCAAATCCACACAGGATCTCTGTACTGTCGTCATCAAATCCACACAGGATCTCTGTACTGTCGTCGTCAAATCCACACAGGATCTCTGTACTGTCGTCGTCGCAGTCACAGTAGCAGTCGTAGCAGTAGAACAGTCGCAGCCAGCACTAGGGTTCCCGCACAGAGCAAGCTCGTACGGAGGATCCGCTCCACGAGCCGAGAGGCTGATACATCAACTGTCACGAAGACCGAAGTTGATGTATCCAAAAGTTCCGTATCGTCAACAGGAACTCAACGCATCAGACGGCGCGTCGATCGGACGCCCGGTCTGAGAGTTATAGGCATTTTCGTCTCCGGGGCCCGGTTGATTTTTAAGGCAAAACCAACCCGACCATACTCCCCCTGCGTCCAAACCTCGGGCGGAGTATGCCAAAAGATCCGTCTCACTAAGAGAAACACTACGCGACTGACGGCACGTCAATCGGACGTCCGTAGCTCAAGATATGAGCGTTTCCGCTCCGAAGGCCCGGTTGGTTTCGTGAACGAACCAACCCGGCCGAACTCAAAGTAAACCGAAACCTTGAGTGCGATATACCGAAACGACCGTCTCGATCCAAGGATCGCGTTGCCGCAGACGGTTCGTCATTCGGAGGTCCGAGGCTCAAGTTATGAGCCAAGAACCGAATCTGGTCCGAAACGGGGGGTCCGGGTCCGGGCCGACCCGGCCCGTCCCCCCCCCCCCCCCCTCTGGACGGCGCGGCGGCCGGCGGCGGCGGACGGCGGCGGCGGACGGCGGCGGCGGGCGGCGGCGCGGCGGCGCGGCGGCGGCGGGCGGCGGCGCGGCGGCGGGCCGCGTGGCGGCGGCGGCGGGCCGCGCGGCGGCGGGAGGCACGCGGGGCTAAGCCCCGCGTTTCACAAGGCGGCACGGCTATAAGCCGTGCCTTTGCAAAATAAACGGCCCCCGCAAGTGGGGGCCGGCTGGATAAAAAACCGGGGGGGCTTTGCCCCCCCCCCCTTCCTTTAATTGAACCCCCCCCCCTCATTAAGAGGGGGGTTTGAAGAACCGGCCGGGGGTTTAATTCCCCGGTTTTATGACATCCGGCCGGCCCGCTGGCCGGCCGGTTATTACCAACGGGACCGGAAATTCCGGTCCCGCCCTCGACTTCCGACGCCGGCGGCCCGGCCGCCGGTCTCCCCTTCCGCCGCGGCCCGGAACCGGCCGCGGTCTTCGTCGTCCGGCGCGGTGCGACGGCACCGCGCCCCATTCGCCGTGCCATGAATCCTTCCAACGCGGCGCGACGGCGTCGCGTTCTTGACGACTCTCTTCGGCGTAGCGCGACGGCGTTGCGTAAATTAAACGCACGGTAAACCGCGTGGTGCGACGGCACCACGCCACTTTGCTTCCATCGAAAGAATTAAACAAGAACGTTGGAGGGGGGGTTCGGCCGTGTTCGTGCGGTCCGGCCCCCCTCGCGTTAATAATAATAACGCAACTTAAAGAAAATCATGCCACACGTTAATCTTGTTAAAAGCACGATCAAGAATAAAATGAGGAATCCAAAAGAAATTCGACAACCCCTACCTCGGGTTTAAGATTTAAAGGTTCGGCTACGCTCCGCGGAAGACGGCGTCGCGGAGGTCGGGTGTCGCGGAAGCCGTTCGTCAAATCCGATGACGAAGGGATGTGTTCGAAGAGTCACGTCGTTGGCGAAACTTGTACGCCAACGAAGATGGTCCGAGGAGGAAGCGGCGTTCCCTCTCGTTGACACCGAGGACGAAGAAGAGAGGCGTCATTCTTCGTTCTTCGTCAGAGTTTGAGCGTTCTTCGTTCTTCGTTCTTCGTCAGAGCTTGAAGATGAAGAGGAGCTCTCAAAAAGCTCTCAAGGGAATAAACAACAACCCTTAAACAAATAAGATTGCATCTTATTTTATTAACACATAACTCAAAAGAATTTCAAATGTTTGAAATTCAAAAGAGTTTAACTCCCCAAAATTAAATTAAGTAACTTAAGTCATTAAAGAGGGGGGTTAAGTATGTTGAGAGAACTTGAAAAGAAAAGGGGGTTCGTGTGGGCCCCACCACACTTAATCCTCCCAAGGGAGGTTAAGTGGGTGTGGGTCCCACTTCCAACCTCCTTTGGTAGGTTTTTAATAAGTTAAATAAAATTGTTCTACACAACTTTATTTAACTCAAACTAAAAACCCCTAAAACTAACTTTCAACCCGCAACAAACGCAACTCCCGAAAAGGTCTCTTTAAGCGAATATCGGCGCTGCGAGTTCATCGGTGCCCTCGGATTTCAATTCCGAGCACCGGATCAAAAGTTAGGAATTCCCGCTCGTTCGTTCACTGAACGTACCCGAGCCAAACTTCGGAAATTAATTCCGGGCACTCCGGGCCTCGGAATCAGGTGCCGTCAGAAACCGCGCTCTTGTAAAATTCCAAAGAAAATTAAGAAAAAATTTCCCTTGAATTTTACGGGTCTTTACATTACTCCCACCTCAGGGCTTTACGTCCCCGTAAAGATACAACAAAAACTAGGGAAACAAATGAGGGTACTGAGCACGCATCTGAGCCTTCCGCTCCCATGTGCTCTCCTGGAGATTCCCGTGCTGCCATCTGATGCGCACAAGAGGAATCGATCGCCCACGTAGGACCCGCTCCTGTCGATCCTCTATCTCCATCGGGACCTCCGTAAAAGTCGCCCCATCGTCAACGTCAAGCTCCCCATGGTCAATGATGTGCGTCGGGTCGTGCACGTATCTCCTCAGCTGGGATACGTGGAAGACGTCGTGCACCCGGTGCAACTGAGGTGGTAGAGCCAGGCGATAAGCCACCTCGCCAATCCTGCTGAGAACCTGGAAGGGTCCGTTGAAGCACGGAGATAACTTGCCGCCTTGGCCAAATCTCCGAATACCACGTCGAGGTGAGACCCGCAAGAAGACGTGGTCGCCATCCACGAACTCCAGTGGCCTCCGCCTCCTGTCAGCATAAGGCTTCTGCTGGCTCTGAGCTGTACTCATCCGCCCCTGGATGACCTAGACCATCTCAGGTCCCACTAGAGCTGCAAGATTTCTCTTTTGCCGAAAAGAGAAATCTAGTCTCATCCCCTGGATGAACCACATTCTTTGCCTAAAACAGTCAATCCTAACATGGATGATACTAATCCATACTAAGGATGACGTCGTAAGGCCTCGACGCTACTACTAAGAGATTCAACCGTTACTCTCGCCTCCAAGGGTTGAGTCACACTGTCGGCATCAGTGTGTGGTAACTGGGTCTCCTCCAGTAGATGTCTCACAAGTGAGGTTCAAGTCAACAGCCAAAACTGGAACCTCTTAGTAACATTACGATAGAGGACAGGAACGAAAACATCACAAGGTATGCGTCTTTTATTATTGCAGCTCGTAATACAAGACGCTACACAAAAGCAACAAGGAACCAGAAGTACAAAGGATGTATCCACTAGTTCTGCTCCTGTCCATCGGCTCCCAGGGCTCCATGATCGAAGGCCTCGGCTGCCTGAAGCTGAGCTCTCCCCTGCGGTCGGGGTGGACCTCCTGGTGGTGGTGGTGGTGGAGCCTCAAAGCGTCGTCCACCACCTGCTGTTCGGCCAGCTCCTCTGCCTCGTCCGCCTCCTTCCTGCAGACCGCCACGGTCGAACCTCTGCCTCTGCCTAGGTGGTTCCTCAACCGTCTGCTGCTCCTCCGCATGGCGGGTCGGGCAGTCACGAGCCATGTGGCCTCGCCCGCCGCATGCATAGCACTGTCTTCCACTCGAAAGACTGGCTCCGCGTTGTGTGCCCTGCACTACTGAGCCAGTGCCCTGAGGTCTGGTCTGTCTGGACCCCTGAGTCATTCGCCGACTGCCAGCTGCAGATGACTCTGCCACGTTCCGTCCTGCGGTGGGTCTCTGTGCTGGTGTAGACTCAGCAAGGAAGCTCTCGATCAGAAGGGCCCGCTCCAGTACTCCTGTCTGAGTCGGTATGCTGAGGGAGATCAGCGATGCCCTGATCTCGTGTCCCAAACCCTGCTCGAAGGTCCGGGCCCGGAAGAATGGGTCTCGTACCATGTCAGTCGAGTAGCGCGAGAGATCGGTAAATCTCGCCGAGTACTGAGCGACCGTCATGCTGCCCTGCCGCAGCTGTAGAAGCTCCTGGATACGCACCGCACGAAGGGTGGCTGGGACGAACTCTGAGCGGAAGATGCTCTCAAAGTCCGTCCAAAGAAGAGATGCCTCATCGTGCACCTGGAGCATCAAGCTCCACCATCGTCCTGCTTCTGCGTGTAGTAGGCTCGCAGCGAGGATCACCATGAGGTCTGCTGGTGTCCTCACTAGCCTAAACACTCGAACCACTGCCTCCAGCCAGTCCTCTGCTGCCTGGGGATCCGTCTCCCCGCGAAACCTGGGCGGTCGCTGGTGCTGAAACTCATGCAGTGCGCTGAGGCGACGTGCATCGTCAGCGGCTGCTGCTGGAAGCATCGGGGGCTCGGCGGGTAAAGCTACCGCCGGTGCCACTACTGGCAAAGGGCCCTGCACCGAAGCCTCGTCGCTCGGTGGGCTGTCGTCTCGCTCGACTCTCGGAACCCTAGCTGGCTGCCGTCGTGGGGCCATCCTGAAAAGGAGAACAAGAGCACCATAGTCAGAACAGTATACCTGGTGAGCTGAATTAAGTAATCACAAAGAAAACTTGAGACTTTCATTAAGCAGATCAGTATACCCGGTGAGCTGACACAAGTAATCACAAAGAAAACTTTGAAACACACACGCAATCAATGTTTTCGTGCATTAAGTCGGAAATCAGATGTCAGGGTCCTGGTGTACGGATACGTCGGCCGCCGCACCAACACTGGACTCCCTGGACTGATAACCACACTCAATACGCTAAACATTATTGCTTCACATAGAAAAGATCAGAGTTCGCGGTAGAACCAAACTCCTCTGATACCAATTTGTCACGACCCGCCCTCGGGGTCCGTGCCGTGACTACCCCAAGCCCGCCTTCCATAGGCCAGGGGCTGGCGACTAGCACCAAGGCGTAAATCCCGGTAAAAAGGGAAGGCATTGCCTTTGAAACGTAAACACACACCACAGAGTAAACAAGCGGAAAGTAAACACAAAACAAACAGAGTACGACTGAAAGTGCGGAAAAGTAAATGGGCCAGTATACAAACCCAAACTGAAAGTAAAGTACAACTCGAAAAGGGAAAAACAGCAACAGAAAGGTAAAAGCCGCTAATCCGAGCTGTCCACTGGAAATCCCACCTGAAGGGTGGGTACAGATAGCTCCTCTGCTCCACGGGTCCCGCCGTCTGCTCCGTGCACGTCCCGCCCAGTGGTCCACCTCCGGGTACCGTCCCGCTGTGCAAGCCTCAGCTAAGGTCAACGCTGTCCGTCGTCTGCAACCAACACAACGTAGTGCGGGCGAAGCCCGTGCAGGGGTGAGTATAAGCTACTCAGTAGGGACCCCGAGACCCCTGAAGGTCTCTCAAATCCACAAAGGATAAACCACGAAGAAAAGTGCAAACACGAAGTAACAACTGACACAGCTTAGGTATATGCCCATACATATACCTAAGTCATCAATTAAAATACACTCCAACCTCCGAGCCCAAGTACAACTCAGTCCACGCAGGAAAGTATACGTATTCCACATAGGAAAGCAAAATATAATCCACACAGGATTGCACAACACAATCCACACAGGAAAACAACAGGATTCAGCTCACACAGGTATACTTCTTCAAGGACGATAAAGATGATCACTGATCCATCTAAGTCGTCGGACCCACGAAGGATCGATAGGTAACTAACCCCCGCAGAAGACCCACACAGGATCGGGCTCACACAGAACCTGTAGGCGCTGGCTCACACAGAACCGCTGAGCGCAAGGACCCACACAGGATCGGGCTCACACAGAACCTGTAGCACTGATCCACGTAGGATCGCTGAGTGCTGTAGTCGTCGTCGTCAAATCCACACAGGATCTCTGTACTGTCGTCGCCAAATCCACACAGGATCTCTGTACTGTCGTCGTCAAATCCACACAGGATCTCTGTACTGTCGTCGTCAAATCCACACAGGATCTCTGTACTGTCGTCGTCGCAGTCACAGTAGCAGTCGTAGCAGTAGAACAGTCGCAGCCAGCACTAGGGTTCCCGCACACAGCAAGCTCGTACGGAGGATCCGCTCCACGAGCCGAGAGGCTGATACATCAACTGTCACGAAGACCGAATTTGATGTATCCAAAAGTTCCGTATCGTCAACAGGAACTCAACGCATCAGACGGCGCGTCGATCGGACGCCCGGTCTGAGAGTTATAGGCATTTTCGTCTCTGGGGCCCGGTTGGTTTTTAAGGCAAAACCAACCCGACCGTACTCCACCTGCGTCCAAACCTCGGGCGGAGTATGCCAAAAGATCCGTCTCACTAAGAGAAACACTACGCGACTGACGGCACGTCAATCGGACGTCCGTAGCTCAAGATATGAGCGTTTCCGCTCCGAAGGCCCGGTTGGTTTCGTGAACGAACCAACCCGGCCGAACTCAAAGTAAACCGAAACCTTGAGTGCGATATACCGAAACGACCGTCTCGATCCAAGGATCGCGTTGCCGCAGACGGTTCGTCATTCGGAGGTCCGAGGCTCAAGTTATGAGCCAAGAACCGAATCTGGTCCGAAACGGGGGGTCCGGGTCCGGGCCGACCCGGCCCGACCCCCCCCCCCCCCCTCTGGACGGCGCGGCGGCCTGCGGCGGCGGACGGCGGCGGCGGACGGCGGCGGCGGGCGGCGGCGCGGCGGCGGCGGGCGGCGGCGCGGCGGCGGGCCGCGAGGCGGCGGCGGCGGGCCGCGTGGCGGCGGCGGGCCGCGTAGCGGCGGCGGGAGGCACGCGGGGCTAAGCCCCGCGTTTCACAAGGCGGCACGGCTATAAGCCGTGCCTTTGCAAAATAAACGGCCCCCGCAAGTGGGGGCCGGCTGGATAAAAAACCGGGGGGGCTTTGCCCCCCCCCCTTCCTTTAATTGAACCCCCCCCCCCTCATTAAGAGGGGGGTTTGAAGAACCGGCCGGGGGTTTAATCCCCCGGTTTTATGACATCCGGCCGGCCCGCTGGCCGGCCGGTTATTACCAACGGGACCGGAAATTCCGGTCCCGCCCTCGACTTCCGACGCCGGCGGCCCGGCCGCCGGTCTCCCCTTCCGCCGCGGCCCGGAACCGGCCGCGGTCTTCGTCGTCCGGCGCGGTGCGACGGCACCGCGCCCCATTCGCCGTTCCATGAATCCTTCCAACGCGACGCGACGACGTCGCGTTCTTGAAGACTCTCCTCGGCGTAGCGCGACGGCGTTGCGTAAATTAAACGCACGGTAAACCACGTGGTGCGACGGCACCACGCCACTTTGCTTCCATCGAAAGAATTAAACAAGAACGTTGGAGGGGGGGTTCGGCCGTGTCCGTGCGGTCCGGCCCCCCTCGCGTTAATAATAATAACGCAACTTAAAGAAAATCATGCCACACGTTAATCTTGTTAAAATCACGATCAAGAATACAATGAAGAATCCAAAAGAAATTCGACAACCCCTACCTCGGGTTTAAGATTTAAAGGTTCGGCTACGCTCCGCGGAAGACGGCGTCGCGGAGGTCGGGTGTCGCGGAAGCCGTTCGTCAAATCCGATGACGAAGGGATGCGTTCGAAGAGTCACGTCGTTGGCGAAACTTGTACGCCGACGAAGATGGTCCGAGGAGGAAGCGGTGTTCCCTCTCGTTGACACCGAGGACGAAGAAGAGAGGCGTCGTTCTTCGTTCTTCGTCAGAGTTTGAGCGTTCTTCGTTCTTCATTCTTCGTCAGAGCTTGAAGATGAAGAGGAGCTCTCAAAAAGCTCTCAAGGGAATAAACAACAACCCTTAAACAAATAAGATTGCATCTTATTTTATTAACACATAACTCAAAAGAATTTCAAATGTTTGAAATTCAAAAGAGTTTAACTCCCCAAAATTAAATTAAGTAACTTAAGTCATTAAAGAGGGGGGTTAAGTATGTTGAGAGAACTTGAAAAGAAAAGGGGGTTCGTGTGGGCCCCACCACACTTAATCCTCCCAAGGGAGGTTAAGTGGGTGTGGGTCCCACTTCCAACCTCCTTTGGTAGGTTTTTAATAAGTTAAATAAAATTGTTCTACACAACTTTATTTAACTCAAACTAAAAACCCCTAAAACTAACTTTCAACCCGCAACAAACGCAACTCCCGAAAAGGTCTCTTTAAGCGAATATCGGCGCTGCGAGTTCATCGGTGCCCTCGGATTTCAATTCCGAGCACCGGATCAAAAGTTAGGAATTCCCGCTCGTTCGTTCACTGAACGTACCCGAGCCAAACTTCGGAAATTAATTCCGGGCACTCCGGGCCTCGGAATCAGGTGCCGTCAGAAACCGCGCTCTTGTAAAATTCCAAAGAAAATTAAGAAAAAATTTCCCTTGAATTTTACGGGTCTTTACAGTAGTTTGGTTCGATCTTCATCAAACACCCTCATATCCTTATATAAACATGTCAACAACAAGATGTGTCATATAAATACTCAGTATACTAATATAATTCCTATTTATTTATCATCATGTAATCATAAGAAATGTAATATTTCAATTGGGTATATTCTTATTCAAACAAGCAAGATTCTTCTAAATATACTAACTATATTGAATGAATACATAAATTTAACCATTCAAGTAGTTTTGCATGTTACATGTTACAAAACAATGTGTAGACATTAATTTTCTCTATCCAATAAAATAAAATAAACAACTATCCTTTAAAATCATTAAATATGAAAAATCAAATCTTGGTTGATATCAACCAGTAAAATGATAAGCTCAACCACCGTCTGATTATCTTAACCACATTTCTATCATAGTAGTTATATCATAGTATTAATGTTTTAATTCTATTTTTCATTCAATCCTCATGTAATAGGAATTCCTAATAATGATGCACCCTATGTATATAAATGAAAAATTACATTCCATGTGAGATTATATTAAAGGGTAGTCTAGTTTTTAATTCAATAATTATATAATGAGTCCACTCATTATATTTAAATTAACTCATTGTATTTCAAAAATTATTTTAATCATGTTAATCTAAATAGATCATCAAAAACCATTATACTCTATAATGATAATTTATTAGTGATGAATCAATGTATTAATTTTATGGGATATTATCATACCATTTCTTATATAAGTCAAACTAAATAATAAATAGTCAATGACAAAAAGTTATTTTCTTTATTAAATTAAGACGATTAATTTTACATTAATTATATCGAATCCCTCATGAATCTAATACTATGATATTCATCATGATACTTTTGATTTTTATCACTATTTTTTTTAATGGATGTAGTGCATTTTCTTTCGTATCCAACGAATAGATCATTAAATCACCCCTATTAATGATCTATCAATTTAGTAGTTGTTTGATAAAGATGTGTTAAGTTCATTAGTGTGACTGACATTACATTCTATAAACCCTAACCTCTTTTTTCAGTTAAACTATTTACATGTAGATTTTGATTTTGTTTTATTTATTTATTATTTTTATATAGAGTTTGGAGAATAAGGGAGGAAATATTATTTGTGGAAGAGAAAGGGAGATGTTACCTTGGGTATAAGGTCCACTGAGAATCTCGTGGGCATCTAAGTAAAATATATTCTATTCAAACCAATTGCTAACCCTTAGTAATCTTGTGGGTACTCAAAAATATTTTATGATAAAAACATTTTAAAAAGGCAATTTTTTCCATTTTAAAGTAAATATTATCCACTAATTAGTGTATATATTGGGGTTTACCCTGTTATTTTATCTTTATACCATCTATTGGTCCCTTGACTTCAATATCCTTAATATTCCCTAGATCATTCATGAGTATTTACTAAAATGTGTTTATTTTATCTTATAAACTCTTCTTAGGTAAGTATGGTTTTTACCTCTCTCTAATATTCCTTCTCTTACATGGTTCTGGTTAGTATCAACTGTTATCTCTCTCTTTCTTTAATATAGGGAATGTATAATTTTCTAAATCTCTAAACTTCTTTCCAAGATACCTAAAATGGGAGATATACATAAATAAATAGATGTTATGTCTATGGTATTTGGTTTTGAATTGACATTCTCCAACATTTAGTGTAAGTTCATTGACTGTAAACCCCTTTTTACATAGTACCTTTAAGTGTGTGTGGGAAAATATTCATGACCATGTTACATAATGAAGTTACTAAATTAGTGTCTAGTAAATATACATCTATTTTATATCATACTCCATATGGGATTGGTTTACATAAATATTATGTTGAGTGGATTTATAAAATGAGGATCTTATTTATGAAAAGTTAACCCTTAATTTATCATTAATAGTTTTTTTTGTGGTTGGTTATGTTTACCATGAGTAAATATATTTTTATGATATTTAATTTGGTCATTGATTAGTTTTTTCTTCATTTTAGTGTCAAAATACATGATAAAACATATAATTATATATTTATTCAAGTTATTTGTTAAAATGAGACCCTAATCTTGACATGTATAATCATAAGAATTTTATATGAATGAACTTTTATTTATTTTTATCTATTTTATAAATATAATTTTTGTCATGGTACATTAAGGATGTATACAATGGGTTTCTAATGATTAAAAATCTCCATTTTATCATAGTTAATGAAATTACGAATGAAAAAAATCCTTAAATACTAGACAATATATCCCAAAACCATTCTAAAAATAAAATAATAAATATATATCAATACCTTGAACAAATTATTGATATTGAAATTTTTTCAATCTATTTCTTAATGAGGACCGCTCGGAACTATTTATTAGAATTCTATATTCATGAATTATCCATAGCTCAAACAAGAATCAACTTATATTTCGATAGGATCAGTATTTCACTTTTGAGATGCAAGTATATCTGGCTAAAAAGAGTTAATATGTAAGAGTGTTTCAGCCTATTGTATATTAGAATATCACACACCAAATAAAGTTGGGGAAGACTTTTTATATAGGGCTCAAGATAACACCTATTTCTAATACATTGAATCATGTGTTTTATAAATGCATGAGTAAATAAAAAATAGATAACTCATTTGTTACCACTCATCCAATCAATATTCACATAAATTTAATAACATGAAACATCCTTAATGATAACAAATAATGAATATTAAATTTTTTATTTCATAATCATATAAAATAAACAAAGATATTTTGTTTTCAATGATTAAACATTACCATATTATAAATATCATTGTTTCTGGAATCAACAAAGGTAGTGTGTTGGTATCCTAAACATTCCCATTTTATAATCCCAATCAAAGGATCATGATATCCCTTATATTTTTTCTTGAAATTATATATGGTATGGTAATATAATACCTTATGATATAAGATATATGGTACAAATCCTTTAATCTAACAATTCCTCTAAAAACACATTAGCTTAGGGCCCTTTTACTAGATATATCATTGCATTTGGTTACTTGAAAAATCACTTCAAAAATATATTTTGGATATCTCAAAAAAAACATAATGTTTATTTCCAAAACACTTTTGAAGTAATATTATCATCTTCAACTCATATCACATCATAAGAAACCATTGTCAATGACCATGCAAAAAACCATTTAGGTATAATATAAAACACTTCTATAGTACCCTTTCTGTCAATCATAGTTACCATTTAACCAATAATAAATTGTTCCCCAAAGGGCATTTCTATCATTGAAAAAAATATGAATTCCAATATTTATAAAACGTAATAATAGAGTGATCTCTATAAAATCATTTATTCAAGTAAATATGTATACAGTTCAAGTGTAATATCTATAAAACACTTTTATCTATATAAATATATCCACCAAGAGAAGAATATTTTTGTATAAATTGTCATATTATCTATTTCTAAAGGCATTGTTGTAATATGGGACACATTGTATGTCTATCCAATTTATCCAACTCATATGTTCTCTATTCTTTTTGAATATTAAAATTAGGTCTATGAATAAATCACTTATCACTCAAATATTTGGATGAGAACATCACATTCCACTCACCTAATAATTAAAAAATTCCACATTACTTACTTTAGTGTGTCCATAAAAACCCTCATTATATCTCAATTGATTTCCCATATGCCACACTCATCACACTAGAGGAAAATATGATCATGGTTATGCACCAATTGATTACTTGAATTATAACCTACCCAGCCAACCCTAATTTTCTATTCCTCATGGATTATATAATATATAATCCAATTTATAATGGTTTGTACACAATTTATCTCCCGAAATATTGGTAACGGTGACTCAATAATATGAACCCTTCATCCATAATACACCAAAAAAATAATGTATGAAACTCTATGTGGAGTACTTAATGATTCATCCTGTGAAAAAACATTATTTTAACTTAAAAAATTCTTCTTTATCCTAATACCTAAATCCTACACACAATGTCCTCATATTTCCTTGAAAACATAAAATAATTCAAGATTAAAAATGATTTGGGATAACTCAAATTCAAATTTTGAGAGGTCAACTATCATTTCACATAATGACACACACACACACACAAATATATATATATACAACAAACATAATAATTCAATAATTAGAGAATTACTTTTTAAATAACATGATTTCTTTGCACTATAAAACACTTTAAATAATTTTACCAAATCTATACATAAGAACCTATATAAATTGTCATATATGATAGATCAACAATTAATTCTTTTTTTTTCTGGACTTGTTTGGCTATTTTTCCTTATTAAATATATATATATATATATATATAATTTATACCTTGTTTCTATGTGACAATTTCATAAATCACTACAACCAAACTGTTTTAGTGAGTAACATTTATGAAGAAATAAAAAATAAATAATGGTGAGACTTAGGAGCCAGATTCAAAATTTTAATCACTTTAGGCTTCGTATTTAAACTCCTTAATATCATAAAATAAAATTTTGGGATGATAATAATAGTTATTTTCTACCTATTACTATTTCTATGTTGTTTACCAACATCATACGTGGAATCTATTCTATTATATATATCATTATTGAAAATTTTGTTATCAAATGTAACTCTTTACATTATATATTTACTAATATTCCTTAATATTATTTAGGAAATAAATTGAATTCCACTATATTAAAATAATTAACTGTAATTCATTAATTTTATATTTAACAGTATACCCTACAAGCTTTTCAAATATTTATTAACATTCACTATTTGTATTGAGATGTATAATATTGTACAGATTAGCTTCAAAATTATCTATGTCTAAATATACAAACATTGACCTCTTAAATAATATATTCTATTCAAATATATCTCTAATTTTCTAAAAATTTGTTATATTAAAGAATATATATTATTTAATTTAGTGGTAATATTTATTTTGAAACCTATTAAAACCATATTATATATGGAATTTTCTATGTTTAGAGAACATTTAGGAAAACAATCATTTAATATCTAATATAATTTAGTGATGGTTATGTAATATTTTTTTCTTCAATGGAGATTTGGTGATTGATTATAGAATATGACAGGTTCATACATGATAATTTAAGTAAACCATGTTCACATGAAAATAGTACAATACACATGATTCCCTCTGAATTTTTAATTTAATGTGGAGTCTATAGGTTAAAATATAGTCCTCTAAAAGGATTTTTAGATCATCTTGGAGGCCCATAATATTGTTAAAAACAATGTTCATTGTAATCATTTTCAAAATTTGAATGTTATAGTTTGGAAACCGATCATAGAAATTAGTTTCAAAATGAAATATTTGGAGAGGTTACCAACTCCTAGGTTTCTCATTTTTTTAAATTTTTTAGGGTTCTAAAAAAGAAGACAACATTGGTTAGGGACACTCAGTGTTCCCGACCACTCATAAGATTGGTATAGAGTTAAATATTAATGGATCATGTGATCTTTGGGTCATAATAGGGCAGTCTAATTAAAGATAAATGGGGTTAAATTGTATCATCTTATGATGTATAACATGAAATGAAGAAATCTAATAAACCATAAAAAAATTCATTTTTGACCTCCCAAAATAGCGTATTCATTAAATCATTTGTATGAATGAGGTGGAAATTGATTCATATTTTCACAATAATTTCGTATAAGATAGATCACCCAAATGTACAATTACATAATAGATCAGAACCTTCAATATCCTACTAAAATATCAAATATATATTAATATCACATTACAAAAATGTAATAGTGTAGAAGAATACCATACATCTAATAGAAGATGAGAGGATCATCCTATAATTTTCAAACATAATGTCCTTTTACTATGCGATTTATGAAAAATACAATATAGGAATCCTTGGGGAACCATAATTTTCTACAACAATTTTTCTTGTGTGGAGAGACTCCACCATAATAAAAACATCTTATTTTGAGTGTGATTGTAGTGGAATATCAATTATTTATATTTTAATAAACGTCTGGAAAAAATCATTCATCATAAATAATTTTTTATCCTTCTATCCCATTTAGGAAATAGTATAAAATATTATGAATTATAATATAGGTAAAATTAATCTATTATGTCATATTGATCATAAAAATGATTTTACACAAAAACCCCCCTCCTAAAATATAAGAAAAATGAGATAATTGTGTTCATGTTTTGGTAATATCTATATGTGATTGATATATTCAATTGAAATTACTTTTGTGATTTTGTGACCCTTTATCAACTATTTTAATACAGACTATATGCTCTATTAATTCCTACCTTGATTTTCAACTCGTATATACCCATAATAGTTAAAATGTACTCATTTGTTAGAAGAAACCATTCAATATTAATAAAATAATTTTGATATCATCAAAACCTTACAAGTAAAATCTATATAATTTATAAACCCCATAAAGTGTGACATAAAATTAAATAGACTGGAAATAATATATGTCCCTCCTAATAAATATTTATTCAATTACCATATATAGATTATACAATTAATATGGTTAGAATATATAAATAAAATTTCAACTTCTAATTCGATATTTTACCCACTTATATTTACAATTAATCCCACACACCTAGAGATCACATTCCTGATATTATTGAATCTCAAAACATTGATCATGTATGGAAAACATATAAAAAATACATTTACGTTGTCCAAACATTTTGAATTATCATATAATAATGAATTAATTAACTAGAATAACCCTAATGGATACGTTTGGAGAATTAATCTATGATTTACATAGGAATTTAGATCGAATTATTTAACTCCATCAATAATTTTTTACACAGAAATGGTGTACTCTAACACATTGAATAATTTTTTTTGTTAAGAATTATTTTAAATTGAGAAACATTATGGGTTGATTATATTAAGATTTAATTTTTCATGGATTAATCTCAATGTTAATATTCATTATGATAATACTCATTCATAGAAGAATCATTTATCAGATGGGTATTAAATATTAAAAAAACTTATTAAGAACTATTTATAAATGTTCTCACACTAAAATTATAAACCATTCGAAAATCATCATTCCCATTAGTTTTTCAATATACACATTTCAGTAATAATTGTTTCCATATTATTATTTATCTCACCATATAGTTATTTTGGGGTGGAATCATTTGAATCGTATCATGCTTAACTCTTGGATGGTGGAGTACACTACTATTTTTTGAACCCATAATTTGGATAATCTCAAAAACATTCCCTTTGTATCCATCATAACTGTTTCCAAGCTATGTGTAACCCAAATATTATGGTTTTATTTGTTTATGTAACTTTTAGGGTTAGCTATTTCCAACTTTCATCACATTGGATAATCCATTAAAAAACTAAATTGGAACAACCTACCATGTTTAATGATAATTGTCATGGATTGTTTTCAGTTTGGAAGTAATTTGATGTTTCAATTTAATGTGAATTTAATGTCACTATCTTATCTCATGTAATTCCATTTACATTTACACATTCATCTTATTATTTGTTTCTGGGTGATATTCCTTTAACCTTATTATTATGAACAAATCATATTGATGTGTGTCCTATTACCCAACTCAAGAACATTTTAGAGTTAATGTAGGGGAAAACTAAATAATTTATCATACCTAGCATGTAACTCGTTAGAATCATTTAAGATAATTTAAATAAGTAATATAAATATATTAAATAAACAATAAAGATATTAAACATAATGAAGAGGTAAATATATGAATAGTAAATATAAGAATAAATTTAAAAAATGAAAAATTCTTATATTTAAACATATGATTAAAATTTAGGAACAATTCCTAAATAAGGGTAGGTAGAAATGTTTTAATTTTTTCTCATAAATTATGAACATTTTATAGTTACAAAATATAGAAAATCATATTTATTTTACTAAAATGTACTCCTTCATGTTTTATATTATATGGGGTTTCACATTATATGAAAGGATATGAAATATAAATATTCAATATTCAAATTCTATTACGTAAAAAAATTAGATAATATAATTATCACATATTAAACATTACATAAACCATAGTAAATTAAATTATCAAATCATGTTTTGAGAATGAATAAATTATTTCTCAAATAATGCATTTAAATTTATACAATTAAAATTATTAATTTTGAAAAATTCATAAGTTTCAATGTAAACATCATAATATTTAGAAATATATTATAATTTATAAACACTTTATAAATCACACTTTTCATATTAATATAAATTGTTTATATCATAATTGTATGTCATTCCATATAAATTAAAAAAAATTGTAATAGTAATAATCATTACTATGTGATATTTCAGTGATAAATGTTTCACCAATATTGATATAATTAATTATAAACAATTTATAATTATATATTTTATAATATCATTAATAAATTATAAAATTCCAATTATGATATCTATTATGATTTATAAGAAAATGTAAATCATGTAATTGAATTATTTTCTATAGAGAGAGAAAAATTTCTATCTTTATTATACTCAATGATTTCCCTATATCATCATGTATGTTGATATGTCATGGAATTCAAAAAATATATTCTACTGATAAGAATAATAATATATGATTTCAAAAATTAATTGTGTAAAATTAGAATTGAACTAGATAAGCCTATATAATATTAAATCAATGATAATGCCCAATTTTATTATTCATGTTTTGGTTACTTTTTTTTAATTATAACCGTTTTAAGAAAACTATTATTAGTTTTATATCCAAAATAATTGTTATAACCAAATTTAATCTATGCATTTCTTATTATATACACCAATGTAAGATTAATTAAATTCTTTTATGGTCTATTTAGGATTAAAAAAAAAGTTTATATCCTATCAATGATAATCACTACACTTGACCTACATAAATATAATATCACAAGACTGGTGTCTATATATGATTAAATTGTGATAATCATTCCATATGAAAGAATATATAAAATGGTGTCCATTGTAAGGGATTATTATACATCCCACATTGGAGTAAATTAATTCCTCAAAGGCCAACATGTGAATAATTTGTTATGTGGGTCTTTCGACATATTATTCTAATGTTTCATGTACATAACAACTAAATATTTATATAATATCGTATATATGTTATGATAAACTATTTTTGAAATATAATTTGAAACTTATTTAAAAAAAATATATTTCATGAATCAAATTTCATAGAAAGTATCCAATACAACTATGATGTTTCAAAAGATTAAACGACTCTCATTTACTATATAATACTAAATTAAAAGTAGAAAATCATTGAACACCATGCATGAAAACCCAAAAACATTTTTAATCTAAAATGAAGAGTTTTATGGTTACATTTAACTGATAATATGCCGTAAACAATATAATTGTGATGATCTCTTAGGATAAATCATATAAATCCACACTTTATGGTGAATCATTTTGTTACACCTGAGTCACCCAATGTTTATGATGGAACACTCTATTTCTCAACATATCCTAGTATCCCATTTTAAAAGGATTGTATAAGTAAAAGGTATTTAGGGGTATGGTGTTTCTTAATTCTTATATAATATTATTGTGTGCATTATGAATTTAATACTACCTCTGTGTATAGATTTTGAGATAGCTCCTAATCCATTTCATGCATGAGTGAATAGATAAAGATAGAATTAATATGAAAGTAAAGAAAAGTTAAAAACTAACTTATATTAAATCATATGATATTTATAGACTATTTATATCTTTAACAGAACATCTTTGGTTTCTAATGCTTAATAAAAATGTTCCCTAAAAATTTAACTATAAGATTATACAATCCCATATGATATCTAAATGTATAATATAATATGATATCAATCATGTTACTGAAAAGGCATCTTATAACCAGAAATATGATATACAGAAAAAAGGCATGAAATATGCCTTTTTATGCATGAATTACAATAAGACATTCTTATTTTATATTATATAATATTTTTTAGGGTATATATCATTAGAGATATATTTTATAATGGTATATTAGTTTCTATTTATACATATGTAAATCATTTACTATATGACTAATGTATGATGGTCTGGATAGGCTAACATCTCTCTAACTTCTTATACCCCTTCTCCATTTCTATGTGATGGGATGTTTCCCTAACATAGTATACACATTCTCCATTCTAGGGGACGGGATGTTCCCCACTCTTATTTATAATCTACCAAGATGTAATGGGATATTGTGTATACCTACCTTTATACTGAAATCAATATTGATCTCTTCTACTGTAGGTAGGTAAGGTAAAAGACCCTCCATTTTTAAAAATTTATTTTGAATAATTATTAAGAATCATCATTATAAAAAAAGAAGAATATTTGTTACGTGAAATTAATATGTTTCTATATACCATTTATAAATTTTTCACTTCTATAACTTTTGAAAATTGTTGGTAAGTGGGTAAGGGGTGGTGACCTCCTTCTATGTTACAACAATCATTCAATTCACGTTCTCCTAAAGGATGTGTGTATATATTTTTATAGATGATATTGTATAGGGAATTCTATGAGGGAAAAAAGGATAATAACATGTGTTCTGTGGGATAAGGTGACTATAATTTAAATTTCTAGAGGATTTATAGATTCAATAATCCTGGGAACTCATTAGCTTTATGTCCAGATTATTAACTTTAGATTAGATTATTTTTTTCATTTATCCTTGTTTGGCATGGAAACCATGAGCATACCATATTTTTTCAAAATTTCATCTCTAACATTAATTGGTTGATCATTGATTTATAGGTTATTTTTTCTCCCTATTTATATTCTATAGACTCTTTTAACATTTAATCATTATCTTTTTATGATTATAAATTATATCATTGCTTTTTTCAGTGTTTTTCAATAAATAGATGCTTGTAGAAAACTGAATTCTATTTGGAAATGTATTTCTGCCGAACCTATAGTGCCTTCTAAATTTTCAACATGATTTTCCCTTTATTTAATTTTATTTCTATAGGTTGAATCCACCTCCCAAAATAAATTTATCTAACCCAAGTATATACTCATTCCTTTAGTGATTGGAAGGATTTACTAAGGTGATGTGTTGACCCCTGCTAATATGGTTTTAGAGATCAAATCATGACCATTAAAAATGGTCTTAGGTCCCACCTTTAGGGATATTTTACATGGTAATTTAGATTAATTTGGAGATAACATCATCAGGTCTCAAGAGATATCCTATAAATATGAATTTCTTAAAAATTTATGGTTGATTTCATCATTTATAGGGGTCATAAATGTTTTCAATTATTTTTTAATCATTTTCATGAGTCTTCCTTAGTTACCTTAATTACATGCCTCATGATACATATATTTAGAATGGAATTTTCTTGGTTGTAAGTCATTTTTATGCATACCTGTGCTTATTTAAAAGATAGTGTTGATCAACTAGATGTTTATATTAATGGAAACATTAAAATAAAATACATATCAATTTTGTATATATTTATTTTCAACGTGTATGTTAATAAAAAAAAATAGTCAATCTTGGATTGAAAATATTTCCATTTACGTAAATAAAAAAATTACAATTCCTTTATTATTCAATTATTTGGATGTCAAATATTATTTTTTTATTTTTTTTAATCATCCATAAATATGGATTAATATTTTTAATCTGTGTTTTGAAAATGAACTATTATTTATAACTAACGAAGGAATGAAGTAAAAAAAATATTTTACATATTTTTTATATAAATTCAATCCTCATTTTGATATAAAAAATGTTAATTTTTTATAACTATTTTAATATATTATATTACATTGAGACAACCAATTACTACTATGTAGGAAGGATTAATGGAACATGCTATACCTTACTAACTGGTAGAGGATCCTTAGGTTCACGAGGGGTTCAAATAGTTATTATATGATATCAGTAAATGGGTTCATAAAATGAAATTAATTTCTTCTGTTGTCATGTATGATTTATAATTTCATTACCTAGTAGTCTCATGGGGTGATGTCTCTCTATAAGAAGCTAAATAGTCGGTCATTCATATTCACCATAACATTGAGAGAATAGGGCGATCAATGTAACACTGAGAATGGTTATCAAATTTCATATAAAAAAGGTACCCATGTGAGTGTTATGATTTTATGATTTTTATGAATAATGATTAAAGATTATCATGGAGGAATATCAATGCGATTTTTTAGTGATATTCTCTTAGTACCCATTTCTGAGTAAAGGTAACATTGTTTATTAATGTATATAAGGTATTTATATCTATAATGGAGTATGTATCTAGGTTTAAGAGTCATATTATATTTTCTACATATATAATTGGACATTAAGATCTAATGTAATGTATTTTCAGATATTATTGAAAGGGAAACTAAAAAACAATGTGTTACTCTTTTACTGGAATACATTCTCATAAGTGTTCAACTATATTATACTAGTTAAAATGAAATATAAGAGAGGTACATTAGTTAGATTCTCTCTTTGTTGTCAGGAATCAGGTTACTTCTCTTATAGTGTCTATATGTGACTATTAAAAGAGAAGGATAATATTGTTGCTCCCTACGGTGGATATTGGAATTAGATTATCCCAATATGTTTTTTCAATAAGTCCATCGATGTAGTATAATCAATGGGGATTTATATGATATAAAAATTATAGATAAACCGTAGAAGCTAATTCATGCCTCTATTGTGTATAGTATTTTGATTTCTAATTATTCATCCATTAAGGGGAATCTTAGAGTGTGGTACTTTAGTCACAACTAGACCAAATATCAAAAGCATAAACAACTACTATGTCAAAACATTATAGAGAAACACCATATGGGAGATCAATTCATGATTACTTTTGAGTAGTCAGGGTCAGCTAGTTATTTCACAACACTATATACCATGATGTTCACCAATAGATCAACATGATAGTTTAGGTGAGATATATATAATGGAGTGGTCTAATTCTGGTAATTAATTGGGTAATTCTACTACCTACTGTATATGTCTGGAATCTGATAATTTTATTTATGATATAAATCACATAGGTGCCATAAAATCCATTAGTTCTAATTAGTTGGATACCTATATTGATATGATTGTTGATGCCATGGTAGCTTATAAGTATCTTTATACAACTCTATATAAGAGAGTGGTTCCCATGAGGAAATGTTAATCATATCCTTCAGTGGTTTCTTCATTTTTGAATCATTTGGATATTATGGATTTCTACATGAATCCAAATGATCTTATTCAATAAATTGACTAGTTGACCTAGTTTTTATCATGAATTAATTCATATTATATGAAATGTTCGTTCTCAAATATATAATGGAACTATTATACACTATATGAGTGGGGGATTGAATCCAGTGAGAGCATGACCTAATTAGGGATAGAAGCGAATGATCACATCCAAAATGGATCGTATTATCGTAATATTAGTGAAGGTTAAATGGGAAAAGTGTTTTCCCCATATTGTGGATTTTTCCCTATATTTATTCATTTCTTACTTTGGATGGATACATTTGTATTGATATATGGATTTAAATTTTTTTTCTTATTCCTAGAAATAAACCTTTCAAATTCCCTCATAACCTTCATAATATATATTTTATTTATTTTAATTTTTCAGCATTATTTTTGGTCATTTGAATAAGTAATAGTGTTTAATTGTTTTGTTCCAAGAACATTACATTCATTGTTTCTTGGTCGGTTAACTTTTATATATTTATAGATCTTATTTTAAAATGGAAATTAAACTAAAAAATTGATATTATATGGTATTGAATTAATTTTATAATTTTAAATGGTCCATATATCATTTCTCATTCTTTTTTTGTGGTTTATTCATTTTATGAAACATTATTGATATTTGTTTTGTTTATGGGGATGTTTTTTCGACCATATAGAACTTATTTTTTTAAATAAAATTATATTAATGTCTAGTAAATCCAAAATGTGAGAATTTATAAGGCTTCAGCCTTAAACATTAATTAATCTTGAGTTATTTCAAGAATACACATTGAGGATCATTTCAGGTTTAGAGTATTATAGATTTCGATCATAAATCATGCATTACATTCTACATTTTAAAAACGTGGTTACATCAAAGACAATATTCATTTTTTACACCAAAGGAAACATATTTAAAATAAAAATGGTTTCTTTCTTGACACTTCCTTGACACTATCATCACATCATGTACTTTTCCCTTGACCTGTGAAAAACGTTTCAAAAACTTGGGATGAGCATAAAAATCTTAGTAAGGGATATAAAAATATGGAAAGAACATTAGTCCACGTATACATAAGAATCAATGAAATCTTACTTTACTCATATAACATAATCACTTTAACATACCTCATGAAAATATATTATTTATGAATAACTCATAGAAATCATAAGACATAAAGGTAACTCGAGGCATTTGTAACATTCTTACGTAGGGAGTAACCGTCATGGTTACATTTGGAATACCCATCACAGTATATTATATAAATCTCTTCAGTGAAACCTTAGAGTTTAACTCATTCACATTACCCAATACAATGGAGTGGTATCTCAGGCTCATCCGCCCTTATTTTATCACGAAACTACCCATCTTTATAAAAAATTCCCAAGAACCATAGCATAATCTTATTACATAAAACATGTGTAAAGAAAACAAAAATTTCCACATTTCAATCACAAGATATCAATAAAAAACATTGGTATAATCAAAAATTTATAAAAACCATTTTTAATACAAAAATAAAATAAAACATGGTATTTATTTTTCATTTAAAAAAATGTTATGGCTTGTAGAGGAAGTCGAAACTCAAATAATGGTCACAATGGCAGAGAATTCGTTGTCGCCGCATACGTATGAAAAAAACAGTCCCCATTGTTGTTTAGTAAAATTATTAATGTAAAAAGATTCCTTTTGAATGAAATTAAAAGTCAAAACAGTTTATTATTCAACAAATAAAAGAAGGTCTTATATAAATTTAAGTATGCCTCAACGAAAGGAGATTGATACGAAGTCCCTTACCTCAAGTCCGACTTCTCTTGTTCGTTTCATTATATTCCTGAATAATAAACATTGGCCAATTTATAGTTTTTTAATTTCTTCCTCTAGATTTTATTATTCAATTAATATCACATATTATCATGTTATAATAATTAGTTAATTATGCGAGTTCATATCATACGTTTTGATGATGTTCGGTACATGAGTAAAAAATGAACTTGTTTGAAAAGAATTTCCCATGTAGTTATAAGTACATCATCTCTAGAATGGTATTAATTATTTAAATATCATATATATATATAGTATATATTCATTTTATACTATGAAATAACATTTGGAGATAAAAAATGAAATGCACCATTCATGGAGACGGTAGGTCGCACATACGCAAGAACACTACTTTCATTTTTTTTCATATTGAAATAATTAAAACTAAATGAAACATATATATATTATAATTACAGTAAAATATATATTTTATATAGTTAGAATAAGTTCATTAATCACATTATTTATAAATTCCATGTCTGTAATGAACGAGTCACATCACTTGAGGGTGCGGTAGTCCACACTTCCTCACATGAAATTATCGCATTTTCACAACATGAAAAGCATAATGGTATGTTTTAAATATAAAATAAGGAAGCATAGAATGGACATAAATATAAAATATATCATATATAAATACAGTGAAATCATAATGGTCACCATGAAAGGTGTTAAAAATAGATTGAACGATCACCATTTCGTGATGCAGTAATTCACCACCCACAGAAATCGTATGTTCTTTAACCATTAGATGGAGGTGTGTGTAAGTGTAGCTCTAATAATTATCATAAAAACATCTTAGTATTTTGAATATACTGTTTTTTTACAAATTAAAGGAATAAAAAGAGTTTAAGGGGTTAAATAAGGAAAAAAGCACATAAGAGAAGACATTACCTCTAAATCGGGTAACTCTTTTTGGATTTGAGCCAAATGCTCCCTTGGAAAGACTTCTGCCCAATGTGATGCTTCTAGTAGTAATAGAAGGATGTGGAGAGATAATATGAGCAGGGGTTGGATGATTCATGGGCTTGAGAGGTGTGGGTAAGGGGGTAGAGGTGGGGGCCTTTTATAATTGGGAGGAGGGTCACTTTTGGAAAGTCTTGAAATGTTACTTTATTATAAAATTGCTTTCAGATTTTAAAGGTCCCACAATGATATATTTAATAGATAAGGTGATAAGGGTTATAAATAAACCCATAAAATAGTTTTTTGAAAATTTTATGTCTTATATTTTATCTTACCTTTTCATTATATTTAAATCATCCAATAATGAGGTAATCGTCGTATCATCATTGTGTCATAAATAAATTTATTTATTAAATTTCAAAATATTATAAAAATTACCATGATGTATTAAATATTTTTAACATTCAAAAGACAATTTATATTCTAAAATATCATTTATGTAGACAAATTTAAAATTGTTTTACATAGGTGTTACATAGTTTGGTTATTTTTTCCTTTCTTTAAAAATAATATGATTAAAGGTCACTATCACACAAAAGTGATTCCATGGGGACCCTAAGCTGGAATGAGGCATCCCATGGTCGGCCATGACACAACCAAGAGTATTTGGACAAATTTTTGGTGTCATTTTATATTATTATTATATTATTTTATTACCCTTAACTACCCGATTTCTAATTAATCATGATAATTAAAGATAATTGTCGTCGTTACTATTCATAATGTCCAAAAAATAGTCATAATTAAATAATTTGGAACTTGTAATTCCAAATATGTAATTAATTTTACCAAATTCCAAAACTGAAATTGCAGTAATTAATTTAAAAATAATTCCCGTTGTCAAAACAAATAGCCTGTTTTTAAGAAACAATATCTATCAAAAGATTGACACTTGTTTTTTTTCCAATTTCAAAGTGGAATTAATTCCAATGACCACCATTGAATTTAATAGAAAAAATATATTCTAATTTCACATTAAAAACAAATAAAAAGATAATCTAACCATATAATTAAATTAGATGAAAAAGCAGTTTTGAAGAAAAATGCATTATTTTTCACTATTCATTAAAAAATGAACATTGTTAGAAAAATACCAAAAATTTATCCAAAGTAAATTTCAATGTCCCAATTATAAAGAATAAGTATATTTTGAAAAATAGAGATTATTCAATTCTCAATATATAGATTTAAAAATGGTTTGAAATAAAAAGGTGGTAAAACAATTTTTTAAAAATATTAGAGTATTCAATGCTTAAGATTGGATTTATTCACATTTTAAGCCTCTAAAACACTATATAATTCATAAATAGACATAGATATGAAAATCCATTATTCTTTAAATATATGGGATGTTACATCCTTCCCCCTTTAGGAAATTGCGTCCCGACAATTTATTTACTTATCGAATAAGTGGGGGTATTTATCCCTCAATGCGTTTTCAGATTCCCATGTTGCCTCTTCCACTATATGGGTTTTCCATAGAACCTTTACATGATGAATCACATTATTCTGTAACACTTTCTCCCGGTGGTCTAGAACCTGGACTAGTTGTTCCTCATAAGATAGATTCTCTTCCAACTGAACTACCTCTAGACTCAAAATATGAGATAGATCTGGCATGTACTTCCTTAACATTGAAACATGAAAAACATTGTGTACCTGAGATAAAAACGGAGGTAAAGCTACTCGGTATGAAACTGATCCAACTCTCTCCATAATTTCATATGGTCCAATTAACATTGGACTCAGCTTTCTTTTCTTACCAAATCTTATTACACTTTTCCCTGGTTAAACATTGAGGGAGACATGATCACCTACCTAAAAAGAGAGATCCTTTCTCCTATTGTCTGCATAACTTTTCTGTCTGCTCTGAGCTGTTATCATGTGTTTCTTTATTAGCTAAACTTTTTCTGCCATCTCTTCTGTCTCATGTTCAATTCTTTTTGAGTGAATATATATATTAACTTTTGGGATCAATATATATTTCACACTTTACACCATAAAAATGATGCCTCCAAATTTTTAAAGCGAAAACAACAGCAATTAATTTCAAATCATGTGTAGGGTAATTTTTCTCATGAGTTTTCAACTAACGTGAAGAATAAGCAATGACCTTATCATTTTTCATTAGGAAACAACCAAGTCGTTTAAATGAAGCATCACTGTAGATAACAAACTCACCATTCCTAGAAGTTAGTGCCAATACTAGATCATTCACCAATTTTGTTTTCATTTCCGGAAAATAATCATCACATTATTTTTTCCAGATAAACTTGACACCCTTCTGAGTTAGATTAGTCAATGGGCAGGACAACCATGCAAAATGTTTAACAAACCTTTGGTAATATCCTGAAAACCAAGAAAACTACGAATCTCAGTTATATTTGTGGGTCTTGGCCATTCTTCAAGAACCTTTGTTTCTGCAAGATCAACAATTATTCCATATTTAGAAACAATGTGACCAAGGAATGAAATTTGTTGCAACCAAAACTCACACTTGTTGAATTTTCCATACAATTTCTTTTCTTTTAGGGTTTGAAAAATAAAACTTAAATGACTTTCATGCTTTTATATACTTTTAGAAAACACCAAAATATCATGAATTAAAACAACCACAAATATATCCAAGAACTCATGGAAAATTCTATTCATAAGGTCCATGAATACAATAAGTGAATTGGTTAACCCAGAAGGCACAACTACAAATTCATAATGGCCATATCTTGTACGAAATGCGGTCTTCAGAATATCTGCCTCCTTTACATTCAACTGATGGTACCCCGATCTCAAGTCAATCTTGGAAAAATACTAAGCTCCCTAGAGCTGATCAAACAAATCATCGATATGAGGCAAAGGATATTTGTTATTAATAGTGATGTTATTAAAGGATCTATAATCAATGCAAAGCCTCATTGAACCATCTTTATTTTTAACAAATAAGATAGGGGCGCCTCATGGTGATTTTCTAGGTCGAATGAAACCTTTCTCTAATAAATCTTGTAATTTCTCATTTGACTCTAAAAGTTCAATTTGAGCCATTCGATAAGGGGGTTTTGAAATTGGCATAACAGCAGGAACTAAGTCAGCAGTAAATTCAACTTCCTGATCTGGTATTATTCCATGAAACTCATCAGGAAAATCATTAAGATACTCATTTACCACTGGCACATCATTAATATGAACGATTTTATTGTATTCAACAATATGTTCTTGGTAACATTCATTTCCATCTTTTACAAGTTTTTCAGCCTCTTGATATGTTATCAACAGTAAGGGTTCATTCTTGTACACAAACTGAATGAATTTCTAAAAATAAAATTCTTTAGCTCTATAGTCAATCTTAGCATGGTAAACAGAGAGCCAATCAATACGCAGGATGACATCAAACTCTACTAGAGGTAAAACAATATGGTTTTCAAGTAGATTATTTCCAATGATAAGTATAAGAAAATTCTTATAAATTATTTTTTCCTCAACATTTTCCCCAGGTGTTTTTACAAAAATTTCATGGGTATTTTCTTGAGATGGAAATCCAAATTTACTAGAAATTTTTCAAAGGTGAAAGATTGTGTAGACCTCGAATCAAACAACACATTGGCATAATCGAAAAAAACAAAAAAAGTACCTGATACCACTTCATTTTATGGCCCAACATCTGCTGAAGTAGTTGCAAAGGATTTCACCACACCTTTTTGCCTGTAGTATGAGTGCTTCCAATCATTCAAGCTCATTGTCGAAAACTCGTTTGCATAATGACCCATCTCATTGCACTTGAAACATTTCACTAACTGTAAATAAAATTTGGTTGTACCATTACCCTGATCTTTTCCAGTGCAATTGCGACCCTTATGTCCCATATTACCACATTGGAAGCAGTCTCCAGAATTAAAAAGGCATTCTACAGCATGATTTTTACCACATTTATCCCAAACTGCAAACTTAGTTTTCTTACCATCAAACCTTTTTTAAGGATTCTTACCTTTCTCCTACCACCTTGGTCTCTTCTTCTATTGGTTGTCATAGAACACTTGATCATCGGAAAACTCCATTTCCACCTTCTCAGCACATTGATCAAGTATTTCATAACATTTGAACTCACAAGAAGCTAATTACCTTTTGATATTTTGGCTTTAATCCTGAGTAAAAACGATTGATTTTACTATCAAGGTCTTGGATAAAATTTAGAGCATACCTTGCCAATCAAGTGAAACATTCTTCATAAGAAGCCACTGAGTCATCCTCTTCCCTCAATTACAAGATTTTTTTTTTCATCCTAAGTTGAATAGCCTTAGGAAAATATTTCCCAAGAAACATAGATTTCAATTCATCCCATTCAAGAGCATCAATATCATCAGTGTCCCAGATATTTTTAACCATCGACCACCACTAATCTACTTCACCCTCCAAACGGTAAACATCAAGACTAAAATGTTGATTTTATGAACAACCCATGACATCCAAAATATTCACCAGTTCTTTAATCCAACCTTCATCTAGCACAAGGTCAGATGCAACTCTGAATGATGGGGGATGTTGCCTCATGAAATGTTCCACCACTGACATGTTTCTCTGTGGTTGATCTGGATGATCTCATGCATGGATACCACAACCACTTATCACATGAGTCACCCATTCCATTAATACTACAAACTATTCAGTTCCAATTCCGACCATATTAGGATGATGATTTGGAAGGTCATTTACTTCCGTATGCCATCCCAACACTGATTCTCTGTTTCCTCGATGGAAAACCACACTGAACAAACAAGTCTTAGATGAACCAACATGGTAATCTTCAAATTCTATAGCATTTCAATTTGACCATAAAAAAATATTTTTGGATAATCATTTAACATAATTATAACTCCTAAAGTTATCTAAAACGACCTTTGATAATAATTATAAGGCCCTATCCTTAAACATTACTTAATCTTGAGTTATTTCAAGAATACACAGTGAGGATATTTTCAGGTTTAGAGTTTTAGGGAATTAGATCATAAATCATTTATTACATTCCACATTTAACCAAGGTGGTTACATCAAAGACAATATTCATTTTTTCCACCAAAGTAAACATATTTAAAATAAAACATGGTTCTTTCTTGATACTTACTTGACACTATCATCACATCATGTACCTCTCCCTTGACCTGTGAAAAACATTTCAAAAACTTAGGTTGAGCATAAAAATCTCAGTAAGGGATATAAAAATAGGGAAAGAACATTAGTCCACGTATTATTACGAATCAATGAAATTTTACTTTACTCATAAAACATAATCACTTTAACATATCTCATGAAATCATAAAATTTATGAATAAATCATAGAAATCATAAGATATAAAGGTAACTTGAGGCATTCATAACATTATTACGGAGGGAGTAACCCTCATGGTTACGTTTGGAATACTCATTACAGTATATTTCCTAAATCTCTTTGGAGAAACCTTAGCATATAACTCCTTCGTGTTACCCAATGCATTGGAGAGCTATCTCGATCTCACCTACCCTTAGTCTGTCATGGAACCACCCAAATTCATAAACAACTCCCAAGAACCATAACATAATCCTATCACATAAAACAGGCATAAAGGAAACATAAAATTTCCACATTTCAATCACAAGATATCAATATAACACATTGATATAACAAAAAAAATTCAAAACCATTTTCAATACCAAAATAAAGTAAAACATGGTACTTATTTTTCATTTTTAAAAAAGTTATGGCTTGTAGAAGAAGCTAAAAATCAAATAATGGTCACGACAGCTGAGATGTTGTTGTCACCACATACGTCAGAAAATAAACATTCCCTTTTGTCATTTAGTAAAACACTTCGTGAGAAAATATTCCTTTTGAATGAAATTAAAAGTAAAAAGGGTTTATTATAAAACTAATAAAATAAGGTCATATATTAATTGAAGTATGCCTCAACGAAAGGAGATTGAGATGAAGTCCCTTACCTCAAGTCTGACTTGTCTTGTTCATTTCTTTATATTCCTGAATAATAAACATTGGTCAATTTATAATTTCTTAAGGACTTCCTTTAATGTTTATTATTAAATTTATATCACATATTATTATGTTATAATAATAAGTTAATTAGGTGAGTTCATATCATACATTTTGTCGATGTTCGGTACATGAGTCAAAAATGAACTTGTTTGAATTGAATTGCCCATGTAGTTATAAGTACATCATCTCTAGAATGGTATTAATGAATTAAATATCTTATATATCTATTATATATTCATTTTATAATATTCCATTACATTTGGAGATAAAAAAATGAAATGCACTGTTCATGGAGACGGTAGGTCGTACGTACGCATGAACGCTACTTTTATTTCTTTGTCATATTAAAGGAATTAAAACTAAATGAGACATATATATATTATAATTCCAGTATAATATATATATTATATAGGTAAAAAAAGTTAATTAATCACATTATTTATAAATTCCATGTTTGGCATGAACGAGTCACATCACTTGAGGGGGCAGTACTCCACATTTCCTCAGGTAAAATAATTGCATTTGCACAACATGAAAAGCATAAAGGAATGTTTTAAAAATAAAATACAGAATCTTAGAGTGGACATAAATATAATATATATCATATATAAATATAGTGGCACAATAATTTCTACCAAGAATGGTGTTAAAACAAGATTGAACAACCATCATTTTGTGAGGCAGTAATTCTCCACCCACAAAAACAATATGTTATTTAACCATTAGACGAAGGTGTGTGTAAGTGTTGCTATAATAATTATCATAATTACATCCTAGTATATTTAAGATACTGTTTGGGTTACAAAGGTAAGGAATAAAAATATTTTAAGTGGTTGGAGAAGTAAAAAAAACAAAAGAACATAAGAGAAGACATTACCTCTAAATCGGGTAACTTGTTTTTGATTTGAGCCAAAGGCTTCCTTGGAAAGACATCTGGCCAATGTGAGGATTCTAAGAGTAATAGAGGGATATGGAGAGGTAATATGATCATAGGTTGGATGATCCAAGGTCTTGATAGGTGTTGGTATGTGGGTAGAGGTGGGGGGATTTTATAAGAGGGAGGAGGGTCACTTTTGGAAAGTTTTGATATGTTACTTTATTATAAAATGGTTTTCGGATTTTAAAGATCCCACAATGATATATATCAAGGGTAAGGTGATAATGGTTCTAAATCCTCCCATAACATACGTTTTTGACAAGTGTATGTTTATATTTTAATTATCTTTTCATTTTATTTAAATCGTCCATTAATGATGTAATCGCTGCATCATCATTGTCTCATAAATAAATTTTTTTATTTAATGTCTAAAAATTATAAAAAAATACCTTGATGTATGAAATCTTTTAAGATTTAAAATTACTCTTTATAGTCTAAGATATCATTTATGTAAACAAATTTAAAATTGTTTTACTTAGGTGTTACATAGTTCGGTTGTATTTTCCTTTCTTTAAAAATAATATGATAAAAGGTCACTATCACACAAAAGTTATTTCATGGGGTCCTTAAGTTGGCCCAAGGAATCCCATGGTCGGCCATGACACAAAAAAGAGTATTTTTCCACATGGTAGGGTCATTTTATATTATTATGATATTATTTTATTTCCCTTAACTACCCGATTACTAATTAATCATGATAATTAAAGAAAATTTTCATCATTACTATTCATAATTTCCAAAAACTAAAGAGTCATAATTAAATAATTTTACCTTATGATTCCAAATATGGAATCCATTTTACCCTATTCCAAAAACATAAATTTTATTAATTAATTTCAAAATAATTCTCGTTGTCAAAACAAACTACGTGTTTTTATGAAATAATATCTATCAAAAGATTGACACTTGTTTATGTCCAGTTTCAACGTTAAATTAGTTCCAATGACCACCATTGAATTAAATGGTAATAATATATAATAATTACACTTTAAAACCAATTAAAAAGATAATCTAACCATTTAATTAAATTAGATGAAAAAATAGTTTTGAAGTAAAATGCAGTTTTTTTCACTATTCATTAAAAAATGAACATTGTTAGAAAAATAACAAAAATTTATCGAAAGTAAATTTTAATGTCCCAAATCTAAATAATAAGTTTATTTTGAAAAATAAATCTTATAAAATTGTCAAAAGTTAGATTTATAAAAATTCCATCAAAAGGCGGTAAAACAACATTTTAAAAATATTAGAGTATTCTATGCTTAAGATTGGATTTATTCTCCTTTTAAGCCTCTAAAACACTATCTAATTCATAAATATACATTGATATGAAAATCGATTATTCTTTACTTACATGGGATGTTATAGAAACTATATACTATATATATATATTTCATTTAAATAAATTATATTTGAATTTAATATTTCTTTCAATTTGATCATGTGGAATAAAAAACCATCATTCACAAAGGTGGTGTACAAATATATCACGAGTGATGTTTTCATTTCTTAGAATAAAATTTGAAGAGAACATATTTTAATATGGATTTTCTATTTTCATCATAAAATTAAATTATATATATGTTAATAGAGTTATCATGACACTTTGGATAGGTGGTATGGACAATTTAAAATATTGAAATAATTCAAAAGAAGATGAAAAAGGATTTTACATCATGGATTTCATCTTCTAGAAGACTATAACAACCCAAGATTTGTGAAATATTTTTTGGATAATTATAATTTTTTTGATGGATTAAATTTCATGATACTAAATATTAAACATTTTTTATACACAACACCAAGATTAGGTTGCAATAAACATAGCATATAGATTATATTATTTTACAAAAAAACACTTTGTTTGGACCGTGTTGCACAAAATTTTAAGTTCGTTAAATTTCATGTGTTTTACGCAAGAATAGATTTTACCAAACTACATTATACTATTAATTATATTAATAAAAAAAATTATATATATCATGTAAACATTTTAATGGATTATATGAATAATATTTTCAAACATATGAAACTATGGTTTATACATTTATATAAAATGAATTATTCGGTTATAGATTATTTAGAAATGAAAATAAAAAACAATTTAATATATTGGATGGGTTTTTTTTGAAAAAATATTGTTTTGAACAAAATGGAATTTGATGAGAGTAAATTAAATTTAAATATATTTTTGAAAGATATTAATGATAATTAAATTGTATATATTAAATTTAGTTTCTTATAAATTTATCAAATAATTTTAATAACCTTAGGATAATAATAAATCCAATCCTAAGAATAAAAGTTAGTATTCTTCTAAAAAGAAAATCATACTACTTTGTAATGGAATAGTTATTTTATATCTATGTTTTTAAACACTAATAATTTTTAATTTAAGGAATAAATATCTTTCTTAATTGAAGAAAATCAGAATTTACTTTGGGTGAATCTTTTTTATTCATCAATGAAGATTACTTTTTTGAGGAATAGTGTAAAATGAGGAAATTTATTTTAAAACTACAAATTTATTTAATATATATATATATATATTAACATTATTAGAAGTTGGTTTTATAGTATAATTAGTTCAATTATAAATATATTAATCAAATATATTCCATTGGAATTGATTTCTCATTGAAATTTTACATAAAATATTTAATACTTTGGAACATTTTTCTATAAAAACACGTTGTATGGTCACCTATGTGAGTTTAATTTTAAATTAATATCATCAAATTCCATTATTATAATTTGGAAAAATGGATTGAATATTTTTAATAATCATAATATATAATATATATTATTCTAATCAAATTATATGATAAAACCTTTTTGAAAATAATTAAAATTAATTGTAGGGATTCTGGTAAAACAAGTTTACTTAATAGTGAAACGTTAATCATAAAGAGATAAATAACCTAAAAATGAATCCAAAATATATATTATGGATATTTTTATACATTATTCCCCACTTTTATGGATGTTTTTTTCATTTTGGGAGGCACATGATGGTTTGAAGACCTCCCATTTTTGTCCACCATTTTATATTTCCAAGATTTCCAATCCACCTCCACAATAAAAGGGAACCTGTCCCCCTCACTTAATAAAACCTCTCATGAAATTTGTATCATACAAAACATGTTAAAATATCCTCCAAAAAATCTTCTAATCAACATAGAATCCTTAATTTAGAATATATCTGACCAAGGAAGTACATTGGTGCAAAACAAAAGTAGTTTCCCGAAGAAGAGGTAATGTTCATCAATAAGAAAGTTTGATTTAATTATTCTATAAACCCATTAAATTAATTTTATAAAAATATTATATAATATCATCAGTATCATAAATGTAAATAAAATTTTATATGATAATTTTACAACCTTTACCTTAACACACTACTATCGAATGGGACACACAATCATCATGGTTTTGTATAGCAGATTATCACCTCACGAACTAATAACATTCGTTATTCCATTACAACCACTCATGGATGGGAATAATGATGAATATAATATTTTTATATTATATTAAAGATATTTTTGTTTATTTTATACTTTTTATGTTATAATATTACACAAAACGTCATGATTTCCATTTTTTGAGAATATGAATACATCATTTGTTGATGGGTGGAGTACCATTTTATCATGGCAATGTGATTCATTTATGCATTACATTGAATTTATTAAGAATTAGTTTAATATAAACATGTGATATTTATTAAATAATAATAATTATTTATTGATAATATATATATATATATATATATATAATACATAACTTTCATGAATTCAATATGACACGAAAATGGAAACATCATTTGTGTGTACGTATGACCTACTCTCTCTAAAAACAATTTATTTCATATCATATTTAAATATTTCATAGATTATTATAAATATATATATTATAAAAAATATATTATATTTATATCATGTTATACATTATCGAAATAATTAAATCATGATCTATGTAAGAGGACTAAGAGTTATATGTCAAACATGAACGAAAAACATATCGGTTATTACCTAAAACATAACATTAACATGGATTTTATATGAAATGATAAATATAAATTAATAATTGAATAAAATATGGTACAATATAAGTTAATATGTTTCATTAATATATTTTTAATAAACTTATATTTATCATACCTGAGGTTTAAATGAGTAATATGAGATTCAAAACATAATGTAATGGGATTTCTAGTCACACATTTATTTCTGTGAGACATTTTCATATTTACCCCTCATTTTTGTGTGTGGTGTATATACTTCCCAGGAATGTATTCTATTATTACTATCGATAAATTTATTTGAATTTACATTTCAATTCTAGGATCCAACTTTTGTGGGGTTTACAGTTCAAATGTTAAAAAAAATTTAAGGTAATTCGGTCTCAATTTTGTTTTCATGGATACACATGTCATATTATTCACCTATGATATTTTATGAGGTTCATGAAATGACCTTTGAAACGTCATATCATGAATCATCTTAATTTCATGATATTTTTTAAGATTCATTTTATTTTATTATTACAAATTGGGATTATGATTTAATGTTATAAAATTGATAAAACTTTTTTTCTAAAATCTCACATTTTAATGGGATTATTTATGATTATTTATCCATTAATAAAATAATATATTCAATATCTCAAGAACTCTCATATTTTTTTTATAATATAGTTATTCATGATATCTTCTAAAAATGGTAATATTTTATACTCTTTGTTATTTTATGTAACACCCCAGGTAAATAAAGAGTATGACATGTTCACATTTATGCATATTTCTGAATAAAATATTAATATGACTTTATAGGGGATGCTATGCTCGATGGCGTACCCAGCACGCGACAACGAGTTTCTTAGGAATCTTACGTTGCACTCTAATAATAAAATAATATTATTTTAAATAGTAGTTAACGCCTAACCGTTGTAATGGCGGGAATGAACATAACTAACTACAAAATGATTATATATGTTTGTCAAATAGTTTTAATTTTTAAAATAAATGTTAGAGGATTAAAAATGCGAATGAATCCAATTTTAAGCGTAAACATTCTAATATTCTTTAAAAGGTCGATTAACTACCTTTTTATGGAGAACCTCTTTTAAATCCACTTTTTAACAATTTTATGTGTTATATTTGACAAGATAAAATTCTTCTTTAGAATCGGGACATCAAAATTTACTTTGTGTAAATTTTTGGTATTTTTCCGAAAATGTTCAATTTTTAATGAATAGTGAAAATGTTGTATTTTAATTCAAAACATCTTTTTAATCTAATTTATTTATATGATTAGATTATCTTTTGAATTGGTTTTAATGTTAAATTAGAATATATTTTTATCATTTAATCCAATATTGGTCGTGGGAATTAATTTCACTTTGAAATCGGACTTAAACTACTGTCAATCTTTTGATACATTTTGTTTCATAAAAACACGCTATTTGTGTTGACAGCGGGAATTAATTATTAAATTAATTAATGAAACTTATATGTTTATGAATTTTGTAAAATAGACATCATTTTTGAATTCGAAATATCAAATATAGATTAGGGTGAATTTTTGGTAATTTTCTGAAAAACTTCAATTTTTGATGAATAGTGAAACCACTAAGTGGTACTTATAAAAACTGATTTTCCATTTAAATGAAATTTTTCCATCTTTGTGTTTTGAATTTCAAAAATCCGACATACATGGTTGTCATTAAGATGTAAAATGTGGTTCAATGGAATTAGAATAATTTTTTGGTGAATAGTAACTTATTAAGTTTTTAATCGCGATTAGAAGTAATTAGTGTAGTTTAAGGTAAAAATAATGTTTTAATAAAAAAATGACCTAGACACATGTCCTACCCTCAATTTATGAGTCATGGCCGACCAATAAACTCCATGGGTCAACTTGGGGACCCCATAGAGCCACTTTGGTTGGAAAATGACATAAATACCTTTTTATTTAATGTTAAAATGAAAATGTGACAAACATGAGTTGTTTAACTAAAAAAAATTTTACATGGGGTTATAGAAGTCATATTTTTGACTAAAAATAGTCATTGGAAATATACAAAGATTTCCTACATCATAGTATTTTGTTTATAATTTTTAGACATTTAATATATTAAATTATTTATGACATCATGATGATGCAGCGATGACCTCATTATTTAACGATTTAAATAAAATGGAAAGATAATGTAAAATCTAAGACCTACACATGTCCAAAACCTATTTTACGGGTGGATGTAGAACCCTTATCACCTTATCCTTGAAACACATCAATGGGGGACCATTAAAATCCGAAACTCATTCTAAAATATAGTAACATTTCTTTACTTTCCAAGAGTTCCCCTCCTCTCCTCTTATAAAAGGCCCCCACCTCTACCTCCTTACCCACACTTCCAAAGCCTTTGGCTCAGAAAAACCTACACATTTGGTCTCTCCAAATCCCTCTATAACTCCTTGAAGCCTCACTTTGGGCAGAAGTCTTCCCAAAGAAGCCTTTGAGCTCAAACTAAAGGGAGTTACCCGATTTTAAGGTAATGTCTTCACTTGTGTCCTTTTGTTTTATTTTTCTTCTCCAACCCCCTAAACCCTTTTTATTCATTTCCTTCGTAACAAATGCATTATCTTCAATATACTATGATGTTGTTATAAGATGGATTCGAGCTACACTTACACACACCTTCATCTAATGGTTAGAGAACATACTGTTTCTGTGGTTGGTGATTTTCTGCCTCACGAAATGATGATTGTTCAATATTTTTTTAACACCTTTAAAGGTGTCCATTATGATGTCACTGTATTTTATATATGATATATATGGTATTTATGTTTACTATATTCATCTTTATTTTATATTTAAACAATACCTTTATTCTTTTCATGTTGTGTAAATGCGATAATTTCATATGAGGAAGTGTGGACTACAGCCCCCTCAAGTGATGTGACTCGTACATGCAATACATGGAATGTATAAAGAATAAAATTAATGAACATATCTGACCTATATAACATATATATTATACTTGAATTATTATATATATATATATCATTTATTTTTAATTCCATTAATATGACAAAGAAAATGAAAGTAGCGTTCATGCGTACGTACGGCCTACCGTCTCCATGAACGGTGCTTTTCGTTTTTTATCTCCAAATGATATGGAATAGTATAAAATGAACATTTACTGGATATATATGATATTTTAATCATTAATACTATTCTTGAAATTATTTACTTATAACTACATGGACAATAATTTTTGAAACAAGTTCATTTTTGACTCATGTACCAAACATCGACAAAAACGTCTGATATGAACTCATATAATTAACCAATTATTATAACATTAAAATATGTGATATGAAATGAATAATAATCTTTTAAGGAGTTCCTTAAGAAATTATAAATTGACCAAAGTTTATTATTCATGAATATAAAGAAACGAACAAGACAAGTTGGACTTGAGGTAAGGGATCCAACCTCTCTCTTTCTTTTTAAGTACACTCTTTTATGTCATTCCTTTTAAAGCTCAACTTTCTTGTTATTTGGATGTTATTTTATATTACTCTTACTGTAATTTTTATGTTAATATGATGAGATACCCTATTCTCTCTCATCAAACCATTTTGGATGTTTTGAGTGGCGCCGTTAGGCTTCTGAATTTTCGTAAGAGATCTAACCTCTCTCTTTCTTTTTAAGTACTCTCCTTTATGTCACTTCTTTTAAGATCCTCTTTGTTATGTTGGGGGATGTTCATTTATATTCCTCTTTCTGTAAAATTTATGTTAATATGATGAGAGACCCTATTTTCTCTCATCAATACATTTTGGAAGTTTTAAGTGGCGCCGTTAGGCTGCCGAGTTTTCGTAAGGGATTTTTCATCTCACTTTTATTCCCGTGAGATTTATGCTACATTTTCCATAATTTCCTTTGAGTGGTGTATGTACTGACCATTATTTTACTCATTTTTTAATATACATTCATTTATGAGTATTTACATCAATGTTTTATTTTCCTTCTTTCACGGGGTGCATGTCTCGAAAGATACCCATGTCGATAAGGGAACCTTTCACCCTCCTATTTTTAAAAGACTTCTTTTGTTTTATCTTTTAATTAACATACTATTATGTTGGTACATGTTCTTATATATCCTTATTGATTTAAATTTTATGTCCATGTGATGAGATACCCTTTTTATCTCTTATCAACTCATTTTCTGAATTTTGTAGTGACGCTGTTAGGCTGTCAAATTTTTGCAAGGGAACTTCTTAACCCAAATTTGATTCTTTGGGATAAACTTGCACTCCTTGAATATTTCGTTCTATGAATATGTGTGAATAAACTCTGATTGTTTTACACTTAATATCCACCTATATTTCATGTATTCATTTGTCACACATAATTATGTAATTGATTTATCCTTAATCCAAGGATACCGTCTTTGTATGGTACATCGTCTCAATCTCCTTTCATTGAGGCATATTTTGTTTTATACACAACTTTTTTTTATATGGTGTATAAACCCCTATGACTTTTACATTTAATCATAAAGAATCTTTTTTATATGAAGTGTTTACTAAACGAAAAAAAGGGAATGTTTTTGTCAAACGTATGCGGCGACAACGGCTTCTCCGCCGCCATGACCATTATTTGAGTTTCGGCTTCCTCTACAAGCCATACCTTCTTTTTAAAAGAAAAATAAATACCATGTTTTACTTTTCTTTTATTTTTGTATTGAAAATGGTTTTCATAATGTTTTTATATCAATGTTTTGTATTGATATATTGTGATTGAAAGGTGGAAATGTTATGTTTCCTTTAGGCATGTTTTATGTGATACGATTATGTTGTGGTTCTTGGGCATTATTATGAAGACAGGTGATTTCGTGATAAACTAAGGGCAGGTGAGCCCGATATAGCCCTCCAAAGCATTGGGTAATGCGAAGGAGTGAAACGTTAAGGTTTCTCCGAAGAGATTTAGGGAATATAATGTGGTGGGTATTCCAAACGCAACCAAGAGGGTTACTCCCTACGTAAGAATGTTATGAATGCCTCAAGTTACCTTTTTGTCTTATGATTTCTATGATTTATTCACGATTTGATGAGGTATGTTAATGTGCTTATGTTTTATGAGTAAATTGTGATTTCATTGATTCTTATGTGTACATGTACTCATGTTTCCTTTCCATATATTTTTATATCCCTTACTACGCTTTTTATGCTCATCCCAGGTTTTTGAAATATTTTTCACAGGTCAAGGGAAAGGTACATGATATGATGATAGTGTCAAGGAAGTGTCAAGAAAGAATCCATGTTTTATTTTATATATGTTTCTGTTGATGGGAAAAAATGAATACTATATTTTATGTAACCAATTTGTTTAAATGTGGAATGTAATGCAAGTTTATGATCTAATTATCTAAAACTCTAAACCTGAAAATATCCTCAATGTGTAATCTTGTATTAACTCAAGATTAAGTAAGGTTTAAGGCTGGGGACTTATAGTTGGTATCAGTGGTCGGTTTAGATAACTTTAGAGGTTAGGGTATTCTCTAAGCATAAGTGACAGTACCATAATGGATAGGATTTCAGAAAGAGTCCTAGTTTTAGATAAAGTGAATGAGTAACTATATCTTAGTGTTTACCTTCCTCATTAGTACATGATGGTTTTGTTGATATACTCACACCGACATTTCTTTTTTTAGTGAATGGATGGATCTAGCAGGCACCAAAGAGACATCAAGTTTGAAGGAAACTGTGGTGGTTCTCTGATTAGGATACTAGATAAAATGGGGGATTCAATGAAGAAACTCGTGGTTGTTCTAAACCAACTATAAAGGATTCATGATAAACCACTTGAACTGTGGTATGTTCTGTAATGCATCATGTACGAGATGACCAATCAATGTGGATGTTCAGGTAATAATTATAAAGGTAACCATTAGAGTTTATATGATCCTAACTTTTGAGGTAATTATGGGTTATTATATGTTATGATGGAAAATGAAAGGCATGAGATAAACTTGAGTTTAAAATATGTTATGATTATTTTTGATGATTTTAACTCATTTTGGGGAATGTTTTAAGAATTATATAGTTTTGGAAAAAGGACAAAACGCAGACCGTGTGACAACCCGTCGCGTTGGACAAAGCTACGGGAATCGAACCCACAACCAAAGTGCGACTGGTATTTATCACCTACCACTGGACTACGTGAAGTCCCTGGTTAGTTTGACTAATTATTTTTAGTTAGATGATTTTATGAATTAAGAGTAAGTTTATTTTGGCTTATTGATGGAAATTTATTAACCTATCATGGAGGATATGTGATTAGGTTAATTACTTTTCAACACGAGACATTAAAAGAAAATGATGTAGTTTGGAGATAAATGTTACGATTTAACTTGGAAGACTATGTGACTAAATCCTTCAAATATTTGGGTTTCAATCTTAGTTTGGTTTTCTTTGAAGAATTTTATGGAAAAATTGTTTATCGAATGGTCCTTGTTGAACTTTGGGTTTTGTTGGACAAATTTTGGAGATTAAGAATAGATTTTCTTTTTATAAAGGGTTATCCTTTTCTGGATTATCTGATCTTGTACTAACCTTTTTGGTTTTGGTTTTGGTTAAAATCTAAAGACATGGGAAGTATATAGTTCTCTTTTTTGTATTAGGTGATTCTCTAGAAGTTGATTATAGTACTCTTAATGTGAACAAGCCTTCCTAAATACTCGTCTTTTGGAGAAAATATGAGTTTGTGTAAGGAATCTAATAAAAGTTGAAAGTCAACATGATAAGTGATTATGTTTCCTTATGAATAAATTCCTCAATAAAAAGTAACTTAAAACAAAAATGTTGTCTATTAACTTTTCCTACAGGGGAATCGAATACCGTTTAACCCATCACAAGTTTGTGATTTTCTTGTGGTTAACTTTCTCCTAAACATGTTTTCTATCACTCTCCATCAGAACATGACCCTATGTTTTCTCCTCCATGTCCATGTTTTCCTACATAGAATCCTAGTATGGGTTAACTCAGGTGACCTCTATACTTATCTTTCTTTATTTTAAAGTGATTGTTTTACCGACTCTTGTACCGATGTGCGACTTTCAAGGATGTTTCCAAGATCATTTTTAAAATTGCGAGGACACAATTCCCAAAAGGGGGAAAGGATGTAACCCCCCAGGTAAATAAAGAGTATGAAATTTTCACATTTAACCATATTTGGGAATAAAATATTAATATGAATTTAAAGGGGACGCTATGCTCGATGGCGTACCCAACACGCAACAACGAGTTTCCTGGGAATCTTACGTTACACTCTAATAATAAAATAATATTATTTTAAATAGTAGTTAACGGCTAGCCATTGTAATGGAGAGAATAAACAGAACTAACTAAAAAATGATTATATATGTTTGTCAAATATTTTTACTTTTTACAATAAATGTTAGAGGATAAAAAATGCGAATGAATCCAATTTTAAGCGTAAACATTCTAATATTCTTTAAAAGGTCGATTAACCGCCTTTTTATGGAGAACCTCTTTTAAATCACACTTTTGAAAATTTTATGTGTTAGATTTGACAAGATAAAATTCTTCTTTAGAATCGGGACATCAAAATTTACTTTGTGTAAATTTTTGGTATTTTTCTGAAAAAGTTCAATTTTTAATGAATAGTGAAAAATGTTGTATTTTAATTCAAAACCTTTTTTTAATCTAATTTATTTATGTGATTATATTATCTTTTGAATTGTTTTTAAAGTGAAAATATAATATATTTTTACCATTTAATCCAACAGTGGTTGTTGGAATTAATTTCACTTTGAATTTCGGACTTAAACTAGTGTCAATCTTTTGATACAATTTGTTTCATAAAAACACGCTATTTGTTTTAACAGTGGGAATTAATTATTAAATTAATTAATGAAACTTATATGTTTTGAATTTTTTAAAATAGATATCATTTTTGAATTTGGAATATCAAATATAGCTTAGGGTGAATTTTTGGTAATTTTCTGAAAAACTTCAATTTTTGATGAATAGTGAAACCACTAAGTTGTACTTATAAAAACTAATTTTCCATTTAAATGAAAATTTTCCATCTTTGTGTTTTGAATTTCAAAAATATGACATAAATGGTTGTAATTAAGAATTAAAATGTGGTTCAATGGGATTAGAATAATTTTTTTGGTGAATAGTAACTTATTAAGTTTTTAATCGCGATTAGAGTTAATTAGTGTAGTTTAAGGTAAAAATAATGTTTTAATAAAATTAAATGACCTAGACACATGTCCTACCCTCATTTGATGAGTCATGGACGACCAAGACAATCAATGGGTCAACTTGGGGACCCCATGGAGCCACTTTGGTTGGAAAATGACATAAATACCTTTTTATTTAATGTTAAAATTAAAATGTCACAAACATGAGTTGTCTAACTAAAACAATTTTTAAATGGGGTTATACAAGTAATATTTTTGACTATAAATATTAATTGAAAAGCTAAAAATAGTTCCTACATCATAGTATTTTTTTTATAAATTTTAGACATTTAATAAATTAAATTATTTATGACATCATGATGATGCAGCGATGACCTCATTATTTAACGATTTAAATAAAATGGAAGTATAATGTAAATTATAAGACCTAAACATGTCCAAAACCTATTGGATGGGTGGATTTCGAACCCTTATCACCTTATCCTCGAAACACATCAATGTGGTACCATTAAAATCCGAAACTCATTAGAAAATAAAGTAACATTTCTTTACTTTCCAAGAGTGCCCCTCCACTCATCTTATAGAAGGCCCCCACCTCTACCTCCTTACCCACACTTACAAAGCCTTTGGCTCGGAAAAACCCAGCCAATTTTGTCTCTAAACATCCCTATCTAACTCCTTGAAGCCTCACTTTGGGAAGAAGTCTTCGCAAGGAATCCTTTGAGCTCAAACCAAAGGGAGTTACCCGATTTTAAGGTAATGTCTTCACTTGTGTCCTTTTGTTTTATTTTGCTTGTCCAAACCCCTAAACTATTTTTATTCATTTATTTTGTAACAAATCCAGTATCTCTAATAAAATAGGATGTTGTTCTATGAAGTATTCTAGCTACAATTACAAACACCTTCATCTAATGGTTAAAGAACATACTGTTTCTGTGGTTGGTGATTTTCTGCCTCACAAAATGATGATTGTTCAATATTCTTTTAACACCTTTAAAGGTGTCCATTATTATGTCAATGTATTTTATATATGATATATATGGTATTTATTGTTACTATATTCTTCTTTATTTCATATTTAAACCATACCTATATTCATTTCATGTTGTGTAAATGCGATAATTTCATATGAGGAAGTGTGGACTATCGCCCCCTCAAGTGATGTGACTCATACATGCAATACATGGAATGTATAAAGAATGAAATTAATGAACATATTTTACCTATATAACATATATATTATACTGGAATTATTATATATATATATATATATCATTTATTTTAAATTCCATTAATATGAAAAAGAAAAAATGAAAGTAGCGTTCATGCGTATGTACGCCCTACCGTGTCCATGAACGGTGCTTTTCGTTTTTTATCTCCAAATGATATGGAATAGTATAAAATGAACATGTAATGGATATATATGATATTTCAATCATTAATACTATTCTGGAAATTATTTTCTTATAACTACATGGACAATCATTTTTCAAACAAGTTCATTTTTGACTCATGTACCAAACATCGACAAAAACGTCTGATATGAACTCATATTATTAACCAATTTTTATAACATTAAAATATGTGATATGAACTGAAAAATAATATTTGTAGGAGTTACTTAAGCAATTATAAATTGAACAAAGTTTATTATTCAGGAATATAAAGAAACGAACAAGACAAGTTGGACTTGAGGTAAGGGATCCAACCTCTCTCTTTCTTTTTATATACACTCTTTTATGTCATTCCTTTTAAAGATCATCTTTCTTGTTATTGGGATGTTATTTTATATTAATATTATTGTAATTTTTATGTTAATATGATGAGAGACTCTATTCTTTCTCATCAATCCATTTTGGAAGTTTTGAGTGGCACCGTTAGGCTGCTGAATTTTCATAAGAGATCAAACCTCTCTCTTTCTTATTAAGTACTCTCCTTTATGTCACTTATTTTAAGATCCTCTTTGTTATGTTGGGGTATGTTCTTTTATATTCATCTTTATGTAAACTTTATGTTAATATGATGACAGACCCTATTTCCTTTCATCAATCCATTTTGGATGTTTTATGTGGCGTCGTTAGGCTACATAGTTTTCGTAAGGGATTTTTCATCTCACTTTTATTCCCATGAGATTTATGCTACATTTTCCACAATTTCTTTTGAGTGGTGTATGTACTGCCCATTATTTTACTCATTGTGTAATATACATTCATTTATGAGTATTTACATCAATGTTGTATTTTCCTTCTTTCACGGGGTGTATGTCTCGAAAGATACCCATGTCGGTAAGGAAACCTTTCACCCTCCTCTTTTTTAAAGACTTCATTTGTTATGTCTTTTAATTCACATACTACTATGTTGGGATATGTTATTATATATCCTTATTGATTTAAATTTTATGTCCATGTGATGATATACCCTTTATATCTCTCATCAACTCATTTTCTGAATTTTGTAGTGACGCCGGTAGGCTGTCAAATTTTTGCAAGGGAACTTCTTAACCCAAATTTGATTCTTTGGGATAAACATGTACTCCTTGAATATGTCGTTCTATGAATATTTGTGAATAACCTCTGATTTTTTTACACTTAATATCCACCTATATTTTGTGTATTCATTTGTCACACATAATTTGGTAATTGATTTATCCTTATTCCAAGGATATCGTCTTTGTATGGGACTTTGTCTCAATCTCCTTTCATTGAGGCATATTTTTTTTAATACACAACTTTTTTTATATGGTGTATAAACCCCTTTGACTTTTACGTTTATTCAAAAGGAATATTTTTTATACGAAGTGTTTACTAAATGAAAAAACGGAATGTTTTTGTCATACGTATGCGGCGACAACGACTTCTCCGCCCCCGTGACCATTATTTGAGTTTCGGCTTCCTCTACAAGACATACCTTCTTTTTAAAAGAAAAATAAATCCCATTTTTACATTTCTTTTATTTTGGTATTCAATATGGTTTTCATAATGTTTTTATATCAATGTGTTGTATTGATATATTGTGATTGAAAGGTGGAAATGTTTTGTTTTCTTTGTGCATGTTTTATGTGATACGATTATGTTGTGGTTCTTGGGCATTATTATGAAGACGGGTGGTTCCGTGATAAAATAAGGGTGGGTGAGCCCGATATAGCTCTCCAATGCATTGGGTAACGTGAAGGAGTGAAACGTTAAGGTTTCTCCGAAGATATTTAGGGAATATACTGTGGTGGGTATTCCAAACGTAACCAAGAGGGTTACTCCCTACGTAAGAACGTTATGAATGCCTCAAGTTACCTTTATGTCTTATGATTTCTATGATTTATTCATGATTTGATGAGGTATGTTAAATTGCTTATGTTTTATGAGTAAAGTATGATTTCATTGATTCTTATGTTTACATGTACTCATGTTTCCTTTCTATATATTATTATATCCCTTACTGAGCTTTTTATGATCATCCCATGTTTTTGAAATGTTTTTCACAGGTCAAGGGAAAGGTACATGATATGAAGATGGTGTCAAGGAAGTGTCAAGAAAGAATTCAGGTTTTATTTTATATATGTTTCCGTTGATGGGAAAAAATGAATACTATATTTTATGTAACCACTTTGTTTAAATGTGGAATGTAATGCAAGTTTATGATCTAATTTTCTAAAAATCTAAACTCGAAAAGATCCTCAATGTGTAATCTTGTATTAACTCATGATTAAGTAAGGTTTAAGGATGGGGCCTTATATTTTATATTATTAAGAAAATGTTTCCATGAAAATAAGACCATATTATACATTTTAGTTATATTTATGATTTCTCCCAAAATAGGTTTTATAAAAAAATCCAAAAGTTTTTACTAAGCTTTTTGAAGTATATTTACATCCATAATTTATATTTAAAATAAAATATGGTGTCAAATGGAATCATCTTCTTTTTCTAGAATCAAGGAACTTTTCTAATCATTTTATGGATTAAAAGGAATATTTTTTATGTATGGATATACCCGCAGTCATGACCATCATTTCCATAAAGATTCTATTTAATGTATAAAAGGATATTTTTTTTAAAAATAAATTGTTCATAATATTCTATAACTTAAATTTTTTTGGTAGTGTATTTCTAGTAAAAAGGTTCTCAAAATGTTTTATGTCAATAAAATTCTTTAAATGATTTTCAAATATTCCTTTATATGTTTTCAATATTCATATTCAACGAAAATGAATTTCAATATATTTTAAATGATTCTATTATAATTTTTTTGAGATATTTTCAATGATTTTTTTAATTATTTCAATGATTATTATATATGTTTTCAAAGATAATTTCAAATTTTTTTATTTCAATTTTTTTTTTTAAAAAATAGTTTTAAAAAATGAAAGGATATTTTCCTCAAGAAATGTTTTCAAGGACTTTAAATGATTACATCATTAGTTCTCAAAGAGGTTTTCAAGTAATGTAATTTTGAAAATGTTTTATGTTGACAAATATGTTTTTATTGTTATTTTCCATAAGAAATGATTTCATTTATCATTAAAAATAATTATACATTTTTTATGAAATCATTTGTAATTTTTTTACTTTACTAAGGATATGATCCTATAAAAAAGTTCTTATAATATATTTCGATGTGTTATGATTAAGATGAATTTTTTTTGGAAATCCATTTATACTCCATGGGTTATTCCATGATACAAAACTTATAAAACTCGCTTCATTTCACAACATATTTAATGATGAAAAGATTATGGACCCTATCACTTTCCCAAAAGATATGATATGATGAAATGTTTATCATAGAAATTTCTTTTTATGGGTTATGATATAACAAATTCCTATGATGACATAGAATCATTGTGTATTCTATCATTAATAGAATGGTGGGACATATATATGTATCCAATGAATTAGGTAATGATTTATACCTCGTGATATGGGTGTGGTTGGAATGAGGAGTGAACTGTGTTCAGTAATGGACAATGTTCACACATTTAGTCTTAAGAGTGAACATTGACTTCTAATATGGTTTATGTAGTTAGTCCACTCTCGTAACATGTTCATTTCCTTAATCCTTGAATATTATTGAAATAATTTTATATGATTATATGTACACCACAAATACAAGACTTTTTCATATGTTATAATTTCATGGATTATACTATTAATTACCTCAAGATTCATGTCTTAGGAAGTACCAAAATTTATAAAATTGTTACTGTTTATAATTTATAATAGAAAGGGCATGATCTTAAAATGTTATGATCATATTCAAATATCATTATGAGTATTCATATTATTATATTTATCCATTAACTTCCATTACTGGGCATCTAAGCACACACTTTCACATGTTTCTTTTTCTCCATGTTTTGAAGAATGTTTTTAAGTAGGTTTACTTAATGGGATTATGTTTTTGGAATAATTTATGACCTTTCACCAAGTTAGAATAGTGTCTTTCATGTTTCCAAATACATTATTATTATGGTCCTTGGGCATACAAATCTGTAATGATATGAATATTCATTTAAAATGATTTAATATCCATATTTGTTAAGCCTTGGTTACTATAGTGAGTATCTATGTAATGGTTTAGTAAACCTTTGAAAACAATTTTGATAAATAGTTTTTGATATAAATATTTATATTTTTAAGTATATGTTTAGGTAAATTTCTAAATATATGTCTAATGATGAGTTAATGTATTGAAAGAAGTCATGTAATTTTAGTGAAGGATAGAGAGACTGGTATACTTGAAATTAACCTCTATCTATATTCTTCAAGTGTATTTGGATATTTAATATATTTAAATTGGGCATACAAATATGAAAACATCTTTCTGAGCTAGAATCAATTGGAAATTGGTTCATGACAATGGACATTATTTCTCCCCTATTTTGACACTCCCACGAGATATTCTTTTGGGATTCACAAACTATTAAAACCATTAAATAAGGATTTAAACAGAAAATGACTCTACATACCCTATTATAAACATATGTTTAAATAGATTAATTAAGTTGGTTTCATTATTTAGATACCATATAATTTTTTTTCAAGATTATGATGTTTTCTACTATGATAAGTCTTTGTAACCCTACGATTTCTAGTTTTAGTGAGTTACAGGAACCATAAAGAACTGTATTAACATTTAATGTGATGGAAAATTTATAATGGACTTATCTTTCTAGAAATCAACATTAATTCAATGTTTTGGAATAATTAAAACATTATACGAGCTGATCTTCATAGACCATATTAGTCTAATGGATTTGGAAACATTGAATCATAAACATTGGTACCTAAATGAGATACATCATCATAAACTAGTTTCTTATTTACCATCAAACATCTTAGACACATTATAAATAATATATATATTCATAACCTCTGGAAGGAAACAAAAAATAGGTGATATGACATTCTCAAAAAGGCTAAACAATGTTGTTATGTATGCGTAATAATGAGCATAAGGGTATGATAACATTATTAAAAAAACAGAAGATCATACCATGCAAATAAAAGATCAAATACATGAATCATGGAAGAAATCAGTAGTTCCTAATGAATTAATAAAAATAAATAAAGAACATAATCTCAGAAAGCATAAAATAGGAATAAAACAAGGAATTGTGGTAAAATGATTAGCATATAATATGATTCTTATAATTTCCATAGAATCACCGTCAATACCATCTTTATAGTATGAGATAACTCACTATACCATCATTCTAGTGATGGTTCACTCCCATAACCATATTAGTATCAAGACATCACACCTCATACCATCTTGGTAGTCAAAGTACACTCCCATGTTCAAATTTGTATTAAAGGTTCACTCCCCCGACCATCATAGTATATCTCATGAGATATAAATCATTACCCAATTAATTAGAGAGAGATATAGCTACCATCAATATTAAAATGAAATCACATAGACATGTTCCAAAACATCATTAAAAATCACATCATAACCCATGAAATGAAATGGGTATCATAATCCTGTAATAATTTCATATCCTATAGAAAAATAATGGTTTTATAATCATTTCTTCATAAACATTACTCATGAAAAAGACGAGGGATTCAAAATAATATAAATTATGAGATAGAAATGGGAATCATAAACATCATTACATTAAAACATATTCCATTCATGAAAGATTATGAATAGAACCTTTCATTATTTCCTATAAGGGAACTAGTAACATAAATATATGTCATCATAGATGGAAAATAAGTTGTAAAGATCATTTGAAAACATTATTTGAGGAATAACCTTTTTTATTTGAAAAAAACGTGAAATAAAACATAAATAACTTTTAAAATCCATTTTGTTGAAAATAAACTGTAATTATTATAATGAATTATTTCAAAACCTTTTGAAATAATTTTTCATTGAAAATATATTAAAAGAGATATAAAACATGGTCAAAATGATTCACCTTGAAAACATATAAAATGTGATTCAGAATTTTTGGAAAACAACCTCATTGAAAATAATTTTCAGTCTTATAAATAAGGATGAAATTTATTTGGAACACCAATTTCCTTTAAAACATATAAAATATTGTTGAAAGAAACATGAAAAAAAATTTCCTATAAATCATACAATATAATCTTGAAAAAAATTTGAAAACTAATTTCCTTATAAACTTATAAAATAATATTCCAAACCTTTTGAAAAACACTTTCCATGAAAAGATATTTTAAAAATTATAATGAAATCATAAAAACCGTTCAAAACCATTTCATTGAAAATTAATTTGTAAAATATTTTCTAAGAAATTATCCTTTTAAACAAGAAAATGAAGATTCATAGATATTATGTCATGTAAATCCAAACATTTCATAATCTTTATGAAGAACATTCCATTTTCATAGTAATAGTTTATAAAAATGTCTTTTTTAGGAAAGATACAATAAGATACCAATTAAATTTTATTAAAATGAAAAAATGAAATATTTTATTTTAAATATTATTGGATAATAGAAAAATATTTCAGGAAACCCTTTTTAGAAAACATGATTTTGAAGGAATAATGATTAACAGCAAAAGATATGGTTACATGAGGTTTTCTTAAAAATACATTCTTAACTCTCTTATATACCAAAAAAATGATAATGGGACCAATACATGAATATATCATGAATAAAAAGAGGAAAATAACAGTCATTAATGTTATCAAGAAAAGGAGTATAAAATTATAAAAAAATATGAATAATCACATAAAATTTCGATAAGAGAATACTTATTTTTCAATAAACTTTTATCACTTAATAACTGGGAACCATACACCCATGTAAAAATGTGAAATAAATGAATAAATGAATATTAAAATTACATGAAATGAATAATATTCCAGTTATAAAATGTAATATCTATGTATATACACCCTTTAAAATGAATTTATGTGCGTAATAAAACATGTGTCTCAAAGAAGGAAAATTGAGATAAAACTATCTTACTAATTTGGTAGCTTTTGCAGAATGAACCCCATAATATAAATATCATATAATTTAGATGTACATTAAAATAAAAATACTTATAATAATCACTTAAAACATAACTTGGATATGTACACACCACATAAATGTAATGGGCGGTGAATAAACCATGTATCTCATAGAAATAAAAAGGGAGATGAAATCCCCTTACCTTCTATCATGACTCTCACCATATAGATTCAAAATGCCTTTATAATAAATATAATTTTTTTATAAATAAATCAATGAAAACTATTCATACTTCTAATAAAAATCATGGTTTCATTATGTGTTCATATTAACCACTTGATAATAATTCTATGTTAAGGTTTCACTTCGGGTAATATTTGAATGGTTTTTTGCATTCGTCTTAATTTGTTATATATTTGGTCCTTAAACACATATGTTGATTTAGAGAATAAAATCCATGGATTAAATACAATTTATATTCTGTAATTGTGTTTTATAATTATACATATAATATATATGTTTGAAACAAAATATACTGTTCATGGAGTCGGTATGTCGTACATACTCATGAAAGATATTTCTGTTTAAATGTCTTATTAAAAGAAAGAATATAAAAAAATATATGTATATATATGTAGATATATCACTATTAATATAGAATTATTATAAAATATATATAATATATAATCACTAAAAACATTTTTAATACATTCCATCTAGTATATGAACAAATCAAATTGCTTTGACGAGGTGGTAGTCCAAACTTACTCAAATAGAATAATTGTACTAACACAAAAAGGAAATTAATAAGGAATGTGTTATACATGAATTATAGATTACTAAAGTAATAATAGATATAATATATATATCAAATATAAAGATAGTGTCCATCATAATTTCCAATATGAGAGATAGTAAAAAAAATGATCGATCATCATATTGTGAGGCGGTTCTTCATAGTAAACGTAAATAGTATGTTCTTTACCAATTAGATGGAAGTGTGTGTATGTTTAGTTAAAACCATTTGAATAAAAAATCATATTATATGTAGTATAATGGTGTTTTTACTGAATCATGTAATAAATAGATTAGATTGGTGGAGTAAAATAATAATATAAATGATATTGAGATAATATGTTACCTCTTAATTGGGTAACTCCTTCTGGTTTGTGCCAAAAGAATTATAGGGGTGATTTATACCCAAAGAAAAGATTATATGATGAAGGGAGGGATCTTGAGTAGTTTATTTGGTAGATATTTTATGAACATAAGTCTTTTGAGAGGTTTGATGAAGAGTGAGAGGTGGTGTCAATTTAGGGAAGGGAAAGTACACACATGGAATTTGTGAAAACAACATATTTGTAACTATGTTTTCTCTTAAAAAATCCTAAAAAACAAAATAATAATAATATAGGTTTAATGGACAAATAATTTCCATTCATTAGGTTATGTACAAGTGTATAGGTTGTTTTGGGTCTTAAATTTAGGGTTTATTACATTATTAACCTAAATTTTCTCTTAATCATTGCAATTAATTTTAATCTCTTTCAGTAATATTTTTCGTAAAAAACCAATATGAATTGATTATAAATTATAAAATATACTAATTCAAAATATGGAATCGATATTTTTAAAATTATAATAACATATGTGGCATAAATTAATTTAAAATTAATATTGTTGATGGGATGACACTATGGGTTTTAAAGTGAAAATGTCCAAAATTTTGCAGTGTTTGTATATCACAATTCAATATAAAATTTATTCCAGTAATATAAATTGGATTAATCGATAAAAATATTATTTAATTATTTTTTAAAAAAAATAAGAAAATATAATATTCTGTTTTAAATAAATTAGATTAAATTCAATTGTTGAATTAAAATAATGTATATTTTCACTATTCATCAAAAAATGAATTATCTCAAAAAATCCCCAAAAATCACCCTATGATTATTTTTAGATTATAATTTAGAAAATCGAATTTATTATTTTTAATTAAATTTATCAATTTATTTCAATTAATTTTATTATTTTTCAATAATGGAAATAAATTTTTTTATTTCATAAAATGGTATTTTAAAACATATGAGGTAATTACAAAAAAACAATATATTTAATCACAAATAAGTTTTGTTTTTATTATACCATTAAAAAATGAATTTTTTTATCACTTTTCATATTACTTCTTTTATTGGCTACATTATAATTTTATCATTTATACAATTATAACAACAGAAAGATGTTTCGTAGAAACTCAATATTAAATGTAACATAATCCATGTAAGGGTTGTGTACTGAGTATATATGTTAGTGTAGATTGTAATGTATGCAATTTATCATGCTAAAATTGGTGTTACATGTATAAAAAGATAAAATTTATGTTTGGTGTAGTCAAGAATTTACTTGGTGTAACGTATAATACATGATAAACATAATGAATTAATATAACATTTAATATTTGTTGTGTTACTTAAAATGAAAAATTTCGAAAAGGATAAATTAATTCAAAAAAATATTTCACCAAATCTGGCGGTGTTAAATTATACCCCCTTTAAATGAATTTATACCTTTAAATTTGTTTGAGTTATTAATGGTTTAATACTCTAAATTCTCATTCAAAATAACCCACATTCTAAAAATGGATACTAAAACATCACATAAAAAGGGAAATGTGGAACACAAATGATAACCCTATGTAACATATGACTAGGTTTTCACATAATAGAACTGTAGATGGGAGTGAATATTAGACATTGAGTAAATGTGTGAATATTTAGCGGAAGTGATTGAGGTCATAAATCACAAAAAAGTGAATAGTCGAAGAAATGTTTAGGGCCTCAAATTCATAAATTTATCATGATTTAAAAGTCCATAGATTAAAAGAAAATTATGGTATTATGATAACATATTTTCTTTTGATCATTATCCACACAGTGATTAATTATTTTATTCCCCAAGAATATAAGGAAATATACCCATTTCATGTATTTAGATATACAAAATTTCATTCTTTAGTTGTGAATGTTTTCGTCCACTAATATTTAAACTAAACATTATATATTTTCTCTTCATAAAAAATCAGGATATAAGTTTTAAATTACAAACAAAATATTTCATGAACTATTTGTGCTACTAAGGCATCAATATGGATTCATTCCATCTGTGAACAGTCCAATTCTATTATTTTGAACATCATTTCTAAATGTAGGAAACTAGTGATCAATGTTCTTCCACTGTAAAAAAATCAGTTGAATGGTGTATTTTTCCATCACATATAGGATCATCTACATGCCATCGTACCCTTTTTTCATCATGTGAATTAGAAAATAGACATCTCAAAAGAGGAATTATAGAAATATATGAAAATTATTTAGAAAGGGTCTCGGAAACTTTTGAATCATCCTTTTATGTTTCTTTCATCATATACTGTGATGTCCCACATTTTGGAAACTCTGAAATAATTTTTTATTCATTACTATATAGAACACATTCATTTGGGTATGCTTTTATTTTCTTGTACCTCAATCTTGTCGGGAACAATATTTTGTTTTCCTTGTAATGTGATCTGTAATATCATTATATTTTGGAAGAATTTATTTCTACAATTATAGTAGGTCTGTAAATATTTTATCACTCCATCCATGTTTCTCATTCATGTTTATCAATATTAACACCATCGATAAAACTGTATATTCCATAACCCCTGAAAACAATGGTTTTTCCGTATAAACATATGAATTCAGAATTGTCAATTTTCTCTCAACTATCAATACTTTAATATCACAAGTCATGTCATCACGTTTATCAAATTTATCATCTTACAAAGCACCATCATCAATAGATCTAAAATTCTTCCTGGTTTAACCATGCCAAATACATGGAATTTAGGTCAAATTAAAACCTTGAAAAATTAAATGGTATTTGGTCTCTCTTCTTTTTAACTTCTTTAAATCTAAACATTACAGTATTAGACAGAAAAATATTTCGTTATTTGGATCATTGTATTTAGAAAATTATAGAAAATCATCAACCCCTTCCTCATATTCAACACCTATTTGAGGTGCAATAATTCAAATTCGATTCATTATATATAACAAATATCAAAAATAAATATAAAAAACTTATTAAATAATTTTAAAAATATTAATTTTTGAAATGACATCAGAAATTATAGAAAACCAATAATGGGAACACTAGAAGGAAAACAGAAAATTTTGATGAGAAAATTCATTCATGAAAAAGTAAATACAAAATATATTCCATTAAAAATGTCTCAAGTAAAAAAATGAATATATAATTATGAAATTATTAGGAAATATTTACAATGAAATTCATAAAACAATATATATATATAATATTTAGAATGAGAACAACTAATTCATAGTTATTTATTATTGAAAATAAATAATTTATTCTATATTTTAATTAACAAAATATTCTAATCATAAATTGACTCTTCATTTAAAAAAATGCCACATTAAATAAAGTCATAAACTAATTAACACATTATAAATTCAGAAGTATAATATACAGTCTCAATCATGTGAGGAATGCACTAAGAATTCAGATTTAACTTGTTCCAACAAGCTATAGACCTAAAAAATAGCTACCACATGTGATTTTATTATTATCTTACTCTTTTATAATGTTACATTCTTATAATTGAACAAATCAACTAGAAAAATTAAAAAAATAATGATAAATTAAAATATAATTTATATGGAACCGATCTCTATACTAAAACTATTTCAAATTATACATGTCATGGATCATTCTATTATCATTATATTTGGTTGTATGTTATCAAGACAACATTCATTACCGGAAAAAATGTGGAAGATGTCTATATGGAATAATTAGATGGGTTAGTGAGACTGATATGGACTATAAGGTATGCATGTTATTTAATTCCTTTTAGGGCACAAACAAAGAATCATAGTAAAAAGATTTGATAGATAAATCTACTTGAGAGTTTGGTTTTATTAAGAATTAAAATTTTTCAATGAAGAATATTCCATTAGATGAGTGGATCTCACATATGGGATACTAGAATCTCTTATGCATCCCAATCCTTTGTCAAATATTAGAAATTTTAACCTCATATTTGGACATTTATATGGTTTACCCCTTCAAAGAAATGTTTTCACAACTTTTCTAGTGGATATACATTTCAAATATACCATCAATTTTCCAAATTCATTGATCTTCTAGAATTTCATCACATTAAATAAGTAAATATCATCTTTTAGGTATATTAAAATTCAATATACAATATTCAATGTTTAAAAAAAATAAAGTACATAAAAATTAATAACCTATTTAAGTATTGAATCACTTCTTAGCATTAATATTTATATAAAAATTCCATATCATTCAATGTAAAAGAAATCAAAGGTGGTGAAGTCTAAGGGAACTCAGAAATAAATCACATATAATAAATAGCTAGACCCTATGAACTATTACCCACTATAAGTTTCATTTGTACCACCAATTAAATAATTCCCTCTATCATGATGTTTTTATTAGTATCGTACAATAATATGCTCAGTCAACAAATAAATTCAACTCATTGTTATTTATATAACATACTATGAATCAGACACCCTAAATCCAAATAAAAACACCCAAATAAACATGAAAAATGTATATAAAATTCAATCATAAAATCATTTACAACTAATTTAAATAATAAGAAATATGTTCAATCCTTTAGGAGATGAAATTAGAGACATGAATATCTATAACTGGTTCTGTAGTGATGATGATGAAAAACACCAAAGTAAGAATATGGTAATGTCAGAATGAATAACATCTCGTCGAATAATTGTTCGCTAGATACGTGAATCCAAAAAATGACCGAATAGTGAGAAAAGAAATAGTTTGAGGCTTACTTCGGATGTGTAAACCGAGGTCGATGAAACCCTATGATTATATTTAGATCTAAAGGTGAAATTTCGACCACAAAATTGAAGAAAATAGAAATTTTGGGCATCGGTGAGAGAGAAACAATAGGCCCGTTACGAAACCGGAAGACTGTGCAATGAAACCCTTGAGAAGTACATACTTATTTTTGATTCTTTTTGACATTAGTTATATTATAACTGATGAGAAAAATGAATATTCAAGCTTCTTTATGTTTTTTATAATGTAACCGATGTAGAAACCACACTTTCTTGTTGGTTAAATTATAAAACCGGCATGAATGAGTGGAGAATACACACTTTTTCATGTCAGTTTTAAATAAATGATGTGAAAATTACATCTTGAAAAATATTTTCTCAACTTGTGAATGGTTTTTGTTTATGATGGAATTATATTTATGAAATCCATTTCTTTTCCACTGAGTATTTTATGGTCGAATGGTGTTTATGAAACCCATTTTATTTCATTGGTTTAGATATGATGATTGATTTTTTTTATTTTGGGACACCTTATTATATGGTTCATTATATAATGTGTGGGACCTATATATACCTCTAATGGATTGGGTAAAGATTTATATCTATTGAGATAGATATGACTGAAATGGTATGTGAACATGGTTCATAAATACATTACTAGAACTCGAGTAATATTGGTTCATTAATACAGGGATGGAACAGGGAGTTAAATCAGTTCAATAAAAGAATTTAACCATTATTATGGTCTTGTAAAAAATCATGACCAATATGGTAATGATTTATTTTCTTATTTGTTTTCCATAATTCCTTTTTTTATGCCAATGTATTTATTTTATGATTTTTTAATATGTATTTCAAGGATTTATTCATTGAATCAACATTATGTATTGGATATGCAGTGTATAATTTTCAAATATTAATTTCATATTCCTATACCATGATGTTTATGTTATGATTCATATCTAACTTGTTTAAACTTACTGAGCATCTAGGATAACCATTTTCTGATTTTTTTCTCTTCCTTAGGTTATAAAGAATGGTTTTTGGTAGGTGTACTAAAAGAGAATAGAATTGTTAGAAACATTGAATATCTTCCTCTAGATTATAAATTTCTATTTCATATTTCTTAAAGCACATAAATAATATGGTCTTTGGGAATGTGTCTGTGTAATCTATGAAATGTTTGAAAAAAATGTTGTAATACCCACCTACATTAAGCCTGGGTCCTTATAGTTGGTATTAAATTAAATTCTAGTCAATATTTGGAAACTGGGATGACAAAAAATTAGTGATATCCCAATGGATATTTATAAGGGTATTCTTAGGTATGTATTTAAGGATAAGTCTATTCAATGGTTATAATCATAGTGGTTTAGTAAAAATCATGAATATCCTTAGATTAAACCGAAAAGGTTATATATCAAAATTTTATAAGTAATTTCTGAATATTATGTGGTTTCCCTACTATTATTAGTGTTTCACACATCATTCCTTTTGTTTTAGTCGGTGTATTCCACTAGTAGGAATCATGTAAACATTGAATTTGATGGATATTTAGTTGACATTGAAAAAAAAAATTTATGATGACTGGATATAATGATATTAGGATTATTCCTAATCATCCATTTAAATAAATTATTAAAAACATGAAAATTATTGATATTTTTAACAAATAGATTCAATGGAAGATAAACTTATATGATAATTCAAGTGGTTGTGAACATATAAGAAATAAGATTTAGCTTCCTATATTTCAAGAAGGTGGGAAGAAAAACCTTTCTAAATTTCTAAAATAGAGGGGAATATGTTATCTATGTGGAATATATTGTCGAGGTGTTTAATGTATTATGTGTGGGGAACATGGGATTTATCCAAATCAATACCCTAGACCAAGGATTAAGCTCTAGATAAAGGAAGGATATATTTCATTCTAATAATTGATGTGGAAGGATTAATGTTATTAAGAATTTTGATTCAAGTATAATACTGTAGAAGTTCATTTATGGTATTATGAAATAATGAAATATCTATGTATTGAAACACTATTGTTTTTTCATAAGGATTTAAGAGCATATGTTGAATGGTACTAAGCTGACTATTTTGGAAAACACATGATTAAGGTATGGATAACCCTTAATGTGTGCATGATGTTGAGATATCTATATTTTGATAATGATATGTTGGATATCAATAATTTAATTGCACAGTATATATTTTCTTGTAACTAATTAAGTATTTTTTTAAATGTGGTTTATGCTATCATGGAAAATGATTACAACTTTTTTGACAGGAGGAATATATCTAATAAACATTAGAATAAGAAAATATTCATTTTTTCAATAAGGATTTGTAGTAATTGAGTATATTACCATGTTTCAAGACAATACATGATGAAGGTATTTACTTTTATGGAATTTCACAACAAATAACAACAACATGATATATGGGGGATAAATTTTATGCTGATTTAGAGAAATTAATTCTAATGTTTTTGAATTTTTCCTATTTGAAGGGTTATAAGTCTAATAATTTTTGTACTTGTTTAAGTTAGCCTTAAAATAATATTTTTTGAGATTAATGTATAGTTTATCCATCAGATTATTTAGGTATATTGGATAACTTGTGATAATTATTTTGTTGTGATAAAGAAAGATGGCATAACCTACTATTCTAGGGATCTCATGATCTGTTAATTCTTTAGGAATTAAAAATTCACCATATTTTTTTAAAATAAGATATGATATTGTAATTGATTAAGTAAAAATTAAAGGATTATATTATTCTTATTAAATCAAGAATGTATTTATTCTCATGAAAAATCTTCAATTCTAGGTAAAGAAACTTGAAACCAGAAATCTTATCCTAGTACCTTCTTTTATGATTTATTAAATACTCCCTTAGATCTTCACATATTATAGCTTTGTGATATTTATCATTTTCCTAATTGTGTTCTCTATCACTCTACAAGAAAACATGATAGTAAAATTTTTCTTCCATGTCCATGTTTTCCCATTGCACCTATGTTCTTTTATGTGGAATCCAAGATATTCCTTACATTATGTAACTGTTATGTTTCAAATATTCCTTTTTAAAATAATTATTCTTTGTATTTATTTTTATGTGGTGGTTTTCTATGAATAGTGTATTATACTATTAAACCTTTAAGAACGCTAATAAATTTTTATGGAGATATTAATTTTATGGGGTAGAATGTTGCACCCCGATATTTTTTGAAATATTTTTTGAGTTAATTTCATCTTTTTGATACTGTGCATTTCCCACAACACAGAATATAACCTGTGTTGTATTAAAGAACCATGTTACTATTTATTTATATGAAAATTCAAATAAGGGTTTTAGTACATGAAAAACATATGTTTTCTTTTGGTATACACAAAACTAGGCTTGGCATGTGTTACACACAATGTCCAGTTCATTTGATAGATTGTATTACACACAAAACCGAGTATTATCCTATTAAAATAGTATTATTTTATATTATAAGATATAACCTAGTAATTATATTATCATATATGAATTTTATTAACAAAATTATTAAAATATATGGTTTATAATATTAATTAATTAATAAAAAAATATTTAGAAATAAAAATATATACCAATTGATTATAAAGGAAATAATATTATTTTTATACTCCCATGTCTTTTTCTCTTAATAAATTAAATTAATTATAATTATTGAATGATATTAATTAAATAAATATTTTATATATCTAATAAATTGTTTCTGATATTTATCTAATAGTTCATATAGGCATAGGATAACAAAAACCCCAATTTTACATATAAAGACCAATATTTCTCAAAATGGTAATTTTACCACCGTTTAATGGGGAACCTATTTTAAATCAATGTTTTTACAATTTTATATCTTATATTTGAAAAAATAAATTTTCTCTTTTAAATAAGAACATAAAAATGTACATTTGTTTAATTTTGGGTAATTTAGTGACATGTTTCAGGTTTTGATGAATAGTTTAAAAATAGAAAATTTTAATTCAAAAAAAACATTTTTCATCAAAAATAATTTATAGTTTTAAATTATATTTTTGATTTATTTTCACATATAATTAGATTATATTTTTATCATTTAATATAAATGATTTCATTAGAATTGATTTTCGTTGAAATTAGATAGAAAAACATTTCAATAAATTAATTTTTTTTAACTTTAATAACTCATTTTCTCAACCTGTCAACGAGTTTAATTTTAAATTAATTAATAAAAAATCTATGTTTAGAATTTAGAAAAATGAATTCCATATGATTAATAATATGTTTCCAATTATTTAAATTGATTTATTATATTTGTGGGAAATATGAATAGTAACTTTCGTATTTTTTATTAAAGTGATAAAAGATAAATTAGGTAATTGAGGGTGAGAAATAATATTGTAAATATTGTAAAATTACCACAAAACTTGTTTTAATTTTATTGGATGAGTATATTTAGACCAAAATATTCATTGGGATGAAATTATACCCTTTTATGCCACATGGATGTGAGAAAAACATTTATTATTTTTTATTTAATGAAAAGTTAAAGATTTCATACTCATATTTTAATAGCTAAACTATTGTTAATATAGATTTATATAGATGATAAATTCTACTATAAATATTATTTTAAAAAATACAAAGTTTTTCATTATTATAATATTTTATTTTTAAAAATTAGTAAATAAATAATTACCCCCAATGACTTATATAATGCTGATGTAGTGCTTGTATAGGAAGAAGAAAAATAAATAAAATTATTTAAATTTAAATGATAAGAACTATTAAATGGCTCAAAAATCATAGATAAATATTTTTTATTCTTTATATCTCATCCATGGATGTCTAAGGGTTGTATTAATAGCCGTTTGGAGTCAAATGGATACAAAATAGAAACTTATAGCATTTTATTTAAATGGAAGTAAATTGGTTCACACAATAAGATTTTAGATAATATACTATTTTTGTACAAGTTTTTACTAAATTTTTATTGAACATAAATATTCATATTAGATATAATATATTTATCTTATTCATGGAAATTCATATATAATTCTTTTGGGGAAAAATAGTTACCTTATTGGATTTAACAATAGTGATATAATAATTAAATAATTAATAAAAAAATAAAATTATTGATGTTAAAAATATTAAAATAAGTATAATTTAGTTAATTAATGTAAACTATGAATTTTATAGAATACCTTTACCCATTTTTGATATAATAAAATAATTTTTTTATGTTTATTTTTTTTCATATTTATAAAAATACAAATATAATAATAGTGTCAAAATTGACAATATTGATATTTTATCAAAATAATGTTTTATTAAAATTTTAAAAATCATAAAACACATAAAAAAATTCAAAATAATTATTATAATGTCTAAAATTTTACTAAATTATTAATTTATGGTCTAATTGACATCAAATAAATAAACATTTCAATATAATAATATTGAAATGGATTTTACTTCATTTAAAATTAAAATAGGTTAACTAAGGGATAATAAAAATGATAAGGTTTAACAAAACATCAAAAAAATTTAAAATATATATAAGTTAAAGATATTACAACTTGATATCATCTCATATTTTAATACTTGAATTTTTTATTTGTACTTATATTTAGTTTATTATAAATTAATATTTTTAGAAATTCTAAAAGTTGGCCACACCTTATAAATGGGATCCTCCTATGTCACCTATTCACACAAAATTGATCATTATATATCAACTAAACACAACTTATTTCCCATATCAACATCCCTAGAAACATTCTATAGTTTCTTGTATTGCAAAATTACCAACTCTAGTGTCCATTAAATAAGATGTAAAGAAGTCATTCCAAAGAAGAGGTAATCACAAAAACTGATCTATATGTTTTTATACTCTTCTACACCTCATATAAAATCTATGATATATATAATAATATAATAACTTAATAATCATATATGTTTTGTAATTTTATTATGATTATGAATACACCATTATATATCCATTTCCTATGAAATAAAAAAAATGAAAGAATCAGTCGTGCATACGTACGCCTTACCATCTTCATGTAGCGACACAATTAAATTTCAATAACAATATTTAATTAATGATAATATTGATGGATTTTATATTTATATATTATATTTATGATATATTTATACTTCTGGAATTATAATATCATTTATACCATTTTACCATTCATCTTATATTTTGAAAAAATTATAATATCAGTCATACGTATGTAAGGATTACCATCTCCACAATACAGTGGGATTCGTTATTTAAGCATATTTCACATCGATTATAATAAGGATAAATTTTATCAATTTATATGTTATTTATGACATATAAATTCTTTCGGAATGATAATATATCATAAAAATTAATTTCTTTTAACCTAAAAAATGTAATACAACTTTCACACATACGAACATTGTACCATGTCTATAAACGGTGCATTTTATTTTCAATATCCAACTATTAGGAATCACTATGATTACATATATAATGAAAATATATGTGTGCTATTTATATTATTGTTATTATTATTGAAATGATTAAATAATGATCTTTGTAAGAGGATCAAGAATAACAAGACCAAATAGGTATGGTAAACAAAGCTATTATTACATGAAATGTTTCATTAACATGAAGTTGTTAATAAAGGGTAATATAAATACAGAAAAGAATCTTATATAAAAATATATATATTAAAATGGTTCTATAATTTATCTATAATGAATAAATATTTATTATATTTTAGTTTTACACCAGTACGAAGATATTTAAGAAAAAAGTTAAGGGGATATTTATGTAGAAGAACACCTGGTTTTAAAAATACAATATATCCAGAGCATGTATTGAATTGGATTTTTATTAAAAAAAATTTGTTTTAGGGAGTTTGAGATTCAAAATTTTTTTTAAAAGGTTTATAAATATCAATATTATTAAAATTTATGTTGATGAAATTATATTTTTTTCAACTCAAAATTCTCTTACAGATTCATTTGTGGATCATATGATATCTGTGTTTGAAATGGGTATGGTGGGAGAACATAATTATTTTCTTGGTTTTAAAATTTCACAAGAATGAGAAGGGAAAATTTTATCTAAACATAAGTATATAAAATATATTCATAATAAATTTGGATATGGAAATACTAAAAGTATTCATACTCTTATCAAAACCTCAAATACATTATATATTGACGAATCTAGGAAACTATTTATTCGAAATATTTTTAAAGTAATGATTGTTAGTTTACCATATTTAACAAAAATTCATACAAATTTATTTGTTTTCTTTATGATTATGTAAAAAATTTCATGTTAATCCTAAATTGTCCCATCTTATGGTTTTAAAGTTAATTTTTCATTATATTAATAGAACTACAGATTTGGGATTATTTTACTCTTCTTGGAAATAATCATGGACAAATATGGAAATGATATCATTTTCTTATGTGTTTTCTACAATTTCATATTTTATTACCAAGTTTTCCTTTTATGATTCAGGTCTATGGAATTTTGATGATTTATTCTAGGACTCAAGATTATGACCTTTGATATGTAGGGTATACTTTTCAAATGTTAATTTCATATTATTATACACTAATGTTTATGTTATGATTCATATCTCATTTTCATACCATTACTGAGAATATGATATCCCCATTTTATAATTTATTTCTTCCCTAGGTTATAAAGAAAGGTTTTAGGTAAGGGTACTGAATAGTAAGATCTTTTTGGGAAACATTTAATATCTTCCATCAGATTATAACTTTGTGTTATGTGTTTCCAAAGTCACTATACTAATACAGTTATTGGGATTTTCTTCTAATGTATGAAATGTTCCAGAAACGATGATGTAATATACATATAAGACAATATTGGGTTGTTATGCATCAATTTTTCCTCATTTCAAAACACTTCTCAAAATTATTACCATATAGCAGATAAGAAAATAATTCTTCTTTCTACATTTGTAATTTTTCCATCTATAATTTTTCAATCATGAATTTGTCCTTCCAGATATTTTCATTCTGAAATCTAGCAATCCGGATTTTTCATACACAATAATTTTCCATTTGGAATATATATATCATGAATATATATGTACATTTTTTTCCATCATGAATTTTTCCATTTTAAATCTATCTATCCCTAATCTATCCATCTTGAATGTTTCCATCCATAATTTTTAGGTTCTCAATTTTTCTATCTGTAATATTGCTGTCAGATTTTTATTTTTATCTGAACTTCTTCCACAACAATGATATTTATTCATTTGAAAAATTCTACTAAAAAATAATTTTATATGTTCGTACCAACTTTATTTATGAAAAAAATTTCCCATAACTTCAACATTTTTTAACATAAGACCAGTTGCACAATTTTACTCTCACATGAACCATTTTTTTAGGTGTTCTAAAAAAAATTTGAGAACAACCATTTATTTTACTACATTGAAGAAAAATAAAATTTCAAAACATCCTCTCAATAAAATTTAAATTTTATTCATTCATAAAATTTCATCAAACATTAATAGATCTTGGTTAGAATCATGATTTTCCTCTATGATTTTTTATAAATAATATACCATCTCAAAATTGTCACATTTTATATCTTTACAAATTTTTCATAATTAATATAACCTACAAAATTATCTAAGAAATTTTGGTCCGAAATTTTCAACTAAAATGTTTATATGAAATTTTCATCTGATATGTTATTTTTATTGTTTCAGTTTGGTCATCTAAAAATATTCATCTCAAATTTTCACTTTGTTTATCAAAAATGTTCATAAAAAATGTTAGTTATAAATTTTCTACATTGGTCCTCTATAAATTTTCATATGAAATTTTCATTCATTAGTTACATTCACTATACTCTAGACTTCAAAAATATACATCAGAAACATCATATGACCACAACATTAAAACATCATAAACTTCATAATCTTCATACAAAACTTTCATCAGCTAAAAATATTTCAAAATTTGTAAACTCAAACAAATTTCACCTTATTTATTCTTAATGCATGGATCATGAGATTTTTTAACTCATGACATTGGAAAATTTTCAAATATAAAATCACCATCAAATGTTTTTCCCTCACCCCCTATGTTAGCTCACATTCTTCTTAGAATCTTACTAAGGAAATTCCATCCAATTTTTTTGAATAAATTGTTTTAAATAATAGTCGTCCGATCATTTAAAATTTATTACGAAATTTTCATTCAATATTTTTCCAAAACTTCACTAAGGAATGTTTGGGTGATATTTTACACACACTTATGTAATGTTCATCAAATGTTTTCAATATTCTTAAAGAATGATCATCTGATATTAATCACATTTTAAGAAACAATTTTCAAATAATTTTAACTTTCATAATAAAATACCATCCAATATTTTCACTTATTAGAAGTTCATCTGATATTTTTTACTATCTTATGAAATTTTCACCCAATCATTTGTAGAAAACGTTACAATATGAAATGATTTTTAAGGGAAAAAAGATAACTATTCCCAGAAAACATTATTTTAAAAAAATCCAACAAAAATTCAACATAATAACATTACAAAATATTAACAAACCATATCGCAGCATATGATATTAAATATGATATAGTTTTTTCTTTATTTAAAATATGATTTCATAAATCAATTTCTGCATGTAAAGGATTTGACACCACAAAAGGGTTTCTTAGGATCAAATAATAATTTTTCATGTAGTGGTAGACACAAAGAATATATAACCAGGATCATCCATGATTTGAAACTAAAACTATGCATGAATTTAAATAAAGGACATATCATACACCAATGTTGGAAAAGATTCATTTTCTAAAATCACCTGCTTGATGAAGATCACTTTGAAGTATACAAATAAATACTTCCTCTTATAGTATCCATGGGTTTATTGTGAACCCAAAAATTAGGTGGGGTTATCCTTTCTATCATGATATTCAAGTATCTCAAGTATAAAGGAGAAAGGAGTTGAGGTCTTGGGAATAATGAGAATCAGTATCACATACAGAGGAATATCTAATGTCATTTACATAGACTTGACCTACTTTATATGATCATTGATGGTGATCATAGATCCTTCATGTAATTTACTCAAACATTTCTTAAACATTATAGTAATGGAATGTGGTTATAAAAATTTTATAACCATTCAAATATATTTTTATTTAATACTTAAATGCTCTATTTTAATCTTCTATGAATTTTAGCATATGAAACATAGATAATAGATGATAATTATGTGTGTAAAAGACTAAAATGTTAATATTTAACACTCGAATATCATGTTAATTATATTATACAATTTACTCATACCATAATACTATGATATAATTGTATTATGCAACATTTCATGGCTAAGGCAATGGTTTGATATCATTATATCATACAATATGATATTTCATACTAAATCATACAATATTCCTTTGTTCCTGTATTTCATACCATGCGAAATACCTATATTGTACCATATGAAATGGACTTATTATACATCATATATACTATTTTCCTAAATTTCATATCTCTATCATTATTGTAACACACCAAGCTACCACGATACGCTTCTCTTTCAACAATACAAGAGCTTTCATTGTACGCATCTTCGAGATTCTAACACACCGCAACCAATCAAAGTAGCTGTTATGAATAGTAATAACCACCTTTTGAAATTATATTAATTTTATAATTCAAAATGGAATTCATTTTTGTATTCAGAATATCGAAATTATCCTATGTTGAATTTTTTGTAATTTTCTGAGAACCTCCAATTTTCTATGAATAGTAAAAAAATACTTAAAAACAACCTTTTTAATCAAAATAATTTGTAGGGATAAATTATACTATTGAGTGGTTTTAAAGTATAATTAGAATATATTTTTACCATTTTATCCAATGGTGGTCATTATAAATGGACACAAACAATTGTCAATCTTTTGATTGATACTGTTTTTTAAAAACACGCTATTTGTTTTGACAACGGGAATTAATTATAAAATTAATTAATGCTACTTATATATTTAGAATTTTTTAAAATAGACATAATTTTTGAATTAAGAATATCAATTATACCTTAGGGTGAATTTTTGGTATTTTTCTGAAAAACATCATTTTTAATGAATAGTGAAACCACTAAGTGGTAGTTTAGAAACTAATTTTTCGTGTAAATGAAACATTACTACTTCTGTGTATTGAATTTCAAAAATCCAACATACATGGTTGTCATTAGGAATCAAAATTTGGTTCAATGAGATGAAATAAATTTTGGTGAATAGTAACTTTTAAGTTTTATTAATCGCGATTAAAGGTAATTAGTGAAATTTAAGGTAAAAATCATATTATAAAAATATGAAAATATCTTGACACTTATCCTTCCCTTTTTGGATGATTCATGGCCGAAAAATAAAATCCATGGGTCATCTTGGGGACCCCATGGAGCCACTTGGGTAAGAAAATGACATTAATAACTTTTTATTTAAAGTAAAAATATAATTGTCACAAACATGTGTTGTTTTACTAAAACAATTATTACATGGGGTTATATAAGTTATCTTTTCAACAATAAATATTCATTGGAAATATAGTACTATTTCCGACATCATTATATTTTTTTATAATTTTTAGAAATTAAATAAAATAAATTTTTTATGACACCATGATGATGCAGCGATTACCTCATTAATTAACGATTTAAATAAAATTAAAAGATAATGTAAAATACAAGACATACACTTGCCAAACCTATTGGATGGGTAGATTTCTAACCTTTATCACCTAATCCTCGAAATATATAATTGTGGGACCTTTAAAATCCAAAACTCATTATATAATAATATAACATTTCCGGACATTCCAAGAGTGCCCCTCCTCTCCTCTTATAAAAGGCCCCCACCTCTACCACCTTATTCACACCATCAAAGCCATTTGGCTCGGACATCCTCTGCCAAAATACTATCTCAACTTCCCTCTGTTACACCTAGAAGCCTCACTTTGGGCCTAAGTCATTCCAAGAAATCCTTTGGCTCAAATCAAGAAGAGTTACCCAATTTTAAGGTAATGTCTTCTCTTATATTCTTTTGTTTTATTTTTCTTCTCCAATCCCTTAAACTATTTTTATTACTTTATTTTTTAAAAACACCAGTATCTTCAATATACTAGGATGTTTTTATGAGATTTATTTGATTTACACTTACACATACCTTCGTCTAATGGTTAAATAACATACCATTTCTGTGGGTGGCGAATTACTTCCTCACAAAATGATGTTTGTTCAATATTATTTTAACAACTATCATGGTGGACATTAAGAGGTAAATATATTTATATATGATATATATTATGTTTATGTTATCCTTATGCTTCTGTATTTTTCATTTATGGCATACCTTTATGATTTCCATTATGGTTAAACGCGATAATTTCATTTTAGGATGTGCGGACTACCGCCCCTCAACGTGATTTGAATTGTTAATTCCATATATGGGAAGTGTAAAGGATGGAGTAAATGATATTATATATAATATTATACTATAATTATAATACACCTTTATATCAATATGATCTTATTCCATTAAATATGAAATAGAAATGATATTAGCATTAATGTGTACGTACGGCTTACCGTCTCCATGAATGGTGCATTTCATTTCTTACCTCTAAATGTTATGTAATATTATAAATGAATATATATACTGGATATATATGATATATATGATATCTACATCATGAATATAATTCTGGATATAATGGATATTTTACCAGAGGAAAAAATTGTAATTATAAGAAGTTTATTTTTGACTCAAGTATCAAAGATCGACAAAAAGACCGTTATTAACTTAAATAATTACATAATGTTCATAAAATGGTAATAAGTGATATAAAAGTAATTATGAACTTGAAAAAAGTTCTTAATAAATTATAAATTAACTATAGTTTATTATTCAGGAGGTTAAAGAATGGTCGAGTCAAGTCAGAAACGAGGTAAGGTACTTCATCTCAATCTTATTTCATGGAGGAATATTTTGTTTTATACACAACTTTATTTTATACGGTGTATAAACCCATTTGAATTTTACTTTTATTCAAAAGAATATTTTTATACGATGTGTTTTTACTAAACAAAAAAATAAATGTTTTGACTTGCGTATGCGGCGACAAAAACTTCTCCGCCGCCGTGACTATTATTTGGGTTTCAGCTTCCTCTACAAGCCATAATTTTTTTAAATGAGAAATAAATATCAAGTTTTACTTTTCTTTTATTTTGGTATTGAAAATGGTTTTATTAAATCAATATGTTGTAATTTTATGTTTCCTTTATGCATGTTTTATGTGATATGATTATGTTATGGTTTATGATATGTTTAAACCTATTCATATGAGGAATTAATTGGACTGAATAAGTGACGAGTGGAAACCTCTATAGCTCCTCGATGCATCCGTAGGTCTTATGGGACAAACTAGTGTCTTGGAACGAGGCCTTGACAAAATCTTATTTGTATTCTTGGCATGAGGCCTTGGCTACGTGGTTATGATAGTCTGGCATTATGTATTCCATCATTATGAAAGTTGTTATTGATATTGCATGTGATTATTCGACTAGTAGAATATCCATGTGAATAAGTAAATGAAATTATTTCATTTTATTTTGACATATTATGCTGAAGTTCAAGTTTAAAAGGCTTTTGTTTCAGTTATACATTTACTTAATTGTTTATGATTATTTATGAAAGTTTCCGCTATATTGTTATCCTTACTGAGCATCTAAACTCACCCCTTTCAATGTTTTAATTTTTCCAGGATGTGAAGAAGTATTTTATGAATGACCTGCAGGGATAGTTGGAAGGGGATATGAGTGTGGACTATGAAGACCATGTTATTATATTTTTTCACTTTATGATTTAATGTAACGTTTATGAATGTATCTAATGTTTCCAAGGATACTAAACTAATCGGTATTTCGAGACTTGATCTTTTTTTATCATGCCAATGTTACGTAATAATGCACTGAATCTGGGTAACTGGGGTCGGGGAATTATAGTTGGTATCATAGGCAGTTTAGTACTAACCTTGGAAGCTTTATTTAGGTAAACTATGATTAGAGCACATAGCCCTAAGATAGACTTTGAGGGTTAGTATAGAAGAACTTCCTAGAATATTGGTATTATAGAGATTTTCGGAGTTTTCCGAGTAATACATCCCTATCTGGATACGAGTAGGTAGAGGCAGCTCTGACACAGATGTACCTAGGGGTAAAACCCGAAAACACCACATTGAGCTAGACTCGAATGGGAACTGGTGCACAACAATGGGCCTTGCTGCACTCTTGGTTACGACACTCCAGGCGGATATGCTTAGTATAATTCTCATTTGCTTTAAAAACCATTATGAAGGGTTTATGAGTATATACTTCGTCAAAGATTTTTTTTATGATTATGGATTATATCCATAAATAGTAAAATTTATGTTAAGTGTTTTTCAAGCTTGTAATTATGTATTTTGATTCATAAACTAATCTAGTTTATGCCATTGTTTAGAAATGGCGCCTAGTGGAAGGAATGGAAACCATATCAACGCACACACTCCATGTAGGGATTGACCTCCTGCTCATGATAATTACATTGGTGCTAGTGATACAACTGGGGATGATCACCTTATCACCATACTGGGAAAACTCACTTAGGTTATGAAAAATATCCTTACTCGTATGGAGCACCCTGATCCGCAATGTGGAGGGTCAATGTTAGATCGTTTCATGAGGAAAAAACTGCCAACATTTAATGGGGGTACAAATCCATTAGTAGCGGAGAAATAGATAAAATCCTTAGAGAAAATATTTCATTCCTTGGGGAGTAGAGAAAGGGAGAAAGTTGTCATGGAAGATTACCGCCTCACTAGAGATGTTGATCAATGGTGGTCTCTGATTCAAAACACAAAGGAAGATGAAGAAGTATCAAGTATGTATTGGAGGGAGTTTAAGGAAATTTTCTTAGAAAAATACTTTCTACATGACCATCGAGCTGATATGGAAAGGATATTTCTGAGTCTGCGGTAGAAGGAGGATAAGAATGTCCTAAAGTATGAGTCTAACTTTACAAGGTTAGCGAGGCATGCTGCGGATTATATACGTAACCTAGGAAGTAAGATTGATCATTTCATTTATGGGTTAAAACCATTTCTCTATCGAGCATTAGTCTCACAAACCTTCTCGTCATATGATGATATTGTCTCGTGTGCTATGAAGATGGAAAAGGAATTCTCTAAGTCTTATGAATTTAAAGCAAAGTAAGAGAAGAAGAGATCTTCTGATCATTCTGGAAATGGAAATAAGGGGAAGAAGGGAAAATTTGAAATTCAGTCCTGTAGTAAATGTGGGGAGAGACACCCCGGTACTTGCTTGAAGGGAATGGGAGTCTGTTACAAGTGTGGTGAAAAAGGCCACCAAGCTCATGATTGCAATGGAAAGAGAGTTGTTGTCAATGTGGAATGCTATAATTCTAGAGATATGGGACATTATGAATATTAATTTCCTAAGCGTCATGGGAAATTACCTCATAATAGGCCAAGGGATCAAGGCCAAGCTTATGTTATCACTACTGCTGAGGTTGAAGCTCTAAAGGACGTGGTGGCATGTAATTTAATGGTTTCCTCAAGTTTAGAAAATGCATTAATTGATTCTGGATCATCGCATTGTTTCGTATCTTCACAGTTTACGAAGAAAATAAGATATTTTAAATTTGATTTAACAAGAGAATTGTCAGTCAAAACTCCTAAGGGAAGTACCATTGCAACAATGTTTTGTCAATGAGTTCCCATTAAGGCATATAAATCTTCTTTATCTGTTGATCTCATCGTCATACCCATGATTTAATTTGATATAATCCTCGGAATGGATTGTCTTTCAGACCATGATGTGAAGATTTATTTTAAGAAGAAGGAGGTTACGATTTTTGATGATGATGATAAGGAAGACCTTATTTTTAGAGCAGAATCGTTAACACCTAATTCTTATTTAGATCCACCCCCAGTAGCTCAACTAAAATCAATTATTGGGGAGGAAGAGAATGAAATGACTTAGGGTGAGGAAAGGAATGATCAAATAGAGGATGTACCTATTGTGAGAGAATATGTAGATGTGTTTCTGGAAGATTTACCAGGACATCCTCCAGAACGAGAAGTTGAGTTTTCCATTGATTTAATTCCTGGATCAAGGCCTATATCGAAGAACCATTATAGAATGGCCACTGTGGAATTAGTTGAACTAAAGAAACAACTAGAGGAATTTAGTAATAAGATATTTATTCACCCTAGTGTTTCTCCATGGGGACCCCTGTCCTTTTTGTTAAGAAGAAATATGGATCTATGAGGTTGTGCATTGACTACAGGGAGATCAATTCCATAACAATAAAGAAAAAGAAACCCCTACCACGCATTGATGACTTATTTGACCAACTGCATGTAGCTAAATACTTTTCAAAGTTTGACCTTATATCTGGATACCATCAGTTATGTGTGAAGAAGGAAGACATTCCAAAGACATCATTTTGAACAAGTTATGGGCATTACGAGTTTACAGTAATGCCTTTTGGATTGACTAATGAACCCTCGGTATTCATGGATCTAATGAATAGATATTTCAAGGAATATCTTGATGATTATTTGGTGGTATTTATTGATGATATATTGGTATACTCCAAAAGATATGAAGATCATGAAATTCACTTGCTCATTATCCTGAAGACTCTTAGAAGACATGAATTATATGTGATGTTTAGCAAGTGTGAATTATGGCTTCAAGATATTTCTTTTCTTGGACATATTGTCTCTAAGGATGGAATTTCCGTTGATCCTTCTAAGACCAAAGCAATCCCAGAATGCCCAGCACCGACGAGTATAACTGAGGTACGGAGTTTTATTGGTTTGGCAGGTTATTATCGACGTTTTGTTCAGAATTTTTCCCGATTGGCTAACCCATTAACGAAGCTCACGCGTAAAGGTGTTAAATTTGTCTGGACAAAAGATAATGAAGTGTGTTTTGAATAACTGAAGAAGAGATTATTCAATGATCTTATATTGACTCTACCATCAGGGAATGATGGGTTCGTTATTTATAGTGATGCATCAATTAAAGGACATGGTTGTGTCCCTATGCAGAATGATAGGGTTATTGCCTATGCATCACGACAGCTAAAAATTCATGAGCAGAACTATCCTACTCATGATCTTGAGTTAGTAGCTGTGATATTTACTTTGAAGATATGGAGACACTACCTCTATGGTGAAAAATGTGAGATTTATACTGATCAAAAGACTTTGAAGTATATTTTTTCACAAAAAGAACTCAACATGAGGAAAAGGAGATGGCTTGAACTACTCAAGGATTATTATTTCACGATACACTACCACCCAGGGAAGGCAAATAAGGTGGCATACGATTTGAGTAGAAAGGATCAAAGAGATTGGAACAAGATGAGAATTGAAAAGGATCCTATATAAATGGATCTAGTAAAAATTGATATGGGAATCACCATGGAAGGTGAAACATCAGTGATTTTTAAAATTGTTGCCAAACCATCTTTATTAGAAAGGATAAATAGTTCTTAGTCCAGTGATGGAGAGTTACAAAGGAAGATTAATGCTGTGAGTGATGGTAAATTGAGTGACTTTGTGTATAAAGATGGAATTTTGAAGTTTGGGAAGAGACTTTGTGTTCCCGATATTCCTGATCTAAAAAAAGAATTGTTGGATGATTCTCTTAGTTCCAATTTCTCTATACACCCTGGAAACACCAAAATGTAAAGAGATTTGAAGGAACATTTTTGGTGGGACAACATGAAGAGGGGGATTTCCGATTTTGTTTGAAGATGTATGATTTGTCAACAAGTGAAAGCTGGAAGGCAACAGCCTGGAGGAGTATTGCATCCTCTTCCCATACCTAAGTGGAAATGGGATAATATCACGATGGAATTTTTTGTGGGACTACAAAAGACTCCTAGAAGGAATGACACAATATGGGTCATTGGTGATCGTCTTACCATGTCAGCACATTTTCTTGTTATAAGAGAAGATCTACCACTTGAACGTCTAGCAAGACTATATATTAATGATGTTGAGAGACTTCATGGAGTAACCCTATCAATTGTCTCGGATTTTGATCCCCATTTTACATCGTGAGTCTGGAAAAGTCTTCAGAAGGCCTTGGATACTGAACTTCATTTGAGCACTGCTTACCACCCTCAAACAGATGGACAATCAGAACGAACTATTCAAACCTTAGAAGAAATGTTGATATAATTCTCACTTGACTTTCAGGGTATGTGGGATCAATATTTACCTCGGGTAGAATTTTCCTATAAAAATAGCTTCCATTAAAATATTCGGATGGCACCATATGAAAGGCTATACAGAAATAGATGTCGCACACCAAGCTGTTGGGACGATGTTGGTGAAAGAAAACATGTAGGCCTAGAACTGGTGGAGGAAACGATGGAAAAGGTAAAGGTAATCCAAAACCACATTGAAGCAGCTCAAAGTAGGCAGAAGAGCTATGCTGACAACCGAAGCAAGGATTTGGAATTTAAGGTAGGAGATCATGTTTTCTTGAAGGTATCTCCATGGAAGGGAGTTATACGTTTCGGTAAGAAGGGTAAATTGAGTCCCAGGTACATCGGACCCTTCGAAATTCTAGAATGAATTGGGGCTGTAGCTTACCGTTTGGAAATGCTGCAAAGTCTCTCCAAAGTAAACGATGTGTTCCATGTATCACTGTTGAGAAAATACATGCCTGACCCAATGCATGTACTCACCTATGAAGAATTAGAACTAGAACTTGATCTGCCTTATTGCGAAGAGCCCATCAGGATTCTTGATACAAGAGAACAAGTGCTGAGAAACCGGACGACTCATCTGGTAAAAGTTCTATGGAGAAACCATAAGATGGAAGAGGCAGCGTGGGAACCCGAGGAACATATGATGAAGAATCACCCGAATTCTTTTCATGCGGTAGTTTTCTAGAAATTTTAAGGATGAAATTATTTGAAGGAGGGGAGAATGTAACACCCCAAGCTTCCACGATACGCTTCTCTTTCAATAATACAAGAGCTTGCATATGTATGAAACTTCGAGAATACAACACACCGCAAACAATCAAATGAGTCATTATGAATAGTAATAACCACTTTTTTGAAATTATACTAATTTTATAATTCAAAATGGACTTAATTTTTGTATTCGTAATATCTAAATTATCCTAAGTTGAATTTTTTGTAATTTTCTGAGAACTTCCAATTTTCTATGAATAGTAAAAAAATACTTAAAAAACATTTTTAATAAAAATAATTTATAGTGATAAATAATACTATTGAGTGGTTTTAAAGTATAATTAAAATATATTTTTAACATTTTATCCAATGTTGGTCTTTATAATTGGACACAAAAAATTGTCAATCTTTTGATTGATATTGTTTCTAAAAAACACGTTATTTATTTTGACAACGGGAATTAATTATAAAATTAATTAATGTGACTTATATGTTTGGAATTTTATAAAATAGAAATCATTTTTTAATTCATAATATCAATTATAGAATACGGTGAATTTTTGGTATTTTTCTGAAAAACTTCAATTTTTGATGAATATTGAAACCACTAAGTGGTAGTTTAAAAACTAATTTTTCGTGTAAATGAAACATTACTACTTCTGTGTATTGAATTTCAAAAATCCTACATACATGTTTGTCATTACGATGAAAAATTTGGTTTAATGAGATGACAATAATTTTTGGTGAATAGTAACTTTTAAGTTTTATTAATTGCGATTAAAGGTAATTAGTTAAATTTAAGGTAAAAATGATATTATAAAAATATTAAAATATCCTGACACTTTTACTACCCTTATTGGATGAGTCATGTTAGACCAAGACAATCCATGGTTCATCTTGGGGACCCCATGGAGCCACTTGGGTAAGAAAATGATATTAATAACTTTTTATTTAAAGTAAAAATAAAATTGTCACAAACATGTGATGTTTTACTAAAAAAATTATTACATGGGGTTATATAAGGTAACTTTTCGACTATAAATATTAATTAGAAATCTAAAAGGATTTCCTACATCATGATATTTTTTTTATAATTTTTAGACATAAAATAAATTACATTTTTTATGACACCATGATGATGAAACGATTACCTCATTAATTAACTATTTAAATAAAATTAAAAGATAATGTAAAATCTAAAACATACACTTCTCAAAAACCTATTGGATGGGTAGATATCGAACCCTTATCACCTTATCCTCGAAATATATAATTTTGGGACCTTTAAAATACAAAAATCATTATATAATAATGTAACATTTCATGAATTTCCAAGAGTGCCCCTCCTATCCTCTTTTAAAAGGACCCACCTCTACCAACTTATTCACACCATCAAAGCCATTTGGATCGGCCAACCTCTGCCAAAATACTCTCTAAACTTCCCTCTCTTACTCCTAGAGGCGTCACATTGGGTCTAAGTCTTCCCAAGGAAGCCTTTGGCTCAAATCAAGAAGAGTTGCCTGATTTTAAGGTAATGTCATTTCTTATGTTCTTTTGTTTTATTTTGCTTCTCCATCCCCTTAAAGTCTTTTTATTACTTTATTTTGTAACAACACCAGTATCTTCAATATACTAGGATATTGTTATGCGATGTATTTTATTTACACTTACACATACCTTCGTCTAATGGTTAAAGAACATAATGTTTCTCTAGGTGGAAAATTACTGCCTCACGAAACTATGATTGTTCAATATTCTTTTAACACCTATAATGGTGGCCATTAATATGTCAATAAATTTATATATGATACATATTATGTTTATGTTTTCTTTATGCTTCTGTATTTTTCATTTATGGCATACCTTTTTGATTTCCATTATGGGTAAATGCGATAATTTCATTTTAGGAAGTGCGGACTACCGCCCCCTCAAAGTGATTTGAATCGTTAATTCCATATGTGGGACGTGTAAAGGATGGAGTAAATGATATTATACTGAAATTATAATACACCTTTATATCATTATGATCTCATTCCATTAAATATGAAATAGAAATGAAATTAGCATTCATGCATACGTACGACTTACAAATTTAATAACGATAAAGCTGACTTGCAATATAATAATCCATAGAACATAATAATTACCTAATTCATTGAAGCGTTGTGTGGGAACACCCATTGGATAAGCTATACCGAGCTCACCCAGTGCTATCTGTGCTCACCAATCATATAAGATATATCAGGTTCACATAGTTATATTTGGGTACAACCATCTTATAACAATGCCAAAAACAAAAAATAATGTATATAAATCTTTCATTTAATTTTAAAATGCATAGAGACAATCATTATTCCTTTCATAACTTGATTAACCCATGAAAATTTAATTAATTCCATAACAATGTCTTAGAAACACGATTATCCTATGAAAAATAAAAGGTTTCCATATCAATCTCTTTTAAACATGATTAACCTATGGAAATGAAATGGATTCCGTAATAATCTCTTTATAAACATGATCAATCCATAGATAATAAACATGTTCCATAACAATCTCTATGAAATATTATTAACCATTAAAAAAATGGTTCCCATAAAAATCTCTTTGAAACAAGATTAAACCTTAGAAAAGAAATGTGTCCCACAGAAATTTCTTTGAAACATGATTAACCCGGGGAAAGGAAATAGGTTCTATGACAATATCTTTAAAACATGATTAACCAGTGGAAAATAAATGGGTTTCATGAAAATCTCTTTGAAACATGATTAAACCATTTAAAATAAATGGGTTCCATAATAATCTCTTTGACACATGATTAACCTATGTAAAATAAATGGGTTCCATAACAATCTTTTGGAAATATGATTAACTAATGGAAAAGAAATGGGCTCCATGTCAATATCTTTGAAAAAATATTAATTCATCTAGAGAAATAATGAGTATAGTATCATTAAAAAATATCCCCAATGGTTCATAAGTAAAAATAAGTGTTGATGACATTGACGTATGGAAATACCATTAAAATATCATTAAAAGCATTGAGTAAAATAACATTTTCATTTTGAAAAACATTTTTTAAAACTAAAAAATCATAAAATATTATTGAAACCATTTTATTTTTAAAAAATGTAGAAAAATATAATAAAAAATTCATGTAAAATATTGGACATGATGACAGTACAATATTTTCATGTCATAGATGATAAAAATAAACATTCTTTTCAAAACATTTTGTAAAACAAAGTCAAAATCGACCAATTTTGAAAACATTAAAAATTTCCATTTAAAACCTCTTAAAAAAGTAAAAGATAATGTAAAATGACTGAAGGGAATAATTTATTTTTATAAAATAAATTTCTTTAAAACATTTTAGAAAACATGGATATCTAAGAGAAAGATACATGATCTAAAAGAAACTACAAGATTGGTAGAACTTACAAATGACTTTCTTGATATTTATTCAATCATCAAGTGATGAAATATAAATTTAACATGTGAAACCATTCATAAATATATTATAATAAAATATATGTGGTTAAATAAAAATATATCATGTTATTTATTCTAAAATAATCTTGAACATAAACAATCCTGAATGAAATAAGATTTCGATATAAAGTCGTTTCTACTTTAGTAACACTTTAATCATAATGACCATGATAGAATAACTTCAAATAAAACATTAAATATCATGAAGATAAGAATTTTTATTATATAACTTGTCAAAAGGGTCATTATATTCTCCTCATAAAATAGGACAGGTGTGTAACATTACAATATGCGTCAATGAAGGTAAATTATGGCAAACTACCTTACAAATTTGGTAATATCTGGATAAAAAACCCTTGAAATGAGAGAAGCTCATATGTATTTGAAAATAAGAATAATTTTAATGGAAATAATCATAAAATATATTCATGGTTAGAATTTACACTACAAAAAATAAAAATAAGTTGTGAATATGGCATATGTCACACATAAGTAAAAGCGAGATGAGAAAACCCATACCTCGACCATGGAATTTTCATGTGTGTCATTTAAATCCTATATAATAAGACTATATAAATTATTTGATTTATTAATAATAGTTTATATTTTTAATAAATTATAATAAAATAATTTATTTATTTTATTTTTTAAATAATATTCATATATTTTATCATCTAAGTCCACATTAGGTGTATTGAGGACCTTCGGTTCATTGTTTCAAAATGGATTCGATGTATTGAACATAGAAAAAGATGTCATTTTTCAACATATCAAGAATAAAAATAATTAAATATGTATTACATTTAAAAATAAATTATAATATTACAATAAATCACGAAATATATTTTTAAAAAATGAACTACATTACAATCATGGAGATGATAGGTCATACGTACACATGAGTAACATTTCCATTTTCAATGATCATTACTGAATGAAGGTAAGTAATATTTTATTTTTGAAGAGTTATCATAATATAATAAATAAAATATTATTTCATTAAATATACTTATATATATCATCTATGTGATGCGGTGATGAATAAACAATCACATTGGTTCTTGGAGGCAGTAGTCCACACATACACACGAACAATGTTATCATAATTATTTCATTTATATCACATATATTAATAACATTTTCCTTATAAACATCCATGTAAATTTTAGTGAAAAAATAATCATAATGCTTCCAGAGGCGATAGTCTGTCGTACACACGAGAGACATTACTATATCACCCACAGAATAAAAATTATGAATTTATATGTGATATAATAACTCCATAAGTATAAATATGTTGATAATATAATATATATAATTTAAATTAATCATTATAATAATCCATTATATGTGATGATGGAAAACGAATGACATCGGTTCACAGGGTGATAGTCTTCCGTACATAAGAATGATGATTTTGTATCCCATTTGATGGAGGAGAAGATGTGTTTAGGTTATGAAATTAAAACAATAACATAGAAGTATATGGGATATATTTGAATTATTATATATTATAAATTTAATAATATTTTAATTATATTTAAGAGTAAATAAAATAAAAACACTCTGTAAAGCACGATACATCTTCTTTAGAAAACCTTCTTAGGTTAGATACAAAATCCTTGTTAGGATAGATTTCTGATTAAAATAAAGGCTCTAGGTTTTGGGCAGGGAAGTAAGGAATTAATTTTTTTTTGGGTTTTTCTAATCTTAAGGTAATTTTATGTGTGAATACTATAGTATAGGGTGTGTGCTTTTATTAGTGAGGTGAGTGGCACACTTGTAATTTTTGAAAGGATTGTGGTGTACCCCTATTTTTGCACATGGTAAAAGGATAATAAATGTACATTTATTGATAATTATAAATTTTAATATATAAATATAGAAATAAAAAATATTTTATTGGATTTTATTGGTAATTTTGACCCTTATATTTTTATTTTAACCCCCAGTTAACCTGTTTTTACCTTAACCAAGGTAATCAATTTTTACTGTTTTCACTATTCATTATGGTAAAAAACTATGTTAAAATTATATTATAAGAAAAAATATTATGATTCCAAATATGGAATCTATTTTAAAAATATATATTCACAAAAGTGTAAATTTTTAAATTAAAATTAAACCTGTAGATGCGATGAAAAAGCGGGGTTTTAAGAACAATATTTTTGAACTAAAATATGATTTTATATTGACTCTATTACTAATATTAATAATTTAGTGATTATAAATTAATATTTATTAATATATAATATAAAAATTTAATTTAAAAATTTCATAATTATGTGTTATTTTAATTAATTAAAATTGAGAAACATTTTGTACTTTGAAATAGTTTTCAGAGAAACCTATTTTTAAACCCAAAAAATTACTTATACTAAAATCCAATAGAAATATTATTAAAATTTAATTAGGTGGATAAAATAAAACTAAATAATTAATATTATTTTTAAATAATATTAAAAACATAATTTTATTTTGAAATTACTTAATTTATTGAAAAAATAATAATAGTTTCTCCAAAATCGTTATTTTTGACTATTTATTGAAAAATCAATATTTTCTAAAAAATCCCAAAATTTCACCCCATGTTAATTTTTATATTTTAGATTCAAAAATTACCTTAATGATATAAGATACATTTTCTAAAAGTTTCAAAAAATAATTATAATATTTTTTCATGAAAATCAATAAAAATCATTTTTGAAGAAAACATTCTTTTGAAAAATAAAATTTATTTACAAAAAGTTGATTGATTATTTACTAAACATTTATAAATGATTTATATGTATTATTAAATATATATATATATATATATATATATATATATATATATATTTTATAATTTATTTAATATTCTTCATACCCTCCAATTTAACGTCTATGTTATAACTGTTATATATTTCACGGGTCATTTACATTTGGTGTTGTGTGTTGAATACTCTATCGAACATAGTTTTCTTTTATAAAATATTGGGGGTTATATACACACCCCCCCACACAAAATAAACTTTAATAAAATTCATCCTAATAATTTTAACATTAACTTAATAATAAATGGTTTTAGATTTTTGAAAAATGTACTTATGTTGAAAATCTACATCGGAAAAATGGATTGACAAAACATCCTCTTGATGAAAGAGAAAATAAAGGACAAGGGTCATCTGGAATAACAAATAATTGGTTCCCAAATAGGATAACAAAGTTTTTAAGTGAATATCTAGACATATAATAAAATCATAAATAATTATAGAGAGTTCTAGAGATAATTGATCATAATAAATTGAATAATTTAGAGAAAGTTATCAACTACAAAACCACAAACCAAAGTGGTATTAAAAATGTAATTGATAGAATCATAAATGTATCTAATAGGTAATTTTTTTTCAAGACACTTTTACTATGGTTTAGGGATTCCTTACCATCTATACTAAGGAAAAAATAAAATCCACTTACTTGATAAGTTGGAATTCATTTCATTAATCATCTTCCACCACAATATCATCTTTTTCTCCAAATGATGAGTATTCAATGTGAATTTTTCATGCCTGAGGCACTAAAATAAACCTTTAAAGGACCACTTAACCTTAAAAGTGATAATTATTTTATTAAATATATCTTTATACATTAACCAAAACTAAAATGGAATGTACAATGTAAGATAATTCCCAAAATGAATAAAACATTATATGGTGAAATAATACATTAATATCCAAAATTGAATAGAAATTCCCAAAGTTAAAACTAAATAATTCCATATATAAATGACCTTATATCCCAAATAACCTTAATAAACTCATAATTAAATATCATTTTCACGTTAAATGTTATATCATACCTTTTTTCATACAAGACCAAAAATATAGAAATCTTCTTCTAAAATGACATAAATTACCTAGTCACTAAATCAATTTACAATCTTATGTTCATCTATACGATGAAATGTGTCTTCCCAAAATTACCATAATATCAAATATCATCTAAACCTAAAAGTTTATCAATAACATAAAACTTTTGTATAAAAAATGTAAAGTAAAACTTAACATAAAACCGAATATTTAAATATACATCAACCCAATAAAATGTATCATAAAGTGTCATTAATTACATTATGATATCATCATTAAAAACCTAAAAAGTGGTGGCTAAGAATTTGAACTTACGATAACTCTTAATTTTATTTACCTATGATGGTATCCAAAAATATTAATATAGCCTCATATGAAAATATCTTAATCCCTAAAGTTATATAAACCCTCTTCTGATACTAAAAAAATAACAGCCTCAAACATGCACTATTGGATCTGGTTATGAAAGCATTATCTTTACATTTTAGGATTTGATACTGATGAAGTTGAAGTAATTTTTTACATCCAAAAATTAAAATATCCAATGGAAATATTGGATAACTTAAATTTTCAAGGAACTTTTAGGTTTAGATTTTTAGTGAATCAAGAAAAACTCTTAAATAAATAATACCCACGTATTTAAATGATTGTTTCACCCACTTAACCAAAATTTTCATATTTCACATTAATTCATCATCAAAATTCATATAAAACTCTTCTATAAATAATTCATTAAACATCATTCTTGGTAACCTGGGGGAAATTAAACATAATAATGGTGATATCAAATTCTCAATTAGGGTAAACATAATCACAGTGCATGAGAATAACATAATAATATTCATACCCATCAATACCTGGATCATCAAACATGAAAACATAAAATAAAAATTTCATAAAGGCACATGCCATCATAATTAATAGTCATGATCCATGTGATATAAATCTTGGTCAAATGAAACATTTATAACCATAGAAAGAATAATGAAAACATATTGGTATCTTGGAACATCAACATCATAGAATGCTTACCATTGGAATAACCATATGCTTGGCTTCCAATATAATTCTCTAGAGAACATAATCATTACCCAATGCATTGGAGTGTTATTTGGGAACACCCATCATTTAAGTTTTATCGAATTCACTGAGAGCTACCTGGGAACACCAATCATGTACGTTATATCAAGCTTACCTGACACTATCTAGATGCACCCATCATATAGATATCTTCATTGACCATAAATAAAGTACATAAATCTTGTATTTCATTTTAAAACTCATATAAACAATCATTATTCCTTTCATAACATTATTAACCCATGGAAAAGAGATAGGTTTCATAGCAATTTATTTAAAATAAAACTAACCCAAGGAAAAGAAACGAGTTCCATAATAATATATTTGAAACATGATTAACCCATGTAAAAGAAACTGGTTCATAGCAATTTATTTGAAACATTATTAACCTGTGGAATGAAATGGGTTCCATAACATTCTCTTTGAAACATTATTAACTCATGGAAAAGAAATGGGTTCCATAAAAATCTCTTTGAATCGTGATTAACCCATGGAAAAGAACTGTTTTTATTAAAATATCATTTAAACATGATTAACTCATGGAAAAATGTGACATCCTAACCTAGGGTCTATTTAATTAGGGATCCGATCCGGTGGGTCACATGGAATCAATCATGCCTCCCCATACACCAGAGGTAACTTACTAGTAATGAGGGTCTATGGTGGTATGATGGGGAGACAATACCCTCATATCAGAGTGGAAAAGTAGATATAATTAATAAAAAAATATCATAAGCATAATATATATATGTAATAGTATAAATTGATACAATAATCTACTCTGGAAGCATAAATAACCAAATAATAATAATAATAATCAAATCACATAGGCTGAGCCATATACAATGATGTCATGGCATGCTGATGTACAAAAATGGGAAGGGGACATGCATATATAACATACTATAAAAAATTATTGAAATACCAAAATACTTATCCACTAGTATCACAAACATAAATGAGTTATTTTCTCTTATACTCAATATAATATGTAAAATAGATTAAGTATCTATAATAGATCTCTTTCCCTAATCCATATATACAGACATGAAGTCTACTCGAGTACTAAAGTCGGCCCAAGTGGGATGTGGGATAAACTTAGTAGGTCACCACCAATGGTGTCTAGAAATAATAAAATCAGTGTATATAGAAAATTAGTGTACATGTATAAGGAATAATAAACAAAGATGAATAAATAAATATCAGTTGTCTCAGATTCTATTAGGACACCTAGTAGACTCTTCCTAATCCGGAATAGGCCAGAATGTGTCTTATTTTAATACCATATATATATAAGTAATAATAATATATATAGTTATATACATTATACATGTATATGTAATATGTACATGAGTACATAAGTAGGAATATACATGGATACTAGGTGTTTCTATACCTGGGGTGTAACTCAGGAGTCCATACCTAGTCTAACGAGTTATAGGCTCAAGTAAGGGTACAATCCCTAAATATGCTGACGAATGTGAGACATCTTGACCATCATTCTATATGGTGGGGTGAGTCATAATTCCCAACACCGAATATAGAGGCATGTGGAATTCCATGTGCATTGACCAAATAAAATTCTAATAGTGTGAGACATCATGCCCAGCACTTGATACAATAGAGCATGAAACATCATTCTTAACAAGTCCCTTATCCATCATTCAATATCCAATACCCATGGAATAACAATAATAATAGCAATTAATTATATATAAATTATTCTAATTTATAAATCCCAATCAATCATAGTCATCACAATTTATACAATTCTTATTTATAATCATAGAATGTGGTGTGGCCTTGCCACCCAATTCCAACACATTAAACTAAACCATTTAATTTAATTAAGCTATGTATATCCATTTTAGAGGAAAATAAAACCACATAGGTGGTGGTCATATTATTTATCCTTTATCTTAAAGTGTGAAATATAATCCATCATAATCAAATGGGTGTCAATCAATGAGTTAGACATCCTCTAACAAGCTAAAATAGGTCAACATAAGTATAAAAACCTATATTAACTTGGAAAAGAAAATTATATTTTAAGGCGATGTGTGGAAATGTGGGACATGTCGCACAATGGAGAAAGCTATATAATCACCTAACTTTTAGGGAAAACAAATATACCACCTACCTTAGGTATGTCGATGAATACTAATCTAACATCATCATTTTATTATAAGAATAATGGATGAAAACTCAAAAATAGACTAATTCCCTTAAATTAGGAAAAATGTTCTTGCGCCAAAATAGTGAAAAATACCATAAGATAAATGATGAAAGAAATCAAGAGGATTATGGATCTTAATGATGTGTATCCTATGTGACTGATGGTGTATGATTTAGATTCTGGATGTAGGGGTTACCTTGATCCCTATATGAGGAGGAGAGGGTGCTCACTGGAGAGGAGAATGAGGTGTTGCATGCTATAAATGGGAAAATAAAGAGGGGAGATTTTTTTTAATTCATATAATGGGAAAAATCATAAATTCTCCCCCCAAAACTGGGTCACATGGTTTGGATGCATGGCTGGCCAGACTTTTCACCAACCATGTGTTAGGATCTGCCAAATGAGGGTCCCCACATCAGTTGGGTGCATGGTTTGACTAACTGTGCACAAGCCATGTAAAATGCCTCTATTAAAAATTTCAGGTGGTCTTGCATCGGAATACTACCCTAGGTGCAAGCTTAGGAAAAACCGTGTTCCCTAATTTTTCCTTTGAAACACCCTGCACAATTTTGGAAAACCATGTGGGATGGGATGCATGGATTCTACTAATAGTGTGGCCCAGTATATCTTTCCAAATTTTATGTTTCATGGATTTGAACAAGCCCTAGACACCCTCATAACCTATGTGATGCCTTTAGACACATTAATAAGGACCAAATAAATTAATTTAATCCATAAAAATTGTTCCTTCATGGAATTTTGGTTCATTTCAACCTCCCTTATTTAAAGAAACTAATCCCTATGTTGGCCTTCTGAGGGTAAAGAGGTATCAACTAAGAAAAGTTCTTACCCTTGAGCTTGTATATCAGCTTCCCACTCATAGTTATCATCATGTACTCGGTTTTGATTCCATAGAATTCTTGTTGAATGAACTGACCTACCTCAAAAATTCTTCATGCTCTAATCCATGATACGTACTAGATACTCCACAATGGAAGAATCTACATATTAATCAACCTCATCAGGTTGGAAACATGTGATGGTTTTGGATAATATAAGCAGAGATGGGATAAAATAAAGACATCTTGCATGGACCAATATATCTGAGGTGGTGGTATCTGGTAATCCATTGATTCGATTTGTTTCAAAAACTCAAAAGGTCCAAATAACCTTGGTGAAATACTACCCTAATTCTGAATATTCCAATGGCCCAGGTCAGGAGAAACTTGCAAGAAAACCAAGTATCCAACATCGAACTCAATAGGTCATTGATGGTGGTTGGAATATGATTGTTTTCTAGACTGAAATGTCAACATCCTTTTCCTAATCAATTGGACATTCTATGAAGTATCTTGGATGAGATGTGGTCTAAGAAAAGCTGGTTCCCCTACCCTTAACCATCACAAATGTATCAACAAGTCCAACCATGAAAAGATTTATAAGGATTCATCTGAAATGTATCCTAAATTTTTTTATTGTAGTTGAACTCAATTGTGGTTATTTGTTTTTTCCATGAACCCCCAAAGTCAAGGACACATTCATGAAGCATATCCTATAATACATGAATTGTGTGCTCTATCTGTCATGACCTAACCCATGCTGAGACTCGAGTCACAACTACCAAAAACCAACCTCCATAGTCTAGGGGTGGTGTCTAGAGCTAAAGGAACAACAAAATCCGTGAGGCCTTTTCCATAGTAACTATAAAAACACACATCCAACTCAATCCAAAAGTGAAGAGGGGAATAAGTAAAAGATGTAACCTACTTAAAAGTAAACCCAACCATGCATGGGTCCCAACAAAGTACAAATAAAGTAAAGTAATTTGTAAGGAAAAGGGGAAAAAATACACTCCCAATTGGAAAGTGTCCTAACCTAAAAGAAAAACTGAATGTAAAACTACTGAAGAAGCCCCGCTCCTAAAACCCAAGTTGTGACCACTGCACGCAATCCAAGATCCCATATCCTTGAGCTCCTGTAATGTCACAATCAAACACGTGAGTCGTTTTCAAAAGTCATGATACATAACGGAAAAGCCCATGTAGGGGTGAGTATAAACATACCCATTAGGATGCCCTGAATAGAAGGAGGATCAGTTAGAGATACAAGAATAAATTAAGTACAACAGATATACCAAACTGTAGTAAATTAGTGCATCTCAACCCAATAAGGATGTGACGTAATATCATATAAATGTAAGGATATAGCAATTTTGGGAAGATGAACTTATCATCGAGTCTTCGCTACCTATAGTAAGAGAGTAGACTAATCTAACCACAAAGAAGATAAGCACATAAATCATGTGGCATAACTCACACGTCTTTGCCTCTCTTGGAAGGAGAGTGACCAGAACCAAAGGTGTGGGTATGACAATAGGGTGTCAAAATATACATGCCCAGTCAAAGAAGGCCAAATGAGAGAGTAATGGGATCTCCATCTCATAGCTCAGCCCAAGGAAAAGAGTAACCAATAGTCCCAAAAGTAACCACAATCGATACCCATTATTACCCATGTATGCCTTGAAGTTCCAGTCAAAGGGGATCAAACACCACACCTCAATACTATCTTCATTGTGTGGGTCCGTCTCAGCTGCATGATTTTTGTTCGTGTCATAAGGATATGTCTTGGTGGTGAAATTTCCCCTCTTACTCATAATCCCAAGGTAACATCAAAGTATATCTTGTAACTAATCCATAACTGAAAGTTGTAACCCTAATGTAGAGGACCCATTCCCTAGTACTTCAGGGAGGTTCCACTCTAAAAGTCATCTTAGAGACCTACACGCTGATGTGTTAGGTGGATTCCAATCTTGTTCATCAAGGACTCGCACCATGCTCGGTAGGGGTTTTCCAATCAAAAGTATTTGATAGAGGATCTACAACCATATCGATGGGTGATTCCACTCTTATTATCATCACAGTGGACCCATGGCCAAATCAATTAGGGGAATTCCACTATAGTTTATCATGTACCCACACCCTACCTATTAATAGGATTCCACTCAGAAGTAACTGATAGATCATCTCATTGTTGCAGTCGTTGAACACTGGTAGTCAGAGTGTCAGGCTCGAAACACATCAAAAGGATCTTACAACAATGTTCCTTTAATGTTTCTACATTTAATAAGATCACTAATAAGTCTCCTCATATCTAAATGGATCACACTGTCATGATCCTTAAGGAAAACACGATAGGTAGACTATTCAATCTCTCCAATTGGACATCCAATAGAAAAGTTTCATAAGGCCACATTATGATCGAAAGGCATCTCATGGGGCCCATGCCTCTGTCCCAAAATGATTTATATGAATCTTGTCATTCTGATTCTCTCTAAAAACACATGATATTGACTAATTTATCATCCATAACAGATAACCAGTGAAAAAGTTTCATTTCACTACAAAGAAAGAGAACCAGGCCCCATGGGGCTCGCACCCTAAATGTAGTTTAAACACCCAATATTTATCTTTAAAATTTCTCCCATGGACTAGGGTCATGCCTTTATTGACGACGTGTTAATCACACACTGCAAGTGGGTTCCACTTCTAAAACAAGAAGCCCGAATAATAATAATTATATTATTATTACTAAACTATGGAGTTTTATGGAACTAAGCCATGAAACCAAGTCCCAAAATTCCCAAAATAGTATAAAAATAATTTTCTCTAAGAGAGGGACTCTTGGACATAGATGATGCGTCAATCGGACGCACGGTTTATGAGAAAAAACTATTTAAAGGCGTGTTGGCCTGATCCACACCGGTCCGGCCCATTCTGGCCGGACCGATCCTCCTGGGTCAGCCCATGGCCTAGGAACATGGCCCAACATTCTCTTATATTATTTTAGTATACTCTTTCATGAGGTGACCCAAATTGTGTGGGTCATTGTCACCTAGGATCGCACACTGCGACCCTTCCTCGTGCTCTCCTCGGCATACCGCCAGCCCAACGTCGTCGGATTCCCACAACTACGTCGTCCTCACCATCTCGGCCGCCTCTTGACCACCATGCTCACCAGTCACATTTTGATCTTTCCTCCATCTCCATCCGTGCTCTGCTCCACTATCCCCAAGCCACAGTGCCATGTGGTTCCACTACACTGGCTACCTCGCTCACCCACTATGTCGCCCCTGTCTGACTGCCAACCACCTTACTTGACCGCCCTACTCCATGAGGTCTCCACCACCAGTAGCTCTCTGGTGGTCCCTTCCATGGACCACCAAGATACATCCAACTACCTTATCTTAGATCCAAAAATGGATCGGTGATACCTACGACAAGACCTTCAAAAGTTATCCTCTGATCGACGATCCAACGGTTGATTGATGCGTCTTAAAGCTAACGGTGGGTATCTGTGAAGAATGAATGAAGAATGAAGTTTAATCACATATCAATGGTTATGTTCATGTTTCCATTGATGATTTAAAAAAATAACGATGAAGAATAAGTCAATGAAAAGTATATTCAAAATAAAAAGTGAAATGGGGCTCAAAATAGGAGAAAATCTTACCTCGAAATGATCTGATCATCGTTGTCGATGCGTTCATTACACTTTTTCTTTTATCTCCCAATGTTTTGATAAATAAAATCCTCCATTTGATGAAGAACAGATAATAGAGATAGGTTTTTTTTGGAGAAATAGAGATATTATGGGGTAACCATAATCCTAACCCCTTAATATTTCATTTATAGAAAAAAAAGAACCGGATCCCACCAACGATCACGAAATCAGGAACCACTTTTACGTCTCATTTTATGTCATTCCTAAGAAAAAAATCCCATTCCAAACTAAATGGTAGTCTCATATTTAAAATTCAATTCCCCATTAAAATGTTATTTTATTCGTCTTCAGGAGTAAAATAATTGATTTTAATTATTCTAATTATGATTTTTCTCGAGGTTTATTTTTCCACAGAAGTCGCACGCTAATGAAAGTTGTGCCCCCCCTAAGGTTAACGCCACATTTTGATCTAAACAATGGCCTCATATTAAAATAGAAGTTAATTTTTTAGAGTTATATTGTTTCCTTTGAGTGCATAGTATAAAATATATTATGAGGAAATATATAATTATCTGACACATGACCTAGTATTTTGGAGATTGCAACTGTAGGGAATCCAGTTTGGTGTGGCGACCAACGTATCCATACACCAGGACCATAAATTCTGATTTCTGACTCAGTGCACGAAAACACATATTACGTGTGTGTGTGTTTTTAAGAGATTTCTTTGTAAATTTTTTGAGTCATCTCATCAGGTATATCTTATTTCCCGTGGTGCTCCTGTTTCTTTTTAGGTTTCCTCCACGCAGACAATCAGCTAGGGTTCCAGATATAGTACGGACTGATAGCCCACCGAGCGACATGGCCTCGGTGTAGGTAAATCTTCCAGTAGAGGCACCAGTGGCACCATTACACAATTGGACGAAGATTCCACCAGCCCTAGTAGTAGAGGGTGCACGCTACTTGAGCATGTTGCATGAGTTCCAGCACCAGAGGCCACCCAGGTTCAGGGGATAGACGGACCCACAAGCGGTTTAGGATTGGTTGGAGGCCGTAGTGAGAGTCTTCTGACTGGTAGGGACACCATATGATCTCATGAAGGTCATTACCGCCAGTCTTATGTATGAAGAAGTAGGCAGATGGTAGAGTTTGATGCTCCAAGTTCACGACAAGGTGACGCTTCCTTGGGGACGACTTCGAGATCCTGTTTCGGACAGAGTTTGTTCCAGCGACTCTTCACACAGTGCCCATACAAGAGTTTCTTCATTTTTAAAAGTGCATCATGACTGTGGCTTTGTACTCAGTGAGGTTCACTTACCTCTCACACTACACCACAAATATGGTGTGAGACCCATTCTTCAGGTCCTGGACCTTTGATCAGGGACTCAGGCGGTAGATCAGGGCTTTAAGGATTTCTCTTAGAATCCTGACATAGGCAGGGGTGTTAGAGCGATCCCTTTTAGTGGAGAGTTTCCTTGATGAGCAGTCACTAGTTGCGAGACCCACCACCGGACATCACATAGCAGAGTCTTATACAGCCGATAATAGGAAGGTGTCACAGAGGTCCAAGAGGACCATACCTATAGGTAGACGACGACATGATTCAGGGATGGTTGTGCGGGGAACCCGAGATAGAGCCAATCATGTGAGGAGCGGATGAAGAAATCACAGAGCAAGTAGAAGTCTTATACAGATAGGAGACAGAGACCTCTATATTTTGAGGATGGTGACAACATATTTCTACGGGTCTCACCCAGATGCGTTTTTGCGGAGATTTGGCCGAGGCAAGAAGTTATCTCCGAGGATCAATGGACCCTTTCATGTCCTTAGCAGAGTTGGTGAGGTGGCTTACCGCATAGAACTTCCCCCTTAGTTGCACCAAGAATCAAGAATCAAGAATCATTGAAAGAGAATTATTAGAATAAGGTTGCTCCGAAATATATATCTCTCTGGTTGGGGAACCATCATGAATATAAAGAGATGTCGTATTTCCAACCACATGCATTCTAGGGACCTACTCAACTTGGAACGATTCATCTACCAGATTCTCAAAACTATGGTCCTTATAATAGTGTACCCCCTCATTAATCTCTGGATGAAGACCCCTGATGAAGTGATAATTCTTCCTGAAATCCATTTTACTCTAAATCTAGAGAATAAGAAACCAGTTCCTTAATTTGGCCAACATAGGCCTTCACCGACCACTAGTATGGATGAATACCCATGAGTTCTTAAATATTCATTATCTTCACCTCCTCAGGTATAAACTATAGGATAAATAAAGCCTTAAAAATTCCCACATAATCCAATCTATCAATGATGGTGGGTAAGACATTTCCCATTCTTCCAAAACCAGACCATCAAAAAGACCCAGTACAGGATGAACTCTGATAGATTTTGGAGTTCCAAATGCCTTGAATAAAGGCTCAACCACTTTAGTCCACCTAATTTCCTATAACACACCTCAATCCCCTAGTATGATGAGAATAAACCAAGAAGGACTCAAGTACACCACTCAACATAGAGTTTAGTTACCACCAAAAACTAGAAAACACTCACTAAAACCCACTTTGGGTTTTTATAGGTGGCATACTAAAAAACAAGATGGGAAAAGCCAAATAAAAACTCATCAAAAACCAAAATCCCACAATTTAATCACAAACCAAAACTCAAAGTAAAATCAATATTCTAAAAAAATTCATCATTTAAATAAACAATATCCCATGAAAAAAGGATACCAAACACGAAAAGAAAACATTAAATGATTTATCACTTATTATACCATTAAAATCATCCCATTTTAAGTCTAATTATTTAGAAAGAAAACAACATAGATACCCCACTGGTATTCCATAAAATCTCACATATACATATCCTTGTTCTATATCAAACACCCATCCATATAGATCACTATTTTTAAAATTTCCACATGTGTACCTCTATATATGTGATACCTAATAGTAATACCAAGGATCAATTAAAAACACTTCTCATTTCCAAAACAGATTGTTCAATGTAAAGGGAGAACTGCCAATCACTTTGAAAATGTCACATATCATTAAATCAATGCATTTCATCATTCACTTAATGTTTTCATTTTACTTTAAAAAATGTGTTTGAAAAATAAAAAAATTATTTCCGAAACCCCTTCCATTTTATTTGAAACAACACATTTAATCAAAAGAAAACAAATTAAATCTCAAAAAATAATTCCACTTCAAAAACTGCATTCCATTTTGAAAACCCCTTTCACTAAAATCCATTTTCATTTTTGAGAACCACTCATGCCAACCCAAACCAAGGACAAAAATAAGTCACCTAACAATTTACAATAATAATTAACTCATGGTCATGACAACCCAATAACATAGCTTAGCATACCATGATCTATATGAGCATCAATGGCATGAAGAATCTTGGATTGGTCACTTGTGATGTACAAAGGTCGCAACTCCCAGAAAGATAGTCACAGAACAGATGTTCACCTCCTTTATCACCCCTTATCCACATAAACCATGAAAAAAATATTTCAAATCATGGATCACCCCCCGAAACATGAGGTTTATGGAGGGAATGTGTCCATGAATTCCTTCCTGCACCACCACTTTTGTCCAGAAAATACTAATCTTTAAAATACCTAACACCCCAAAAACATAGGTATTATATAATACCATTTTTTCATGAACCAACCAGGTCAACCTTGAATTGGTCTCCAGAGATGGCCTAAAACATGTCCTAGGGGACATTACTGATCCCCATGGGTTGGAAAGTAGTGTCGGGCCTCAAAAAAATAAGTGGGAATGGTTTGGCCAATAAATAAAATATAGAAGAAAATATAATCTGAATGAATCAAATAAATAGTAGTAGTGGAAATAAAATAAAGTTTCAAAGCTAAACATACCTCCAGGTGAACTCATTGGTTAAAACTATACATAGAACCTGCTCACTCCAAGAGAGATCCAAAACTAGGGGAACCTGAAACTAAAATGATAAAATAGGAGTGAGAAATGAGGTGATTAATAGGAATTCCAAGTAAAAATAACTCAACATGCCTTTACCATCAAAAAGTAACCCAGAACATGCAATTTTGAAAATAAGACACAATTGAATAATGTTTTCAATATTTTTAAATCACGAAACAAGTTTTAATTTTCAATAAAAGAATATAATTTCCACTAAATTTTCAAAATAGGTTCCAAGAATAAATTATATTTAAAAATTAATGAAATCCAATTTAGATTAAAATATGTTTTCCAAAAATGGTACATTAAGTCTGAAACTAATGAAATGAAAGTCACATCAAAATCACCGTTGGAAATACCTAAGAATTTAGCTATAGTTGGGGACCTTGGATCCTCACACATTAGTGAAACGTGACGTAGAAAATACAACCATAAACATTATCATGCACAACCCACTAGTATGGGACACCAGAATAACCCCATGGAATTCAATCATCATAATAATTTCATTAATCCTCAATTTGGAAAGATGAAACCGGGATGAATCACATCTGTATCATCTAGCGTAGTAGTACTTGTCTTTCCACCAACGTACCTGGCGTTACCCTTATTATCTATTTCAAATGGCTGTGAGGTTTTATCAAGAGAACAGAAATGAACATAAAACTTTCTTAATCCAAACCCATTCATCCCATTACCACAGTTATCCCTCCTTAATAACAATCCCCCTCTTTCATGTCACACAATGAATAAGCTTCAACTCTAGGTACATATCACTAATAACATGTTAACACATACATCACATTTATCAATCGTGGGGGTTAATTATTAAATAGGGGATTTTCACATTCCTAAACCTATCAATGTGAAAAATGGGCCCCATTACATTATAAGAAATATTTTAATTTTATAAAATATGAAGCACCCAAATCATTCCAAACCCCCTTAAAATCCAAATGAAATAGCCGAGGACCCAGATAATTAAAATATATATTAAATCCATGTTTAAATCAAACAATACCTTTTTGAGAAAGGTAATTACCAATTAACCTCAAATTCAAACCAAATGCATGAATTTTTTCAAACTAACCAAAACATGAAACTTCCCCCCTTTTAAAATCACACATTAACCCATCTTTTGTAATGGCCTGGACCCCTCCGGTCCATTCTTTTAATGAAATCGATATGGTTAACACGACATGCATTATAATGATAATTTTTAACACTAATGATAATGTAAAAGTATGTTAAATAATAATGATGATGACATAGATTGTGTGATTAATTAAACTAAAAAGATAATAATCATGAAAAAATGATTTAATGGGTGTTATTATTATTAATGATGTGAAGTGGGAAGGTGTATGACCCATTAGACATTGATAAATGAAACATGTGTTTTATTATTAATTGAGTAATTGTTGAAATTAAATTTGAATAATAATAATGGGTGTTGTGTTATTAATATTATTCACAATATTAATAATAATGAGAAATTGATGAAATGAGTCATGGTATTTATTGAAAACAAATAAATGAAGATGAAAGTGGAAGCCTGGTAGTGCGTTAATAAAATTAAAGGTGAGTTCGTTATTATTATTATGTTAAATAATAATAATAATGGTGGCGTAAAAATATATTGGGTTTATTAAATTGAATGGTTTTAGTTTATAAAAAGTGGTTTCAATTTAATCAGTGTGAAATAAAAATAAATAGAATTAAAATAATAAAATTGATGGATGTTATGAGAAATTGATGGGGCATGGTCGGATTCATATATCCAATGGGTTGGTTTAACATGGTCAACGCGACGAGCGTAAATATTATTGTTATTAAAAACAATAACGTCGGTGAGTTAATAAAATAAGTTGATGAAATGTTATTGTTATTGAAAAACAATAAATAACAATGATAGAGTAAAAATATGTGCGAGAGGTTAATAAAATTAAATGTATTAAAATGGGGTTGAATATGTATGTTATATTATTTTTGTTTTGTCATTTATTTCAATTAAATGAAATAGTTTTGAGTCTCATGGAATGGTTGTGCATAGGTTCTCCGCAAAGTAAAATATGATATTAATAATATTGCTAGTATAATAATATTATAATACAATTAAATTAGTAATGGATAAAAGGCAAGGGAATTAATAATTGTTTGTCTATTATAATTGGGGCGCATGGAATATAAGAGGAGGTGCCACTTTGTTGGGGCGTGATAAAATGGGGAGAAGAATTTGTGGAAGATAATAAATTAGATCGGAGAGAGAATGAGATATAAAATTTAAAAGAGAAATAAATGTAAAAGGGGAATTGGGGTTTCATTTTAGAGGGAAAGGAGACCCAAATCTTGATTGATTTGGACTTAATAAAAAAATGGTTAAATAAAATAATAATAATATAAAAATGTAGTTATTATTTTGTTGGGAAAACCGTGTTTTGTCCGAAACTTCTTCGTACGACCTCGGTTTTACAAACCATCAGTGGCAGTGTGACCCTGACTACGAGATGGATATTATGAGTCCAATACTGGATGTCATTTTGGGGTATTCGGATCGGGTACCCGAAACGCTCGTGAATTAATATATTTAATATTACTATTAAATTTTCGACCCATCATAACTCCCGCATGCGACGTCCGATTGACTTCTCGTCAGTGGCGATGTGATCCTATAATTAATACAGTCAATTCAAGTCTAATGTTGGATATTAAATTATGGTTCATGGCTCGGGTCTATGAGACACCCAATAATGATAATATCATTATTATTACGGGATCTTGTATCCAACGTATCTCCCTCATACAATATCGGATTGACGAACCGTCAGCACCAGAGTAACCCTAAAATAATGACGGTAATTTTAAGACCAATGATGAATACCTTTTTATGAATCATGTCTTGGTTCAATTAAACACCTATTATTAATTGAAGTTATTATTATCATTAAACGCATGGAAACCGCGTGATGTTTCATGTGTTGACCAGTCAAACAATGTTACAGTTGTACGGTCACGTCGTGTATTCATTAATACACTCTTCATACCATTTTACCTTTTGTTGCCTATATAAGAGAGGTTCACGTGTTATTTACGGACCTCTCTTCTTCTCCACACGACGACCCTACCGAATGACCTAAAGGCCTTCCTCTTAACTTCTTCATCCGGACTCCGATCGTCGATCAGTCAGTGACTGCGGGATCTGGTTAGTGAGGAGAACATCATACACCCTGTTCTATTCCCTCTTCTTTGACTTCCCCTCCATAGTTTCCAATTGAAGAGACTAATAATAATTGACGGGAATGAAGGTCTTTGACGAACGACTCTAAAAAGGTATGTTAAACCTCTGTTCTTGTATTCTCTTTCCGATCCTACTTCTCCCGTTTTATTTCCATGCTACGACATGAGATCTCCATGTTGAGGGTGTTTCTTGTGTTGTTGATTCGGTGGTGCCATGACGTCCTTGGTGGGAGCAGTCGTTCTAGGAGAAGCCTTGTGATCGTGGTGGCCGTGATCGTAAAAGGACATCAGAACCTGTTGGGGTAGGGATCTCACCTTCGTCTCTCTAAATTGTGCATCTTGTAGGGTGGGTGTCCTCTTGTTTTCGAGGGATACAGTTGAACCAGTAAATAAAGATAATAACTGGTTACGGAACGGGGATGGGGAATATTGTGTATGTTTTTATTCTATCCTCTTTATTATGTGATTTTGTTTTAAATTAAATAGGCTTCTATCTACTGAAAATCATAGTCATTGGGGGACTTTTCTTGCGCAATTAAATGTTTCCCTCTCCTTCTAAATTTTATTTTGGATGGAATTTTCTCTATAATATGGAATTTGTTAGCCATGTAAAGTTAATTGATTAAATAAAAACTCGTAACCCTTGTGTGATCACCCCGATTCAACAAAACGGAATAATGAACTTGTTGGTGTTGGGTTGGTTTTGTTATGGGATGTGTGAAGTGGTAATTTCTGGGTTGTTGTGTGATATGATGTTTGGAAGCGGGGCTGCAATGATGGGTGGTGAATATTATTAAAGTGGTTAGTAGTGGACTATATACGGGTGAAAAGTAATGGAAATGTGGAATGTGGAAAATGAATTTATATGTGGAACTTGGTAATAAATGAACGGTGGGGTTTTGTGATGGAAGTGAATTAAAGATGGATATGATAATCAAATTTTTAAGAAGTTGGTATGTGATTGCTTGTGTTTTCCCTAATTTTTGATGTGGTTGGTAGGGATATGTTTTATGATCACTCGATTTGGTTTTCTTGTTGATAATTTCTCAATAGTTAAAATAATTGACAACTAAAGTTGTTGAACATGAAAACATTAATGGGGTTTTTGGATTTCTTGTTGTGTGCATACTCTCGAGGTAGAAGTGCTAAGGCATGTGCTTAGATCTTTTGTGTAGAAGACTTAGGATGGGATGAGTGGTTTATATAATTATATAAATCTATATCTTTCTATGTTTCTTTACGCACCCCACCCACGTTGAGCACTACATTCTGAACAACCGTGGGATGGGGGGGGGGGGTGTTATTCCCAACATCCATAGAACATTGTGGATAGCTGGTTACTGTTCTTCCCTATGCTCCCTCTTCCAGGTTCCATAGCCCAAGATCCTTTGTACAGTTTACAAAAGATGTTTCCTAAGAATATTCGGGATGAGATTTCATGTGGTTCCCAGGTCTTTTCGGGATGAGATGTGGTGATGGCTGAGGATTGTGTGCCGGTGGGTTACTATGAGCTTCGTATGGCCAGGTTGCGGCACTAGCTCGAGCTTCATATGGCCAAGTTGCGGCACTAGCTCAGGAAGAGGGGGATGCATCAGAGCGTTAGGCGTTAGGGCTTGAGCCATATCAAGTGGTAAGGTGGTGCGGGGTACCCATAATTTGATAACATTACTACTATACTCTATTGACTTGTGTTACATGGTGAGTGTGACTGGTGAGGCTAGGTGGATAGATTCCTTGCTAGGTTTTGGTTCTTCTATTTTCTCATGGGGAATTAGTATGTCTCCCTACTTTTGCACCAGAGCTTTAGGTTTTCCTACTGAGTATACTTGTATGCTCACCCTACGTTTAATTTATGGTTTCCAGGAGGACTACCAGGGCCGTGCGGGACCCTACTAGTCGGGACAGTTGGAGTTGTTGCGGTTTGTTGTACTCTTGTTTCTTTTGGTATTGTACTTTTTGAGCTTTCTTGTACTTGTACCTTGTTTCAGAATTATTTAAACATGCATGTGGGATTGGTTTGGGTTTATTTCTATACACTTTTTATTTTCCTTTTTGGTGGTTGGCCTGTCCTATTTCCCGATCTTAAATAATAAAAAGGGTAATGCCTCCCATATTTGTGAAAACTCATACCCTTGGTTCCAGTCACCACCCCAGGGCCTACTAGAGGTGGGAATCGGGGGTCATTATCTCGCTTTCACCCTTTCCAGCTCAGGAGGGGAATCTTCGGTGGGATGGGGTCGTGAAATCTTTATTCAAGATTAATTACACAACTATTACACATGAATAATACACTTGTCAATAATTTACACTTCCAAAACCATTTATGAATCCATTCTTAATGATTTAACATTTAAAACCAATTGATAATTAGAAATGAATTAAATTTTCAAAACAAGGTCAAGGGAATATAAAAACATGAAAATCACATGTTGGAAACATTATAAATGATGAAATAACAATGAGTAAACATTTCTAACATGAAAAACCATATCATATACCTTATATATATTCTAAAAATATATATAACCTGTTTTTAAAAACGTAAAAAATTATGGAATTCATATTAAAGTGCATCAGGCATAGGGGACCTACCTCAAACATGTAATTGTTTGATGAAGACCACATGTACGAACACTTCCCTCTAACACACACATGCATTTATACATATATATGTTAATACCCATAGTTTCATAATAGTTATTCTAAGTGGAAGGAGGGAATACATAAGAAGAGGGAATATATATAAATATACCACTTGAAACTCAAAACCTCATCAACAATACCTGACATTGTCTATAAAAATTACCCAAAATTCAAAAATCACAGGATACTAAATTACCATTATACCACAATGAAGAAATTTAGGAAATCTTACCCCAAAACATGGAAAAATAATTTTTTTTCTTCATTTTAGGAAAAAATGACCAACAATGGGCCCAACGAAACCTAATCACCAAGAATTAGAAAAAAAACCCCATAAAGAATTAGGGTTTTTCCAATGTGAATAAAACTGAAAAAAATTAAAAGAAAAACACACTGGTGAGGAGTGAATCGGCGAAAAAGGCACAGTCGGATATATAGCTGGTGAGGGAAGGGCTTCTTGAATGGCGGTCATGTCGTAGAGGGTTATGCAAGAGAGGGTTATGCGGAAAAGGAGTAATAACATAGATGATTGTGCCAGTGAGATAGGGCATTAGAGAGTGGATAAATGGATAAAAGAAGTTCACAATGGGAGTGTAGCACTGCACAAGAGGGGAATAGAGTAGGGAAAGCACCATGAAAGGGAAATAGAAGCTGAAAATGAAAAAATTGGGTTAAATAAATAAAATAAAATTAAAAAAATAATAATAATATAATTTTAATAATGATAATTATCATCAAGATAATAATTGTCACGACCCATCCCCCGGGGCCCATGTTGTGATTACCCCAATCCTGCCTTCCATAGGCCAGGGGCTGGTGACTAACTCCGAAGGAATATTCCCTAAAACAAGGAAGGCATTCCCTTTATAACCTGTAACACACAAAACCAAGCACACAACAAGATAAAAACTCAAGTAAACTGAATTGTAAACAGAGTGAGTACAGTAAGTAAAAAGGGTCCAGAATACAAGCCAAACTGTAAAGTACAAGGAAAACTGGAAAGTACAAGACAACTGATAGGTGAACAGTAGCTCCAGGATCATCCACCACAGATCCTACCTGAAGGGTAGGTACAACTCACGAATGGTTGTCTCAGCAGTTCGCCTCGTCTAACATCCCCCTACGAGCTACCTCTAATCCCATTACCCTCATCCCCGGTCACCGCTGTCTATCATTTACATCAAACAAAACGATGTGAGGGCATAGACCATGCAGGGTTGAGTATAACAATACACACTAGGGACCATGAGACCCTTAAGTTCCCACAAAATTCACCAAGGATAAACTACAAAGGGAACAACTGGTAAACCAACTTTGGTATATACCCATACATATACCTAAGTTATCAAGTAAACACATCTCAATCATGAGGAAAAGACATTGTCTAACTCAAATCCCAATGCTAAACAGTTCCACAAAGGAAGGAAAACCATGAAGGCAAGTACCACATAGGTACGTCACATAGAATAATACCTCCAAGGTATTACCACAAAGGAAAGTACCACTCAGGTACAAACTCAACTCACTCCGGTATAACTTAAGAATAGTAGTAGAGATGATTAGATGTAACTATTGAATCATCTTACTTTTTAGAGAAGATGACCCACACAAGATCACTAGGAGCTAACCCACACATGATCGTAAGGAGCTGACCCACACAAGATCACTATGTTCTGACCCACACTGGATCGCTCGGAGCTAACCCAAAAAGGATCGCTAGGAGTTGAGCCATAGAGGATCTCTAGGTGTGGACCCACAAATGATCTCTAGGAGACAACCCACATAGGATCGTTAGGTGTTGACCCACATAGGATCAGTAGGAGTTGACCCACAAAGAATCACTAGGAGCTGACCCGCACAGGATCGCTAGGTTCTGACCCACACATGAATTCTAGGAGCTGACCCACACAGGATCTCTCGGTGTTCACCCACACAGGATTACTAGAAGATGACCCACACAGGATCTCTAGGTACTGACCCACACAGGATCGCTCTTCATTCTTCTCGTCACAACCAGCTACCAGGTTCCCACACTAAGCATGCTCGTCTCAGGGAGAATCCTCTCACAAGTCACTGTTCAATACTCCAACTACTGTGAAGTCCTACTAAGAAGCATCTCAATGGTCTTCCATGTCATTGGGGTCTCAACACAACAAACAGTGCATCAATCAGATGCCTAGTTTATGAGTTATTATCCGTTTATTCACGAGGGCCCGGTTGGATTTGTTCTCGATCAAACCCGACCATACCTCAACTTCACCCAAATCTCTAGTTGTATATACCAAAGGGACCGTCTCACTCAAAGGTTTTTGGTGTCACTTATTGTTCACCAAATAGACATCTAGTTCCAATGTTATGGCCCAAGTAAAATAATGGTTTGTATCATGTCCGGGTCCGGTCTGGCTGGGTCGGACTGACCCGAACCGACCTAGCCTGGGTTGACTCTGTTCGGGTCAACCTGGCCTGACCCGCTAAGTCAAGCCTGGCCTGTGGTGTGGCCCAATCTGCTGGGCTGTCTGGAAGATCACGATGGCCTCAAGGGGCCGTGGATGTCGTGGGGTTGCGGAGGATGCGGGTTGGCTAAGCCGCAGATGGCGGCTCGGCCGCTGGGGTGTCATGAGGGAGCAGGGCGGCTCGGCTGAGAGGTCGAAGGCTACGAGGCGGCTCGGCCAGGGGGTTCCATGAGGGAGTAGGATGGCTCGTCTAGGAGGCCGCGGCCCGATCGCCGGAGGTGGCTCGACCGAGGATAGTGGCGTCTTGGCCACGGGGCTGCGGCCCTGCTGCCGGGCAGTGGCTGCTCTGCCGTTGGGCGGCGGCACGGCCGTGGGCGGCGGGTCGACCGAGAAGGGGGGAGGATCAGCCACGGGGAGGCGTCCCGGCCACGGGGCAGTGGTGTCTCGGCTGCGGGGATGTGCGGAGGCAGTGGGCATCAGTGTTGTAGGGCGCGAAGGCCGTGTGGCGGTGGTCGCCACGGGGTGGCGTCGTTGCGTCGTCGCCTTCATCTTCGCCGGTGGTGGTGCCAACCACCATTCTCGTGCCCCACCGTGGTTCGTAGATGTTCCTCCATGACGATCAAAAACTAACCAAAAGGACTGCTGAGAGGAAATGCCATGTTTGTTTGGCCCGCACTCTCCACGTTAGAGCAGTAGCAAGTGGCTATAATTTCTTCTTGAATTATAATGAATTATCAATAATGGAATGAGAGAAGAATTTAAAATAGCCACCCTACAACTTCCAGAAAATAATCATACAAAAATTAACCCCTAACTTGGATTGTTCATTAAAATTAGTGTGAGAAGGAAGTCATAGAAGGAGAAGAGAGTGCCAACGATCGTCGCTTCCGAAACCACGCTTCGAAGTCGGGCTCGCACATCATCTTCTTCCTTGATTTCCGAAGAAAATTCTTCGATGGAATTTTTTGTTGGAGGAGTGAAATCCTCCCAAAATTTCTCCTCTCCTGAAATCCACCAAACATCAACGTAGACCAAATGATATGTTTCCACAATTTAATTGTTGGCACAATATCAAATTGGGATAGTTAATTACATAGGTTGGCGTAATAAATTTAAGGGGGTGGTACCATTTAAGTGGGGAAGATTAAGAGGCTCCCCAAAACTTATGTGGAAGTTCAAGGGGTTTTAAACCTCCAGTGGTCCCCACCACTATAACCTCTCATGGGAGGTTAGGCTTGGTGGTCCCCACCTCCATAACCTCTTATAGAATGGTTTAGTTCAGGTGGTCCCCACCTGTGAAATATCCACATGGTTGGTTTCAAATTAAAATAAAAATAAAATGTTACACCATTTTATTTTGTTTTGTTCTTTCATGAAAAACCCAAAATCAATCCTTCACTCTCGACCCACTACGGTTGAGTTGAAGGTCTCTTTAATCAAATACCGACACTGCAAGTTCAACGATGTCCTCAAATTTCATCTCTGAGAACCAGTAAAAAAGTTAGAAAAAGCCGCTCGCACGTTTACTGAACGTACTTGAAATAAAGGTCACAAATTTATTCCAGGTATTCCGGGCCTTGGAATCATGTGCCATAAATTTTCGCAGACTCATAATATTTACATTTAATAAAAATACATTTACATGGAAATTATGGTTCTTTACAATCTCTCCACCTCAGAGATTTACATCCTCATAAGGCATATCAAAAAAATAGAATGAAAGTGGGGGTACTGAGCATGCATCTAATCCTCCAGCTCCCATGCGCTCTCCTAGAGGTTCTCGTGCTGCCTACGAATGTGCACCAGAGGTATCGATCACCGATGAAGGACCCACTCCTGTCGATCCTCAACCTCAACTGGAACCTCCGTAAAAGTCTCCCCATCATCGACGTCCATATCTCCATGGTCGATGATGTGAGTAGGGTCATGCACGTATCTCATCAACGGGGATATGTGGAAGATGGCGTGGACCCAGTGCAATTGAGGAGGAAGAGCTAATCGGTATATCACCTCACCAACTATACTGAGGACCTGAAAAGGTTCGATAAATCTCAAAGATAACTTTCCACAAAGGACAAATCTCCGCAAACCTCATCGAGGTGAGACCCATAGAAAGAAGTGGTTACCATCCTCGTACTCTAGAGGACTTCTTCTACTGTTGGCATACAAATTATGCTTACTCTGTGCAGTCTTCATCTGCTCCATGATGATATGCACCATCTATATGGTATCTCGTACCATCTCTGGTCCCATGAGTGTTGACTCCCCTGGGTCAGCCTAGCACAAAGGTGAGCTGCAAAGTCTCTCATATATCACCTTAAAAGGATCCATCCCAATGGTGGAGTGATATTTGTTGTTGTATGAAAACTACACAAAAAGAAAAGTGATCCTCCCAGCTGTGAACAAAGCATAGGATTCAAGCATGCAGCTTGTCCTCGATAGTTCGAATAGTCTGCTCAGTCTGGACATCCGTAAGAGGATGGAAGGCGGTTCTCAAACGAAGCTACATCATGAAAGCCTCCAGTAAACCCTTCCATAGTTGGGAAGTGAAACATGTATCATGATCAGAGACAATCTTTGAGGGTAATCCATATATCCAGACAATCTTCTATACATAGAGGCAGCCCAATCTCTCTACTGAACCCCGCTCTCTTATCGGTAGGAAGTGGGCCAACTTTGTGTCTCGGTAGATGATCACCCAAATAAAGTCATGTCGCTTAGATGTACGTGGATGTCCTTTCATGAAGTCCATGGATATCCCATCCCACATCCACTCTAAGAACTCTAAAGGTTGAACCAAGTATGCTGGTACCTGATGCTTCGCCTTCACTTGCTGACAAGTGATGCACTGAGAAACAAACTATGCTACTACTTTCTTCATTCCCGGCCACCAGTGCTATATTTAGAGATTGTGGTACATCCTCTCCACATCTGGATGTACCACTATAGGGGATGTGTGGAACTCCATCATCACTTCCTCCTGAAGTGACAGTGGTACCAAGGAACATTTTCTGAAGAGGATGACATGCTCCCAACCTTCATAAAATCCATTAGGTGCCTGCCCTGTGGATATTTGATCACATCGTGTCTCACAGTCAATTTCCCCACACTGCACCTCCCTGACTCGCTGAAGAAGTGGGGGAGTGACTGTAAGAGACTAAAGGAAAGCTGCTCCATCATGTTCCATGAAGGATATCTATAAAGAGGCCAGGTTCTCTGTCGACTCACCTAGCAGTTGTATACCAGATAACTAGTTGAGTGAATCTACTACAACGTTCCCCTTCACAGGAGTATTTCCTATCTCGAAGTCATAGTACAGAAGGAACTCAAGCCATCATCGCTATCTCATTTTCAGGTCCTTCTAAGAGAAGATATACCTGAGACTCTTGTGACCATATTACCGTGTAAAATACTCACCCATCAAGTAATGTCACCACATATTCAAGGAAAAGACCACGGTTTCTAACTGCAGGTCATGTGTTGCGTAGTTCTGATAATGTTGTCTCAGCTGTTTAGAAACATATTTGATCACCACTCGCTCCTGCATCCGGACACATCCAAGCCTGGTCCCTAATGTTTTGTAGTAGACTATGTACCATATCCCCTCCTTTGTAAGCCTCAAGATGGGGGAACTAGTCAGCCTCTGCCTCAGCTCCTGAAAACTCTGCTGGCATCTCTTCGACCACAGGAAGGGTTGCCCCTTATTTGTCAATGCTGAAAGTGGTGCTACAACTCTAGAGAAATCCATCACAAATCTCCGGTAGTAACCAGCAAACCCCAAGAAACTCTATATCTCCGTCACACTCCTAGGTGGATCCCAACAAAGTACCGCCTCAATCATCGTAGGATCTACTGCAAATCCAGCCTACAAGATGATGTGTCCTAGAAATTGAACCTCTCGAATCCAAAACTGGCGCTTCGAGAGCTTACTATAAATTTGGATCTCTAGGAGTGTTTCTAGTACTACCTGCAAATGATAGGCAGGATCCTCCTCAGTATCCAAGTAGATCAGAATGTCCTCAATGATGAATACTACAAAGCAATCAAGGTATGGATGAAAGACCTTCTGCATGAGACCAATGAACAATACTGGAGCATTAGTTACACCGAATGGCATAACCAAGAACTCATAATGGTCGTATTGACATCTAAAGGCCATCTTCTACACATACTTGTCTCTTACTCTCAGCTGGTGATAGCCTGATCTATGGTTTATCAAAGAGAACCCCCATGCTCCCTTCAGCTGATCAAAGAGATTGTAAATCCTCAAAAGTAGATACATGTTCTTCACGATCTCCTGGTTCAGGCGCCGATAGTCAACAAAAAGTATCAAGCACCCATCCACCTTCTTGGAGAACAAAATCAGGGCTGCCCAAGGTGAAACACTGGGCCGAATGAATTCCTTCCCCAGTAAGTCCTCTAACTGTACCTGTAGCTCATTGTACTCCATGGGAGCCATCCGATACACTGGTGTAGATATCAGTATCGTCCAGTAGTACAAGTGAATGTAAATTTCCACTTATCTGTGAGAAGATATAATCATAACATCATCAAGGAAGACATTCGTGTACTGGTCCACCAATATAGGATAGCTCGGACTCTCCACATCAACTGCTCTGAGGGTAAGTCTATCCAACTGATGTATAATCGACTGCACCCTCCTCCGGGTAAGTCCATCCTGTGCTAAAAAGGCTCCCTTCATGCCAGTGAATGTAAACCTGGTCCCATCTGTGCAAACACACAACACATTGTGCCTAACACAGTCTATCTAATCATGGATTGTAGATAACAAGTCCACACCCAAGATGACGTTGTAAGGCCTCGATGCTGCTACTAGGAGATCCCAGCCGATTCTCTCTCCTCGTAGAGTAATCTCACATTGTCGGCACTTGTGCATAATCATCAAATCCACTCCCGTAAGAGTCTCTAGCCGTAAATATCGAGCCAATGGCTCTATTTGAATCTCTGACGCCCGAAAAAGGGTAGTGGAAATAAAAGAATGATGGGATCTTGTGTCTATAAGTCTGGCAGCTAAGGTAGAGTAGACACCGATCATACCTCGAATCATCTATGGAGCACCGTGATCGTAGGCCTCAGCTGCCTGGAGCTAATCCCGCCCGTGTACTCATACTCCCTATGGTTGGAGTAGACCTCCTAGTGGTGGTGGCGGTAACATCTCGAATCGTTTCCCACTAGCAGCTGCACGTCCAACTCCTCCGCCACATCTTCCTTCTCCCTACGGACATCCTCGGTCGAACCTTTGTCTCTACCTGGGGGGTCCTTCGACTGTCTGTGGATAATCCGTATGGTGGGTTGGACAGTCATGAGCCATGTGACCCTAGCCGCTGCATGTGTAACACTGTCCGCTCCTTTCATGATTGGCTTTGCCTCGAGTTCCCCGTACAACTGATCCTGAGTCATGCAGTCGTCCACCTGTAGGTCAAGTCCTCTTAGACATCTATGACATATTCCTACTGCCAGTTGTAGAAGACTCCTCTATGAGATGATTGGTGGTGGGTTTTACTGCTGGTGACTGCTCAGTAATAAAACTCTTCACTAAGAGTGCTCGCTCAGACACCCCCTCCTACGTCGGGATGCTATGTGAGATCATCGAAGCACTGATCTCCCACCTGAGTCCCTGCTCGATGGTCTGGGCCCTGAATAATGTCTCTCGTACAATATCCGTGGAGTAGCATTAGTGGTCAGTGAACCTCACTGAGTGCTGAGCTATAGTCATGCTGCCCTTTTACAGATGAAGAAGCTCCTGTATACGCACTGTACGAAGAGTCGCTGGAACAAACCCTGCCCAAAACAGGCTCTCGAAGTCTGCCCAAAGAAGTTTCACCTCGTCATGAACCTAGATGATCATGCTACACCATCTGTCTATTGCTGCCTGTAGAAGGCTGGTGGTAAGGATCAACATGAGATCAGCTAGTGTCCCTACCAGTCAGAAGACTCTCACTACAACCTCCAACCAATCCTCAGCTCCTTGTGGGTCCATCTCACTCCTAAACCTGGGTGGCCTCTCGCGTTGGAACTCGTGAAATGCGCTAAGGCGGTGTGCACCATCTAATACAGGGGCTGGTGGCATCAGTGGCCAAATGGGTAATGGTACCGTAGGTGCCTCTACTAGAAGAGGGTCCTGTACCAAGGCCTCATCGCTCGGTGGGATATCCGTGTGTGATACTATCGGAACCCTAGTTGGCTGTCTGCATGGAGGCATCCTGAAAAGAAATAGGATTACCACTATCAAAAAGTTATACCTGGTGAGAAGAATCAAATAGATCCCAAATAAAACTCTTCAAAACACACACAAAATCAGTGTTTTTCTCACTTAGTCAGAAATCAGAAGTCAGGGTCTTTGTGTATGGATAATTTTGTCACCACACCAACACTGGATTCCCTAAACTGATAACCAAACTCACTACACTTAACACTATTTCCATTAAAAATAAATATCAGAGTCCTATGTTCTAAGGTAGAACAGACTTCTTTGATTCCAATTTGTCACAAACCACCCCCCGGGGCCCGTTCCGTGACTATCCCAAGCCCACCATCCATTGGCTAGGTGCTGGCGACTAGCACCGGAGGTGTATTCCCTAAAACTGGTAAGGAATTGCATTTATAACCTGTAACACACACAACCAATCACACAAAAAGATATGAACTCAAGTAAACTGAATAGTAAACAGAGTGGGTACAGTAAGTAAAAAGGGGTCAGAATACAAGACCAACTGGAATGTACAAGGAAAACGGGAAAGTACAAGAAAGCTGGTCGGTGAAAAGCAGCTCTTGGATCATCCACCGCGGATCCTACCTGAAGGGTAGGTATAGCTCACGAACGGCCGTCTCAGTGGTTCACCGCGTCTAATGTTCACCTTTGAGCTACCTCCAATACTGGTACACTCGTCCTCAGTCAGCGTTTTCCGTTATCTACACCAAACACAATGAAGTGTGGGCATAGACCGTGTTGTAGTGAGTATAACGATACTCAGTAGGGAAACCAAGACCCTCAAGGTCTCACAAAATCCACTAAGGATAAACCATAATGGAATGAAACAACTAGTAACCCTACTTAGGTATATTTCCATACATATACCTAAGTTATCAAGGAAACCCTCTCAATCATGAGGAAAACACAGAGTCCAACTAAAAGACCAAAGCTCTAATGTTCCACAAAGGAAGGAAAATCACAAAGGCAAGTAACTCACAGGTACGCCACGCAAAAGAATACCACTGAGGTATTACCACAAAGGAAAGTACCACTCAGGTAAAAACTCAGATCAATGAAGTATAACTTATGTACAATAGTAGATATGATTAGATGTAACAACTGAATCATCTTACTCTGTAAAGAAGCTGACCCAGACATGATCGCTAAGATCTGACCCACACATGATCGCTAGGAGCTGACCCACAGAGGATCGCTAGGTGCTGACCAACAGAGGATCCCTATGAGATAGCCCACACATGATCGATAGGAGCTGACCCACACGGGATCGGTATGTGTTGACCCACAGAGGATAGCTAGGAGATGACCCACACAAGATCTCTTGGTGCTGACCCACATAGGATCACTAGGAGCTGGCCCACACATGATTGTTATCTGAAGACCTACAAAAGATCACTCTTCATTCTTCTCGCCACAGCCAGCTACCGGGTTCCCTCACTAAGCATGCTCATCTCCGGTAGGATCTGCTTCAAAAGTCACTGCTTGATACGCCAACTACACCGAATTCCCATGAAGAAGTATATCAAAGATCTGAGACATTATAGGGTTCTCAATGTAACAAACGACACATCAATCGAACGCATGGTCTATGAGTTATTATCATTTTTGTCCCAGGGGCCCGGTTGTATTCGTACTCGATCCAATCCGACCATACCTCAACCTCACCCAAAACTCTAGTGGGGTATATCAAAAGTACCATCTCACTTCAAGGTTTCCGGCACCACTGATGGTTCGTTAAATATATGACTATTGCCAATGTTATGGCCCAAGTAAAATAAAAGATCGTATCAGGTCCGGGTCATGTCCGACATGTTCGGACCGACCTGACCCGACCTAGCCCAGGTTTACCCAGATCAAGTCGACTCGGCCCGAACTGCTGGGTCAAGCCCAGACTATAGTGTGGCCTGGCCCACTGGGTGATCAAAAAGGCTGTGAGGGCTGTGAAGTGTAGAGAAGGCCATGGTGCGGCAGAGGCTGTGGGTCAGCTCGGCCGCGGACGGCGGCTCAGCCGAGGGGGTGTCGTGAAGGCTTGGGGCGGCTTAGAAAAACATTAGGCATCTCGGCCAGGAGGGCAGAGGCCATGGGGTGATTCAGATGGGAGGGCAGTGTTCGCGGTGCGGCTCAGTAGGGGGGGGGGGTGACATGAGGGCACGGGACGGTTCAGCCAGAAGGTGGTGGCCCAACAGCAGGCAGGGGTCGGCCCAGCCGCGGGGCGGTGGCCCGGCCGTGGGGAGGTGGCGGCGTGAACGCGGGGTGGGGGCCCATCCATGGGCGGTGTATCGACCACAGAGGGTGGCGGTTCAGCCGCGAGTTAAAGGCCCGGCCGCGCGGTTGCGGCGTCTCGACTGCGAGGTGGTGTGGAGACCGTGGGCGACAAGGCAGGGAGGTTGTGGGGTGGCGGTGGTCGCGAGGTGGAACCATTGCGCCATTGCCTTCATCGCAATGGGAGGTGGTGCCGACTGCCATTCTCGGGCCCTACCGTGGTTCGTAGCCATTCCTCCATCGTGATCATCAATTTACCACAAGGTTTTCAGAGAGGACATGAAATGTTTGTTTATCCCATACTCTCTGCGTTTGAGTGATAGAAAGAGTCTATAATTACTTCTTGAATTATGAATAATTATCAAGAACCGAAATATAGATGAATTTCAAACAACCACCCAACAACTTCTCACAAATAATCATACACAAATAATCCCCTACCATGGATTGTTCGTTGACGTTGGCACGAGAAGGAAGTTGAAGAATGAGAAGAGAGTGTCAATGATTGTCACTTCTGAAACCAAGCTTCATGGTCAGGCTCGCTCATCCTCCTCTTCCTTTATTTCCAAATAACGTTCTTTGATGGCGTTCTTCATTGGGGAATTGAAATCCTCCCAATATTTCTCCTCTCCCCAAATCCATGAAAAAAGCAATGTTTCCAAAATGATATGTTTCCCAAATTTAATTGTTGGCACAATGTCAAATTGGTTTAATTAATTACATAGTTTGGAATAATAAATTTAAGGGGGTGGCACCATTTATATGGGGAAGTTCAAGAGGATCCCCCACACTTATGAGGACGTTAAAGAGGTTTTAAACCTCATGTGGTCCCCATCACCATAACCTCTCAGGGGAGGTTAGGCTTGGTGGTCCCCACTTCCGTAACCTCTCATGGGAGGTTTTTGTTCAGGTGGTCCCCACCTGTGAAATATCCACATGGGTGGTTTCAAAATAAAATAAAAATAAAATATTACACCATTTTATTTTATTTTATTCCTTCATGAAAAATCCAAAAATCTGTCCTTCACTCTCAACCCACTACGGTCGAGGTGAAGGTTTCCCTAAGTGAATACCGAAACTACAAGTTCAATGGTGTCCTCAGATTTCAATTTCGAGCATCGGCTAAAAAGTTAGAAAAACCCTCTTGCACGTTTACTGAACGTTCACGAACAAAAGTTCAAAAATTCATTCCGGGCATTATGGGCCTCGGAATCAGGTGGCGTAATTTTTCGCAGACTCGTAAAATTCTTATTTAAAAAAATTACCGGGAAATTCTGAGTCTTTACTATAATAGTAATTTAAATTTTGATAATAATAAAATTAATATTATCAATAATAGTATTAAAAATCATTGTTTGAATAATAGTAATAATTTACTTAATAATAACAAAATTTATAATAAAAACACTGATGATAGTAATAATAATAATAATGATAATATTAATATTAATATTATAAATAATTATTATGTAAATATTTTATAAAATTTTCAATTAATTTTCATATTTTTATACACAGAACAAGCCACACGGTTTGGCCGCATCATCTTCCAGACCATGTGCCAATCTTGCATCGGAAAATCAAACCTAGAAGTTTTAAAATACGAAATAATTACACAAGAATAAATCCAAAACTAAATCAAAATAATTCTAGACCGAGAAAAATATTGAATAAAGGAGTGTTTGGGTTCAATCAATGACATTAACAACAATAGATGTCATCTTTTTTGGTATGTAATTTTGAAAGATATTTTTTAAAAAATTACCTTTGTAAAATTTTCATTATTCTTCTAAAAATTTAATTATAATGCTAAAACCTTTTGAAATCTAATTTTATCAAAAAATAAATTTGATAAGTTATAAAATAATTTGGAATTTTATTTAAAAAGTTTTATTTGAAAATAAATATGAAAAAATTTAGCACAATATTTGAAAGAATTGAAATAATTTTTTTGAATATATGTTTAAAATAATGGTTAAAAAATTGAAATAATATTTAGAAAACATTATTTTTTAAATATAGAATATTTTTTTATAGAAGAGAAAAATATGGTCATGTTTTCATAAAGACATTTTCATTGTCATAATAAGTACCAAATATTTGAGAAATGGTACCATTTCATGAATATATAATTAATAACCATAAGAGAATAAAATTCATGAATTTTTTTTGAGATATGGATCATTAGATTTCATCAATTGAATTATAATCATAAACATTCCCTATAAATGATGATATTGTAGCAATAAACTCTTATCACATTGGAAAAATTAAATTATAACCCCAAAAGTTAATAACAATAAATTAGGCTTAAAATTACTTTAATAGAAAAATATTCATGATATATAATGTCACATGGAAAATATAAACACCTTGTAAATGAATATAGGTATATAGAGAAACCTTTGTCTCAATGAAGGAAAATTAAGATAAAATTACCTTAACGATTTGGTAACTTCTGAAATGTAAACTGCATGAAAGAGTTTTAATCAAATAAATATTTAATTAAAAATCAATTTAATAATATAAATCGTAGAATACATTGCAGAACAGTTTATACCCAACCCTAAAGAATCTATTTTGAATATAGTATAAGTCACCCTGAAATAAATGTGAGACTTGAAATCCCTTTTCTACTTGAGTAACTATAGAATAATGTGATTTGTAAATGATGAACATCAACTAAACCATTAAATATCTTTAAATAAATGTTATTCATTATATAAAATTAGATATTAAAGAATATAAACCAAATAATAAGAATAAGTAATGAATATACACAACAATAAACTCTTATTAGTGGTGCTTATTTTTCATTATCAGTGTTTTAACCCATCTATAATTTTTTTTCATCATTTCGTAATTTTTTGTTTGTGAATTATGTGTCTATAATTTAGCAATGATTATAAAAATTGATAAATTGATGATTCTTATAAACATCAGTATTTAGGGACACCACATTTACCAATGTTTTTAATAAACATCAATAAATAAACGTCGCTAAATTAGACCACATTTACTGATGTTTACATACATCGATATTTAGTGAAACCTCATTTAACATTGTTTTTATGAAATATTAGTAAATAATATTTGTTAAAACAAACCTCATTTAGTTAAATTTTTTAATAAAATCAGTGAATCGACATCTATATATCAAAACTTGTTTACCAATGTTTATTAAAAATGTATGTAAATTTTAATTTTTGAAATACAAATTTATTCTTTATTTATTTTAAACAATGTAATAATTTTGGGTTTTTTTCCTCCCCTCCACTCACCGCCCTTACCTGCACCCCTCTACCCTTAACTACCCCCACTCCCACACAATACTACTCATTTCCCTCTCCCACACCCCTATAGCATACCCCTTTGTGCCCCCACTCTCTCACCCCTCCGCTCACTACCTTTCCATATCCCCTACTGAACCCATCTAACTTACACCTTCCCCCCCTCTCTCTCACATATTAACTTGCATCCCCTCCCATAACTACATACCGACTTCCCAACCGCACTCCCTCTCAATTGCATTAACACCTCTAGTACCCACGTACCGGCAACCCTACCCAACCCCTTAGTCATACAACTCCATTACATTCCCAAGGAGAGGGTTTATAAAAATTATCCTCCTAATTAAAATCAAACCATCAATCACTCTATTACCCAACAAAACACCATAACCAACTCAGTTATCACTTAGTTTTTATTGAATATGTATTATGTTATATATATATATATCAATATTTTAAAAAATTAATAACATATATATATATGTTTATATTTTATACTTATTATATATATATATATGTGTGTTTCTATTTATTATGTATATATACATTAATATTTATAATATATATATATGTTTATATATTGGTATATATTTTATGTTTATTTATATGTTGATAATATATATATGTGTGTGTGGGTATAAATATATATGTTTGTATGTATATAATTATATGTATAAGTATATAAATTTAAAATTATCCATGTTTTAAAACACTAGTAAAAATGCCACTAAAATTTTCATATTTCTAAAAACATGACTAAATTTAAAATATCTTGTTGTATTAAGTAATATTTATATGTATATATATATATAAATTTTGGTATTAAATTAATTAATATTATATATTTATATTTATATATTAATGTATGTATATTAATATATATATATATATATATATATTCTTTTATGTTTTACATTTATATTATATTATATTATATGTATATGTTTACATTTTACATAGATATAGATGTTTTTATTATATATATATATATATATATATATTAATATTTTAAGTTATAATTTTATGTTTACATAATATATATATTTTTATATTATATATATTATATGTTTACATTAATATATATATATATATGATTATATATATATTAACACACACACTCACACACACACACACACACATATATATATATGTGTATAAATATATACATGTGGGTGTGTGTAAATATATTTGTGAACGTATGCATATATATAATTAGAATTATAAATTTACATACATTAAACAATTCAAATATAAATATAAATATAAATATAAATATAAATATAAAATCATTCACAATTTAAAACTCATAAAAATGACAATAAAATGGATCTGTTTTTTTAAAAACCTGACTAAATTTTAAATATATGGGTTTCTATATATTTAAATACACAGATATATATTCATATATATGTGTGTGTGTTTAGGTGTATGTAAATTAATATATGTGTGTGTTTGATTGTTTGTTTATATATATATATATATATATATATATTTCTAAATATATTTTTACATCGATATGGGGAGATGGGTGTCTAAATAGATATATTTTATGTGTCGTTTTCTAAAAAACATTGCTAATTTATTGTTTGTTCATTAAAAATGAGGCTAAATTAGAGATGTTTCGGGAATACATCACTAATTTATTGATGATTTAATGGAAATTTCTCTAAATTTCTAATTATTTTGTAGAAACACCTCTAATATAACGATGCTTATGAGAAAATGTTACTTATAAAGTGTGGATTATGATTAAATACATTTAGTTTAGTTATTCTTCCCAGTAAATTTCAATAATTCAATGATGATTATGATGATATACTCCTAATATTTCAAAACTTCTGAAGAAATGTTACTAAATTATCAACACTTATAATGAAACATTTCAAATTTAGTGATGTTTTTCTTGAAACATCACTATAATAGAAACATTTTCAAGAAAAATTATTAAATTAGAATAATTTCCAGAAAAACATATCTAAATATTATAATTGATGATTTTTTGAAAAATATTCACTAAAAGAAGTTTCCAAATTAGCATTTTTTGTAGTTATTGCATACATATCACATAAATAAAAGTGAGGTGAGAAAACTCTTACCTTATGCATAAACATACTTCGTACACATCAAAAAAAAATATAATAAATATATGTTTATTGTAAATATATCACAAAGACTTATTATTCAATATCATACCATATATGATTTTTTGATGACTTTATGTTTTCTATTTATTAAAAATTCTAGGTTAATGACTTGTTTCATTTAATAACTCTTTGGTTTTTTGTAAATGTTTTGACTTGTAATTCTTGGTCCACTTTCTTAAATCATGATTTAATTATATAAATATTGTGAAACATGATCTAAATATAATATTTATTCATTATATAAATATTTATAATATTATCTATGTGAGATAAATATGAAATTAAATATACTTCTCATTGAGAAGAAAAGTTGTACTTACGTAAGAACGTTGTTTATGTTTTCATGTCCTATTGAAACAAAGAATATAAATTAAATATATGTATATAAATATATATATTATCATAAAATTATCATTATTACTTCATATATAAAATATAATTTCACTGAACCCATCCTTATTACGTTTTTGGTAATGTGTGAACAAATCACATGGTATTGAGGAGGCGGTTGTCCACATATCCCTAGGCGAAGTTATCTTATTTATAAAAAATGAAAAACATGTATGTATGTATTATAAAATAATTAAATATTAATAAATAAATAATGAATATCATATATATCATATTAAAACAAAAATTCTCACATTATTCCAAATACTTAATGGTGCTAATGGGAGAATGACCAACATCAGTTCGTGAGGCAGTAGTTTACCGTACACAAGAACAATGATTTCATATCCAATTTGATGGATGTGTGTGTGACCATTGGTAGAAAAGATAATAAAAAACATCTCAACATATTTATTTTATTGTGGTAAATTATATATTTAGGGAATGATGTAATTAGAAAGGTTAGATAACTAAATAAAAACAACGTTCTTTTAGAAGGATGTCACCTCTTCTTTGGGTAACTTTATTTGGGTTTCACCGAAAATAATCATTTTATTAATTTATGATTTAATTTATTCCTGTAAGATTATGTTAGGAATGTTGGGAGGATATTTGGGATGGTTTTGGATGAGTAAAATATATTGAGTGGTTTTAATAGAGTTGGAAGAGAGGATGCCTTATAGAAGGGGGTATAGGAGACATTGTGTATTCTTGAAAATATTTGAGTAGTCCACACATTTCACTTGTCCCCAAGGGTTAAAAATCAACCATTATATATCCTTATAGTTTTAATTGTCTAAATATTTATATAATATTATATTTAGGCGTTTTTAGTGTCAATTTTACACATAATATTAAATGTTTTGTGATTAATTATGCTCGTTTTTACCTTAATCAATATAATTAATTTTAATTACATTTACATTTAATTGTTTTTTGAAAATATAATAATACAATATCATAAATCCTAATTTTTCTTATTCAAAATATAAAATATATGTTGGAAATTTTTCATCATACAATTGGATGATATTAATTAAAAATTAATCCCACATATGGAAAGAGATACCTGATTTTTGAACTAAAAAAATGGTCAAATGATTGCTATGTTTTAGAAAAATATTTAAATATAAAAAAGATAAAACTGAACTAAAAGTAATTAATAAATGTAATTTTTAACTAATTATACATTAAAAACATTTCAAAACAGATCATAACTATATTAAAAAATTATATGAAAACAGTTTTCAAATAAAATGTAATATTTTTCACTAGTAACCAGAATATGAAACTTCTAAAAAAAATCGAAACATTTCACCAAATTAAAATTTTAAATTAGTATTTCAAAAAACTAGTTTAATTTTTCATTTATAATTTATTAAATTTTTAAACATTAGATTTATTATGGGTTCTCTATTAAAAGTTAGTAAAATGGCCTTTTAGAAAAATACGTCTATTTATTCATAAAATTGGATTCATTTTTCTCGTATTCCTATCAAATATATTGAATGAGTGTAATAATATTTTATTGAAAATTCAATTTTTTATTGAAAAAATTCATCAAAAGTTAATTTTTTATAATTTATTGAGACAAAATTGTGGTTGTACATAGAAAATAGTTTTTAATGAAGTAGAATTTCATTATACTCAAATTGTTCTTATATTAATTTCTAATTAGGTGGTAATGAACTGTTTCATTTTATATCATGGGTAAAATACAATTTCATAATTTATTCAATACCAATCACATAATATATTATAATTTCTATGTGATAATTAAAATAATATTTTAATAATAATATTAATAGTATATTTTAGTATAGTAAAACTATGTCTTACATGTAACAAAAGTTATTGAAGGGAATCAGTATTATGTGTAACAAAATGAATTTTTTTTATATACCTCAATCTAATATATGTGTTATGTGTAGTGAAATATTAACTTTTTATTGTGAATAATATAGGATAAACTAAGTTCCTTCCTATAAAAATGATATTTAGCTTTTTGTGAAATGAAAAATATCAAAAATATATTATCCAATCACAATTTTTTTTAAGAAATATCATGGTGTTACATTATTTTTGTGTAATGTTTTGAATATCTATCATAATGGATATGATATCAATATATGTAGTTTAGGGGGGTTATGGTAGGATTTATAGGAAACGTGTATTCAATAATTTAATATTCGGAATATAAAAACATTTTTGAAAACCCTGGGGATAAGTATAAGTGTAGGATAAAATCATAATTTGGTTATATAATAATGTTATTATGTTGTTTTCCTAAAAATAGATACATATTTTTATACTAAATGGTGATGTGGTTTTGATAAAAATGTTCATTGGGGTAATAACTCCAAAACATCACATCAATGTTGTCTCGAGCGTTACCTAGTAAATGACAACATGTCTTACCTACACCCTTGTTTTACACTCTTTTGTGATATGTTTTAGTTAATTAATGTTTTTTTATGGACCATGATGAAGGATTGAAATAGTTTATTATCATGTAGGGATTATGCTAAACATAAGGTGTCATATATTTAAAAGAATGTTTCTTGATTTAGATAACCTATAAATTATTCTTGAAGACTATTTTTTCCACAATGATTACTGTTTCTACCACTATGCTATTTGGTTTTAGTAAATGGTAGGAACCAGATGAAACATGGATAACTATAAATGAGATAGAAAATGTGTTGATGATAAACCATGTGGGTTGATGAATTGAGTAAATTATAATATGATTATTCCGAACATGTTGTCCTGATATATGATTAAAAACATAAAACATGACCGAATCATGGACACACTAAAGAAGAGACTACTAGTGTTTATTGAGAGCTAGGGTGGTGGAGAATATATATTAAATAAGATTAATATCTCAATTTTTAAATAATGTGCAATGAATGACTAAATTTTATATATCAAAAGTATGATAAGATTTTTTATATATGGGGAAGAAGGGAAAAAATATGTACTTTCTAAAGGGAAATGAAATTGTTAGTTAATATAATGTATAGTAATATTAGTTTACCTTAGGGATTATCAATGGATTAATGTTTTAAATATGTAATGTATGTGAGTTATGGAAATAAATCTCCCAGAAAAAAATCTGGTGAATAATGTTAGGAAGGTGGTATGGGTAATGGTAATACTACTGAAAATGAAGAGACCATGAATGACATATGAATGGTAGGATATATTTTAATAGAATTCTTTATGTTACTTGTTATAAAAATGAATAGATTATGTTTGATATATGTTAGGACATGAGGAATATTTCATATTGTAATAATGATGTCTTAAGGAATTAAATGATGTAGTATAATTAATGGTTTATGAGTGATGTAGAATGACTGATGTTTTTTTGGTATTATAATTCCTTAAAACTTTTATATGAATCATTAAATATATTGGGATTTAAATATAAATTTTTCACTTATCATTTTAAAGAATACGTTTAATGGTTTTAATGAACTATAAAAGTGATTTAATGGAATGAGGATATTTTATGAATGACACATGATTTAGGGAAGATAACCCTTAATATGCCCCTAATTTTGAGATAATGGTGATTATATAAATAGATGATACAAATGAATAATGTAATGTAGATAGTACTGATGAACATGGAAGTAATTTATGATTCATGGACATTGTGTCTAATTTTATAATTGATAGAGATTACGATATATTTTTATTTCTAGAATATATTCAATAATATGTGTTTTTATATAAGGAATGAGGGAGGATTTATTTTTTTCATTGTGGTATTATGGTAAAACTACGTATTACTATTCCCTAGGACATTATATTAACACTTTATTCACATATTTGGTATGTGGCCATTAATTGATACTTATATATATTGGTGATTAATGTTACGTTTGGTTTGAGAAATTTTGTGACCTTATTTTTAAATTTTATTATCTTATTTTTGTTGATACATGGAGGATACTTATGGTTAACTATTATTTGAATGGATTATGTTGAACTAATTATGTTATTTGATAAGTTTTTCTAAAAAATATGTTCTTGAAAAAAATTAGACCAAGAAAGAATGTGTTATAAATATTTTATAGACCTTATGATCCATTAGTTATTTAGAAAAAAGAAAAATTTTGTTTATTTATTAATGTAATATATGATGTGTAAATAGTTCGATGTACAAGAAAAACATGATATTTTGAATATAAAATGTACTAAAATCATGTATGTATATCATCTGTTTAGAATTACCCATCATTGAAAACATGAACTTGAATAAAATGTTGCCATATTATAAATATTATTGATGATATCAGTGATACTTTCCCAACTATTTTGTTTATAGATTTTTGTCTATTTATTTTATCATGATCATTCATGTTAATGTGATCAATTATCTCTATCATTATCCATCATTATTTGGATGTTACAATTTTCTTCTACATGAAGATATTAAATTCCCATGTATGTTCTCTTATTCCAAATCATAGAATTGGTTATTCGAGATCATATTCAAAAATAACATTCTCTCTTTTCATGAAGAATATTCTGATAACCCTTTTTACAATGTCGGTTTCACAAAAATGGATTTTTAATCTTAATTTTTTTACAATGAACATGTTCAAATTAAGAGGAAATTTTTTTTAGGGGGATAAAAGGTGACACCACATTATTTTTTGAGTTTTTGTATAATAAATTTAAACATAAAAATATTTTATGTTTCAAACAGAAATGATTTTTTTCTTCAATTAAAAAAACACTATTTTTAGCTTGAGATACACATTACACTGAATGTAAAATACAGGGGAACCAACATCGAGTTTAAGAAAAAAATTTATACTATTTAAATATTACTAGTTAATATGATACTTAACATCTTTACATTATAGTTTCGGTTATGAATAAGATTAACTAAATTACCAAAATATATTATTTTAATATTTTAATATAATAAATAATTTTGTGGCCAAATAATTATAAATGAAATAAAAAACTATTTTAAAATTTGAAAATATTTTTCATAAAAACAATATTTGGTTCCAAAGGCATTTTACCACCAAAAATTAAACAAGTCAACTATTATGAATTATTTTAATAGAAATTATATATTATGATTTAATTGAAATTCACAAAATTCATCTTATGTATCTTTTATAAAAGTGATGAGAGTAAATCCAATTTTAGTTTTGAAAACTGTATTTTTCTAAAAATCAGTTTTGTTACCTTTTGTACTATTACATAGAAATTAATTGCATAAAATTTTTGGCAAATATATTTGAAAAAATAAACATAATTGTTTTATATAAGAAAATGAAAATTTTTTGGGAGTTAAATTTCGATACTTCATTGATTTTTTGTCAATGAACAGTGAAAAATACTAGTTTATATATATAATTGTCATTATTTTATTGAATTTGAATAGTTTATAATTAAATTATGATGGGTTTCAATATAAAATTATTTCAATTAGATATATATTAATTCAATTTATGTCTTTCAAATCAATTCCCATATTTAAATTTATTATAAAAACTTTGTAAAAAATTTGAAACATTTCACTTTAGGTAACAACTTTTTCATTTTCATACACTGAATTTATTTTGCATTAAAATTTTCATTTATTTTAATGGAATTTGGAAAAATAATATTCAATATTTGGAATTAGAATAATAATTTTTATCTAATATGTCAGAATAATTTGTTTCTGTATTGAATTCTAAAAAATGTAAAAATTAATTATCTTGGATAAAGTTAAAATGGAGTAACGGGGGGTTCAAATAAAATTATATTGGGTAAAATTTACTTGAAATATGTCCAAATGCAATTTTCGATCCATGTCATGAACAAGTTACCTATAAGGTTCTATAGTTTCCGATTTTGGAGCCTATTTTCATTTAAAAAAATTTGGGTTCCCCTTTTCCTTTTTAAAAATTACAAGTGTGCTAGTCACATAAGATAAGAATGGCCACCCACTCTCCTATCATCTTCACACTTCGAAAACCTGTTGGATAATCCATTACATATCGATAAAATATCTTAATTCCCACCCCATATCATTGATTTAACTTTTTGATCATAATTACAATATATTAAGGCTTTAGTTCAAACCTGATGTAGATTTCTGAAGAAGAGGTAATGTTTTTAAAAATAAATATTTTTTTAACCTCTTATTACAACTACATAAAATATTTTCAAAATATGATAAAATAAAATAATAAATAAAATATTTATTTAAATTCGATTATAAAAATTAAATAATATATATCCATCTCCAAATCAATCAAATAGGATATGAAATCATCATTTAGGTGTACAAAAGGCTATTGCCTCATGAATTGATTATATTCTTTTTCCATCACATCAACACATGGATGAATATAATGTTATATTTATGGTTTATATATTATATTTTTGATATTATTATTTTAAAATATGTATAATACCACATCTAACATATTACCTCTTATCCTATTAGAAACCAATAATGTATGTCAGGTGTATGGTGGTCTGCACCCTCATGATCCTATGTGATGTGTTTTTCATTTTCTTGCACGGATGGTAATATAAATATATTAAATAAATATATATTTTATTTTTATAATAAATATAACTAATATAAATAAATTATCACATAATTGTTTATTTACATTCATTTCAATTGGGGATATGATAAATTTGATCTTGGGTACAGTGGTCTTCTGCTTAACAATGCAATATGATTTGGTTTTAATGTACGCATTACAAACAAGGTAATACATACATATTTAAATAAAATTATGTTATATATAGATATTAAATAATTATTATAATACAATTTTAATCTATTATTAACCCATATTTCCATCATTCTATTGAGAAAATTGAAACAATATTTATGAGTACATACATCCCACAATCTCTATGAATAGTTTATTTATTTTTTATTTCTATATTTTATAGATTATAATGAATATATATATAATGAATATCTATCATATTAATATCATAGTAAAAATTATTATGTTTTTAGATACATTTTCAATGTATGTGGTCTAAATAATTACAAATCAATATGAACATGAAAGACTAAGCTGTTATTGCACAAAATTTGATTTTAACATGTAATTGTAACTAATAGAATAATAAATTTTCAAAATTATATTATATATTTTATGATATATATAATTTTAGTTCAAAAATTTATTTATAATAATATAATATTAATTAAACCTGAGGTTTTAACATTTATGAAATAATATGAGCCTAAGGGTAAATGATTTCCTTTTTATTTTTTAATTATTTAAGACATAATCTATATTAACCAATTATTTTTCTATGGGGAGTATATAATTCCCATGAATTTGTTTTATGATTACATTAAATTAATATATGGATATTTACATGTCCAATTTAGTATCTCTCTTCCATGTGGTTTATGGTCAAAAGATACCAAAGTGGTTAGCGATTTTGTCTAAATTTTCCTTCACGATGATAGATGTTGTGTTATGCACCAATCATATTTTACTAGGTGTATATACATCCCCTTAGACATGTAATATCCAGATTCTATATTTATCCATGATATTAATATTAATTTTTATGTTATTCATTAATGGGTCTTACAATTAAATGTTACCAAAGTGTTAATTGTTTGATGTTACAATCTCATTATTTATTGTTATTTTTATGATGATACTTTAGATGAATAAAATAAATTGATATATTCATCAATAACAACATAAAATTTCTTATAATATGGTTATTTATTTAGAATAAATGTTTTACCTTCATTTTACCCTCATTATGTACCAATAATTTCAAGAAAATGTTTTTGGAAACAATACTTCATCTCTCATTTCGATCAAAAACCCATTTTTTCCGTATACATGTTTTATGAAAATTTTAAAAAATGTTTTACCATTTAAAAAGGAATTTATTAAATAAATATAAACACATATATGAAATATTTTAAAAAAATTAAAATGAAATATTCATTTTTTTTAAACAAGACTAATATGGATTTTACGTAAAATTTAATTCGAATATTTATTTCAACATGTGTGGAATTTTACAATGTCATTAAAAATCAATGTTTTAAGTATTAAATCTTATTTTCTCAAGAATATTTTCAAATAAATTTATTTTTAATTTTTTTTATGTTTTGAAGTGTTTTCAAAGTGTAAAAAATATATTTCAAAATAATTTATTTAAATGAATTTATATATTCCATTATATGTTTCATAGGTTATTTTCAAAGATATATTTTTTTAAACATTTACTAATTTTTAATTTTTTATATGATTTTTAAAACTAGAAAGATATTTTCCTAGAGAAATTTTCCATATAATTTTACTTCAAAAATAATTTTCCCTTCAAGATGACATCAGTGGATATTACATACATTTTACAAGTAAAATGACCTAATGTTACCATCTTTATTCATTCTCTAGAAGGTATATTATTATGGTAAAAATATTTTTATCAATTACACTCCTATTATATGAGTTATACCATGATATAATTCTTATTAATCACAATTATGTTTCTAAAGTTTTGGTTAAAATTATGACATGATTATGAAACTTGTTTGTTTTCCATTTTTTATGATATAATGAATTGTTTAGTTAAACCATTTATTGAAATAAATTTATAATGTGATGAATGTTTTATGATCTTGTATAGAACATATATATTATTTTATTAATGGGAATTTTAAATTTATATCTACCTCCATTGTAATTAGTAAATATTAATATCTCATGAAATAAAGAGGAATGGAATGCGGAGTTAACCATGTTATTAAGGGGTTGTATCCATTGTGGTAGTTTTTGGAGTGAAGGTTTACAACAATGATTTATTGGGGAGGGAACTAATTACAATTTTATAGCCTTGTTATAATCTTTTAACTAATATGAGAATTATTTTAAATGCTTATTATTATGAAAAAAAATTATCGTTTATTCGAATGTTGTGTTGTCATTGTTCATGTTCTTTTCCTCCATTATGATTCATGTCTTATGGATGAAAAATATTTATTCCATGATGGATTTTAATGATATATCACAGGTTTGTTTTGATCATTGAATGTTATGTTAATGATCATACACCCTTATTATGATCTTATAGTTTGATTTGATCAAATATTGATATCTTCTATGTTTACCCAAAATGAGCTTCTAAGCACAATCATTATTATGTTTCATTCCATAAGTTGTTACGAAACTTATATTTATAATTTTTTAATAGGAGTATTATGTGGATCATTAGCTATGGGAAATGTTTAAGATCATTCATGAAATAAGAATATTATATTTCAAGTCTCTAAATACACTAAAATAATATTGTCATCCGTTGTGTTTAAATGAAATGTTTTAAATAGTCATCCAATAGGATGTGATATTTATTTATGAAAACCCTATGTTGTTTTATTATTTTTAATGGATATATTTACTTCTTAAACCATATATCATTTATATATATAATGTTCTATATTTAATTTTATTGGGTTATCCATTAAAATATTGATAAATATTTATTCCTCACTCAATATTGATATTTCATGATAAGGATAATTATTCATGAATTAAATCAATTATTAGATAAATGTGGAACTATTTGGACATGAAGATATGGGTGGGGCCTGATTATAGTTTACCCCTTGACATATCTGTAATTTAATAAGATGAATTAGTCAAACAGACTTTGTTTAATGTGTTTATGATGATTTACTACCTATAATTTTAAAACCATGCTCTGAAAGGTCTAGAAAGTAGAGGTGTCATGATTTCTAAGATCATGATATCCATTAATTAAGAATAAACTTATTTAAAAAGTCATTAATTATTATACATGCTATTTTCAAATTGATAATTTCTTTGGTTGTATTTTCATTCTTATTTTATCGATTAAATGGTGTGTGTGTTCAATTATTTACCTTTCCATATTAATTTGGACAAATATATTCATAATATTGACATTATTAAATTAGAATCTATATTAAATTATTTACCTTTTCATATTTATTAAGCCTTATCTAATTATGATATTCATTTTACTTATGTAATGGTATATGTGTTTATATATTAATCTCTTTAAATTGATTATGACATACTGATTATTCTTCATTTATATATTGTATATTCTAATTTATGTAACTGTAATTGAAAATAAGAAATCACTCTTATTTTGTGTATTTTCCCTATAATTCAAGAAGTGGACTATAAATTATATGAATATATATTCAAATGAAAATAATGATATTGTAAAAAAATTAGGGTGAAATTTTTGATTTCAAATGAAATATGGGTATCATGTATGTATCAATCTGACCAAGGATACTAATATATTCTATAATGACCCAGCCTTAAACATTACATAATATTGAATTAAATAAATAATTCACATTGAGGTTCTTTTCAGGTTTAGAGTTTTAGAGAATTAGGTCATTACATTTACATAACAACATGAATATTACATGTAGACAATACTACCCAGTATCCATTTTTTTACATAAAATAAAAAAAGAGTCATGTCTAGTTCCATGTTTTAGACAACATGAATTTTCCTTGATCCCATCCATGACCCTATTCATCTTTAAGTCCTTTGAAAAACATTTAAAAACATTGGATGATCATAAAAAGCTCAGTAAGGGTTATAAAATAGGGAAAGAAAACATTTGTTCATATTTACATACAAAACATGAAATATTTTACTTACCTCATGAAATCATAAGAATTTATGAATAACACATATAAATCATAAATCATAAAGGTAACTTGTGGCATCCACATCATACTTACATTGTACCTATCACAACAACACAGGGAATTACTCAAGAATACCCATCACAGTATATTCCCTAAATCTCTTTGGAGAAACATCCACATTTACCTCTGTCACGTTACCCAATGCATTGGAGAGCTATCTTGGGCTCACCTTCCCTAGGTTTATCATGGAACCACCCGTATACGTAAATAAATCCCAAGAACCATAAGAAGATCATAACACATAACATAAGCATAAAGGAAAGACAAAATTTCCATATTTCAATAAAAAAATATCATTTCAAGATATTGAAATAATAACTCCATTCCCAAATTCATTTTCAATACCAAAATATTTAAAAAGTGTATATGGTATTTTTTTTCCTTTTAAAAAAATTCCAGCTTGTTAAGGAATCCAAAGATCAAATAATACTCACGGCGGCGGAAAGGTCGTTGTCACAACTTACATAAAAAACATTACTTTTTGTCATTTAGTAAAATTCTTCATATAAAAATATTCCCTTTAAATGAAATGAACCGTCAGAGGGGTTTATACACCGTATAAAATAAAGTCATGTATAAAACTAAATATGTCTCAATGAAAGGAGATTGAGACGAAGTCCCTTACCTCGTGTCCGACTTGACTCGATTATTCGTTAATCTCCTGAATAATAAACTAAAGTTAATTTATACTTGATTAAGAACCTTTTTCAAGTTTATAATTCCTTTAATATCAGTTATTACCATGTTATAAACATTATGTAATCATTTAAGTTAATAACATTCATTTTGTCGATATTTGGTACTTGAGTAAAAAATGAGCACCAAATATTTACAAGTAGTACATGTGATCAATATTCCATTATATCCAGAATGAAATTAATTATTTAGATATAATATATATAATATATATCTATTATATATATATAATTATATCAATACATATCATTTGGAGGTAACAAATGAAATGCACCGTTCATGGAGACGGTAAGTAGTACGTACGCAAGAACGCTACTTTCATTTCTATTTCTCATTTTAATGGAATTAAAACATAATGATTAATAGGTATATTATAATTCCAGTTTAATTTCATAGATGATATCATATATAATATCATTAACTCCATCCTTTATACGTCCCACATATGGCATTAATGAGTCATATCACATTGAGGGGGCGGTAGTCTGCACTTCCTCTAATGAGATTATCACGTTTAACCGTAATGGAAACCATAATGGAATGCTATAAATGGAAATTAATGAAGCATAAAAAAACATAAACGTGATATATATCATATATAAATACATTTCCATCATTATGGCCACCATGAGAGGCGGTAGGAGATAATCGAACAATCATCGTTTCGTGAGGCGTTAGTTTCCCATATACGGAAACATTATGTTCTTCATCCATTAGATGGTGGTGTGTGTAAGTGTAGTTTGAGTCCTTCTCATAAAAAAATTATAGTATATTGAGGATACTGGTGTTGTTACAAAATAATGGAATAAAAGGATTTTAGGGGTTGGAGAAGTAAAATAAAAGAAAACAATTTAAGAGAAATCGTTACCTTTAATTTTGCTAACTTCCTTTGGTTTGAACCAAAAGGACTTTTTGACGTGCCTTCTGCCAAAGGTATGGATTCTAGGAGAAGTACAGGGATGTAGTGAGCTTAATTGGGTAGAGTTTTGATGAGTCAAAAGCCTTGAAAGGTGTGTGGAATTGGTTAAAAGTGGTCTCCTTTTATAAGGGAGAGGAGGGGCTCTTTAGGAAAGTGTGAAAACATTATTTTATTATAAACATATATTCGGTTTCAAAAAGTCCAAAAATATTTAAAGTCGAAGATAATATGACACATATTTGAAATAAAATCATCCAATAGAATTGGACAGGTTTTGGATATTATTTTAATCATTAAAATCTTATTTATTTAAATCATTTATTAATGAGGTAAATACTATATCATTATTGTGTCATAAATAATTTAATTAATTTAATGTCTAAAATTTAATAAAACAAATACTATTGAGTAGGAAATATTTTTAGCATTCCAGTTAATATTTATAGGAAAAATTATTACTTATATAACACCATATAAAAATTAATTTACTAAGACAGTTTTGTTTATGTCATTTTTTCGATTACATTAAATTAATTAATCAAAAGTGTCATTATATGTCATAAGTGGCTCCATGGGGTCTTAAAACTAACCCAAAGATGTCCATGTTCGGCCATGACTCATGAAATAAGGTTTGTAAAAGTGTTAAGGTAATTTCGAATTGTTATAATATTCTTTTTACCTTCAATTACCTTATTTACCTTTAACCGCGGTAAATAAAAGTCAAAAGTTACTATTCACAAAAAATTATATTAATCTTATTGAACCAAATTTTAATACCTAATGAAAACCACGTATGTCATATTTTTGAAATTTAATTCACTAAAGTGGTAAAATTTCATTTAAATGAAAAAAGTCTGTTTTTTAAATACAACTAAGTGGTTTCACTATTCAACAAAAATTGAAGTTTTTTTTTGAAAAATACCAAAAATTCAGCCTAATCTATATTTCATATTCTGAATTAAAGAATGATGTTTATTTTTCAAAATTAAAAACATAAAAGTATGATTAATTAATTTTAAAGTTAATTATCGTTGTTAAAACAAATAGCGTGTTTTTAAGAAACAATAACTATCAAAAGATTGACACCTGTTTATGTCCAATTTCAAAGTGAAATTAATTACAATGACCAACATTGGATTAAATGGTAGAAATATATTATAATTACACTTTAAAACCAATTAAAAAGATAATATATACATATAAATAAATTATATTACAAGGCACTTTTGAAATAAAATCCAATATTTTCACTATTCATTAAAAATGAACTTTATCGAAAAAATCCCAAAAATTTACACAAAGTAAATTTTGATGTCCCCTTTCTAAAGAAGGTTTTTATTTGGTCAATTAAAATGTATTAAAGTGACCAAAACTATATTTAATGATGGTTCTCTATTAAAAGGCGGTAAATCGTCCTTTTAATGTAAATTATGCTTAAAATTAGATTTATTCACATTTTAAGCCTCTAACATTTTATTAGATAAATATAAAAACATTTAAAAATCATGTATAATAATATTTTAGTTAGTTTTTTTTCATTCGCACAAATACAATGGCTAGGAGTTAACTGCCATTTAAAATAATAATATTATATTATTAATGTGCAATGTAAGATTTCAAAGAAACCCATTGTTGCGTATCAGGTACGGTATCAAACATAGCAACCCCTTTAATGTAAAATTAATATTTAATTAAAAAATATTAATAAATATAAAAATATCTTATTCCTCATTTGATGGGGATGTTACATCCTTCCCCCCTTTCGGAAATTGTGTCCTCTCATTTTTTATTCCCTTGTCAAAATTAGTGGGGGTAATTATCCCTCATAGCTTTTTCAGATTCCCACATTGCCTCTTCAATCATATGGTTTTACAAAAAAACCATTACCTGGTCAATTACATTATTCCGCAACATTTTCTCTATACGTTCACGAATCTGAACTTGTTGTTCGTCATAAGAGAGATTCTCTTCCAACTGAACTACCTCTGGGCTCAAAACATGAGATGGATCTGGCATATACTTTCTCAACATCGAAACCTGAAAACAATTGTGTACCTAGGACAGAATTGGAGGTAAAGACACTCTGTAAGCAACTGATCCAACTTTCTCCAAGATTTCCTAAGGTCCAACGAACCTCGGACTCAACTTTCCCTACTTAAAAAAACGCATCACACTTTTCTGTGGAGAAAATTTGAGAAAGACATGATCACCTACCTCAAAAGAAACATCCTTCTCTAGTTATCTGCATAACGTTTCAGTCTGATCTAAGCTATTCTCATGTGCTTCAGAATCAACTGAACTTTCTCCGCCATCTCTTCTACCAATTCTGGTCCCATCAGCTTCCTTTCACCTAATTCATCCCAAAATACTGGAGTTCGACAATGCTTTCCATATAATTCTTCAAATGGAGCCATATTTATACTAAAATGAAAACTGTTATTATATGAAAATTCAACCAAAGAATGGTCATGGTCCAAACATCCCTAATAATCCATTGAACAAGAACATAGAATATCCTCCAAGGTCTGAATTGTTCAGTCTGACTGCCCATCTGATTGAGGATGAAAAGCTGTACTAAAATTGAATTCAGTACCCAATGACTTCTTAAGGCCTTTCCAAAAGTTAGAAGTAAACCTGGGAACATGATCAGATACAATAAAGAGGGGAAATCCATGCAACCTGACTATCTCTTTAACATACAATCAAGAAAATTTCTCTAGAGACAATGTATCTCGAAATGGAAGGAAGTGATCAGATTTAGTCAATCGATCAACTATAACCCAGATATCATTATTACCTCAAGATGTGTTTGGTAATCCCAAAACGATGTCCATGAATATATTTTCCCATTTCCACTCTGGCATCAGAAGAGGCTGAAGCATCCCTTTCGTTAACTGCCACTCTGCTTTAACCTGTTGATAAGTCAAACACTTCAATGTAAAATCATCAATATCTCTTTTCATTCCATCCCACCAGTAATACTCCTGACGATCACTTTACATCTTAGTACTACCAGGATGAACTGAAAACGGGGAACTATGAGCCTCACATACCAATTCATTCTTCATCTGTGAATCACAAAGGCACACAGAATCTCTTCCCAAACCTCAAAACACTGTCATTATCAACATTAAAATCAGGAAACTTACCCTTCTGAACCAACTCTACCTTTTTTTGCAACTCACTATCTTCTTTATATGCTTTCTTTATTCTGACTGATAGATATGATTTCATGGACGCCTGAAACAATACAGAAGAATTTTCTGCACCAACAATTTCTAGGACAAAGTTTATCAAATCAAAAACCAAATGGTCTTGTTCCAAACATAACATGGTTAATGAAGCATTAATTTTTTGAATCAAAGCATCAACCACTTTGTTTGTTTTTCCTGGATGGTAATGGATCGTGCAATCATAATCCTTGATTAATTTTATCCATATCCTCTGTCTCATGTTAAATTCTTTCTGAGTGATTATATACATTAAAATTTTGTGATTAGTATATTTTTCACATTTTAATCCATACAAATGAATCCTCTAAATTTTTAAAGAAAAAACAATAGCAGCTAATCCCAAATCATGTGTAGGGTAATTTAACTCATGTGGTTTCAACTAACGTGAATCACAATAAATTACTTGATCATTCTGCATTAGGACACAACCATGTCCTTTCAATGAAGCATAACTGCAGATAACAAACTCACCATTTCTGGATGGTACTTCCAAAACTGAAGCTTTCACCAATCTCATTTTCAATTCCTGAAAACAATCAACACATTCTATTTTCCAGATGAACTTAACTCCTTTTCGAGTTAACATAGTCATTGGATTAGATAATCGTGAAATTTTTTCAACAAACCTCCTGTAATAACCTTCCAAAACAAGAAAACAACGAATCTCAGTTATATTTGTGGGTCTTGGCCATTCTTCAATAACTTTTGTTTTAGCAGGGTCAACAGTTATGCCATTTTTTGAAACAATGTGACCAATGAAAGAAATTTTTTGTAACCAAAACTCACTTGCTGAATTTCCCATAAAGATTATTTTCTTTTAAGGTTTGAAAGATGACCCTTAAATGACTTTCATGCTCATATTTACATTTAGAATAAACCAAAATATCATCAAGGAACAGAACCACAAACGTATCCAAGAACTCACAGAAACTTCTATTCATAAGATCCATGAATACAGCAGGTGCATTGATTATCCCAAAAGGCATAACTAGAAATTCATAATGGCCATATCTAGTAAAAAACATGGTCTTAAGAATGTCTTCTTCCTTTACTTTCAACTGATGGAACCCCTATCTCCAATCAATCTTCGAAAAATACTGAGCTCCCTGGAGTTGGTCAAACAAATAATTGATATGAGGAAAAGGATACTTATTCTTAACAGTGATGTTATTCAATGCTCTATAATCAATGAAATGTCTCATTGAACCATCATTATTTTTAACAAAAAAAACAAGAGAACCCCATGTTGATGTGCTAGGTCGAATGAAACATTTATCTAATAACTCCTGCAATTGCTTCTTTAGCTCTAAAAGTTCAATTTGAGCCATTTGATAAGGGGGTTTTGAAATTGGCTTAGCCTCAAGAACTAAGTGAACATTAAATCCAACTTCTCGATCATGTATAATACCTGGAAACTCATCAAGAAATACATCAAGGTACTCATTTAACACTGGAACATCATTAATCTAAATAGTTCCTTTGTTTTAAACAATATGTGCATGCTAACAATCATTTATATCATTTACTAGTTTCTCAGCTTCCTGATATGTTATCAAAAGAAAGGGTTCTTTTTTGTATAAAAACTGAATATATTTCTGAAATGAAACCTCTTTAGCTCTACAGTCGATCTTAGCATGATAAAAAGAAAGCCAATCCATGCCCAAATTAAAATCAAACTCCACTAGAGGGAAAACAATAAGGTTTTCAGGTAGATTATTTCTGCACACAAGGACAATAATGTTCTTATGTTTTCTTTTTGTCTCAACATTTCCTCCAAGTGTTTTTACCATAAGTTTTATATTCATATCATGATATGGAATTCCCACTTTACTAGAAAACATCTCAGAAATGAAAGAGTGTGCAGACCCCGAATCAATCAACACACTGGCTTAATCTGAACAAACAAACAGTGTACCTTATACAACTTCATTTGATGGACCAACATCTGGTGATGTAGTTGCAAAGGAATTCACCACCCCTTTATGCCTGTAGTCTGGATTCTTTCCTATGGTTTAGTTCTTTTTCGGACACTCATTTTCATAATGACACATTTCATTGCACTTAAATAATTTTACTGACTATAAATAAGATTTTGTCTTACCATTACCATAATCATTTTTATTGTAATTACAAGTCTTATGTCCCATTTTACCACATCGGTTTCACTTACCAAAATTCAAAAGACATTCCCCAGCATGATTTTTACCACAATTTTCAAAAACTATAAACTTATGTTTCTTACCATCATGCTTTTTTGAATAGTTCTTCCCTTTCTCCTACCACCTCGACCTCTTATTCTGTTGTTTGTCAAAGAATACATGATCATCGGTGAACTCCATTTCCACATTCTCCACACAATGAACAAGTTTTTCATAACTTTTGATCTCACAAAAAGCTAAAGTCCTTGGATACTTTGGCTTTAGTCCTCAGTAAAAATGTTTGATTTTACTATCATGATCTCGTATGAAACATAAAGCATACCTTACCAATCGAGTGGATTTTTCTTCATAAGCAGCCACTGAGTCATCCTACTGGTTTAATTCTAGGAATTGTTTTTCCATCCTTAGATGATCCACCTTAGGAAAATATTTATCAAGAAACATACCTTTGAACTCATCCCAATCAAGAGCATCAATCTCTTCACTATCCCATATATTTTTCACCATCGACCACCACTAATCAGTTTCACCTTCAAAATGGTAAATAGAGAGACTAACCTATTGATGTTCTGAACAAACCATGACATCGAAAATCATTTCCAGTGCTTTAATCTACCCTTCTGCTAGCACCGGATCAGATGATCCTCTGAATTATGGAGGATGTTGCCTCATGAAATGCTCCACAACTGACTTGTTCCTCTGTGGTTGATCTAGCTGATCTCATACATGGATACCACCACCATTTATAGCCTGAGTCAATTATGACATCACAACAACAAACTGTTCATTTTCGATTCCGACCATCTCAGGTTGCTGATTTTGAAGGATGTCTTCCTCCTGATGTCGTCCCGACATAGATTCCATGTTTCCTCTATGAAAAACCATTATGAACATAGGAATATCTTAGGCTATGCAATATGGTTATCTTTAATTGCTATATTATTTCAATATTAACATAAATTGCATTATGGATATTAATTTAACAATACCCTAACTCCTAAATTTATCTAAACTGACCTATGATACCAACTATAAGGACTCGGCCTTAAACATTACATAATATTGAATTAAATGAATAATTCACATTGAGGATCTTTTTAGGTTTAGAGTTCTATAGAAATACGTCATTAAATTTACATAACAACATGAATATTACATGTAGACAATTCTACCCAGTATCCACTTTTTTTACATAAAATAAAAAAGAGAGTCATGTCTAGTTCCATGTTTTATACAGCATGACTTTTCCTTGATCCCATCCTTGACCCTATTCATCATTAAGTCCTGTGAAAAACATTTCAAAACATGGGATGGGCATAAAAAGCTCAGTAAGGGTTATAAAACAAAAAAAGAAAACATTTTTTTCATAAATACATACGAAACATGAACTCTTTTACTTACCTCATGAAATCATAAGATTTTATGAATAACACATAGAAATCATACATCATAAAGGTAACTTGTGGCATTCATATCATACTTACATTGTAGCTATCATAGATATATAAGAAGTTACTTTGGAATAACCGTCACAGTATATTCCCTAAATCTCTTAGGAGAAATAGCCACATTTACCTCCGTCACATTACCCAATACATTGGAGAGCTATATCGGGCTCACCCGCCCTAGGTTTATTATGGAAGCACCCATATATGTAAATAATTCCCAATAACCATAAAATGATCATAACACAAAAAATAACCATAAAAGAAAAAAAATTCCACAATGCAATAAAAAAAATATCATTTCGAGATATTGAAATAATAAATCCATTATCAAAATAATTTTCAATACCAAAATAAATAAAAAGAGTATATGGTATTTATTTTTCCTTCTAAAAAGATTCCGGCTTGTTAAGGAAGCCAAATATCATATAATACTCGCGGCAGTGGAAAGGTCATTATCACCGCTTACGTAAAAAAACATTCCGTTTTGTCATTTAGTAAAACGATTCGTATAAAATGATTATCTTTGAATTAAATGAAATGTTAAAGGGGTTTATACACCGTATAAAATAAAGTCATTTATGAAACTAAATATGCCTCAATGAAAGGAGATTGAGACAAAGTCCCTTACCTCATGTCTGACTTTACTCGATCGTTATTTAATCTCTTGAATGATAAACTAAAGTTAATTTATATATTTTTAAGAACCTTTTTAAATTTTAAATTTTCTTTTATATCACTTATTGCCATTTTATTAGCATTATGTAATCATTTAAGCTAATAACGTTCATTTTGTCGAAATTTGGTAATTGAGTCAAAAATGAACACCTTATAATTACAAGTTGTGCATGTGATCAATAGTCCATTATATCCTAAATTAAATTCATTATTTAGATATCATATATATCATATATATCCAGTATATATATACTTATAATAGTATATATCATTTAGAGGTAAGAAATGAAATGCACCGTTCATGGAGACGGTAAGTCGTATGTATGCATGAATGCTACTTTCATTTCTATTTATTATTTTAATAAAATTAAAACATAATGATACATAGGTATATTATAATTCCAGTATAATTTCATATATAATATCACATATAATTTCATTAACTCTTTCATTTATACATCAAACATATGGAATTAATGAGTTATATCACTTTGAAGGGGCGGTAGTCAACACTTCCCCTAATGAGATTATCGCATTTACCCATAATGGAAACCATAAAGGCATGATATAAATGGAAATTATAGAAGAATAATGAAAACATAAACCTAATATATATCATATATAAATACATTTCCATCATAATGGACACCATGAGAGGCGGTAGGAGATAATCGAACAATCATCGTTTCGTGAGACGTTAGTTTCTCCAACCACAGAAACATTATGTTCTTCATCCATTAGATGGAGGTGTGTGTAAGTTTAGTTAGAATACATTTCATGAAAACATCCTAGTATATTTAGGATACTGGGTTTTTACAAAATAAATGAATAAGAAGATTCTAGGGGTTGGAGAAGAAAAATTAAAAGAAAACAATTTAAGCGAAATCGTTACCTTTAATTGGGGTAAATTCCTTTGGTTTAAACCAAAAGGACTTATTGAAGTGCCTTATGCCTACGGTAAGGCTTATAGAAGGAGTAGAGGGATGTAGAAAGATTAATTGAGAAGATTTTGGACGATCCAAAAGGCTTGAGAGGTGTGAGGAATTGGTTAAAAGTGCTCTTTATTTATAATGGAGAGGAGGGTCTCTTTAGGAAAGTGTGAAAGAATTATTTTATTATAAACATATCTTCGGTTTAAAAAAATGTAAAAATAATTAATGTCAAAGATAAGATGACTCATATTTGAAATAAAATCATCCAATCATAATTATACATGTCTTGGGTAATATTTTTATCATTACAATCTTATTTACTTAAATCCTTTATTAATGAGGTAAATACTGCATCATTATTGTGTCATAAATAATTTAAAAAATTTGAAGTTGAAAAATTATTCAAAAAATACCAATATGTAGGAAATATTATTATATTTCTAATTAATATTTATAATTATTACTTATATTACACCATATAAAAATTAATTTACTAAAAGTTTTTGTTTATGTCATTTTTGCCTTTATAATAAATTAATTAATCTAAAGTGTCATTATCTTTCATAAGTGGCTCCATGGGGTCCCAAAATTGACCTGAAGATTCTCATTGTCGGCCACAAATCATGAAATAAGGTTTGGTCAAATGTTAAGGTAATTTTGATTTATTATAATATTTTTTTACATTGAATTACTTTATTTACCTTTAACCGCGGTAAATAAAAGTCAAAAGTTAATATTCCCGAAATATTATTTTCATCTTATTGAACCAAATTTTACATCCTAATAACAATCATGTATGTCGGATTTTTGAAATTTAATTCAAAGAAGTGGTAAAATTTCATTGAAATGAAAAATTCGGTTTTTTAACTAGTACAAAGTAGTTTCACTATTCATCAAAAATTGATGTTTTTCAGAAAAATACCAAAAATTCTGCCTAAGCCATATTTTATATTCTGAATTCAAAAATGATATTTATTTTTCCAAATTCAAAACATAAAAGTTTCATTAATTAATTTTTAAATTAATTCTCTTTGTTAAAACAAATAACGTATTTTTAAGAAACAATAACTATCAAAAGATTGACAGTGGTTTATGTCCAATTTCAAAGTGAAATTAATTAAATGACAAACATATTATTAAATGGTAAAAATATATTCAAATTACACTTTAAAACCAATTAATAAGATAATATTACCATATAAAAAAATTAGATTAAAAGGCACCTTGGAATTAAAATACAATATTTTCACTATTCATTAAAAAATGAACTTTATCGGAAAAATCCCAAAAATGTACACAATGTAAATTTTGATGTCCACATTAAAAATAGAGGTTTTATTTGGTCAATTTTAATTTACTAAAGTGACCAAAACTATATTTAAAGAGGGTTCTCCATTAAAAGGCGGTAAATCAACCTTTTAATGTAAATTATGCTTGAAATTAAATTCATTCATATTTTAAGCCTCTAACTTTTTATTGGATAAATGTAAATAAATTTAACAATCATTTATAATCATATTGTAGTTAGTTTTTTTCATTTATTCCAATACAAAATCTAGGAGTTAACTAACATTTAAAATAATATTATTATATTATTTGTGTGCAACGTAAGATTTCAAAGAAACATGTTGCTGCTTATCGGGTACGCTATATAACATAACAACCCCTTTGAAGTAAAATTAATATTTAATTCAAAAATATTAATAAATATAAAAATATATTATTCTTAATTTACCTGGGATGTTACATATTCAGTCATCTGGATGCAATCACCCGTATCTTAGGACAATGTAATAAAGTACACAAAAACTCTTGGCTACCATATATGGGTTTGTTATATTGGGAATCGGAGTTAATATAGTGGAAACCATGGAAAGTATATTTAGTGAAACATTGATTAGGTAATATAATAATATAATATAATTTGATCATATGTATATAAAACCATCCAAATTTTTTGATAGGGTAGATATTATATTGTTAATACTAGAAATTCCTCCCTATCTAGATACTTCAAGTATATGCGATTGAAATATAAATTTATATAGTTGTAGTAATTATGAAAGGGGAACATTATTCTTGACTTAGTAATTACTTATTACTTGTAAAAAGTCATTAGTGTGCACATGGTTTTTCACTCGCATATTATATGCATTGGAAAACTCACATTTTCTATTAAATACATTATGGATGTATTAAATATTTGATGAAAATGAATGGACATGGTTAAACCCAATGATCCTTATACTGAAAATAATGTTTCATGATTTTGAAATCATATAAATGATTATATGGTTTTACCACTATGATTAATTTTTTTACATAATCATTTTTGGTCCGTTAAATTGTTGGAAACCAAAGGAAACATGTAAAATTTTAATATGATGAAAAATGTGGTCAATTTGACGAACCAAATTGGATGGTGACTAGAGTGAATGATATAATGATTATGAAGAATAATTTATCTTCTAATATATTTAAACACTGAATAACTTAACCAACTCTTAGACTCCCCAAAGGGGATGACGGTCCTGGGCAAATAATGTGGGATCCCAGCGGCGGTGGATCATGGGATCCCGGTGGTTGTGATGTGTGATGATATGAGGGTCGGCTGGCAATGGTGCTGGCCAGGTTTGGCCTGATGGTGGGTCATTTCAGTAAGAGGTTAGTGACGGGACCAGCGCTTGGGAGTCGTCGGGGTGGTGGCGTTTCTTCACAGACGGACGGGGGGTATTGTGGGATCCAGACGGTGTTCATGCAGGCCCGCCTTCAGCGGGGTGGCGTTCGGAAGTATGCCGGTGAGAAGGGATCCCGGTGGTTCTTGGATGGTTGCGGTCCAACATCTGTGTGGGAGTTGGTGATGGTGATTGCGATGTGGAAGGTGACTTATTCTATGGTGTCTTAGGATTCGGGGCACGACGACCTCAGTTTACGCGGGAGGAAAATTGGCAGACAGGTGGTTGGCTCCAGTGAATTGGTGTGCATGGAGGGTGACCTCTGGATGTGGGGTTGATTACGACTTCGGGATGCACAAAGGTCGGCTAGTAACAGTCGACATGGCTTGGGTTTCTTCGGGAAATGGGCCCTTTCACCGCATTTTTACGCGTGATCGTTAGTGCGGGGTGACTGTTCGCATTGATGTTTTAGGACTTTGGTCCGTTTTGTTGTTTTATTTGTTGTTCTGCGGGCCATGATGGGTTTTTTATGGTTGTTTTTACTTTTTTATAAAACTTTTCAGGGTCATGGATTTGGGTTACCAAATTATTGATCAGATCTGTTTCAGTATTCAATTTTAGAATGATATATGTCTTAAATATCATATGATTTTTTCAGTCCATATTCGGTTTTTGAGTTTAAGATTGATCATATGTTAGAAGTCATAAAAACCAAATTTTAGGTTCTATGTGATCAGATTTTACCGTTATTAAAGATATTTTATGAAAAAATATTTGGAAATAGAACTTATTAGTTTGCTCTATTTTTAGTAAAAAAATTAAAGAATATTTCTCTTAGTTTTATGAGAATAAGATTAATGGTATTGGAAACCATTTTGGTTTATATATTCATTGATTTTGATGTAATGAAAAGTAAATAGACATTGGTAATGTAAGAGAGATTATATTATTATGGTTTTTGAAAATGAAAAATCCACATGCCTGGTGACAACCATTTTCATTAGTAAAGGATGAGGGGATTGAGCACATAATTAATTGATGAAAGGTGTGTTGTTCCTACCAAATAGACAATGTGATATTCTGGGAAATATATCTATAGGGTTACATTAATTATTTTATGGGTAAATATTAATGTTGAAATTGTGGTTTTATTTTTTCGGTTTTGATATAAATGTATTATATTGGATAACATGTGCTAACAATATCTAGTTTTAAAAATATACACAGATGGATGGAAAGGCTTGTAACTCATTTATAGATTTTGTGATCCATTGAATGTTAATTTTAGTGTTTTGGGAATTGAAAAATCATATTTAGGTATCAATTTGTTGGATTAATATATTACAAGTAAATTTAATGAAGGACAACCAAAGTATGAAATTATGCATGGGAAATATAATGATGTTATGTATGAATATTTCCTTTTATTATTTGATAGTATACCTAATCTGAAACATAAGAAAAAATATTTTGAAACAAAAATGTTATCCAATGACATTCATGCCATAATAATTAATGGACTTTTAAATCATCACAGATTTATGGTTTTTGGGTTTTTACTTTATTTTGATATTTCACATATTGGGATAAAAACCCTCCATCACCATCCATTATTATTTGTGGACTACACATTTATTTCTTACACAAGTCTTCACTTACCACTTATGTTCACATACTTGAAAACCAAGTCATTTTTAATTTAGGGTGGCCTATCATATTATTTTTTCAATATTTAAAGAGGATGCTTTTTAACACATTTTACAATGTCAGTTTTACAAAAATAAATTTTAATCCTTTAAATTATTAGAACAAGTCATAATTGCGAGAAAACAATTTATTGTATGTTGTAAGAGTGTAACATCTTGAGATTATAAAATAATAAAATCAAGATTTATAGAATATAAGATACACAACCCTAATATTAGACACATATGTAACACTATGAAAAATTATGATATATTTCAACTTAAATAATTTCTATTAGGTAGCTTATGGAATAGACAACCACAAGTCTAAATGAACCTTAATTGAGTATACCTTTATAACCCATCTATTCAATTGGAGGGGTATTATTTGTAATAAATAAATTATGGAAAGTATATATATATATACAATTTATAAACAAATTAATTGGTTATATATTTATTTCAAAATAAAAATGTATCATTTGAAAGAAAAAGAAATATTTTTTTTATAAACTATATTATTAAAAAAATAGTTTCATTTCATTTGGCACACCTATTTTAAAATATTTTTTCCAATTTTTTAAAATTTATTATAAAAAATGATATTTTTTTTGAATAATTATGTTAATATTATATATTTTTAATTTTTATATTTTCTTGAAAATATTATTTTTTATGAATAGTGATATATATTAATATTTATTAAAAACATCCAGATCATTTAAATTATTTGGAATGATAAATTTTATTTTAAAATTTTTAAAGTATTATATGTAAAATTATATTATAATTACCTAATTTAGGTTATTATAATCAATTTGAAAATTAATTTATCTACTAAATCATTGTATACTTATGAAATGTTTCATTTTTGAAACCTTGGTTTTGATTTCAAGTATGGGTATAATTTTAAATTTTATTCATCGAATTTTGTAAAAATAATTTCTAAAAATGGATTCCATATTTGGAATTAGTATAATTTATAATTTCTAATATGATTTAAATAATCTTATACCATTTGAATAGTAAGAGCTTTAATTTTTTTTACTGCGGTAAAGGTGAGAACAGATTTATAAGTGGGAAAACATAAAGTGATAAGGATTAACATTATCAGAAAACAATTAAACAAAATATTTGTTGAAACATTATTGAACTTATAACATTAATGTATTGATAGTGACCCATTTTAATGCTTTCTAAATGATAAAAACACTGGTTTAGTTAACTCTTTTCAAAAATTACATGTGTGTCCTCTACCCCACTTATAAAATGCCACCCACTCTAATAACTAATTATCATATTAAAATCCAATTAGATAGGCTGATCCCACCCCAAATAAATACCTTAATCTCCTCCAAACTTCCAAGATCCATTTAATTGATCATAAATCTTTCATAAGAAGGATTTTGGTGAAAGCCTAATGAAGTTGTTCAAATGAGAGGGGAAGTTCTTAAATGGGTGTTTTTATTTTGTTTCTTTTTTCCCACTTATTTAAATATAAGTATAATATTATTATATAAAAACATAAATATATTCTATATACATAGTTTTTATTATATAATGTTCATGACTTATATCCATATCCACTTCCATAAAATGTGAAATTAACTTGTCGATCGTTTGTGTGACAAACTAATACCTCACAAACTGATGCCATTTTTTTTCATCAAAACCTATAAAGGATAAATATAAGGATTATTTTACACATGTAAAAGATTGTTAGGATATTATTATACTTCCATAATTATAACATCATATATACATTCATTATTTCCATCATATTTAAATGCTAATAATTTCACTCGTCTGTATAGTGGACTACAGGTGCACAAAATGATGTGATTCATTTTTAAATTAACCTATAAATGGAATGTAATATGGATAAATTGAATGAAAATATGTCATATATATGACATGATATTGGTTATTATAAATTGATATTTCATAAATTTCCTTAACAATTTGCTCATTATGTAAATGATCACATCACTCACACTTACGTATTATCTATCATCGTCATGAAGAAATGGGATCTATTAACACTATTCACATTTGTTTAATGATTTAAAAATTTATCAAAAGAAAAAATAAAATTTATAACATAAATATTATTCTATATACATTTTATCTATATAATAATCTCAATAATCCTGATATTCATGTTGAAACAAACATGAGGAAACAAGTGAGTTATCACTCAAAACAATAGTAACAATGAATAAATATTAATGAATGTTTGGTATTATGAAATAAAAGGATCATATATGATATTATAATTATTAATTTGGTTCTATTAATATTTAAAACTTTGATTTAAACAACCATACATGAGTTTAATATGTGTTCAATTAAAAGGAAATGTGAGGTAAGGGACATCATTTCAATCCCCCTTCATTGAGGCATATTGTAATTTTATACAACAAATTTATTTTATATAGTTTATATATATATATCCAATTTAACATATAAGATCATTGTATTTGTATAATTAATGGTATTTTATTTTTCAATTTGAATTATTTTAATGTATTTGACATGAATGTTACTAATTGGAAAAGAATTTCATAATTCAATTTATTTTCATTGGGTTATATTAAATCTTCATTTTCATTGATAATATAAAATAATGTATGTAATTAATTATTACTATATTATATTTTTTATCCTCCTTATTTATATTTATTTAAATTTTTTAGACATAAGTGATTCAATTATAAATTATGTCTTCAATGTTACAATAATTGTGATAATTTATTTCACAATCACATTTTCATATGTTTTTATTAATGAATTTAAATTGATCAAAATTATGGATCATTAGTAAATAAACCCCGTACATTTTATTATCTTAAATTTATTCATGAATTATTCATCTAATAGTTCCTTTTTGAAATATTTTTTCAATAAAATGATCTTGAAAATGATATTAATAAAATATGAATTTATTTGAATCATTAGTTGAAAATACTTTTTCCTCCAAAACCAGGTTTTTTATAATTATTTTTCAATTTTTTTAAAGATTATCCAAATAATTTATTAAGGAAATCTTGACCCATGTTTTCATTTTTAAAAATTTTACAATATAATCTTCATAGTTTTTCCCAAAAAAAGGTCTATTTGGATTCTAATGAAAATTTGAATGAAACCATTATTTTAACATGTAAAAAATAGTTAAAATTTCCCTCCATTTGGACCAATCATGGTTTCAGGGATTCCATAATGAGTTTCCAATGTTATTTTCCAATAAAAGTGTTAAGATAATATTTGGTGATTTTTTTTAAAAAAAACTCAAGGTGTATGAGGTTGTGTTTCTCATGAAATTTTTAATTATATTTTTATTTTAGTTCTATTCATAAATGAATACAACCCTTTAATTTATGTAATATATGGTTTCTATTGGAATTTTAAGGTTTCGCAGATTTAGGAAACAATTTTCCCAAAAACTCTTCTGATTCAGTTATTATCCCATTAAATTCCTTCACATTGGTTTATATCAAGATATAATCAATTATAAATGAATATGACAATTAATAATTTGCATATAAAATGATTAAAACACCTCACAAGTCAATTAAATGAAAAAATTTCATCTTTATCTTCACCCTTTTCCAATGACATATTCTATGAAAAAAACTTCAGATTACATGAATTTGATACCAACTAAAGTTGATACTAATTGAAATAACAACTGTGGAAGCATCCTCATGTGTCTCCCCATCAGGGGAACACTCATCATTACTGAATCTCTGTTTCTCCCCCTCAGATCTTGCTTCACCTTGAATTACTTATTTTATAAGAACAAGTACAATACATAATAATATAAGGAATTGATTTGGACCCTCCTTGCCTCATCAATGTGAATAGTAAGGTTGAGATGATTTTCTCAACCAAGATTCTCTACTTTTCTCACAGGCACATTTGATCTTCAATTCAGAAAGTTCTTGTGTGTATCTCAATACTTATTCAATTTATTTTTGTGTGAGACTTCTTTCTTTAATTGATTTTAATGCACTATAATCTTCTAGTGCAATATTCATATTCTTAGGAAATTATTCTTTAGCTAGAATGAATGCAATGCAATTTATAATAGTGTGACCACCCATGTTTCACCTCACACAAAAGACATCATTATCGTGTGGAATCATTCCATTTATATTTTCACTAGCCTTATATTTTGAATCTTCCAATTTCTTAATTATTTCAAAATATTCTCGCCAGATTACCAATAGGTCATTAGAATTTGAGTCATCAAGATTGGATCTTCCATATAGAATCTTCTGATAGACATCCTTAATAGGATTTATTTTGTATGCACCACCCTTCACCTTCTTGTATTTAATGATTGGTTTTAAAATTATATTTTATGTATAAATACAATAATATTTAATTATCATTATTCTGTAGATTTTGAAATAATGATCTCATTGACCAAGAACAACACACCGAAGTTTTTTTGAAATAATGAACTGAACGTCCTCAAAACACCCGATGTAGAGTTAACTGATTATGAATTTGAATATGTAATTAAAAAGAAATAAAATAAATTATTTATGTATAACTTATTAAAAAAATTATATATTTATTAAGAAATAAAATAATTGATATAATCTTATTATACTTAATTTAATGGAAACACATGGAAAGTCTGGACTCGAGGAAAGGGTTTCTTATCTCTCTTTCACTTCTGTCAGACATATGCCATATTCACCACTTATGTTTTTTATTCTGTATATACTACTAATGAATATATTTTATGATTATTTTACTCAAATTTTTTATTTAAAAATCCATACGAGGCCCTATATTTTCATGGTGTTTTGATCCATAGATTTCTAAAGTCATAAGGGGCTTCATCTCAATTTGCCTTAATAGAGTCATATTGTAATGTTACACACCTATCTTATTTTATGAGGTGTATATAATGACCCATTTGATATGTTATTTAATTAAATCCAATATGTTCATGATATTTAAAGATTCATTTGAAGTTATTCTTTTATGGGAATTACGATTGAAGAGTAACCAAAGTGACAAATTCTTTATGTTACAATCTCGTTTCTTTCGGGATTGTCTAAGTTAAAGTTTATTTTGGAGAAAATAACATAATATTATTTTTTTGGGACGCACATATTTTATTCTACCCAGTTTATGAATTATTTTCACATGTTTAATTTCCATTTAATATACTATTTATTTAATAAATATCAAGAAATTTGTTTATAATTGATACTGATCTTGTATTTTCTTTTAGATTGTGTAACTTTTTCTTCCATATCCAGTATTTCTAAAATGTTTTAAAAAATATTATTTCATAAAAATAAATTATTTTCTAAAGTTATTTTATATGATACTATTCATTATATTATAAATTTTTAAATGTAAATTTCATAAGCTTTTCTAAATGGATCAATTTTGACTGTGTATTATAAAATGTAATGTAATGAATGTTCATTTTTAACATTATGACATGAATGGATTTTTTTCTATCATGAAAAATATTTTCCTTGAAGTTTAAATTATATTTTTATAAGTTTGTTTTTAATGAAAATGATTTTCACAACATTTTTTGAATTTTTAGTTTTTCAAAATGATTTTCAAAATAAAAATTTTATTCTCCAAAAAAATGTTTTTAATGATATTTTAATGGTAGTTTCATTCATCAATGCCAACAACCCTTTTTGTTTCTTATGATCTAATATGATGTTTTATAATGATTCCATATTAATTCTTTCTCTGAATGATTTTATATTGTTTCAAAGCGATTGACATGGAACCCATTTCTTTTCCACGGGCTAATCACGTTTCAAAGAGATTATTATGGAACCCTTTTCTTTTTTATAATGACCCAAAATTGGCATGAAGGTACAAACCATTGTTTTTAAGCTTAAATTTATTAATTTGGTCCTTATGAATTATCCTAACATATTCACATAGGTCAAAAAAAGAATGATGGGTTTGTTCATAACTTAAAGCCCTGAAAATATGAAAGGCAGACTCGACCACATGGTTAGTAAAAATCGTGCAGACCAGCCCAAACGGTTTCCCCTAATTGGATGGAGAGTTTTAGAGGGAAAAGAAGGGTGAAAAGATTTTCCTAACTATGTTCCAAAGTCCTCATGCCTGTGCGAGGCCACCGGAAATTTTTAGGAGAGGCATTCTACATGGCTTGTACACGATTAGACAAACTGTGCACCTAGCGTGTGCAAGTCCCTCCTTAGGTAGAGGTTGATGTACAGTTGGTGCACAATATGAAAAACCGTATAGCCAAACTGCATGACTCAGTTTTTGGGGGTGAATTTACAACTTTTACCTTAAATGGATTAAAAACCTCACCCCTATTTATTTTCCCATTTTCATCATAAAGCACCTCCTTATCCCCACCCGCGTACTCTACCTCTTCCCCATCTAGGGATCAAGGTAACTCCTCTACCTAGACTTCAATTTGAACACCATCAGTCACTTTGGATTTGCATCAGTAAGGTACCTAATACAGTTTTTTCCTTTCATAATTTATCTTCCTATCTTTTTTTTCAATTTTATTATAAGCTCATTTTCCCTAATTTCATGATATTTTCCTATTTTGGTGTTTTCTTCCATTATTCTTTGAATCAATTTCTTACACTAGATGAGTTTTAAATCACAAATTTGGCCATTATATCATGATATATAAATCATTCCCCAATATTTTATGATGAATTGTGAAGGGAAAACATAAATTGGGGTTCTCCATTGTGTTCCATACCAAATATTAGGTTAAAGCCCAACATTTCAAGGATATAAAGAACTCACTGAATATGATAAACCGCAACCATTAGTAATGAAGTAAATATTGTAAATATGATTCCCCTCATAATATAATAGGATTGATTTAATCATTAAAATGGGTACCGACCAAATTATCTCCATTATGGTTGACATGTGGTACAGAACATGTTATATTTACCCAAAAAATGGTATTTGATTATATATTGATAAAATCAAAGTACATGTGATCATATCCCAATAGATGAAATATTTTTGAAGCTTTGGAAAACCAGATATAATCGTATGTTTTACATTACTATATGAAATTGAAAATGACATAACACCCCCATTAAAAACATCGTTACTCTCTGAGATTATCTCAAAATGTAAATCATAATATACTTGGTTGAACCTTGGGTAAAAATTAAACATAATAAATAATTGACATCAGATGCCTTATTAGGGTACGAATACAATGGATGGCATTATAAATAAATATGAACAATAATTTATAGTGAATAACAAAAAACTAATTCCAGTAACATCATTTTTATCATAATATAGAAATAATAAAAGATATTAAAATATTAGAATGTAATAATATATTGATAGTGATAATGAAGGAATGCATAATGTAAGACATCATAAATATACCGTCAAATCTTCGACTAAGATTCCATATATAATCAAGTATCATATCAGCTAAAACTCAAACTAATTTGTCTCATAGGACCTAAAGATGCATCATAGAGATATAAAGGGACCCTCTCATCACTTAATAAGTCTAATTAATTCCTAACATGAAAAGGATGAACATTAATTAACATTTACATTCACATTAAAACTCAAATATGAAATTTTAATAACATTCCCCAAACAATAAACATAATCATAAACTGTCAAGTATAATATGATTAATATTATCAAAATATCACATCCAAAATTTAACTAATCACAAGTAATTCAATAATACATGGTAGATGGTATAATAAGACATCAACCTCAATTTCAAAAAATTACTAACAATGAGTGATGACACAGATGGAAATAATCCAATAAAATCATTGAAAACTTTCTGGAAGAAATAATAATTTTAAATTGAAATAATTTATTTTAATAAGTTTGATAAATTATAAAAAAAATTAAAAATAAGATTGTAAATGTTTAAATATTACACATGTCGTGTAAGATTACTGATTTTTTGACGACTCACTCATTCCATATATGTTAAAAAACATTTCTTATAATCATTGAAGAAAATATAATTTTAAAATGCTTTTTTGCTGAATGTATGATAATTATCCAAATGAATAAATTATTTGTATCAGCTAACACTACACATAAAAAATTAAAATACAACATAGGATAATAAAAATACTATTATAATATATTTTATAAAAATACAATGATATGATATTTTATAAACCATCTTTAGGAAAATATACATTCTGTTATAATTTTTTTTCATGGAATCTTATCAATGAAAATTTATTTGTGAAAACAATTTCAATAAAAATTACCCTTTTCAACATATAGTATAATATTCAAATTAATAATGGAGTGTAATTCTATACATGTTGTACTAGGAAAAAAGAACACTCCTATTGTAGGTTAAGATGCCTGAAAAAATCCATTTTCAAAATGTGAAATGATGATTCATTTAAAAAAATTATAAAATAAAAAAGGATAAAAATTTATCAAGAAAAAACAATTTTTAATGGTTAATAAATTTTTTTAAAACCTTATTACAAAACATGGTTTATAATAAAAAATATGTTCTCTGACCAAATAGATAAAGGATATCAGGTTTTTGTAAAAATATTTTATTAAATATTATGAGTTCCAATGTGTGGAAAAATTATACTATTACATAGAAAATATAATGAATAACCAATGGATAATAAAATTAAATCATTTATTAAAAATTTATCCAATAATTTCATCTAGTGAAAATTCATGTGAAAATAATCCCAAACAAAATGAGATTGTGAGGTAATCTAGGAAAATATAATAACATTGATCTGTAAATTAGTCAATGAATACATTATGTGTGACAAATATAAATCCATAGAATATAACGTAAATATTAAAAAATTAAAAAGTTATTACACAAATAATAATATAATATTGATTTCAACAAGGATGTAATATAATTCAAAGAAAAGAAATTGGGTTAGGAAATTATTTTCCTCTTGGTAATACATTAAAGAAATCACCATAAAAAAATAAATAAAATTGAATCTAAAAATAGCATTAATAATGAATGAATTATTATATTAAATTTAAAAGTCTAATTAGTTACATCATATATAAGATATTAGCTCAACAACAATCAATTGTGTCACAAGTAATTGAAATTGAGATGAAGTCCCTTACTACTTAGTAAATTACGAAGTATAATACCCATGAAAGATATAACCACATAAAACATTAAATAAATGGAATATAAAAAAATTTATTTTATAATGTATTAAAAGGATTAGTAGATACACCACATAAAATAGGCAAGTGGTGAAATTGGCATTTGCCTCATGGAACAAAAAATTAACAGAATAATCCCTTACCTTGCATTTCCTTTTAGGTGAACATCATTTATCCTACCGCATAATGGTTTTAAGAATGTTAATAACTTATTAAATAACCCCAATAATTTATATGATATCCTATATTTTTGTGTAAATTTTTATAAAACACCGAGATAATATTACTAATTTTAATTAAAATCCAATTATATTCAAACATATCTAAATTCATCATATATATATGGTTCCTGCAACTATTTAATGTAATGTCTTCGAATTATATTTAATCAATATACCACACAAGGGCAGTCAAGGAGTGATAAATAGTCAACCAAATGTTTTCGGGACAAGGCATTTGTGCCTAGGAAATTAAGTTGTTCGACCCAAATTTCTTTTACCCGGGGATACATTAATCAAAATATAGATCAATACCCAAAAAACTCTAGCTGATAATATGTATAAACTATAATTAAATTGTTAAGTAACGTGTATACACATTAAAATGGAAATGTTAATGTAGAAGAGAACTATCTCATTTATCATATATATCAAACCCATTCTTAAATTTATGAATGAAAATTTATTGAAGAAGTGTAACACATTACATTAATTAAAAAATCAATTAATTATATAATTTTTATATTTATAAATTATTAAATGAATAAATTAAATAACTGAACAATTTATATATATAATTATTTGTTATATAATTTATGAAAAATTCCTAAATAATGAAATTATAGACACATAATTTATCTATATACTATATATATTCCATAATTAAATAAATATAATGAAATCATATTTATTACCAACAAAAACCCCATCATATTAATAATTATAATATATTTATAAAAATATAGGATATTAAATGAAATATAGTCATTTTATGCTCAAATTCTATTATGAAAAACTATTACATAATCTAAATATTACATATTTAATATTTTTTAAACCATGATCATATCACTTCTCAAAATTCTATTTTATGTGGAATAAATAACATCTAAAAATTGTGAATATGGTAATGTGTTTATATGTTGTATGTAAATATAATATATAATATAACATTAAAAATAGTAAGGTAGTGGTGGATTCAAACACCCCATATCTATGACATTGTTACCTTTTATTGATAAATGAGAAACACATCCAAAGACTCCATAGAGATGGATTATTATGCTAATTATTCATGAATATTTTGAAAAATCTGAACCCCATTTCATATAAAAATGACCACAACAAAATTTAAAAGAATCGTTGATTGTGATAGAGGACTATTGTATAATTTTTGAGAATTTTTGAGACAACAAGTCAAAAATCATTGAATATATTACAAAAATGAATAAAAAAATTAGTCATCATGAAACTGTATATTGGGGTGGTTTCTCTGAGGGGTAAAATCATATTTGTTGGAAATGGTTCAATTAATAATCATCCAGTCAGTATAATGAGATACTTCTTTACCACTATGAAGTGTAACTGCACATAAATTACCTTTTTCATTTGGATTGGAAATGGGTTGGGGTTGTAGTTTCCCAGAACCATGCATCTTAAGCTCACCTATGGTGTTTCATAATTTCCCCCTTGAGTTCATTACTCTTGAATAGATGATTGTGTGGTATGTTGGAACATGGGGTTTTCAGATTCCATTTCCTACACCACATCCCCGAGGCTTGGTACACATTTGGAAGGGGTAGGGGGATTATTTTGTGATTTTTATGGATAAGAATGTGGCATACCTTGTCCTGGATGATACCAATTTCGCTTGGGGTAGGTTGAGTTTCCTCTTTTTCAGTACTGGGGTTGTGCATGCCACCTGGGATTTGGATTTGGCCTAAATTCTTCATGCTTGAATGGAGGTTCTTGTTGGAATGGACATCCTGGGAACATGACTGCACAAGACTCAGGTGAATCTTGAAGTTGTGGGTACTGTCCCGAAAAATGAGTATTGTCATAATAAATACCCCAATGTAATGAAACAAGGGGAGATTGTGAGTTACATGTGATTGAGCTAATTGCCTTATAATATTATTCATCTATTAAATCTTAATATCTACCTTTTTTCTAGATATGAATGAATTACCTCATGAAATCCTTGAGTTCGTTCAATAGCTCATGTACCAAATTGTTGTGAATTTTGAGCCATGTTGGCTATTAAGTCACGAGTGGCGGAAGAAGTTTTATCAACCAAGACACCACCAGATGTTGCATCAATCATTCAATGGTCCATGTGGATATGTACCTCAAAAAAGTATTGGACTAATAGTTGTCCACTAATCTGGTGGTGGGGGCAGCTTGAGCAGAGACGTTTGAATCTCTCCAAGTATTCATGAAGGGTCTCTCCTATTGATTGTCTAAGGCCACAAATTTATTTCCTAATTGATGTTGTTCAGGAGGAAGGGAAGGAAATCTCTAAAAATAGTATTTTCAGGTCATTCTAGCCCCAATAGAGGTAGGAAAATTGTATAGCCAATATTTGGCTACACCATCAATGGAGAAAGTGAAGGCCTTAAACATAATTAAGTCCTCAGAGAGATTTTGTGATTTCATGGTGAGGCAAACTATGTGAAACTTTTTAAGGCGTTTATGAGGTTCCCAACTAAGAATACCATGTAATTTGGGAATTAGGTGGATATGGCCTGATCTCACCTCAATGTTGGGTACTTCTTCAAGATATTGGATGTACGCAGGTTGGTACTCCACATCTGGGGTGGTCTATTCTTTTAAGGTTCAATCATTTGCAGCCATGTTTTCTTGGTTTTAACTGGGTTAAATTATTTATTGGTTTATTAAAACATGAGGTTCAAAAAGGAGATACTTAGTGTTACTTCATTTTCCTTATCTAGATGTCTTGATTTTTTATGAAATGTCTTTTCAATTTCTGGGTCAAATTCAAGCATTTTTTCTTTTTCTAATCGAGTCATTCAAATAATTTGTGAAGTTTGTTTTTTTATGATTGAATATGGATTAAATCACCTAATAATGGTGAATGGATAATATAATTTTATAATACAGAATTATAGAGAGATATGGAGTAGAAGAGAGAGGGAGAGATATAGGGAGTGCTGAAGAACACACAAAAACGACCAAAAATAGAAACAGAAAACCATAACAAAAACAATAAAATGGGGATGGGGTATTTAAAAGTGTACTAATTGATAATTAAAACTAATAAATAAAAGCAAATAATGAAAAAATGATCCCAAAACTATGGTAACAGTGCCAAAAGTTTATCACGTTTTCGAGCATGTAAAATTAGATGTTTATTTTTAACTAGAATTTTTGCAGTATAGAAGTAACCCTAGGACATATTTAGAAGGAAACATAGATCATTAATTATAAAAATGAGGTTTTGAATAAAAAACTAAAAGGTGAATGGGGTTTTAAAAAATATGGGGTTTTCCTTAAAAAAAATTGAATTTATATTATTACTGAAAGAAACTGGTTGGAGAAATTGTGATCAACCCAGGTAAGTGTCCCTTGATGCTCAATCCTTCGTCACACTAAAGAGAAAGGGAAGGTTCATTGATCACTTGATTTTATACATAATTAAAATAGTAATGGTATGTGATTTATTACTAGGTTACCACAAAGGATTTGATCGATCAATGATATTGATTATCGACATCCCCTCAAAATCAACAAACATGAATCGATGCAAATAATAGAAGTCAATCACAGAATCACATCAACAACGTGATTAGATTACCAGTTTTGTGTCACTAAAAAAAATATTACCCAATAAAGTAACATGCATATTCAAAGGTTCATGATCCTGGATTTTATCAATTGACGCAATCCATTTGCACTCTCATGAAAGGGAGGGGTGTGAAAAGTGTAAACCACACTCATATCATCACAAGATATGTGTTATGCATGGATTCATGTGAATTCATGTTATTTTGATTTTTATTTTATCATAAAAGAATAAAAAAAATTATAAGGTATAAATAAAGATAAATTGACATCAAACTTGGAAATAAATTACCTTATGAGGATTACTATTGTGGATCTCAGGATTACAACAATGGACACTCCCCAAATTGATCACTAAGAGGTTTAGAAGTACATGAGGGAGTGGAGAGATAAAATGGCTGAAAAGAGATTTACAATTAGACTAAACTTCAACCTTGGTCGTGCCACGAGATAATGAGGAGGAGGTATGATATTATGGGAAAATTACATCCATATTTACCTATAAAGTGGTCATGTATATAAAGGCCTATGTGACTATTCAAGGAAGATTTGTATTCCATCATTATCTAACTATTGGATAAAAAACATGTCTCAATGACTTTATATTTGGTGGAGAGTCATATATTCGAGGTAGATGTCAAAAGGAGATATAATCAGCCCAATTAGATATCCAAGCCCTGTGTTACGGCCCAAAATATAGATGGTTGGTCCAATCTGGCCCGTCCAGAATTACATCACATTGTGGGCCTATTTTGGGCCTCCAAATGTATGAATTGGGCTTCATGATCTTCTAGAGAAATGTATCCAACATTGTTTTACCCACATAAACCAATTTTTATCCCAATTTGATGCATGGATTATCTATATTACAAATAATTTTCCACATGCATGCTTGGTATCTCATACAGTTTAGCACATTTTTCTTAAATTCAATCATGAGCTCTCCAAATCACTTCCTCCTACAATGTAAACACAAAAACAAGTAAAATTTACCTATTATAAAGTGATAGAAATTAATTCATTGATTCAAACATAATGTTCAATTTATTATTATGTTTTTAATACTCATTACAAAACAAGTATAAAAGAACTGTGTAAGAGTGGATTTGAATAGTCAATCGCTATGAGATCCCTAGAAATACAAATTCAATGTAGTTTAACATAATGTTTTCAATACATATCTTACATTTTTACATACTAAAATATAGGTGATATAAACTTGATGGTTGTGTAGAAGTGAACTATTTTATTAATATTGAATAGGAGGGGGAATAACACATTCCGCATTGATCATGTGAAATGAGTAAGCTCCATTATAATGGAACTTATGGACGATGTAACTCCCTTACTATTCAGGTTCTAAATTTAGTGGTTTCATTCCTAGTATCAATGGGTTTTAAGAGTGAATACTAGTTCACCGGGAAATAGAGTGCATAGGTGAACATTTTTATTACGAACAAAGATGATCTGATTCTGAATGACTTTGAGGTCGGCATGTGTATGAATCCTTTGCTTTTCAAGTCATTCAAATACATTAAAAAATCATTACAATTGCTTTTCATCTAATAGTTGACCCCAAATATCAATTCTGGGTTATGGAATCTATAATTCCATGGGCAACATAGCATTGGTCACAAACACTAATAAATATGGGGTTTCTTCTATGGTCTTGTGAATGGTGGTTTGGTTGGCCCATCAACTATGAAGGATCTTGTATGGACAATAATTCTAGTCTTTGATCGCCATATTATAGAGTATATTCCAAAAATTCTATTTAAATTCCATTATTTTTCCATTCTAATTACATGATAGTAAGAGGAATGTGTGGTCTCTATGTTTTACATCTGATTCAATTTCATCAATTTAGTAGATCAAAATTTGGATCCATTATCTATCAATATCATCTAAGGGACTTTGATTATTTTCAAGATATTATACATTACAGAGTTAATGATATTCTCCATCATAACATCATTGAGAGGTATTTACTTATCCCATTTGGAGATGATGTTAATAGAAATAAGTATGTACTTAAAATTCATATCCATGGTAAGGGGATATGTACCTTCAAATTCTATCCTCTATACAGAAAATGGATATTAATATTTAGTATCATTTATCAATCCTAGGGGTTTATAGGTGACCTTTTCATCTATTTGGAATGAAAATAATTTCTTGTTGAATTTCAAAAAAAATCCTATATATATATATATATTTTTATTTTATTGACCAATCCTTAATATTGTATTGAAGTGTTTTTTCCCAAACTAATGAGTTCTATAGGATCCTACATGGTCTTCATACCTGATGATAGAAATATATCCTTCTGCAATTAATATGAAGAGGATTCCACATATTCTTTATTTTTAGAGATATTTTTTCTAATTTGGCCCATATTGAGGTGTAAATAACCCTTATCATCATTAGGTATGTTCCCTTTTTACTCAATATAATAGAAGGATACCATTTTTTAGGTAGTTGACTATGGTCTCCATTTATCCATATGTGGATTTCAGTTTATCATTCACTCAGTCTGTGTTAGTATGATTGATTTTCTCTATAAAAAATATGATGATTGATGAGACCATCATTTGGTACGTAATGAAAAATAACACCTCATATTTAATGGGACTATCCTGGACTATGGATATATTATCTTGTGTATATACGTTAGAATTTTTTAATCATGGTTCATGGTTAATTGTTGGGTCAAAAGGGAACTCTTCAATTGTTCCTCAGAGAGAACCAATGGGAGGGGATAATTGATCCTTATTTATGGAAAATTTATCAATGATTTCATTTACCACTACATAGAAATAACATTTGATGTTCAATTATGAAAGATGCAGCTAGAGGGACTGTTCCATGCCAGCAACAAGGGATTGTTACTCTTCATCATTATTAATAGATACTTCAGAAAGTGAGAAAGAGTAGAGAAAAATTTATTTTCCTAGGGGAACAAATTCAATCCCATGGCCATATCTATACAACTTTGTTTTTTACATTATATAGCCAATTGGAATTTGTTTATGGAGTGTCAGGGGTGTATAAAACCACTTCATCTATTAGTTAAGTTTCTTCTATTTTTCTTCGTATTGTCTTATGTTCCACATGTATATCAATCAAGGCCTTCCCTTTTTTTCTTTTTGTGAATCAAAATGGATGTCATATTATTGCAGAATAACAAAAAATCGGGCAAACAACCCAGTTAACATAGGGAGACCATGGATTTATATCAATATGTCAGTATGAGAGACCAAGTGGAGTTCGTGATACATCATGCAATGTCTAAAATGTTGGACTGTAATGTGTAGCACAATACAGTTCTTCTAAATATCATAATATCAAGTCTTAGTAATTAGCATCATTTGACTGAGGGATTGGACATTGTTTTCATTCCCCACACCATTTTTATCTGAAAGGATTGCACCAAGAAATCAGTAAAGGATTCCAAAATATAAAAAAAGTGACATTCCTTCCACATGAGGCATAATGACCTGTGGGTTCATTAATTTTTCTTGATATTATCAAAAAAAAATTGGTAGTCCTCATCCACTTATCCGGAAAATACATTCTTCGTCAACATAGTGAAGGGGAGATATTTATTATCCATGATTGCTATGAAACACCTAATTTAAGTGAGTTTCCCTTGGATTCACTTCTTTTGTTTGAGATTCTAACTGGGTTTCATATCTAGGATCCCACTATTGATTTCTAGGTAATCCATGATTTCACATTGGAATACCATGAATCTTGTTATTCCCAATAAGGGATTAAATATATGATTCATGGTTCATTTTTATGTAGCACCAATGTTCATTAATCAAAAGGTAATTACCTAATAGAAAAATATCACATGAGGTTCTCTAAATGTGGGTATTCATTGTAATCATGGTCCATCATTATTTGATTATAATATCAACACACATCCATAAAAAAGTTATTGGAATCTTTTTTTTGCATCGATTAACATTTATGTGGTGGGAAATTGGAAATATACAATCATTCAATATCAATTATGGTTGTCGAAATCGATGAAATCCAGATATTCCTACAATTATTCTTGATAGGTATGACGTTGGAAAGACTATATAGGTATTTCATATCATATATAGAGTTGGATTTGATCAATTTTTTATCATTAGACTCAAACTATGTAGCAAGAGATGGGTGTATCATCTTGGTTTCCAACAAGAAAACTCAATGGTCATAGGATAATCCTTGATGGTGTGTAGCCAAATTAGAGTTTAACCCTAGAATTTCTGTAAAATTACATGAAAACATGTTTTGATGATTATTTTTAAATACATTATACTAATTCTACTCTTTGAGAGGCATGGAAGTGCTAATCCACATAGAATGTGAGTCTTCTTCTGTTCCAATATTTTTGTACCAAATGTCATTAATGATGCTACAAACACCTTATTTAAATTATGGGGGGGGGGTTCATGATGTCATCCTCTTCTAATTCCATTTACAAGTATGTGGAGATATTTTCATAAATGGTTGGTAATATGAGGGAATATCTGTAATTATAGAGGTAAGAGAGGCTATCAAAAAATACATTTCCAATTTGAACTACTGGGATTTCTATTAAGACATTCTAAAGCTTATTGTATCATTTTATTCTTCCACATGGGGAATAACGATACTAGACATATTAAATTATGTCTTCTACCTCAACCATGTTTATGGTTAACCATACAGAACACTTTAATGATTCAATGTGATAGAATTATAGCTATTGGAGAAGGATGCATGCATATCATTATCCACCATTGGTTGTTTTCATTCTAATTTTTAGATTCCAACATTATAACATATGACTTCACAATAATCGACTGTAGTTATTTGACCTGGTAGTATGCTACCATTCTCATTGATTGGGTATTTATAAAAAATGTAATGTTGATGGTACATCCATGTGTCTATAAATCCAAGGACTTCCAATTATGATAATATATATTGTGTCTTTCTGGATCTCTGTGACCTCAACATTAATTGTGATATCCCAAATAGATACATGAGCTTGAACTTCTCAAGATATATTTTCCCACTCCATTTATACCCATCAATTCTTAGAAATGTAAGTGATAAATCTACCACTTTATATTCCAAAAGTCAGATGATTCAAATTAGGATGATGTTGATCCCAAAAACATTTTGAATCTAAAACATTTTTATATCATCATGGTTTAGTTTTACTAAAACATAAATGTGAATCATATTCCCTATGATAAATTCCACATAATCATATTTTTTAATAATATCAAAATATGGAATTATAATGGTATAGTCTCCACTTGATGAACCACATCTATATAGATTTATATCTCTCACTAATTTATTATTTTTAGGGTTTCTATGAGTTCATATATTAGCTATATTGAATGATGGAAATCATATTAGATTGAGTATTTTACTATGAAATCAACCAACTATTTTAGAATATCATACTTCTGTGCCCATGGTCATTTCTTCCAAAATGTGTGGATGCTACCTATTATGTCGTTCATGAGTTTAGGTGTTTTATGTGGATAGGTTGGGTGAATGAATAATGTTCAAAATAGTATCTATTACTAGTGTCATGTATCACATCGATTGCCCCATTTCTCTCGAAAGATCAAACAATCACACCTATTACAGAGGATCAAGTAAGATAACAAGTATTGGATAACTATTGGATAGACATGATGAATATCCATGATTCTTTTTTGCTTTTTTGAGTTCTTTCCCAAGGGTTTTAGCTTATTAAATGTCCTATGTGTGGATGTAACTTAAATTTTCAGTTCAACCACACATGTGATTTCATTGGTATACCTAGTTTCAGTGTCCTCATCCTCCAGCTCCATATACATGTATGTGTATCTCATACACATAGGTTTATTCATCATAGAAGAAGGTATTTATTATGTGAAATATATTAATAGAACTCGAAATTTGATCTTCACAAGAAGAGTATTAGATTATGTAGGGTTTTTCCAATTCTCTAGTTGTTGAATGAATAGAATTTTTAGGAGTCCAATATTGTGCGGTAATCCAAAATGAATATTCTTCATCTAAAATTCCTATGTTGTATTATTATGTCCATATTTCATAGGATTATTCGATTTCACCTACATAGGTGATGGATCATTGATGGATATTATGTTTTTATAAAAGGGTGTGATGATCTTGGTCAACTGTCTTTTGTGTTATCTAGTTATCGAACATCAATATATTCTAGGACAAAATATCTTTCTAGTTAACCTCTTATTATGGTTGAGAAATGGATAGTCAGGAAATATATGTCCTTAAATTATCCATCATTACCTATATAGAATAAACCATGTTTCATAAAATGTATTTTAAGATGATTCAATCCTTGATGGTGTGACCTCAAAAACTATGGAAGGGGGAAAATTAATGATGATTAGTGAGGTTGAACTCATTAGGTTTCCTGGGCTATGGTAGATTGAGTAGGTTATTTTCCAAGATTTCATGAAAATAACTATGGAATTTTATCATTTTGAATGGAGTAAACATTATAAATCCATTCCTTAATTCATTGGAAAACCTAATATCATTTTTCCTCTAGTAGAGGGTAATATAATTAATATTTACAATCAATGGAATGGAATTAATGTTTTAGGGCCTGAATGAGTTCTTTAATGGGAACAACAACTTGTTGGATGGTAATAGTGGAAGTTTCAACCTTACAAAAACAATTTCCCGTTGAAGTGGGAATAAGCTACAATTTAGATGAGGTCCACTAAATTCTATCTTCATCGCATTGTTCAATTTTGGAAAACTCAAAAAACTTATCCCAGATATTTTATTTTCATATAAGGTGAATGAAAACCCTCTGAAATATTTTCAACATAGAGTTCTATATATTTATCTTCTATGGGAGGGGTTCTAATTTAATAGGATATGTTATTTCATATATTGACAATGATAGATACCCTTTCATCTTTTTTTTGAGGTTGAAAATTGTCATTTTCTTTTTAATGTTTCTGAAATCAAAAAGTGGTTAATGGAGTAGCTCTTTCCATCGTACAATGGATCCTATTAGAAGCATATAGATCATGTTTAAGGCTAGACCCAAGAAATTTTGTTTGGAACTTCTCTTCATTGTGGCCTCCTACAGATATTGAGAGACTATCATCAGACCTCATCGGGACATGACGAGTTTGATACTTTTTATTAGACCTCATACAGCTAATGGTTGAGAAGGTAGGATTTCTAGAATTGGGTCGATAAAATTATCATCCTCTAATTCCAAAAATGGATTCTTACCCAGAAGAATGGGTGTTCACATCCCATATATGGATTCTATTCAGGTACACAATGATTCAATGAAATTGAGTAGTTCTAGAGGTATTGTTATAGGGGATTAATCTTGTCTATAGGGAGTATGTGGGGCATGATAAGGTGAATCCATTTTCATACCCCACTAGTTTCAATATGTTCAATGACTAAATGATCTCCCTAATGGATAAGTGGATTTCTTTTTAATGGAGGGTATTCACAATCATCTTCAACTGATGAATTTATATACACTGATTGCCTAGATCCAAAGGAAAAATAATGCATTAATTCTGTCCTTATAGGTTTTTTTTCTCTCCAAATGTGTGGTAAAAGTGATATTCATTTCATTTTAAATATTATACCCTTTAAGAATGATTCCCATTACTGGATCCTCATTGAGTAGTTTGAGATTTTGTCTCTCAATCTCTTATTGTGATACTTATTACACCAATGATAGGATTTCATAACCTCTGGGTGATGATTAAAATGTAGAATCCTCCTTCCCATTATCGTTGACAGTGTTCCACTATAGAGGTTTAAATTCATTTTTTAGAGGTTCCATGTTTTGGTTGCTCCTCTGATTCTTCATGTGTGGGTCATTTTTTGGTGCAAATAGATCACATTCCCCTCGAGGTATGAATTGTATATTTCGTCCATAAACATATGTATTTTCATCCACATCATTGATGTTGTGATGGTGATGACAATATTTAATGTGTGTCATGTAATATTAGTTATCCCATTACTCTCAATGTAATAGGGTAACTTTTCACCATTTATACCGCCTTTAAGGATTTCTTCAGGTTTATTTCTCTAAACCCTAATCATATTTGTCCATTTTTTCTTATATACATCATATTATATTGTTTCATTCACCATAAATTCCTCATATATTGTGTTTTTAATAGTGACCTTGAAATATTTTCTAATCATTCTTGGTGAATATTACCTAAATATAAAATGATTGTCTTCTGATTGGAGGTACACATGGGACACTGACTATTGTTATTTACCTCCCATCAGGAATATGCATATTTTATTATAGGGTATTGAAAATGGAAAAAATGCCCCTATCCCTATGAGATGGGGATGATTTAGTGAGACTATTGGAATTTTTTTCTCATGGTATTGAGGTTATGGGGATTTCTGTCAAATATTTAATGGTTTATGAGATGAAAACTAAGATATAAATGCTCTCTTCCCTATGAGCTGTGGTTTATCAAGAACAAATTCTAATTTGACTATGACCCTCTTGAGCTATGACGAACATATTGATAGTGATTGACATAAAAATTCCCCCATCCCTATTGGTTGTAATTTGATTTCGGCTTCCATCGATATTTCCTATATCCTCTCAATGGATGACGACCTGACAGATGGATGTGGTGTGAAATATTCCCCAATCCCCTTGCAGTGGTTATTCTTATAAATGAATACTATAGTAGCTTATATTATTAATTATTTGGTTTGGTTCAATTATGAAAGTTTATGAGTTGAGTGTAAGGGAATCCCATGATGGGAGTCATTTTCTATTTGAATGTTTTAACGTTAGCCACAAATTCATCTTTATTTTTTTAAATTTAACTACCAATTTTTGAGGGGTCTATCTTCGAATCTATACGTAGACCTATCAATAAATTAAATATGTATTTGAATCTCTAAAATGAGATTATTTTTGCAAATTATCAAATTAGAATGTGAATTAACCTGTATTTTGGAATCCCCTATAGTTATAACATTAGAAGATGCCACATCTGGGGTCTTTTATTTTATAGGGGAATATTGAAGTGAAATGATCCATATTTTACCCACACATGGATACAAAAATTTCAAAATTATTTTTCAATAATTTGAATGACTGTTTTTATAATATAGAGAAAAATACTATGGAGGTGTTTGTCATGCCCTTTATGTCCCTGGGTTATTCTCTCTGGAGATTCCAACCAAGTAACCTACCAATAGAGTGAATTTATGGTCTGTATATTACCCTCATATCCTTGATAATGGATGTGTTATCCTTCTACTAATGATGTTTTTTCCACCAATTTTGTCAAATTTAAACCATGAAATCCTTCCATAGCTCATATGGGATCATATATTCAAAATTGGTGATGGGAAAGAACATTTTTAGGATGTTTTTTTCAGTTAACTCTCTACATATATCCATGTCCACCCCATCTTAATCAGATTTATACCAACCCACCTCATCCGATAATAGCAGTTTCTTCTCTATGTCTCATGATGGTCGTGGTGATGTTCCACTGAGAGATGATGGGGAACCATATATAATTAAACCTAGTGTTTCGAGAAACTCAATATAAACTGGTGTCTATGTTTTGATAATACCTATACATGAAGGTGTTTGGGAAATCAAATAATTTAAATTTTTAGAGATATATCATAGTGGGGAGGTTTAATATGGTAGATTTCACGATTGGAGACCATATGAACCATCTCTGCACGACCCTAAGGAGGTCTATTGAGGTAATGATCATCTTCTTTTTTCATTTAAGAGTTGAAGGACATTTGAAGTGTTATCGATATGCATTGAACAATCTCATAGAAATTTTCATTGATCAGAGCTGGGAAATAGTCCTCATTCAATTCCATGGAATACATATTATGAACTAGATTTTGGGTAGAGTAGGGATATGATCCTACTTTATGAGAGTTTGTAGAATATTTGGATAACTATCTCGGGTTATAGGGATATGACCCCACTACTGAGAATACTATGGCGTCTGAAAGTCTGATTCTATATTATTGATAGTAATAGGATCTTTAATATGGGTGTTTTCTATAATATAACTTCCAAAACGGGATGTATTAGGTATATGATCACATTTCATATATTATTTCATAGACAAAATATACAGACATAACTTAAAAAAGGGATATGGTAGATTAGCCTCCTCTTATATATCCTTACTAGGATACTGGTGTAGTCATTCATCAAAATAAGTAAGTATAAGAGCTTGGATCATATGAGGTACTAGAATATGCTGGGTATCTTCATTGTAAGGCATATGGGCCTATTATTTGATGATTTCCATTTTGAATTAACAAAACATGATTAGAATGGGGATATGATCCTTCTACCATTCCTTTGGAATGTTTATCTATACTTCTATGATAGTAGTATGATCCCATATCATGTAATGTTCCATACCCACTTAGTGATCCATGGTTGGAACGAGGATATTATCATGGTCTTATGAATTTAAAGAATACCACTAGTCCTTTTTGACAACAATGTGCACCTATTCCATGGAATGTTCTAACTAAATTGTGTATCCTTGATTCGAGTGATAATATGAGGTTGGTCCTATGCCTTGTCCTTTATCAAAATATTGATATTTTCCTCTTGGTTAGGAGCAATAATGTATTCATTCGACAGGGTATCCAGTTGTTCATACTGATCCTCAAGATGAGCTAATCTAGTTGTTTGGATGCGTATATTTTCCTATCCCTATATATGTAACTATGTTGTAATATTCCAATGGATCACTTCAACTACTTATAGAATGTAGTGACACATTTCATGAATGAGTACATAAATGACGACTTGAATATATTTAGTTTCTGAAATATCCTTCCATATTTAATCGATTAAAGATGGTATATATGATAACTCAGTTAATCGTAGTGCCATTAGAATATACTGATGGAATTTATTATCGGGGAAGGTATATGTACCTCCCCCATGCTTACTATAGTAATATGCAAGAAAACATGATCTGAGTGATCCAATATATAATTAATCCCTCTCAAAATAGCTGGAATATATAGATAGTCCTTTTAAGTGGAATAGGTGATATTTTACACCTAAATTTAAACCATAGCTTTCCACAAATGATGTGAATTCCTTAAAACCCGTCTCTATGTGTCCTTGTTGGAAATTTTTTGGGTGATTTCCTTAGCAAAGGATTGAGGGGAATTGATAGGATGAAACTAGTGATGGTGATTGATAGGATCCCTCCTTATATTATCTTAAATCAGGATTGATCAATAGTTTACTCCAAGGTGCACCTTCAATTGATATGGAAGTTTTTTATTTATAATTTTCAAGGATATCCTTTCTATGTGAATGGTGGTGGCGAAAGGGTCCACTTGTTTAACTGTATATTTCATTCATTGAGTCAGAATAACTGGATTCATCATTTGGATACCCAAACATGTAGACTCAAGGGTCAGGATTATACCATAATAGTGACATTTTCAATACAATAAATTCTCCAACTGATGTTCAGAGTTTCGATTGTGTGATTTTGTTTTGCGATATGTTGAGGTTAATTCCATGACTTACTTTCCAAAAAATTGCACAATTAAATCATGGTATTAGGATAATATTTTTTAGATATAAGATTCTATATTAAAAAAGATAATTGGAAATAAGGTCACCAATTATTGAACCATCACAACTATTAAACATGTTCAATCACTTACACACAGGTAACACATTTTTCTTGAGTTCAACTATTTTACATTCATTAAATTTTTATGGTGACAATGGCCAATTTCATAGGAACCTAAATTGTGTTTTACTATAGAATTATTTCATATTTATTATACCATTTTAGTTTTTTTAGTACACACATAATAAAATTCTCTAACTCATGGTCAACCGATAATTTTTATTATTTCATAGATTCACTTCGGGATTAAAATTTTTTCCTTTTAAAAGATTGAATGTGTACTGTTTTAATAGAGTTCTAAATACATGATGCCTGATACCTATAATTATTCATGTATTAAAAAATTATATGATTTCATTTCTAGTTCATCATTATTGTTCATTGATTGAATATTAATTGGGGGTCATGGTTTCATGATCATTCAAATATAGCTTACCATATAAATCCTTTATAAAATCACCATATAGTTCCCACATTCACAAGTAAGTATATAACATCTTTCCAAAGGCAGTAAGTCCTACGGGGTTTCAAAATGAGTGATGATTAAGAACTATAATTTTTTGAGAGGTTGGAAGGTTAGGCTCATCACACCGTTTTTGGGGGAATTACTACATATTATGAGACTATCTTATAGATTTAAGTCATGATCATAAATCAATTCAAAATCCTGATATGGGACTAGTTATCCTATCAAAATGACTAGGTACGGATTCCATCTATGGTAAAGGGGGTCCTATTACAGACACTATAAAATTGAATCTAATGTTAGTTACCCATTTCCCATTATTTATATGTAATTTTTAGCTAATTATATATTGAAGCCATATATGTATGCACTCTGGGGTATACAAAAATCCAAGAAGGTGATCGGTTTTTATGGATTAAATTGAACCTTCATGAGGTATCATAATTATCATGTATATAATTGGAATCAAAACTGAAGTAGTTAATGTGAATTTGATTTTTATAGTTGGAAATAAAATTGAAAAACCTATAAAAGGCCACTTATTCTCTAGGTATTGAGTTTGATTCTTAAAAAGGAACCCAACATATCATGTTTATAACATGAATCTGAGTAATCATTATTTTATTTAAAATTAACCCATCGATGGGTGATAGTAGATAATTAATTAATGTGAGGGTAGTTTCCTCAGGGTTCAGTAATATTGGAGTTCAATTGGTACTTATAGCGACGTGGATTCCCCTGTTTGGGGTAAATTGAATCAAGTCCCTGAACAGGTCTTATGAACCATTGATTCCCTGGATGGGGGAAATTTAAGATTTAATTTATATGATCATTGAAAATAATAATTCCCCTGAGATCCATCTCTGATGTGAGATAAAATTGATAACATGTTATCATAATCACCACATATGTATAATAGACATATGCAATAGGGTGTCATTAGAGGAGTGTTTGATATGGAGATCGATCTATAGGAAGAAACACTACATATCATATTTACTATCAGAATCAAAGTTCATAGAGTGTAATAAGATTCACAATCCACAAATTTATGGTAAATAATGATATACCAATAGGATATTTTTGTTCCCATTGTATACAGTATCTATCATATAGAGGTATATTTGCCAAAGTGGATGGTCATTCGAGCTCATGCATTTAGAAGGAATCCTACTTAACCCTTTTTATGGGGAATTCTACATGACATAATTTTTATTTGGGTATGAATGAATATACCTATTGGATAAATTTATCATTTCCTAGGGTGTCTTCCTATCATTCTTGACACGTCTATGGGTCTCTTCCTGACATTTTTCGAGTGTCTTCATGTTATGTCATTTGTGTCTACCTGACCTATCGTAATTGTTTTTCTTAAAATTAAGATATTTCATAGGGTTATTTTCATGATTTAATTAGACATGTTAGGGATCAACCACATGATATGGCTGGATACTCAGAAATAATTTTGTATGAATCATATGTTGTGTATGATTGACATCATGTGATCAATGAAGAAACTTCCAACATTGTCTCTTGACTAGGGCGCACATGATGGTAGAATATTGAATTGATTTGAAATTGTGTTTGAGGGTACTATATTTATCAACAATTACATGTCAGATGGTTGTCACATGAAATGGATGATGCATTTCGTTGTCTGTATGTGATTAATGCATAATCACCTAAGTGTGACTTCTAATCAAGGCTAACATGTAATAAGGCAATCACATGATCTGGATGACATGTCAAGAGGGAATCTCATGGCATGGATGACATACCTTCATGACATCTAATAGATCAGTATACATTGCATGAGGACATTGTGTGGCTTGGATGACAAGTCTGGTGGAAAATACATAACATGGATGACTTTTCCAAAGGAGTTCTCATTACTCACCGGACATTTCTAGCCACTATCTTATGTTCTAGTTGACATGTAATGATACAATTGTAGGTTATCGCTAACATGTGATAGTGATGTTTCATGATATGGATTGGTTATGTGAATAAAATTATTCTATTCCTAGAAAATCAGTATATCCTTCATCATGTTAGTCATCCTATTTTTTGGTATTTATTATATATAAGACAAAATGTATATCAAGAATTATCTGGTTGAGTTTTTAATTAAATATGGAAACACATATAAGCTCCTTTAGGAAATATTCATGTAATTATAGAAGGTATTTAGATGACATATATTGTGATCATGGGAGGTTCATACTCAACATTCCTAGTCCTCAAGGTCCTTCCACATATTTTACCTGGTAGAAGAAAGCTTAGATTATATGGATTTTTTCTCTGAGAATATTTTTATTCTGCACTCTCTTAGGTGTGAAATGTGTTTGATGTGTGTATATTAGTGTTTTGTTCTGAGTGGTATGTATTTATAGTTCTTTCATGCACAGTTATATGCCACATTTCGAAAACACATATATCGAAATTATGGGATTGATTTGGTTGAAGGAATATCATATAATGCACTTGTCAATGTCATTTTGGGTCACATACATGGTGTTATATCTAAGTCGGTTGATATATAGTGATCACGAGAACAATAAATCGTCACCATATTTATTATAACAATGAATTGAACAATGCCTCGAGCCTAGAAGCCTGGAGTCGATGCATTATATTAACACATTTTCAAGATTACAAGGAATAAAATCTTGAAGGACCGATCAATTTAGAAAACATGGAAAATAAATTTAAAGAATAAACATTACATAAATATTCAAACCATAACATGAAACATAGGTAATCCTTTGATAATTCCATTATTCTCTTGTCTTGTCCCTTCATATCAATCATAACACACATCCTGGCATCCTGGGAAAATAAAACATAAGTAAAGGTTGAGATCAGATGCACAGTAAGGGTAAATAATATAGGGGAATCTTTTATATAAGAAATAAACATTCCATACAAGGAATATATCTATTTAAAAATCCTTTTAAACATGATATGGAGAATTATATGTCACGAAAAATTAAAATAAATACCTATGAAAATTCACATGGATATACTAGTATTCAAATAATCACATGTATTGCAAATAAATAATATTATAATGAGGTAATTCATAATGATAGAAATCTAAGACATACCATCAAGTATTCATTAAATGAATATAATATTTTGAAGCATTAATGATAATAATCTAATACATTCAAGGCTTCAGGAAAAGAATAAAATAAATGGCCAAGGCCTCAGACAAAATAATATCTATTTTGTTTCATGAATCCTATAGATGCATTGAGGGGATAAAGTTGGACCTTCCAATCACTTACCAAGTAAATTATATTCCTCAAATGGAAATGGGGAGACACAAACAACATAATCATTCATATTAAAAGCTAGTATATGAAAAATGAAGACTTTATGCATAAACCAAGAATTTTACTTAAATAGAACATCCATAATCAACTATATAACAAACACTTAAATATAATATTATAGGTTTTTAATAAGAATTAACCCTAAATTAAAAATAATATCAATTAAAGTATGTTGATATATATGAAAAGTTTCTTGATAAATTAATTAGAAACATTTTTAGAGAGGTACCCGTTTTACGGAAAAAATAAATAAAAAATTCCATACAATTTAAAAATAAATTAATTCCATTGAAAATAACATTGCAATCTTGTAAAGGAGGATTTAAAATGTTAAGGTTCCATTATGGAAGAAAATTTTTCTCACAACTTATATGATAAAAATATTCATCTTGTACTTTTTGAAAAAATTCAAAAAAATACTTCAGAAGGAAAATGAAGAAAATAGTCCTTATAAAATCAAACACGAGAAAAATTTACATTAAAAAAATTCAAATAAATAGTAATAAAACTTTGTAATTAATTTTTAAGAAACATGGACTGGATGATAAATATTTTCTAATAATCACAAAGGTATAAGAAATCTTGAATAATAATGAGACTACAAAATTATCCTTTACCGTAGGCCTGATTCCCTCTAAACGAGTCCAAACCCCCTATATATTGGTTTAAAACGAATTAATAAATTGAAAAAAAACATAATATTATTTATGATATCATATATGATTCATTTATGACTCTATATTGACTATTTATTAATGGTTTTTAAATTAATGAAAAATGTCAGGTAATAATTTCTTTGTTCATCGTACATATTTCGACCTATTATTAATAATTTTATTACCATGATTTTAGTTTAATTACTTTTATAATTCTAGAAATGATTTATATATCATATATATTCAATATATAAATATATAAAATAGATATATAAATGTATATATGGAATGAAATACATAATTCATGGATATGGTAGGTCATACGTACGCGTGAACGTTGTTTCTATTTTTCTAATCGTATTGAATGGAAGAATGCAAATGACATATATGTATATATATATATATATGATTAAACTATCATTATTTTATCAAATATTTAATTTTTATTCCGTATATATATTTTTTATAATCATACATGAATTGTTAACATGGAGGATGAATCTCATCACATCGTGGAGATGGTTGGTCGTACGTACGCAAAACCCAAAACATCATTTCATAATGGTAAATGGTAAGGAATGGGAGGGAAAATAAATTATAAAGAAAAAATATAATTTTATATTTATTATTTACATTATTTATACAAATTTTTACCCATATAATTAATGTATAGATGAAAAATAGTGTACGCCACAGCATGAATATGGTGAGCCGTACCTATTCACGCAAGGTGATATTATCTTTGATAGGATGGGTAAAAGGAGGAATATAGTTATCACATAATAATAATTACATCACATAATATATATTATAATTTATTTATCAATTTATCATGGAAAAAACCTAGTAAGAGTATGTATAAGAAGAAATTAAATTGGATTTAATTATTAAAACCATTACCTCTTCTTAGAGTACCTCCTTTTGATTTTCAGAAAAGAACTTCTTAGGATGAGTTTCATCCAATAGTATGGCCTATAGGATAAATTTAGGTATGTTTCAATGGAAAATGGTAATGTTTTTTATGATACAAATGGCTTTATAGGCGTTAATAAAAGAGAAGGAGGGTGTCATTTATAAGAGAGGGGAGAGGCACTTTAATAAACTCCAAAACAATTAATTTATTATAAATTGATTTTCGATTCAAAATAGTTACAAATTTATTTATTTAGAATATAAGATAATTATGGGTATAAATCCACTCAACCTAATAAATTTAGACATGTTTTGATTTATCTTTTAACATTATCATTTTCAATTATCATTAATTAATTTTTTTTATTTTAATAGTAGAAAAAATATTGCTAATATTAAAATGTTATACATATTTACATATGTGGTTTAAATATCCTTTAAATGAAATAATAATGTAATTTTAGACAATATAATTATAAATATTTATATATAACATATTTTTATTATTTTAAAATAATATAATAAAATGTAATTTTTATAAAATATCAATAGTTTCAATTTTGACTTTTTTCATTTCATTGACTTTATATAAAATTCAAAAAGAAAGTGAAATTCAAAAAATACATTGAATATACTTCTAAAATATCATATTCTGTGAGAAAATTCATGTAGAACCATAATTAATTAAAATTATATTTCATTAATATTTTTAATATTCATTGTTTGATATTGTTATTAATAAAATAATTTCTACTTTACTATTGTGTCTTCATAAATGGTAATTATTTTAACATTAAAAATTATAAATAAACCACTATGATGTAGATAATTATTATATATTTTCATATAATTTAAATTATCGAAGTTATATCCTATATGTTTTTATTTTAAAATTTTTATACTTATAAGAAATGAGAGTAATATTTATTGTCACATTCAATGATTTTAATAATATCCATGTCATTTTCTTGGAAAAGGTACATGAAATTATTCCATTTAGAACCTTAGATGATAATATAAAAATTTTCTCATCCAATAGATTTTTTAAACTTGTTACGGTTAATTCATAATATTACCTTTAAGGTTAATTACCAGATATATCCTTAACTATAGTAATAAAAAATATTATGGTTAATATTAATAAAGTAAAAAAACAAAAGAAATTTTTTTAAATAATTTTTAACCAATGATTACAAATATGGAATCCATTTTTAAAAATTCCAAAAACAAATGTTTTAGTAACTAAATTAAAAATAATCGCATTTATGGAAAGAGAAAATGGGTTTTTTATAAGTAAAAACCACAGAAATATTAAAATGAGTTTGTATCCATCATTATTTTCAAAAAAAATTCAGTGGTCAAAATTAGATTAAATGATAAAAATATAATTTAATTTTACTTTAAAACCAATAAATTGATCAAATTATCTCTATAAATTATTTCGATGAAAAAAAGTTTCTTTCAATTGAAATTTAGTATTTTTAACTATTCATCGCAGCATGAAACTTGTTAATAAATAACAAAAATTTAACCGGAGTAAATTTTGATATTAAAAATTAAAATATTAAGTTTATTTTGTCAAATTGAAAATGTAAAATTTTAGAATATTGGATTTAAAATGGGTTCACTGTTAAATGTTGGTATTCTTTTTTAGAAAAATATAATCTATTAATGTGTAAAATTGGTTTAATTATTTTATTATGAGTATAAAATCATTTTATTGGATTTAACAACATTTGATTAATTATATAATATTTAAATTTAATAATTCTATTAATAAAATTCAATCATGCTGTTGAAACAGTTAGTTTATATTGTTCATGTTAATTAATGATTTTTTATAATATATTGTTGTTCATTTAAACATGGTGTTGTGTGAGATGCATGGTATCGATGAGATTAAATTTTAAAATGTACATAATGTAATATATTGAGGTGTTACATTATCCCATATTTAAATAAATTTCATCCTTTAGTTTTTAAATTCTGGTTTGGTAACTATGGTTTAACTATTGAAAATTCCATTGTTGAAATACCACATCGGAAGAGGGGTCAATAAAACATCCACATTAATATAAATGGAAGTATGAATGCTACCATATATAACACATATAAGGGTTCCATGGAGGAAAAAATTGTCTAGAAATAAAAATATAACCATTATGTTTTGATGGAGAGTGATAGAGAACACAGTTAAAAGAATGTTAAAAATCACAAAGAAATAAATCATTGATTCTTTAAGGGACCATTTGATTCATTATAAAGAAGTAATATGATTGAATTTTTCGTTTCAATATTGTTCCCCAAGATTTGAATAAAATATTACTATTTATATAACCACTTAATTGTAATATTTCTATTTCATAATCAAAATATCATTCATTGGATGTGATTCGATATATTTTCAATTCCTCCATCACACTATGAAATGAAAGTTAAAATAATTTATTCACTCCCAAATCACATTTGATAAATCATAATGCCCAAAATTATTTCATTAATCCTTTAAATTATTATAGAAACCAAAATGGTTAAAACCAATGGAATTGTATGTCAATATTTTTAATTATAGTTCATCAAAAAGGTTATAATTTTAACATATATAATGTTTTGGATTCCACATATGGAATTATAGAATGTTTTAGTGAATTTGAAACAATATTATTATGGAGGTCTGTTGGAACCCATTTAGCTAAGATAATTTTTAATGATAATATTCTAATGACTTGGTAAACTCGTGATAATTAAGTTAACATATAACATACATCTCTTTATATATACAGTAAAGTAGAAGAATCTATGACACATATACACCATGAGGAAATATCCCTAAAAGGTGTTGATTGGGCATGAACATGATCATCACTTGACATTGATATATGGGCCTAATATTAGACACCATGATAGAAAATAATGGTGATATGTAGAGATTAATCCAAATTTAATTTGTGAACCGTTATGATAAATGAGATGATAAAATCTATGAAAACCAATAACAAGGCATAGTGATTTTCAATAAACATAATGTTTCATTGATTCAAAATAATTTTTCTAGATATAAACATACAATAAATGATTATTTTTAATTATATGATTTATCAATATTAATTTTTTCTCATAATTTTATTTTTTTTCTATACAATGTTTAGTTATAGGTGGTATTGTGTTAGCGCTGAATGTGTAAAAAATGTGAACAATTTAATCTTGATAAACAGAATGATATGGGTTATAGAATAAAAAATAATGTTTCTATGATAACCCAAAACAATCTAACCATGAATCATGTATGTCATAAACATGAGATATGTAGGAAACAGTGTACTCTAGTATCTTTTATAGAGTAACATCCAACTTATATTTTTAGGAATTTTGATACACTAATTATTTCAAAATGCATCGCTACGAGTAAAAATATATTTTCACCTCTCTTGTGGCTAGAGTATGAGATGGGTATTTTTGAAAATTATCATTTAGGAGGAAAATAATATAAATGATATAATATTATAAATAAAATGTCTTAATAGGATGAAATTTAATCTATACAATGGTAGGAGTTTATGAGGTTACATTTCAAGGTTTAGATTCCTTATATTATCGATATGATAATAGATGATAAATTCTTCGAGCTAATGAAGATTGATGATCAATATATTGGTACCATTGAGGATATTTTTATAAGAATTATAAGGTACACTTTTGATATTATTATTCAAAATGAATGAATGATTGACCAAATCTTTAATTGCTAAAGAGGTGTGTGAATGTCATTACAATTATATCCATCATTAGTTATTTAGAAATCATTTGATATCATATCATGGAATAAATTGACCTCAGAGTCACACATAAATTTCTTTGTTTTAATGTAAAATTTAAGATAAAATAAAATAGAAATTATAATAATAAAAACCATTTAAAGAAGAGGGAGAGTCTTACTTCAATCTTGATGTCTGGAATGAAACATCGAGGTAATTATCATAAGTAGAATGGTAAATGATTTTTTTTGGAAGGGAATCTCCTAAATTAACTGAATTTAAATGTGATGTGAAGAATTTTTCTAGTGGTATTAATGGAGAAAATTCATCACATAATGCAACACACACACACTATAGTGTTTCAAATGTAGAGAATATGGAAAGTATGGTAAATAGTGCACAAATCCTAGGTACAATAATGATGATCAATACAATTAACTCTTAACACCATATAAAAAATGAAAAGACTTGTGTTAACTATTTCTATGGAGATTAAAATGAATGAACTTGTGGAATGATAAACATAACATATACATTAGAAGTGATAATTTATTATTTAATTATGGTTATAACCATAATTTCATATATAATACATTTTATAATTTTAACACATTTCTATTGATGAGTATAGTAATTGATGAAAAATATTATTCAATAAAATGTAAATACAGTCCCCTTTTCATTAAAAATTATTGATCATTTTAAAAATGAAAGAAATAATATAGAACTAATGTCCTAAATTTATATGAATATTTAGAGGATATTAAAATATATTTTATTTAATAGATAATATTAATAACATTTTCATCTATATAAATTTAGTATAGAAAATGCAAGAAAAAATTTTTATTGTAAAATGAACCCTTTCCATTTTGGTAATATCATATTAAAAATCTCATGAATGATAAAATAATATATGGGATATACAAAATATAAAAATTTTATTAAAATTTTCATCAAAAACATTAATTGGAATTACATACACCACAAGAATGAGATAATTGTTTATGTGGTATATATCTCATAAAAATAAAATTGAGATGACAAACCCTTAACTCAAGTCCATCCTTTCATTATAAACATTAAAATAATAATGAAATAAAAATGAATTTATTATTTATATATATATATTAGAAAAATATTTGTACATTACCTAATATTAAAACTTTTATTGAAATTTTCAATTATACATTTATTAAAAATCCATCCTTAAAATGGAAATTTGGGTTAAAATTGTTCTATTTTATATTTTATATTTTGTTCGATGATTCAGGTACATCCACATAGGTCAGGTTTTAATAATATAAGTAATATTAATCACGAAATAAGTGTCATACTATCCAGATAAGAGACTTTAATAACCATTCATAATAATAAATGAGGAAAAATTACTTCCATAACTTTTTTGAGATGATAGTTCATAGGTACGCATGACTGATGTTTAAAATTTTTGATTAATGGATTTAAGTAATGTTAATTAATAATTAAAAATTCTAGAACAATAATAATATTATATATATCATATATATCAGTTATATATTTAGTGAATCCATTATTATAAAAGTCAATCTTAAGTGGTGATTACACACACACTGCATCACTTTATAGATGTGGTAGACCAAATGTATGAACAAACGATGTTTTATATTCCCTATGATCAAATGGAGGTGTATAATGGTTATTAAATATTCATAATAAATGTTATGTACATTAATTATACCAAATTAATTATTTTAATATGGATATCATATATTTATCGGTGGTGGAATATAAAATAAAATTTAATGTACTTGGATAAGGGTTATATACATTCCATCTGAAACCTCCTTTGTCATATACCTCAATAAATAAAAATATATAATTTTTTTAATACTCTAAATTTTAATGATAGAAAAAATCATTGGCATATATGGTGTGAAACACTGAGCCTAATCGAAAAATGTAATATTATTATTTATATATGAACGTTATGAAATAGCTGTTAAATTTATATGGATGAATATGATTTATTTATTAAATATATTTAAATTACCTACAAGATATAAATTTATTATTATTATATTATAAAATAAAAAGTTAATTCTCATTAAATTAATTATATTGTCCTAATATATATTTTAACAAGAAAAATATTAAATATTTTCTGTTATCAGATAATATAAATAATATCTATAAAATTTAGTTAAATTATTTGATAGTATGAAAACAATTTTTGAAATTATAATACAATAATTAACTAAGGATGATATTTAGGGATTTTTCTAAAATTATTTCTTTTGATGTGACTGGAATAGAATATTGATTTTTCTATAATAGTGATTTCATTCAATTAAATAAAGTCAATTAAAGACCCATTATATTTTGTATCTGTTCTTAAATATAAATATGACCAGTTTGATTTTCAATCATATAAATAATTTTATTTACACAATTAATATTTAATATTTTCTTATAAATCTATTTTTAAGCGTAAAACACATTTTTATCCTGATTATTTGTGAAAAATGTTTTTCTATTTTAATAAAATTTAATAATACCCAACGACCAATTATTTTAATGAATAGTATAGTATACATATATGTATGTATGTTTGTATTTATGTTCATATAATAAATATTATGATTCATATATTTAGTGTTGAATATTTTTTTTGAATCACAATTTTTCTTTGAAAATCATTTATTCATTGCCCATTACTGGATTGTTATAGAATAAATTTATGAATCCTATACTAATAGAATTAGTTAAAATGGATTATATATTTTTAATAATTTTTATAAATATTATTTAATAAGATCAAAATAATTAAAAAATATCTTATTTATTAACATCGATACAAAATAATTTCTTGAATGAATATCAGTGGTTATTTATAAAATAATATAATTTTTATCAGTTTAATTTATTTCTAACATTAATAATTAAATAAATACAATAAATTCTTATATAAATCTAACATAGTATTTATTCAATAAATAGAAAAATAAAATAAATGATTCTATAAAAAAAAATTTTAATAAAAATTTTATAATTTATTCCGTTTAATGAAAATTAAAAATATATATATAAAATTTTATACTGGTGTCAAAATAAAATATTTTATTTATATTTCTTTCTTGATGTTTTTAATGTCAAATAAAATGAATAGTATAATATTGACTTTAATGATAATTTTAATAAATTATATTTTATTAAATATTTAAAAGTAAGTTAAAATATTAACAACAACTGATTGAATGGAATATTGTTTAAAATATCAACCATTTTCCATTTAAGAGGCATTTTTTAGTTTTCTATAACATTTCTAAGTCATTAGGTTCGAAAACATTGTTATCGTGGTTATGATTAATGCGTGGATTCCACATTAAATATTATTCTTTTAAAATCAATTTTACAGAAACATAGGTTTTATATTTGACTAATTAAATTTCATGTTTATTGTTGTATGTTATCAAAAATCTAATAAGGGTTAATTTTTAGTCTTTATGGATAAATTAACTATGTAAAAAAGGAGTTATCATGGTGAAAACAGAAATGGTAAAGGTGGGAAACATTATGGGTAATAGAAATTACATTTATAAAATAGGTTTTTTCAATGATAGAGGAACATATAAAGCTTTTATTCCATTCAATAAATTGTTTAAATTTTTTTGAGTCCATTGATTTCATATTTATCATCAATTATTAAAGAGTTTTTGGTATTTTTTAAATTTATCACGCCACCTCAGTTATAAAACCAAAACATTTCCCATATTTTATTGAAAAACTAAAAAGAATTTGATCTATAAATCCCTAACACATTATATTCATTGCATACTTATTCATGTCATGGATTCCTTTTTGTGATAAAAACACATTAATGGGATGATTTCTTTATGAGTAATAAGTGTTTCTCTAAAGAAGAGGTGGATTTCTTAATCATGAATTTTTATTTGATATCTTTTTATATAACTCCTCATAATATTATTCGACCCTAATAAAATAATAAGAATTTTATATTATATATACAAATATGTTTTTATATTTATAGAAAGACTAATTTTAATATCCTATTACTTCTAATTTGACAAAAACATTATTCATATGTATTGAAAACTATAACCTCATGAAAAATGTAATTTTATTTCCATCACCTCATTTTATTTATTGTTGTAATTATGGAATTACTATATAAATATGATATCAATGGAACATATATATATCTCAAAATGAATATATTATTTAATTTATTACGTACCCATTTAAAAAAATTGATAATTTCATACATTCGTATGTGTGGACTACCGCATCCACGAAGCGATGAATATCCGTTTTCATCAACACATCACATGGTTGATATTTATAAATGAATATCTAAAGAAAAAATATTGTTTTTTTGTCAAAAATTTGATTTATTTTGGATGAATATTACTATTCATATTCAGTCTATCTTTTTCAACTTGGGATTCCTTTTATTTTTTTGAAAATATTAGAAGTTTTTTACAAAATTACATGAGGCGAAAAGTTGGTGAACTATTCACTTAACCATGTGGCCCATCCTAGGTAACTTTTCATCTCATGGAGTTTCATGGATATTCGTCTACTATACGGTTTGGAAACTATGTGGACTAACCATGTGACATGTCTATGTCATTAAAATTGAATTTTCTCATTTTTATCTCCCCCTAATTTTCACCATAAACCCCTTTTATCTTCCCCTTGTAGATTTCTAACACTTGTCACACCTCCCCCTTCACCACTCTTCACATGGGCTCCATTTTTTGGATATTTTGTTTATTTTCTTTAGTAAAACCTCAGTTATGTCCCTGCTTTCTAGGTTTCTCCCCCTTTTCTAGGATTTTCCCTCTTATTTCCTTGTGTGTCACTTCTCTAACAGTTAGGGTGACATTTTTAGTGTTATATATTAATTATTTGATTTTGATATTGTTGTTCAAGCTTCTTATATTTCCCCTTTATGGTGAAATTGAGGTATGATAGATGTTTTTCCTTAGATTTCTTTATGTTTTTTCACATAAGGTAGGAGGTTATGTGATTAAATGTTATTTTATGATATTAATATACTTTATTGATTTCATAAATATGTCTTATGCATTGTGTTGGAGGTATGAAGTGGGTTTTTTCCATGATTCAAAGTGTTTTGGTGTATAAAAATTGGTTTTCAATGGAAATGAGTTATGTTACCTTAGGGTTTCATAAGTGCTTCCTTTATTTGATACAAGAGTGTGTTTGATAAAATTATTAAAGGATGAGAACAATTTTTTGAATTTTATTTGTTGTGTGTTCAGATTTAAAATTGGTTTTGGTTGTGGAAAGGGTGATTTAATAAGAATGTTTATGTTTTTTTGGAAAATGTATATTTAAGTAGTGATCTATGTGATATGTAAAATGTGAATTGATCATGAATGAAAACCTAGGTATCCAATTGGATTCACTAGGACTAGTATTCTAATGATTAATAAGTGGCTTCAGCATGGAATCACTTAGCTGGATCGGTCACTGCAAAACTAACTAATTTTTATGAGGATTGGAGACCACTTGAATTTTGGAAGTTTATTCCCTCTAGTGGATCCTCCATGAGGACTCTAACGGTCATAGTTAGTCTATAAATTAACTATTATATAATATTCCTCTAGGGTCCCACTAGATTTGGAGCCTTTATGAATTTTCCATGACTTAGTTCCCTATTGTGATATCATACCTACATTTGGCATACAGTGTACATTGATTGTTATTTTAAAATAAAATCAATTTTATCTTTTAAAAATATTTCTACAAAATTGACAAATTATTTATATAAAACATTAATGTTATCTTGTCTTATCATTATTATAGAATTTATCCATTTTTTAGGTGGAATATTATAGGGATTTGGCTAATGCCCAACAAACATATTTGGGGTGTAAGTAGCACTACTAATGTACGATATTGGAAAATGAAATATGTTTAGAGTTGATGGTTTTGGATGCTAGTGGTCTTCCATTGTGGGTGTTGTGGCGTTATCTTGTGGATGATGTTTTTATTGTCATTTGGTTATTTTTGGGATAGTGATTTGTTCCCTTTTTGTTGTGGTAACTTTTTCATTTTTATTTAATATTGGAAACTGAATATGAAAATTTGCAATTCCATGTTTGGTATTGATTATACAGTTTTGGTTTCATAAATATTGTTGGTTGTTTATGTTTATTAAATCTGAGGAAATCATTCCCAGGTGATGTAGTTGATACTAATGATATAAAATCAAGACGAAGATTTGATATAATAAAGAATAATAAGGATCCCAATGATAAGATAATTATGTTTTAGACTTTTAAAATATTTGAAAACATGCTCATCATTTATATTGGGCCATACTCATAAAGCATTGGTATTTTTAATCATATATCCCTTATTGCTCTCAATTAATTTCCTTAATGTGTATTAATTATAGGGTAGGTACCTATTTTTTTGAATCCCATTATATTAAATAATTTTTATTCCACAACATCCTTATTCTATTAGCAATTATACCACATCTTATTACACAATACATCGTTCTATTATTATTTCATTTGAAGTCTATTCATCATTAGTAACATAACCATTACTCAATACACCTTGCTGATCCTATTTAGTAGTATCCCTCTTGGGACACTATGATTCCCATTGGCAGTTAATTCCACACATAATACACTTATCCTTTAATAATTTCATTTGGAGGCCAACATTCTGATCCATTACATTAACAAAATGTCCTCATTTTTTCTTTGGAGTCACATTATTTTGGTCCTCTTTCATAGTAAAAACATCTTCTTGTTCATCTAAGAGATTAACATAGGTGATTATTTCAACCTTCATAACACAATGTAAACAAGATATTTCTTCTTCAATGGTCATCATTACCTAAACTCCTATCTAATTCCTTATTTATCTACCGTTGTGAGTCCTATAGTTTATTAACGAACAAATTTTTATCCATGTTCTGTGAAAAATGATTTGGTATAATCACAAAATCTACCCCTCTAGTGATCATATCACATGAACTCTCGTCAAAAACTCATCCACCACATTCAACATTAATCCATTTCCTTCTAGTTACTGCTATTGACTAAAAGGATTGGAATAGTTTAAGCATTACTTATTATAGCATAAAACAAAATAGTTTTGAAAATAATTACTCATAGGAGGTTTAAATAATGACAATTTCTTTATTATATGACACCCTAGGATCATCCTTTGTTATTCATAGCCAAATTATATTTAATTCATTTTTGTTGTTCACGATGAGTTTTGTGAATTCCAAAAGCATATCCCCCAAGAGTGTCAAACCAACTGTACATCAAAACTCGTTTTCAAGTACCAGATTACCCCGAGTCAGGCCAAGAAGTTATGGTTGGAGATGTTACCCATATTTACCATTGTGCCAGATCCATATCTAGTTTTAATACCCAAAAATCGGTGTATTTATAGGAAACCACTTACACTAACCATTACCAAACTTCTAGGTAAATTTATAATACTTTTACATATACTTTTACTTTTTCCTAGACAAGTCCTTAGTGTAATCACTAATGTTTTCTCATCCTATCTTCCATTGTTTAACTGAACCTTTTCTTAGATAAAAACTATAGGGAACCTTGATTTTCATTCATTAACATTATATCACTATTTTAGAATACTTAAAACATTATACAAATATATTCCCAAAGTCCATACTAGTATATTGCCTTTGGAAACATGGAAACATAAATATTGGTATATAAATGACCAACATTTTCTCCCACTAGGTTTTTCTGGACTACCACCCATATTAAAAACATCATACATCATACAAATCTTCATAATACATGGAGGGAAACATAAAAATGGGTGAGGTAAAATGCTCCGTAATGGAAAAAGGGAGATATTTAAGTATAATCATTAGAATAAGGCTATGATATATAATAATAAAAATAGAAGATCATACCCTATAAATAAAAGATCATATCCCTGAATCATGGCATAAAATTTTGAAATTAATAAAAAATAATTCATAAATAAATAAATAACAAAAGGCATAAATTAATAACAAAGGAATCAAACAAGGAATTATGGTATACACATAATCATACAATACTATTTCTATAGAAGATACATAATTGGTTCTAATACCATCTTAGTAGTACGAGTTCATGCCCCATACCATCATTGTAGTCGTGGTTCACTCTCATGGTAATTATAGAAACATTCTTTAAGACCTCTTTCCATTTTGCTAGTCATGGTCCATTCCCATGTTCGTTTTAGTAGTCATGGTTCACTCCAAATACCATCTTAGTTTATCTCATGAGATATCAACCATTACCTGATGAATTAGAGGGATATGGAGGTTCCAGCCATATCATAATGAAATCACACATACATGTTTCACATGAAAATTAAAAATAATATCATAATCCAAGAACTGTAATGGGTATTATATACAAGTAATCAAGTTTTAACCTATTCAAAGAGTGAAGTTTCATAATGATTACATCATAAAAATAACATGAGTTAAGAAGTGGTTTCAAAATCATATATCCCATGATAGAGAAAATGGTATAAAAAACATAACTAAATCAAAACATATAGCATTAAATAAATAATATGAATGTAAACCTAGTATAATTAAAAAATATGAATTATTTACTTCTACATATGTCATTGTAGTTGGAAAATAAGTTAGAATGATCATTTGAAAACATTCCGTGAAGAAAATATGATCTCTTCTTTGAAAAAATTTCTACTTAAATCATAAAAATGTTTTGAAATAGATATTGATGAAAATAAAACTCAAAATATTATAAAAATATCTTTGATAAATTTTTGGAGAACATTTTCATTGAAAATATTTATAGAGATCTTGAAAATTATTTGAAAACCATTTTCCATGAAAATATATAAAAGTAGTATGAAACAATTTTGAAAAAAAATCTCTGTAAAAATATTTCGAATATATGAATTAGGCTTGAAAACATATTGGAAACTATTTTTTCTGAAAATATATAAATTTAAATTTAAAAATATTGAAAAAATAAACTTTGATTATTATAAAGAATCATGGAATCATTTTAATATCCATTTTTTAGAAACATATAAATTAACTATCAAAACCTTTTAAAAAACACTTTACTTGAAAAATAGTTCAAAAAAATATAATGAAATCCATTTTTTTTGAAAAAAAATATCTGAAATTTATATTTAACACATTTTTATTAAAATCATCTTTTTAATCTTACAATGGATTATTCACTAAATTATTGGATGGTAAATCCGTACATATCGTATGAGGTCACAAAATAATTCTTTTTTCATAGTAAAATGTTAAAATAGATACCTTGTTCATAAAGAGAAAATGATATTCCTTTTAAAAAATTAGTAAAAGAAAAAACAGAACAAAAATATATTAAATATTATAGTATAATAATACAACATTCTTGGAAAACTTTAATAGAAAATATGGTTTATAGGAATACAGTTTTTTGACTCAAGAAAGAGTAAAGTAGAGCATTCTGAAATTGATTTTGTAACTTCCTAAATACTAAATAGTAGAAAAATCATACAAATACATGAAAATATCCGAAATAATTTTAATATAAGAAAATTCATAAATTTTATTGAGAGATGGATTATAAGATTCCAATGATTTAATCATAATCATAAATAATCTCTAAAATAGATGAATTTGTTACCACAAACTCGTATCACATAGATACATTAAACCATATCCTCAGGTAAGAAAATAAAAATTAAATGAATCTAAAAAATCATGAAATGATTTATATTCATTATATAAACCTTCTAATGTAAGTATATAAACCTCTAATAATAATATAGGTGCATAATAAAACATGAGTATTGGTGAAGAAAAATTGAGACAAAATAGTCTTACCAATTTGGTACCTTTTGAAACATTAACTGCATGAAATATATATCATTGAATGGATACATAAATACCAATAAATTAATTTATAATTATAATTGAATATATCAATTGTAATTATACAAAACATATAAATGTAATGGGTAGTGAATAAAATATGTATCTCATAGAAATACACTATAAGATGAAATCCCCTCACATTGTGTTTTGACACTCATCGTACTCATTCAAACATCCTGAATGAACAATTATTATAAGTATATCACAGTACTGTATTATTACATATAATACCATATAGGATTTCATTTTTTATTTATATAACATGATTGTTAACAATATTTTGTTATGGTTTCAAATCCGATAATATTCGGTTAGTTTTTCGCATGTGTCTCAATTTTTATATATATGGACTATAAACTTATATAACGATTTCAAGAATTTATAGGATGATATAAATATAATTTACATAAAGTAAATTTTTAATATAATAATCCATTTAATATATATGTATGAAATTGAATACACCATTCACAGAGATGGTAAGCCGTACGTACACATGAAAGTTATTTCCATTTAATAGTAGTGTTGAAAGAATGAAAGTAAAAGACATATATATATATGTGTATGTATATATATATTAATATTAATAATCCTGATTATATCATAAATATTTATTTTAAATTATTTAAACTCATTCTTAATACATTCCATGCAGTTTATAAACGAATCACATCACTTTGATTGGGCGGTAGTCCACATTTCCTCAAACGAAATTATCATATTAACAAAAAATGTAAATTTTAAATAATTTTTTAGAATTAAATAATATTAAATAAATAATAAATAAAATATATGTAATATATATAAAAAAAATTACATCATAATTTCCAAAATGAGATGCTGTAATGGAAAAATGAAGAACCACCGTTTCTAGAGGTGTTAATTCGTCGAACTTGTAAACAGTATGTTTTATACCCATTAGATAGTGGTGTGTGTAAGTGATCGTCAAACACATAGAATAAATAAAATACTAATATATTGAAGGAAAATTTGTTTTGAAATAATCGAATAAACAGTGTGGAGGGGTGGAAAAAGAAACTAACAGAAAGAATGTTGAGAGAAGATTTTACCTCTTAATTGGGTAACTCTATTACGATTGTACCAAAAGGATTAATGTCGATGATTTATGTAAAATGGGATTTTTATTGGAAGAAGGTAGATATGTTTTGGGAATTTTATCTTAACGATATTTTCTATGCCTTAGGGGTTTTATATTTGTAATGCAGTGTGAGAAGTACTGATCTTTTATTGGAAGAGAAAAGACAGACTTGGAATTTTGGAAAACAAATATAGGTTTACCCAATTTATTTTTTAAAAAAGCCATAACAACCCAAAAAAATAAATAATGGAAGACTTATTCTCCAATTATGGACATTAAATTGGTGTTTTAAAACATTATAGGCCGTTTTGGGCCTTAAAATTTATGTATTACAACTTTATTAACCATGAATTTTATCTTAACCATTGTAATTAATTCTAATAATTTTAACAATTCTTTCTGGTATAAAAAATTTTAAACATATTAAAAATTATATATTCTTATGATTTAATGTAATGCCCCGACCCCAGTTACCCAGAGTCAGTGCATTATTTTAATACATTGGCAAGATTACAAGGAATCATGTCCTGAAGGACCAAGTAGTTTAACAGTCTTGGAAAATAGAGTACATAGATGAACATTACATCACACATTTAGAAAATAAAACACATCATAATTGATCCATTGAGAATGCCATTAATCCCCAATATTAACCCTGCTTATCAATCATAATACACTTCTTGGAATCCTGGGAAAATATAACATAAGAAAGGGGTGAGCTCAGATGCTCAGTACGGGTAAATAATTTAGCAGAAGCTCTAAACATTGAAGGAAAGATGTGTGATAAAAACAACAACCTTTTTAAACATAAACATGAACATAATATGGAAAAAATAAATCAAACATTACCATATAAACATGCACATGGATATTATACTAGTCATATTATCACATGTAATAACTAATTTCATAATGAGGGAATGCCTAACGTCGGACATCATTACCACATAGTCAAGGCCTCGTTCCAAGACTACGAATAAATTTTTTTTCAAGGCTTTGTTCGAACACACTAGTTTGTCTAATGAGACCTACCGATGCATCGAGGATCTATAGTGGGCTCCACCCGTCACTTACTAAGTCCACTGCATTCCTCATATAAATAGTTGAAGCATAACAAAAACATACATATTAAAAATAGCATGCGGAATATCAATACATTAACCATAAAACTTGAATGGTATAAAAATAGAACATCCATATTCAAACATATCATAATTCATTCAATACAATATTTAAGATTGTATTATAATAAATCAACCTCAATCAAAAATAATATCCAGTAAAGTATGCTGGAATAGTTGAAAATGATGAGTAAAACTTTTTGAGAGATATATCCTTTTGGTAAAATAATTTAAAAGTCACACATTTATAAATTAAGTAATTTAAAAGAGATTTTTAAATCTAATTTTCCCATACCACCTTGAGACTTTTGAAAATAATTATCATTTCAAAATATTCATTTCCATATAAATAAATCCCAAAAATCATTTTGAAAACATGGACATTAATTAAAATGGTTTAGAAAGGTAAATCATTACAAAATTTAAAATTCGGATCTTGATAAAGAGTACCTTTCAATGATCCTTAAAATATTCACTTTGAATTCATTTTTAAGAAAAATGGACATGGTTGATAAAAATGTCCCAGTAAGTACTTACACATAAACAATCTCGGATAATAATGAGATTGAGGAATTAACCCTTACCTTGAACATTACTTTAGTTGAGAGTACGTTTAACCTCATGTATGAAGATCGTAGTATGTTATTAAATTATACCAGAACCATATTAATATTTATGATATCATACATTATTCATTTATGACTTTATACGACCCATTTAATAATAATTTCCATGATAAATTAACATTTTGGGTAATAATCGCATTCTTTATCATAGGTTTTTTAACTTGTTACTCTTGATTGTATCACATAGATCAAGATTTAAATACTTCCAGAATATAAAACATTATTTATATATCATATATATTTATAAAATAATTATGTATAATAGACATATATATGTAATGAAAACACCGTTTATGGGGATGGTAGTCCGTACGTACACATAAATGCTGTTTCCATTTTCATATCGTATTGAACTGAACTAAGTGAATAAGATATATGTAAGTACATACATACATATATATATATCTCCAGTATAATTATTATGTCATATATTACATACTTATTAGTATTATATATTTTTATAATCGTCGATGAATGGTGAACGTGGAAATGAACTTCATCTCGTCGTGGAGACGGTAATCAGTACGTACGCACGAGCGACAATATCATTTTCTTAAAGGTGTGGAATTGGATGGTATATTAATTATACAGAGGCACTAGAATTTTATTTTTATTATTTATACACATATTACTCATCATTATACCCATCCAAATAACATAGTGTTGAATAACAAATTACACCATGACATGGAGACGGTAAGCTATACGTACGCACGCATGGTGACATTATCATTAAGAAGATGGATAGAATAATGAATATAGTTGTAACATATTTATAATAATATCAAATTATATATAATATACGGTATTTATTATTTTATAATGGAAAAAACAAGGAAAGAGTAAGTGGAAGAATAAGAGAACATGAAAGAGGGCGGTGAAATCATTACCTCTTCTTCGGGTTGTTCCTTTTGATTTGATAAAAAGGGATCCTTAAGTTATCTTTATGATCAATTTAAGGAATCTAGGATCAAATAAAGTATGTTTGAAGTATATTTGGTCAGGGGTTGGATGAGACAAATGTCTTTTTAGGTGTGAATTTGAGAGAAGGGGAAGTGCCCTTTTATAAGAGGGGTGAGGGTAACTTTAGGAAAAGATTAAAGTATTAATTTATTATACAATCACATTCGGTTTATAATGGGTCCAAATGAATTTATTTCGAGACTTAGATGGTTATGGGTCGAAAGACTCTCAACCAATAGGTTTTTGACAAGTTTAGGTTACCATTTTAACCTTAGCTTTTAGATTTAACTCTCAGTTAAATATTTTAACTTTTACCATGTCTTCTTGTATTCTTGATCTATATGGGTAATAAACGTACTATAAACATCCAAGAGAACCTCAATAAGATCATTAATGACATATATAATATTATTTAAGCCCTTTTGTCAAACCTTACATTTTTAAAAATATTATATCAACCAATAATATAGTATTTGTTTTAAATATTAATTTATGTCACTTTTGACACTATTTGGTATTTTGTTTTTGTGAAAGTCATCACAACTTGATAACGTCGAAAATGATATATTGAATCATCCCTATCATGTAATATTCACCTATAAAATTTGTTTATGTCATAAAAACATTTAAATCATATTTATTTTTATATTTATAATACCATTTGTTTGATTCTTTCATGAATAAGGTAATTACTGCATCATCATTGTGTCGTAAATAAATTAATTTATATAATGTTTAAAAATTATACATAAAATACATTGATATAGGAAATATTTTTATCTTTCTAATTAATAATTATAATCGAATTTATCTTATGAATAAACATATATTAAAAATGTTTTAGTTATTAATCTTTGATTTTAACTCTTTTAACTCTTCTCTGAATTAAATAATAATAAATGTTCTAATCTAAACCAAGTTGACATAAATGATATTATTTTATTCCTAAGGTTTATTTTGGTCGAGATACACTTGTCCAATAGAATTAGGACATGTGTTACATTAATATTAATATCATTTTTACCCATAATTACCCTATTTACTTTTAACTGTGGTAAATTAAAGTAAAAAGTTACTATTCACAAAAAATTATTTTTATCTTATCAAACCACATTTAACTCCTTTATATAAACCATGTATCTTGTATTTTTTAAATTCAACTCACAGAAGTGGTAAAATTATGTTTTATATAAATTTGCAAATTCTCCTAGGAGGTGGGTAAAAGACGGTGAAAAGTTCAATAAAATTTTTATATATAAAAAATTATTATAAACTGACTCCAATTAATTAAATTGAACTTATATTGGTATTATGTAACTATTTTGACATAAAATAAATTTATATAAAATAAATAATTATTTACATAAAAATTCGTTTTTAAATAATAACTCAGTGTTTTTTCACTATTCATCAAAAATTGAACATTTTTAGAAAAATACCAAAAATTCACCCTAGGATAATTTCAAAATTCTGAATCCAAAAATGAAGTCTATTTTACCAAATTCAAAACATAGAAGTTGAATTTATTAATTTAAAATTTATTTCTACTATCAAAACCGAAAGTCATATTTTTATGAATTAATATATATCAAAAGATTGACACTTCTTTATGTCTAATCTCAAAGTGAAATTAATTAAAATTACCATAATTGGATTAAATGGTAAAAATATAATCTATTTATACTTTCAAACCATTAAAATTTATAATTTAACACCATAAATTATTTATTTTAAAAAAGTGGTTTTCAGTGAAAATATAGTATTTTTCACTATTCATCCAAATATGAAAGTTATCAGAAAAACACAAAAATTTTATTGAAACTAAATTATTATGTGCTGATTCTAAATAAGAATTTTATTTTGTCAAAGTGAATATATAGTAGTTTCAATTATTTTATTTAAAACAGGTTTACCATTAAAAGGCAGTAAAAGGGCATTTTTTTAAAATACTTCTTTTATCTGAAAAAATGAATTAGTTATTAATTTGAGTATAAGAAACTCATAATATGGATTCTAAAATTATAAGGATTATATATATTTCAAAATTTTGTTAATACTATTCATAATCGCTTTTGAACGACTAGATTGGTAAGTTGTGGTGCACTTGAACTCGGTGTTGCGTGTAGTGCAAGTTATTGAATTATTTTTAAGAAATAACATACTTTGAAATCATGGGGTGTTTCATTCTTCCCTCCTTCAATAAATTGCATCCTCGCAATTTAAAATTTTTCTTCGAAATTAAAAGCTTGAAAATAGAAAATACCTTTGTGGGAAAACCCACATCATAAATTGGGTTAATAAAATTTAGTCTTAATAAGAGGAAAATGGGAATAAAAAACTCACCACTAAATTATGATCTCAATTAGGAGAAAATTGGCTGAAATTAGAGACACATAATTGGAGGGAAAACATAAATATATATAGAGAGTGATTGAGGTCACCAATCACAAAAAATTGTAGAATTGTGGGCCTCAAAGCCACCAATCTATGATAATTTAAAATACCATCGGTTCAACAAAATGTATGGTATGAGGATAATACATTTTTAGTTTTAAGATACCTTCCCTAAGGATTAATAATTAATTTATCAATATAATAAGAGGAATTTATATATATGTATATATATATACATGGAAATTATAGTTTCGTCCTTCAACTAATTTCTAACACAAACTCATATTTCAATCTAAATGATAATATAACGTAAAAATTATTCTATTTATCCTATTCGTTCAGGGTTAAAAAATGAATTAATAATTCATCTACCATGCCCTTTAAAAAAACTACATTGTTCAATCCAGGACATCACATGGGTCTATGATAGGTGATACACCTTTGTCTCCCTTCGGTCGCGGGTTCAAGTCTCACGGCCTTGCCAAACGCGACGGGTTTCCGCTCAACCTCCGGGTTGTCCTTTTTATGGAAATCAAAAATAATCTTAACAATAGTATCCAATTTCAAAATTAATCCATTCCAGCCTCTAGAATTATCCAAAACACTTATATCCAAACTCTCAGTCCAAAATATATAAGGAAGTTAAACATAATGAGGATCCTTTTTTCTAGGTAATAACATGTCAAATCCTTCATCATGTATTCTTTTACAACACCGTAACATCCTAAATTACCAAAATCTACCATCTCTTATTCCAAAATCACTACCTCATTATCAGGACCATATTAAGGATTACTTTTCCGTCAACCATGTATTTTCAAATAAGTGTCACTTACTATTAAGTCACTTTTCTTAGAACCATATAATCTCAAATCCTCAATAAAATAGTACAACAGTATAATCCTTATTTATCTCCATAATTAATTTAACCTGTATACTATTAATAAAACACTCAAATGAAATAATTATATAATAACAAACATAAGAACAATATTCATTCCTCTTCATCTGAGGTAGTATCATAACTTAATAATAATGCAATAACATCATTTGCGGTATACTCTTATGAATGGGACATTGATTCACATAGTGTCTCAATGCCTCTCAGATAAAGAATTCTACATTTGAAAACTTTTTCTTACCCTTGAAATCATGTACATGGTGTCCTTTTTCTCCACACTTATAACAAACTCCCATTTCCTTCAATAATTTACCAAGGTGATTCATTCCACATTTATTGCATATTGTAAAATCATTATTTTCCCTCTTCCCTTTATCCATCTTTCTCGCTTCCATTCTTTTCTTCTCTTGCTTCCTTTCAAATGCATATGACTGATATAATTATTTCCTTATATTATTAACACAAGATATAGTTTCTTCATATGTTGAGAATACATGGTAGAATATTTCCCTTCTAAATGATGGATTAATACTATGAAAGATATGATCATTCTTACACTTTGGATCATACGTATTGCTGGAGTTCACATTCCTTCTACTGGGTGCCATTTCTATACAATGGCATACACTATTTGAGTTTATGAATTACAATGAAAAATTCCAAACTTGTAAAATACCAAACATAAATTGAAAATTTTATGGATATAATCCATAAAAATATTTTCTTTGAGGAGATATATACTCGTAAATCCTTCATAATAATTTTTAAAGAAATTGAGAATTATCCAAAGCATATCCCCCAGGAGTGTCGTAACCAAGAGTGCAGCACGACCCATTGTTGTGAACCAGTTCCCGTTCGAGTCTAGCTCAAAGGGGTGTTTTTGGGTTTTACTCCTAGGTACATCTGTACCAGAGCTGCCTCTACCTGCTCATATCCAGACATGGATGTATTTGCTGGGAAAAATCACAAAATCACTACTTTACCAAAATTCTAGGATGTTCTTCAATACTAATCCTCAAAGTCTATCTTAGGGTAATGTTATCTAATAAGGATTTATCTAAATATAGTTTCCAATGTTATTGATAAAGTTCCTCTGATACCAACTGTAATGCCCCGACCCCAGTTACCCAGAGTTCGTGCATTATTTTAATACATTGGAAAGATTACAAGGAATCATGTCCCGAAGGACCGATCAGTTTAGCATTTTTGGAAAATTGAGTACATACATTAACATTACACCACACATTTAGAAAATAAAACACAACATAAATGATCCATTGATAACTCCATTAATTAACATTCTTAACCGTGCTTATCAATCATAATACACTTCTTGGATTCTTAGGAAAATAAAACACAAGAAAAGGGTGAGTTCAGATACTCAGTAAGGGTAATTTATTTAGAGGAAGCTATAAAATTTTAAGGAAAGATGTGTGATAAAAACAATAACCTTTTAGAACAAGAACTTGAACATAATATGGAAAAAATATATCAAACATTACTATATAAACCTGCACATGGATATTCTACTTGTTGATTAATCACATGTAATAACTAATTACATAATGAGGGAATGCCAAACACCGGACATCATTACCACATAGTCAAGGCCTTGTGCCAAGACTTCAAATAATATTTTTTGTCAAGGCCTTGTTCAAAGACACTAGTTTGTCTCATGAGACCTACCGATGCATCAAGGAGCTATATCGGGCTCCACCCGTCACTTAATAAGTCCACTGCATTCCTCATATGAATAGATGAAACATAACATAAACATTCATATTAAAACTAGCATTAGAAATGTCAATAAATTAACCATAAATCATGAATGGTATAAAAATAGATCATCCAAAGTCAAACATATAATAACTCATTCAATACAATATGTATGATTGTATTATAATAAATAAACTTCAATCAAAAATAATATCCAGTAAAGGATGCTGGCATAGTTGAAAATGATGAGTAAAACTTTTTGAGAGAAATATCCTTTTTGTAAAATCATTTAAATGTCACACATTTATAAAGTAAGTAATTTAAAAGAGATTTTTAATCAATTTGACCCATACCACTTTGAAACGTTTGAAAATAATTATCATTTTAAAATATTCATGTCCAAATAAAACCTTAACTTCATTTTGAAAACATGAACATTAATTAAAAATATTTAGAAAGATAAATCTTTAAAACATATAAAATTTTGATCATGATAAAGAGTACCTTTCACAAATCCTTAAAATATTAATTTTGAAATAATTTTTATGAAAAATTGGCATGGATAATCAAAATGTCCCAGTTATTACTTACACATAAACAATCTCGGATAATTATGAGATTGATGAATTATACCTTACCTTGAACATTAATTTAGTAGAGAGTACTTTTAACCTCCTGTATGAAGATCGTAGTATATTAATAAATTATACCAGAACCATATTAATATTTATGATATCTTACATGATTAATTTATGACTTTATACTACCCATTTAATAATAATTTCCATGTTAAATTAACATTTCAGGTAATAATCGCATTCTTTATCATACATGTTTTAACGTGTTACTCTTGATTGTATCACCTAGATAAATATTTAAATACTTCCAGAATATAAAACACGATTTATATATCATATATATTTATAAAATAAATTTGTATAATAGATATATATATGGAATGAAAAACATCATTAATGGAGACGGTTTTCTGTACGTACACATAAATGATGTTTCCATTTTCATACCGTATTGAATGGAACTAAGTGAAAAAGATATATGTAAGTATATATATATATATATATATATATCTCTATTATAATTATTATTTCATATATTACATACTTATTAAAAATATATATTTTTATAATCATCGATGAATGGTGAGCGTCGAAATGAATCTCATTGCGTCGTGGAGACGGTAATCCGTACGTACGCACGAGAGACAATATCATTTCCTTAAAGGTGTAGAATTGGATGGAATATTAATTTTACAGAGGAATTAGAATATTATTTTCATTGTTTTTATACATATTACTCATCAATATATCCATCCAAATAACACAGTGTTGAATAAAAAATTACACCACGGCGTGGAGACGGTAAGCCGTACGTACGTACGCATGGTGAAATTATCATTCATAAGATGGATAGAATAATGAATATAGTGTTCCATATTTATAATAACATATATGTATATATAAGATACTGTATTTATTATTTTATAATGGAAACAACCGGGAAATAGTATGTGGAAGAATAAGAGAACTTGAAAGAGGGTGGTGAAATCATTACCTCTTCTTCGGGTTCTTCCTTTTGAGATGACCAAAAGGGTTCCTTAAGTTAGATTTATGATCAATATAAGGAATCTAGGATCAAGTGAGGGATGTTGGGAGGATATTTGGGCAGGGGTTGGCCGAGCCAAATGGATTTGTAGGTGTGAATTTGAGAGAAGGGGAAGTGCCCTTTTATAAGTGGGGTGAGGGTCACTTTAAGAAAAGATTAAAGTATTAATTTATTATACCATCATATTCGGTTTATAATGGGTCAAAATGAATTTATTTCTAGGATTAGGTGGTTATGGGTAGAAATATCCTCTCAAACAATAGGTTTTAGACATGTTTAGGTTACCATTTTAACCTTAACTTTTAGATTTAACTCTTAGATAAATAGTTTAACTTTTACCGTGCCTTCTTGTATTCTTACTCTATATGGTTAGTAAATTTACTATAAACATATAAGAGAACCTAAAGTGGATCATTAATGACATATATAATATTATTTAAGCCCTTTGGACGACCCTTGAATTTTTAAAAATTTTATATCAACCAATAATATAGTATTTCTTTTAAATATTAATTCATGTCAATTTGGACACTATTTGTCATTTTTTTGTTAAAGTAATCACAACTTGATAACTTCAAAAAAGATACATTAAATCATACCTATCATGTCATATTCACCTAGAAATTTTTTTTATTTCATAAAAACATTGAAATTATATTTATTTTTATATTTATAATACCATTTATTTGATTCTTTAATGAATAAGGTAATTACTGCATCATCATTGTGTCATAAATAAATAAATTTATTTATTGTATAAAAATTATAAATAAAATACTATGATGTAGGAAATATTTTTAGCTTTATAATTAATATTTATAATCGAATTTATCTTATGAATAACCCTATATTAAAAATGTTTTAGTTATTAAACATTGATTTTAACTCTTTTAACACTTCTTTGAATTAAATAATAATAAATGTTCTAATCTAATCCAAGTAGACCTAAATGATAATTTTTTATTCCTAAGGTTGTTTTTGGTCGATATAAACTTGTCCAATAGAATTAGTACACGTGTTAGGGTAATATTAATATCATTTTTACCCTTAATTACCCTATTTACTTTTAACCGTGGTAAATAAAAGCAAAACGTTACTATTCACCAAAAATTATTTTTATCTTATTGAACCAAATTTTACTCCTTGATATTAACCGTGTCTCTCGGATTTTTTAAATTAAACTCACAGAAGATGAAAAATTATGTTTTATGTAAATTTGAAAATTCTCCTAGGAGGTGGGTAAAAGACATTGAAAAGTTCAATAAAATTTTTATATATCTAAAACTATTATAAACAGACTCGAAAGAATTACATTGAACTTATATAGGTATTATGTATCTTTTTGACCTAAAATAAATTTAAATAAAATAAATAATTATTTAAATAAAAATTCGTTTCTAACAATAACTCAGTGGTTTTTTTCACTATTCATAAAAAATTGAACATTTTCAGAAAAATACCAAAAATTCACCCTAGGATAATTTTGATATTATGAATCCAAAAATGAAGCCTATATTACTAAATTAAAAAATTAGAAGTTTAATTTATTAATTTAAAATTAATTTCTGTTGTCAAAATCAAATGGCATATTTTAAAGAATCAACATATATCAAAAGTTTGACCCTTTTTTGTGCCTAATCTCAAAGTGAAAATACATAAAATTACCAGAATTGGATTAAATGGTAAAAATTTAATCTATTTATAATTCCAAACTATTAAAATTGATAATATAACACTATAAATTATTTTGATTAAAAATGTTGTTTTCAGTTGAAATATAGTATTTTTCACTATTCACTCAAATATGAAAGTTATCAGAAAAACACCAAATATTTATTGAAACAAAATTATTATGTCCCAATTCTAAATAAGAAGTTTATTTTTTCAAATTGAATATATAATAGTTTCAAATATTGTATTTAAAAATGGTTTACCATTAAAAGGCAGTAAAAGGGCCTTTTTAAAAAAAAATACATCTTTTATATGAAAAAAATGAATTAGTTCTTACATTATGAATAAGAAACTCATAATATGGATTATAAAATTATAATGAATATATATAGTTCAGAATTTAGTTATTACTATTCATAACCACTTTTGAATGGCTAGATTGGTAAGTTGTGGTGCACTTGAACTCGGTGTTGCTTGTAGTGCAAGTTAATGAATTATTTTGAAGAAATAACATACTTTGAAATCTTGGGGTGTTACATTTAAAATATGGAATAAAATTTTAAAAATATTAATTATACAATTTGAATAAATTAATTTAAAATTAATCCAGCTAATGGGACAACGCAACGGATTTGTAGGTAAAAACATTCAAAATTTTGTATGTTTTTTTAACCAATTTCAAAGTGAAATTGATTCCAAAAAACTAAATTGTAATAATTGGTAACAATATTATATAATTAATATTTAAAACCATATTAAAATATAATTTAAACATATAAATATATTAGATGATACGGTAGCATTGAATTAAAATCTGGTATTTTTCACTATTCATAAAAAAATATTGTTTCTGAAGAAAATCCCAAAAATAACCCTAACATAATTTAAACATTATAAATTGAATCAATATGGTTTATGTTATCAAATGCAATTTCTAAATTTTCCTAAAATTAATTTTATTTTTTTTCAATGAAGGGCATGAATAGTAGATCATTTGAGAAAATTGTATTTCAAAACATATAATAACATTACCAAAAATGATATCATTCATCATAAATATCAATTATTTATATAAAAAAAATTATAAAAAATATTTTAAAAGAAGTTATTACTATTCATATTACTATGTTTTACTTATAGATTATAATTATATCAATTAAATAATAACAATAATAAAAATGCATATCATAGAAACTCAGGTTGCATGTAACATATAGCAAGTAAGTGTAGCATAAAACATATGACAAGTAGAAAGATAAACTCGGTGTTCCTTGTAGAGAAATCTAATTTTCTTTGTGTAGTCCGCAATTTACTTGTTGTTTTACATAATGCAAGCGGAACATAGTTCTTTAATTCAAAATAAACAATTTTTAGTTATACATTAAATGAATAATATCTCAAAGATTAAACTATTTTAAAAATAGTAATTCAAAAAATCTAAGGGTGTTAAAAAATTTGTTTTTGAGTATCCAAAGGGGAGACGATTGGAGAGAAGATGTTGTGATCATTCCTAATAAGGTTTCACAAAACTTGATTAAAATGAATACCTTAACCAATATTTAGAGTCACCGAATAAGAAAATGAAATATTTTGTTCATATTTTTCGGAATTGAGACCATCATGGAAATAATATTCAGTAAAATTTTCTAAATAATGATGAAATAATCACCAAAGTGAATGTATTATAGGAATATGAATATGTTTTGATTGTGAAAAGAAGGAAACAAACTATGTAACTATAGTGGAAAAATAAATTGTTTAATGAACACAATGTGTGTGGATATTGGTCTCCCTAAGATATTATAGATGGTTGAATTATTTAATGTGGAATTAATGGGAATTATGAGAATCTATTTTCTAATTGGAAATATCATGATGTGAGTTTGTAAGGTTTTATGAGTAATGGTTATATTGCTTATGATGACGAGACTACATGTGGAATATGAAAGGAAAGAGGTATTAAGGGATATTATGAAGAAACATTTTTAATGGATAAAATCTAAAGTGGAATAATTAATGTTTTTATTTATCTTGATTTATGATTTAGGTTATATGAATTTGGAAATATATAATGATTATTCATCTTATTTTTTTCCTATGGATTTACAATAATAATTTTAATAGTTCTAATGTACTAGAAAAGTGATCTAAAGGAATGGTTATTTTTATAGAAAACACATGATTAAGGGAAATATTAGTATTACATAGAAATTAATTTTGAGATAATAAAGTTTGAATAAAAAATTGTATGATATGAATAAGTAAATAGGATTATGATGATTACCTAGGGGCTGATTAAGGATTTCTCAAAAAAGTGGTTTATGATTTCATGAATGGAGTTTATAACATTTTTTGATTTATGTAATATGTCCAATAAACAATGTTTTATGAAATTTGTGAATAAAAATTTATGTTTTCAATATGGATTTTTGGTAATTTGTGTTAATAACATGTTTCAAGAAAATAAGCGATGAGATTATTTGATTATTTGGAATGTTTAAAAATGTTCTACTTGATTATATATGGGTGATCAAGGTTAAGTTGATTTGGATAAATTTAGTGACCTTATATATAATGTTTTTTATTTTTTTTCTTCTATAAGGGTTACAATGTTACCAATTTATGGAAATTTTTATGCTATAAATTAGTTTTGGTTTTAGATATTAAAGTATAATCTCACAATATGAGGATTTTAGCATATTTGGTAACATGTTCGAACCATTATGATGTGATGTTAACTAATGATATATGGAATGAATTATGATCTTATTTATGAATCTCGTGATGTATTATATATTTATGGATGAATAATCAACCTAAATTTCATGGAGTAATAGATGATGTGTATGTTGTGCATGGCATAACCAAATGGTGAGATTGTGAAAGTGAAATGTAATGGAACTAATTAAGTATATATTCTTGTGAAAAATTATTAAACTATAGGAAATGTATTGGAATAAAATGTTTTCCAATTATAATCATTTTTGAGTTTATCAATGAAAATTTTCATGACTCTTCAATTTATGGGATTGTGATCGTTAACATTCTCTATTCAACAACTTTCTTATGATTGGTTTTATTTATCACTGTCAATAATTATTTATTCTTTTCATCCATGTCCATGTTTTCACTTCCCATCAATGTTATTCTACAAGGAAACTTAAAAACAATCTCTTTTTAAAGGTTGTTTTATTATTAATTTTTAATAATAGAGTTTCAATGAATTTTATTTCAGGTTTTAATCCTTTGATGTACTAGAGGAATTTCTACTGTGAAATTCATTTTAAGTAGGGAAAATGTAACCCCAACAGATTTTGTGTTTTTTCGAATAAATTAAATTAATTTGATTGATTGTATTACAAGGTATCCAAATATATTAACTATTTAAATTCAAAACCATGTAATTATTTCACATCATGAAACGCCTAGTTTATCATGTGGTACAAGAAACACTATTTTTTATCATGTGTTTCACAAAATGTCTTGTTTTTTTGATATTATACATTATATGTAAGACTAAGTGTTATCGAACTATAATGTACTATTAATATTATCAAAAAAATGTTATTATATTTATTATATTTCCATTGAATGACATATATTATTAGGAATAAATAAATTATGAAAATATTGTTTAAAATTGTTTATAAAATGAATTATTTGGTAAAAAATTTGAAATGGAAAATAAATTCAATTTATATAAAGGATGTATTTTTACGAAAAAACTAAAATTATGATAGAATGTTTTTGTTAAAATGAATTAATTTAATCACTATTCCTAAAATATATTAATATATATATATATATTATATTTAACCAATTCCTCTAAAATTTATCTAATAATATTGAAAGGATTAGGATATGAATAATTTAAATTTTAAACATAAAAGTCATATTGTTTTAAAAGAATATTTTAAAACCTTTTAATTCTAGAATAATATTAAAACCAATATTTTAAAAATAAATATTTTTATTTTAAAAAATTATGTTTTAAAAAATTAATTTAAAATTCACATTGGGTGGATTTTGTTTTATTTTTGAGAAAATATTCCTTTTTTGATTAATAGTATAAGAATGTATTTCATTGAAAACTATATTTTTATCTCATTTATTTTTATATTTAAAATATATTTTAAATAATTTAAAAATTAATCTAATTTAAATTATAAATCTATTAATTCATTTTTGGTCATTGGAATCAATTTAATTTTGAAATTGGATGCAAAAACATTTCCATATTTTTATCATTTTTTCTTTAAAAATCCATTGTTTCATTTTTTTGCAGGATTAGTATTAAATAAATTTTTACCAATCTCGTGATTAGAATTTAGAAATATTTATTACATATTTGGTATCATATATATAATAATTTTATATATGGTCAATATAGTTTTTTAACAAAAGTATTACAAAAATTCATTAATATTAATTAACATGATTAATGAAAAAAATAGATGACGAAATTTTTAAACATTACTTTTAAAGGGAAAATGAACTATATAGTTTTCCAAATTCCCATTTATGGAAATATATTGACCATTTTTCCCGTTTAATATACTCTTTTATAGTTATTTGATTCAATTATGTAAGTAGGACTACCCAATAGATTTTATCTATTTATATTTACATGATTTCCACACCCCCATCGACTATAATTGGGTAATCCACCACTAACTTATTCAAAAAGATAAATCCCATTAGCTCACGAAATCCATTAACAAATGTCCTAAAAACCCCCTCCAACTTATAATCCACCATTTTGGCTGAAATCCAACCAAGGAAGTCCTATGGTGAAATCCAATATGAGTTACTCAATTAAGATGTAACATTATTCAATGAGAAACTCAGTTTTATTCATTTATTAAAACCCTTAAATTTTTTATATAATTGTTATATAATAAATTCATTATCATAAATATAATTATATTTTTTACATATATTTTTACAACCTACAGCTTCATACTCTTCCATCTAATGGGATACAAAATCATCATTCATGTGTGCGATATATTACCGTTTTGAGAATCGTTGTCATTTGTTTTTCCACTTCTACCACTCAAGGATAGGAATTATAAAGGAAATTATAATTTATTTTGATATTTATGATATTTATGATGTCTTTATTCTTATTTAATAATTATATAATTCTTTAAAACTTAAATAGTTATAATCATTTTGGGAAATGGAATGGTCTCAAGGATACTGGCCAGTATATCTATTTTTATATTGTAAAGGTGATGCCATAAAATAATTAATCCTCATCGGGTTTATCCCTATAGTGGAATTTTATTTCTGAATGGTTCCAAATGGGATTATTTGTTTAATTGGAAACACCTAATGGTTTTATATCCTTGGGGACCTTCATTCTTAGGAATGGTTCTTTTTTGGTGTTTTGGCAAACAATGTGCGAGGATTCACATTGATCAGGAGTGTGGGAGGTTGAGCTCAGTATACCCTTTTTGCGGGAATCATTTCCTACTATGGGAATCTATTATAGATATAAGTTATTTTCATGAATACTTCCTTAATATTGATTTATTATGTGGTTCTTCCCAAATTATAAATCAATTATTAGCATGTTTGGAATTTATAATCATCTGTATGTATTTGAGGTTAATCGTTGATTAAGATATTTTTATCTATATAAGGTACTCCATAAATGGAATCCTCTCATACTGTATATAGATATTTTTTGTTATTTTATTTACAATGATAATGGTTTTCTAGCCACACTATGGGGCACTCTAGAGTTTATAATCATCCAGGGAGATGAAGTTCAATCTGGATTTTGTCGGCATCTAAGTAGACGGAGTTCAAACTAGAATTTATCATCAAACAGGTAGAAGAAGGTCACTTAAGATTTATTTTCATCCATGTAGGAACTAATTGATTGATGTTGGTAATGATCCCATAAATAGGCTTCCTACATATCCTTGTGAAAGAAATTATAACTATCATATTTCATTGCCGCTTATTGGGTAACATCATATATTTTAGGGTGATGTGATGATTACCCGACCATAATGTTTAATGTCATGTGTCAAGGACTTGTATAACTAAAGTTCGTAGTCAATATTATCATGAGAGTTATGATGAAAAAACCCATGTAATTTGAAATTGATACGATTTCCTAGGATGAATTAGGTCATGTTAGGGATATGGCCCAAAAGAGTGGGGTTAATTTAGGAGTTAGGTTTGAACCTCACAGAGGCTTGCTGCAAATCCCATTTGGATGGGAATCAAATACTACATAGTTCAGTATGTCTCTCAGGGGAGTATATCTATTTGATATGATAATTTAGGGGATATACATAAGAAGGGAAACCCTATTGAAGGGACCACAATGGTTGTTTTAATCATGGTTACATAGGGGGTTTAACTCAGGGTTCACTCCTAGGGAGTATACCTAGATTAAGGGAATTATGATCAGTACTTATTCCTATGGAGGTTTCCCATTGATCTTGTTCCCTAGGTCGGCTTCCTATGTATCCTAGTTAATAGGAATCTGAGTTCTCATAGTTCAGTATGTTAGGTGAATTGCGTGGATGTGATTGTTGTCACTAACCTCTAATCCCCCAAGAGACATGGTTGGTGTGAGAAACAAGAGGAATTGGACGATGTGACAAACCAAACAGTCATCATCCTTCACTAGACAAAGATGTCAGGTCTATGGAGGAAAAGGTTGGGTCAATAGCGGAAAATGATGGGGTTATAAAGGAAGAGGTAGGGGTTATGGAAATTCCCTCTCTTCCCATTATATTGGAAGAGAGTCCATGGAAAGGATGTATTGAAGATTAAGGATGCAGAGGTAGAGATGGGAAAGACAGTAACCTCCCAAAGGAATCCCTAGGGGATTATACAAGGATCGATTCCTGGAAATTGGTTATGCAATGGGAGGAGGATCTCATTAAACTGTTAATTAAATAGATAGTTTGGTCCTTACCAACCTTGCTAGGAACTAGACGGAATAGTACTTAATGAAAATAAGGGTTAGATTTAGTCCAAACTCTAATCCTACATAACAGGATATCTTCAACACTTTCCCTAGGGTAATGGTCCTCGTGACCATTGAAATACAATTCTACAGAGTCCTTGAGGATTCAAATCCTATGATATAAAATCTCATGGATTCCAATGAAAATATAATTAAAAATCCAATCGTATACACTCTAGCATTATTGTTCCCAAGTTTTTGTATGTTAGGTGGTCAAGGTGGAGTCATTGATTTTAAAAATCTTAGACAAGGGAACTAAAGAAGAGAGGGAAAACCCGGAATAGTGTATACGAAGGCCCAATGGATGGATCACGTAGTTTATAAGGTAGGTAGGACAATGGAGGAATGTGCAGGGGTTCTCTATGAAGGTAGGCCAGGGTGAATAGATAAGACCTTGGGGGGTAGACCACCTAGGTGACTAAACATGAGAAATACATCGCTCAATCTTTTAAGGGTCTCCATAGGTGAACTTGAATGTATTTCTGGTGAGACCCTTGTTAAAGAGGGGACCTTGCATTTGTTTTCATTGATTAGAACATCGGTATAATACTCACATAGGTTTAGTTTATTTTAAACCATGGAAGGAATTATGTTCTAATATTCCCCTTTTATTGCCTCTTATTTATGTGTTAGGAACTAAATTTATGATTTTTGTGGGCTTAGGTGAATCCTTAGTGCGATCAGAGTAGAAATTGGTCTTCTAAAAAATTCTATCCAATTATAGAAACCATGGACCAATTTATAAGAATATATGGGAACTGGAGTGAAGGATTCAAATCATACAAGTAGGCCTCATGCAGTTTGGTTTCACAGTGTTCCTCATAGGTATGTCTGTTGTGATTGTGCATGAGGTACTTAGGGGACTCAATTGGAAGAACATGATGTTTTTTACTAAAGGGGATGTACCTCTACACCACTTATCAAGATAACTTTCTGAATGTGGTCCATGATCAAAAGGCTAGACTATTCTCTAACATCACTGTCCCCTGTGAAGAATGGAGGGTCCCACTATGTATTTTTCATGTCATATTGAGGATGATTTGGGCCACGGCACATTTAAATCCAATCTCCTCCTTCTGGTATAACTATGTATTTATACTCAAAATCACAATTTTTTGTCTATATGAGGTTAACCTATTAAATTATGGGGAAAAGTGCATGGAGAATAGTTCACTATGTCAAAAAAATCCCACCCCCATCAAATTAAATTCATTTGGAATGAAATGTATCTGAATCTATGTTAAAAGTACATCACTTTGAAACATTCTAACATTATTTGGTAGGATATTTGAAAGACGATATCTAATACACCCCTTGAGGATATGCATTCATGAATAAAACAAATTCCAGTTCTTGTTAGAATGTTAGGATTCAGTACATTTCATTACAATCGAATCCATGTTGTCGTGAAGGAGACTATTCCTCGGTAGGGGCAAGAGCATAAGCTTTGGAAAGACTTTGCATAGGCCAGACTACACACCAACAATGATGGTTTTCCAGATTCACAATCCAATGTGGGGTCCACCCATAACACAATGTTTGTGGGATTTAAATTATAGATTGAGGATATATCCTTTGAATTGTCATGTATTCATTGAGAATTGGATGCCGCTCAGGGAGAAATCAAATTACTCCATTTTTCATTAGGAGAAGCCTATTCATAAGGGGAAACTACAATTACGACTGGAAAAGAACCTCTTCATTGAGCAAAGTAGACTAAGGTTGGTCGAATGATTGAAATTCAACAATAATATGATATGTCCCAATAAAATAATCAATAGAGGAATTGTTATTTCAAAGGATTATTTTTATTTATAAAAAATATAATACATTTGTAGAAATTCATCTAGGTTATTTTTTCCTTATAAATGAAATGAATTTTGTTTTGGAACATATTTTTTTCATCCTTTTATTTTTATTAAAACCATAATGTCAATTATTATTTTCATATCATTATGCATTCATATCATCTAATAATAATTAAAATTATAATAACGCGAAGCTCAAATGTTTACCTAAAATAATGAGCCTAGTGAGAATAGATTGATTGTTTCTATGGTCGTATGGACAATCCTAGAAACATTATCTCATTTATCTTTTCATTGCTCACTTTTTCTTTAACTGTATCGAGTGTAGGTCAAGCAAGATGGTGTTCAAATTTTTTCCATTGTTACCTTCACGAGTTTTCGACCTGGTGATTACTACATCTCTTTTTATGGTGTGTTTTAATTAATGCATGTAATACTAAAAGGTATAATGGTTTATTTTTAACAAATTTTACCATGAATTTTGAGATGAAAACCCACACAAATCTTGGTGACTTGGAATGTTTCAATATTATTCCGATACATCCAAGGGGAATCTTGATCCATGGTTATATGGATCCTGACTCTAAATTTTGATATTCCATAATAGAGGACATCCCTCTAGATTACTATGATACAAATGTTTGAAAATCTTTTTATGAGGGATGTTAAATGGAGGGAAAACTATGTAACATAATGCATAGTCAGTACTTTCATCTTTTTCTTGATAGACACATTAAGGGGGAAAATTATGCAAGGCCAATGGTGGTATATAATGAATAGTCAGGTAAAGGGTTTCCCATGAATTTTTACATTCGACTTCTCATGGGTGAAGTATTTTTATAGTGATTTATATTTCGCAATACCAGAACTAGTGGGTTTTTCACGAAACTATGTCTGAGGATGAATGAATACCCTATAGTGGAATGGTCCGTGAATTGGGAACCACTCCTACATGAATTAGACATATGAAGGAGGGTAATTTTTTTAGATAATCAATGTTATTTTAAAAGGCCCCTTCCTAAATATATAAAATTTTATCATTATATTTAATTTCATGAAGCTAGGACATTGTTTTTTGAAGTTTATATCCATGTGTACATGAAATGATTAATTTTGGTTAAGAGCCATGTAGTAAATACATTATGTTTTGTGGTTTAAATTCATGTATGAAAGACATTATGAGGAATTTATTTTAACATATTTTGATTTGATCGAAGGGTTGATGATTCTTTGATTTTTCTTATTCTGTCTAGAAAAGTGACATAATATTAGGTTTGTAAGGAGGAAGTTGTATGATATGATTCTGGGATTCCTTTACCCAAAGGGAATTATATGAAAAAAATGTATTATGACATTTGTGGAGGTATCATATGAGAACGAATTATCCCCTAGTTGATGAACCCTTTATGAGAATTATATTATTCAAGGAAAATATAGAACACACTGCATGGTCATGTAGAAGAATTCTTAGCAAACATGTCTGTTATGGAGGAAACTTATAAAAATCCAATTAGGGAATGTACTACATTGTTAGGAAAAGGATCTATCAATATTTCTAACATTCTATAATTAAAAGAGAGTGATATTTTATTGAGAATCAGAACTTCCCTAGAACATTGTTTGGTTTTTAGTGAAAAGTGGTGTAATAAGTAAAAGGTACTCCACACCCTCATTTCCAAATAATTTGGTAATTAATATTTATAGGTAGGCATGACCCACATGATGTAAATATGGTGCTTTCAGTTTTACATCATATGACTAGGACCATAATATTATAGAAATGATGGATGATACTAGTCAAATGGTCCATGATTATTTTAATATTCATTGAACATATAATTAGGGGAAATGTAAACCTTGGTCTTGGATATTTTTACATCAGGAGAGAGGAAATTTGAAAAAAAATATAGATGATAGAAACTAATTTTAATTTTGTGGGATCTAGTAGACCATCATCACAATCCTAAAGTGATATAAGAGGCTTCTCATAATATCAAAGTATGAATTTTCCGATAAAATCGTTATTGCAGCTGTTTTATGCATGGACAACTGGGAAACACACTATATAGTAAAATAATGACTTCCTATTAATTAATAAACCATTTTGGTGGCGATTTATGAACGTCCCACTACTACATTTACTGCATGGTTAGAAAATGTATCTCGTAGGTCTTATAAATTCCTTCACCAAAAAAAGATGAAATGATAGAAATATTTTAAGGTATTAAAGATTAGGTGTATGAAATTAAACAAGGGGAATTATTCAATGCATAATGAAATAATTTTTATGATTATATCCTGAATATAGAGTCCTTTTCATGGATTTGAATCATATATTGAATGAGCATATGTCCTTTTTCATTAGCAGATTTTATAAAAAGTTGACCCAAAATAAAATCTCTTGAATAGAATTTTTTGATTTTACATAGGTGAGGGGGGGTTTTCATTTACCCCGTGTCTAGGATAGGGATTATGGCCTTGGTTTTACTATTAATCTCAATGGAATAAGAATCAAGACACATTTAGATGTAGAGTTACCTTGACGGTAGAATGAAATCTGGAGGATGTTGGTCATGTAGTTAAATATCTTATCAAAATGATGTGGGTGATTTCAACATGAAAAGGGATATTGTTTCCTGACTAGGGTGTAGATACCAAGTTTCACTACTTATCTTGTTGGATTAGGAATAAATCCATACATATTTCTAATTGATATTTGTTCGTGCATAATGTGAGAACATGCATTGGATTTGAATATGTATATCTGACTCGTACACGAGAGAGTAGGGGCCTCTCTATATTGCATTGTAACTTGGATCAGGATTGATTATCTGGGTGTCACTATGCATCACATATGGATTAGAATCAAGACACATGTGGTTCATGATGGACCATTTAGTTTTCCATCATGTGGTAATGAAATCTGGTGTGTCTTTTCACATATTTTTTCTATGACCATGATAACCCCAATATGAATAGATACACCTATCTTTTGTAGAGAGATCCTTTACTATCCTCCTAATCCCATGCAAGTTATGCTCAGTGTGAGAAATAATTAACGGTAAAATTTTATTATATAACATAATGGTAACACAAGTGAATGACATGTTGATTTCAATTATGTGGTGGATGAGCCTGGAGATTGGATCCATGAATCACTACATGTCACAATTGGCTGAGAATGAAGAAATATGTAGTAGTTTAGAAACACTATAATTTAACATCATATTGTAAGGACAACGGTGAAATTCATGAAAGGATGTAAATATTATGGTTTGACTAGGGTATAGCACCCAAGCGTCAAAACGTATCTTGCTGGGGAAAGAATATAGACACTTTTAATTCCTAATAATGTTCCCCGTGAAGGTCTTATTTATAAACATTAAGAAAATGTGATTTATGAATTAATCATGGCAGAACCCGATAATGGAGATTTTGGCCTTAGTACATATCATAAAAAGATGATAATCATTCCACTTTTAGTTCTTGAATATTGTTCACCACACAAATCAGAAATTTATGTGGGGAAACAAACTTTTGAAAACTTTTAGACTGATGATTAGGAATAAATAGAGATTTTGAGGTATCATTAAAAATCACACTCAAATGAGAATCAAAGAATAAATCTTGGAAGGTTTCTTTATGCATATCAGATTCATGCATGTGGAAAAGAATGGGAGATTATCATTTCCAAAACCAAATATGGAACTAGAATTAGAGATCTGAGAAAGAATATGTATATCAGTGGGATGAGAATTAAGACACATGTATTTCATGAAAAGGTTCTATATGTCAATTTTATTCATACTCACATGGGTGAAGGGGATTTTTAGTCATTGTGGATAGACCTGAGAAAGGTCATTCAAGTGTAACTACATTTCTATTTGGGGAATGAATCATTCCATGAGTAGTTATTGGAAATCATTCCCCACACCTACTAGGTTTTTTTTTGATAAAGGGTCATTAATATTTTCTAGAATAATGTTATTTACCAAGACATCTAATTATATTTGGATAAAATAATATTTTATGGAAGAGTTCCCTATATAGAATCAGTTCATTCCAATGGAAAGTAGACATTTTTTCCTTATGTTCATGTCCACTCTTGAGATTAGTGATCTTGGAATCATTATGTATCTCATTGTAATGAGAATCAAGACGGACATAGTTATTGATAAATTGTGAAGTTTATTGTCATGTAGTAAGTATGTTAGTCACTTGACATGAAAGAAAAATTACAGATGTACTAGGGAAAAAGGCCCAAGTTTCACTGTGTATCTTATTGTGGAAATAATCAATCCACATGTTAATCTTGTTTGTAATTCCCCATGCAAGTCTAATCCAACCACAACATGAAATGGAGCACATGTTCCACTAGGGAGTTGCAATGATGTGAGTGAGGTTTATTTATGAATGCATCTTATATTTTTAGGGACCAAAAGGAGTGTCTACTCATGATATATTGGGGATTTGATAACATCGAATTGGGGATACATTAACCATATAGTACAATGTCATCTAGTGAGGAGAAATGGTGCTATGTAATTTAACATCCTCCTGCTCAAACTACATATCATGAATATTTCCATCATGCGAGAAAGATGATGATGCTATGTAGTTTAGCATTATTCAATAATGATGAAAACGGTGCCAAGAATTTTATCTTCTGATATCTATTTTGATCTTTATGTGATTACCCAATGTAATTCATTAATAACCTTTCATTGGTCAGAGTTATAGTGATTTCTTCATCTATTATGATTGATGAATAGACTCCAGTAAGGTGGAACAGATATATGGAGTATGGTCCCTCCAACATTGTCTTAGGCATAAAAGGTTTATTTATTCATATCATTCGATTCGTAAGGATGAATACCAATGTTCATTGGAGAAATTAAAGAAAACAAACCATCTTGATAAAGGCTCAAGCTATCCAGTTCAGATATAGATTCCTGTGATGTAAGGTATGCAATCACATTTTGGCCTGTCTCTCTAGCTCATCCAGTCATTTTTCAGATTTTTCATATATGGGAAGATGGTCACAAATTATAATAGGTATTGATGAAATCTAAAATCTAATGGTTAATCCTACTACTTTTATGTACACCAATGAGTACAAGGATTATCATGTTTCCCTATGAGTTGTATTCTGATAAGCCAATAAGGCATACAAGAACTTATTAGGAAAAGATTAATTATCGTTCTTCACCATTTTCTAGTGTATTATTGACATAGTATTTCTAAAATATTTTCTATATCCATTTTCCACTACATAAGAGTGATATTAATTGTTGAATTTGATATTGTATTCCTGATATAGCTTTAAAACCTCTACAAAATAAAAAATCGTGTATTTTTCATTCAATATGGTATGGGGGAAATCAAATCAGGTAATGATATTATCATTAAAAAATATAAAAAAGATTATAGAGCTAACCAATTTGATAGGTATTTACTCTTCCCATTGGGATAAGATATCGGTGTAAGTAATGATGTACTTGAACTGCTTAGTCGTAGTTGAAGGATAAGACCCTATTACATCCATTAACCCTTCAGAAAATCGACCATAGTATTTATCTGTATATAGAAACTATGGGTGTTTCTAGAAAATACTAGAATGAACATGTTAGGAATGCCACTTATTGGTGAACTATATTCAATCATGTGTTATCAAATACCAAAAGTATACAAGCAATCATATTTGATCAGAATGCCTATACCTTGATTGGGGGGCACAACATGCTCTTATAATTACTTCATCCAAAACAGCCATATTCTCTTCTCCATAAACACATATAATACTGACTCCATTAATTCCTAACTTGTAAATGCCTTTTTATTGACTAGATCTATAATAAAGTGTGGAATTAGCCTCTTTTTGTTAGATATTAACCATTCCAATCCTCTCTAGTGTAATTAGTCCATCATAGTGATATTTCATAATGGGAAACTTCCATTCTGTTCGAGAACCATATGTATTGTTAATGGGGTTTATTTCATTAATTTTATTTATTCTAATTTGAAAAAAAATATAAAACCACATGACAATGGGTGATACTAATGACTGTGTCATCTCAATTTGGATCTGTAAGAGCTATAAATATATTTTCCAATACATATTCATAAGCATTATATGATCATATAATGTAAGTCAATGTTTCATATGAGGGGAATTACCCCATTAAACCCTAGACATAATCACAGAGTTGGATTAATAAATCATTTTAAATTTCATAATCCAGGTGGATCTTCTTGATTATCATCTCTGAATCACTATTCCCCTCTAGATGGTTCATCGGTACATGCTGTTCCATTTTCAAGGCTAAAATTAAAGCTTAATATTCTGCAACATTATTGTTACTATATTCTATTAATGGGAATGATTATGAAAACACTACCTTATCTTGGGGAGATAAGAGCAATTCCTAACATTAACGATCATAGGTTATTCCATTTGATTCTCGGTTGGACTATTGGAAGCCCCAAAAAATAACATTTCCCATTATCTAGATCTGTTATGAATAGGGAATATTTCGTCATCTATAAATTCATTATTTAGTGAAATATATTCTACAAATGGGTGTTCAGTAAATAATTCTACTAATGTCTAGCCTTTTACTACTTTCTGAGGAAGCGATTTTACATAAAAACTACTATTGGATAACTACCCACCATGCTTGACATCGAGTCAACATTAGATGATTGATGTTAAATTTGAGTGGGTTATCATGAGATTCCATGTGGATCTCGTGGTGGTTTTGGTAGTTCCTTAACATTTGAATGGAAAAAATGAACACCGGTGATATCTTCACGATATCTGAATATCGAGTCTCTGCATCGAGCATGGCTCGACTAAGATAATTAAGGTTGATTTCATTACTAGAATCATTCTACTGTGTGAGGAGAACACCACGTGATATATAAAAGTATGTCAAATACAGAATGAGTTGCATTACTTAAATAGGTGGAATCAGTACCAGTTGCCTCAAGAGGTATTACCCTAGGGCATCAAATTCTCCTTAAGAGTTATTTATCAACATATGTGTGACCACCTTCTTAATCAATTTGTGGAATGGTAAGCACTTTCATGTGAGGATGTAAATGAAGCACCGAACATAGGACTAGTGTTCTTGAAGTGCTGTCAAATCTTTCATGTTCATAATAGTCAAAATTTCAAGGATATATTTATTCCTTTGATGTTCCCCTTTGATGCCATGATGGAATTCTAAGAAGCTAATAAATTTTCATGAGGTAAACCTCAATGAATATTTCATGGGGTTCATATTTAGATTATGTTTTACATGGTTGATGAATAATTTCTCTATGTCATCCAAGTGATCATTACATTTTTGGTAATTTAACAGTAAATCATCAACATATAATTCAAAAATCATTCCCAGGAAGGGTTTTATGATTGGATGCATGGAATTTTGGTTTGTGGTGCTGGCATTTTTCTTGCCAAGGGGAACTACCTGATAGCAGAATACTATATGAGGGGATTTGAAGGATGTGGTTTGTTCATCTTCTAGGGCGGTCTATATTTTATTATACCTAGAGTATCCATCCATGTAGGAGAGGGATTGGTAGCAAGCTGTTATATCAATCTTGAGCAATGTGATTTGAATTTAGAAGTAATATTTTATACAATTATGGTTTATAACTTTGAAATAAATAAAAAATTATTTTCCCATTATTCTTTCACATAATGACTATTTTGGATAGACATTTGATATAATATCCCTCTTCTATAAATTCAACCATGATTATTTTTTCCACGTTACCCTCAATATTGGATGTGTGAGTCGGGTGCATCCTCATGGCTTCTTTCTTGTACCCGTGATGATCATTTTGAAAATCTAATTTATGGTTGTCCACCTCATGTTCAAGTCCTAGTAGAGCTCTATAATTCCATGGTAACCAATATCGATAATACTTTAGAAAGTTTGTATGTTCCTAATTTTCTTCAAGTGGCATGGATTCACTAATTAGAGTGGAGTGTGGATCTTCCTCTATATCCAAATTTATTTAACTGAGTTCATCCACAGTTTTAGAGACATCTTCTTCCTATGATGGGGGGAATCCCTATGATATTTGTATTCTTCCACTTCAAAATGCTCCAATTTTTTAAATCTTCCATAGGATGAAAAGCTAAAACAGGTTCCTCAAAAGTAATTAGGGTGTAACTATTTGAACATCTCGAGGATGAGTAATTAATTTCAGGTTCATATGTGGGTGTGAAACATTGATGGAGTCCTAAAGGGAAACACGAGACTTAGAATGAGTGTCTTCACATTATCCTATAATCATTCTGCCTTCTTCGATTTTGGCCAGTAGAACCTGACATTGTTGAAGCTCATGGGACAGAGAGATGACATTTTCATTCAGAATTTCATTATCAGTTTGAGAGTAAATTACATCTTTACTTCCATTGGGATTAACTGTCATGAATTAAATAACCGAATATGTTGAATGAATTCATGAATTCTAGTCCACCCATTCAACTTTATTTATTGGCTTGACGTAATCTGTACTAAAATATTAAATTTGGTAGATGGGATAATCTCCAAGACAATTTGGGCATTGATTCGGGTCACATCAACAGCCATTGAATATTTCCCATCATTGTGATTGAACCCTAAATCACTGTATAAAGTTTTACAGAATTTGAATGGGACCTAATCATAATACAATGTCTTTATTTGAACATTGATATAATATTTGAGACATTGGTGGTAAGATGATGTATCGTATTCATGATGATGTATCCATGGTCTTCTGAGTATAACATTGAAATTTTTTCCCTGATGGACCACAATGAACCACGAGTCTCAAAAAATATCACTGAAATGATATCTGAGTATGATCTCAATGAGTAGCTCTATCTCATTATTTTCATAACCCTATAACATCAGAGTGCAGGGAGACAAATTATATTCATTAAGACCAAATAAATGATTTTTCCAGACTTGGATGATGTGGAATCTTGATCCATTATCAATGAAGCCTCATCAAATATAAATTATATTTAACATGTTATATATATATAAGGGCATGAGATATACTTTTATGATAGCATCCTCATCATGGTTGGTGAAGCAGACGAATTCTAGTCATTCATGTTGATCATTTTCTTCACGATATACATCAACTGCAGTGACCTAAACAAAAAATTCATGAGGGTTTGACAATTCATCATTGAGTTATTCATAGAGTACTTTTAACGGACTCATTGAATCCAGGATTGAAAACATAGCTGACGGTTGAGGATATTACATCAAAACATCATTTTTTTATAAAGGTCAACACATACTAGAATGAACATTCCCATTTCTAGGAACATTAGTATCTTATGTTCTTGTTGTGGATGGGTACTACCTAGGGATATGAGATGGAAGTGTTCCTTTTCTTACTGGATTAAGACACCTAGGTAATCCTATCTGCCGAGGGGGTGTTGGAGTATCCTCTAACCAGCCCTCCAAGATAACCATGTTAGGTAAGACCTTTTCAAGTATGTAGTATGAACTATTTTTTTCATGTTGATCTCATTGGTGATATTTCAAAGGTGTTTCGTTCACGTAGATGGTTTGAGTTGGGTTTGGTTGATGTGGTGACCCCTAGCATGACCCCATCTTTCCCTATATCATCAGACCTAATGACTTTGTCCCCCATTTCCAAAATTTTGGGTGCAATTATCATCTTCATAATCAGATTCATCATTTGAGTAGGGATCTGCTATGTGAATAAAATTAATAGAACCAAGTATCAACTCATTTTATGATAATGATTCTTCCTTGGGATTTATTCTTGTTAAACCATTTGGTGTAGTGGTTCTCATGCATTTTATATTTTTGGAATGAAATATACCAAGGTTAAGGACAATATTGTCTTTGAGACAATATCATATTCTTCTTTTTGTTCCTTATTTTTATGGATGTGTCGCTTCATTGAGTATTGACCATTAGAGGACTAGGCTATTAATGAAGTTAGTTTTCCTGTAGCAGAAGCATAAGAAGAAACATTTGAATTTTTGAACTCTATTCCTTGAATTTAATGAGTTTGATTGGTGTTTTTTCTTACCAACCAACCTCAAAACATTTATCCACTATTTTATTTAAATTCATGTCACTCATCTTCTTATGGATTGGTAATAGAAACACGTGCTACCTATAATTTTGAATTTTTTAGTATCACTAGCCCATAATCCATAATATTGTGTAGAAGGTCCTTGAAAATAATACCCTCACAGATGGGATTTCCTAAAATTTAATGGAAGGGTAAATAGACTGGTAGATCCTCATCACCTCCATTCTTAGGTTCCTTGGTAATTTTTAAATGGATTATGATTTTTCCCAATATGAGCCGATGTAGATGTGGGAATGAAAATTTTGAATGGAATAGAACTTATTTTTAAACTCCTAAAACTATTTCCACCATAAATATCATTGATGATCTGGATGTGGAAGTTGTGGATTTTGATTCTCAAGAGGTGGAGCCATATGGTATGGTACATGCTTTGAAATAGGAGCCAGTACAAATCCCAGCTTTACTGTAACTATAGTATCCTCGTCCTCACTTTTTCTCCTTCCATGATTTGATTGAATTACTCGGTACATGGATTTGGTCATTGTGATGGATATTTCATGTTTTTGAGAAATTGCGGCTAGATCCTAATACAATCATATGTATATCATAGGGATCAATGATGTTTGAAACTCATCACAGTGATTTCATACATATATAGGAAACAGATCTTCACAAGAGAGTGGTTGATTCAAGGATTAAGTAATTTATTTCCACTAGGAAATGACATTTGATACCCTTTTATTCAACCTTTTTTATTAGTTCAAAATATCAATGGTATTTTTTCTATACAAGTGAGAAAATCTAAAAGAGGAACTTCTAACAAATAACTTTTCATGCTATGGTCAATTGGGACTCCAAACACATTTACCATAGAACGGATGAGCCCTGTAATGATTTCTCAAATCGTATAATAATCACCACATCATGTTTCGTAGGGGTCCCCATAATGGGATCACAATGAGAGATGAAATGCATTAAGTGATAATCTAGATCTCCTTATCCATTGAAAATCTTAAATTTATGTTTTACAATGATTGGCGTTGGAGGGTAGTAGGATCGATATATTGAGGGCATGAATTTTTTTATATTTGTACTAGCGCACTCTATCCGTAAATGGTTTTAAATCGAGTTGTTGTTAAAATAATTGTGTTCATAAGCATTCAAGGAATATCTTATAGAGATGAGACCTGAATAGGTGTGTTGGATGTATCCTAAAATGGTGTGACCATAAACAGGACAATTGGTGGAGTTACCACTGGTATCTTTATTTTGTAACCAATTTGGGAAAGACTATAAGGTTATTCTTAACAATTTTATGGCTATTCACACAATGGTGAGAACTATAGAACAATTTTTGCTGGACTCAAATATCTGAGTGGTTGATGTCCATCTTTGTGTGGATGTTTATTTGTCTCATAAATTGTTTTTTTGAAATATATTTACTGATGTACACCAACTAGAAGTGCGATTTTAGGGTTTTCATGTAAAGCATAAATGGAAGGAAGGATGCCTTAGAATAATATCACATTTATTATTCTTTACTCTCCCATTTCTAATGCGTCCTGAGAAAATAATTCTTCTTGAAAAAGGTATTGACCATCTCTAAGAGAAATTTGATACGTGATATGACCCTCCCCATTTCCCAAATTTGGTGGCTTTCAATGAGGTATATGTGGATTATTTAAAGGGATATGGAAAAATTGGGTAAGTATCTAATTTCAGGTACATACACCTACATCATTCCTTTCTGTATGGACCATTTCATAAATAGGGACATAGTCTTCAGAATCCTATGAATTAGTCTTATGTTTTGAAGGGTCATCAATGATGGCATTGATAAAATTAAATTATTCTTATTTCATTGTTGTTTTTTTTGGAATTTCTATTATATCTCATTCTTATATGCCCATTCTGAGACCTTTTCCACTTCTTTTTTGCTTCCACAGAATCTATTTGGTGGGAAATGACATGATGGGAATTCACAAGGTGTTCAGTCATATTTGTTCCAAGTGAATGTACCAAATCATGGAACATGATAAATTAACATGATTCACTCAATGAAACATTCTCTAATTGGGAGAAGACTAATTGCCAATAAGGAGGGTATTTTTGTGGTGAATAATCCTCCATCTCAAGGGGATGGGGCTGTTCCATTCTTGAATTCAAAACCCTTTTTTCATAGTTGGATGATCCTGAGGATTAGGATGATAATGTACCCCACCTTGTGGGTTGGGGTTTTTCTCGAACTATTGTAGATGATATTATTGTAGTTTATCATCAGATTATGTGGATTCTAGTCCAAATGTGGGGTAGGTGCATTATTCGGTACTCACTCAAATCATCATTTTCAGAATATTGTAGTACTATTTAAGCTATTTTCTCAATTTGATGGCTGAAATCCTCTAAATGGGATGTCTCCTCGATGTTCATAGATCCTTCACTCAACAGTATCCCAACAAACTATAATTTTTTTTCTTGAATTCGATGAATGTTAGTCAGGTTCAATTATTTTTGGGCATGTCTTCGGCCACGACCAAATTCCATTTTTTGTAACCATCCTGGGGAAATGAAATTTCATTATTCTACCTTTGGTGGGATTTTATGTCATGTGAGCGTAGTGAAATTAAATTCTAAAATGTAAACCCTAACTTACAATTTGAAAACCATATGGGGTTTCTCTGATCATTTTTCACAACCTAAAGAATTCATTGATGCATTCATGTTGAAGGGATCCCTGATATTTATCGATCATTGGATGTTACAAATCCATGTGAAATTCCAAGTCAATTTGGCTATGAAACTCATTTATTTCCTTGCAATGATTATAGTACTCATCTTAAGATAATTCCTTATCTTTTAATTTATTAAAAGATTTACATTTGTTGAGGTGGATTTCGTGCATGCATTATTCCATCAACACCCCGAAAATGCTATATTGAGAGGTGGAATAATCACAAAAAATTTGGGGTATGTCAGATTTATCTAGTCGTATCCAAATGTTTTGAAGAAATTCATTGACTTTCATAAGAGGTTCCTTAACCTAGTTTGACTAGAGTGGACACTTCTCGGTTATTTTACCACACATAATGGTATTGGTTGGGATTTCCTATTCAATTCTTGAAGGCGAATGACCTAAGTGTGGTACGGAAAATTAATGTCACCTTGGGCTATAATTGGGTTGAGAAATGATTTCACATAATATTAATAGGGAATTAGTCATGAATGACGATGTATTTGAAAGGGTCTCATGGAAACAAGGCTCCCTCAACACTACATTTCTAACTGGACAATTCTTCTGAATATAAAAACTACCAATTTGAAGAGAAAATTGGAACTGAATTCCATCATAGGGAGAATAATAATGGTGGATTAATGTAAGGGGAAACACTTATTGGTCCTGGGTCATCTGACCACATGGAGGGTTTCCATGTATCTCATCAATAGATATCCTATCAAGATTGACCAAATTTTTTATTTAATGTTATCCTTCATCATGGAGTGTTCGATGAGGACCTTCAAAATTACTACCATTTATCCCGTAATTTGCTAATGGGAGGGTAAGATCTTGAGTTGAAATTGATAAATGTATGAGATGTTAAAGAACTCCAACATTAGGATATGTCTCATCGCAGGTCATCTCTTGATTTTCCAATCATTATTGATGATAGTTATTCTTTGAAGACTTCGTACGTGTGATGAGGGACACTTTTTTGGGGAGGTTGTCTTCATGGGTAGGATTTTATTCATTTCATGTAGTGGACATTGAAATGGGAGGATTATCTCTGGTTAGAGATTGTCTGGGCTTCTGATCCTACAGTCCATATATAATAAGGGATCCCCCCATGACACTCCTGGATGAGAGAAGAGGTGGTTGTATACTCTGGGGTATTATAATGATTAGCCACCCTAGTTGGGGTGACAGTGTTTTGTGTATGTACCTTAGGATCTATAGTTTTCTCCCTGATGATATCATGTAATGTGTGCAGGATATGGGCTTAAATTGGCATGTAACCTTTTTCAATTTCCTAGATAAGCTTTGTGAATTAATCGACTGGAATGGGGATATATTACCATTTCATATTTTCTGTAGATGTATGTTCTTTCTCCATTCCAACCATTCTTATCAATGGATACTGATAGTATGCATTTATAGAGGAAGATTGTATTTTTTTACATATTTTTTTAATTGGGAATTTTATACATATTTATCTATGTGCTATATGTTGTTGCTAAAATGATTGATGGATATTGTACAGCGTGTGTTCATGCTAGTTTTTTTCAATTAAAATTATCAGAATCATTCTATGCATGATACTAGAGGAATCTACTGGCAGGATTGGGGGGTGAAGGCATGTGTATGTTCCTGCATGGAGGTTACCACCATATTTGGTTGTGGGTCTTCTTTTAATGGATCCAGTTGAGTATGATGGTAACCTAAATGTAGGAAGATGGGTGTATGTTCCATCCCACTATTGTTCCCAAAACTCGGTTGGTGGGATTCTCCAATGGTGGAAAATGTATGTACTTGCTCCCTATTGGCTGGTTATTTTTCTCAGTGGGCTATATTGCATGCTCGAATATAAGGGGCCTAGTTTATATATACATTGGTGACACCCTCATTACATCAATGGTTAACTATCACACAACATTGACGACGAATATTTTTTGATGGATCCCTTGAATTGGAGCCCAATGTCTCTTGGATGAGGTCATAGGTGGCCTCTCGATCAACCTAGATAAAATATGGGACAGAATGGTAGTCACATTATGGGGATAAACTCTTAAAACGGGCGAAGATAGTAGTTGACACCATCCTCTTCAAGACCACTTATCATCACTGATCAGTCAATTGGTGGTGATGGTAGGTCTCGAGGACTGTTCTGGTGGCCTAGAAGGTTAGGATCATACCATTTAGATGGTACACTGAAATTATTGAGTTTGAGGGCCATCATTGATGATGCAACTTCGGTGATGAAATCCTTTACACAGATGAAGATTTAGCCTGAGTAACATCAATGGAATTCATCGGTGAAAACATGAAGGATTCCATTGGGTCAAAGTGAGTTTTGAAAAAGAAGTGCCTATATATATGAAAAAAATAATGAACTCTAGTAAATCAACATATCGCTTGAGGGAGCACATGCATGATTAATTTCCATGTCTGTCCCTCATTTCCATTGAGAATGGGAGTGGCTTATTTGGTATGTGACACTATCATCTTGGTTAAGGATTCACGTATGGTTCACCAATTTTTATTTCTGATGGAAATGGGTAAATTTTTTAGGGAGATGGAATGGTCCAATACAGACTAATCAGTACATATTTTTTTATATTATTAAGGATATTCCATTATTTAAGTCATCCACGTCATCTTTGACCCTATAAGAATATATTATTTCTAAATAGTTTCCAATAGGTTTTGTCATTGAACCAGATACACGCATTGGTTCTATATCAATGGAGACATACTTTCCAAAGGTAGGTGCTTGTTTGGTATTTTAACCTACGATGCTTGGGAATACCCATTGGTCAAGAGGATGGGAGTATGGGTGCATCATTCTATTTTTATAGAAATTATTCACTACTATAGGAACCTCTTATATATTTATGTTATGTTCATGAATCCTTTATTAATTTCCATGTATGATACGAGCCATTAAAAATTAGTAATCATTTATTAGCATGTGTGGAATTCAAAATCATATGTATGTATACAAGTTTCTTCATTTATGTAGATACATGTATGTATCTAAGGTTCCCAATCATTGGTATCCTCACATATACTACATAAATATTCTTTGGTCATTATTATCACAATGTTGGTATTCAAGTAATACAGTGGGGAACTCTAGAGTTTATAGTCATCTAAGAAGATGAAACTCACTCTAGAGTTTATCATTATCTGTATAGATGAAGGAAACTCTTTATTTTTTTCATCATCCTAAGAGATGAGTATTGTATGATTTTGTGATCAAGCCCATAAATGGTATTACTACGTATACCTATGAAAGGAATCATATCCAACATAGTTCAGTTCTTCTTATTGGAGAACATCATAACTTTATGTTCATATGATTAGGTCATATCCATATAGTTCAATGTCATGTGGCAAAGATGCCTATGTGTAAGGTTCCTTTTCAATGTTTATTGTGATACTTCTGCTGAAATATCCCATTGAATATTGTAGGGATATGAGTTTCCATGTTGAATTAGACCCTACAAATGATATTTCCCAAAATGAGAATTATTGATATAGGAGTTGGATTTGAACATCAAGTAGGATTCTTATATATCCCATATGGATGGGAATAAAATCTCACCGTGTTCAGTAGTTCCCATAGAGGATATTATCCCTTTGAAAGGATAGAATGTGGATTAATACTAAGGAGGATATCCCCTATGAAGGGACCATGATATTTTTTTAACTCATTATGATTTTTTGGTTTAACATGGGGTTTAAACATGAGGGGGAAACATTGATTAATGTGATTATGATTAGGAATTATTTATATGAATGAATCCCATTGATCTCAAACCCCGAGTAGGCTTCCAACATATCCTGGATAATAGGAATCAGTGTTCTCGTAGTTTAGTACATCAGGTGTATTGTGTGGATGTCATGATCATCACTAAACCCTAAGACCATGTGAGTCACGATCAGTGAGAGAAACAATAGGATATTGAAGATTCGATAAACCACAATATTTTCCTCCTCCACTAGTGTAAGATTTTGTGTCTATAGTGGAAGAGGTCGAGTCTTCTATAGAAAAAGATGAGGCTATGGAGGAAGAGTTCAATGCTAAAAAACATCCTGCTCTTAATATTACATTAGACAAGAGTCTAATGTAAGGATATAATTAAGGTGAAGGACATGAAGGTGGATAGAATTAATACTAAAACCACCCACAATGATCGTTAGGGTCTAACACTAGGAGGGATTCCTGAAATTTGTTATATTGAGGGTGGAGGATTTCATTCCATGTTGAATGGAAAAGAACAAATGATCCTTACCTCCCTACTATGAACCGGAGGATCTGAACATTAAATATGAGAAGGGTTAGACATAGTCCAAACCCCAATCCCCATAACTGGGAACTCCTCAACACTTTCACTTGGGTAAGGGTTCTCGTGACCTTATAAATACAAATATACAGATGTCGTGAGGATATTAAGCCTCTTTTAGAACATGTGTGGGAAACCTCTAACTATAGATATAGAAATCCTAATGGAAGACACACTGGAATTCCTTTTCCCATGGATTTGTAAGTTAGGAGGTCTTGGTGGATTATTTTATTTGATCCCTCTATGAAAATGGATCAAATAAAATAGTGAGTTGACCATGAATGGATTTGGTCAAGTCTAGATAGACAGTTCCTGTATGATAAAAGGTTGAAAGTACCATAGATGATCATGTAGGGGTGAAATCTGTAGGTAGGCTAGGGAGAATAGATAGTATCATGTGAAATGGACCACATAGTTGACTAAACCTTTGAGAGAAATTTCTCAAGCCTCCAAAGGTCTCCATATCAATTTCTGGAGTTATGTCACATAAGTCACTAGATAAAGTGGGGTAGTATTCATTGATTATGAGTTGGGAGAGTGCCTTTCACATGTGTTGTTTATTTTAAACCCTAGGAGTACTTATTTTCTTCTATTAACCTTTAACTTCATCTTCATTAGGGGTTATAGAACTATATATAAATATTTAAGTTAATTGGAGTGAAGAACTCGTGTGATTAGAGAAGAAATTAGCCGTCAAGATAATTCATTCATCTAAATGTATACCCTAAAGGCATATTTATAGGGTATAATGGGACCCAGGGAGTTGGATACAATTCATTCATGTAGGTCACATATAGGTCTCTCCTGTAGGGTTTCTTAAAGGTACTTTTGTACTGAGGGTTGAATGGGTACATGGGCATCTCACTTGGGTGAACATGTTGTTCTTTACCAAGGTGGTTGTGCCCGCCCCGCACCCCTACTTAGAATCTTTATTGGCATGTGTTGCATGCCCTTCTGTATGGTCCCTTACCTACCATCACTAAACCCTAGAGAAAAAATTCACACTACAATCTTTTGGAGTCCAGCTGACAATGACTTGGGCCGCAACACATGAAAACCCAATATGCTATTTTTCATTTATAATGATGTATTTCTTCAGAAACACATAATTTGCTGTCTAAGTGAGGTTAAATTATTCAATTATATATAAATTGTCCTAGAAAAAAATTTCTTGAGTAGATAATATCATAATCCTTCGTTCTTTACATTTCTGGGAATATGATAACACCAGTTGTAGATGTGTGGACTATCATCTTCTAAAATCAATGTGATTCATTAACACATAACATAATATTTATTAAAGATGGTACTATTAAAAATATGATATAGTTTTTGAATAACAGAACTAATATAATTACAATATATAAATTTAACGATTACTTTTCATTTATTCAATATGAAAAGAAAATAAAAACAATATTCATTTGTACATATGTCTTACCATCTCTATGAATGGTGTTTTTCATTTATGATTTCAATATTTTTTAGATTATTATAAATAAATTTACACTAAATATATAATATATTTATATTATTTTTTACTTTCATTATATATTGATATCAAGATATATGCATGATTATTTTCATTAACGAGCCAGAGCATTCATGAAAAACAAAACAGTAATCGCCCATAACAAAAATTTACTATGGATTTGTTAATAAAAGGGTCATATAATGTCAAAAGTGAGTAATATAGTTTATAATATGTTGTAATATGATACATTAATAGACTTTGAATAAAAATATATTTATTATAATTTTTGTTTAAATGTGTATAATTAAAAAAAATACATAAGGTAAGGGGATTTATCATCTCAATTTTATTTATGTGAAACTTATTCCATATATTCCACTCATATATTTTATGCAGTGTATATACTACCCATGAAAGTATCTAATTATTATCAAAATTATATTTATAGGTATTTAAATATAAATTTTATGATATCTCTTTTACAAGGATTATGGTTCATAATTTACCAATTCGGTAAGGTAATGTATTATCTATTTTCATTCTATCCAACACATGTAATGTAATGCACTGACGTAATTATACATTGTATTTATACTGCCCTATGAAATGTTTTATCAAGAATATCATTGTTTTCCTGATATATTAATCACTATGTGATGTTATTGTTTGATGGGTAGAATGATTTAACATTAACAATATGGCATGAGTTTATTGCAATAGTCTCATTATTTATTAATATTGTGTATGATTACACTTCCAGTGATGAAATACTATAATGAATATACGAAGTAATCTAATTACTTTTACTATAATATAGTTATTCATGATCTATTAATTTAATGTAACCATTCCCCACTCTTTGTTACCTAATTTTATTAATAATATGTTTTTAATAAAATTCTATCTTTTTATCGCTTCTATCGGAAATCAGTTTTCTTCCAGAATCCTGTTTTCTAAATATGATTCCAAATTTTTTTACTATTCTTCGTTATTTAAATGTTTACCCATGTTTTAAATTTATAATTATGTTTTTATTTTAATTAGGATTTAATTTTCTGATCAAGGAACCTTTCTAGATTTTTTACAGTAAAAAATGAGTGTTTTTCAGTTACTGAGTTTCCTGTAGTCATGAATATCATTTTCATAAATATTACATTAAAATTTTACAAGGTTATTAATATAGATATTATTTTTCCTAATATTGAATAAATTTAATTATTTTTAATGTGGGTTTCAAGTAAAAAAATTTCCGAAAATGTTTTTGTTTTTAATCCTTTTTGAAATATTATTTTGGGATTCTGTTATATGTTTTCAGGGGTTATTTTCAAGGAACATTATTTTCAAAACTTTTTAAAAGTTTAAATTATATGATTTATAAGTTACATAAAAAAAATTAGTTTTCCAAATTTTTCAATGATTATTTTATATGTTTTCAATGATATTTTCCGTCAAATATGTTTTCCAAATGGGTTATGATTTAAAAATATTTTTTCTAATATGAAAGGATATTTTCCACAAGAAACATTATCAATGATTTATAAGGCCTCATTAGTTTTCATTTTGGAATTAAATGAAAATTATTCATTAATTTTTTTTTATTTTTTTAAAAAGAACATTATATTCCTTTATATATTCTCCATGTGATCTTTCAAAATAATCCTCCATATAAGATGACATCCAATGTTATAGTTTATTTTTTTATTATGGATATGATATATAGTCAACATTATTACTCTATCTTTCGGTAAAATATTTTTAAGATGAATTATTTTAGAAAAATTGTTTGAATTATATGGGATATACGATGATAAAATAGAAATGAAACCTTCTTCCCTTAATGAGTAATTATATGATTAAATGGTTGTGAAACATGTCTCGTTCCATAGGTCATGATATGATGACTTTTTTATTATACCCATATCATTTAATGGGATATTATATGATGAATGTTTATGATCATGTGGCGAACATGTGTATTTTTTTAATTCTGATGTGGATGATTCAGATATCATATTCCAATGATTTGCGAAAACATGTATATCTCCAGAGATATACATGACTATAAGAGTGAGTGAACATAGTTCAGTAATTGACTATGTCTATAAAGATAGTCTTGGTAGTGAACCTTGAATACATATATGGTTTGGGGAGTCAACCCATTCCACTACGATGGAATTGAAAATATTCCTTGACTAATAGAAAATAATTTAACATGTTTTTGAATCCTCCAAAATTTTGACTCTTAATACTGTGTTATTTTTTCATGTCTCATTCTATTCATTCCATTATGATTTTTGTCTTATTTATTTTAAATATATATGACATGATTCATGATTATGATATTTTATATGAATTTTTTTATATTAAAACGTTATTATAACTTTATCGTACACTTATTCTCATGATTATTTTACATATCTCCCGTGATATCCCTTTTTGAGAATCTAAGCTCACCATTATTTATCATCCCTTTAATAATGTTTTGAAGAAATGTTTTAAGTAGGTGTGTTATATTTTAATATAATTGGGGGAATCGCTTAACATATTTTACCATAGTAACAAAATTCTTCAATGTTTCAAAAAAAATTAATATTGTATGGCGCTCAGTAATGTATTTATTTAATGTACTGAATATTCATATGAAATGATGTAATATCGATGTATGTAAATCATGTGTCACTATAAGGGCCTTCTTAATGAATTTGGAATTGGTATTTTGGAATGACCATAAATACTATGTCATGGGGAATATTATTTGGTGGGAAATTGGATAGAATATTGGTAAACTATAATGATTAGATGGTGTAACTAGAAGGGATGGCAATGGGTAATATTTATATGGGTATGAGAAGGGTGTTTTGATTAATGTTATATTTAATTTACTATTTTGGTGAATTAATATCAGTATATTTTATTAATGTCAATATATAGAGTTACTAGTTCGTTTTATTTTGAAACAATGGGTGTATACAAATTGAATGACTCAAACATTCATTATTTTTCTTATAATGTAAAATACATTAAATTACTGCATTTCACAATTATTTTCGAAAATTAACAAGACATTACCATACCCACTATTCATTGTGTATATTTTTAAAATTTAATCTATTTTATTTTCATTTTTTTAAAAATATATGAAATATAATTTTTAATTAACAATGATTTTATTTTAAATAAAACCGTTTTAATTTTATAATCTATTTTATAACCCTTGGAAATAATATTTACATCCCCATAATACTATATTACAATTATAATCCAAAATAATATTTATTTAGAAATTTGTTTTATGAAAATAACTTTACATTAAAATAGTTATATTCAATATAAAATTTAAAATAAAAATGTTGCATTTTACGAAAATACTAACACAAAATTTATTAATATTAAAACATTTATTTACATATACCCTAATGAAAATATACAATATTATCATTTTATAAGATTCTTAAAAATTGTTATATATTTCCATAAGTGATGTTTCTATTATGACTAACATATAACTATTCTTAATGGTCATATTACTATTTCAATGGTAAAGTCACTATTCCAATTATTAGATTAATATTCCAATAGAAAGAATTATAATAGGCATATGGGTTTCTTATATACTTTAAATAACTATTATTCCATTCATTCTTCATTGAATCTTATTTTCTCTCATTTTATATGTACTTTGATCTTAAAAATGGATATTTTACTATTACCATTATGTTTTATTTTTATAACATTGTTAATTAGAGTGGTAATTCTGGTGGATCGAGTGTATCTCAATTATCCTATCCTTAATGTCTTATTTTCAATTTGTTTTTAAGTAGTAGTATTGTGTATTATTATCATTAAATTTTATGAATAAATTATCATTGTTCAATTAAGTGAGTCTGTTCATCTGTGTGATGTATTTGCATTATTATAAGAATGGAAATTTCACTAGTCAAATTCTGAGCTGTTACATTCTCCCCCCATAAAAAATTTATCCCTTTAATATTTGTTTTATATATTAAATGTGAAATATGTGAGGGTAATTATCCTTCATCGATTCCCCAAGTTCCTATGTCTTCACTCCATATTTATGTCTTCTACATATTATATTGACCAGGTGAGTAGTCTTATCGCACAGAACATTATATCTATGATCGAAGATCATCATAATATGATCCATACAAGAGAGTTAATTTTCCATCTATACCACATATAACATTATAAAAACATTGGGATCTTGTATTTACAACTTCAATATTTATACAAGGAATAATAATATACTGAAGACATGGTTGGTAGAAGTGATAGTTGATATGGAACATCTCTGACGTGATAAAAAATATTAAAGGGGTTGATGTACATGGAAATTTTCATTCCCATATTACCAAATCTCATGACTCTCTTCCATGGAGATATGAAGAGTAATAACTTGGCTCTGACCTCAAACACTAGTCCCCATTAATACTTATCTACATAGCATTTATGATAACTTTGGTCATCCCTGATCTTCTTCAAAATAGTCTTAACCTTTTTTACTATTTCCTCAACCATTTAGGGTCCCACTATCTTGTGTCCAAAAACTTTATACTATAATGTTGGAGTTCTATATCTAATCCCATAAATATCTCTATATGGTTCCATTTTGATGGTTGAATAGAAATTATTTTTTTAATTAAAATAAACTAGACAATGATGTTGGCTCTATAGTCATTGGAATTTCGTAAAGAATACTCTCTACATATCATGAAATGTTTGAATACTCTTCTTAGACAATCCATCTATTTCTGTATGATAATCCATACTAAACATCAGAACATGGTTTAGAGAATTTTAAAGACTCTACCAAAATTTTGAGGTGAATCTCAAATATTTATTAGATACAATCGATTGTGGTACCCCTTATAGCCTCACCACATCTACAATGTGTATCCATAAAATTTGATCATGTGTGAAGTCCTATCTAATTGTAATGATGTGAGAATTTTTTTAGATGATCCACAACAACCATGATAGAATTATTTCACCTGGATCTCTTTATAGTTCCAGTAAAAAATTACATCATGTTGTTCTCCCATTTGATTTTATATATGTCTAATGGTTTCATCACCCCCTTAGACTTTTTAAATTAATAGATGACTTACTGATATACAAGGAAATTTGATGTATAATCCTTTATATCGTTATTCATATTATTCCACAAATTGAGCTCTTGAAGTTCTTGATACATATTTCATTTCCCTTATTGGATGGAGAAGGTCATTCAACATGCATCATTTAAAATCTCTTTCATTATTATAGTAATTGATATCACACTTAGTCATTGCACATATCTTATGCCTCATTTCATATCAATTTATAATATAAGGATTTCACATTATTTTATCTTTCACATTCCTCTAAATTGCCACATCTTATCCTTGATAATCCATTTTCATATGTAAATTTAATTATTGATGAGTCATTTTAGAAAGGGATGATGATGATCCTTCCATTACAATTCTTTTTTACATACTTTACATGTCTAAGATGATTGAATCCTTCTCAATTATCATCCTTGATAAAGTTTCATGAACTTTTATACTAAAAAAATCTACCACATTATTTTATTTACCAGGATGTTAGTGAATTGGGTATTTTTAATTCTTAATAAAATACAATAATATGAGATGTTTATTATTAATCTATTTTTGTGTGAATATATATTTTAGGTTCTTGTGATTAGTATATATCTCACACATCTCCTCATAGAGATAATGTTTTCATATTTTTGATTTTAAGATCACAACATACAACTATAGAACATTTTTAAGATATTTTTATTCATGAATTTTAGGTAACTTGAATGCATAGGATATTACTCTATCAAATTTTATTAGTAAGGTGAATAATAACTTCATTAAAGAATCTATGTATACAACAATGAGTTCCTCAATTATGGGTCGTGTTAGTACTAGAGTAGTGATGATAAGCCTTTTTAATAAAAAAATTAGAAGTAGTATTCACATTAAATGTTACAAAAAATCATTACTACCTTCAATGTTTGATAGGATAATGAGATTTAATATCATCATATGTTCATCACAATGCATCCTTAATACCATATAGACCTAGGAATTATTTTATATTAATTATAGATACTGTAATGGGCCACACCTTAACATCCCTGATCATAGAAGAGTCCAAAAGTATTTATTTTCTATTAATAACATGACCACATATGATACATCCTCCATCCATAACATGAATTTAGAACACATTTCATATACTTCCTCCTTTATCAATATCTTTATCAAAATATTTAAAGTCTCGCAATATCCACCCTTTCACATAGAGAATATTAAAATAACATCTATAATGAACACAAAACCTTTTCTAGGTAATTTCTAAATACAATATTAATTATGTAAATGAATATTATAGTTGAATTAGTGATTTTGGAGGGCATCAATATGGACTCGTAATTTATATACATCATTAAAAATGAATTATTTCAAATATCATCCTTCTTCACCTATAACTAGTGACATACCATCCAAAGGTCGACATTAAATAATACATGGAAACATGTATTTGAACAAAATATTCATCAAACCAATGATGGGGACACTCATTCTTTATCATGGTTTTTTAGGTCTTGATATTCAATGAATTGGTGCATTGATATACCCACCTTTATGAAGAGGATAAGTGAACCCCATGTTGATGAAATCGGGCATATAAAATCATCCTTGAAATTCTCTTGTAACTATATTAACAATTATTCCATATCTATAAAGTCCATCCTATATAGATTCATTGATTTTTACATAAAACTAGGTATAAGATCAATTATTAACTAAAACGCCTGGTTGGGAGGAAGATTGGGTAATTCTTTTGAGAAAAAATGGGTGTAGTCTCTCTAAATGGGAATGCCTTCTACAATTGTCCACTATTATTTATCAATAATTGGATCAAGATATTTTTTATCATATATTCATAAGATCACTGCTGGAGAGAATGATTCCAAAGGGTATTCATCTTCCTCAAATTTTAATATAATCATAGGATTTCAGTGTATTTGAAGATTGATCACCTTATCCTGAAACCTGGTTTTTTTTCTTCATATATGATAGCCAATCCAGTCCAATACAGCATAAAAACCCACTAAATTATGTAATTTGCGATATAATTATATTTTAAGTAAAAATATTGAATAAGGAAGAGTTATATACATTAGATTCATTGACGTCCATATTCACTATTCTTATATATTACTCAACATTCATATTTTGACGTGGTGTTTGAATACTTCAACTAATCATTCAGGATATAAAATAATTTATAAAACTATATCAAAAGTTATTTTTACAATTATTGAATGAATAAATTGTGTAACTACCACCAAATAATTATTATGATCAACCACAATATGAGTTATAGGATTTTATATTCCTTGAATGTTGTAGTTGATTATCTCTGAATAAAAATTATCATAGAGAATTGGATCACATAATGCCTTTTTCATAATAGTTGAAACATTTTACTAAAGGGTGATTTTTCATATAAACCTTAATTTTTTCAAATGAATTAATCAGATTCTTCAAAATAATTTTGAAATGACTATCCTGATTCCCCACATCCATATTTTACAAATTTACTTGTTCCCCTTAGACAATTTCTTGGATTCAACATCCCACAACATTAAAACAATGGATGATGGATTTTATTTCATCCACTTATCTGTTGATCCTAACATTAAAAAATCCATTTTTTAATTTCATAACTAGTCAATATGACCTCTAGGAATCTTCATAATCCATCTAAAATTTATGGGTACAACATAAAATATCTTCATATCCCTATAATCTGTGGGTGTTCACCAATAATAGAAATTTTAAATTCAAATTTCTAATGGCTAGAAAATTTGTCCATGGATCCTTCATTTCATTGGCCAAATATGATATCATACACATATATTAGAACCTGAAATTGAACTTCGATTAAATTCATCATATAGATATTCTGATCTACTCCTCCTCATTTGAAATTAATATTATTTATACAAGCATCCAATCAATAGTACCGTGTCTGTGGTTCAATATTTAGAACATTGAAGGAATCATTTAATCTACAAAACATTTATTCATAATTTCCAATTAGATGTTGCTCAAGTTCATTAATGCATAATTTTTCTTCAAGAACTCCATTTAAGAATGTTTCATTGACATAAATCTAAAATCATCGATATCCTAATTGAATTTACACATTGAAAAAATGACTAATAAACTCTATCCTCACTATTAGAGAAAAAATTTCATTAAAATAAAATTCATTCAGTCTGTGAATATACCATACTTACTATGTGTTCTATATTTGTGATTTAATTTCCACTCTCATGATATTTGTTTTTAAAGATCCATTTTTTTACAATCAAATTGTTATTTTCAGTTCTTCTATCATCTACAAATGTATGGTTCATGTAAATTTGATATAGTTACTCATTAATTGATTTAAACCATTATAAAACATTTGATAATTCTTCAACAGAGGTTATTAAAAAAATTGATAGGATGATAGGGTGTTCTTCATTACTAATTATCCTTGTTTGTGTGTTTAACTCCCCAAAACTAGTTACCCAAAGTCGTTTCATTATTACATAACTTTAGCATGATCATAAGGGATCAAATCCTGAAAGACTGATCAGTTTAGTAGCCTTGGAAGTACTATATATATTCATCAGTTTTACATTATATTATAAAATGAAAAACAACAACTACATTGTATCCATTGAACTCATTCATATCCCTTATACTATCACTGTAGGTCATTCATAATATACTTCTTCACATCATTGGAATAATAAAACACAGAAAGGGGTGAGCTTGTTTCTACTTTCTTTAGGGGTAATGAACATAAACATGTTTCGATTAAATTAATCACTAGACCAAGATATTTTTTCTTTTAATCATGTAATTGATTATTTTGGGGCCATGAAACAATAATTTTATTCAATCCTCATGGAAAATGATTTTCATTAATGAATCCAATGCTAAGTAACAATGATTTCAACAATCCATAATTAACTTGCAACACTTGAACATCATTTTATAATTATTCTTTACCATGTTCTATTTTAATTTGTTTTTACAAATAGTTTCACTAGTTAATTCACTTTCCCTTCACACTTTCTATATGGATAATCGAATAGGACTTGTCCAAGTCATAATGAATCATTCATTTTCCATTTTCTCCATGTGATTGACCCTGAATTCCACTGACTACGTAGTTATATAGCTCAGAGGTGAACAAAATCATACTTCAAATATTTCAAACCTCGCGAAAGGAGTAGTTATAGTTCTATGTACATATCTGATTCATGGGAATCGATGGATTGTGGTACAATACCTTCCATGTGATACATGGAATAATAGCTATAGTAGCTCCCATAAATTCCCAGTTAGGATTCAGATATGTGTATGTGATGATTTAATGATATGATAAATGAATTTCATGTAATGATAATTAGCCTACGTGTCTTCTAGAAAACTTATTTTAGAGATATAATGATCTAGAACTATAGAATTTGGTCAGAGTAGAAAACTAGTGTGGAAGTGGTAGTGGGGTAACATTGTTTTATTATTTATTATATATTAATTCTTTTGTGTGATACTTGGTGAGAGGTATCCATGGTGAGGTTGGGATCATAGTCAAACTATTTAGGCACTGAGTTAATTTCCCATGTTGTTCCCTAGGAATTAGTATGATTTCAATATATTTTTTACCATAGGCTCTAAAGAGGATCCTACTATGTAAAAATGTTATGCTAAACATATGTATAAGAATTTTTTTTTGTTTTAAGTGGAAGAGGGATGGATATTAGGCTAGATATTACTATCTTGTGGTAAATCATGATCTATTTGGTATTCATGTTAATTTCAAAGTTTACCTATTGGTAAATGTAGTTTTCCTTGCCAGCTATTTTATTCTTTTATGAAATTATATTTATGTACATGGGTTTTATTTATATATATGTATCAAGGATATAAATGGTGTATTTTTTTCATATCTCATCTAATTATTTTCATAGTGGGTAATGCTGCTTATTTGTACATTTATTGTACCCTTGGTGCTTTTCAACAACATGTGGCCTATTGGAGGATGACTTTAAGAGGTCAGTATGTCCCTCCAATAATTGCTAGCCAAGGAGGGGAACCTCTGGGGGGGAAGGGAACTTTAAATTAGGTCATAAATATGTTAATAATATATATTATGTCATATATAAATTAAAAAATATATAAATACTATATATTTTTTTTTCTATTCACATCAAAATCATCTCCCTCAATAAATTTTCAACAACACACCAATTGATAAGTCCAATGAAGTTACTCTAAATTTAAATTCCATTTTATGATTATATTTTTCTATATTTGATAACTTTAATTATTACATAAAACCTAGAGTTTATTGTAAAAGAATATATGTTGCATCATAAAATTTAAAAATCCTTATATGAAATGTTTTTTGTCCGAAAAGATATTTATTTAATTATATAATCATTAATTGATTGACTATATATATGTATATATTTTATTAAAAAAATATGATTTCATATATTTTACATGATACATTTATGTTACAAATAATGGTAACACTACTATTCTAATTACCATCATAATATTTAAGTGGTCAATATCCACCTTTTACAATAATACTATAAATTATAAAAACACTTCATTCAATAGTTTTAAATATTACATGTCATTCTCTAAGTTTCTTATAAAAATGAAATTCTATGTTGTTTTATTCACGAATGCTATATATATTTTATTATTGTTAATAATTTGATAATACAATCCCATATAGATAATGATTATAATTATTAAATATATTATTGTCTACTCCATGATATTAAGAATAATTGGTCAAGTGAATATAACTCTCTAGTCTATATTAGTCTACAATGATGAAAATAACTTTCAAAGTACAATTTCTATTAAAATGTAATTTTTATTTATTTTTGGTAAAATAATCATTCATAAAATAGTGGAATGTTTTATTAAGGTATAATATTATATGATAAAATTTACTAAAAATTGAAATAAATTACATGAAACCTATATGGTACTTAATTATTGAATCAACTAGAGGGAAATAAATAAAAGTAAATAAGAAGAATGAAAGCGTGAAATATTCTTTTTTTAATCTCCTAAAAATCATACTAATGAGAATTAATTTAATAATGAAATGTTAATATTTGAAATATTGTAGATATTTATAATGAAAAATAATTCACTGAGACATGTGACTGATTGATGAATTTAAAAGTGTATGGGGATAAAGAGTCGAATGTCAAATATAGTCATTGAGTTTATATAGTCATTGAGTATATATATCAACAATGAGTATATATATTTTAGTTATATATATCCATTAATTATAAAGATATATAGTCATTGGGTTTTTCCATTGTTAATTTTTAAATTTGGTGTAATAGAATTTTATGTATAATATTTTTTTACCATAGATATATTATCATTACGATTAACAAATATATAAAATTTCAAAGTTCATATAATCCATTATAAATCATATAATTATATTTTATATATAAGTAATTATAATTAAATGAATAATTAGCATGGTGTATGAAATAAGTATATAACGATTCAATGGAAAAAATATTCTTTAAAAAAATAGTTTCTTATATTTATTTTCTTTTTAAATTTAACTTGTAAATCTTACAAATTTAGAGTTTAAATATTTTTCAGTTAATAAAATATTTATAAATATGAAGTAAAAATTTCTTAAAAGTGTCAATACCATTATTTTTAACAAAAATAGTTATCATGATGTATAAAGATGACACACCATTAAATATGTTAAATGTTATATATTTTGTAAGAATGATTTATAATTTTTTTAAAAATCATAAAACAATATCATTAATCTTATTTGATATGATAAATTTATGTTTTCCATTTATGGGTCATTTTAACCACAAACCACCAGGAAATAATGTTACTAAATCCATGGATATATACCCTCATAATCTGTTGAGGAGAATAAAAATTATGTAATAGACCAATTGATACTTTATACTAAAAATTCACTTATTAGAAGACTAAATAGAAAGGCATAAAAATCATCAATATCCTCATAATAATGTACCATAAAAATGCTACAGGTTATAATAGTTTTTATAAATTTAAATATATTCTTCCCAAAGATATATATGTGACTGATGTAGAACCCCCTCTCATAACATAGAAATAATAAATAGATTCTGTAGAAATATCTCATGATGTTAACCATCCTTTGACCATCGATTAGGAGTACCAGTAGGAATGAAAATATCCAGGAATATATCTATATTATGATTTCTAAAATGAATTTCTTTAACCTAATATATTATAAATGAATTCACTTTAATGAAATAAAAGAGAAATCCTCAATTGATATACTATATATCTATATAAGAGGATACAAGATCCTACCTCATCCCCTACTCATTTCCTACCTCATGGAAAACATTAAAATTTGACATATTATAGAGTGAATTAGCTACCATATAGTATTTACTTTGAAAATATATACCACCGTCTATTATGTTTAGTGATGACTAAAAGGATCCCCCTAATAAGGTATTGTTTTCAGAGCCTCAAGGAAAACAACACATGTCAAATTTTAGAAACAATGGTGGTAAAACAAAAATCCTAGATATATAAATACTAATACCCATATAAGATCACTAGCCTCCCTTACATCAACAATCACCCTAAACCAATATGACATGAATAAAATAAGATCTCAAATATAACACAATCCTACAGAAAATGAAGGATTTGATAACTGATCATTTTCTCATTTAGATTCCAAAATTCTATCCGACACAGATCATAGTGAACAAGACCTCAATCATTCATGGGAAAAGGTGTGATAATTTAATTTAAAATATATATGGACCTCCAATAATAGCTATCGAAACCACAAAAACTATGAACATATATAACATTCCATGGAATTAACAGATAACTTGATGGCTCAACCATTAATGGATTGACTGTTATAGCCCTGATAGATTGAAAAATACACATGGAAATACACATCACATGTATAATACTTACTATTTTATAGTTTTCAAAATTGGTGTTATTTTCAATGGAGATAAAAAGAAATTTTCAAATTCATAGAATTATATTTCTCAAATATCGAACAATCCTAGACATAAATGATAAAAAGAAACAAAAAATGATTTAAGAACTCATTAGAAATTTAGTTAATCTATCCCATGAAAATATTTAAAGAATCTTTAAATAAAAAAGGTATCACTATTAACTCAAAGTGTTCATAAAAACACATGAAAGAATTTTCCTTAAGATCCTACTCTGTCAGCATCTTTTGATGATACACATAAAATAATTTATTCACTAATAAAAATCTTGATGCGTTCATTTGATGAAAAAAATAATCAATTTATTTGAGGCTAATGCAGTTATTCACCATCACTTAATTTATATGATGATTATTTATATGTGGTTCTATGACACCATAATTCTTCATTGTAGACAACACTATATATCTATATGAAAAAATTTCAAGTAAATTGATGCTTTATTTAACTTATAATAAATATAAATTCTTATCTCTTACATCTATAATTGTGTCATCCTATAAGGAGATAGATACAAATTTCAAATTATAGTTTATAACTCTATATCGCACAAGAAATCACGTTGAGGGGGAGGTGTCAAAAATATTTTGGGGATAGAGTCAATAAACCAATCCACAACACCCAAAAATTAATTACACTATACATTAATTGAATTCAATATAAATAATATTCACTATAATTTTAAAGGATTTGTATATCTACAATACTTCCAATAACACCACATAGAAGCAATCATCACCTGCAATCTATCAACATAATGAAAACCATTTTTATAGTAATCAACAATATCTTCAATGATATTTACCCTATAAATAATGATGATAACTTTCTATGGATATATATAAAATATGAATAACTCAAAAAATTACCTATACTTCCCCTTTATCATCTCACAATGATGAAAACCCATAGAAAAACAAGGCTGGCCTAAAACTAATGTGGATATAAGAACTATAGATCTATTTATATTAAGTATCAGTGATTGAAAAAATGAATACATAATATGGGATTATAAATATACTAAATCAAAAAACTCATAAAAAACCATACAATTGAGAGAAATGGAACCACGTACCATATATTTGTTGAATTTTTTTTCATACAACAGACCACACTATTTTTCTATTCCTTACTATTTTTTATGTTGTCCACCACTTTTTCAACACTGTAAAAAAGGTCCATAAGGATGGGAAACATCATGGTACTATCCTCTACCTACTCTATCACCCCAATACCAAATTAAATTCTAATGAAATAGAAATTACTCTTAAGGCCTTGAAGGAAAATTATGACTATCCTATTTGAAATTGACTATTTATTCTACATTATCCACTAAGGAAGGCTAAACAGTGTTACTATTTATAATATTTTTCCATCATAGAACTTTTATAAAATTATAATGGTTATAGTGGAATATTGAAAATTAGTATCTATTGTGAATGGGAAATAATAAGTCTATAAGTTAATACTCAATGACTAATACTTAGAATTTCTATTAAAATGAATCATTATTTCCTCAACTCTACTATTTTGAATTTTTTTATTACATCCATTTTAGATGAAACCACATGTGAAAATAATTTTAAAACCCTTCATCATTAATTAGAAGATTAATATAAGAGATTATCATGAAATATATAACATGACATTGGATCATTGGGTGAAAATCCTCTTAAAAATGTCATATAATAACCTAATTATCTAGAAGAAGATATGGATGATAATGGAGAAGTATCATGATCATTACTATAAAATTACTCACACTAGATATGCTCATATGATCCACCCACAAAAAACATATATTTTATATAATTATTAATTCTTACATATTATTTATTATATATTAAAAACCCATATAAACCAATGTTTTTGAGTATTTAGGGATTCTATAGATTACTATATTATTACAGAATAATATTTCAACAATTCTTATAAAATTTTACAAACATGATTTGCTCTAGGATATATTCCTACATATATGATCCTTGGGATGCTAAAAAAATAATAAATCAGTGAAATAAAATACTTAATAATGTAAAAAATCGTAACAATGAGTACTATATGGTTTATTATTAGACTATAAACTTATGAAAAAACCTGATCATGGAGTAATACCATATTAACAGCATAACATCATTGATTTGTGTGAAGTGATAATGAGATGTGATAGAATATTCATAGATTATTTCATATGAATATATAATCATATATATATCATCAAGAAAATATAATATATACCATGACATATGAATATAACAACATAATAATATGCATGATCCATTGATAAATAACAAAGTATTATGAAACAAGCATAACAATAGAAAATTATAACATATATAATGGTTAAGAAACATTAAAATAATTAAATATTGGAGTAGAAATTACTACTCACATAGAATAAAATAGTGGATTGGGAATCACTACTAGCTTCTCAGAACACGGTGGATAAACTAGTACTATGCTTGTCCAATAGTAATCTCAAGAGATGTAAATCTTCTCCTAGTTCATTGGATGAAAATATAATTATTTACCTAAATAATAAATGATGATAGGCCATTAATATCTATTCCACATGAAATATATTTTAAATCTAATAATGAAACATCCATGAAAAGAAAATGGTTTATAATTTTTATAAGTATAACATGTTAATCAATTATGAATAGGATTAGGTGATTAAACAAATTCTATTTCAAAAGAGAAACATATTATTAGAGAATATATAGGGTGATATATAAATAATAATTTAGAATATGGTGAATATTTTAGAGATATATAAGAAGATAGAGGTGATGTCGTGAAAAGTGAATTCTTACCATTTTTCAAAAATAAAAAGGAAAAATTTAGATTCAAAATCATTTTTAAAATGGTACAAAACAATTTTATATAGTAAATTTTTTACAAAAATACATAAATAATGTTTTCCATGAATGAAATATTGGTAATTTTTTAGAAATGTTGAATTAATGTTTTTATAATAAATTTCTAATAGTTCTAAAATTTATAATATTAATGAAAGAAAAATAAAATTTATTTCTTAGTAAAATTAATGAAAAATAACATATTTATAAAAATAAATTTAATATTTATCCTTTTAAATAATAATATTATTTATTAATGGTATGAAGTAAGAATGAATTGAAATAAGAATAACCGTAATTGAGATTAGATGTTTTCTATTATAATGATGTTTTTATGAATTGAAAATCCATAAAAAATTATATTTTGGAAGAAAATTTAATTTCTCTTGAATGAATTATAAAATAAAACATGATATAAATAAAGAGTATAATAATTAAAAAATAAAATAAAAAGTTGAATGAAGAAGAGTATGGACAATTGAGATTAAAATTATGTCAATAAAAAAATTACCTTCAATTATCTCTTGGTCAAACTTCTTCTGACGTCATAAATAATAAATATAATATTATTAATAATCTATTTCATCCCCATAGTCATGAATATTATCTTTTATACAAATATTTTATATCTACGTATTATATATATATATTTGTGTGTGTGTGTGTGTATGATTATATTAGTAAGTCATTTTTTTATTAGATGTTAGAAATTTTGATTCCTTCATAATAGTTTCAGTATAAACATATTGATCATAATTCCATTTTAGTGAGTTCATTATTCATATATTAGTCATGTTTTTGGAATAATAATATTTTAATAATTTATATGGTAGTATTTTTTTGATGATATGGTTTGGTTCAATAAAATAGAATTAACAATGAACATGTATTGGGACAAAATGATAATAATAATATGATGATTGATATGGAAAATTATTTCTATTTTAACCCTATAATGACAATAATAATGATATTAAATAATTATTAATGTCATATATTGAAATTAAATATGTATTTGTACTCATTAATGGTGGAAATTTTTATGATAGTATATCATCTTTATATAGGTGGTTGAACCGAGTCCAATAAGAACACTTTATACTAAAAAATAGGTATGAAATAATTTATACGAGATTATTATATTAATTAATAAATCTTATATAATTTTATAATACATAATTATAGTGGTGGATATGATTTATGAATAGTGGAGATGATATGTTTAATTAATGAAAGGAATAATAACTCATTAGTTACATTGATATAATTATTCCTCGCAATGAATTACTTCATAATGAAGTATTTTATAATCCTTATTATATCCAAAAGATAGAGAACAAAAGACAGAAATTTTTGAAAGGAATTTTGTACTAAATTCAATAGAAAACAAAATATCACAACTTTTCTGGAGTGAGTAAAATTTTACTTCTTTTATAGATGAAATTTATGAATATTTTTATGCAAACATGAGTTAGGTAACATGTAAGATTGGAATTACAGTGAGGTTAGGTGAGTTATTTGATTAAATGTTTCTTATAATTTTATAATAGAATTTTGCACATAAATATGTAATTTTAGAATGATTCCATTTAAATTTAATAATAAAAAATTCATCCTGATTAATTGTATTGATTTTAACTCATTCTACATGATAAAATTATTTACTGTCAAATTTTTTCCTAGAAAATAAAATTTGTACCCTATTAACTAGTTTAAATTTGATGATCCAAAATTTAGACAACAAATAATCACATTAAAATTATTACTATAGTAAATTTAACTTTTAAATTAAAAAATATAATATATATGAAAAGTATTTTTAACATCTTTGTAAACAGTAATTGATTTTATTATGTATTTACTATATGTTAATAATAACTAGTTAAATGCTAATTTATATTTTATATATGTGATACATGTTATATAATTTATTTATTTATTATTTTTCAATTAAATATATTATTACCCAACACATTGAAAAAACAATTCAATGAATAATAACTCTATTTATCAATATATAATTTTAATCCTGATAATTATATATCTCATAAACAATCACTAAATTACATAATTTCATTAATTTTATTTGATAAATATAAAAAAAATTATATTTTAAAAGTAATAGTTTTACTTTTTAATGTAGAATGAGTAATATAAAAATCATAATTATTAAAAAATACACAATATTTTTACAAACAAATTATTATCTTTTTATTTTACTCAAAAAATACTTATTATATATTAATTTTATATGAAATTTATTATTTATTAAGAAGTTTTACTTTATGTTTTTTCATTCTTTTATTATTTGAAATTAGAAACACAGTATTAAAACTATGTTTAATAAAATTATATATCCTATGTGTTTTAGTATGTTTTCGTAGAAGATATTATATTATACTAAACAATGAAATAATTATAATGTATTAAAATTAGAAACTTATCATTCTTAAATATGATTCACTGAAGTAAGTATGCCTTCAGTTCGTCGAACTGACCTTTATTCTGATATGTCGTATGAATTATTGTCTTGTCTATTGTACAAAAAAAATTCCTAACCATCAGACTGATATTGGTACTGATACATCAGAATGATCGTAATAATGTTTATCATGATAATAAGCCTATATTACTATCATATACTTATAATTGATATATATTGACATGATTCTATTGAACAAAAAACCATTTATCACTGTAATGGAGTTATAAAACAATATTGAGAATTCTATTGTATCTTATCTATCAAGTGAAATACGTATGAGGTTGTTTCAACTATCTCTGAAATATTATTGTACTATATTTTACTATAAATAGCTTGTAATTTGGAAATTTTTGAGCTAATAATTTTCAAAACACATTTTGTCTAAATATTTCTTAGACTGAACAGCTCGTTCTTAGTCTTTTTAATACATTATAGAGTTGTATCTATGATTAATCCTTGTCAAGTTTCTTTCCATTATATATGTTTCTTTTGTATTTTTTGTCCTATCATTGTACCAATCAAGTGGTTTTGGCGGTAATAATATGTTAAATCTAATCCATCAAATCAATAGCTTCAATTTCTACGAAGACATATGTCGATCAACGTATCGAGGGATTCTGAGGTTAGGAAGAAATAGATTTCTCCAATCAGTTGATTGAGAGATTTTTAGTTAAGTAAATATAGACCTTTATAAGTGGTATAAAACTATGGCTACCATTAGATAGTATTTATAACTACCGTATATATTAATGTTAAAATAATGAAATATTTTATTATAGTTTTTAAGTCATTATTAATTTTATAATTTGTGTGTTTCTTATTTTTACAAGATCTATTTTTTTCACTATGAATTGTTTTGGAAAGATAAGTGTAATACTAGTATTTCTAAAATATATTTTAATTTGTTAGTTAGTGATACCAAAAAAAATACTCTGATATAATCCTAAAATCTGTGATTTCGATTCTAAAACTCTAATCAGTAGACAGTATTGAGTCTGGTCATTTTCTCTTAAGAGGAATTGTGTATTTCATTTAGTTTAATTTATTAAACTATAAATCAACCCCAAAAAGAATGTCAAAGATAACTCTTATAATCCAACTATTGGTATCATATTAGGTTATAATGTTTATACTTGCTAATTTTTCTACTTTTTTCTTCAACTTCGAGTTTATTATGTTTTGTTATAAACTTATTGTTTACATTTTTTTACAATAACGTGTATTTAAAAAAAGAGGTTTGAATGTATTTATGATTAAGAGGCTATATAATTTAACCCTTCAAAATATAAATCCTAGTATACCACCTATTTTTAATAGTGGTGACTATAAATACTAAAGAGAAAGGATAGAAACTTTTGTTATAAACACCAGATTAGACAATTTTTCTTTCTTACTGGGAACTATAAGAATCATGATATGGATGTAACTACCTATTCAAATCAAGTGAAGATGGAATATAGACTCAACTATAGAATAAATAATACTCCATTTTCATCCACGATTAGATGAATATATAGTCAGATTTCATCTTGTAATGATGCAAATTTTATCTAAAAAATGTTAAAAGTCGCAAATTTTAGTATAAAAAAATTTATATAAACAAGAAAGGATATGATTCGTGTATATTACCAATACATTGAATTTCTACTTGGGGACAGATTTACCAAGTTACAAATACAGTTTATGACTATTATAAATAGATTAAAATCTCTTTGAGTGAATGGTCTTTATGATAATATTTTAGATTAAAGGATTGTTGATATAATTTCTAATGAGGTGGAATCTAAAATTAAAGTTGTTGATAACACATGAAATGATATCAATATTACTCTTGATGATTTTCTTAATACCCTCCTGAAATATAAAGGATATTAAATATAGATACTGATAAGGATAAAATAAAAAATGGTGAGGTCTCTTTTTCTAAAACATCTAATGAACCTAATAAAATACATTCACCTGAGAAAGTTGTGAAATCATTATGGAAGAGGAATTTTTATGTTCAGTCATATTATATATCATCACAACATTCTATGATTGAGTTTGGTAGTATTTATAGAAGGATGAAAAAGATATTTTTCATGATGGATTTTCAATACATATATAAAAATATTTCTTCGGATAAAAATGATTAATAGGATTCTACAGTTACTTGTTATGGATGAAATAAGGCATGAAATATTCAAATTTATTTTCCTAACCTCAAAATGGATGATAACATGGAAATATAATTTGAAAATTTTTTAGAGATGTTATAATTATAAAAGAAAGAAATACTTAATTATTATTAAACATAGATTTTTTGTGGTGAATATTATGCTGAAAATTATTTGGATAATGAATTTAATAGACAAAAGAACATTTGTGTTTTATTATAAGTACCTACAATAAATAAATATCTAATGCCTAAGGTGTAAAATTATGAATCCCTTACTAATATTTATTTAAATGAAATCAATCATGATGAGTGAAATTCTACATCATTTGATGAAGAATATTCCCTATCTAAATAGGATAGTACATTATATAGTTATGATAATATATCTAGGTTTGATAAATTATTCACGAATGAAAACTACAAATTATGAAAAATCAACAATTACAAATAAGAAATTGTTATGGAAGATTAAAAAATAACTATTTTAACTATTGAAATATCATATCATTTCAAATATATTTATAAGGATAATTTTAAAAAGGAAAATATTTTAAATGAACTTGAAAATTAAATTACTGAGAAAATGAGTTTCAAATTATACATAGTTCTAAAACTAATATGGATGACGATAAAATGAAGTTATCAAACTAAAATATGAAATATCTATTTTAAAGAAACGTTTTTTTATGTTTACAACTAGTAAATAAAATGCTGAAAAAATTATAGTCAAATTAAACCTCATGGTAATAATTCTTGAATAGGTTTGACAATTAAATAATTATTATTTATTAATAATTTTCCCTAAAAGTGACCCATTTGGAACAAAATTGCTAAGTGGTAATAATTATAATAATGATTATTATATAAATAAAATTTTTATCTTTTGGATTAATTATGTTTTATTTTTCAAGGTAATTGATAATTTCCAATAATAATAAAATTGGATAAATGTGGTTACCAAAAAGCATATTTTATGATAACCCCAGACCGATGAAGGTTTGGGTTCTGAAAAACAAATATTTTTTTTTATAAAAAATCGATAGTGTATCAAAAACAATTATATTTGGTAAATAGACAGTGGTTTTTCAAGACATATGAATAGAAAAAAATATTTCTCTATTAATATTATCAAGATGAATGTTGGTAAAGTAACTTTTAGAAATAATTCTCAAGGATTGATAATTACTATATGTAACATCTTACTACCTGGAACAACTCAACTTTTAAATTATATATATGTCGTTAGAATTAAGAATAACTTTATAGTAATAAGTCAATTATGTGATGAGGGTTACCTTTAGAACATTAAGAATGTTATTTGTATTGTACATAGTTTCAAGGATTCATTTATTCTTTTTTTCCAATAGGTATAGTAAATTCTATACCGTAATCACATAAAACCATCGGATCAAACAAATACATATAATTATTGAAATGAAATATCAATATTGGTTAATTGATATATATTTAGGAAACTGTAACCTTATAAAATAAGATAAATTAACAAATAATGGATTTTTTAATGATCTACCAGATTTTAGGTTAGAATATTTAAATTTTTGTGATTTATATCAATGTGGTAAGAAACAAAATTAATGTTCTAAAACTATTAGTGAAGTTTCAAATTATGATGATTTGTAGTCAGTGAACATGGATGTATTTTCCCCAATATAAACTGTAAATATTGGAGAAAAATAAAATGTATAGTTTTTATTAGATGACTACACTAGATACACATGGGTATATTTTCAAATAAGAAAATTATAAGCATTTAGTTAAATTAAATCATTTATAGGAATAGTTAAAATGTGAAATACCTTTCTATGATATCAATTTTTAGTGGTCTTGGTGGAGAATTTCAAAATTCATAAATTGAAACTTTTTGTAGTAAGAAAGGAATTGAACATATCTTTTTAGCACCTCGGATGTCACGAGAAAATGATGTAGTTGAAAGTGGAAATATTTTTATTCTTTAGATTACTAGAATCATGTTGAGTAAATACATAGATTCTAAAAATTTCTGGGATGAAGAGTTTATTACGTCTGGTTATACTAAAAGTCATGTTTTAATTATTAATTTTATTAATAAACCTCTTTATGAGTTGTGGATATAATGAAAATCAAAATTTTCTTAATTAAATGTATTTTATTTCAATGTATTCATCCTAAATAAAAAATATAATTTACATAAATTTTCACCCAAGTATAATGAATGAATATTTTTTGGTTATTCCTCCACTAGTAAGGCCTATAATGTATTTAACAATAAATCCTTATACTATTGGGGAAACGGTGCATGTTAAGATTTGGGAAACTGATCCTTTTATATTCAAAAAACCTCAACCATCATCCTTGAATGTTATCTCTAAAACTAATTTTCAAACTATTATATAAAATTATGATCATAAATAAATAAATGAAGAATACGTTTCTGATTTAAATCCTTGGGATGATTATCATTCTATTGTTGAAGAAAAAACTTTTGAAAACCCAATAGGACAATTGTTCTTAGGAAACATCCTAGTGATCACATCACTAGAAATGTTGATGAACCATTTTGGATTAAAATTTCCTTATGAAATTAAATTGAACATCTCACTTCCTTATCTCAATTAGAACCTATGAATCTATATGAGGCTCTAGGTTTTGAAGATAGGATATAATTAATGAAAGTTCAAATAAATTAATTTGAAAGGAAAAATGTCTTGACTTTGGTTGAATCACCTGAAAAAACTTCTGTAATTATATTAAAATGGATTTGTTTGGAATAAATTTGATCAAATTGAAATAATAGATATAAAAAAACTATAATTATTCCTAAAGGTTATAATCAAAATTGGGGTATAGAATTTGAAGAGACATATTTCTCATAAAGAAGAAATGAATATATTAAAATATTTCCAGCCTTTGTAGAATTATATAATTTCAAACATTTTCAAATGGATCTAAAGTGTTATATCCTTAATGGATATGTTCAGGAGGATGTTTATGTATTAAAAATTCTAGTTTTAAAAATATAAAATCATCTATAATATGTTTTTTAACATACCCAAGCAACATTATGGACGTAAAACAAGAACCTAGATCTTGGGATGATAGGTTAAACATGTTTTTCTACAAAATAATTTTCTTAAGGGAGTTGTGGATCCCACAATTTTTTATAAAATATTTTAATAAAAACATTAATTGTATACAAATATATATTAATTACATTAAATTTGATCAACTAAAAAATCATTAATAGGTTCCTTTATAGATATTATAAAATTTTAGTATGTAATGAGTATGATGAGTGAGCTAGCATTTATTATAGGTTTTTGGGTAATCAAAAACATAGAAAGAAATTGTATATCTCAACATAAGTATATACAAGACATTATTAGATAATTTCGACACCACAACACTAAATGTATTAATACTCTCATTGGTACCTATAATACATTTGACCTTGATGAGGTTGGGAAACAATTGAATCTAAAAACTTTTAGTGGTATGATAGGATGTTTACATCGCTGAAAAACCATTCACCCATATTTAATGTTTTCAGTGTGATTATTTTCTAAATATTAGTGTAATTCAGAATAATCCCATCATAATTATTTAAAATGATTCTTCTATTACCATAAAGGAACTATGGATTTCAGTATATTCTATTATTCTAAAAATAATTTCAAATCAATTTTTTTAGATGCGGATTTTTAGGATATAAAATTTATTTAAAAGAAAATCATAAACATTTAATTTTAGATGAGACTCGTCAGTTTATTGGTCATGTAAGAAATAAAACTCTGTAGCACTTTCCACTACTAAGTTGAATATATGGAAGCTAGAGGATGTTGTGCTCAAGTGTTGGGGATACAACGGAGATTCATTGTATTTTTCATGATTTTTACTAAAACTAAAATACAATGGGACAACACAAGTTCCATAACATTAAATAAATAATCCAACACATCAATTTTTTAATAATAAAAAATATAATAGACATTAATTCCTTTGAGATCACACTCTAAATGGAGATATAATTTTATAAATCATAATAAATAAAGAATAACATGACTATATTTTTTCAAAACCCATAGTTAAGATATATTTGAAATAATTAAATAAGAGGGATGAATTATTAATGTTAATTTATTATTCATATCTAATTATTTATAACAAATATTATTACAGTAATAAACTCCTCTTCATAGGTGGAGTACACATGTTTTATGTTTTTTAATTTTTATACTTTTCTTTTAGAAATTATTGTTTTAGAAACAATTTTTTTATCATAATGGAATTTCCATAAATAAATTTATGAAAATTTCCCATAAAAATCTTTAGTTAAAAAAGTAATGTTTGAGTATAAATTTTTTTTGGACTCAAAAATCTTTAATAACATTTCTGGAAAATATTTTTTATCCTAATCACTTTTTATTACAATACAATCATAATCTGTTTTATATAAAACTATAGTGGTATTTTTTTTATAATATAACTATGGTAATTTCATTATGTTATTAAAACAAAGAACAATAGGTTATTCATACCAATGAAAATTTATACATCGTTTGGATTTTTATTTTAGTTTTTCACTTATATTTTACATTCGTTAAAATTTATTGTTGTGCTTATTCATTTAAGTGTCAATACATTGTTTTGTTTTCATATGTTATAGATATCTAAACGAACTATTATATATTCTGATAAAAGGTTTCTTACAACATTGGGATTTCAAATATAAATTGAATAAATTATTCTATTAAATATCAATTGTCAGATTAGTTAAGGATTTAATCTCAACTATTGAATGTTTTGGGAATCTAAACCTTCACCTCTTCATGACTATAAAAATGTGGGACACCCCCAATCCCACATCGGTTCACAATCATTTCTCTCTCAACTTTCTCCACACATCGAAGTTTTCAATCTTATTGTTTATCTATGCTTTTCACCATAGACCGAAGACCCTATTTGATTTCAATAATGGATAATTACGTGAATATGCATGTTTTTAAAGAATTTATTTTGGAGATATATTGTTTCGAAAAGTATGATTACACTCAAAATAAATATTTCATTACAATGATGGGAACCTATATGTTTAGAGAAACTAAATAATTATATTGATTTGTAATACCCTTAAATAATCAGAGAGTCTTATGTATGTACTATTTCTATAAAAGAAGTTGATAAGGACCTTGTATCTTTTATATTTTTTAATATAAATAAATAATGTTATATATAAGAGTTACAGAATTGGTGGGTGTTCCTACTAGATGTGAAGCTTATCTTCCATCACAGACATTTCTATAAAATATTGGATATAGTGAGAATGTTAAGGGAGAAGTGAATTTGTTCCTATCATATGTGTATGTGAGGGAATTTTCTCAATTATCATCCAATTATGGGGCTGTAGAATTGTGGATTCAAGGGTAATTAATACCCATTAAGGTCGATTGGGATAATTTTATGGTATATGAAATATTTTTTTTTAAACTTAGTGGTTAATATAATGTAAATTACACCTATATAGTTTATTTTCATTATAATAGATTCTATCAAGAGAGGCTTAATAAATTCTGATATCATCATGTTTCCCTCAGTCAATAATATGTTACTTGTGATGTTTATGGAACTTTTAAAAATTGAGAAAAACCTACCATGTTGGATAATAGATTTCTTTCACTTGTAAAGATACTATTTTAATAAGGAAGCTGGTGTATGATCCTTAGTCAAATATGTTTATTGATAAGGATATTGAGACAACATCAAAAACCCATCCTTTTAAGAAAGTGATATTGTTGAGAATATGAAGAGAAAGGGAATATCTTTGTCTCTAGGAACTAAATGATATAAAATAAAATTATAGATGATGTCTTTGAAAAAACCATGGATAATAAGGAATAAAAGATACCAAGGGTTCTAGAGTTTGGAATTATTCATCTTTCAGTAACGGATATGAAAATCAAGACAACATAGCATTAAAAATAAGAGGGAAAAAATATGATAAGTATCAAATAATTGTTTAAGTATGTTAAAAGGTTTATAGAGAGAATAAAAAATTCAAATCCTTCCAATATCACATCTAATAAAATCATTATTAATCAGTCTCAGTTTCTATTGATTGAGATAAATAATTAGTGTCCGAATTTTTTGTTAAAATTATCCTCAGCATTGTGAGGTAGCTAGAGCTAGAGGAAAAATAATTAGAAAACTAAAAATAATAAGAGGAATTTGAAGAATGGGATGATAAAGAAGGATAAGATGAAAAATATGAAGTTAAATAAAAATAATAAACATAAGAGGAATAATATGAAGAGGGATAATAAGAGGAAGATAATGATGAAGAAATAACAAAGACCACTGAAAGCTAAAAAACATCGGAATAATCATTATATTCTTTAACTTTTATAGTATATACGAATGATAACATCAAAGTTTCACATGTTCATAAATATTTATCAGATGAAATGTATAAATCATCATCATCAGCGGAAGAAAATTATTTATAGAAATGGAATAAAATTCATCTTCAAAAGTTGAATATGAAGATCATAAATCACATATAAATGTTTTAGAAAGAGTTTAATATGATTTAGAATTGGATGTTATATGAGTTGTATATTCTAAGAATGTTTCAATGAAATTAAATGTGAATGATGAGAAATTTTCAAAACCTACTACCAAATAATCCAAATTGAAACCTCCCAAACCAGCATTAGGACCATCAGAATTAGATACCACTATAGAACAAAAAAGTGTTGATTTTATATGTCAGTCATTGAAAATATTAAATGATACTATTCTATAATTTCAAAATTTCTAGTTGTGTTGTCAAATCATTCATTATAGTCTCATTGATAAATTAGATCCGTTGAATGTTTTAACTGAATCAGTTATCAATATTGAGAAAGTGTTCAAAATTATTCTTGAGGAATATATGACTCTAAAAAGATCATATAATTAGATTGAAATACGGTATAATTAGGTGGATAATGATATCATGTATTATGACGATATATTTTTTGATTTAAAGAGTTTTATTAGAAATGGAAGATTAATATAACATGTCAGCTTTAGATGTTTCTAATTGTTTCTTGTTTGTAAAAGAGTTTAGAGACTCAATTTATGATAGGGAAGAAGAAGTGATGGTATGGAATAGAAAGTTTCCCAGTTTGGAATTGGATAATAGTGGGTCAAGATCATGTGCAGATGAATTTATCCTTATAAAGGATGACAATAAATTTTCTTTAAGACGTTGAATTTTTGATGGCTAAAGTCTGGAATAATGAAGTGATGGAAAATAAAATTTTAATTCATGAGAAATGTCATGAAGTGTTCAGAAACATTATGACCCTTTTCAATAAGGTTTTGAATAATGAATGAATTATTCTATTATTTAACTGTGATTAAATTTTTATAAAACATCTTAATGGTTCATGAATGTGATTACATTTCTATAAAATAATTTATAATTTAATGGATTTGAAATATATTGGATGTATGTTCATTATATTATTCATGGATGAACAATATGTTCACAAATATATTTTTTTATATTAATACTCTTATAACATTTACAGAATCAACGGTTACATTCCCATTTTTTTAAAAATCACAATGGGGAGAAAATTTATGAGATAAATTAAAAGAAAAATTTATTAAGGGGGAGTAAAATAAAAAGTAAAGATACTATATTAAGGGTTATAATTATTTTTAATTTCCATCATATCCTAAAAGACTTATATTCTCAAAGAGAGTAAATGTATAGGGAATACCTTTAATGTGTTTAAAATAATGAATTGATATATGTTTTTCAAAGTTAATATTTTTCATTTAAGTGTTGTGTTTTGTGCTTTCCCAAAATGGTGATATTATTGTGTACGATTTATTACTTCTTATATGTCTATTACTAGAGTTTTTTAATTCACTTACACTCTATTAAAACTATGTTTACTAACTATTTAATGTCCTTTTTAGTTTTTTTAGAATTTATTATTCTATACTAAACATAGAAATAATTAAATTGTATTAAAATAATAAACTTATCATTCATTAATAAGATCCATTGAATTATGAAATAATTAAATTCATCAGGCTAACCATTATTTTGGTCAATGGTTAGACATTTTTTCTTAACTATTGTAATGAAAAATCTCATAACCATCCGACTTATAATGGTTTCAATACATTGGACTGATCCTTATAATTTTTTTTCATATTCAAAATGATAAAGAATTCCATCAGACTATCCTAAGTTTATATTACAAATATTTTGACTTGTTTCGGTCAGAAAAAATATAATTTATCACTAAAATGTTGTTAAATAAAATAACGTTGAGAATTCTATTATTTTTGAGCATTCAACTACCAGCTACCTGAGGCTGTTGAATATCCCATAGAAATATGACTATTAGATATTTTCATAGAAATTGTTGGTGATTTTTTTTTGTTGGGAGCTGATATATTTCCCAAATCAAGTCTTATAATGATTTATTTGCATGAACATCTCAATAATAGTCATTTTAATACTTTAGAGAGATTACTATCTGAGGAATCCTTGTTAGTGTTATTTCCTTTAAAATGTATTCTTTTTTTCTGATCATTGTATTGATCAAGGGATTATGGGGATAGGTGTAAAGACCCATAAATTTCAAGGAATTTTTTTTCTTAATTTTCTTTGGAATTTTACAAGAGCGAAGTTTCTGACTGAACCTGATTCCGAGGCCCAGTGTGCCCGGAATCATTTTCCGAAGATTGGCTCGGGTACGTTCAGTGAACGGACGAGCGGGTTTTTCTAACTTTTGAACCGGTGCTCGGAATCGAATTCTAAGGGCACCGATGGAATCGCAACGCCGGTATTTGCTTAGAAACGCCTCTTTCGGAGTTGCGTTTGCTCGGGTGTGGTTTTTAATTTTCGGGCATAAAGTTAAGAAATAAAATAATTGTACGACAAACTTTATTTTATTTCACTTAAGCCACATGGAAGCCACTTGAAGCCACATAAAGCTTCTTAAGCTGGGTTGATGCGGATAGGGTGCTATCCAAAAATATCCTAACCTCTTGGTAGGATATTTGTGAGGTGGGGCCCGCACGAGCCCCACCATTTTTTTCCGCTAAGTAATGCACCTGCGAAAACCCGTCATTATGAAAGTCAAAAGATGCGTTTTATTAATTTCTTAACGCACCAATTAATTGGGCGGTTTTCTTCGTTGAATTAAATGGGCGGTTTGTTCGTTGATATTAATTCTATGAATTAATTCAATTCGTTTCTTAAACTTTTTGAAATCCGTTGGCGTAATAATAAAATAAGACCAACGCACGACATTTGGAAAAATGCTCGTTGAGAAGTTTTGACAAGTTTTGTGCATTCTCCCTCCTTCACGAAGAATGCGAAGAACGCGAAGAACGTGAAGAACGCGAAGAATGCCGTCACCCTCTGAGATTGACGATGCTTCATCCGAGGCGTTCTTCCCCGCCCCGATCTCCGATCACCCACTGCTGGAGGTAAGAGATTTCGGGTTTCTTTTAAGTCTCCTTTGTGGTTTTTAACAAACAAGGATTTATTTATTTATAATTAAATCTGTTGTTTCTTGGTCCTCGGAGTTCGTCGACGTAACGCCAGATGCCGCGACGACGCGACGGTCCCCTCCTTCCGCGACGATCAAGTTCCGCGAAGAACGTGCGTGCGATGACTTGACAAGGTAGGGATTTTATTTTGGAAACACCTTTTTATTCCCGTGATCGTTTCTCTTAAAATAAAGAACCCGGATTCTTATGAACAATTTTATTTTATTAAATTTTTTTTGGATATGTTGTTTTATCCTCCCGATTGATACCGTCTAACGCGAAGGGTGCGGGCCAAACGAACACGGCCTGACGACCCTCCGCCATTCTTCGTTGTTGTGCGGATTTGGTGGGAAACGACAAAACTTGACGCAAGAGCGATTTGATGATTCCGCAGTGAAGAACGGGTCCCGGGAGGAGCAGCGGCGTAGATGGGAAGGAAAACGGACCACCGTAGCAACTCCGGTGGCCCGCGAAAGTCTCCGGAGGCGCGGGTCGCCGGCGCCGGCGACCGGAGGCGGTGCCGGCGGCCAGCGGACCCGCGGCCGCGCGGGTCCGGCTCGCCCGCATGGGACGCGGCAGAAGCCGCGTCCGCTGTTGTCCAGCGTGGCCCCTCGAGGGCTGCGGCTTCCTCAACCCGCGGGGGCGACGCCCCGCAGCTGTCGCGCTCGGCCACTCGGCCGAGCCAAGCCAGGCCGGTCCGACCGAGTCCAGCCGGGTCCGACCGGGTCGGGTCGACCCGGTTCGGCCGACCCAGGGGGGTCGGCCCGGGTCGGCCCGGGCCTAGACACCCCATCTTCGGACCATTTTCGGTCTTTTTCCCGTAACATGAGTTACGTGCCTCCGAACGATGCGCCGTCAGCGGAAATGTGATCCCTGGATCGAGACGGTCGTTTCGGTATATTACACTGAAGGTTTCGGGATACATTGAGTTCGGCTGGGTTGGTTCGTACACGAAACCAACCGGGCCCTCAGAGCGGAAACAATCATATCTTGAGCTTCGGACGTCCGATCGTCGTGCCGTCGACTTTGTTGAATTCCTCTAAGTGAGACGGCTCTTTTGGCATACTACACCTGAGGTTTGGACGCAGGTGGTGTATGTTCAGGTTGGTTTTGCCTTAAAAACCAACCAGGCCCCTGGGACCAAAAAGCCAATATCTCTCAGACCGGGCGTCCGATTGACGCGCCGTCTGCGACGTTGAGTTCCTGTTGACGATACGAAACTATTGGATACATCAACTCTGGACTATGTGTCAGATGATGTATCAGCCTCTCGGCTCGTGGAGCGGACCCTACCGAATGAGCTTGCTATGTGCGGGAACCCTAGAGCTGGCTGTGACTGCTACTTTGACGACGAAGACTGTGCAGAGATCCTCAATGGATTTGACGGCGACGAATACAGCACTCAGTGATCCTTTGTGGGTCAGTGCTACAGGTCCTGTGTGGGCCCGATCCTGTGTGGGTCCGATCCTTTGTGGGTCAGCGCTCAGCGGTCCTGTGTGGGCTAGCGCCTACAGGTCCTGTGTGGTCACGATCCTGTGTGGGTCTTTGCGGGGGTTAGTTACCTATCGATCCTTTGTGGGTCAGATCCTTTGTGGGTCATTGCGGGGGTTAGTACCTATCAATCCTTCGTGGGTTCGACGACTTAGATGGATCAGTGATCATCTCTATCGTCATTTGAAGAAGTATACCTGTGTGAGCTGAAACTCTGTTTTACTTTCCTTTGTGGATTTTGTTGAGATATCCTATGTGGATTTATGTTTTACTTTCCTTTGTGGATTGTGTTGAGCTATCCGGTGTGGATTTACGTTTTACTTTCCTTTGTGGATTGTGTTGAGCTATCCTGTGTGGATTTCACGTTTTGCTTTCCTGTGTGGACTGGGTTGTACTTGAGCTCGGAAGTTGGAGCCGAGCGAGAATTGATGACTTAGGTATATGTCTGGTCATATACCTAAGCCGTGTCGGATGTTACTTTGTGATTGTATCTTTCCTTTGTGGATTTTCCTTTGTGGATTCTGGGAGACCTTCGGGGGTCTCGGGGTCCCTACTGAGTAGCTTATACTCACCCCTGCACGGTCTATGCCCGCACTTCGTTGAGTTGGTTGCAGACGACGGACAGCGCTGATCGTGGTGGATATAGCATCCCGCCAATTTATAACATAAACTTTCATTACATTACACAAAACTGAGGATCTTTAAGGTCTAGTGTCTTGGAAACCAGGAACATAATACATGAAAACAACATAAAACATTCTTCTTAAACACTTGAATGGCGTCTCCTTAAGTTCATTCTAGGTTCATTACTGCATCTCATAACCTGGGGACATACATCAAAAGAAAGGGTGAGCTGAAGGCCCATTAAGGTAAACAAGAGGAACATTTTACATGTGAACTTGAGATACTTCAATAAAGACATGGAAAGAACTTTAATGCATGAGAAATAAATCATGAGGCATTTCATAATAAAAATAACATTTTCCATAACTTGAAGATGTGGCTACATCATTTACCATAGACAATCATGAACATATCACCAAGGTCCATCCCCAAGGTGTCATTTGAAAATTACCAAGGTTATTCACCAAGGTATCGTGAAAATTATAATCTCTAGTGGTTACATCATTACCCAATGCATTGGAGCGCTATCAGGGCACACCCTTAAATTTGCCTTTATTATCATGTGAGCCACATATATCATCATCAAAAATTTCATAAATAACCCATATAGCATAAAATAAATGGGTTTCATTTCATAATCATAACGTTTTAAAAACTGCTTTAAAGACATGATCTTTACATCACTTTAAAACCCACAGAAAAGGAAGGTGGGTCTCATGTATGTAAATCCCAGAAATTAAAATATAACATTTTGGTATATATGTGAATACCCCTTTAGAAGAAAGAGCTTTGAGTATTCACTTAATAATATAAAAGAACTTTAGAAAAAGAGAGAGACATTTTGAGATGGAAATTCTGCAAAATAACGGCTATGTTACGAGGTTTTAGAAGACATTAAAAGAGAGGTAAAATGGGTCAAACATTCATAAATGACCCATAAAATAGTAGATGGACAGAATAAGAAGGATACATGATCATGGTAATGAAATTTCAAGGACATACCATTTGAAATGAAAAACATGGAAGGAAGACAAAAATTAGATTTCTCTTATGAAAGTTCGGCAGCCTAACGGCGCCACTTAAACTTCAATAAAAATGAATTGACAAGATCAAATAGGGTATCTCATCATATGATCATAAGAGATCAGTATGATAGGTATAGAGATCATACCCCAGCATAATAAAAATGAACTTGAAAGACTTGATATGAAAATCGAACTTGAAAAATGAGAAGGGTGAAAGGATCCCTTAAAAATTCGGCAGCCTAACGGCGTCACTTAAACTTTCATAAAATGAAATGTTGAGAGTAAGAGTGGATCTCTCATCATATAAACATGAAAAGGCAGTAAGAGGAATATAAAAGAACATCCTCTCACATAAAAACATGGAGCATAAAAGTAATGACATAAAAGAGATTACATGAAAAGAAAGAGAGGGGTCAGATCCCTTACCTTAAAACGTGACTCTTGAAACTCAAAGGATTGGACCTTGAGGGCTTGGGGGCACCTTGGGAGGACTCCTTGGAAGGTAAGAAGACCAGAACTTCGTTGGGGGAGAGTTGGGAGTGAAAACTAAAGGAGGAAAGGGTGGGTATTTATAGGGAAAGTGAGGGGACAAGGCAATAATGGCCACGGGACACCTCACATGTGCTTTTCTCAAACCCATGTGCTCTCCCTTGGCATTTATCAAGGAGTTAGGCCACATGGGGCCCCCAAAACAATAATTCATCACCCTTGGCTGGCCAACCCTTAAAAGATCTCATGACATCATCATGACACAGTTATGATGTCATTAAACATACCGAAACCCTAAAACTGTATTTTTACTATTCACTGAAAATTCAACTTTCTCAGAAAAATCCCAAAATTTCACCTTAACCAAATATCAAGGCTCTGATTTCAAAAATGAAATCCATTTTATAAAAATAATTTTCTAAATATTTTTAATTTAATTTTTAAATAAAAACACTATTCATCGAAAATTCATTTTTTTCAGAAAAAACCCCAAAAATTACCATAACATAATATCGATGCTCTGAGTTCAAAAATAAAGTCATTTTTATAAAAATAATTTTCAAATTATTTTTAATTAAATTTTTAATTAAAAACACTATTCATCCAAAAAAACTAATACTTGAATAATAATTTATGAAACCGTTATTTAACCATTTTATTGAATCACAACACTTAATCTAGGTGTCTGAATTATATTAAAACTTTCTTTGAGTGAAATTACTAATCCATTTGGTCACATTACTAATCCTAAGCGTAAAATCACTATTCATAATTTACTATTCATCAAAAATTATGTTGATCTTATTAGACTCCAAATTCCTTACTGAACACTTTAGTAGAAGACCATTTTTTGAAAATCATTACACATCATTAGTTATTTAGGGTTTACATAAATATTTAAAAATATCCCTTTTTCAAAATTCATCAATAAAATACATTCTAAAATTATCTAGACATTTGAAATTTCACAAACATCACTAAAGGAAGAAATCTCAATTTATTCACCCGAAAGGATTACACAAGGAAGCTAGGGTCTCGTCACATAGCCCCTTATAACACCGACATAAGACCTAAGTGTAAGGTGTGCTATGGTGAGAGAATCTGAGGGAGGCTCAGATAACATTGCCCTAGTAGTAATCTCTACTAACTTGAACTTCTCCCGTAGGCGTTTCCGTTCAAGCTTAACAGGCTGGAGTTCGGCTTGGGCTTGGTCCAAAGCGAAGCCCACAGATGCTACCTCCTTCCCAAGCTCTGATAAGTGGGCTTCATAAGGTTCAAGTCTACTGGATGAAGCCATCGCCTCCTCTTTCTACATTAACCATTAACATCTTATTAAATCATTAAGAGTAAGTTAATATACTACTCAAAAAGATTGGGTCGTTACATTCTTCCCCCCTTAAGAAATTTCGTCCCTGAAATTTATACTTGAGGCCTAGTCGAAAAGGTGAGGGTACTTTTGCTTCATTGTTTCCTCCGGCTCCCAAGTTGCCTCTTCATATTTATGATTCCTCCACAACACTTTCACAAGGTGGGTAGTCTTGTTTCGTAGGACCTTGTCTCTACGGTCCAAGATCTCCACTGGCTGCTCCTCATAAGAGAGGTCATGTTCAAGTTGTACCACCTCTGGGTTCAGTACATGCGAAGGGTCGGGTATGTACTTCCTCAAGAGAGATACATGGAAGACATCATGAACTTGAGCTAGGTTCGGTGGAAGTGCTAGACGATAGGCCACTACTCCTATGCGATCAAGGATTTCATAGGGGCCAATGTACCTAGGGCTGAGCTTCCCTTTCTTCCCAAACCGCATGACTCTCTTCCATGGAGAAATTCCAAGGAAGACTTTGTCGCCAACACCAAACTCCAAGTCCATTCGACGATTTTCAGCATAGCTCTTCTACCGACTTTGAGCATCATTTATGTGTTGTTGGATGGCATGAACCTGTTCCGTCATCTCTTGCACGAGATCAGGCCCAAGAAGCTTCCTCTCACCAGTTTCATCCCAACAAGTAGGAGTTCTACACGGCTTTCCATACAGAGCTTCATAGGGAGCCATCTGAATACTCGCATGGAATCTGTTGTTATAGGAGAATTCCACTAATGGGAGGTGTTGATCCCATCCACCTTTAAATTCCATTGAGCATAATCTCAACATGTCTTCGAGTGTCTGAATAGTCCTTTCAGATTGGCCATCAGTTTGAGGATGATAGGCCGTACTAAAATTCAATTCAGTATTCAGAGCATGTTGAAGACTTCTCCAGAATTTTGATGTGAATCTTGGGTCACGATCAGATAAGATGGATAGTGGTACCCCATGCAGCCTTACCACTTCCTTCACGTATATCTTGGCAAGCTGATCCAGAGAGAAATCTTCCCGAATAGAGATAAAATGGGATGTCTTGGTGAGACGGTCCACAATAACCCATATCGCATTGTTTCCTTTGGATGTTTTTGGGAGACCAGTTACAAAGTCCATGGTGATATTATCCCACTTCCATACTGGTATGGGTAGCGGTTGTAATACTCCCTTAGGAAGTTGTATTTCTGCCTTTACTTGCTGACACACCAGGCACCTTGTAGTGTAATCGGCAATCTCCCTCTTCATGTTATCCCACCAATAATGATCACGAACGTCTCTATACATCTTAGTGCTTCCCGGGTGTATAGAGAATGTAGAGCTATGAGCTTCATCCATCAGTTCTTTCTTTATCTCCGGAATAGATGGAACACATAGTCTTGTACGAAATTTCAATACACCTTCTTGATCAATATAGAAATCAGGGAACTTCCCATCCTTTACAGCCTCAAACTTCTCCTGCAGCAAAGGATCTTCTTTTTTATCCTTCTTGATATTCTCTAGTAATGAAGGTTGAGAAATCATTTGGGATAGGGTTGATGATGTCCCTTTCCATATAATTCTCATGTCCAGTTTTACTAGATCTTTAATCAAGGGATCACCTAGGATCCTCATTGTTGCTAGAACAGCAGGATCTTTCCTGCTTAATGCATCCGCGACTTTGTTTGCTCTTCCAGGGTGATAATGAATTGAACAATCATAGTCTTTAATTAGCTCCAACCATCTCCTTTGTCTCATGTTAAATTCTTTCTATGTGAAAATATACTTTAGACTTTGGTGGTCAGTGTATATATCACATTTCTCCCCATAAAGATAGTGCCTCCATATCTTTAGAGCAAAAACAACTGCCGCCAGCTCTAGATCATGCGTAGGATAATTCTGCTCATGAATCTTCAACTGTCGAGATGCATAAGCAATTACTTGGTCATTTTGCATGAGGACGCACCCAAGCCCTTTCAGAGATGCATCGCTAAAAATAACGAATCCTTCTCCGATAGAGGGTAGTGTTAACACAGGTGCAGTAACCAATCTCTTCTTCAGATCTTGGAAACTTTCCTCACATTCCATTGTCCAGATGAACTTAACTCCTTTTCGAGTAAACTTGGTTAGTGTATTAGAAAGTCGTGAAAAGTTTTTCACAAACCTCCTATAATATCCCGCTAAACCAAGGAAACTACGAATCTCAGTTACTGTTGTGGGTTGAGGCCACTCTTCCACAACCATTGTCTTTGCAGGGTCAACCGAGATTCCTTTATTGGTTATGATGTGCCCCAAGAAAGCCACTTGTTGTAACCAAAACTCACACTTGCTGAACTTCCCAAAGAGCCTCTCCTTCCTTAGAGTTTTCAAAATAACCCTCAGATGATCTTCATGCTCCTCACGACTTTTTGAATATATCAAAATATCATCAATAAAAACTACCACAAAGTTATCAAGGTAGTCCTTAAAGACTCTATTCATCAAATCCATGAAAATAGCAGGAGCATTAGTCAAGGTGAAGGGCATAACAGTAAACTCATAATGCCCATATCTTGATCGGAAGGCAGTCTTTGGAATATCTTCCTTCTTCACCCTCAGTTGATGATAACCAGATCGAAGGTCAATCTTAGAGAAGAATTGAGCCCCACGAAGTTGGTCAAATAAATCATCAATTCTTAGAAGAGGATATCTGTTCTTCACTGTGATCCCGTTTAGTTCTCTAAAATCAATGCATAGCTGCATGGATCCATCCTTCTTCTTCACAAAGAGAACTGGTGCTCTCCAAGGAGACACACTCGGTCGGATAAACCCCTTCTCCAACAAGTCTTGGAGTTGTTTCTTTAGCTCTTCTAGCTCCACATTTGCCATTCTATACGGAGTCTTTGATATCGGTTGAGACCCAGGTATGAGTTCAATGGAGAACTCTACCTCTCTTTCTGGGGGAGGTCCAGGTAACTCCTCAGGAAATACATCCATGTATTCCTGAACAATCGGAACATCTTCAATTTGTATGCTCCCTTTACCTTCTTCCTCATCACTAATTAACTCCATAAAGAAAGCTATAGGAGGTGCTTCTATATAGGGATCATCTCGGGATACCTCTCCTCGGAAGATAACTGTAGGTCGTTCATTCAAGACTACTGAGATTTCCTTACTTCTGCATTTGATCTTAGCATTATACTTTGAGAGCCAGTCCATCCCTAGTATAATGTCGAATTCCATCATGGGAATGACTACTAGATTTGAGATAAGATTGTGCTCACCAAAGTAAACACTAGAGTCTCTAAATACTTTTGATGCAAGGATAATCCCACATGGAGTCTTGACTGACAACTCTACCTCTAGCAGTTCGGGGATTGATTCTATATTCCTTGCAAACTTGGAGGAAATAAAAGAATGCGTAGAACCAAAATCAAATAAAGTACTTGCTAGTTTTGAGAGGACGACAAGAGTACCTGCTACCACATCGTTCAGAACTTCAACTTCAGTTGTTATGATAGCGAAAGCACGACCTTGATCCCTTGACCTCTGCTGAGGTTGATGGTGATTCCCCTCCACCGCCATCGGATTTGGACATTGATTAGCAAAGTGCCCAAGCTGTCCACACTTGAAGCATGTGACTTCGGGTAGGGCCAGAACCATCTTTCCTCTGTCGTTAGTGTTGGGAAGTTGAGGCTTCACATCACTACGACAATTCCGATAAATATGGCCTTCTTTTCCACACCTATAGCACTTACCACTTCCGATCAAGCAGTTCCCCGAATGCTTCTTTCCACATTTATTGCATGTGGGATGTAGCATATGCTTTCCACCTCTTTCCTGATCAAAACTTCTTCCCAGGCTTGGTTCTAGAGTTCTCTTCTTCTAATTAGATTTGTGAGACCATTGTGTCTCCCCAAACTCTAGTTCAACTTTCATAGCACTTCGAACTATTTCTTCATAGCTATCGTAGTCCCTGTTGGCTAGATTCTTCCGCAGATGAGGTCGTAGTCCGCCAAAGAATCTATCAACCTTCCCATTAGGGTCCATGACAAAGCTTTAGGTATAACGGGAAAGCCTTGTGAAGTTCATCTCATAGCTTCCGACAGATTCGTTCTCCTTCTGCTTCAGCTCAAGAAACTCTTTCTCCATTTTCGTTCTCATGGAACGAGGGAAATACTTGTTAAAGAAAATTCCCCGAAATTCTTCCCACTCCATAGCTTCCATCTCTCCTCGTGGCTTCATGTTTTTGATCAGTGACCACCACTGATCAGCTTCTCCCTCTAGGCCGTAAACAGCAAGGGTGACTTTTTCTTGTTCCGAACAATGAAGTACAGAAAAGATCTTTTCAATGGAGTTTATCCATTATTCCGCAACCAATGGGTCAGTAGATCCACTGAATGTCAGTGGTCGTTGACACATGAAGGACTCAACAGAGTGTTTTTCCCTTCGTGGTGAGGTCGGCCTCTCAGCTTGATTCAAGTTTTACTCATAACTTGAGTCAGTTGGTTCATCATTCGCATGAATGTTTCCATTCCGGCTTCCATCGGAGGGCCGTCAGCGCATGGTGCATTGCGGTCACCATCGGCACGGTTCCTCCTATTGCCCGCCATTTTCTAAAATAATAAAACCTTACTGAGAAACATAGTTCATTTATGAATCTTTTAACTAAGACTTCATTCTTAGACAATTATACTTCTCTATAATTCCTTCATAATGATTCATAAAAAGTTTGTGATTAACCAAACATATCCCCCGGGAGTGTCGTAACCAATAGTGCATCAAGGCCCGTTATCGTGCACCAGTTCCCGTTCGAGTCTAGCTCAAAGCGGTGTTTTCGGGTTTTACCCCTATGTACATCTGTGCCAGAGCCGCTTCTACCTGCTCGTATCCAGACAGGGATGTATTTGTTTGATAAACCACTTACTCAATACTTACCAAAATACTAGGAAGTTTTCCTATATTTAAACATTTTTATGGGGTTCTTCCTAAAGTTTTTATATCCTAATTTCCACAAATAACTAAACCATCCTTTGATACCAACTATAGCATCCCGCCATTTTATAACATAAACTTTCATTACATTACACAAAACTGAGGATCTTTAAGGTCTAGTGTCTTGGAAACCAGGAACATAATACATGAAAACAACATAAAACATTCTTCTTAAACACTTGAAAGGTGTCTCCTTAAGTTCATTCTAGGATCATTACTGCATCTCATAACCTGGGGACATACATCAAAAGAAAGGGTGAGCAGAAGGCCCAGTAAGGGAAACAAGAGGAACATTTTACATGTGAACTTGAGATACTTCAATAAGGACATGAAAAGAACATTAATGCGTGAGAAATAAATCATGAGGCATTTCATAATAAAAATAACATTTTCCATAACTTGAAGATGTGGCTACATCATTTACCATAGACAATCATGATCATATCACCAAGGTCCATCCCCAAGGTGTCATTTGAAAATTACCAAGGTTATTCACCAAGGTATCGTGAAAATTGTAATCTCTAGTGGTAACATCATTACCCAATGCTTTGGAGTGCTATCAGGGCGCACCCTTAAATTTGCCTTTATTATCATGTGAGCCACATATATCATCATCAAACATTTCATAAATAACCCATATAGCATAAAATAAATGGGTTTCATTTCATAATCATAACATTTTAAAAACTGCTTTAAAGACATGATCTTAACATCACTTTAAAACCCACAGAAAAGGAAGGTGGGTCTCATGTATGTAAATCCCATAAATTAAAATAGAACATTTTGGTATATATGTGAATACCCCTTTAGAAGAAAGAACTTTGAGTATTCACTTAATAATATAAAAGAACTTTAGAAAAACAGAGAGACATTTTGAGATGGAAATTCTGCAGCATAACGGCTATGTTACGAGGTTTTAGAAGACATTAAAAGAGAGGTAAAATGGGTCAAACATTCATAAATGACCCATAAAATATTAGATGGACAGAATAAGAAGGATACATGATCATGGTAATTAATTTTCAAGGACATACCATTTGAAATAAAAAACATGGAAGGAAGACAAAAATTAAATTTCTCTTATGAAAGTTCGGCAGCCTAACGGCGCCACTTAATCTTCAATAAAAATGAATTGACAAGATCAAATAGGGTCTCTAATCATATGATCATAAGAGATCAGTATTATAGATATATAGATAATACCCCAACATAATAAAAATGAACTTGAAAGACTTGATATGAAAATCGAACTTGAAAAATGAGAAGGGTGAAAGGATCCCTTAAAAATTCGGTAGCCTAACGGCGTCACTTAAACTTTCATAAAATGAAATGTTGAGAGTAAGAGTGGATCTCTCATCATATAAACATGAAAAGGCAGTAAGAGGAATATAAAAGAACATCCTCTCACATAAAAACATGGAGCATAAAATGAATGACATAAAAGAGATTACATGAAAAGAAAGAGAGGGGTCAGATCCCTTACCTTAAAAACGCGACTCTTGAAACTCAAAGGATTGGACCTTGAGGGCTTGGGGGCACCTTGGGAGGACTCCTTGGAAGGTAAGAAGACCAGAACTTTGTTGGGGGAGAGTTGGGAGTGAAAACTAATGGAGGAAAGGGTGGGTATTTATAGGGAAAGTGAGGGGACAAGGCAATAATGGCCAAGGGACACCTCAGATGTGCTTTTCTCAAACCCATGTGCTCTCCCTTGGAATTTATCAAGGAGTTAGGCCACATGGGGCCCCCAAAACAATAATTCATCACCCTTGGCCGGCCAACCCTTAAAATATTTTATGACATCATCATGACACAGTTATGATGTCATTAAACATACCGAAACCCTAAAACTGTATTTTTACTATTCACTGAAAATTCAACTTTCTCAGAAAAATCCCAAAATTTCACCTTAACCAAATATCAATGCTCTGATTTCAAAAATGAAATCCATTTTATAAAAATAATTTTCTAAATATTTTTAATTTAATTTTTAAATAAAAAAACTATTCATCGAAAATTCATTTTTTTCAGAAAAAACCCAAAAAATTACAATAACATAATATCGATGCTCTGAGTTCAAAAATAATGTCATTTTTATAAAAATAATTTTCTAATTATTTTTAATTAAATTTTTAATTAAAAAACACTATTCATCCGAAAAAACTAATACTTGAATAATAATTTATGAAACCGTTATTTAACCATTTTATTGAATCACATTACTTAATCTAGGTGTCTGAATTATATTAAAACATTCTTTGAGTGAAATTACTAATCCATTTGGACACATTACTAATCCTAAGCGTAAAATCACTATTCATAATTTACTATTCATCAAAAATTAAGTTGATCTTATTAGACTCCGAATTCCTTACTGAACACTTTAGTAGAAGACCATTTTTTGAAAATCATTACACATCATTAGTTATTTAGGGTTTACATAAATATTTTAAAATATCCCTTTTTCAAAATTCATCAATAAAATACATTCTAAAATTATCTAGAGATTTGAAATTTCACAAACATCACTAAAGGAAGAAATATCAATTTATTCACCCGAAAGGATTACAAAAGGAAGCTAGGGTCTCGTCACATAGCCCCTTATCACACCGGCATAAGACCTAAGTGTAAGGTGTGCTATGGTGAGAGAATCCGAGGGAGGCTCAGATAACATTTCCCTAGTAGTAATCTCTACTAACTTGAACTTCTCCCGTAGGCATTTCCGTCCAAGCTTAACACGCTGGAGTTCGGTTTGGGCTTGGTCCAAAGCGAAGCCCACAGATGCTACCTCCTTCCCAAGCTCTGATAAGTGGGCTTCATAAGGTTCAAGTCTACTGGATGAAGCCATCGCCTCCACTTTCTGCATTAACCATTAACATCTTATTAAATCATTAAGAGTAAGTTAATATACTACTCAAAAAGATTGGGTCGTTACAATGGAGGTTTGTGGAGCAGGACGGTACCTAGAGGTGGAACAATGGGCGGGACGTACTCGGAGTGGTCAGGTGGACCCGAGGAGCTGTGGAGGCTATCTATACCCACCCTTCATGTGGGACTTCCAGAGGACGGCTCGACGCAGCAGATTTCCTTTTCAGTTGGTGTTTTTCCCTTTCAGTTGTACTTTACAGTTGGGCTTGTATTTCTGGCCCCTTTTACTTTCAGCACAACTTGTTAAAGTTTTTACTTAGTGTTTACTTTTCCGCTTGCTTACTCTGTGGTGCTTGTTTACTCTACAAAGTAAATGCCTTCCCTTTTTTCGGGATTTACACCTTGGTGCTAGTCGCCAGCCCCTGGCCTATGGAAGGCGAGCTTGGGGTAGTCACGGCATGGGCCCCGAGGACGGGTCGTGACAAATTGGTATCAGAGGTGGTCAGTTCTACAGCAGACTCTGATCTTTCTTCTATGTGAAGCAATAGTGTTTAGCGTATTGGGTGTGGTTATTAGTCCAGGGAGTCCAGTGTTGGTGCGGCGGCCGACGTATCCGTACACGAGGACCCTGACTTCTAATTTCCGACTTAATGCACGAAAACATTGATTGCATGTGTGTTTCAAGTTTTCTTTATGATTACTTTATATCAGCTCACCAGGTATACTGTTCTGACCGTGGCACACCTGTTTCCTTTTCAGGATTGCCCCACTATGGCAGCCAGCTAGGGTTCCGAGAGTGGTACGTGACGACAGCCCGCCGAGTGACGAGGCCTCGGTACAGGGCCCTTTGACAGCGGAGGCACCGGCAGTACCTCTACCCGCCGAGCCACCGATGCTTCCAGCCCTCGCCGCTGACGATGCATGTCTCCTCAGTGCTCTGCACGAGTTTCAGTGCTAGCGACCGCCTAGGTTCCGTGGGGAGACGGACCCCCAGGCAGTCTAGGAATGGCTGGAGGCAGTTGTTCGAGTTTTCAGACTTGTGAGGACACCAGCAGACCTCATGGTGATCCTCGCAGCGAGCCTACTGCACGCAGCAGTAGGACGATGGTGGAGCTTGATGCTCCAGGTGCACGATAAGGCCTCTCTCATCTGGACAGACTTTGAGAGCCTCTTCTGCTCAGAGTTAGTCCCGACCACCCTCTGTGCGGTGCGCATCCAGGAGCTTCTTCAGCTGCGGCAGGGCAGCTTGACAGTCGCCCAGTACTCGGTGAGATTCACCGATCTCTCACGCTACTCGACCGACATGGTACGGGACCCGTTCTTCCGGGCCCGGACCTTTCAGAAGGGATTGAGACACGAGATCAGGGCATCACTGATCTCCCTCAGCATCCCGACCCAGGCAGGAGTACTGGAGCGGGCCTTTCTGATCGAGAGATTTCGGGCTGAGTCCACAGCGAGACCTACTGTAGGGCGGCAGGTAGCGGAGTCTTCGGTAGCAGGTATCCGACGGATGACTTAGGGTTCCAGGCAGACTAGACCCTCTCGTAGATGACCTCAGGACACTGGCTCAGTAGTGCGGGGCACACAGCGCGGAGACAGTCTTCCGAGAGTCCGGCAGTGCTACGCCTGCGGCGGGCAGGGCCACATGGCTCGTGACTGCCCGACCCGCTGTACCGAGGAGCAGCAGACGGTGGAGGGGCCACCCAGGCAGAGGCAGAGGGTCGACCTTGGCGGTCTTCAGGGAGGAGGCGGACGAGGCAGAGGAGCTAGCCGAGCAGCAGGTGGTGGGCAACGCTTTGAGGCTCTACCACCACCACCATCGGGAGGTCCGCCCCGACCACAGGGAGCTGGCGGGCAGAGACAGGCACAGCTCCAGGCAGCGGAGGCCTACGACCATGGCGCGCCAGAGATGATTCGAGGTACGATTTGTGTCTATTCCACCCTTCCTTCAGTTCTTATAGACATAGGAGCGAGTCACTCTTTCATAGCCACTACCCTTGTTCGGAGCTCGGAGATTCCGACAGAGCCGTTGGCACGATCCTTACGGCTAGAGACTCCTACGGGAGCAGACTCGACGATTACACACTGGTGCCGGCAGTGTGAGCTTACTCTAGGAGGCGAGAGCTTCGGCTGGGATCTTCTTGTAGCAGCGTCAAGGCCTTACGACGTCATCTTGGTCATGGATTGGTTATCTACAGTCCATGCTCAGATTCACTGTATTAGGCGCAAGGTGCGATGTGTACGCACCGACGGGAGTAGGTTCACCTTCACCAGCAAGAACGGAGCCTTCGCAGCACAGGATGGGACTTCCGCAGAGGAGAGGACAACCCATCACTCATCAGTTGGCTAGCCTCGTCCTAGGAGCTGTTGATGTGCAGAGTCCTAGTTTTCCTGCAGTGGTGGATCAGTATGCGGACGTCTTTACCGACAACGTTCCAGGGATACCTCCTCGCAGAGAGGTAGACTTCCATATTGACATGTACCCTGTGACAACCTCGATATCGACTCCAGCGTATCAGATGGCCCCCGCTGATCTTCGAGAGCTACGGGTACAGTTGGAGGACTTACAGGGCAAGGGTTTCATCCGACCCAGTGTTTCACCCTGGGCTTCCCCGATTTTGTTTCCCAAGAAGGCAGACAGGAGATTGAGACTATGTGTCGACTATCGTCGCCTGAACCAGGTGAAAATGAGGAACAAGTATCCGATACCAAGGATTGATGACCTCTTCGATTAGCTCAAGGGAGCATGGTGGTTCTCGAAGATAGACCTCAGGTCAGGCTATCATCAGCTCAGAGTTCGAGACGAGGACGTGCAGAAACCGGCCTTCAGGTGGCGGTATGGCCACTATGAGTTCTTGGTTATGCCTTTCGGCGTAACCAATGCTCCATCAGTGTTCATGAGCCTCATGAACAGGATCTTCCAGCAATACCTCGATCGATTTGTCGTGGTCTTCATCGACGACCTTTTGATATACTCGACCACGGAGGAGGAGCACGCCTACCACTTGCAGGTTGTGTTAGACACGCTCCGAGAGAACCAACTTTATGGAAAGCACCTGAAGTGCCAGTTCTAGTTGCGTGAGGTCCACTTCTTGGGGCACGTCATTTCTGAGGTAGGAGTTGCAGTGGATCCCGCGAAGATCGAAGCAGTGCTAGCTTGGGATCCACCCAGGAGCGTGACGAAGGTGCGAAGTTTCTTGGTACTAGCTGGATACTATCGGAGGTTTGTGCCAGACTTCTCCAGAGTTGCGACACCACTCTCAGCTTTGACGAAGAAGGGGAAACCCTTTGTGTGGTCAGACAGATGTCAGCAGAGCTTTCAGGAGCTGAGACAGAGATTGACCAGCGCACCCATCTTAAGGTTGCCTGAGGAGGGAGTTGGATACGTAGTCTACTGCGATGCATCAGGGACCGGACTCGGGTGTGTCCTAATGCAGGAGAGGGCTGTGATTGCCTATGGATCACGTCAGTTAAGGCCTCATGAGCAGAACTACGCTACCCATGACCTAGAGTTAGCAGCAGTGGTCTTCACTCTGAAGCCATGGCGGCACTATCTGATGGGCGAGCACTTTACAGTCTTTTCTGACCACCAAAGTCTTAGGTACATCTTCTCGTAGAAGGACCTGAACCTGAGACAGCGGCGATGGCTCGAGTTCCTCCAGGACTATGACTTTGAGAGAGTCTATACTCCTGGGAAGGGGAACGTGGTAGCCGATGATCTCAGCAGGAGGACGGGCATCCAACTACTTGAGGAGGCGACAGAGCAGCTAGCTGCTTTGAAGATATCCTTCATGGATAGAGACGGAGCAGCCTTCCTTCAGTCTCTCACAGTCACCCCTCCACTACTGCAGCGGGTCAGAGAGGCATAGCGTGAGGACGCTGACTGTGAGACGCGGCGTGCACAGTTATCCTCAAGACAGACACCTGATGGCTTCTCCTTTGGAGCAGAGCACGACATCCTTTTTAGAGGACGTACCCTGGTACCAGTCGCTTCACAAGAGGAGGTTCTGAGAGAGTTTCACACTTCTAATTTGGTGGTACATCCTGGAGTGGCAAAGATGTTCCAGGACCTCAGACGACAGCACTGGTGGCCAGGCATGAAGAAGGCTGTGGCAGAGTTCGTTTCTCGATGCCTCACCTGCCAGTAGGTGAAGGCAGAGCATCAGGTACCAGCAGGCTTGGTACAGCCCTTGGAGGTCCCGGAGTGTAAGTGGGACGACATATCTATAGACTTCGTGACTGGACTTCCACGCACTTCCAGAGGTCACGACTCCATCTGGGTGATTGTCGACTGACTCACCAAGTCGTAGCACTTCTTAGCCATCAGAGAGTAGGGATTAGTGGAGAGTTTGGGGCGTCTCTACGTTCAGGAGGTTGTACGGATTCACGGTGTGCCATCATCTATCGTCTTCGATCGAGATGCTCGCTTTACTTCCCGGCTTTGGAAGGGGTTGCAGGAGGCATTCGGGACGCAGCTACGTCTGAGCACCGCCTTTCACCCTCAGACGGATGGTCAGACGGAGAGGACCATTCAGACTCTCGAGGATATGCTCCGCGCATGTGTCCTCGACTTTGGTCGCAGCTGGGAGGACCACCTACCTTTGGTGGAGTTCGCGTACCACAACAGCTACCACTCCACCATCGGGATTGCACCATACGAGGCATTGTACGGCAGACCTTGCAGATCTCCTTTGTGCTGGACAGACCATAGGGAGTTAGCATTTGTGGGACCAGAGATGGTCCGGGCCACGACAGAGAAGGTCCAGGTCATCCAGGAGCGGATGAGGACAGCTCAGAGCCGACAGAAGTCTTATGCTGACAGGAGGCGGAGGCCACTAGAGTTCGAGGATGGTGACCACGTCTTCTTGCGTGTCTCACCTCAACGTGGATTGCGGAGATTTGGCCGAGGCGGCAAGTTGTCTCCACGCTTCATTGGACCATTCCAGGTCCTCAGCAGGATTGGCGAGGTGGCTTATCACCTGGCTCTACCACCTCAGTTGCACCGGGTGCACGACGTCTTCCACGTATCTCAGGTGAGGAGATACGTGCACGACCCGACGCACATCATTGACCATGGGGAGCTAGACGTGGATGATGGGGCGACTTTTGCGGAGGTCCCGATGGAGATCGAGGATCGACAGGAGCGGGTCCTACGTAGACGATCGATTCCTCTTGTGCGCATCAGATGGCAGCACGGGAACCTCCAGGAGAGCACTTGGGAGCGGGAGGCTCAGATGCGTGCTCAGTACCCACATTTGTTTCCATAGTTTATGATGTATCTTTACGGGGATGTAAAGCCCTGAGATGGGAGTAATGTAAAGACCCATAAATTTCGAGGAAATTTTTTTCTTAATTTTCTTTGGAATTTTACAAGAGCGCAGTTTCTGACGACACCTGATTCTGAGGCCCGGTGTGCCCTGAATCATTTTCCGAAGTTTGGCTCAGGTACGTTCAGTGAACGGACAAGCGGGTTTTTTCAAACTTTTGAACCGGTGCTCGAAATCGAATTCTGAGGGCACTGATGGAATCGCAGCGCCGGTATTTTCTTAAAAACACCTCTTCCGGAGTTGCATTTTCTCAGGTGTGGTTTTTAATTTTCGGGCTTAAAGTTAAGAAATAAAATTATTGTATGACAAACTTTATTTTTTTTCACTTAAGCCACTTGAAGCCACTTGAAGCCACTTAATGCAGCTTAAGCTGGTTGATGCAGATAGGGTGCTATACAAAAATATCCTACCCTCTTGGTAGGATATTTTTGAGGTGGGGCCCGCACGAGCCCCACCGTTTCTTTTCTGCTACATAACGCACCCGCGAAAACCCGTCATTATGAAAGTCAACTAACGCATTTTCTTAATTTTTTAACGCACCAATTAATTGGGTGGTTTTCTTCGTTGAATTAAATGGGCGGTTTATTCGTTGAAATTAATTCTATGAATTAATTTCAATTGTTTCTTAAACTATTTGAAATCCGTTGGCATAATAATAAAATAAGACCAACGCACAACATTTGGAAAAATGCTCGCTGAGAAGTTTTGACAAGTTTTGTGCCTTCTCCCACCTTCACGAAGAGCGCGAAGAACGTGAAGAACGTGAAGAACGCGAAGAACGCGAAGAACGCGAAGAAAGAGAAGAACACCGTCACCCTCGGAGATTGACGACGCTTCATCCGAGGCATTCTTCCCTGCCCCGATCTCCGATCACCAACTGCTGAAGGTAAGAGATTTCGGGTTTGTTTTAAGTCTCCTTTGTGGTTTTTAACAAACATGGATTTAATTATTTATAATTAAATCTGTTGTTTCTTGGTCCTCGGAGTTCGTCAACGCAACGTCGGATACCGCGATGACGCGACGGTCCCCTCCTTCCGCGACGATCAAGTTCCGTGAAGAACGCGCGTGCGACGAATTGACAAGGTAGGGATTTTATTTTGGAAATACCTTTTTATTCCCGTGATCGTTTCTTTTAAAATAAAGAACCTGAATTCTTATGAAAAATTTTATTTTATTAAAATTGTTTTTGGATATGTTGTTTTATCCTCTCGATTGATACCGTCTAACGTGGAGGGTGCGGGCCAAACGAACACGGCCCGACAACCCTCCGCCGTTCTTCATTGTTGTGCGGATTTGGCGGGCGATGACAAAATGTGACGCAAGGGCGATTTGATGATTCTGCAGTGAAGAATGGGTCCCAGGAGGAGCAGCGGCGCAGACGGGAAGGAAAACAGACCACTGGAGCAACTCCGGTGGCCCGCAGAAGTCTCCAGCGGCGCGGGTCGTCGGCGAGGCGGCAGCGGCGGCCAGCAAACCCGCGGCCGCGCGGGTCCAGCTCGCCCACATGGGACGCGTCAGAAGCCGCGTCCGCTGTCATCCAGCATGGCCCCTCGAGGGCCGCAACTTCCTCAACCCGCGGGGGCGGCGCCCCGCGGCTGCCGCGCTCGCCCGCTCGGCCGAGCCGAGCAAGGCCGGTCCGACCGGCCGGGCCGTGCCCTGGCCGGACCGGACCGGGTCCAGCCGGGTCGGACCGGGTCGGGTCGACCCGGTTTGGTACGACCTGGTTCGTCCGACCCAGGGGGGGTCGGCCCGGGTCGGCCCGGGCCCAGACCCCCCCTCTTCGGACCGTTTTCGGTCGTTTGCCCCTAACCTAAGCTACGGGCCTCCGAACGATGCGCCGTCATGGGCAATGTGATTCTTGGATCGAGACGGTCGTTTCGGTATATCGCACTCAAGGTTTTGGGATACTTTGAGTTCGTCCAGGTTGGTTCGTACACGAAACCAACCGGGCCCTCGGAGCGGAAACGCTCATATCTTGAGCTTCGGACGTCCGATCGACCTGCCGTCAACTTCGTTGAATTATTCTAAGTGAGACGGATCTTCTGGCATACTCCGCTCGAGGTTTGGACGCAGGTGGAGTATAGTCGGGTTGGTTTTTCCTTAAAAACCAACCGGGCCCCTGGGACGAAAAAGCCAATATCTCTCAGACCGTGCGTCCGATTCATGCGCCTTCTGCGACGTTGAGTTCCTGTTGACGATACAGAACTTTTGGATACATCATCTCTGGACTATGTGTCAGTTGATGTATCAACCTCTCGGCTCGTGGAGCGGACCCTCCCGAATGAGCTTGCTGTGTGCGGGAACACTAGAGCTGGCTGCGACTCCTACTGTGACGACGACGACTGTGCAGAGATCCTCAGTGGATTCGACGGCGATGACTACAGCACTCAGCGATCCTTTGTGGGCCAGTGCTACAGGTCCTGTGTGGGCCCGATCCTGTGTGGGTCAGCGCTCAGCGGTCCTGTGTGGGCCAGCGCCTACAGGTCCTGTGTGGGCCCGATCCTGTGTGGGTCTTTGCGGGGGTTAGTTACCTATCGATCCTTTGTGGGTCAGATCCTTTGTGGGTCATTGCGGGGGTTAGTACCTATCGATCCTTCGTGGGTCCAACGACTTAGATGGATCAGTGATCGTATCTATCGTCATTTGAAGAAGTATACATGTGTGAGCTGAAACTCTGTTTTACTTTCCTTTGTGGATTGTGTTGAGCTATCCTGTGTGGATTTACATTTTACTTTCCTTTGTGGATTGTGTTGAGATATCCTGTGTGGATTTACGTTTTACTTTCCTTTGTGAATTGTGTTGAGCTATCCTGTGTAGATTTCACGTTTTGCTTTCCTGTGTGGACTGGGTTGTACTTGAGCTCGGAAGTTGGAGCCGAGCGAGAATTGATGACTTAGGTATATGTATGGGCATATACCTAAGCCCTGTCGGATGATACTTCGTGATTGTATCTTTCCTTTGTGATTTATCCTTTGTGGATTCTGGGAGACCCTCGGGGGTCTCGGGGTCCCTACTGAGTAGCTTATACTCACCCCTGCATGGGCTATGCCCGCACTTCGTTGTGTTGGTTGCAGACGACGGACATCGCTGATCGTGGTGGAGGTTTGCGGAGCAGGACGGTACCTGGAGGTGGACAACTGGGCGGGACGTACTCGGAGTGGTCAGGTGGACCCGAGGAGCTGTGGAGGCTATCTGTACCCACCCTTCAGGTGGGACTTCCAGAGGACGGCTCGACGCTGCAGGTTTTCTTTTCAGTTGTTGTTTTTCCCTTTCAGTTGTACATTACAGTTGGGCTTGTATTTCCAGCCCCTTTTACTTTCAGCACAACTTGTTACAGTTTTTACTTAGTGTTTACTTTTCTTCTTGCTTACTCTGTGGTGCTTGTTTACTCTACAAAGGCAATGCCTTCCCTTTTTCCAGGATTTACGCCATGGTGCTAGTCGCCAGCTCCTGGCCAATGGAAGGCGGGCTTGGGGTAGTCACGGCACGGACCCCGAGGATGGGTCGTGACAATAGGAAGATGGTGAATATTATCCATCATATGAAGGGCTTACATGGTTAGGAAAATAGATGTTGATCACCCTACATAGGTATTTCGAGCATTAGAAGACATACCTTATTATGATCATTGTATCAAGGGTTTCCTAATAATGAATGATATACCTTTACAGTACGTATAAAATTGTAGATAACTTTAGTCAAGGTTTCTAACTACCTTATCTATTAAGGTTAATACATTTAGCTATTTCAACATAGCTTGTAACTCATTATTAATTCAATAAACTGTGTATTTATTGTCTTAACATGATCTATTTTTCTATTGTTCGTTGTTTTAGAAAGTTAGTTTATATACTTATCTATATACAAAATTCTTCTTATCAGTGTGTCTGTGATAAAAATAAACAAAATCTGATATAATTGGAAAATTATTTGATTCTGATTCTAATAATCTAATCATTGAATAGTACTAAGTCTGGTCATTTTTACATAATAGGAATTATGTATTTTTTATGTTTAATTTTTTAATCTACAATTCACCCCACCTATTTTATGTCTTAGTATACTCTTACAATCCAAAATATATTATTTTTAATGCATTATAATTCTATAAATAAATGATACAAGATAATATATGTAATTCATACTTGTATAACCATTGATCATATACCTTTGAAATAATCTCTAATTACCATATAATGGTCATATTATCGATTTACAAGCCTCTATATTTCTAGATATAATTTTTAAAAATCATTTATTATCTTGCCTCATATAGTCCTCATTATGTTTATAAAATTTCTACTTCTTGATGATTTTTCTTATAATTATCATTGTTTATATGCTCTTTATGGATACCATAATGATGACTATATCAATCTTGTTTTTTATTTACTTTTTTTATCCCATTTATAATTTTATAATTTAATTTTCATTTAATTATCATTTAATTTTTATTCAATTATCATATTAAAACTTACTGAAATATTTCACTATTTATATTAGTTATGTTTTTCCTAAAAAATGATATCTAACCCATGGTTTTATTAAATTTAATTTCAAACTAAAAACAGGCAATGTTGCTCTACCCATCCCTTCAAAAAAAATATGCCTCAAAGTATCATTAATGAAATTAACATGAATGAGGTAATTTTTGTCTAATTACATATTTGGGTTCCCTTATTGCTTTTTCAAACTTATAATTTATCCATATGTATTTATCTAGGTGTGTATTTTTGTTTCATTATACATTAGCTATATGATCCAAGATCTTCATCCTTTGTTAAATATAAATGAGACCATGATCCAATTATATAACATCAATGTTATGGTTATATGGAGGATATAGTATTTACTTTCCCAATTATTATACATAGAAAAGGTCTTACTATTGGGACACATCTGGTTTAAATGCCAATCGATAAACAATATTCACTATGTGATTAAAAGTCTCAAAGGGATTGATGTTTTTTGTTCTTATCATTCCCTTATTACTTGATCTAATAACCCACCTACAAGGTGATATTCAAAGGAATAAATTTCTATCAACATAGAACTATAGATGTTGTTAATGTTTAGCTGTAAATAACTATAATAAACAATGTGATAATTTAATATATCATTAAACAGTTTGAACCATCTCTATCATTCCAGGAATAAGATCTAGTCCTAATAAATTTATTTATCTACTTTGTAACATCATGTTGTAGTTCTGAATTCCTTCCAATATAGAGCCTCAATTTTTTCATTTGAATACTAGAGAGAAATATGATTTTACATGATAATTCATCTACGGGAAAATTATGATCCTATTCTCAATAAAAATATATCAATAAACATATTTACATATATTTTAATTTTTAAATGGTAAATTTATATTGACCATATATAACACCCTAACATGAGTCCCTTACGACTGATCATTGGGTGGTCTGAGTAGAGGATTATATGACATCATGCACACCTATGTTATATATGATGTGTCCAAATTGTATTAAGGGTGTATGCCTATCAGTGGGGAGAGTATACCCCTAGTATCATATCATTTCACAATTGAATAAAAGAATAATTAAATATAAAACAATCATATAATCAAGTGGAATATAAATAATAAAAAGTATTACATTTCATACAACTAATAAACCATCCCCAAGCGTTAATCCAAATTATTGTATAATGTGTGAATTAGGAAAATATAAAATAGTGGGGTACCCCAAATTCCATCCTAGTATACTAATAACTCCTTGATCCTCTACTCAGCCATCAACCATTAGGTTGTTACCCTTAACTAGATCCTTTATCATTAAATCTTCATGTTCACTGAAATGGTTTTGTAGGGTGTGAGTACAAGACATAGAAAGACACCACCAACGTATATCTTACATGGTTGATCAAGTAAAAAAATAAATTCCATAAATAAATAAAAAATGTGAATCGTAAACAAAAATCCAAATCTAATCACCCATGTGAAAATAAATCCATCACTGGCCCCATGCCTACCTACATCAGCTCCAAGACATAATTAATGTTAAGAATTCACAGTTAATCTAGAAATATCCCTAAGTAAAATAATTGTTCTTCATGGTATCGTGTGAATGTACCAGATGGAATTCACCATGAATCATGTGAGTCATGTTCTTGAAATTTTCTAGGCATTGATTGATTATACTGCATGACATCAAATTGGAATCTTGTAACATGCTCCTTGGTATCATCTAAGAAATGATTGTATCCTATAAAAATAATAATGAATTTCTAAGTCCCCACACTATGCTTATTTTCATCGCCATCATCATCATAAGTCATTTAGACACCCCCTATATGGTATAAACAATCTACAATATTCCAACTACCTTGGTCTCTGGGAATAATACCTCCAAGGTCACACATAATAGGGTATAATCCATAAGAAATCATAACATATCATCAGGATAATATAACAACATAAAATACATGCGATCAATGTCAAACATGAAATAATGAGATAAAGATGCACTCATGTAATCATGTATTAGATAAAGATATTATAGTATAAATACTCACTAACATACACTCATAATTGATCATGGTGATCAAGTATGCCAGTAGATGTGTTAAATCATGGTAAAAAGTGTAAAAATAGATCCCCAAAAATATAAGAAGTATCCTAACTCAAAATAATTGATTCCAACATCAAGGATAAACAACCATGTGTGGTTATATATCTAATTTTGAAACCTCTGCATCCAATAACATCTCATCAGGGGACATATTAACTTTGTTGTCAACACATCGATGTTTTTGGTTTATCAAATAATCCTACAATCAAAACCAGCGATTTAATTTTCAATATAAATATAATTTTACATGGGTTAACCATTTATCTCTCCTAGATAATTTAGAATAAAAAATAATAATTAATATCATCCTTTATGATAATTATAGGATATTTCATGAGGAAATAAATATACCTCCTCATGGGATAATAATGTCTCTCTAAAAAATAATCTGATGTAGATAAAGAATAATAATTATCATTATTTTCATTCATTATGGGTTATTGTAAATTTAAGTGTTTTCCATATTTTTTTCATTAATAATTAGATGAATAGTTTCATAAAATAATTGTAAATTATTTCATTGAATTTATACCAATTGGTTTATTCTTTGATAATAAAGCACAAATAATAGAGGAGATGAGGAGGTCCAGAAATTCCTTGAAACTAGATGAGGAATGTGGTTTTTCCAAAGAATACTTCATAGATATAGTGTAAAGGAAATTATATTCATCACAATATTGAAGAAAAATCATAAAAAACATGGAATAAGTACTGGGTATTACTTAAAAACCCCAAAAAGGTTCTCAATATTAATAAAAAAAATAAATGTCATTATTTAATTTATATTTTAATAAATTTTTAATAACAGAGTGTTTTATTAATCCATAATTAGGAGATATATATTTGAAAAAGATTAAGGACTTATTTCCATTTTTTTATAATTTTGAATCACTAAACATGACAAACATGAAAAAATGGGAAGATAAATAACATAAAATGTATTTAAAAACACATATCCCCAAATATTTATGTGTAAGGGTGACTTGGTTTTAACCTTACATGGCTCCACCCTTATGTGATATTTCCTTACATGATCGTTAGAAACAAAACTAGTACCCATACATAGCTCAACATAACATTATGCACCTCCAATATACCTTTACACAACACTAATTCAAACTTAAACTTCATTCGTTGCCCTAGAAAGACTACCCTTACATGTTTGGCGACCCTTAGACACATCATAGTGTATCCTTACCGAATCATAGTAAAACCGGGGATACCATTACATACAATCTATATTACATCTCAGAAATTCATAATTGAACTTATATAGTGGTTAGTACCCTTAAATTGTGTCAGGTTACCTCTCTGTTTCACCGATACAAAGGGCCACCCTTAAGTTCCAACGAGCCTGTACTGAAGTGGTAAAGGATCCTTATTGTCATCCAAAAGCCCTAGGATCGAATCCAAGTAGGGACGAATCCTTGGCTTACTGTAGCAGTACTGTAGCAGTGTTGGAACTGTAGCAGGAGGTACACTGTAGCGGTGAAGGCACTATAGCAGGGACTATATTGGGGGTGTTATTGTAGCAGTACTATTCACCTAAGGGCCCTTTTGGCCAAAAATGGGCTTTCACGACTTTTATTCAAGCCACTTAGCCTTGAGACTTCGAGCAATGTAATGGTTTTGTCTCTACCCAGATAAAATGGGTCTTTACTTTAATAATAAAAATGAGGCTTCGTCGCCAACCTTTAAAAAAAGGGGTATCCTTAAGCACTGTCACCCTTACCATTACACGACTTATAACAATATGGTTTACCCTTATGTAGGTAGAGACTTACCTCTACCTATCCTTTATAAATAAGAATTAAACATTTTTCATTCCAGGATTACCCTTATAGAGCTAATATATAACATCCTTATAATCATGTAACTAATTGAAAATGATCTTTCCCTTTATGAAACTCAAAGAACAGTCCCTATATCCATACAAAAGGTTTAAAACCCAATTTTTACCCTTATAAAAATCCATGAAAATTAAATTAATAGTGATTATTATTGAAAAAGTTATATTTCCACATAAACAATCATAATAAATAAGTAAAAATAGTGTTCAATGATCAATTAAAAAATGAGAATATTATATTTCCCCCCTATAATGACTTCTCATCCCTAAGAAGCATCACAAGTAATATGGTTTAAATAATTTATACTATCTTCCATCAATGTATATTCTCTCTTTGGTCTATAATATGCACCAAACACTCCTCAAAATGTGCATCTATCTTCAACTCAATGTCCTTACATTCGATGACATTTATGTTATAGTCTATGTATATCTCGAGAAAAGGAAAAAAGAGACATTCCATGACTACATTGATAGTGATAAAAAAATATCTATATTGTATGACACTATCCCAACCCACTCGATTATATAAAAGGGTATAATAAAATGGTTCTCATTTTACATTCTTCTATAAATATTGGTGGACTAACTGAGGATTTACTCTCATGAAAACCCAATCTCCCATAGTGAACACCAAAGGTCTCATCCTATTTTATATATAAAAAATATCCTTTATTTGAGTGTTTATCAATATATTATGAATCTGTTTCAGTCTTTTAGAGGTCTCCAGATCCAAACATGGCTCCACAACCACTTTATCACGTGCCTTATGCCAACAAAGTGGTGAACAACATAGTCTTCCATAAACAACCTTGTAAGTTTCCATCTAAATTGAATCCCCAAAACTTTTTTTTGTATCAGATCTAAAATAAGGATATAAAAATATCTACATATATTATCATTGTAATAATGATAGACTCTCATGATTGAATCTATAATACTGAATATCCGCTTTTTATAGAGAAGTTTTTTTATTAGATTTTGGTAGAGGAATTACTAGATATATCATTGATATTATTTTTTAATAGATTCCCCCTATTATTAATAATATATACATAATAACTAAAAATCATCGAACACATAGGGATTTGAAAAATGGTGTTTCTTACCTTGGAAATATTTAGCATTAAAATGATGCATAAAAATGGTATAATGTGGTTTAATTACATTCTATTATTATAGATAAAGAAATGAATGATTATGTAGAATCAAGAAAACATATAAATTGAAAATTTAAATGGATTATAATAATTTAATTAATATGATATATGAAAACCGATTTCCTTGATATACATAAGTGAAAATATAGAGAAATAATATCTTAGATAATTAGATGATTATTTAGATGACTATTAGGAATTAAAATGAGAGGAGAATGAATCTCAATTATTTTGGAATCAATATTCATGGGATATGGGTCGGGTATTTATCAAAAAATGAGGTATAATTGTTTAATAATTTTTTCATAAAATTTGTAAATCTTGGTTAAGGAAAATTTAATATTGTTATATTTCAAAAGGTTTGTAGAAAATATATTTGAAATTTAATCCATGGATGTCAATTTTGATTTATTAGATAATTAAAACCCATTTATTTATATTATTTTGTTCATGGAAAATATGTTTACTGATAGAAAATTAGTTTTAAATCATTAAAATACATTTTAGACATTGAAAAATCATTTATAGGTTTTCGAAATTGATTTAAATATTTTTAAAACAATTATTAAAATAAATACCGTTATTTTATTTGTAAGGGATTAGATCACAAAATCCATTAACATTATGTTTATAATGTGTGGGTGGTACTAAAAGGATTTTGTTGGAGGAAGTAGGGGAATTAATCATAAATCTCATGTATAGGGTAGACTACGGAGTGGAGGCTTGAAGCTATGAAATAATGGCGGTCTCTATAGTGTAGAGAGTTTGGGTATGGTTTATAGTGTCAGGAGATAAGTTTTAGGTGGTTCTTCCAATTCTAGGGAGGATGGACCATGGTGGTTATGTTGTATAATATCCTCCCATTTGGTTAGTAGGTATTTAAACATTGTTTTTTACACTCTTCCAGGTTCCTTTATAATTATATAGGATATTCATTGTAATTCACCAACCCCAGTTACCTAGAGTCAGTGCGTTATTTTATTACATTGGCATGATACAAGGAGATCATGTCCTGAAAGAACGATCAGTTTAGTAGTCTTGGAAATAGATTACATACATCAACATTACATTACAATTTCAAACATAAAATTCAGCATAAATAGTTCTTTGAGAACACCATTATTCCCTTTTAGATTAACCCTTCATTTTAATCATATTACACTTCTTGGAAATCCTGGTAAAATAAAACATAAGAAAAGGTTGAGCTCAGATTCTCAATAAGGGCAAACAATTTATCGAAAGATAACATAAACAATAGGATTGGTGAATAATTAAAAAGACATGACTTTACAAATAAAAAATGAACACATTATGGCAGAAATATGAGAGCAGTAAACAATGACATAATAAAACATATTCATGGGTATTCTACTAGTAGAATAACCACATGAACCATCAATATTGTTTTTATAATGAGGGAATGTATAATGCCAGACATTCTGAAACATTTTGTCAAGGCCTCAACCAAGAAGTCTAAAAATGATTAATGCCTCGGCAAAAAGAATATATCAAATTGGTAAAGGCCATGACCAATTACTTGTATAATTATCTCATGATACATACCAATGCATCGAGGAGTTGTAGCAGGCTCCACCCGTCACTTACAATGTTCAATAAATTCTTCATATGAAAAGGATTAAACATAACATAAAAATTCGTATTAGAACAAGCGTACGAAATTTCAATACATTAACCCTAATCCACGAATGGTATTAAAATAACACATCCATAGTCAAATATATCACAAAAACTTCAATAAAATATAAAATATTTGTATCATAATTAATCAACCTTGATCATGAATAAAATCCCATAAAGGATGTTGGCATTGTTGAAAATGAGCAGTAAAAAATCATTGAGAGAAATATCCCTTTTTCACGAAATCATTAAAAAGTGACATAATTTTTAAAAGAATTCATTTAAAATATAGTTTTGAATAAAAGTGTCTCATTCCACATTGAAACTTTTGAAAGTAATTAACATTTTGAAACTTTCATATCCATTTAAATAAATCCTTAAAACTATTTTGAAAACATGGACATTAATAAGAAAGGTTTAGAAGAATAAATGATTAAAACATTTAAAATGACATTTTAATAAAAATAACATTAACAATAATCCATTTGAAATGTCTTTTATGAAACATGGACATGGATAATAAATATTTCCCTGTAGATAATTACGTAAAAACAACCTCAGATAATAAACAAATTGTGAAATTAACCCTTTCCTTGCACTTTCCATGGGTTGAGGGTACATTTAACCTCATGTATAATGACCATAGTTTGTTATTAAATTATATAAAAACCGTATTCATATTTATTACATCATAAATGAATCATTTATGACTTTATACTACACATTTATTAACGATTTTCATGCTAAATTTACATTTTGGGTAAAAATCGCTTTCTTTATCGTACATGTTTTAACTAGTTATTTTTTATCGTATCGTTTAGATCATGATATAAATACTACCAGAATATAAAAATTGATTTATATGAAATATATATTTATAATATAGATATTTATAATAGATAAATATATGAAATGGAAGGCACCATTTATGGAGACGGTAGGTCGTACGTACGCATAAACGCTGTTTCCATTTTCATATTGTATTGAATGGAAGTAATTGAAAAAGATAAAAGTAAGTACATAAATACATATATATATATATATATTCAGTATAATTATTATGTAATATATTTCATAATTATTAATAATATATATTTTTATATTCATCGTTGAATGGTGAACGTGGAAATTAATCTCATCACGTTGTGGAGACAGAAATCCATACTTACGCACGCACGATAATATCATTATATTGATGGTGATATCTTATGTAATTTTATGGTATATCAAATATAAAGAATAATTAGCATGTTATATTTATTATTTACATCAGTTATACTCATTATTATACCCATCCAAACAATGAAGTGATTGAATAACAAACTACACCTCAATGGAAAGATGGTAAGCCGTACGTACCCACATATGGTGAAATTGTCATTTATAGGATGCATAGAATAACGAATATGGTTTTAACAAATTTATAATAACATAAAAGTATGTAGGAGGTACTGGATTTATTATTTTTGTATGAAAAAAACAAATAAAGAGGAAGTGGAAGAAGAAAAGAACTTGAAAATGGGTGGTGAAATTATTACCTCTTCTTCGGGTGTTTCCTTTTGAGTTGATCCAACGGGATACTTAGGTTGGCTTTATGATAAAATTAAGGCTCATAGGTTGATGTGAGGGAATTGGTAGGATATTTGGGTTGGGTATGGCCGATCCCGGCCCACAACATGTATTCTAGTGTCTAAATGGTCCACCCAGATTAGCCATCAGTTTGGGGATGATAAGATGCACTGAAGTGAAACTCAGTGCATAGAGAAAGTTAGCGAATTTTCTAGAACATGGATGTGAATATCTGATACAGTTGATAGTCTTACTTCATGTATCCTTACCACTTATCTGGTGTATATTCATGCATGTTGATCTAGTAAGAATTCTTCTAGAATTGCGATAAAGTGAAAAAAAATTATAAGGCGATCCATAATAACCCATATATTAATTTTTCCACTGTATGTATTTGGAGTTACAGTGAAAAATTCCATGGTGATGTTTTTCTATTTCCATGTTTGTGTGGGTAATTGTTACATAATCCCCTTATAATTTTGTGTTACAGCCTTCAATTGCTAACATACCATGAACTTTGATTTATATTCAATAATGTCTTTCTTCATATTCTCCCACCAATAATGCTCATGGAGATCTAAATACAAATTTGTGCTTCATGGGTGAATAGAAAAAGTTGAGCTATGGGAATTATTTATAAGCTCTTTCCTTATCTCTATATTGGATGGTATACATATTCATAATCCATATCATATAACGCCACCCCATCAATTTTTAACTATGGTGATTTCCCCTTTTTAATGGTTTCTACCTTCTTATTAATTTCCACAACATTTTATTGAGAATTATTTATTTTCTCTATGAGGGATGGTTGAGAAATAAATTGAGAAATTATTAATAACTTTTCAGAATCCTTTCTAATTAGGAAATATTCCCCTTTATTTTCTTTTGCAGGATGGTAGTGGATTGAGGATTCGTAATACATTATGATAAATAACCATATTAACTAGTGCATAATAATATCTTTCCATGTGAATATATATTTGAGGCTCTTATGATCAGTGTATATTTCACAATTCTATCCATAGACATAATGCCTCCGTAATTTCAATTCAAATAATGTAGCTGAAAACTCCAAATCATGTGCGTGAATTTTTCGCTAATACATTTTCAACTGTCTTCAGTTGTAGGCTATCACATTATTATTTTGCATCGGTACATAGCCAAATACACTCTATGAGACATCTTTGTATACCCCAAAAAGTTTCCCACTTTTATAAAGTGTGAGTACTAGTACATTGATAACCCTATTTTTTACCTTTTTGAAGATGTTTTCAAATTCACTGGTACATACAATCTTTTCTCCCTTCCAAGTTTGCTTCATTAGTTAGTTTGAACATCATGAGAAGTTATTCAAAAATCCTTGGTAATACCCATAGAGACTATGGAATATATGGATCTCCATTGAAGATGTTGGAATATGCCACTCTTCGATTTCCCTTGTCTTGGAAGGGTCTATAGGTTTTCCTTTACTGGTAATGACATCCCCCAATAATGATACATCCTTTATCTGGAACTCACATTTACTATAATTTTAATAAAGTTTCTCCCTTCATAACTCCTTTATCATGGTATTCAAATTCTCCCAATGTTCCCCCTTTCTCTTGCAGTTAATCGAATTATCATCAATAAAGACTACAATAAAATTTTCAAGGTAATATCTTAAGACTCTATTCATTAAGTCCACAAATATTGATAGAGAATTGGTGAATCCAAAGGGAATCGCTATGAACCCATAGTGTCCATACCTCGTTTGAAAAGACCTGTGGGGAATATCTTCATTCATATCCTTTAATTCATGATATCCTCACTAAAGGTTCACCTGAGAGAAATACATGGTTCCAAATAGTTGATCAAACAATTCATATATCCATCGAAGAGGATACCATTTCATTATTATGATTTTCTTATCTAATGATAATCAATGCAGGGGCACATTGTATAACACCCCGGGATTTTATGAGATATATAATTTTTAATTTCGTTGATGTATTCTATCAGACACTGCACCAAGATTAGCCTGTACTATATACAACACTGTATTAGCTTGCAGTATACCCAACAATATTCTTGGCTCGTGTTACACATTATTTCATGTTCGTTTTGTGGAAATTATTCTACGCAACATTAAGTATAGATTTTGTTTAATGTATAAATGAAATAAGATTTGATTATGTTATATGAAACACCAAATGGAGATTTCACTACACATAGCCCTGACTTGGCTTGCATTACACGCAATCAATACCGTCTTCGATAGCGTGTGTAGTACGCAATACCAAGTTTCACTAAACGAGATATTATTATGATATTATTATGAACTAGCCGTTATGAATAGTAATACCCACTTTTTTAAATATTATAAATCTTATCATTCAAAATGGACTTCATTTTTGGATTCGGAATATCGAAATTAGCCAAGGGTGAATTTTTGGAATTTTTCTTAAAACTTTCATTTTTTGATGAATAGTGAAAACACTGGGTTACTATTTAAAAACTGACATTTTATTTAAATAATTATTTATTTTATTTAAATTTTTTAGGTCAAAATTGATACATAATACCTAGAAAATATTAATTTAAATCATTTGAGTCATTTTATAATAATTTTAGATATATAAAAATTTTATTGAACATTTCACAGTCTTTTACCCACCTCCTAGGAGAATTTGAAAATTTACATAAAACATAATTTTATCACTTATGTGAGTGGAATTTCAAAAATATGAGAGACACAGTTAATATCAAAGAGTAAAATGTGGTTCAATAAGATAAAAATAATTTTTTTGAATAGTACTTTTTACTTTTATTTACAACGGTTAAAATTAAATTGGGTAATTAAGGGTAAAAATGATATTATTATTACCCTAACACATGTCCTAATTCTATTGGATAAGTTTAATTATACCAAAAACAAACTTAGAAATAAAATATTACCCTTTATATCCACTTGGATTAGATTGGGACAGTTATTATTATTTTATTCAAAGAAAAGTTTAAATAGTTAAAATCAATGTTTAATAAGTAAAACATTTTTAATATAGGGTTATGCATAATATAAATTCGACTATAAATATTCATTATAAATATAAAAATATTTCCTACATAATGGTATTTTATTTATAATTTTTAGACATTATATAATGTAATTTATTTATAACACAATGATGATGCATTAATTACCTTATTAATGAAATATTAACATAATTAATGTTATAAATACCCAAATAAATGTCCTTTGAGACTTGTTATGAATTTAAATAATTTTCTACGTTAATATTTCTTGTTAGTATTGATTAAATTAACTTTTTTGAATTAATTATGTAGTTATGATTTTCACAAAAATCAATTACCAAATAGTTTCAAAATTGACATAAAATTGTTTTTAAAACAAATATTATATTATTAATTGTTATTATATTCCTAATAATCTAAGGATCGGTCAAATGACTTATATAAGGATATATATATTAATAATGAACCACTTGGGTTTCTTTTGGCTTGTTATAGTAAGTTTATTAACCATATAGTGTAATAAAACAGGAAGACACGGTAAAAGTTAAATTATTTGACTTAGAGTTAAATCGTAATGATAAGGTTAAAATAGTAACCTAAACTTGTCTAAAACCTATCGGTTGATATAATTTAGACCCATACCCACTTTATATTCGAAATAAATAAATTGTGAGCTATTATAAACCGAATATGACTTTATTAGAAAATAATATTTTAACTTTTTCCAAAGGTGCCCCTCTCCTCCCTTATAAAAAGGGCACCCTTTCCCTCTTCACTTCAAACCCTTTTGGGCCTTTAAGATTGGCCAAACGCTTCCAATTATGCTTCTAAACCTCTATATTTATATCATATAGGTTTTGTTCTTCTTAAAAGACCAACTCTAGTGCCCTAAGAAGATATTTAAAGGAGGTGCGTCGAGGAAGAGGTAATCTCTTCTACCGAGTCTTTCAAGTTTCTTTCTTCTTCTACTTCCTCTTAATTAGTTGTTTCATTATAAAGTAATAACATAAGTATTAATTATATATTTATATGTCATTATAAATATGAAACAACCCTATTTCACCTTTTATCCATCCTGCGGAAAACGAAATCACCACGCATGCGTACGTACGGAATACCGTCTCCACGCCGTGGTGTAATTAGTTTTTCCACCACCACCTTAATTCGATGGGTGTAATGGTGTAAAGAATAAATATATATGATTATTAAAACATCATACTGATTCTAATATATTATATCATCCACTCTAATTAAATTCAATAAATATGGGAATGATATCATCACTCGTGCGTATGTACGGATTACCGTCTCCACAACGCGATGAGATTCATTTTCTATGTTAGCAATTCAAGAATGATTATAAAGAATATATAATAAGTAATCATGAAATATATGAAATAATAATTATAATGGATTTATTTATATGTATTTCATCTACTTAGTTCCATTCAATTCAATAAGGAAATGAAAAACAACGTTCATGCGTACGTACCGCCTACCGTCTCCATGAACGGTGTATTTCTTTCCATTTATCGATCTATTATATATATGTATATTCTGAATATATATTATATATAAATCATGTTTTATATTCTTTAATTATGTAATAATGATCTATGTAATCATATTAATAATTACATGTCAAAACACGGATGATAAATGAAACGATTTTACCCAAAACGGTGCATTAACATGGAATTGACAAATGAACGGAAAATATAAAGTCGTAAGTAAATCATATATGATATCATAAAAATTATTATGGTTCTATTACAATTTAATCATATGTTTAAACCCACTATACAGAAGTCTCATACACATACAGAAAAAATGGACATAAGGTAAGGGATAATTATTCCAAACATATTCTTATCTTAGATTTTTTATTCCTAAGTATTTATTGGGGTTATGTTTATCATCCATGCACATATGTTCCCAAATTTTATCATAAAATGTTTACTTTTTTTTCCATGTATGTTTAAAAACATTTTTACCCCTCTTTTACTTTTACTTTGTTTTATGGAAGGAATGTTTCTTTTGTTTATCATACGTCATACTTTTTGACTTTTCTGACAAAAGTACGAAGAAAATGTTTTTTTAATTTATACGGCATGAACGGATTTTTACGATTTTATAAAGCCTAATTTTCATGAAGCTTATTCTACATGTTTTCATGTTTATTTTCAATCGAATCCATTTCTTTTAAAATTGTGTGGCATTTTGTGAAAATAAAATTATTTTGAAGAAGAAATGATATTTTCCTCAAGAATTCATTTCAAGTGTTTTATCAATACTATTTCCCATTTAATATTACATTATTTAGAATTTTTATGTTTAAAGTATAATTTATCTATTATTTACATGGTGTGATTTTTCTTATGATGAAATGATATCCATTTATTTTATATGGATTATGTGATGATGGGAAGATTTTTATGAAACCCATTTTATTATTTGGGTTATGATGAATGTTTTATGTTTATTTTGTGGAAAAAGTAGGAATGATTTCATTATGAGATGTGTGGGACCTAAATCTCCCTCTAATGCATTGGTTAATGATTTATATCTCATGAGATAGATATGACTGGAACGGTAAGTTAATCTGTTTCTGTGTTACGGGACTGAAACGAGGAGTGAACTCGATTTTGAAAGTGACTTTGTCCGCTAAGATTGTCTTGGCCGCAATGCCTTTGCTACTATGTAAATAATATCACGTGTTTAATGGTTTTCCACAATTAAATGTTTTATTCCCATGATATTTTATCTGGATTGATGTTCCTTTATGATATCTTCCTTACGTACTACCAAGATTTATTTCACAACTCATGATTTTCATGTGTAAACATTATGTTCATGTTTTGAAGATCAAATGTATATGGTTTGTTTTATTTTCTCTATAATTTCCCTTACTAAGAATTTGAGCTCACCCTTTATATGTTTTCTTTTCCACAGGATATAAAGAAAGGTTTTAGGTAAGAAAAAAAAGCAATATCATTATGGGAGATGTTGAAGATCTTTCACCAATATTAGAATATTATATTCTGAGTTTCCAAAGGCACTAAACTATTACGGTCCTTTGGTGTCTATTTTTGTTATGTATTAGGTATTCTGAAAATGTAATTTAATGCCTATGTACATCAAGATTTGGGTCTCTACAGTTGGTATCACAGGAATGGTTTTGTTAACCTTTGGAAACTAGGATGTGAAAACTTTAGTGAGATCCCTAGAGATATTTCTATGGTATGTCTAGGGATGTCCCCAATGTTAAGTATAAGTATAGGTTATAGTACTAGAATTACTGTAATAATATTAGAATTAGACCTAAGATGAAGGTACTCTCCCTTTATTATTTTTTTCCCTAGCATGATTTTTGTCTCTCACACTATTTTTTTGGGTTTTAGACGATGGCTGGAACATGAAGAAACCGTGTTGATCAATGTAATGGACAATGCAATGATTATCCTCTTGAAAAACCAATGTTATGGGAGATGGAGTGAAAAATATTATTTCTATACTTACACAAGCTATGAATCATTCTGTACTTCCAAATGAGCAAAGAAGGGAACAATATTCTATTGAGTCCTTCATGAGGCAACGTACACCTTCATTCGGTGGGTCTTTTGATCCACTTGTTACTGAATAATGGATCAGTACCATTGAAAAGATATTTTCCATACTTTTTTGTTCATAACATGAAAGATTCATTCTGGCTATTTACTATTTTGAAGGTGAAGCAGATCAATGGTGGACTCTAATTAAGAATGCGAGGCCCCGAGATGAAATTGTATTCATGGAATGGGATGAGTTCAAGAACATATTTTTCAATAAGGACTTCCCTCATATTCTTCGAACAAAGATGGAAATGGATTTCCTTGTGCTTAAGAAAAAGGCTGATGAATCTGTTGGTATATACGAAGCAAATTTTACAAGGCTTGCAAGGTATGCATCTAGCTTTATCATCCAACATGAAAGTAAAGTTGGTCGATTCTTCAGTGGCTTAAAACCAAGTCTTTGAAGGGAATTATCTTTAAGAGACTTCAGTAGCTATGAAGAAATTTTGCGTTGTGCTATCAAGGTAGAAATGGTAGTTGGTGTTACATATCCATCTCATGGTTTGGACAAGAAATGAAAGATGGAGTTCAAGGAGAAATCTCAGAATAACGTTGAAAAGAATATGAATGTTTCTTTATGATCAATGTGTGGAAATAAGCATAGTGGAGATTGTCTTAAAGGGACTAGAAAATGTTTTAAGTGTGGAAAATAAGTTCATTGATCAGTTGAGTGTCGAAGTAATGTAAAAAGGGTTTCTAATTTTGTGAATAAAGAAAAGATTGCATAGAACATACCACCAACACTTCAATGCTTCAAGTGCAAGAAAGTGGGCGTTATGCTAATCAATTCCCTAATCCAAGTGTAAATGATGAACAATTTGAGCAACCTCTTAAGGAAAAGGACAAAGGGATGTCACATGCGATAACTATTTGTGATGTTGAGTATGACAATGATGTTGTGGAATGATTTAGTGTTTATGTAATGGGATTTCGAAATAGTATCATGGAATCTCATTTATAGTATTGTAGAATTTTGGAATATCTAGGTATTGGTTTTCAATAATTGTATGGTACCGGTAACCATGAAAAGTGATTGAAATATTTTTGGAAAGTGGATGATATGCGCGTAATAAATGGATAAGGATAAAATTGAATGTTTGATAGTATTCATGACCTCGTGATTGATAGAAGGACAAAGTGATATCATGGTTTGTGTATATAGAAATTTTGGGATTTTGGTATGTGGAAAGAGTTAACTTTTGACATCATTCATGTTTTCACTAAGGGTCAATGAGTATTAATTTTTCAAAAGAATACACGATTAAGGTATTTACATGTTTGGAATGTGACCAACAAGATATATCTTATGATATATGGGGGATAAATGATGGTATTCACGTGCTTGTTATGTGACTTTTCAAGTAATAATTTTCTTTATACTATGAGACTGGAGAGATGTATTTTGGATAAGCCTAAAGATTGGAATGGATTATGTTGGACATAAGATAGTATTATTTAAGGATAAAACTTATTTTTCGATATTATTTCTGAAATGTTATAATAGTATAGTTTTAGAAAAAGGACAACCCATAGGACGAGAGACAACCTGTCGCGTCGAACAATGCTGTGGGAATCCAACCCACAACTGAAGTGCGATAGGCCTTTATCACATTCCACTGGCCTATAGGAAGTCCCTGGTTAGTAGAAACTAGTTTTATTTTATTATGTGATATGATAGATGAAGTATATGTCCATTTTAGAAACCATATATGATTAATCTCAGTATATATGGACTTATGTATATTTAATAAATTGTACTAAACTATTTGCGATAGAAATAGATGGGATGACCTAACATTATATCGCATGATCTACTAACACTTCACAAATGACAAATCCAACTTCATTTATTTAAGAGATGAAGTGGAAATTGTTCAAGGCATGAACAATGGTGACATTGTACCAAAATCAAGTAAGTATTTATTTTAATTCAACAATTCTTCAACATTAGGGAAATGATCTTGAGAACTAAAAACGATGTGCTAGTACCCTCATACCCGATGAATTAGATGGTACCTTAAATAATCACAAATTTATGGCTTTGTGATTGATGGATTTTTCATAGCCATGTTCTCTACCACTCTCCATCAGAACTTGATGGTTAGATTTCTCTTCTATATCCATATTTTCACCAATGTTTTCCTATGTGGAAACCCAGTTCGGAGTTACTTTGGGTGACCGTTATGATTCTGACTTCCCATTTTAAAATGAGGTTTTAGTATTTCTTTTTACGATGTGGGTTTCTATGAATGAAACTTTCAAGTAGTAAACCATTTATAACCCCGATGAATTTCGAGGGAGAAATTCATTTTAAGGGGGTAGAATGTAACACCACGATATTTTATGAGATATATTATTTCTAATTTCTTTGATGTCTTCTATTATAAACTAAACCAAAATTAACTTGAACTATACGCAACACTGTATTTGCTTGCAGTATACGCAACACTATTCTTGGCTCGTGTTACACAAAATTTCAAGTTCGTTTTGTGGAAATTATTCTACGCAACATTAAGTATAGATTTTGTATATTGTATAAATGAAATAAGTTTTGATTATGTTATAGGCAACACCAAATGGAGATTTCACTACACACATCCCTGACTTGGCTTGCATTACATGAAATCAAGACCTTCTTCGATAGCGTGTGTATTACGCAATACCAAGTTTCACTAAACGATATATTATTATAATATTATTATGAACTAGCAGTTATGAATGGTAATACCCACTTTTTGAAATTTTATAAATTTTATCATTCAAAATGGACTTAATTTCTGGATTTGGAGTATCGAACTTAGCCAACAGTAAATTTTTGGTATTTTTCTGAAAACTTTCTATTTTTGAGGAATACTGAAAACACTGGGTTACTATTAAAAAACTGACTTTTTATTTAAATAATTATTTATTTTATTTAAATTTTTTTAGGTCAAAATTGATAAATAATAACTATATAAGTTCAATGCAATTAATTTGATTCATTTTATAATAATTTTATATATATATAAATTTTATTGAACTTTTCACCATCTTTTACCCACCTTTTAGGAGAATTTGAAAATTTACATAAATATTAATTTTACCGCTTTTGTGATTGAAATTTTGAAAATCTGAGAGACACAGTTAATATCAAGGAGTAAAATGTGGTCTAATAAGATAAAAATAATTTTTGGTGAATAGTCACTTTTTACTTTTATTTACCACGATTAAAAGTTAATAGGGTAATTAAAGGTAAACATGATATTATTATTACCCCAACACATGTCCTAATTCTATTGGATAATTGTAATTCTACCAAAAAAACCTTAGGAATAAAATATTTCCCTTTAGGTCCACTTGGATTAGATTAGGACACTTATTATTATTTTATTTAAAGAAGAGTTAAAATAGTTAAAATCAATGTTTAATAACTAAAAAAATTTTAATATAGGGTTATACATAAGATAAATTCGATTATAAATTTTCATTAGAAATATAAAAAGATTTCATAAATAATGGTATTTTATTTATAATTTTTAGAGATTTAATAATTTAATTTATTTATGACACAGTGATGCTGCAGTAATTACCTTATTAATGAAATATTAACATAATTGATGTTATAAATACCGAAATAAATGTAATTTGAGACTTTTTATGAATTCCACTAATTTTCTAGGTTAATATGACTTGTTAGTATTGATTAAATTAACATTTTATAATTAATCATGTTGTTATCATTTTCAAAAAAATCAATTGCATAATAGTTTCAAAATTGACATAAAATCGTTTTTAAAAGAAATGTTATATTATTAATTATTATTATATTCCTAAAAATATAAGGTTCGGAAAAATGACCTAGATAAGGTTATATATATAAATAATGAACCACTTGTGGTTCGTTTTTCTTGTTATAGTATGTTTATTAACCATATAGTGTAGGAAAACAAGAAGACATGGTAAAAGTTAAATTATTTAACATAGAGTTAAATCATAATGATAAGGTTAAAACAGTAACATAAACTTGTCTAAAACCTATTGGTTGAAAGGATTTCGACCCATCCCCACATTATCTTCGAAATAAATCAATTCGGAGCTATTATAAACCGAATATGACTTTATTATAAAATAATATTATAAGTTTTTCCAAAGGTTCCCCTCTCCTCCCTTATAAAAAGGGAACCCTTCCCTCTTCTCTTCACACCCTTTTGATCATTGAAGATCGGAAAAACCCTTCCAATTCATATTCTAAAACTCTCTAGTTATATCATAGAGGTTCTGGTATTCTCAAAAGACCAACTCTAGTGCCCTAATAAGAAGGTTAAAGGATGTGCGTCAAGGAAGAGGTAATATCTTATACCGACTCTTTCAATTTTCTTTCTTCTTATACTTACTCTTCATTAGTTGTTTCATTATAAAGTAATAACATCAGTATTACTTATATACTGATATGTTATTATAAATATGAAAAAACCATATTTCACCTTCTATCAATCCTATGGAAAACGAAATCACCACGCGTGCGTACGTACAGAATACCGTCTCCACGCCGTGGTGAAATCAGTTTTTCCACCACCACCTTACTTGGATGGATATAATGGTGTAAATAATAACTATATATTATTATTATAACATCATACTGATTCTATGATATTATATCATCCACTCCAATTCCATTCAATAAATATGGGAATGATATCATCGCTCATGCGTACGTACGGATTACCGTCTCCACGACGTGATGAGATTCATTTTCCATGTTAACAATTCAAGAATGATTATAAAGTATATATAATAAGTAATCATGAAATATATGACATAATAATGCTACTGGATTTATGTATATGTATGTAATATACTTAATTCGATTCAATTCAATAAGGAAAAGAAAAATAGTGTTCAACCGTACGTACGACCTACCGTCTCCGTGAATGATGTATTTATTTCCATATATCGATCTATTATATATATGTATATTCTGAATATATATTATATATAAATCGTGTTTTATATTCTGGAATTAATTAATCATGATCTAATTAATTATATTAATAATTACAAGTCAAAACCCAAATGATAAATGAAACGATTTTACCCAAAACGCTGCTTTAACATGGAATTGACAAATGAACAGATAATATAAAGTCGTAGATAAATCATATATGATATCATAAATATTATTATGGTTCTGTTACAAGTTAATAATATGTTTAAACACACTATATAGGAGTCTCGAACACATATAGAAGAAATTGTACATAAGGTAAGTGATAATTATTGTAATCTCATTCTTATCCGAGATTGTTTATTCGTAAGTATTTACTGGGGTTATGTTTTTCATCCATGTCCATATCTTCTAAAAATGTTTTCATAAAATGTTTACTTTTCTTCCATGTATATATAAAGTCATTTTTCCCCTCTTTGACTTTTACTTTTTTTATGGAAGGAATATTTCTTTTTTTTATCATACGTGGTACTTTTTGACTTTTTTGACAAAAGTATGAGGAGAATGTTTTTTAACTTATACGGCATGAATGGATTTTTATGGTTTCATAAAGCCTAATTTTCATGAAGCTTATTCTACAAGTTTTCATGTTTATTTTCAATAAAATCCTTTTCATTTAAAATTATGTGTCATTTTGTGAAAAGAAAATGATTTTGAAGAAGAAAGGATATTTTCCTCAAGAATTCATTTCAAGTGTGTTATCAAAACTATTTTCCATTTAAGATGACATTATTTATAAAGTTTATGTTTCAATTATAATGTCTCTATTATTAAAATGGGGTTATTTTTCTTACGATGAAAAGATATCCATTTGTTTTATATGGATTATGTGATGATGTGATGATTTTTATGAAACCCATTTTATTCTTTGGGTTATCATGAATATTTTATGTTCATTTTGTGGTACAAGTAAAAATGATTCCATTATGAGATGGGTGGTACCTATATCTCCCTCCAATGCATTGGTTAAAGATTTATATCTCATGAGATAGACATGGTTGGAACAATATGATAATCTGGTTCAGTGTTACGGGACTAAAATGAGGAGTGAACTCGATTCCGAAAGGGACTTTGTCCACTAAGATGGTCGTGGAAGAAATGCCTTGGCTACTATGGAAATAAAATCACGTTCTTAATGGTTTTCCACAAATAAATTTTTTATTCTCATTCTATTTTATCATGATTGATGTTTCTTTATGACCTATTCCTTACGGAAATCCAAGATTTATTTCACAACTGAATATTTTGATGTGTAAACTTTATGTTCATGTTTTGATGTTCAAATATATATGGTTTGTTTTATTTTCTACATGAATACCCTTACAAGGAATTTGAGCTCACCATTTATATGTTTTCTTTTACCCAGGATATAAATAACAGTTTTAGGTAAGAAAAAAAAGAAGATCATTATGGGAGATGTTGTTGATCTTTCACCAAGATTATAAGATTATATTTCACGTTTCCAATGACACTAAACTATTACAGTATTTTGGTGTCTATTTTTGTTATGTATTAGGTATTCTACAAAAGTAATGTAATGTCTATGTACGTCAAGCTTTGGGTCTCTACACATTGATCCATCCTTATTCTTGATAAAGAGTACTAGTGAACCACATTGAGAAGTACTTGCACATATAAAACCCTTGTCTGGATACTCTTGTAACTACTTATTCAATTCCACCAGCTCTATGGTTTCCATTCAATAATATTTATTTATTATAGGAAGAGATCAAGGAATATGTTCAATTGATAAACCAACCTCTAAGTTATAGAAGGACTAGGAAATGTTTCAGGGAACATATCAGTGTAGTCCCTCACAATGGGTGTATCTTCAAGCAAGATTCTATCCTTTGTATCAATCGTTTGAGATAGATATGATTTCTCATAAGGAAGTAATATCCATATTTGAGATGATAACATTGGATTATATTCTTCCTCATCCTTACACATTTACATAATTGGATGTTGCATCAGAGTATGAGGAGTGATCTCACTTTTCCAATAATTGGTGTTAGATTTAAATAAAGATAGCCAATCCATTCCCAATATAGCGTCCAACTCCACAAATTGAAGTAAGACAATATTTTATGGGAGGTTCAGTCCACGCACGTTAACCAGATATGACTAATATAATTTGGATGCAACAATTACCCAATTTTCTATTCTCATATTTAACTAAAACTCTATATTTAGATGTGGTTTTTGGATAGTTTTACTAAACTTGCAAGATATGACAGAATTCATAGAACCAGAATAAAATAGTACATTCAATATTTCCAAATGAATAACTATAGAACATATCACCACATCATTTTTGGGATCCTCCTTAGCAATAGTTATGTAATAATATTTCCCTTACTTCTTTATATTTAGTGGATGCTAAGGCAGATTACCCTCGAGAACATTAGGTTTAGTGAAAAGGCTTGCATAGTTCCCTTGCTCTCTATAGTTGAAGAATTGAACAATGGGTAGTTCTCTCATTTCATACACCAAATTTTCCTCATTAAACATTTCAATTCAACATTCCTGATCTTGGTTGAATTCTCTCTCACATTTTATGAATTTCTCCATCCCTTTTAGGAAATTCCCATGATTCTTCATCCCACATTTTTTACACGTGAGTGGTTCTGTTTTCTTTTCACCTTTGTTATTAGATCCCCCATATTGAAACTTTACACAATATAAATTCAACTATAAATATTCATTAGAAAGATAAATATATTTCCTACATAATGGTATTTTATTTATAATTTTTAGACGTTAAATAATTCAATTTATTTTTGACACAATGATGATGCAGTAATTACCTTATCAATGAAATATTAAAATAATTGATATTATAAATATCTAAATAAATGTAAATTGAGACTTATGATAAATTCCACTAATTTTATAGGATAATATGACATGTTAGGGTTGATTAGATAATTTTTTTGAAGTGATAAGGTTTTTATGAATTTCACAAAAACAAAATACCAAATAGTGTCAAAATTGACATAAATTAGTGGTTAAAACAAATACAATATTATAAGTTGATATAATATTCTTAAAAATATAATGTTCAACCAAACGGATTAAATAAAATTATATATGTCATTAATGAACCACTTGAGGTTCTCTTGGAAGTTTAGAGTATGTTTATTAACCATATTGTGTAAGAACACAAGAAGACACAGTAAAAGTTAAACTATTTATCTAAGAGTTAAATCTAAAAGATAAGGTTAAAATGGTAACCAAAACTAGTCTAAAACCTATTGGTTGAGCGGATTTAGACCCATAACCACCTAATTATTGAAATAAATTTATTTTGAGCCATTATAAACCGAATATTAAGGTATAATAAATTAAAATTTTAATCGTTTCCTAAAGTGACCCTCACCCATCTTTTAAAAGGGCACTTCCCCTTCTCTCAAAATCACACCTCCAAAGACATTTGGATCATCCAAACCCCGTGAAAATATCCTAAAAAATTCTCTAAAATCAACCTATATTCCTTAAATTGATCATAAATCCATCCTAATGATCCCTTTTTATCAACTTAAAAGGAAACACACGAAGAAGAGGTAATAATTTCACTACCCTCTTTCAAGTTCTTTTCTTCTTCCACTTCCTCTTTATTTTTTGTTTTCATATCCAAATAATAACTCCAGTTCTTAATACATAAAATGATGTTATTATAAATATGTTACAACCATATTAATTATTCTATCCATACTATAAATGATAAAGTCACAATACATGCATACGTACGGCTTACCGTCTCCACATCGTGGTGTAGTTTGTTATTCAAACACATCAGTATTTGGATGGGTATCATAATGAGTATAAATGATGTAAATAATAAATATAACATGTTAATAATTCTTTATATATTATATACCATCTAATTACATACGTTTTCACCATCAATAAAATGATATTTTCACTTGTGCGTACGTACGGATTACCATCTCCACGACGCGATGAGATTTATTTCCACATTCACAATTCAACGATGATTATAAAAATATATATTGTTAATAAGTTTGTATTATATTACATAATAATTCTATTTAATATATATATATATATATGTATGTATGTATGTACTTACATGTATCTTATTCACTTACTTCCATTCAATACGATATGAAAACAGAAAAAGTGTTTATGTGTATGTATGACCTACCGTCTCAGTAAATGGTGCCTTCCATTTCATATATCTATCTATTTTAAATATTTATATTATAAATATATATGATATATAAATAAAGTTTTACATTCTGGAAGTATTTAAATCATGTTTGAAATGATATGATCAAGAAAAACTAGTTAAATCACATACAATAAAGAAATCGATTATTACTAAAAATGTAAATTTAAAATGGAAATCATTGTTAAATGGGTTGTATAAAGACATAAATTAATCATGTATGAAGTAATAAATATGAATCTGGTTCTGTTATAATTTAATAAAAAACTATGGTCATTATACAATAGGTTAAACGTGCCCTCGACCAAAGGAAAGTGCAATGTAAGGGTTAATTTTACAATCTATTTATTATCTGAGATTGTTTTTATGTAATTATCTACTGGGAAAAATTTATTATCCTTGTCCATGTTTCATAAAAGTGTTTTAAAATGGATTCATTTTAAGGTACTTTTTATTAAAACATTGTTTCAAATATTTTAATGATTTATTCTTCCAAACCAGGTCTATTAACCCTATTGTATAGAGACAACACCGTCATATATGGGTATATGTATGCATTCATATATATATATATATATCCCCATAAAATAAAATAAAATATATATATATCATCATATACATACTTATATAAGAAAGGAAAAATCATAAACAGCTCAAGCCACTGTAGATCCTTGGACCCATGATCCGATCAACTATACATCCTATAAGAAGTTTATTGAACTTGATGACATACCACTCAGGTCATGTAACAATATGTATGTCCATGGTTATATAATACTTATTGACAATACTTGTTTTGGACAATTCCAAGTAAGTCTCTGAGCAAGCTATGTCACTATAGGGGGATACAAGTACTGACCCGAGGTTCATCCATACCCGACTAAAATTAATATAATAAAGGATACCATATACCACTATAAAATACTATATATATGAAACTGCATCAACTATGGAGTATACAATATGTATCAAGTGTTAGACGCACATGGATAGGATCTAATGAATAGAAACGTACAAGGTATCTAAATATGATACGTAAAAGATGTAAATAGGGGCCAAGAAGTACAAATGTACAATGAATCCTAATTACCTAAGTAAAACAAGTAAAAAATATACTCGGAGTAGAAACTTATAAGGAATCCTAATAATTCATTAGATATAATAAGTAGTAATATCCATGGTAACCTAAAATGTCATTAGATCCAAGGAGTAGACATGTCCATGGAATCCTAACATGTCATCATTCAATCACTCGGTCACCCACTAGGTCCGCTATATCAGTACTGTAGAGAGGAATCCTACTTGGGTCCCATGAGGGAAACACATGAATGGGAATACCTCCTGGGATCCTCATTTGAAAATTGATATTTGATTCATTCAACATGGGATCCTATAGGTCAGATCATAAGTGATGGAATCCTACTTAAGATCCTCGGCTGTGAATGATAAAAGAGGAATCCCACATGGCATCCTAAAACTATAACTAAAAATAGGAATCCAACATGGGATCCTTATAGAGTACATAGAAAATGGAATCCAACATGGGACCCTTGGTAATAGTGAAATTCTATAAGCATCCTACATGGGACCCTCTATGCCAAAACATAGAAGAGGCGTCCTATTGGGGATCCTCAGAAACAAATAATCTCATGGCCTCATAGGTCAAAATGGTACATCTATAAAGGGAGATACCATAACGGGGAATCCTAAATAATGATTTTTAAGGGAGAGGGGTCATGGCCTATCATAGATGAATTTATAACTCTTAGGAGTCAACTAATTCAATTACTAGTGGAAGAACCTCTACGTTTCGGAAAAAACCAAAAATTCTACCTAGGAATCCTCAAATCAACTCAAGGATTTCATCATACATATCTTCATGGAAAATACTCAAAATTTAATAAACACGTATTAAATAATGGATCCGAGGTTAAAATATATGAAAACACTAAAATGGGTTACAAAGGGGAATTGCATGACGTGTATACCTAATACATGATGTGTTCCCCCAAATCCCCACCTCTGTGTGTGCCTCAACAAGACATGGCAATGAAAAGACCAGGTACAAGGTGCATAAGACATGAAAATAAAATATAACCAACATGGAGTTCTAGACCGTGTACCTCACAAGGCCTAGTAATGTACTTCTCATGAATATGTACCTCTACACAGCACACAACCCACACAGGGTCTACCTGTTTACAGTACATGGACATGTGCCCATACACAGGTTTTTGGACTTGGTATTCAGCTTGGAAATCGAGTCCCTATACATGGTATGTATACACCATACAGAATTTTTACTTCTAAAAGGCTATCATACCTAAATATGAAGATAACATAGCATGTATTATGGAATCTACATGTTGTGTGATTAGGATTCCTAAACGGGAAACCCATAAAATCACCCAAAACACCATTTCCCCCAAAACAAATATATAAGACGTCATGGGGTAATATGTAGGAACAATAGGGGTTCAAAGCCTAATTATTATAAATATACATGTATTTATAGGAAAACATAAAAAATGGCCTCCATTTGGGAAAAATCCACTGAAGCTACTCCTGTTTATATGGTCAATGGAAACCGTATGATGATCTGGAACGTGATGAGGTCCATGGCCATACCTCTCTTCACATCACCCTTTTTATTTCTCTCCATGTCACTCTCCTATCATGGTCTTGCAAAATAAATCTATATAAGTTCATGTGAGAGAATTCATGGAAGAATGAATGAAAAGAAATGTGAATGGAATAAAATGAAAAGAAAAAGGAAAAAGGGTCCAAGGCCCAACCCTGGAACCCAACCAGAGTTTATTCCACCATAAAGAAAATTTATACATTCACCAGTAAATGAAGGAGATAGAATCTCCATTTTACACTCCATTGAAATGATATGCTTAAATGAACTCGTGCAAATAAATTAATATTTTATGAAATAAATGTTAATGTTTTATTATTTTTTTAAAATTTGAATATCTTGAAAAATCACCAAACTCACGTACCAGGGTAAACACCCTATTCCACATCCAATGGGTAGGTTATAAAAATTATCAGAAGACATATGTTATATTAAAATTATAATTTTACCCCTTACAAGAATCTAGAGGAAAAAATCAATTTTTTTCCAAAAAACAATAGTTTGAAAGACCATATGTTCATACCACATGTAATATATTTTTACGATAAGAATAAGATAAATTTTGATATTAATTGGTATTTTCGATCAAATATTTTTATTAGAAACACAAACCCTTGGGTTTTATAATGGATTACACTTCAATTGGGATTAAACATATTAATTTAGTGGTCGGACTAAGATTCCAAAACATAAATTTTTTTAAGAATACATACACAAATGAGAATAACATGACATTTTTTGGTGAGATTGAATCCCCTAATAATATTATTTTTTTAGATTAGTTATAATAATCACATGTGAAGTACTTTATCATCCAACTATCTAGTTTATGCTAATGATTGGTACCAAAATATTATCATTTGTAGGGAATGAAATTAATAAATGTGTAAGGAACCAACCCTGGTCAACTAGACAAACCACCCGAATGGGACAGTTATGTAATATAAGTACATTTTTTTTACAAAAGCTGATATTGAATATATGGTAAATATGAAATGAAAACAGATTAAAAATAAAAAACATTAAAAATATTATGATTACATAAAGTCTATAATAAAATAGAATAAAAAAAGTATGTCAAAAATCCACGTGACCAAAAGTCATCGTTAGACCAACCTGAATCGAAAGTAGTAGAAATAAGAAAATTCAACATACTATAAGATTCTCTTCCTTTTACATGAATCAAGAAATAAAACATATAAAAATTCACAAATTCACAATTATAATGTGACCAAAATCCCAATACAATACCACCATCATTTTTATATAGGGTCTAATATCAATAATCCTATAATGATAGATTTTAAAACAAAACTATTTGGAAAATCATTTTAGTAAAAATAATCTGGTTGTAAATAATTTCCTCTTTTCACCTTTGGTTTTTCAAAAACCCTTTCATATTCTAAAACAAGATATATGACATGTATAAGTGATAGTATATGAAATCATGTCAATACATCAAGAGTTACACATATACATGAAATAATCTATCATGTGAAGCTATGTTATAAAACCTCATAGAAAAATATATGATAAAAAATCTATGAAAAAATAATCAGGTGATAAATAACCATAATAGAAAAATATAAACAAACCTAAAATTGGGCTCTATCCAAATTGAAAATGAATAATAGACAGTCAAAAGCATAAATATACATACATTGGATCCAATAGGTATCATGTCATTCTAGTCGATATCATAAAAGGATGCCTCTTTGTTGGAAAACACACAATAAGTCTACTTTTGTCTCATTCTCACACACTCAAGGATTCCAATGTGAAATTTTCTAAATTCATTTCAAAAGAATGCACAAAATTTTATAAAACCTTTTCAAATCTGATCTAATCCATTTCAAGGTTTTGAGGATCATTTACATATCACAAAAATTCATTTCTAAATAATATACCATTTTTAAAAAATATTTTCCTATCTAGGAAATCATTTGAAACAACATATCAATTCGAATAAATGTAAAAAAACAATTTAATTTATTAGGAACAAAATTAAATTCATCAAATTAACCCATTCTATAGAAACAACTATGTAAACAAGGTAGAAACCTAGATTCCTTCGAAAATGATGACCGTAAACAAAGGGTATGGCCTATGAAAGATGGGGAACAAAACGAGACTAAAAATGATCAATATAAAACACTATTTGATCATGTCCTTACAGAACTGTAGCCAAAACCAAAGTCACAACAAAAACTTAAGAATATTTCTATGGATTGCATACCTGGAGAAGAGAAATACTACTACAAAGGCGATCATTCACCAAATGAAGCAATCTGAAAGGGAAGGTCCTCACAAAATCAAATAGGGAGTTCCTCTTGGTTGTGAGGGAGAAGTTATGCCAAAGTATTAAATGAGAATTTAGCAAATTATAACCCTATATTCTTAAATCAGGACTATTACACATCATGTAAACCAATTAAATGTCGTGTATTCCATGAATCTCACATACTCAAAAAACCTGTAACTTATTCATAAATATATGATATTTTATGTTACATGATTATAATCCAACAAACGGTTTTTAATTATCTCAATCCAGGTATCAAGTTCAATACTTATTCCCAGAGGCCATAAACAAGATGTACTCTCATTACAAGACATGTAATTTCCCAACAAACACCAAAAACCACAGGTTTATGCTGAAAATCCCAACTTATCCCTAAATTCACAATTATAAGTATTCTACCAATTATTTATCGAAATTTCTCAAGTAATGAAAAAGGAAACCAAAAATAAATGTGAATACATACATTCCATAAATGAAATCATGAATTACAATCTATCAACTATAAACACTATTTGATCCCCTATAAATCTCTCAAGAACTTATATTTGCAAAAAGTGAAGGCCACTACTACATCATAAAATACTAGCACTCCCACGTGTTGTGGCTATCCTATCTAAACTAAAATACTACCTACTAGAAGTGGATCATTTGACACTACAATACCTAATCCTGTTAATCCATAATCTAAACTGGATACTCATCCAAAGTGGTATCAAGATCAAAATCAACATCATACCATCTAATTACATGGGAAGGATTTTTTATTAACATCATAAATGGGGAAAAATTAATAACACTATAGAGAGTGTTCAATAATGATAGAAATTCCATATGATATAACACCCTCCATATTTATCCAATGATCTCAAAGGGGACCACAAACTTTGTTGCCTAATTACCACACTTACCCAATCGATGATTTTCCACATGCAGTGAAACTGTGGGAAAGGCTGAATCACTAGCCTAAAACTCTAGGGGATAGAATTTATGGTCTGTATAAGGATTTTGATTACTCTATGATGTGGTCAATATACTCTAGATCAATTACACCATCTTTATCATCTCTTGAAAGGCACTCGGAGCAACCATGTATTTCTCTCCGAACTCTAACCAATACAAGGGATAACTATATGAATGGCCATAAAAATCCTTTAAGGGATCTATATTTATCGAAGCATGATAAATATTCTTATATGAAAATTCAAACAATGTAAAACACTTTTTTCCAGATCCTTATAAATAAAGGACACATTACATGAGCATATTTTCATGAACCTGGATATCCCTCTTAGTCATTCCATCCATCTATGTGTGGTAATATATTATTAATTTAATATGGGAGCCCTGTGCCTCTTACAATCCATTCCAAAAACTATATGTGAACCTCAGAACCCTGTTGGAAACAAATTCACAAGGATCCATATGATGTTTCAAAATCTCCCAAACATAAAACTCCCCAATCTTTTCCACTTCCATTGTCTCTTAGATTGGTTTGAATTGTGTAACTTTTGTGAGTTGATCAACGAAAAACCAAATCAGATCCTTCCAAATAGGTTTCAATGAAAATAATATGATGATAACCATAAATATCTCCTCCCACTTCTATAACAGAATGGGTAAGGGCTACAATAACCTTATATGTCTCTATTGTTCTACATTAATTCTATAAAAATTAATACACAATTATAAAAAATCACAAATTGACCACATCATTACCTTCCACCAAAACTAGCATCTTAAATCATGAAACCTCTTGGTAGTACCTATGTACAAAGATAAATAAGAACCGTATCCATTATCAAATAACTTCTAACTTAGGGGAAATGAAACAACCAACCAACAATAATGAGAGAATGAGACCACTCATCTGTGGTGTCCCCACCATAAATCCATTCACTAAAATTTTGCCACTCGATGTCTATCACTTTCTCAAGTTGAACTATATCATCAAAATATGTGTCATTTTTCATTTAATACAAGATTATATATCCATAATCCTCTTCCACTTCCATTCTTATCTCATCAGAAAAACTTATCAGAGACCACTCATAAACTGAATCCTTCAAGAATTGTGTTAGTAAATTTATTCTCAATGCATCAACAACCAAATTACCATTCCCATCGGTATAAGAAATATCAAAATAAAAACTCTAATGATACACTATCAAATTACTCTCTTTCATACTTACATTTCTTTGAGTAAAATATATTTTAGTCTCTTTTGATCATAATAGACTATAAACAACTCCCCAAAGAGATAATGATGAAAAATTTTGAGTTCACGCATAACTGATTCCAACTCAAGATCATGGTTAGGTTAGTGCAACTCCTAATGGGGTATCTATCAAGTCCCATAATCCATAACCTATCTCCCATGCATGAAGACACATCCCAAATACATACTAGAAGCATCTAAAAAAATTCACAACCTTATCCTGGTTCTGGAAGAAACAAAATTTGTGTTGAAGTAAATCTCATTTTCATCTCATAAAAATATCTTTGAAAAATTTCATTACAATCAAATTTTACACCCTTATGGGTTAAATCAATCATATAAGATGTGATGTTGGAGTGTTTATAGAGAAAATATTTATAGTAACCATCTAGACTCAAGAATATTTAGTTATTGAAGGCATTCCAAGGATTCTCCTAGGACATAAATTCTTATACATTTTCAGGATCTGGTGTGACACCTCTCTTAGATATCACATTCCCTATAAACATCACTTTCCAAATCCTAAAATCACATTTAATAATCTTACTATACAAATAATGATATATCAATGTTCAAATAATGATATCCAAATTCTCCATTTCTTCCACCTATGATTTGGAGTACTCAAAAATATCAACCAAGAACACAACAATGAAAAAATCCAATAACTAATGACGGATTCAGTTCATCAAATCCATAAACCCTATATGATAATTTTTTAGTCTGAATGTCATCACAAGAAACTAAAAATTCTCATATCAACTCCTAAACATTGTATTAGGTATATCCGCATCTTAGAGTCTCAAATTTTGATATCCCACCACATGTAAATATTATAAAACCAACAATCCTATCTTAGTTTGTCATAGAGATCATTAATTCATGGAAAAGTATTTTTTTAATGGGAACATTATTTCACAATAAATAATCAAAATAAATTAAGAGGCTCTTGTATTACTCATTAGAAAAGATTTTAGATGAAGACCATAGAGAAATTATTGGATGAATAAATAATTTAGCCTCTTGGTCCCCAAGATGATCCTTATATTTAACCAACTCAGTTGGTTCCATATGTAAAGACAACATAGAAACTGGAATCATATTAGGGAGTAGGTATATAGTAAAATGAACCTCTCTTTAGGGTGGTAAACTAGAACAATCATCCAAAATGACCTTTGGGTATTAAAACACCAATTTATGAAGTCAATCACCCAAAAATATATATATATATATATCCCTATGAAATGGAACAAGATTACCCTAGGATAAGTGAAAATAGGCCATACCCTTTCTGATATAAAGTCCCACTCACCACGGAAAACATGAGTGAAACCACTTGATGATAAGAACTTAACGTGGTGGTGATAACAGTTTATCTAAACCTTAACACTAATCATATAATCTATGTATTTAATCTTGTCAATGATATAAAGATGAATATCTAAAAATTCCCACACCACCCCAATGTCAGCTCTTATTATCCAACATGTATAACATCTACAAAACATTTCGGAACACTTTCCCAATGAATATGAATGATCCAAAATGAATAAAATAATTTAATAATTAAAACCTAACAGTTCAACTAAATTTGATGATACAAGATAATGAGTATCACTTGTATAAAAAATACATCATTATAGAAGAAGAAAAAAAATTGTACGTCTAACAGTTGGTTCCCATTCATCAGATTCCTTTAGTGTATACTCAGCTAAATTATTTATTCAGGTATTAGACACGTGAACATACCCCATAACATGAGTATTTACCCAAAAACCTTGGAATAATATACAAAAACCTATGAGCCCTTAGTGAATGTGAATCCATTCTTACTTCCATTATAAATAAGTTCACAAAAACATTGTATATGGCCATATTGTCCACAAATATGACAAGTCCTAAAAGCCTCCACATAATTAGACATAGTATGATCATGCCTTAAACACTAGTAAAAGAGAACCTATAGCTACAATTTCAATTCCACTGAAACATATCCTATGTAAAACTGACCACCCTTATGCTTCCTTTTTTGGCCAAAAGATACACCCTAACTAACCACTGACCCAACAGAATCCCAAACTAAATATGTCTTCCGAACTATTTATTCATAAAAAAATATACAATTTTGACTAAATCCACAAATTTTATAAGGAACATGAGTATCATTATTGAGAGAATATAGATCCTTACTCTAAAAAAATCTTTCGATCCCTTACGCATTCATTAGTTACAATTCCTACTGAAAATAATCTTTTTTTTCAATAAATTTATCAAATAAAGTAGTAAATTATCTGATATTCTGAATCTAACCCTTAAAGTCCTTTTTTACTGGAGGAAGAGTATGATTTATGGCTATGTACTTGAATAGACTATTCATTTTGTTATTTGTGATGAGTTTTGAGAAAAAGTCATTGAGATTTTTGGTCATATATTAATGAGTGTGAGAACCACTTCTAGTATAATACTTTACTTGATCATGCACTTTATATGAAGTATCCTCAACATTTTCCATACTTTAAATCAACACACGAAACTCCTCTTTGAACACTAAACTAAAAGTAGTATGATCTGTAGATTGTGAAGACTAATCAGGTGGAGAAGAACATGAAGCTAGAGACAAATAGGTAAGATCCTAAAATTATTTTCTCAGCTTGGAAAACTCAAGAGCATAAAAATGAGAAACATGGCTATCATGTTCTTTCATGAATATTTCCATTCTATTCCTATACTATGTGGTCAAAGAATTGATCCCAGTTGTAAACTTCTTCAAATCATTTCCAAGCTTGGTATTTCTTTCCATAGTTTTCTCTACATTTGTGATTAGGTTTGGCTAAATCTCTTTTATAGCTAACTTTGGAACAGAAGCAGCATCATCTCAAGAGATACTATTTAAAGCAGTAGAAGATCTAGAAGCACCTGCGTGCTTTACACCATCATACATAGATATGATTTCTTTTAAATTCTTAGTCATCTTATTATTCTATCATCTAGTATCATCAATATCATATCTCATTTGATATTGTACTGAGTGTCTAATGGAGGAACATATTTCTTTCTTGAATATAACAAAATCTAAATTAGTGACATTATCACTAGAAGTGATATCATCCATTGGTTCCATTGCAGAAATGGAAACAATCTCATCATTAGAATCTTCATAATCCAATCCCATAGATACATAACCAGGATTCCTTATTCGTTCCGCAAGAATATCAAAATCTAAAGGATAAATAGTATCAAGACTTACTCGTCATGTATGATTTTCTTTATCAACTTGAAAAAATGGTATTTCAGTCTCCCCCTCAGTGTCAGCTCTTAGGACAGATGGATCCCCCTTAATCAAGTTTTTCTGGATAGGATTCTTTTATTCAAGAAGAGTTCTTTTCCTAGTGTATACAACTTGAGAAGTAGGTTCATATGAGGAAAAATTTTTCTTCTTGAACAACACCTTAAATTGATACATCAGTATTATCTTCAGTAACATACATACTCAGATCTTCTATATTTTTATCAGGGTGACCAGAGTCACTGTCACTTTCACTTTCACTTCTTTCTTCATTATTACCATCTTCATTCTTCTCATCTTTTAATTTTTCCTATCATTCATTCCTTCATATTGTTCATTGAAATCAATAACATACTCTACACTACCTTCAACTTCAGTTTCTTCAATACTAGAGGATTTGAGAATAGTTTTATGAGACAGTAAATCCATAGGTGTTCTTGTGGGTCCAATATAGATTCTATTGGATGGTCCAGTAGTGTCTGGGTCACTTAGAAAATCAATTAGTGATCCCACACCTCTAATAAGAGTATCTAGTTCTTCTTCATTATCTGAAGAATATGTTACTTGTTCATCTTGACCAAGACCAGGATCCACTAGATCCTTTGGTCTAATAGGATGGTTTTTGGGATTGAAGTTCTCATACAATCTGTCTTCATAACGAACCCATTCATTCTTCCGAGGGTTCCAATTTATTTTTATTATTTTACAGATGTTAGATCTTAAGAAGATTCTACTGCATTCATTAACTAACACATCCTCATCTTAATTTACATATCCCTTATCCTTTAGCATAGCTGAAATAATTCTTAAGTAGAAGAGGAAATTATATTTACACCCATGTTTTATCATCCCATTTATGCGCACCATCAGATATCTACAAAGATTCTATTTAACATTTTTCTGATGCAACTAAACCAATTATATATCTTGATACTTGAGAGAAGTAAATTCCCTTTTCTTGGGACAAATATAAAGATTAGTAAACTTGAACTGAATTATATATTCACCATTCAATTCTGATGTAATGGGTCTCATGTCCTCTTCATTTCTAGTTATCTCCTTTAGAGTAGTATCATATAAAAAACATCACTTTCAGGAGGAGAAGTACCTTGGTAATCATCAAAACTTCCTTCATGAGTTACCTTAAGACACTCATCCCAATGTATTGAAGAGAATGAGATTCTCTTCACTTTCACAATAGACTTCATCCATTCAACATCACTTCCTTCCAGAAAAAGATCTAGATTCATATAAAACTCATACACCAGCTTTAGATAAAAGACTATCATTAGTCTTAAACAATTAAAGCAATCCTTGATCTTTCAGCAATTTCAACAACAAAGATTGGCTCTCCAATATCTATTTAACTAAGACATCCTTCTCCGAAGTTACAACACGATTTACCAGACTAGGATTCAATTCACCTAATGATTTACATGACTCCCCTTTTTTCATGGAAGGATGAGATTCACCCTCTTCCAGAACTCACTTTACTCACGTCATTTCAATCAGTTCAGATTGAATGTCAGAAGGTGAAAGGTCAATAGTAGAGAAGGAGAAAGGTGAAAAAAATATATAGAGTAGTAGTAATAGGAATAGAGTTGATCGATTCAAATTTATATCATTTAGGGATTTTAAGATTTTACAATCACAAAATCATGAACCGGGATCAGTATAATTAATGAAACGTTGTTATTTTGATAAAAACATAGAATGTATAAAAGTGTTGATTCATCAGTTTCAGCATGATATACTTCACAAAACATCAATAGTGTCGGCATGACAATGGTGTTGGCATGAAACCGGTGTTGGAAAGACAACGATGTTGTCATGACAATTGTGTTAACATGACAACTTCACAAAAAAAGATTAAATGGGAGATACACACATGGTCTTACAGATTGATCATTCATAGATCATGTATGATGTAATTTATCCTTTTAGAGTTCAATGGCTTAGTGAATATATCAGCATGATGATTTTTAATTCCATTAAATTCTAAAGTAATATCACCCTTTTGATAATGATATCTCAAAAAGTGATGTCTCACATCAATATGTTTCATTCTAGAGTGAGAAGTTGGATTCTTAGAGATGTTAATAGCACTTGTGTTGTCACATTTTATAGGTACATTTCTAAATTTATATCCATAGACTAGAAGTGTGTGCTTTATCCACAAAATTTGTTCACAACACTTACCAGATCTATGTATTCAACTTCAGCAGCAGATAATGCAACATAATTTTTATTCTTACTACACCATGAAACCAAAGATTTTCTAAAAAAGTGGTGTGTCTTATATGTGATATTTCTATCTAACATACATCCAAAAAAATCACCATCATAATAACTCAGTATATCAAATTATTGTCCTTTGGGTTAAAACAATCCTAAATTGATAGTATGTTTGGGGAATTTGAAAAATATTTTAACAACATTCATGTGATATTCTTTGGGATTATCATTAAAATGAGAATAGATACACACACTAAACATTATATCTGGAATACTAGCAGTCAAGTGAAGAAATATTACAACTATTCCTTTGTAAGTGGTTTGATCAACATATTCTCTATTTTCATTAAGATCCAACTTACAAGTAGCTCTCATGGGAGCTTCACTACTTTTAATGCTATCCAATCCAAATATTTTTAAAAGATGTTTTGAATACATACTTTCATTTAAACTGATACCTTATTTGTATTGAAAATTTTGAAATCTAAGAAAAAATTTATCTTTACCTATTAAACTCATTTCAAATTAATTTTGCATCATTTTATAAAATTCAATACATAAATAATTTCTATAGGAACCAAAAATAATATCATGAACATAGATTTGGACTACTAAAACATCTTTAAACATTCTCTTTATAAAAAATGTAGGATTAGAAATTCCAATTATAAAAACATTTGAAATAATAAAATTTCTCAATCTATCATACCAATCTCTTGGAGCTTGTTTTAAACCATATAATTCTTTTTTCAATTTCAAAACATGATTTTAAAAATGAGGATTTTTAATACTAGGGGGTTGTTCAAAAAACATCCTCAACTATATATCCATTTAGGAATACACTCTTAACATCTATTTGATATAGTTTGAAATTAAGATGGGTAGCATAAGCAAGTAAGATTATGATGGATTCAAGTCTAGAAATATGTGAAATGGTTTCTTCATAGTTAATACCTTTTCAATATAGAGTTAGTATAACTAAATAAATAACTAGATAAAATTGATTAATAAAGTATTTATTCACCCATTGTTTCATCAAGGGGATCCCCTATTCTTTTTGTTAAGAAGAAATATGGATTTATGAGTTTGTGTAGTGACTATAGGGAAATCAATGCTTTAACAATAAAGAACAAGTATCCCCTACCACACATTGATGAATTATTCGATCAACTTCATAGAGATCAATATTTTCAGAGATTTTCCTTCTATAAGGATATCATCAGTTGTGTGTGATGAAGGAAGACATTCCTAAAAAAGAATTTTGAACCAGGTATGGGCTCTATGAGTTTACAGTAATTTCTTTTAGACTGAATAATGAACCCTCTATTTTGATGGATCCAATGAATATATCATTCAAGTAATATATTGATGAATTTATAGTGGTATTTATTTATGATATATTAGTTTAATAAAAAATATTTGGAGATCATGAAAATCACTTGTGAGTTATTCTGAATACCCTCAAAAGAAATGAAATATATGGCTCGTTTAACAAGTGTGAATTCTAGAATCAAAAAATTTTATTTCATGGCCATATTGTCTCTATGGATGGAATATCTATTGATCCTTATAAGATAAGATCAATAAAAAAATTTCTAGCATTGATGACAATAACTTTGGTATACAAATTTATTGGTTTAGCGGGTTATAATCGGTGTTTTGTCCATAATTTTGCCTGGTTGGCTAACCCATTAACCAAGAACACACTTAAAGAGGTTAAATTTGATTAGGAAAAAGAGCGTGAAAAATGTTTTGAATAACTGAAGAGAATATTATTCAATAATCCTATCTTGACACTACCATCAGGGAATGATGGGTTTGTTATATATAGTGATGCTTTAAAGAAAGGACTTGGATGGGTCCTTATGTAGAATGATAGAGTTATTGCACATGTATCACGACAACTAAAAATCCTGAATAGAACTATCCCACTCATGATCATGAGTTGGTAGCTGTAATATTTTCTTTAATGATATTAAGAAACTATCTCTATGGTGAAAAATTTGAGGTATATACTGATCATAAGTGTTTGAAGTATATTTACTCATATAAATAACTCATCATGAGGGAAAGATGATGGCTTGAACAACTCAAGGATTATGATTGCACTATACACTACCACCTGGGGAAGGAAAATATGGTGGAAGATGCTTCAAGTAGAAAGGATCATGGATTTTGGAATAATATGAGAGTTGAAAGGGATCCTATGTTTATGGATCTAGTAAAGATGGATATTGGAATAACCATAGAAGGTGAAACATCAATACATTTTCAAATGGTTTCCAAACCATCATTAATAGAATTGATAAAGAGTTATCATACAGATGATGAGGAGCTTCAGAAAAAGATTAATCCTATGAATAATGGGATATTGAGTGACTTCATATATGAAGATGTAATTTTGAAATTTGGGAAGAGACATTGTGTTACTGATATACCTAATCTAAAAAGGGAATTGTGAGATGATGCTCATAGTTCCAATTTATCTATACACCCTAGTAGTACGATAATTTATAGAGATTTGGAGGATCATTTATGGTGGGACAACCTATAATGGGAGATTGATGATTATGTGTCAAGATTTATGGTTTCTCAATAGGTAAAGGCTGGAAGACAACGTCCTAGAGGAGTCATTAAAACACGTCCCATACTTTATTGGAAATGGGATGATATTATAATGGATTTGTCATGGGGATACCAAAGACTCCAAGAAGGAATGATGCAATATGTGTAATTTTTTTTGTCATACCAAGTCTGAACATTTTCTTGCTATTAGAGAATATTTACCACATGAACGTCTAGAAATACTATATATTGATAATGTTGTAAGACTTCACGAAGTACCCCTTTCAATTGCTTCTGATCATGTTCCTCGTTTTACATGAATATTTTCTTCAGAAGGCCTTGGATAATGAAAGTAATTTGAGAACTTCCTACCACCCTCAAACTGATAGAAAATTAGAACAGACTATTCAAAGCTTAAGAGACATGTTGAGATCTTTCTCACTTGATTTTCAAGGTATGTGAAATTAGAATTATCCTCGGGTAGAATTTTTTTATAAGAATATCTACCATTCATGTATTCAGATGGCACTATATGAAGATTTATATGGAAAGAGATGTCTCACACCAACTTTTTGTGATGATTTTGGTGAAAGGATACTCATAGGCCAAGAATGTGTTTAGGAAATTATGGAAAAGGTGAAGATTATCCAGACCCACATCAAAGAAGAAAAAAGTTGGAAAAAGAGATATGCTGATAACTGAAGGAAGGATTTGGAATTTCCAGTTGTAGATCATGTTTTCTAGAAGGTATATCAATTGAAGGGTGTTATATATAACAATAAGAATAGTAAACTGTGTTCTAGGTATATTGGAACTTTTGAAATTCTTGAACGAATTGGAGTTGTATCTTATTGTTGGGAAATGCCACCATGTCCCTACAAAGTTCATGATGTGTTCCACGTATCAATGTTGAGAAAGTACATCCCTTACCCAATGAATGTACTCACCTATGAGGAAATTGAACTAGAACATGGTCTATCTTTTTGTGAAGAGTCTATCATGATTCTTAATACAAGATAACATGTGCTGAGAAACCGGAGGACTCGTCTGGTAAATGATCTATGGAGAAATCATAAGATAGAAGAGGCAATGTGGGATCCCAAGGAACATATGATGAAGAACCATACAAATATTTTTAAGCAGTAATATTCTAGAAATTTTGAGGATGAAATTATTTTAAAAAGGAGAGAATGTAACACCCCAATGTTCTATGGTACGTTTCACTTTGAATAATTTAATAGCATGTGTTGTACTCAACTTGGGGTTTTAACACACCACGTCCAATCAAACTATCCATTATGAATAGTAATACCCAAATTTTGAAATTTTATAAATTTTATTTTTCAATATGGACTTCATTTTTGGATTCAGAATATCGAATTTAGCTTATTGTGAATTTTTTTTTATTTTTCAGAAAAAATTCAAATATTGATGAATAGTTAAAAACCCTACGTTATTTTTTAAAACCAAATTAATTTAAATAATTAGTTATTATATTTAAATTTATAATAGCTAAAAATAGATACATAATACATATATATGTTCAATTTAAATCATTAGAGTCATTTTATAATAATATTAGATATGTAAAATTTTATTGATCTTTTAACCATCTTTTTCACACCTTCTAGGTGCATTTTCAAATTTGCATAAAACATAATTTTACCACATATGGGAATTGAATTTCAAAAATCCAAGTGACACAGTTGAAATCTGTATGTAAAATGTGGTACAATAAGATGAAAATAATTTTTGGTGAATAGTAACTTTTGACATATATTTACCACGCTTAAAAGTAAATTGGGTAATTAAAGGTAAAAATGATTTTATAAATACCCTAACTCCAGCCCTAATTATAAAGGATAAGAAAATTTAGACCAAAATCAACCTTATACTGATTTATAATAATCATGAAACTCCAATACTGTTACATACATTGAGTTTGTTTTTGTCCCATCATTCCACACTGATAAAATTGCAATGGAACACGGTCCTGATATGGATTCACACAATGATGGCTAGTTAGACCACTACTTACTTGGTAAAAACATTATTGGTTATTCTTTATTCCATTGATAGAAGTGTTCACACGTTTCCTTTCTAAAATAGCTTGGTTGTAGCTTGGTTACATTGTAAAATTACCTTCCATGATGAAATCTTGATTCCTAACATCCTCAATAAAGCTTATATAGAACTCATTCACATGTGACCTGACCTCATAGTGAATACCATTCTCCAAAAATATCACAGTGGATATCCTATCAACTTCCAATTATTAAACAAATCAATGTCGGTTGGTGAAACCATGATCATAGTCCAGCAATGTCTTTCCCTCCTACGATTGTTTCATAAACTCACAGTACTTCTCATGCCTCAACATCTCGGGATAAAAATGGTTCAGGAACATCATCTAGGATTCCAACACTGTTAACTAATCTAGTTGGCATTCTTTCTCCATAATGTCCCAACAATTCTTTGCAATTCCATAAATGATATTAGAATAATGATTCACTCTCCTATTTGTTGGTGTCTCCATATTCCGAAATATCACTTGGAAAGGCATGACCCAGAACTTGGTAACCTAGGGGAATGCCTATATAGTGAATATAGGTGGATGTTGCAGTTATAACTCTCTCATAATCTCAAACATAAATGGATCATTGTGAACAACTACTCTTTCCATGGATCTGATGAACCTCAAGAAGTTGACATAAAGAGGAACATCCATTAAATCCTAATGAACTAAAAGAATATTTGATTCAATGACGTTATATTTGTACTAATTTAAACTCACCTAACATGATACATAAATACAACAAGGATTCAATTTATATATAAGAAAAACACAATCCATATAACACTGGCTATAACAAGTTCAACTTCCACAGGCAGAAAAAATAGAAAAAAACTAAGACCATGTATCTCGAAACATGGATTATATGTTTTTTATAATAACATAATAGTTTATTTATTTAATTTATAAACTATAACATATATCTCATGTCATAGTAAAATATTATAGAATATATCACATGTAATAAATATGTCCCTATAATTAATAATTCATTCTAATATTTATCCCTATATAACAATTTTGATGCATTCATAGAAATTGTGTACCATAAATTGCTATTATTTTATATATCTTGAATTTAATACATCATAAAACAATAAGTCTCACACCGTATGTGAATCACATAGGGTGAAACAACATCAAATGTAACTAAAAAACACTAAGAACAACAATACACCCCTCAACACTAAGATATTCCCCCTACATGGGTTAGATAATCCCATGACCAAGCACATTTCCAAGTCCTAACACATCCTAGTATCCTTTATACCATTCCCAAAAACTAATTAAATAGAAGATAAACCTTATTTTCTGTGATACCACATTTGAACATTCCTCAACTTGATACTCTATGAAATTGGAAGAAATATTATGTTAAGGGTCCTTAAGCACACCTCCCCATATGCCAGTGGTTATAGACTAGAAGTGGGGGTTTTATGTATATATTAGGTAGACCATAACCCTTGGTTAAAAAGTAAAAAACATTGAATAATACAATTAAAACAAAAAATATTAGAGCACTGAAATAAATAGAATAATAAAATACACTAGAAAACCAACTATAGAATCAAAATGAATAATCCAATAAATAAAAAAGGGGTAATAGAATGACATGATGGAATGTAACTAAAATTTCATAGTAGAAGTAATAAATATAAAAGTATTAAAGTATAACATAATTACTCAAAATACCCCAAATTCACACATCATGTGGGTAACATCTCCAAACTCCAGCACATCTAGTAAAAAAATAGTAAACAAAAAGGCCATTTTCCCTTTTCCAAACCAGTATCCACGTAATCTTCTGATGAATAAAATAGTGGCTGATTAGGGTGTGAGTATAACTCAGTAAGTCAACATAACCATGATTAAACAAATCCATTCAAATAATAATATTATTCAACAGTGTAATAAACATGTTTAGCTAATTATGTAAAAATTAAAATTAATAACACATCAACCTAATTCTACATCGTCCAGAATGTTCCTAAGAATGTATCACAACTATAAAAACCATAAAAATATATTCTAGGTATAACATAACTTTCCCCTGTGCAATTTCAGAATGTCACTTCGTATGTCTTACAACCATGCCAACCATAACCATATGAACATGGTAAAACATAATCTTATAACAATGGTATAAGTCACAAAAATATGGGTCTAAACCCACTAAATAATCATTTCATCATTTAATCAGGGATGAGATCGATATATATGTTTTTCATCATGTATAATGGAGAATCCTAGTATATATGAATTTTAGTATGTATCACTGGGAATGACTAGTAAATAACAATTTCTTCATGTCTAACTAGGGATAGAGCTCTATATAATAATTTTAGAATGACATTGGGCATAGCATTGTCTATATGCATTTAAACCTGTCTTAGGGAATATCCCAGTATATAAGAATTTTGGAATTTTTACTAGACAGTACCCTGTATAATTATTATAGAATAGATGATGTCAACACAAGTCAATACCACAAAGATATCTCAATGCCACATAAGAAGGAATAATGGTTACTATTACAAATAATAATTTACCTATAAATTACACATTTTATTTATCATATGATATTAAACCAATAACATGGAATGTATCTGAATTACCAAACCAAGAAAATGTGAATCTATATCAATAAAACCCCAAAAACCCATGTCATTATAATAACACTTAAATATATTGAAAAACATTTATAAGAAAGTGTTTGTTTCACCTAAACAACATCCATAAGCATGGTAAATACCCAATTGAAAAAAGGGACTCTAAAGAAAAATCTAATTCAATATTTAATTAATTTAGGAACATGATATTTTTTAATAGTAGATATGTTGTATAAGCATGGAAATAATCAAACCATATTGTTAAGGTCTAGACTCCCTTATTTTAAAAAACGATCAAACAACACAACCAACGAATAATTACCTAAAGGGAGGTGGTGAAAACAATTTCAAGAAGAATCCAAGATCCACACTAATCATGATAAAATCTTACAACCCACCTGGTCAAAATTTTACAACTCAATGATTGGAGAATAAAGTGGAAAGAAGTAAAAAACCCATCCCAACCGACTATCCAGGAATCAGACATGTGGTTGATATTTCTGGAAAGGATGGAAGGACTCCAAAATCACATATATAAAATACTTATGTTGGGAGGAGGAATATTTCATGTGGGTGAGATGAATAATCATCTGCATGCCACTTATTAATCATGTTGGAAATAAAATTTTGTGTAATTTTGTAACATATTGTGAAATTATTTTTAGTGGTATAAAGTGATATACCTATCACCTAAGATTATTTTTTATTCAGATAAAATATTACATGACATGTAATATAATTTCACAACATGAATTCATTTCATGTAGTGAATAATTTCAAATCCTATTACCATTCAAGACATTAGTATGGAAAAATTACACAATTTTTATGACATTTAAATTATTTGTGACTATTCTAGAAAACAATTTCATCTATAATTACTTTTTAAAACCAGACCACCCTTTATGGATTCTCAAATTTCTATAAACCCTTGGGATAATTGATTCATTTATACTCAGACTCTATTAAATCAAACTGAAACCCTCAATAGATTCTCTCACCGATTGTCTTTTACTTTCTCATATTTCCTCACATCCTAAGACCGTGTTTATTAAATACACATAAATTCATAAACACTAAATTATTTTCATCCAAAAAAATATTTTTGTATCTAAAAAAACTTCCACCAAGGTTTAATATTAAAAGAAAAAGGGGAATATACATACAAAAATATGGGATCATAATATATTCATGATCATGTTCACCCAATCGACCTGTATGATCTTGTAATAAATTATGGAGAAAAAATATCTAGATTCTCTCTACACCTCCTAACCATGAGATTTAAAATTAAATAAAAGAAATATAATTGTTTTAAAAAAATCACTCATCTCACATTCTTGAAAACCCTTCATTGAAATATCCTCGGTGTAATAAATAGTCCATCACATATTAATATATATATATATTAAATATATGTACATGTATATAAAAATCATCATAATTATTACTAAATAGAATAAAAACTATCAAATTATTTATCCAAATTTCAAATGCGTACATAAAATCAAAAATTTATTTTAAAAAATCTTATGAAAATCCCAATATTTTTATTGAATCGCATACAATGATGTGAAAAATAATAATCCATAACCCTCATATGATGAATGTATTTTCATCTTTAATGCATAAATTTCACAAGACCCATTTTAAATTATTTTATAATGTTATAATTGATATAAAAAAATTATATTTTAAATTTAATAATATGGTTTCTTTGAAATTTAACATAAATAATTCACTAAGATTTCATAAAATTCATGAATATGATAAAATATTTTCAAGGAAAATGAATTATTTAATACATGGGTGATAATAGAATAATCTACTAAACATTGATCCAAATAGTCCTCATATTCCAATGATAAAAGATTTGCAGCTTTGGGGGGTTTCATAAGCCTTAAAATATAAATATAAATATTATTTCTAACCTTAGATTAAACCAAAAAATCTATTTTAGAATTGTGTCATTGAAAATAATGAAACATATGATAAATTGAGGGAATATGACTATTGTGGGAACATACATTAAGAAATCACTATGTGATGGTGAGGAATAAAATATGAGATCAAGGGGGGAAGGAGGTTAATGGTTGAAAATTCTCTTATAATAATATAGAGTATCCATGGAGTAAAATCTTGTTATAATCATGAAAAATTAATCTTTAAAAAAATTACACACTTTTCATTATAAATTATAAAAAAAACTAAAAAAATTTAACTGCTATGGAAAACTCACTATATTTTTCTAACATATGAAATTTCTATGAATATATCCCCACTAACATGGAATATTGACTATCAATTCAAAAAAAATTCAAACATGTCAATTTTTTAATTGTTAACTTTTGATAATTTAGTGAAAAAAATATAAATTCAAAAACCTTCTAATTAAAACATGGGAAAAATTTCTATAACTAAAAACTCCAATAAAACACCATAATTAGGAACACATCATCCTATTTCCAATATTAATTAAACAAATAAATATCCCTTTTATTTTATACATCTTAAATATTTTATTACCATTTTTATTAAAAACCTAATATATTGGTGTGTTAAAACACCCCATTATTGACATAAAAAATAATGAGAATTAATGATTCGTATATACTATGATAATCTTCTCATTAGGATATTTTTTTAGAATTCACATGCCCAATTCTGATTACAATCATTTCTGATAGCTTAACCTGATTACTATTTTTTTATCATTCATTAGTACATTTTAGTAAAATTGATAGTGGATTATAGAAGAACATTTAACCCCCTACCCAAACCTATCTTTGAATTATAGTATTATCCAAACTCATAATTCCAAAATAAAAATGGCTATATTGATATACTTATAAATTCCTGACTGATTCAAATTGACATGCCCTATTAGAGGATTATCTAATAATTTTACTATAAATACCCACATTTATAAATGAATTTTTATGCACAACTCAATGATGTCATTAAATACCACATACTATACATTAATTTAAACATAAATTATCAATAAAATTAAAAGAGTTAAATTTATCGAATGTTACGTATGGTTCTCTTTACTCCCAATCATCTCCATCTTCATCAGAAAATATAAAAACTCAACTCAAAAAACATAAGGAATGCACTGCTTTACATTCTAGTCATATTATGACTCAAATTTTTTTATTATTTGTTAGATATCATGAATTCCCTTCATAATTAATATCCTCACATATACCACATCTATGATTGAATTACCCATTAATTATTCTATGTTAGTCATTTGATAAATTCTTTGAACTTCATAAGAATATTATTATATATAAAGAGTGGATGTGAAATTTATATTTCAAGAGCTCAAATTAACCTTATTTAATATATGTTAACCATATAATGATATAATTACAATAGTATTTTCATAGAAATTAATCATTTATATAAAATTATTATTTTAATCAATTCTCTAACTTAAAAGATCCATTCATAGGTAATTATCTTGTTAACACTGATTATCCAACATAAATGTCACAATTTTTTACAAATTTTCATTGAATCATGGTTTTACTCATATAATGCCAGCTAAACTTTAGTGGCCCATCATTCTTCAATTACTGACAAAATAATTTCCAAAAAATGGAATAATTTACATACCAATACCCTGTATGTTATTTCCCACGAAAATTGTTGAATTGGCACTAACAAAATAGTGCATAATTTAACTATTACGAATGACCAATTTCTATGTAATCCATTTCTATAGTCAATGATATTATAAATAGGATTTGTAAAAAGTAATTACTTGTCCAAAATTCAATTTTTAACCTAACGTTGAGTGATATCATATATGAATAATTTATGAATTCATTATTTTTCATTATGATTCCAAATAATAGGTATCAAATTACAGAACTTTAGGATGGGCCATCCTATGACACATATCCCCGATCATACTATGTTAATGTTTCTAATAACATTTTCTTATTATATCATAGAAAATAGCATGTTTCTCATTATATGATATTAATTCCCCACATGTGTTAATATAAGGCACTATCTTTAGTAAACAATGTATCACATAAATATAAAACACTATGGATACCACCCCCGACCAGACAATTGCCTTTTCAATATGATACCTATTAACATTATTGATAACGGTAAAAACATAATCAGCCCAAAATTTGGTATATTTAATGGATCATTCTCATATAACAACTACTCCATTATCATATTAATATCCATCGAACATCATATCCATGCTTCCCAAAGTCGAAAGAAAAGATATGTAGATAATCATAAATGGTAAATAATGTTTAATTTTGTTGAAAAGTTATTACCATGCATATCACCATAGAAGAGGGATATGAGTTTTGGGAAGAAAGGAATGCTAATTATTAGGTACAATAGATCCTTTGAGATTCTTGACTATGTTAGAGATGTGGAAAATCGACTAGAACTTCCACCAACCATGTATCAAGTACATTATTTATTTCTCATATCCCTCTTGAGAAATTACATAATATATCCCTCCCATGTACTGATCTTAGAGGTGGTACAGCTAGAAAATGATATCTCTCATGAGGAGTAGTTGGTGAATATTTTGGACTATAGAGACAAGGTGCTATGCAACAAGATCACTCACCTTGTCAAATTATTATGGGGAAACCATAAGTATGAATAATTTACATTGGAATCAGAGGATGTAATGAAGGATAAGTATCCCACATATTTTTACCTTTGTATATAAAATGCAAATTTTAGGGTCATATTTCATAAGAGGGAAGAATGTAACAACCCATAATTTAATCAATGGAATTTCTCAACTTATTTCATAAAACTAATAAATCAAATAGAAAAAACAATAAAAACATTATTCTCATAAATGAATAATGATATATTAGTCAGAAAATAAACCAATAATAATTCCAAATATTACAGTGGGACAATAAAATGAAAATAAGATATTAAGAATGGGAAAATTTGGATCTGCTCGATCTGTTAGAATTACCATACCTGTGGAGAAGCTATAGGAATAAAATATAGTGTTAATAATGCAATATTAATTTTTAATATGAAAATATATTTCATTGATAGAAATTTTTTTTAATAAAGAATGAATTAAAGAAGATTTATTTATTAAAATTAAGAAACATGTGTGAACATTATATATCTGACTATTAGAATAGTAATCTAACTGTTAGGAATTGTAATCATGATATTAGAATAATAACCTCACCATTGAAAATATAAAATAAAATTTTGGTATTATATAAATGAAAATATATTATATTTATAGCATGGTGTAAGTAAAAGTTTTTTTTTAAAACAGTAAAGTAGTTGTTAGTATTTTTGTAAAACATAAATTTTTTTAAAACATTATAATTAATATAATGATTTAATATAAAATTTATTTCTAAAATATATATTCGTATGATAATATTATGTTTTATTATAGTAATGATATAATTTTATGATACCTGAATTAATTTTTCAAAGGGTTATGAAATAAATAATAATATTAAAATTAGTATTTTATAAATAATTGATGATTGTATTTAAAAATTAAATTTATCATATTAGAAAATTCTTTTCATAAAATGTATTCCATTTTTGAAATGTACATGTAAAAAATGGTGAGGGTTAATTTTGGGGTTTTTTTTTCTATAATGGATGATTTTTTTGTGAACAGTGAAATATGAAAATTTAATGTATTTAACATTATAGGCTAAATGAATGAATTTTTTAGATTTGGATGATATAGAAACAAATTATCTCAACCCATAATTCACTATATACTATATTTAGTTATATTAATCAATAATATTGATTGTCTTGATCAAAAATAAAAAACTAGTCAATATAATAATGTATGATAATACCAGTAATGATATCCACGGAAGGGACTAAGCTAATACTAGGAATGATATTTAAAAGGTTTCCAATTGTAAAGATAAAGATAATAATACTTGAGGAATAGTGGAAAAAATAATGGACCAAATTAGATAAAATTGGGTATAAGGTCTAATTATTTTAGTCTATTTTATTTTGGAAATGTTTATAGGACATTTCAAACCTTTTTTAAGGTTTAGAAACATGTTAACATAATGTTTATCTTAATTAGTATAATCAATTTTAATTGGAATCACTAATTTTTTTCTTCAATGAATAATTTATTATTATTATTAATTATAAATTATTTTTATTACAAATATTAAATAAAATCTTCCAAATTATAATAAAAAAAGTCGTAGAAATTAATTTCAAAATAATCCAACATATGGGCCGATAGTGTAGGGTTTTATAGTAAAAACATTCAAAAGATTACTATGTTTTTATCCAATTTAATAGGGAGACTTATTCTAATGATATAAATTATATTAAATGATATAAAATTTATCTAATTAAACTTTTAAAAAATAGAAAATTTAATTTAACATTATAAATAAATTATATAAAAAATAATTTTTGAATTAAAATTTAGTATTTTTGACTATTCCTCAAAAAATGAAACCACACAAAAAATACCACAGATTAATCCTAAATAGATATTTATGTCTCTATATAAATAAATATGTTTATTATGACATATATTATTTATAAAATTTCCAATAATTGGATATAAAATAGGTTTACCCTTAAAAAGGAGGTAAAAGTGACTTTATAAAAATATAGGTCTTTATTAATTAAATCACATTTGTTCTCATGTTATTCTTGTAAAATAAATTGTATGAATATAAAAAATATTTGATTGAATATATAATATATCCATTTAATTAATATTAATTTAATTTATTATGATAAATCATTATTCAATCATAAAAATAGTTTTTTATAAAATCATTCCTTTTACATTTATTTGGTTTCTATGTTCATTTCTAATTAATTGGTAACCTATGAATTCATAATATTTTTTATAAAAAATAAATTTTAAAAAAAAATTAATAATACTCAGAACATCTGATTTATCCACAAGTTTATATATTATTATATTAAATAATGATGTTTTATTAATATAATTTTACTCATTGAAACTTGATCTTGCGTGCAACATAAGCTATCGAAGAAATTTTTTGTTGTGTGGGAGGAAAGAAATAATGTTATTATGTGAATTGAAAACTATATCATTGATTTAATTTATTAAAATTGTAAATATATTTTAATGTCTCGGGATATTATATTCCCTTATATAACTACTTTAATTCATAGATATACCAACACATTGATGCCAATGTTTTCAACAAACTGTTGGAATAGGTGGACTACCCCAACGGTTTGAACAAACTGTTGGTAAACTCCCATTACTACCAGCCTTTTCCAATGGTTTCCCAAACCGTTGGGAAATGCCTCCTTTTCCCCAAAAATTTCAATGAAACCATTGGTTAAATTCCCATTACAACAACCTATACCAACAGTTTTTAAAAACCATTGGTATAGAATACATTTCCCAATGGTTTTTAAAAACCGTTGGGAATAGTTTCCCCAAAAATACAACAGCCCCAATTCTCATCTGTCTGCATGATTGTAGCCCTAAAAATGAAGATCTGTCGAAGCTCTATGGTTACCCAGGCTGGGAAAATCCTTCCGTCCTCTTCAATCGACATCAAATATGTAATTCCTAAATTACCTTTATTGTTCTTAATCTATTTTTTTTTCTTCTCTCTTTTCATTTGGCCTAAACGAGAGGGCTTTCTATTTTCCTAGGACGAGAAACTTCTTCCACCCAATATATCCATCTTAAATAAAAAAATATAGTTTTACACTCCAAATCTATAAGTACTACCTCAGTTTTAATGTTTTGAAACTTTTATTTTTTTTTTATTTTTTTTTTGTCTAAACCATGTCGTGATGTCCCTGACATGGCATAACCAATAAGTGAAATTTGATTTGTTTTATATTTTTTTCAACAATTAAGTGTCATTATTGTATGTATCAACTTTCATTGAAGTCATCATAGACACTCCTTCTGTGTAGTTATAGAGCCATATAAACTAATGGAGTTGTTGGTGAAATGTATCCCCACTCAAAGATGGTAAAGGTTTTTTATAGTCATATTGTGTCGAGGTGGGTAATGGATATAAAGATGGTCCATGTTAAGTTATTGGGGACGGTTTTGGTAGTGGCATCGGTGGTTTTCTATTTCATTAGTGGGGTGATAAGGTAGTTTATATAGTCATTAGTTTAGTTGAAAATTGGGTTTGGATTCTGTTTTTATGTATTTGTTCAAGGAATAATTTGAATGGTAGTGATACTGAGGATTATTTGGTTTTTGGATGGGTGATTGATTGGAATTGTGATGTTGGTTGGATTGGGTATAGTTAATTTTCAATGTATTATTTGGGGATTGCCTCCCTTGAACACCACCTAACCCCCTGGACCCCCACCCCTTGGACCCCCTCACCCCCTAGACCATGGACAACCCCCCACAACATAAACATTTTATGGGTTATTGTGATGAGTTTCTTTCCCTTTTATTTATTGGTTCATAAAACATAAGTTGGTGCTGAATATATTATGTAATTGGAATTTGTAATGTAAAATGTTGGTCTCAGATTTCTGAGTTGGTTATTTGGATGGTATTCTCTATCAAAAGTGGGTATATCTCTATTGACTATGGGAGTATTTTCTTATTGAATAATGTATTTACTAAACTAACCATGAAATACCCATTTCCCATAATACAGAAGCACCACATAAATCATATGTATACACTACACACCACAAGACACCCATGGGAGACACCCCTTGACATCTATGGATAGTTATGGGTCCATTAACTTAAGAACTGAAGTCTATTGGCACTCAAGCCATGATATATTCCCATTACAAGTAGAAAAGATACCAACACCTTTTTTCTTATTATATTATAATGAAATGGTTTACACCCTCATAACCATGTAGACCATCTGGTTCATGGAACGATGCCCAAACAGGTTCAAGATTATGATTAACTACTAATCATTGATTGTGGTCCCTCTGTGGTTCTTTCCATAGTAAAGATGGTAATGTGAACAATATTCAACTCAAATAATGTTTCATAGGTGTATATTAAATGGATATGTGTACTTGTATGGTGTTTCCAACAATGTTGTATATAAAAAACATATTGAAAAATGAAGAGATTATTAAATGGAACTATTTCCCTCTTTTCTTTAAGGAACATGATTTGACCCATGGGGCGGTGTGGTTATTATATATTAGGCAGTGACATGTATATTAATAGGATACATGTACGTTTTTGTTTTGTTTTTATTTTATTTTCTTTATCACATTGGCCACTTAGGTATTTTACTTCATTCTACGGACGAAGGGTAGTGATGCTATCCTGAACAGTTGACATAGATCACTTGTATACTTTAATACCATGTGGTGTGAGTGTGAGGAAACATTGGATGATAGAGGAGCCTTGGGGTATTCCATGAAATGGACTGTTTTTCTAAAACATTGTGTGCGAGCATTTCTGGAGTATGTTGGAGTCATGAAATAACCCTAAGTGTCTCAATGAGATAACATAAACTACCCTAAGTGTCTCCATACATTGTATCATCCTTGCATGGGTTTGACACTCACCCAATACTATCAAACCTATCATATTCTATCCTCTCAGTCACATAGTCTAGACTCATCACTCGAGGATTAACCTATGGCTTGATGCATATCTCATAATCTAACTAGACAAAGAGGATTATTCACCTTATGATTGTCCTAGTCACAAAAGCACACCATGTCGAACCCATCTACATTATATTGTCAATAATCCGGTCAAAAAACTCATCAAAATCATGTATTATAACCCAATCCCACTAACCAGGTTCCATCCTAAACTAAATAACACCAAGCCTCTTGGCATTATAATACCAATCTATTCGACAATACCCAATACCCACAGTAGCATCTCATCCTTCATCTCTTTAGTTGAAATATTGTATCATTAAATGGAGTAAAACCATTCATAATACATTTTATATACATAGAGGGACCATCCCACTCTATGAACGTACCAAGATTCCAATCCATCCTAATAATTATTTCATCATCAAACGCTATATGTACAATTGCCACATCTATCAGTACAATGCCCAATCATCATAGGAATATTTTACATGATCTAAATCCTCATCATTAGTGACATCAATCACATTAATGCGCATAAATGTCAACTGAACCCTACATTCAATGAATTATTCTTGTGGACAGGACCCAAGGAAATATGATAAGAACTAAAACCATAAATAATAATGCCAAATACATGCATCATTTTTAAATAAATATCTCAACTGTAAACATAAAAACCAAGAATGATAAGACCTCATACCTTGTATCGAACAAAACCAAACTAAGTTGAAACTCGAGACAAATTGATTATATACCATTAATAGGAAGAGTAATTATTAATTAATAGGAATGTACTATTTGATAGTATCATTTTGAAACATTGATCTGTTTCCACATTGCATGTAGGAACATGATTTGACCAGTGGGGCATTGTGGTACTTATATGTTGGGCGGTGATAGGTATAGACACCAGAGACATGTATGTTTTAGTTTATTTTTTATTTTATTTTCTTTATCACATTTGTCACTTAGATAATTGACTACATTCTATGGACAAAGAATAGTTATATTCTGCGAAGGGTTCCAGAAGGAGTTCAGATTGATTCAGTCCACCTGCTTTGATCTGAGGTAAGATTCTATGGTTACTACTTGTCTCTCACCACATGTATTTGGGGATTTAGTGTTTTTTACTTCATATTATGTTTTTGGTAGGGAGTTGGATTTTTTTGTTGGTTTGGGTGGATTTGGTTCTCCTCTTCCAATCTAGGTAAGGATTTAATGCCACTGGTTGGTTTCTCACTGGTTATGTAGCGTCCTTCATGAGTTTTAAGGTTCTTAATATCCTTTGTGTAGTGCATTGATCCCTACTCAATGGTTTCGAGTCACTAAGTCAAGGGAGACTCACTTGCGTGTGTATAGGTAAGTATGTATGTGTATGTGGGTTCCACTGTTATGTGTACAGTCACCCATGGAAATGATTATGCAGGTATGGAGTTAGGTGTGCCCATGTATATTTATATAAACGCACACGCAGGTGAGTGGAGACTGATATATTCATATAAACATATGTACAAGGATCCCCTTGAACATAGTCAAGACCATATAGGTGTGTTCATAGGGGCTCAGTGTCCTTGCATGTGTGTGAAGGTGCATATACGCAGTGGAGGAGCAGCAGCTTTTAGTTATAAATCTCTATGAGCTGAAGTGGACGGCTTGGTTCCACCTTGAGGTATAGTCTCTCTCATAGGCTCTTTAATTTAAGAATTCTTTAAATTGAATTTAGCTTCGTTCTTAATTCTAATTAATTATATTGAATAGAAAATCTTTAATATGTTTTATTTAATATAATTTTTTTCATTTGATAAATAAAGTCATGTTTTTATAATAAAACCCCTCCAACAGAGGTGCTCTATCTGTAAAAACTCACAGTGATAGTTTAGGGTGTATGATTATTTTTCGTCGTTTCATTTCCCTTTGGACGATGCATCATTGTTCTGCTCAATACAACCTTCCAATGATCCATTGTTATAACACATTAAATCGTTGAGTTGTTCTATCATGTCTGTTGTGACCTTATCTTATGGAGAAACCCGTTTCGGGTGTTTGCCTGGCCTCTTGGCCACCCCTTATGGTTTTTACCCGAGCCTATATATCTAAAAACACGGATAGTGTCATTTTTTAACACCTAGCAGGCTTATGGTGCTTCCCACTATAAGCTGCATCTAAACACTATTTGGGGTGTTTTCCTGGCCTTGATGAACATCTAATTTTTAACATATATGAATTCTCCCATAAGATTTGTGTTTCATCCTGAGATGTTAAAACAAACTCAAATTATATTTTTCTCAAGGTGGATGATGTTTTATTATTATAGTACCAAGAAATACATATACCATTGATATGTAATACAAATTCATAATTTGACTCTCAATTTGTAGTTTCAACTACCTAGTACCACTTTTAAATCCCATTAATATAAAATATATATCTTTATCATACCACAATATCGAATCAGGAGTCTTTTTTTATAACATAAGATCAGTTTCTATAATGTGAAGGACAACTTCATAGGATTTATTTGGAATCCTGGCCGAAAGATGATGCCCTGATGATGTCGCTGGACCGGGCCAAATGTTGTGGTCATGCTGCGGTCACATCACAGTGATGTCGCGGTCATGCCGCAGTAATGCCGTGATTTGGCCCTGCTCCAGGACGACACCCCGTGGCTTTTTGCAGTCCAGTTAGAATTTTATGTATGATACCTAGATTGAGTTTTAGATACATTACCCATCCATATATAATGGGGAGGGAGGTGGTGTCTAGAATGTTGCCCCACTTCCTCCCACTCCCTTCTCTTCTGGCTGGAAGATGCTGCCCCGCGGAGGTCACTGGACCAGGCCAACATGTCACGGTCACGCTGCGGTCACGCCGCGGTCACGCTGTGTTCACTCCACAATCATGACACGGTAATGTCGTGATTTGTCCTTTCTCTAGGACGACACCCCATGGCGGTTCGCAGTCCTGTCGGAATTCTATGTATGATACCTAGACATAGGTTTAGATGCATTACCCCCGAACAGCCCCCCCCCCCCACCATCCTCCCTAGACCCCGGAGAGCCCCCCAACCCTCCACCCTAGACCCCAGATCCCAATCTAATATCTATTCAATATTCATGATAAATACCAACGGAAAAGAGGGATTTAGAGCTTCGGATGAAGATGAGAGAAGAGTGAAAACCCTAATTGAAAAGAGGAAGCAAGGAGAGGATTTGGCTCACTAGGATCTTTAATCCACACTTGAAAGCACTCAAAATGCCAATGTGCTATTTACGCGTCAACCCTGCCTCAAACCGAGGCACGGTGTGGCCAATACCACTCCAACTGTCTCTCTTTTATTTGAAATGGACAACATTTTAAATGAAAACAACAACTCACATACAGAAAACGGAAGAAACTGATTCAGATTGTGTTGATACTTTATCATAACAATCCAAGAGTCATTTGTGACGTGTACAAGTCAACCCTACCTCAATATGAGGCACTGTGTGGCCGATACCACTCGAAGTGTTACACTTTTTATTGAAATGTACAAAATTTTAAGTGAAAACAACAACTTCCATATGGAAAACCAACCAAATGCAATCGAGTTCTATTAATACTTTAGGAAAATGATCCATGGGTCATTTTTGACGTGTATGAGTCAACCCCTCCTCAATCCGAGGAACGGTGTGCCTAGTATCACTTGAAGTGTCTCACATTTATTTGAAATGGACAACATTTTAATTGAAAAAAACAACTTGCATACGAAAAAACAACCAAAATCATTCATATTGTGTTGATACTTCAACACAATGATCCATGGGTCTTTTTTGACGCGTACGAGTCAACCCCACTTCAATACGAGGCACGGTGTGGCCGGTACCACTCAAATTGTCTAACTTTTATTTGAAATGGACAACATTTTAAGTTAAAACAACAACTGGAATACCTAAAACCGACCAAACACATTCGGATTGTGTTGATACTTCAAAAAAATGATCCATGAGTCATTTTTGATGTGTACTAGTCAACCTCGCCTCAATTGGAGGCATGGTGTGGCCGACAACACTCAAAGTGTCTCACTTTTCATTGAAATGGACAAAATCTTAAGTGAAAACAAAATCTAGCATAGGAAATACCATCCAATGCATTCTAATATTGTTGATACATTAATAAAATGATCCATGGGTCATTTTTGATGTCTAAAATTCAAACACACCTCAATCCGACACATGGTGTGGCTGGTACCACTCAAAGTGTCTTTATTTTGTTTAAAATGGATACACTTTTATGTAAAAACAACGGGCATACGGAAAACTGACAAAACACATTCGAATTGTGTAGATAATTTAGGAAAAAGATCAATGGATAATTTATGACATGTACGAGTCAACCCCACCACAATCCAAGGATCAGTGTGTCCGAAACCACTCAAAGTGTCTCTCTTTTGTCACAAAAGGACATCATTTTAAGTGAATACAACAACTGAAATACGAAAAACCAACCAAAGGCATTCAGATTCTGTTGAAACATTAGGACAACGATCTATGTGTAATTTTTGACATGTACGAGTCATCTCTGCCTCAATCCAAGGGCCGGTGTGGCCAGTACCACTCAAACTGTCTCACTTTTATTTGAAATGGACATGATTTTATGTGAAAAAAACTGGCATAAGGAAAACCAACCAAACACATTCGGATTGTGTTGATAATTTTGGAAAATGATCTATAGGTTATTTGTGACATGTAAAAGTCATCCCCGCCTCAATCCGAAGGGTGGTGTGGCCAACACCACTCAAAATGACTCTATTTTGTTTAAAATCGACATCATTTTATGTGAAAACAACAACTGACATACGGAAAGCTAAACAAACTCATTCGGATTCTGTTGAAACATTAGGAAAATGATCCATGGGTCATATTTGTCATGTATGAGTGAACTTCACCTCAATCCGAAGCATGGTATTGTCAAAACCATTCAAACTATCTCTCTTTTTTTAAAATAAAGATCATTTTAAGTTAAAACAACAATTGACATGCGGAAAATCGACCAAATGCATTCAGATTCTGTGGAAAATTTTGGGATACAATCCATGGGTCATATTTGACTTGCACGAGTCAACCCCACCTCAATCCGAGGCACGGTGTGGCCGAAACCACTTAATGTGTCTCTTTTTTGTTTAAAATTGACATCATTTTAAGTGAAAATAACATCTGACATACGGAAAACCAACCAAACGCATTTGGATTCTGTTGAAATATTAGGAATACGATACATGGGTCATATGTGATGTATAAGAGTCAACCCTGCCTTAATACGAAGTGTGGTGTGACCGACACCACTCAAAGTGTCTCTCGTTTGTTTAAAAGGAACACCCTTTTAAGTGAAAACCACAATTGACATAAGGAAAATGGAACAATTCATTTGGATTCGGTAGAAAATTTATGAAAACAATCCACGGGTCATATGTGATGTGTAAGAGTCAACCCCATCTCAATCCGAGGCTTGGTGTGGCCGAAACCACTCAAAGTGTCTCTCTTTTGTTAAAAATGGACATCATCTTAAGTGAAAACAACAACTAACATACTAAAAACTAACCAACGACATTCGGATTCAATTGAAACTTTAGGAAAAAGATCCATGGGTCACATGTGATAATTTCGAGTCAACCCCGCCTCAATCTGAGGTGTGGTGTGGCCGATATCACTCTAACTTTATCTCTTTTGTTTAAAATGGACATTATTTTAAGTAAAAACAACTAGCATAAGGAAAACCGACCAAACATATTTAGATTGTGTTGATAATTTAGCAGAATGATCCATGGGTTGTATGTGATATGTACTAGTCAATCCCACCTCAATACGAGGTGTGGTGTGTCCGACACCACTCAAAGTGTCTCACCATTATTTGAAATGGAAAACATTTTAAGTAAAAACACAAACCGACATACAGAAAACTGACCAAACGCATTCTAATTCGGTTGATACTTTATGAAGACGATTCACAAGTCATCTGTGACATGTACAAGTCAACCCGAACTCATTCTGGGATACAGTGTGGCCAGTATCACTCAAAGTTTCTCTCTTTTATTTGAAAGGGAAATGATTTAAAGTGAAACAACTACTTGTATACAGAAAACTGACCAAACACTTTCATATTGTATTAATACATTAAGACATTGTACATGTGTCATTCTTGATGTGTATGAGTCAACCCTGCCTCCATCCGAGGCATGGTGTGTCCAGTATCACTCTAAGTGTCTCACAATTTTTAAAATGAACTACATTTTAGGTGAAAACAACAACTGACATACGGAAAACTGGCAAAAAATTGTTGTATTATGTTGATACTTTAGGACAATGATACATTGGTCATTTTTTACCTGTACGAGTCAACCCCACCTCAATCTGAGGCACGATTTGGTGGAATCCTACTCTGATCAATTGATCGCACCATACTTGTACCATTTAGTGTTCCTAGCCTTATATACATTAATATTATTGTCACTAAGGTCAATAAACTTATAGTTCCATTCTTCTAGACCATCACATGTTGAACTTATGATCATTTCAGTTCTTTCTGTATTTTAAATCATGTAAATAGTTCATACTTTACTCCTTTTGTAATGACCATGGAACCATGAGTCAGTTTCCATACCCCGATTTCAAATTTAGCATCATAGCATGCATCATCAAACATTATCTTTAGATTTATGAAGAAGAAAACCACTCCCAGGTAAAATACATGTTCATATGTTTTTCATTTTCTATAAATGTTTCTTTTGTTTGAGGATAGATCATATTTTAGTGTTCTTTAGTTGTCAAAAGATCTTATTATGATCCTAAAAAACCTAACAGGTTAAAAATCATAGGGGTTTTATTTCACATCATCAGGAATGTGTAGCAAGGGAATATGCTTCCACTTGTCAATGTCCTATTGTAGAATGGTTGGGTTAAAGAGGGAATTTGGGGCATGATTCAGTTGGATCTAATTTTTTTGAGGTTATTATGTGTCGTCACTTTTATTTTCACTATTATACATGAGAGGGTCTCGTCAATTATTTTTATTATGGAATAATGAAGTTTCACCCTTACATTAACAAGTAGTACACCATATATGACTATAACCCATCTTGGAAGGGGACTGTTTTTTGTCAACCACATATGCATCACGATAAACTCTGGATTAGACACATGTTCCACATCCACATATTCAACCAATTTGGACATGATCACTTTGAGTATAAAAACCAATACCCATTTATATTATGTTATTACCACAATAGTGTCTACCAACAAAGCCATTTCCATTCACCCAATATATGAAATCAACACCCCTACCTCCTTCATCTTCCTTCTTATTACATCAAAACTGAAATTTCCTTTACAAAGAACATATTCCATTTCCAATTTGATAATCTACATGAATTTTATCCAACACATTTGAAAATGATTTAGTTCATATTACAATAAATTATATAACTGTGACATTCAGTTTGTATATATAACATGTCTCTAATCAAAGAGGTGGTGTCGCTGAAATTTACACTCATCAATGATTGTCGCAAACTCTTTTTCATGAGTTGGGTAGTTTCACTCATGGGGTCATAAGTGATGAGACTCCTAAGAAAATAACTTTTCACCATATATTATAAAAAACACAAGTACAATGAAAAACGCATCATAAATCATTACATACCCAAATCTGGGATCAGAAAAAAAAAAATTGGGATTTGAGCCAATTTCAAACTCTTATTCAACTCTAATATGTATTTATCAGACTATTTTTCCTATTATAATTTTATCGGGAGGTGGGAGGGCTATGCTGGTTGGGGGGGCTATGACGGGGTGAGGTGATTTACTACTGGAAGAGTGGTTTCCATATAAAAATTGAAATGTGTGTAAATAATGTTTGAGTTATTTAAACTGTTATTCAACTCTACTGGAAGATTTTTTTCATATGAAGATCAAAATAGGGAACTGTAGTAAATGACATGGTTTGAAGAGTTAGATGGTTTTATGTGTTTTTTGTGCTATTGTAGCTATTTTAATATTGTTTTAAGTCTGTTTGTATGTTTTTGTGCTATTTTTTATACTACTTTAATTATGTTTGTATGTGTTTTTTGTGTTATTTTTTATGTAGCTGTATACTGGAGGGGCTACTGGAGGGGTTGTTGTGCAATAGTTCTAGAAATACATAATTCCAACGGTTTTAAACTGTTGGTATACATTGTGAAAATTTTAAAAACTACCCCAACGGTTCTAAAACCATTCGTTTTGTGTTTAGTCTATAATATATACCAACAGTTTCATTGAAATCGTTGGTAAAAATTGTATACAAACATATACCAATGGTTATCCTACAACCGTTGGTAAATCAATACATATAGTGGCCTATACCAATGGTTTAGATTAAATCATTGGTATAGAGATTTCCTCAAGGCTTACTACCCTACGGTTGGGAAAACTATTGGTATAGGCTACACCAACGGTTTTCCAGCCTATAATAATGGTTTAGAACCGTTTTTATAACCGTAATTTCCATTTGTGTATGATTGGTGTTTCATTTCCTACATTCTACTGAATAGAATATTCTTACTTTGGAATTTTGGGGTGTTACATTCTTCCCATCATAATTAAATTTTAACCTCATAATTTAAAATAAAACATGGTAATATATTGATTGATATTTACTATGTTTAAATCCCACATCATGAGAATGTTTCAAAAAAAAACAACCTCTATAAAAGAGGGAATCAGAAGTACAAAGGTCATGTGGACTGACATATAACTAGGTGTCTTGGTAAGAGAAAATTGGTGGAATGTAGAGATACGTAAATGGAGGAAAATAATAAATATTTTTAGGGAGTGATTGAGGTCACAAATAATAAACAAGTTAATGATGAATAGAAACTTTAATGCCTCAAATCCATAAATATACAATGATTTAAAAGACCATCGTATAAAAAATTAAGATATTAGGGAAACACTTTTATTTTAGGATCATATTCCCAATGCTGAGGAATTATTTTCTTAACCAATAACATAAAGAGATTTATTTACTTGATTTGTTTAAATTTTATATGAACAATTACTTATTTTGGTTATTCCTCAATATAATTTAATTTCATCCCCTACATTAAAAAACTCATATCCAAACATGAATATCTATTCCCGAAGCACTAATTGTTTTAACAGGTCATAAGATCCATAAAAAATCAAAATATTAGTATCCAACTACTTTGAAAAACTAGTATTGTTACTAAATTAATATATAAAGCTGAAAATTAATACCATTGGTTCATTATTAGCATTTATTTGTCCAATTTTTTATCAAAAAACAATGGAATATTAACAAGGTCATTGTGTAGGTCAATGGTTGTCATTAAACTATTATTGTACATTGGTCATCGGTTAAACTCCCTCATCCTTTCCATTCTTGAAGGGTTTTTACCTAGAATATAGGTGGTACTTTTGAAAAAACCATATTAATATAATTTCTAAAATAAATATGATTCACATCCTTATAATACGGATAGTCAGTGAATAGACTTTTAAATAAGGTTTTAAAAACAACACGAATGCCTAAATACTTAATCTGATTTATTTCCACATTGTTCCTTCCTTGGTCTAGTATTTATCCTATAGAGTGTGGAATTTACTCATGTAATTCCTAGATTCAACACATTTAAGGAAACAAATAATAAATGGATCCTTAAGATGAGATTTATTTCCTTACATCTTACTCTTCATTTTCCATGGAAATTATTTTTTTTATATCCTTCATTCCCACAAATGAATCATCTATCCATTCCATTGAGAAACATTCCTACATGTATTCTTCTAGGTTTTTTACGTGGTCTAAATTGAGCCTTATTTTTTCAATGGTCTACATGACTCAAACTCTTAAAAATGTTTAACCATCTCTTCTTTGGTGAGTTAAAGAGTTTTTTAAGGTGCATGTAGTTAATCATATTTTGGAAAAAAATTATTAGGCAGAAACACGGTATCTTTCACTCTAATCAACACCTCATAGGGTTTTCCATTTTCACCACATTGTCTTTAATGTACAATGATATCATGACTACTTTAGGATCCATCCATTAACTAAAAATAGAAAACATAGTGTGAGTAATAATAGTAAATTTGAGAGAATAAAATAATAAAATATAGGATTTCTAAATTAAGACACCTTATATTCAATATAAAACACCTTACATTCAACTTAGAGAATTTATTTTTTTCATATGTTCAAACCCATCACAATGGTTTATAATGAAAATGTGAGTTATCCTAAGAGTATCCCCTATGATTGTGAAACCAAGTGTGTTTTAAGGCTAATTTTTGTGTACCAAGTTACACTTGAGTTAGGTTTAAAACACCTTTTTGGAGTTATTACCCCTTGAAACATCATTTCCAGAACCATGTCCACCTATAGTATCAAATCAATGAAGTATTTCATTGAGGAAAAACACAATATCTACCTAACCAAAATTCTAGGATGTTATTCTATAATTTTCCTCAATATTTACCTTAGGTTTATCCTCCATAATCTATGTTTTCAAAAATCTAGTTTCCAAGGATGCTACTAAACATCCTTTGATACCAATTGTAGAAACCCGATCCCAGAAGCTTATAGCATGTGTCTACTAATATGACACTGGCATGATTACAAGGAATCTCATCCCAAAGGACCAAATAGGTTAGTTGTCTTGTAAAACTAGATACATACATGAGCCCCGTATTAAAAATAAATATAATTATTAAATCATAATAAATTTCATTTTAGGTTTGTAACATTATTTCATCTATTATATCCTTGCATATCTTTAATATTATACTTCTTAGTTTCTTGGGGAAAGGAAAAAATGAGGGTGATCTAAAATGCATGTTATGGGTGATGTATAGTGGAAGAAATAGTGAATAATTGGGATTGGTAAATATTTAAAGGTAATAACTAAATAAACATTCCATGTAATCAATAGAGTGATAATGAAGAGAATAAAAAATATGGAATGGTTGATAAATAAACACAGATTCCATTTAAATGACTGGATATAGAATAATCAAATTGGAAAAGTAAATAACAAAACACCAAGACATTAAATCAATAAACTAAGAATTAAATGAATCCATTGATATTTTCATAGTGAAAATTGCATGTATAATAATAACTGAATAAAAATGAATGAAATTAATTATTATTAGAGGCCATATTTTTTGGTATATGGTACATTTACTGTAAAGACCTTTCAAAATATGGTTTATAACATAATAGGTGAAAACCCTGATTAACTTAGTCTTTCCAAGTTATTCCACCCATGCGATAACTAATTCATCAAGGGGATATATATACCTAGGACACACCCATATCATAATTGTCCAAAAAATTCTTCATATTTCAAATAATCAATTTAATTCATGAATAATATCCCTTATGAAATATCTTCATTGTGTAAAATATGCATATTCATAAATATTCCCTAGATATCAAATAACTTTAAATTAAACACCATATTTAAAAAATTTATAAGGTGTAATCAATAACCATGTCGATGATAAATGATATGTATATATATATAGTTGAAATGTTCAATGACCATTAGAGATATAATATTTCAAGGGGACTATCAAATAAATAAATATATTGAATTTCAATGAAATCCTTGGTAAATGGAATAATAAAACATTCAGAAGAAGAATAAAAATTCAATTAATACAACATATCCCTTGTGGATTAAAAAAGGATTTTTTATTTATGAGCAAAAATATTAGCAAAAAGGTATTTTAAAAACCTTCTTAAAAAAATATAAATTTTATTTAAAAAAAAATGAAAATATTTTTCAATGAAAATAATTTCTAAAAAAATTTCATTAAAAGTAATATTTTTAAACATGAAATGAATTCTTTGAATAAATGATAGTGGGTAAATTCATAGATGTCGTGCAAGGTACAAATAACATTCCCTTTATCAAGGTAAAAATGTTAAAAAATTTCCTTGTTTAGAAAGAGATAATAATATTCCACTAAAAACATTTTTAAAAGAAAAAAATGGAAAAAATTATTTAATAAATCATTTTTAATTGTTACAAAAAATTATTAAAAGCATTTTAAAAACGAGTATTTTAGAAGAAAACATGTACTCTAATAAAAGAGGGAAATGATGGCATGCGTTCTTAAACACATTTTTAAGAACCTTTTGAGTACCAAAGACCAGGAAAATGGTTCTATTACTCAGAAAATATTATGAATAAAAAATGAGATGAAAATTAAATTATTTGTTATATAATTATCAATTTATTTCTTCTGATAGAAATTCAAGTTTAAAAAATACCAAACAAAATGAGATTGTGAAGAATACCCTTAAAACACCATAACATTGAAGTGAGAATTTAAAAATGAATAGATTATGTGTTTCAACTATAAATCCATATAATATAATTGTAAATACAATAATATACAGACCAAATTGATTACATACATAATATTATTATATTAATAACACTGAAGAAGTAATGTAACCTAATGAAAAATAAATTGGGTTATAAAATTTCATTAGCACTTGGTAATATTAATTTTAAATCCCCCTAGATGAAATAATTAAAATTTAAACACAACATAGAATGAAGATAAAATAATTTAGGATATAATATATCAAAATGGGCAGCTTATACACCACAAAAAATAATAAAGTGGTTATTATGATATATGGATCATGAAAGTAAAACTGATACAAGAATCACATTGGATTTCCTTTTGGGTGAAAATGCTTTAACAACATATATAATGGTTTAAATAATGAAACAAACTTATACCAAGACTACACACACTTTTATAATATCTCATATTAGCTTATAATAATATATTATCACCCTTATGTTATTAATCCTTAATTGTTTTCACTATTTTGGGTGTTAATTGCCTAGTTTACCAAGAAAGTTTGGACTGGTTACTTATTGTTCATATTAAATAGATCATGATTTCAGGATATTCATAATGTGAATAATTATTTAATTATCATATATATTTATTTTTAAAAATCCATTGTATTTGTAGTTAGTAAATGAAATAAATTTTTCTTTGAGACGATAGGTCATACATATGCATGAACAATACTTCAATTTCCTTATCATAATATACTAAATGAAAAGTAAATTATATATATTTATATGAATATTATAATTTTAGTATAATATTTATTTCATATATGTCTCATAGGTTTATTAAAACCATCCCTTTTAAATTCCATGTATAGCATGAATGAACCACATCGCTTTGAGGAGATGGTAGTTCACACTTCCACAAACGATGTTATCGTATTCCCAAAAAATGGAAACCATAATGTTATGTGATATATAAAAATTAAAGAATCATATGTAATTTAAAATATCATATATATAATAGATAAACATTATTTATATAATAATTCCCACCATGATAGTTGTTAAAGAGAAAATGAACAACATTGTTTCATGAGGTGTAGTTCACCGTAAATAAGAATGATAAGATTTAGTACACATTAGAGTGATGTGTGAGTAATTGCAGGTAATTTTTTATTATTATAATATTTCCATATATTTTTTATAATTATTTTATTATATATTAAGTAAATTTTCTTTTTGATATGGTGGATAATGAAAATAAGAAACATAGCTTGAGGAAGGATGTTTCCACTTCTTTGCGCAACTCCTTTTGGTTTTCACGAAAATAATTCTTTGGTGGGATTAATGAAACAAAAGTATATTATAGGTTAAAAATATTTATTCTGGGACATTATTTTAGAAGTATTTTGGGATCCAATGGTCTTGATATGTGTGAATAAGTGATAGGGGTGAGTACCTTTTTTAGTGGGGGAGGAGTGGTATTCTTGTTAATTTTTTAAAAGGGAATTATGCCCACCTTTTACCATTACAATTGGCTCTAATAATGGACCAAATTTAATAAAAGGTATTATATGGTAAAAATATGTCCATAAAATATAATTTGGAGAAGTTTCTATGTCATTTCACCATTTAAGATTAAGGTTTAGTCCCATGTTAAACTATTTAATTTCATAATAATCGTAATTAATTTTAACTACTTAAATTAATATTATTAGAAAATCTATGATTAACTTATTATAAATTATAATTTACTTCTAATCCCAATATGTAATCCATTTTTAAAAATTTTTATCAATGAAGTGATTGAAATAAATTTAATATTAATCTAGTAGATTGTCGGACAATGTAGGATTCTAAAATAAAAAATTTACAATGTTTTCTATGTTTATATATCCAATTTCAAATTTAAATTTATCCCTATGATATAAATGGAGTTTATTAAAGTAAAATCAGTCTAATTAAACTTTAAAAAAAATATAAATTTAATTTAACATTGTAAATAAATTTGGCGAAAATATGTTTTGAATTAAAATTTATTATTTTTCACTATTAATAAAAAAATAAAACATCCATGAAATTAACAAAAAACCACCCTAAAAATTTTGATGTTTAAATTTAGAAATTTATTTTTATTTATAAATTTAATATTTAAAAAAATTACAATATTTGGATTTAAAATAGTTTCACCATTTCAAAGGCGGTAAAACTGCCTTTATTAAAATATTTCATTTTTTCATAAAATTGGTTTTGTTTTCCTGTTATTCCTATAAAATAAATTTGATGAATTTAAAAATATTTTATTGAATATATAATATATATATTTCATTAATATTAATATTAATTTATTATTATAAGACAACTTTGGAGCATAGAAGATGTTTTTTTATAAAATCATTCCCTTTATATTCATTTGGTTTCTATGTTCATTTCAAAAATTTGTTAACATTTTAATTTAACATTTATTTTTATAAACCATTTATTTTCATTAGTTTTTTAATAATGTTCAGAAAATGTAATTTCACATCTACGCTATCACTTAATATATTATATAATAATGTTTTATTAATATATTTTTGTTCTATAAAACTCAAGCTTTCTTGTAATGCAAGCTATCGAAGAAAGTCATTGTTGTGTGTGATGAAAGCTAACTTAGTATTGCATGAATGGAAAGATATATCATAGATTTAATTAGAATAAAATAATAAATATATTATAATGTCTCTATACATTATATTACACTATCCTCTTGGTGTTGGGTGTCAAACATGCTATAGAATACAACGATCATACATTATAATTTTGGGGCATTTCTTAGGCCACACAGTTAGGAAAACCATGCACCAGCCTTGTGATTCATCTCTAATAAAAATTAAAGACATCCCTTATGATTTCTCAACAAACACATCATGGATTACTCAATCTTTTAAGCTCCCTCCTAATCGCTATCAAACCACTCACAGTTAGGTGTAACCATGCGGCCTTCTACACATGGTTTCCCCTAACCATGAAGCTAGTCTATTTCATCCAAAAAATGTTGGTTTTTGGACTCTGAACAATCCCTAGACACCCTTGAAACACTTATCACCTCATTAGGATTCCGTATTAGGTCCCAAATAAATAATTTCACCTATTTTAGAAAGATACATAACTAATATAAAAACCAGGTTCTTACAATCATTCCCCTTAAAGGAAATCATTCCTGACTTCATTTTCCAAGGGGGTGAAATACCGTATGACAAAAAATCCGGCCACTGATCACTTGCATCGGTTTCATACTACCAAGTATCATCTTATACCGAGACAATCCACCATATCACTGATACTAAAGGGAGAAACTGACCTCGAAGAGCCTCCACACCCGGATCAATGATGTGTATTAGATACTCCTCAAAAGGAGAATCATCGTCTATATCAACATCGTAGGGATCCGAAGTATGAGAAGGATCGACATGATAAAGAAAAGGTTGTGAAATGTGGAAGACATCATTCATGTAATGGTACCTCTATGTTAGTAGAAACTGATATGATACTAGCTCAAATCTACCTAGAAACTCTAATGATCTGGTAAAGTGTGAAGTCTACTTCCATTTCCCTATTATCCATATATGAATCAACCTAGGTGATATGTATGGGAAAACACAATCCCCAACCTCAAACTCTATAGGTCATCGGTGGCGATAATAATTTGATTTATCTCTAGACTGATTAGTATAAACATGATTTCATATTTGATAAACCTACTCTGATTTCTCCTTCATGAGATTAAGACCTAATAGGGATAACTCCCCTTCCTCTAACCAGAATAGTTGTGAATAGAATGACATTCCATAAAAGTCCTCATATGGAGGCATCTGAATCAGCTCCTAAAAAATATTATTATAGTCGAACTCAATGAGAGGGATATTATTTCCTCATGAAATATCTATTTTATGTATGTATGGTCATAGAATGTCCTCCATAACCTGTATCACCCGTTTCATCTTTCCATCGGTATGAGGGAGGAAGGTTGTGATCAAAAGAGCATGTGTACCCATATCTCATTGTAACCCCTGCTTGAACTATGAAGTGAAAAAATATTCCCTATTTGAAATAATAGTATGAGGGACCCAGTTTAGTCTTATGATCTCATAGACATGCAAAATTTTTAGCTCATCCTATGAGAAAGTATCATTTGTAGGAAAAAGTGGGCAACATTCGTGAGTGGATCCATGACATCCCAAACAATGTAACAACATTTAGGTGACCTTGTTAAAAAAACTACAAAATCCATACCTATATCTTCTGATTTCCATTCGAGGAATATAAGCATTTGTAATATTCCTATTGGTCTATGGTTTTGTACCTTCATTTGATGAAAATTGTTGTACCAAGTGATAAAACATGTTATCTAACGTTTCATTAAGTCCACCTATACTGGAATCACATATCTCCATACATCTTGGAGATTCCTATATGAGAATCCCCCCTGAGAAGCATGGAATTCATGCATTAATTCCTCTCTCATATCTATAGGAACTGAGACACACCCATATATATGACTGATTTCATCTCTTCCACATTACAATTCGAAGGTGGGACATCTCCATGAATACTCTCTTAGATAACCAGACATCATGATCTAAAAATATCCTGTTATTTATCTTATCAATGAGAGAAGAGGTAACTATCAATGATGTGAGATAATATTTATCATGAATATCATAAAACTATAGATGAAACTCAGAGATTATGGCCATGAATCTCCATTCCTCATTGGTTTCATGTATGTAATATGTCTAAGATTTCAAATAGAGTGCATCAATTATTGAATTTCCTTCCAAGGTGTATATAAAATATCATACTTGATGAAATTATGATATTCAATCCATACTCACTTTATGAGATTAAATTCAAGATTTGTAAAGAAATAAGTTATTCCCTTTGGGTCTATATAAACCATAAATCATCCACCCATCATTTAGAATCTCTAGAAACATTAGGCATGGACAAGTGTGTCTATCTAGAGATAGAGTTTCTGGTAGTTTATATAATCATGCCACAACTAACAAGATCCATATGTAATGAATTTTTCCTCCTATATGATAATTGAACCCATGGTGAAGCCTAATGCATCATAGAACACTATATTGAATTTTCCAAGCTCTAGAATAATCAGAATTGGTGCTTAGGTAAGCCTTATTTTCAAATCTAAAAAGGATCTGTCACACATTTATGGACATAGGAACTTGAAACCCATCGTTGTGAGATGAGTAAGAGGTACATCCAGGCCTGATAATTACTATAGGAAAATCCAATAACATTTATCCATCTCAACAAAACATCATATATCAAACACATTCTTGGGATTCTATGAGGAAATCACAACACTCACTTTCTCTAGATCAGTATATACTTATAATTATGATATAATATGTCCTAGTAAGAGAAATGTTTTTGTCTAGAAGTGGAAGTTATAAATCATAGAATAATTATGACACTATAATAGTGTATTCAAAACAATATATAGATTCTTAGAATGGTCTCTATGAGTTTAATAATACTCTAAAATATCATGAAAAATACCTTGAAAAATAAATCCAAATATGGGTCTAATTCCCTATTCACCAAATCCAAAAAAATGGAGAGCATGTTAGTAAGTCTGAATGACATAATGAGATATTCATAAAGACCATACCTATTATGAAAATTTGTATGAGGTATGTTTGATGGATTGACTCATATATGAAAATAGCCCAATATTAGCTCAATCATAGAAAACACCATAGCTCCTCACTACATACCGGTTAAAGATATTATCTAACTGAGGAAGTAGATACTATTTTAAACTATAATCTAGTTAAACTATTAGTACTTCATGAATAAAAAAAGGGTCTTGTCTGCCTTCTTGGAAAATAACATGGTTGAACTCCAAGAAGTTGTATTGGGTTTGATAAATCCTTTAGACTCCTAATCCTATAATAGTCTCTTATGCTCCTATAGATCAGTAGGTTCCATCCTATATAGAGGAATGGACACTTGAGCTACTCTGAAAATAATATTGATCATGAACTCTACTTCTCTCTTGGGATGTAATCCAAAAAAAATCATCAGGAAAGACATCACAAAAATAATCTACTACTTGAGAAAAATATGATAGATGAATTACCTACTCCTCCATGAAAATATTGGAGATCTGGGTGGTCAGTCCAACTACACCTTGATTCTATAGTCAAGATCTACTAGCCAAGTCATCCCACTCACACTTATTTAGATAACAGGTTCCATCTAGTGATGTAAAAGATATGTTGCAGTGACAGTAGTCTACAATGAAATGATCTGGGACCAACCATTTCATCCTAAGAACGACATAAAATCCCATAATCTCCAGAACAAAGAGGTCCCTTAAGATGGGGTAACTTAATAACTCAATTATAAGTCCCTGTATTGGAATATTTCCTATAAATATAATCCCAATGATGTTACTAGGGTTATTAAACCACAGAAATACTGAATTTCCATCCCAATACATTCCATGATAGATATTCAAATAAAGAAGTGTGAAAAAACCAGCATTGAATTAAGAATACACTATAGTAGATGATACTATAATTGTACCTCATACTTTAGAAGGAATTGTACTGTGGTCCTTGGGTATTAGATTTAGGTCATGCAACTGACTTGATCCATATCCCTATTCTATAACTAGACTACCTGGAGTATGACCCATGTTCTGGTGTGGATGATTTGAATTCTGGATACCAAGACCATGACCTCCTCCTTTGCAATTTCTACGAGTGCTACTCTAACATACCACCATATGTGGTTGAAGAGATACATTCCCTGAAGGTGGAGTTGGTATGAATCCTATTCCACTAGGATAATATGGAAATCTCTAAAATAATCTATAAATATTTCTCATAATTCCTCAATCAAAACACTCTAGAATGTCTCCATCACAATAGGGATCCAGATACCCCTGTCATCAACATAGATGGAATACATTGCAGCTGCCAATGTGGTTACTCTGACAGCCATTACTGAGATGAGAGAAACTGATGGAACACTTCTGGATATTGAATGAAATACTTGCATGTTGAGGCACTGATCCTCTAGGCCTAGTAATATCTTATTTACCCCGGATGTGCTTGCTGATAAGAGCCTTATTTATGATCTCGATGGAATTCGGTAGTGGAAAAACATTCACCTGGGTACATATTCCATATTGGAACTGATCCTCTAAGCATCTAGCACATGATATTTCATCACCAGCTAGATGAAGTGCAAATAACACAAAGTAAGTTAAATGTGATGAATAGTCCATTACAGAGAAATAACCCAACACTAGATTCATGAAATATCTGGTTTGTTTATCTCTCAACATGTGAGGAAAGATGTTTCTATGTAATAACATATTAAAATCATCCCAGATCATTCTCTGATTATGGCTAGCCTGGTTAACCCCATCTCACCAACTCTCTGAAAAATCATGAAGCATATAGGTGGAAATATTGACTTTCTACTCTTGAGGTGTCTCTAGATGCTCAAATATAGATACTATGGACTCCATCCATGACTAGGTATCATATTAACTACAATCCATTAAGAAGGTGGGAGGATATTCCAGCTATAACACACATGTCAGATCATCCATCATAGGTGTGGGTCATGGAGAAACCTATATGTACTGAATCAGACATAGGAAACCCTCACGAAGCTGAGTGTCAGCTCACAGATCATGTATACAAGGCAGTGACTCTTGTTTTACACCTAACAGTATGATTGGCGGCTTCTGGCCTACCATCTATGGAGTGTGTTTGTTCTACCCTCATGGCACACAACACGAGGATGTTATTGTGTCATGGTGCAAAATATTCCATGAACACACCTTAGATCAAGATTTTTAGAAGTTAAAATCACAATAGGAATATGGTGATAAGATTAAGGCCCCACTACCTAAGATATACTACCCCAACTACCTGATTTGGAGGTCGGGTATTTTTAAGTTTTCAAGTATAAATTATAGAGATTCCAATAGATGAGGGGTTAATAACACCTTTACTATTCCTTTATGTTAAAACATTTATTTTTAGTTCATGTTTTAATTTTTAAGTTTTATTTTTTTATAAACCTATATAAAAAATTGATTTAAATGGAAGGTCATTCCCATTGAATCATGATCCATACACCTTATCACTGAAATCAATACCCATTTAATTTCTAGTTAACCCAATCTACATTCAGTCTCATAATATAATATATTATATATAATGGATTAACTTTGTAAACTACCCATTAAAACCCATGAGGGCCTATACACCACATGAATTTAAACTATAAATCATGAAATCACATCCAAAGAGAATAATATGAATAATGTTACTACCATAGAATAACCTAAATAATCACACTAAAATGAACCTATATTACATGGAATATGAAGGGAATATGAATTATAGGTTCCTATTATGATCCATGTAAAAATTATCCTTGACCTCATGTCAAAAGGTCCAATGATGAAATGAAATCCATAATCATAAAAATATAAATAACCATCACATAACATGTTCATCACTAAACGGTGAAAGTATATCAACTGTAATAAGAAAAATACTGAACATAAATTATTATTTCAGGGAACACTGCATTTTCTCTGAATGTGGGTTAGCTCTGCCCAAGTATAGCTTATAAAAAATTTACATGAAATATTAATCTTTTTTCTATTTTCTAAAAATAGTAAAGCAAAAAAAAGGAACCCCAATGGTATCGTATTAGGACATCTTAGACCTATTTTCTACTTATATATGACCCAACCTTGATTCACCACATGGCCTCCAGTGCATTTCTTGATATGCTAGAGGTGGCCAAATAAGATCAAAGGCCTATGGGTGTCTATGCGGAGACTATTCTCTCAACAACATAGCGAAGCATAATTTATAAGTTGTAACTCCCCAACCACAATTACCCAGAGCCGGTGCATTATTACATAACAATGGAATGATCAGAAAAGATCAAATCTCGAAAGACTGATCAGTTTAGGGTCATTGGAATCACTGGATACATTCATAAAGTACATTACATCATAAAATTAAAACTACAACAACATATTCTCCATACTCCACACTTACATCCCCTCAGACAATCCCCGCAGTTCAGTCATAAAATAATTCTCCACATCCTGGAAAAAAGATAACATAGAATGGAGTGAGCTTAGATGCTCTGTAAGGATAAAAATATAGCGGAAACTTTCATAAATAAGAATAAACATTTAAGGCAATGTATAACTAAAACAAATGCCTTTTAAACATGAACATCAGCATAATATGGAAAAAATAAAATGAAATAATTACATTTAATTATTCACATGGATATTCTACTAGTCGAATAATCACATTAAATATCAATAACCACTTTCATAATGATGGAATGCATAATATCCGACATTCATAACCAGATAGTCAAGGCCTTGTGCCAAGACTACAAATAAAATTTTGTCAACACCTTGATCCAAGACACTAGTTTGTCTCATGAAACCTACCAATGAATCGAGGAGCTATAGTGGGCTCCACCCATCACTTATTAAGTCCAATGCATTCCTCATATAAACAGGTTTAAACATGACATAAACATTCGTATTAAAACTAGCATACGAAATGTCAATAATTTCTCCATAAACCATGAATGGTATAAAAATAACACATCCACAGCCAAACATATCACAAAACCTTCAATACAATAATGAATTTTTGTTTCATAACAAATCAACTCCAAATAATCTTAAAATCCATCAAAGGATGTTTATATAGATGAAATAAAAACTATTTGAGATAAATATATCTTTTTTTTTGAAATAATTTAAAAGTCACGTAATTATAAAAAGAAAATATTTAATTTAAAAATATTCTTATAAGCTTGTATGGGAAGCTTCGATGACTTTATAATGGCAGAAAATAGCCGCACCCGCCGTATAAGTTAAAAAATACATTCTTACCTTAATTCTATCGAAATGGTTAAAAAGGACCATGTTTAGAAAACGATGGAAACATTCCTTTATAAACATCTTATAAAAAGTCAACAAGGGTATAAATGACATTAACCCATAGTCGATGAAATATTAATATTGATTTGAAATACATTTTTAAGAATCATGAATGTGGATGATAAAGAGGTCCCTGTAGATACTGACGTAAAAACAACCTCAGATAATAAAGAGATTGTGAAATTATCCCATACCTTGTACTTTTCCGTAGACGAGGGATGGCTAAACTCCTATATAATGGTGAAATAATTGTTATTATATAAACATGAATCATATACATTAATATGATATCATATATGATCTTTTAACATTGCTTTGCTAATAATATCTTAGTATTATCATTGTTTCGGGTGTTCACTTACTCGTTTTATTTGATATCTTTTGTTACAAAAGTCATGCTTGTTATCCATAAGTTTAATACAATTAATATAGAGAATTATATCAAGTCCATAAACATTATTCTTTATCATAAAATGATAATTATACTTGAATGTATAATATGGGGAATGAATCTCATCGTGTTTGTGGAGATGGTAATCCGTACGTACACAAAGCGACAATATCATTCTTTTGATATTAAAATAATCTATAATTGGACGGTGTATCATATTTACAGAATCATTATAATTTTATATTTATTATTTACATGAATTACACATCATTATTATAGCCATCCAAATAATAATGTATTGAATAAAAATTACACCACAACATGGAGACAGTAAGCCATACATACGCACGTATGGTGACATTTCATTAAAAGGATGGATAGAATACTAAATATGGTTGTACCATATTTATAATAACATAATAGTATATAGAAGATACTGGATTTATTATTTTATAATGTAAATAACAAATAAATAAGAAGGGGAAGAAGAAAGGAACTTGAATGAGGGTGGTGAAATCATTACATCTTCTTCGGGTTCTTCATTTTGATTTGATCAAAAGGGCTCCTTAGGTTGGATTTATGACTACATTATGACCTATAGGATTAATTGATGGAATGTTAGAGGATATTTGGGCAGAGTTTGTCTGAAACAAAAGGCTTTGATGTTATTAATTTGAGAGAAGGGGGAGTGCCCTTTTATAAGAGGGGTGAGGGGCACCTTTGGAAAAACGTAAAATATTATTTTATAATAAATTCATATTTGGTTTATAATGGCTCGAACGTGAATTATTTCTATGATATGGTGGATATGGGTCGAAATCATTTCAACCAATATATTTTAGACAGGTTTTGGTCACTATATTAACCTTATCATTTATATTTAACTCATAGTTAAATAGTTTAACAATTACCATGTCTCTTTGTATTTTTTATATTATATGGTTAATAAACATACTATAACAAGACCAGTGAACCCAAGTGGTCCATTATTAATATATATAACCTTATCTAAGTCATTTTTCAGATCCTTAGATTTTTAGGAATAGAATATCAATTAATAATATAATATTTGTTTTAAATACTTATTTATGTCAATTTTGACAGTATTTAATAATTGATTTTTGTTAAAGTTATAACCAAATTATTAATTTGAAATAAATTAATTTAATCGATTTTAACATGTCATATTTACCGTGAAAATTTGTGGAATTCATGAAAAGTCTCAAATTACATTTATTTGGATATTTATAATTTCAATTATTTTAATATTTCATTAATTAGGTAATTACTACATCACCATTATTTCATAAATAAATTACATTATTTAATGTATAAAAATTATAAATAAAATACCATTATGTAGTAAATATTTTTATCTTTCTAAGGTATATTTATAATTGAATTTATCTTTTGTATAAACCCATATTAAAAATGTTTTAGTTATTGAACATTGATTTTAACTCTTTTAACTCTTCATTGAATTAAATAATAATAAATGTCCTAATCTAATCCAGGTGGTCCAATTGGGTTCATATTTTATTCCTAAGGTTTATTTTTGTCGAATTATAATTATAAAATAGAATTAGGACATGTGTTAGGGTAATAATGATATCATTTTTACCCTTAATTTCCCTATTCACATTTAACTGTGGTTAATAAAAGTAAAAAGTTACTATTCACCAAAAATTATTTTTATCTTATTGAACCACATATTAATCCTTGATATTAACCATGCCTCTTGGATTTTATAAATTCCACTCACAGAAGTGGTAAAATTATGTTTTATGTGAATTTTCAAATTCTTCTAGGAGATGGGTAAAAGACTGTGAAAAGTTCAATAAAATTTTTATATATCTAATTTTTTTTAAACTGACTCTAATGAATTAAATTGAACTTTTATTGGTATTATGTATCTATTTTGACCTAAAATAAATTTAAACAAAATAAATAATTATAAAAATTCGGTTTTAAACTATAACTCAGTGTTTTTCCACTATTCATCAAAAATTGAATGTTTTCATAAAAATACCAATATTTCACCCTAAGTTAATTTCAATATTCCAAATCCAAAAATGAAGTCCATTTTGAAAGATAAAATTTATAAGATTTCAAAAAGTGGGTATTACAATTCATAACGGCTAGTTTGATTGGTTGTGGTGTGTTAGAACTCGATGTTTCATACAACATACGCTATTGTATTATTCAAAAAGAAACATACCATGGAAGCCTGGGGTGTTACATTCTCCCCTCCTTCAAATAATTTCATCCTCAAAATTTATAGAATATTATTGCCTAAAAAGACTCGGGTGGTTCTTCATCATAAGTTCTTCAGGTTCCCACGTTTCCTCTTCCATCTTATGGTTTCTCCATAGAACTTTTACCAGACGAGTCGTCCGGTTTCTCAACACTTGTTCTCTGGTATCAAAAATCCTGACAGGCTCTTCGCAATAAGATATATCGGGTTCCAGTTCTACTTTATCATAGGTGAGTACATGCGTTGGTTCAGGCATGTATTTTCTCAACAGTGATACGTGAAACACATTGTGAAGTTGGGAGAGATTTGGAGGCATTTCCAAACGGTAAGATATAGACCCAATTCATACTAGAATTTCGAATGGTATGATGTACCTAGGACTCAATTTACCTTTCTTACTGAAAAATATAACTCATTCCCATAGAGATATCTTCAAGAAAACATGATCTCCTACCTAAAATTCCAAATCCATCCATCGATTGTCAGCATAGATCTTCTGCCTACATTGAAATCCTTTGATTTCATTTTAGATTACCTTTACCTTTTCCATCGTTTCCTCCACCAGTTCTGGGAATAAAAGTTTTCTTTCACCAACGTCCCAAAAGGTTGTTGTACGACATCTCTTTCTCTATAACGCTTCATATGTTGTCATATGAATACTTCAATGGAAGCTATTGTTATAGGAAAATTATACCATAGGTAAATATTGATCCCACATACCGTGAAAGTCAAATGAGAATGATCTCAACATGTCTTCTATGGTTTGAATAGTCCTTTCTAATTGTCCATCAGTTTGAGGGTGGTAGGTAGTGCTCAAACGAAATTCAGTATCCAAGCCCTTCTGAAGACTCTTCCAGAATCTTGCAGTAAAATGGGGATCAAAATCAGAAACAATTTATAGGGGTACTCCATGAAGTCTCACAACTACATTAATATATAGTCTTTCTAGACGTTCAAGTGGTAGATCATCTATTATAGCAAGAAAATGTGCTGACATGGTAAGACGATCAATAATGATCCATATTGCATCGTTCTTTCTAGGAGTCTTTGGTAGCCCCATGACAGAGTCCATCATGATATTATCTCATTTCCACTCAGGTATGGGAAGAGGTTTCCTGACTCTTCCAGGCTGTTGCCTTCCAGGTTTCACTAGTTGATAAAGCATACATCATGGCACAAAATAAGAAATCTCCCTCTTGATGTTGTCCCACAAAAAATGTTCCTTCAAATATTTATTCATTTTGGTGCTCCCAGGGTGTATAGAAAAATTGGAACCATGTGAATCGTCCAAAAATTCCCTTTTTAAATCAGTTATATATGTAACACAATGTCTTTTCCCAAATTTCAAAATTCTATCTTCATACACTACGTCACTCAATCTCCCATCATTCACAACATTAATATTTTTTTAAAACACTTCATAATTGGTCTAAGAACTCTTTATCATTTCGAGTAAAGATGGGTTGGCAACCATTTGATAAAGTATTGGGATTCCACCTTCCATGGTGATTCCCATATCCATTTTTACTAGATCCATGTATATAGTTTCCTTTTCAACTATCAGCTTGTTCAAAACTCCATGATTCTTTCTGCACAAAGAATCTGCCACCTTATTCTCCATCCACAGGTGGGATTGTATCGTGCAATCATAATCCTTGAGTAGTTAAAGCAATCTCCATTACCTCATGTTGAGTTCATTCTTTGAGAAAATATACTTTAAACTCTTGTGATCAGTATATATCTCACATTTTTCACAATAGAGATAATGTCTCCATTTCTTCAAATCAAATATTACAGCAGCTAACTCAAGTTCATGAGTAGGATAGTTTTCCTCAAGAATTTTCAGCTGTCATGATGCATAGGCATTAACTCTATCATTCTGCATAAGTCACAACCAAAACCTTTCTTTGATGAATCACTATAATTAATGATCCCATCATTCCCCAATGGTAGAGTCAATATAGAATCATTGACTAATATTATATTCAGTTCTTTAAAAAATTCTTCACACTCTTTTGTCCAAATAAATTTAACCCCTTTATGTGTGATCTTTGTTAATTGGTTAGCCAATCAGGAAAAATTCTGGATGAAACGCCGATAATAACCCGCTAAACCAATAAAACAGCGTACCTCGTTTATACTTGTCGGTGTTGTCCATTCTTGGATTGACATGGTCTAAGAAGGATCAACAGATATTCCATCCTTAGAGACAATATGTCCATGAAAAGAGATCACCTGAAGCTTGATTTCACAATTTCTAAACTTCCCATATTATTCTTGTCTTCTAAGATTCTTCAGGATATTGCGCAAGTGATTTTCATGATCTTCATAGCTTTTGGACTATACCAATATATCATAAATAAATAAAACCACAATATCATAGAGATATTCCTTGAAAAATCTATTCATTAGATCCATGAATACATAAGTTGAATTAGTCATCCCAGAAGGCATTACTCCAAACTCGTAATGCCCGTACCTGGTTCGAAATACTATATTCGGAATGTCTTCCTTCTTCACACAAAACTGATGGTATCTAGATCGAAATTAAATCATTCAAAAGTATTGAGCTCTATGTAGTTGGTCAAATAAATCATCAATACGAGGTAGGGGATACTTGTTCTTTATTTTTATAGCATTGATTTCCCTGTAGTCGAGACATAACTCATTGATCCATCTTTCTTCGTAAAAAAAAGGACAGGGGCTCCCCATGGAGAAACACTAGGGAGAATAAATACCTTATTACTCAATTCCTCTATTTTTTAATTATTTCAACTAATTCCACAGTGGCCATTCTACAAGGGGTCATAGATATGGGCCTTGAACCAAGAATTAAATCAATGGAAAACTCAATTTCTCATTCTAGAGGATGTCTAGGAAAATCTTCCGGAAACACATCTACATAGTATTTCAGAATAGGTACATCCTCTACTTGAACATTAACTTCCTCACACACAGTTATTTCATTATCTTCCTCCCAGATAATTGAATTTAGTTGATCTACTGGGGGAGGATCTAGATAAGAATCGGGTGGTGGTGATTCTGCTCTTAAGATAAGGTGTTCTTTTTCATCATCATCTAAAATAGTGACCTCATTCCTCTTACAATAAATCAGTGCATCATGGTCTGAAATCCAATCCATGCTGAGGATTATATCAAATACCATCATGGATATGAAGATGAGATCAGAAGATATAAAAAATTTATGTGCTCTAATGGGGACTGATTCACAAAACATTATTTCAATGATACTTCCCTTAGGAGTTTTGACTGAAAATCCCTTGTTAAATCAAATTTTAAATATCTAATTTTCTTAGAAAACTGGGAAGATATGAAACAATGCGATGATCCAGAATCAAATAATGCATTTTCTAAACATGAGGAAACCATTAAATTATCTGCCACCACGTCTTTCGGAGCTTCTACCTCAGCAGTAGTGATAGCGTATGCTTGGCCTTGATCCCTGGGCCTTTTCTAAGTTAATTACCCATGTCTTTTAGGACATTCATTTCATAATGTCCCATATCCCTGAAATTGTAGCATTGAACATCAGTAGCTTCTTTCTTCCCCTAGCAACCATGAGCTTGGTGGCCTTTTTCATCACACTTGTCACATACTCCCATTCCCTTAAAGAAAGTACCAGCGTGTTTCTTCCCACATTTACTACAGGATATATATTCATATTTTTTCCTTTTCCCCCTTATTTCCATTCCTATAGTGATCAGAAGATCCCATCTTCTCTTGCTTTGCTTTAAAGTCGTATGACTTAGAGAATTATTTTTTTTGTCTTGATAGCACATGAGACAATATCTTCGTACGATGAGAAGGATTGCGATAATAATTCCTGATGGAGAAACGGTTTTAACCCATCCAAAAAACAATAAATCTTACTTCCTAGGTTACATATATAATCTTCTGCATGCCTCGCTAACCTTGTAAAATTAGCCACATACTTGGCGACATTCTCTTCCTCCTTTTGTCTCAGACTCCAAAATTGCCTTTCCATATCTGCTCAATGGTCATAAGGAAAGTATTTTTCTAAGAAAATATCTTTTAAATCCCTCCATTCCATATTTGATACTTCATCATCCTCCTTTTTTTTGAATCAATGACCACCATTGGTCATCATCTCCAGTGAGGCAGTAAACAGCCATGATAACTTTTTTCCTTTCACTACTCCCCAAGGCATGGAATATTTTTTCTAAGGAATTTATCCATTTTTAGCTACTAATGGATTTTTACTACCATTAAATTTTGATGGTTGTTGCCTCATGAATCGATCTAACATTGATCCTCCACGATGTGGATCTAGGTGCTCCATACGGCTAAAGTTATTATTCATTACCTGAGTGAGTTTTCCCAGTATGGTGATAAGCTGATCAGCACCAGTTGTATCACCAGCTCCTCTATAATTATCTTGAGCGGGAGGCAAATCCCTACATGGAGTGTGTGCATTGATACAGTTTCCATTCCTTCTACAAGGCGCCATTTCTAAACAATGGCATAATTTAGATCAGTTTATGAATCGAAATGCATAATTCCAAACTTGTAAAACACTTAACATACATTGAATAGTTTATGGATATAATCCATACTAATAAGAATATTTTCATTGATGAAGTATATAATCATAAACTATTCATAATGGTTTGTAAAAAAATGAGAATTATCCTAAGCATATCCCCCAAGAGTGTCGTAACCAAGAGTGCAGCAAGGCCCGTTGTCGTGCACCAGTTCCCATTCGAGTCTAGCTCAAAGCGGTGTTTTCGGGTATTACCCAAAGGTACATATGTGCCAGAGCCGCCTCTACCTGCTCATATCTAGATAGGGATGTATTTCTTGGAAAACTCACAAAATATCTACAATACCAAAATCTAGGAAGATCATATATAATAATTCTCAAAGTTTATCTTAGGTCTATGTTCTCCAATCCGAGTTTATCTAAATCTAGCTTCCATGGTATGTACTAAACTTCCTCTGATACCAAATATATCACCCCAAACCCAGTTACCCAGAGTTGGTGCATTATTACATAACATTAGAATGATCAAAAAAGATCAAGTCTCAAAAGACCAATTAGTTTAGTAGCCTTGGAATCACTAGATACATAATAATGTTTACATTACATAATAAAATGAAAAACACAACAACATAGTCTCCATATTCCACAATCATATCCTCTCAGACGATCCCTGCAAGTTAGTCATAAAATACTTCTTCACATCCTGGGAAAAATAAATCATAGAAATGGGTGAGCTCAGATGCTCTGTAAGGATAACAATATAGCGGAAACATTCATAAATAAGCATAAACATTTAAGGAAATGTATAACTAAAACATAAGCCTCTTAAACATGAACTTCAACATAATATGGAAAAAATAAAATGAAATAATTCCATTTACTTATTCAAATGGATATTCTACAAGTAGAATATTCAGAAGCAATATCAATAACCACTTTTATACTGATGGATTGCTTAATGTCAGACTATCATAACCACATAGTCATGGCCTTGTGAAAAGACTACAAATAAGATTTTCTCAAGGCCTTGTGTGAAGACACTAATTTGTCTCATGAGACCTACTGATGCATCGAGGAGCTATAGAGTGCTCCACCTGTCACTTATTAAGTCCAGTGCATTTCTCATGGGAACAAGTTTAAACATAACATAAACGTTCGTATTAAAACTAGCATACGAAATGTCAATACTTTCTCCAGAAACCATGAATGGTATAAAAATAACACATCCACAGTCAAATATATCACAAAACTTTCAATACAATATGGAAGTTTTGCATCATAACAAATCAATTTAAAATAATCTTAAAATCCATCAAAGGATGTTGACATAGATGAAATCAAAACTATTTGAGAGAAATATCTCTTTTTTTAAATCATTTATAAGTCACATAATTATAAAAGAAAATATTTACTTTGAAAATATTCTTATAAGAATGTAAGGGAATCTTAGAGGATTTTATAATGGTAGAAAATAGTCGCACCCGCCGTATAAGTTAAAAAAGAAATTCTTTCCGTAATTGTGTCTAAATGGTTAAAAAGGACCTTGTTTGAAACTGAAGGAAATATTCCTTTATAAACCTATTATAAAAATTCAACAAGGGTATAAATGACATTAAACCATAGTCTATAATATAGTAGGAATCATTTGAAATACATTTTCCAGAAATATTGATGTGGATGATAAAGAGGTCCATGTAGATACTTACATAAAAACAACCTCGGATAATAAAGAGATTGTGAAATTAAACCTTACCTTGTACTATTCCTTGGTTGATGGAAGGTTAAACTCTGGTATAATGGTGAAAAAATTGTTATTAAATTATACAAGAATCATATACATTAATATGATATCATATATTATCTTTTAACATTGCTTTGTTAATAATATCTTAGTATTATCATCGTTTCGGGTGTTCACTTACTCATTTTATATTATATGTTTTGTTACATAAACCGCGCTTGTTATCCATAGGTTGTATATTATTCATATACAGAATGATATCAAGACCATAAACAATATTTTTGATCATAAAATGATAATTATACTTGAATTTATATGATGGGGAATGAATCTCATCGTGTTCGTGGAGACGGTAATCCGTACGTATGCACGAGCAACAATATCATTCTTTTGAAATTAAAATAATATAAAATTGGATGTTGTATCATATATAAAGAATCAGTATCATGTTATATTTATTATTTACATGAATTAGACATCATTATTATACCCATCTAAATAATAATGTATTGAATAATAATTACACCATGATGTGGAGACGGTAAGCCGTACGTACGCACGTATTGTGACATGCCATTCAAAGGATGGATAGAATAATGAATATGGTTGTACCATATTTATAATAATATCATATTATATAGAAGATACTGGATTTATTACTTTATATTGGAAATAACAAAGAGAGAATAAGTGGAAAAAGAAGGGAACTTGAAAGAGGGTGGTGAAATCATTATCTCTTCTTCGGGTTCTTCCTTTTGATTTGATCAAAAGGGCTCCATAAGTTGGATTTTTGACTAAAGGAAGTCCGATAGGATGAATTGAGGGATGTTGAAAGAATATTTGGGCAGGGTTTGGATGAACCAAAAGGCTTTTAAGGTATTAATTTGAGAGAAGGGGGAGTTCCCTTTCATAAGAGGGATGAGGGGCACCTTAAGATAAACTTAAAATATTGTTTTACAATAAATTTATATTCGGTTTATAAAGGCTCCAAAGTGAATTATTTCGAGGATAAGGTGGGGATGGGTCGAAATACTTTCAACCAGTAGATTATAGACAGGTTTGGGTCAGTATAATAACCTTATCATTTATATTTAACTCCAAGTTAAATAGTTTAACATTTACCATGTCTCTTTGTATTTTTTATATTATATGGTTAATAAACATACTATAACAAGACAAGAGAACCCCAAGTGGTTCATTGTTAATATATATAACCTTATCTAAGTCATTTTTCCAAATCTTATATTTTTAGGAATATAATATCAATTAATAATATATTATTATTTTAAATACTTCTTTGTGTAAATTTTTACACTATTTAATAATTGATTTTTTTAAAGTACTCAAAAAATTATTAATTCAAAATCAATTCATTTAATCAAAATTAAAATTTCATATTAACCGAGAAAATTAGTAGAATTCATAAAAACTCTCAAATTACATATATTTGGATATTTATAATATCACTTATTTTTATATTTCCTTAATTAGGTAATTACCGCATCACCATTGTGTCGTAAATAAATTATATTATATAATGTCTAAATATTATAACTAATATACCATTATGTTGAAAATATTTTTATATTCGTAATGAACATTTATAATCAAATTTATATTTTGTATAACCCTATATTAAAAATGTTTTAGTTATTAAACATTGATTTTAACTCTTTAAACTCTTCTCTGAATTAAATAATAATAAATGTCCTAATCTTATCCAAGTGGACCAAAGAGGTTCATATATTATTCCTAAGGTTTTTTTGGTCGACTTATACTTATCAGAGAGAATTATGACATGTGTTAGGTTAATAATAATATCATTTTACCCTTAATTACCCTATTCACATTTAACCGTGGTAAATAAAAATAAAAAGTTACTATTCACAATAAATTATTTTTATTTTATTGAACCACATTTTACTCCTTGATATTAACCATGTCTCTTATATTTTTAAAATTCCACTCATAGAAGAAATAAAATTAAGTATTATGTGAATTTGCAAATTCTTCTAGGAGATGGGTAAAAGACGGTGAAAAGTTCAATAAAACTTTTTATATATCTAAAATAATTATAAACTGACTCCGATGAATTACATTGTACTTATATAGGTAATATGTATCTATTTTGACCTCAAATAAATTTGAATAAAATAAATCATTATAAAAAATCGGTTTTAAACTATAACTCAGTGTTTTTTCACAATTCATCAAAAATTGAATGTTTTCAGAAAAATACCAGAAATTCACCCTAAGCTAATTTTGATATTCAGAATCCAAAAATGAAGTCCATTTTGAAAGATAAAATTTATAAAATTTCAAAAATTGGGTATTAATATTCATAATGGCTAGTTTGATTGGTTGTGGTGTGTTAGAACTCGAAGTTGTGTACAACACACGCTACTGTATTATTCGAAGAGAAACATACCGTGGAAGCTTGGGGTGTTACATAAGTAATAAAAGACAAATAAATGTAGATATAAACAGATAGAAATGTCTAAATAGACACTATTACACTGGACTAGTAACCCCCCATAGAGTAGACATACATAAAAATAAATTACAGAAGAAAATGATAATAATACTCAATATCAAGAAATATCATCATATAAAAAATATGATGATAATGTATTTCATGTCTCCTGAAAAACATGAAAAAAGATATATGTGGAAGAAAATAATTCATGTTATACATAAGAATAAAAAACTATCCAAGTATCCTGAGCTCCATCTCAGTCATCTACTACAATGATCCATCCTATATAAGGCAAGGAAAATCCGATTTCCATATTGGGATTCTTCCCTTTTTCAACACTTACATATATGAAATCTCTTTGGGTATCAATGGCAGCCCTGAGAGTGTGGGAGATAAATCTCAGCAGTCCACCACCAATAACATTTACGCCATCTAGTATGCGAAATATATACTTATAGTGTGTATGTATATATAAAATGTAAATTACTATAGAAATGTAAATACCCAAATAACTACTTCAGCCTTAGATGGTAATGTATCTAAATGTGACATCATATAATTAATTCACATAATCTTGGTTTATGTAATAATTAATTTACAGTATAACCATCATTGACATCATATTATGATATTAATACTAAATAATCTAATATGTATCAATGAACACATTAGTGATGATAATAAAGAAGAGGACCCACTGTAATGAACAAGGAATCATTGACCATAAGGATTGAGAAAATTCTATAATATCTTGTAGTGTAGCTATAAGGGGTCTACATGTAATCCCAGGGTCATCACCGAAATAAATCCACTATAATATTATTCCAACCATGTCTAAGGATCTCATCCATGAAAAAATGAGATAATCAATGATTATTCCTAAAGGAAGTATCCATGGAGCCAAATGTTTAAGACATCATGCTAGATCCATGGAGTTTATCCAAGACATCCAAATATATAAATGATAATGGAGGGATACTATGGAATAATATCAAGAGTCCAATAGTGGAAAAGGATTAGGTTCCAAGGTGGGGGTCTCCCTTGGAAATTGGCATCCCTAATCAATATGGAATCCACAAGAGCTCAAGACATTACCTCTGGGATCTAATGTTGGAACGAGTCTGAAAACACTAATAAATATGTCATGTTCTGTATAGAATAGACACCTTATACTCAATTAATTTAATATATTAATCCATTTAACACTCACTCCATTTAAAAAATCATTTTCTATCTTCCATTTTCTATCTTACAAGTGACAAGGATAAAAGGACATTAATCCATTTATAGCTTATGTAAATTATAGCCATTTTATTAGGTTCACTTGTCTACCCTCTTTTATGAATGGTAATGGGTTATAAATACTTGAAAGAAAATCATTTAATTTTATTATTTTAAGCCAAATCATTTTTGTCAATGTACTTTCCATTTATCTTTCAATGTAATATTTGAATAATTTACCACACTTACCCTATACGGGATAATTAATAATAATAAGGTGATATCCATTAATAAATCAACGTTAAATTATTTTATAATGTTTTACCATTGTATGTGTAAAGCCATATACATGAAAGGTTTTTTAGAATAACCCTCATGGGTTACAAAGTAATATTTTCAGAAACCCCATAAATGGGTTGGAATCATTGAGGTATTCCTTCCTATAGTTTAATGATATTAAATTATAATGCATCTAGAATATGAATGTGATTAAAATAAGAAACATATAAAATTAAATAGGAAACACCGGATAAAATCAGTGGGTGTACCATGAAGGTAGTATATAAAACGAAGAGAATTAAGGAACAAGTCATTGACCAATTGCCTTATACTTGTTGAACTCCCCTCATCTAGTGCCAACCTTCAGTTTTTACTATATAGGATGAAAAATCATGAATGAATAAATACCCTAAATATTGTGCATATGATCCTTTATTAAAACACCTCCATCTATGAGAATAGAAACAAGGAATGGAGGATGATTTTTGATGTAATTGCCAATTCACATCCAATGTTATGAACAAGGATCAAATTAGAGTTTGGATAATAGAACAGGGGGATACATTTAGAAAACGTATTTACATCTTCAAAATGTGATAGGTGAAGGGCCTCTAGCCACTAGAATGAGAAAATGATGAATTCGGTTATGTTTATAATCAATAATGGTAAAATCATATTTTTAACCAAGATAAATAGGGGATCATGGTTTTTCCAAATAGTTGGACAAAATGTGCATCAACAGTGCACATGACACTACCTTGAGAGAGGTCCCTCATAGTTAGGCCGCACGAATAGAGAGAAAATGAGCCAAATTTGGGATTAAAATTTACTAAAAATTTCATAATACCTGCCCATGAATCCATACCACTCTTCCAAGTATCATCAAACCAAGAATTATGGTAACACACCAAGCTTCAACAGTACGTTTCCCTTTTAATAATGCAACAACTTGAATTTTATGAAACTTCAAGTTCTAACACACCATAACCAATCAAACTAGCCATCATGAATAGTAATACCCACTTTTCTGAAATACTATAAATTTTATTTTTCAAAATGGACTTCATTTTTGGATTTGGAATTTCAAAAGTTTCTTCGGGTGAATTTTTGGTATTTTTCTAAAAACTTTCATTTTTTATGAATAGTGAAAAATACAGCGTTATTGTTTAAAAATGACTTTTTATTTAAATAATTAGTTAGTTTATTTAAATTAATTTTATATCAAAATAGTTACATAATGCCTATATATGTTAAATTTTATTTATTGGAGTCATTTTATAATAAGTTTATATGTATAAAAGTTTATTGAAATTTTTTAATGTCCTTTACACATCTTCTAAGCACATTTGAAAATTTGCATAAAACATAATTTTACCGATTTTGTGAATTGAATTTAAAAAATACAAGAGACATAGTTGAAATAGTTATGTAAAATTTAGATCAATAGGGTGAAAATAATTTTGTTGAATAGTAACTTTTGATTTCTATTTACCATAGTTAAAAGTAAATAGGGTAATTAAATGTAAAATGATATAATAATTACCCTAACACATGTCCAAAATATATTTTATACGTTTATTTAGACTAAAATAAACTTTATAAATAAAATATGATCGTTTTGGTTCACTTGGATTTGAATAGGTCATTTATTATTATTATTTTTAACGAAGAGTTAAAAGTGTTAAATTCAAAGTTTAATAACTAAAACATTTATAATATAGAGTTATACATAAGATAAATTAGACTATAAATTTTCATTAGAAATATAAAAATATTTCCTGCATAATGGTATTTTATTTATAATTTATAGACATTATATAATTAAATTTATTTATGACACAATGATGATGCAGTAATTACCTTATTATTGAAAGATAAAAATATTTGATATTATAAATATTAAAATAATTTTAAATTGAGACTTTTATATATTATAAGATTTTTTTTGGTTAATATGACATGTTATATTTGATTAAATAATTTTTCTTTCTAAATGATTATGTTTTTATGAATTTCCCAAAAACAAAATCCTAAATAGTGTCAAAATTGACATAAATGAGTTTTTAAAACAAATACAATATTATTAATTGATATAATATTCATAAAAATATAAATTTCGACCAAAATAATTAGGTAAGGTTAGATATATCAATAATTAACCACTTGGGGTTTTCTTGTCTTTTTTATAGTAAATTAATTAACCGTTTATTATAATAATAATACAAGAATACATGGTTAAAGATAAACTATTTATCTAAGTGTTAAATATAAGAGATAAGGTTAATATGGTGACATAAATATGTCTAAAACCTACATTTTTTTTGATTTTTTTGACCCAATTCCACCTTTTAATTGAAATAAATCCTTTTGGAGAAATTATAAACTGAATATGACTGTATCATAAATTAATATTTTAAGATTTTATTATAGTGACCATCACCTCTCTTATAAAAGGGTACTTCCCCTTATCTAAAAATTACACCTAAAAAGGCATTAGGATCAGCCACCCCAGATATAACATCCTCCCAACTACCCTCACTTCAACTTGGTATCCTTACTTTTATTAGAAGCCAACCGAATCAGCCATTTTGATCCAATCAAAAGGAAGCACCCGAAGAAGAGTTAGTAATTTCATCACCTCTTCCAATGTTTTTTTCTTCTTCCACTTCCTCTTTCTTTAATGTTTCCATACCAAAATAATAACTCTAGTACCTTATATGTACTGTCATGTTGTTATAAATATGTTACAACCAAATTAACTATTTTATCCATCCTATGATTGACAATGTCAACATACGTTCGTACGTAAAGCTTGTCGTCTCCACGTCGTGGTGTAGTTTATTATTCAACCCTTTATTATTTAGATGGGTATAATAATGAGTATAATTGATGTAAATAATAAATATAACATGTTATTGATTCTGTATATATGATATAAAATCCAATTAAATATGATTTCACCATCAATAGAATGGTATTGTCCCTCGTGCGTACATAAAGATTACTGTCTCCACGAACACGATGCAATTCAATCCTCATCCTAACCATTCAAGAATAATTTTCATTTTATGAATAAAAATAATTTTTAAATAACTTAATATCATTATGGATAAGAATAATATAAATCCTATCCATATCAAACTTGAACTAAAAAATAAATCATATAAAGGAAAATGAATCAGTTAACACCTGAAATGATGATACTACTGGAATATTAAATACAAAACAATATTAGAAGATCATATATTATATTGTAATTTTGTACATGGTTATTTTATAATTTAATTAAAATGATTTAAATATTATATTGGATGATAACATTCCCTTGACCAAGGAAAGGTACAACATAATGGTTAATTATACAATCTCCTCATTATCCGAAGTTGTTTATACATGAGTATCTACTGGGACCTCTTTATCATCCACATCCGAGTTTCTTAAAAATGTATTTCAAATTTTTTTACTATTTCTGAAACTGGGGGTTAAATTCATTTTTAACCTTGTTATACATTTTATAAAATGTTTATAAAGGAATCATTCTATTGTTTTCCAAACAATGTCCTTTACGACTTTTTAGACAAAATTAAAGAAAAAATGTTTCTTAACTTATACAGCGAGTGCAGCTATTTTCCTCCATTATAACACCTTAAAAGCTTCCCTTAAAATCTTATAAGAATATTTTCAAAATTAATTTTATCTTCTATAAATATTTTACTTTTACATTATTTCAAAATAGAAAGATATATTTCTCTCATATATTTTTGATTTCATCTATCTCAACATCCTTTGATGAATTTTACACTTGTTTGAAGTTGATTTATTATGATACAATCTTATATATTTTATTTAAGGTTTTGTGATATGTTTGACTATGGTTGTGTTAATTTTATACCCTTCATGATTTTTGGTTATGTATTAACATTTTCTATTCAATTTTTAATACGAATGTTTATGTTATGCTTCAACGCTTTCATATAAGGAATGCATTGGACTTAGTAAGTGATGGGTGGAACCCGAGATAGCTCCTCGATGCATTGGTAAGTCTAATAAGACAAACTAGTGTCTTGGAACAAGGCCTTGTAAAAGTTTTATTTGTATTCTGGTAACGAGGCCTTGACTATGTGGTTATTATGTCTGACATTATGCATTTCATCATTATGAAGTTGGCTATTGATATTACATGTGATTATTAGAAAATTAGAATATCCATGTGAATATGTAAATTGGATTATTTGATTTATCATTACCATATCATGCTGATGTTTATGTTTAAAAGGCTTGTTTTTTAGTCGTATACATTGCATTAAATGTTTATGCTTATTTATGAAAGTTTCTTATATATTGTTATACTTACTGAGCACCTGAGCTGACCCCTTTCTATGTTTTATTTTTACCTGGATATGAAGAAGTATATTATGACTGAAATATAGTGATAGTCTAAGGAATATTAATGTGTTCAAAAGAGACACAATGTTTTTGTTTTTAATTTCATAATGTAATATAAAACTTTTGTTTGTATCTAGTACTTCCAAGTCTACTAAATTTATCTGTCTTTTCGGATGTGATCCCTTTTGATAATGCCAATGTAATTTAATAATGCCTTGACTCTTGGAAAATTGGGTCGGGGTGTTATAGTTGGTATCAGAGAATGTTTAGTACAAACCTTGGAAGCTAGATTTAGAAAAACCCAGATTAGAGAACATTACCCTAAGATAGACATTGAAGATTAGTATACAAAAACATCCTATAATTTTCATAATGTAAAGATGTTGTTTATTTCACATGGAATACATCCATTTCAACATACGAGTAGGTATAGGGGGCTCTGTCACAAGTGTACCTAGGAGTGAACAATCCAACAAGGAGTTTTGGGCTTGACTCGGGGTATCCTGGTACACGACAACAGGCCTTGCTCCACTCTTGGTTAAGAAACATTCATGGGATATGATTAGGATAATTCACAATTTATTTACAAACCATTATGAAGGATTTATTATAAAATACTTCATAAAAGAAAACATTGTTTTATGATTTTGAGTTATATGAAAAAACTGTTCAATTTATGTTAGGTATTTTACTAGTTTGGAATTATGTATTACGATTCATAAAATAATCTAGTGTATGACATTGTATAGAAATGGAGCCTCATGGAAGGAATGTAAACTGTATCAATTCACCTAATACATGAACGTATTTAACTCCTACTCAAGATAATTATAGTGGAGTTAGTGTTACAACCGGTGCTGAATAACTTATTACCATAATGGGACAACTCACTCAGGATATGAATAATAAACGTACCCCTACGGAGCACACTAGTCCACAACTTGGATGATCAATATTAGAAAACATTATTAGGAAACAACCACCAACATTAAATGGGACTATAAATCCATTTTTAGATGAGAAATAGATAAGTTCTTTAGAGAAAATATTTCATGCTTTGGGGAGTGGTGAAAGGGAAAATGTTGTTATGACAGTTTATCGCCTCAAGGGAGATACAGATCAATAGTGATCATTAATTAAAAAAAATGAGGATGATGAAGTATCATATATATAATGGAGGGTGTTTAAATATATTTTCTTATAAAAATACTTCCCTTGGGACCATCTATAAGATATGTAAAGACAATTTCTGAGTGTGAGGAAAAATGGGGATGAGAATGTTGCATTGTAGGAGACTAACATTACAAGGATAACAAGGCAGGAAACAGATTATATACATAACCCAAGAAGTAAAATTGATCAATTCTTTGATGGGTTAAAACCATTTCTCCATTGAGCATTATTCTCACAATCCTTCTCATTGTACAATGAGATTGTATCATGTGCTATCAAGACAAAAAATGAATTATCTATGTCTTATGACTATAAAGAAAATCAAGAGAAGAAGAGATCTACTGAACACTATTGAAATTGAAATAATGAGAAGAAGGGAAACTTTGAATTCCCATCCTATAGTAAATATGGTAAGAAACACCACAGTACTTGCCAGAAGGGAATAAGAGTATGTTACAAGTGTGTTGAAAAAGGCCACCAAGCTTGTGGTTGCAAGGGAAAGAAGGAGGCTATTAATGTTGAATACTATAATTGTAGAGAAATGGGTAATTATGAAAATTATTGTCCTAAGAGTTAGGGAAACTTACCTTATAAAAGGCCAAAGGAGAAATTCTAATCTTATGAAATCACTACTGCTAAAGTTGAATCCGTTAATGATGTGGTGGTAGGTAATTTAATGGTTTCCTCAAATTTAGACAATGATTTATTTGATTCTGGATCATCTCATTGCTTCATGTCTTCCTTCTTTTCTATAAATATTATATATTTCAAATTTTATTTGGAAAGGGATTTTTCTATCCAAACTCATAAGGAAAGTATCACTGCAACAAAGTTTTGTGAATTAGTTCCCATTAGGGAAAATAAATTATTATATCTTCTGATCTCATTGTAATACCCACGATTGAATTTGAAATAATCCTCGTTATGGATTAAGTATCAGAACATGATGAAAAAATCTATTTTAAGAAGAAGGAGGTTACAGTTTTTGATGATGATAAGGAGTATCTTATATTTGGAGAAAAAATGTCACCACCAGATTCTTATCTAGATCCACCCCCAGTAGCTCTAATAAATTCAATTATTGGGGTGGAAGAGAATGTAATAAATATGGGTGAGGAAATGAATTCTCAAATAGAAGATATACCTTTTGTGCAAGAATATTTTGATTCATTTCTAGAGGATTTACCTGGACATCCTCCAGAATAAGAAATTGAGTTTTCCATTGATTTAATTCCTATTTCAAGTCCCATATCGAATACCCATTATATAATTTCAACTGTATAATTAGTGGAAGAAAAGAAAAAACTAGAAAAATTGAGTAATAAAGGATTTATTCTCCAATCATTTTCTCCATGGGGATCCACATTTCATTTTGTTAAGAATAAATATGGATCTATAAGTTTAGGCATTGACTACAAGGATATCAATGCTATAACAATAAACAAAAAGCATCTTCTACCTCGTATTGATGATTTATTTGATCAACTTCATGAAGATCAATATTTTTCAAAGATTCACCATCAATCTAGATATCATCAGTTGTGGGTGAAGAAGGAAGACATTCTGAAGACAACATTTCATACCATGTATTGGAATTATGATTTTATAATAATTCCTTTTGCACTAACTAATGCACCCTCTAAATTCATGGATTTAATGACTAGTGTTTTCAAGGAACATCTTTATGAATTTTTTGTGGTATTTATTGATGATATTGAGGTATAATCAAAATTCTAAGAAGATCATGAAAATAACTTGGGTACTATTCTAAAGACTCTTAGAATAAATGAATTATATGGGAAATTTAGCAAGTGGAAATTCTGGATTCCGGAGACTTCTTTTCATGGCCATATTGTCTCTAAGGATGGAATATATTTGGATCCTTCTTAGACAAGAGAAATACATGAATGTGAATCACCGACCATTATAAATAAGGTACGCTATTGTATTGGTTTAGTAGGTTCTTATCAGCATTTCATCCATAATTTTTCTTTGTTGGCTAACCCATTAACCTAGCTCAGATGTAAAGGGGTTAAATTTGTTTGTAAAAAATAATGTAAAGAATGTTTTGAAGGACTCAAGATAAGATTAGTCAATTATTCTATCTTGACTCTACCATCGGTGAATGATGGGTTTGTTATTTATAGTGATGCTCCAAAGAAAGGACTTGGTTGTATCCTACAGAATGATAGTGTTATTTCCTATGCATCACAACAACTGAAAATTCATGAACAAAACTATCCCACTCATGATATTGAGTTAGAAGCTGTAATATTTTCCTTGAAGATATGGAGACACTATATATATGGTAAAAAAATGTAGATATATACTGATCACAAGAGTTTAATGACTATATTCTCATAGAAATATTTCAACATGATGCAAAGATGATGGCTTGAACTACTCAAAGATTATGATTGAACTATAAAATACCACCCAGGGAAGAAAAATAAGGTGGAAGATGCTTTGAGCAGAAAATATCATAGAGTTTTGAACAATATGATAGTTGAAAGAGATCTTATTTTAATAGATTTAGTAAATATATATATGGGAATAATCGTGGAAGGTGAAACATAAATATGTTTTCAAATGGTTTTTAAACCATCTTTACTAGAAAGGATAAAAAGTTCTCGAACTGACGATGAGGAGTTTCAAAAGAAAATTAGAGATATGAGTGATGAGAGATTGATTGACTTTGTATATAAAGATGGAATTTTTAAATTTGTGAAGAGACTTTCTGTTTCTAATATACATGATCTAAAAAGGAATTGTTGGATGATTCTCATAGATCTAATTTCTCTATAAACCCTGGTAGCACTAATATGTATAGAGATTTGAAGGAACATTTTTTGTGGGACAACATGGAGAGAGAGAATTCTGATTATGTGTCAATAGGTATGGTTTTTAAACAATTTATGGCTTGAAGGAAACATCCTGGTGGAGTCACACAACCTCTTATTATACATATGTGGAAATGGGATGATATTACTATGGATTTTTTCATGGGGCTACCAAGGACTCCTAGAAGAAATGATGCAATATGGGTCATTGTTGATTGTTTTACCAATTCAGTGCATTTTCAGGCTATAAGAGAAGATTTACCACTTGAATGTTTAGTAATAATAAATATTAATGAAGTTTTAATACTTCATAGTGTACCCATATCGATTGTTTATGATTGTGATCCCTGTTTTACATCAAGATTTTGGACAAGTCATTTTAAATCCATGGATATTGAACTACGTCTTGAGCACTGCCTACCACTCTCAAACTGATGGAAAATTAGTACAAAATATTCAAACCATATATTACATCTTTAGATCTTCCTCACATGACATTCAAGGTATGTTGGATCAATATTTACCTCAGGTAGAATTTTAGTGTAATAATATCTTCCATTAATGTATTCATATGGCACCATATGAAGCGTTATATGGAAAGGGATATCGTACACCAAAATTTTGGGATGATGATGGTGAACGAAAACTCATAGGCCCATAACCTATTGGAAAAGGTGAAGATTGTCCAAACCCACATCAAAGCAGCCCAAAGTAGGAAAAAGTGCTATGCTGATAACAAAATGATGGATTTGGAATTTCAAGTAGGAGATCATGTTTTCATGAAGGTATATCCATGTAAGGGTGTTATACATTTCATCAAGAAGTGTAAATTAATTCCCATATACATCAGACCTTTTGAAATTATAGAACGAATTGGAGTTCTATATTACCCTTAGGAAAAGCCTCCAAGTCTCTCCAATGTTCATAATTTGTTCCACATATCACTGTTTAGAAAATACATGCCTGACCCAACACATGTACTCGCCTATGAGGAAATAGAGATGGAACCCAATCTATTTTATTCATAAGAGCCTTTCAAGATTATTGATAGTATAGAACAACTGCTACGAAACTGAACGACTCATCTGGTAAAAGTTCTATGGAGAATCCATAAGATGGAAGAGACAAAATGGGAACCCAAGGAACATTTGTCGAAGAACCACTCAATTATTTTTATGCAGTAGTATTTTAGAAATTTCAAGGATGAAATTATTTGAATGAGGGAATAATGTAACACCCCACGATTACACAATACGATTACCATTGAATAATGTAATAGCTTGTGTTGTAAGCAACTTCGAGTTCGAACACACCATTACCAACCAAACAAACTGTTGTGAATTGTAATACCCACTTTTCGAAAATTTATCAATTTTATTTTTCAAAATGGACATCATTTTTGGACTTGGAATATCAAAATTATATTAGGGTGAATTTTTGGTATTTTTTTGAAAACATTCATTTTTTGATGAATAGTGAAAAACACAATGTTGTTGTTTAAAACTGACTTTTTAATTAAATAATTATTTATTTTATTTAAATTTATTTTATGTCAAAATAGATACATTATGACAATATATGTTCAATGTAATTCATAGGAGTAATTTTATAATAATATTAGATGTATAAAATTTTATTGAATTTTATTAACGTCTTTTACTCACATTATAGGCAAATTTGAAAATTTGCATAAAACAATATTTTACCACTTCTGTGAATTGAATTTAAAAAATCTGAGAGACATGCTTGACATTAGTATTTAAAATGTTGTTCAATATGAAGAAAATATTTTTTTCTGAATAGAAACATTTCAATTTTATTTACCACTATTAAAAGTAAATATTGTAATTAAAGGTATAAATGATATTTTAATTACCATAAAACATGTACTAATTTTATTGGATAAGGGTATTTCGACCAAAATAAACCAGAGTCTGAAAATATGATCCTTTTGGTCCATTTGGATTATATTACGCCATTTATTATTATTTTATTTAAAGAGGTGTTAAAAGTGTTAAATTCGAAGTTTAATAACTAAACCATTTTTAATATTTTTATATAAATATAATAAATTCGACTATAAATATTTATTAGAAATATAAAAATATTAAATACATATTTGTATTTTCTTTATATTTTTTAGAAATTTAATATCTAAATTTATTTATGACACAATGATGATGCAGTAATTACCTTATTATTGAAAGATTAAAATAATTGATATTTTAAATATTAAAATAATTGTAAATTGAAGCTTTGAGTGTATTCCACAAAATTTCAAGGTTACTATGACCTGTTAGGGTTTTTTAAATATTTTTTTTTTCAAAATGATAATTTTTTATGAATTTCACTAAAACAAAATTCTAAATAGTGTCAAAATTGACAAAAGTGAGTTTATAAAACTAATACTATTTTCTTAATTGATATAATATTCCTAAAAATCTGAGTTTTTTCCAAAGGAATTATATATGATTAGATATATCAATATTGAACCACATGGGGTTCTCTTGTCATTTTATAGTAAATTTTTTATCCTTTTATTATAATAATACAAGTGTACATGGGAAAAGTTAAACTATTTAACTAAGAGGTAAATCTAAGAGGTAAGGTTAATATGGTGACCTAAACTTGCCTAAAACGTATTAGTTGAGCGTTTTTAGACCCATACCCACCATATAATCAAAATAAATCCTTTTTGACGTATTATAAACTAAATAAGCTGGTATAATACTTTACTATTTTAAACTCTTCTTAAAGTGACCCTCACCACTCTTATAAAGGGGTACTTACAATTATCTCAAAATCACACCTCCAAATCCATTTGTCTCAGACAAACACTACTCCAACATCCTATAAACTACCCTCATTTAAACCTAGAATCCTTACATAGATCATAATCCAACCTAAGGATCCCTTGTGATCAAATCAAAAGGAAGTACCTGAAGAAGAGTTAATAATTTCTTAACCTCTTCCAAAGTTGTTTTATTCTTCCACTTCATCTTTCTTTGTTGTTTCCATACCAAAATAACAAATCCAGTACCCTATTCTTACTATGATGTTATTATAAATATGGTTCAACCATATTCATTATTCTATCCATCCTATGAATGACTAATCCACCATACATGTGTACATACAGCTTACTGTCTCATTGTTATGGTGTAGTTTGTTATTAAACACATTATTGTTTTGATTGGTATAATAATGAGTAAAATTTAGGTAATTAATAAATATATCATGTTAATTATTCTTTATATATGATATACCATCCAATTACATATGATTTCAGCATCAATATAATGATATTGTTGCTCGTGCATATGTACGGATTACCGACTCCACGAACGGGATGAGATTCATTCCTCGTCGTTACCATTGAAGAATATTTTTCATTTTATGAATAAAAATAACGTTTAAAGAACATAATATCATTATGGATATGAATCAAATACATCCTATCCATATCAAACATGAATTACGTAATAAAGCAGTTAAAGGAAAATGATTCAGTTAACACCTGAAATAATAATAGTACTGAAATATTATTAACAAAGCAATATTAAAGGATCATATGTAATATACTATTTATGTACATGGTTCTTGTATAATTTAAATATAGTGATTTAACTTTTATTCTAGAGGTTAACGTACCATAAAACAATGAAAAGTAAAAGGTAATGGGTAATTCTACTATCTCTTCATTATCTGAGGTTTTTTATATTTGAGTATCTACTAGGACCTCTTTATCATCCACATCCATGTTTCTTAAAAATGTATTTCAAAACATTTTTACTATTTCCTAGACTACGGTTTAAAGTCAATTATACCCTTGTTTTACATTTTATAAAAAGGTTGTAAAGTAATCTTTCTGTCATTGACATAATAAGGTGCTTTACGACATTTTCGACAAAATTACGGAAATAGTGTTTTTTAATTATACAGTGAGTGAGGTGATTTTCTACCATTATAACACCTTTAAATATTCCCTTACAAGATGAAAAGAATATTTTCAAAATAAATGGTTTCTTTTATAATTATTTTAATGTTAAATGATTTCAAAATAGAAAGAGATATTTATCTCAAATATTATTGATTTCATCTATGTCAACATCTTTTGATGTATTTTACACTTGTTTAAAGTTAATTTATTATGATACAATCTTCTATATTGTATTGAAGTTTTTGTGATATTTTTGACTATAGATGTGTTTTTTATACCATTCATGGTTTATGGTTAAAGTATTTAAAAAATTTGTTTATTAGTTTTGATACGAATGTTTATGTTATCTTTCAACCTTTTTATATAAGGACTGCATTGGACTTAGTATGTAGCGAGTGGAGATTGTTGTAGCTCCTCAATGCATCGGTATGTCTCAAGAGATGATCCAGTGTCTTGGCACAAGCCACTGAAAAAATATTATTTCTAGTTTTGGAACGAGGCCATGAATTTTTCGTTACGATGTTCGGAATTATGAATTCCATCATTATGAAATTGGCTATTGATATTACATGTTATTATTAGACTAGTGTAATATCCATGTGAATAAGTAAATGTCATTATTTGATTTATTTTTTCCATATCATGCTAATGTTTAAGTTTAAACGGATTGTGTTTAAGTCTTATACATTGCCCAAAATTTTTATTCTTATTTATGAAAGTTTCTGCTATATTTTTATCTTTACTATGCACCTGAGCTCACCCCTTTCTATATTTTATTTTTCCTAGGATGAAAATAAGTATATTATGACTGAACTACAGGGATAGTCTAAGGGAGATGAATGTGTTAAAAATATACAAAATGTTGTTGTTTTTCATTTCATAGTTTAATATAAAACTTATATCTGTATCTAGTAATTCCAAGGCTACTAAACTGATTGGTATTTCGGGATTTGATCCCTTGTGATCATACCAATGTTATGTAATAATTCACTGACTCTAGGAAACTGGGGTCAGCATGTTATAGTCCCATGCTACTCACTATCATTCCTCGTATGGTTATGGGTAGTTGGGAATCGTTTCCTTTACGGTTACTCCAAATAATGTGAGAAGTAGTTTTTTACCCAATAATGTTGTTTATAGAATCTAAATACGCCAAACAACCCATGAAACACTTATGAACTCCTTTGGGGTTAGTATTCAGTCCAAAATAAATAATTATACTTAATTTAAAATTATATATACCTATGAAAAAAACATGGTTCTTACAACCACTATATTATGACACCACATCATTCAAATTCTTCTATTGAATACTAGAAAAGGAACCCAGTATGTCATCAAGAGTCCTGATCATCAATTCAACAAGTTATATAAAAAGTCCCACTACTCATCCAACTTTATAGCCATATATATCATTCAGGCCATGCATAATAGCATATAATGAATCCTCAATTCAAAGATAATGTAATGAAACCTTATCTCTAGTCTAAGACTTATCATGAACATATATGACTTATTCCCCTCATTTATAGCTTAAGGTTGAGTAATGTTAAAAAATCTATAATATCAACAGAAGAAAAATATAATGACATAATCCCTTAATGAATCATAATAAAATCATGAGCACAATAAAAAATTCAGCATACTTAGGGAAAATTATCCAACCAATATATAATTGATTATATCCAATGAAAGACCATCACATCTCCCCTCATGGTTTGTGACACCCCACCATATCCTACAGGGACTATAATGTATTAAAAAAACTGTGGTAACCCATTAACTCTTTAGAGTAACTACTAGATCAAAAATTCATTTGGTGATATTGATCCAATCCTCAACATTCGAGGGTCCTTTGTTACGCTAGAGGGATATAATATACTAATGTAGGAATCCAAAGTTTAATTGACCATGGCCTTGTGAGCTTATCCACCCTGAATAGGCACTATATGAAATTCTCTAGGTTAATAAAATTATTCTTCCAAAATCACTGTAGTTGGTTTGGGAGAATTCTTAGGTATATAATCTTATAATCATATCGTTAAAACAATACCATCACCCCCTACGAGGGTATTAGAACCATTTTCTATAGTTGTTTGAGAATTTTATCAATATTTTTATTGGTTCACACAAGGGATTTATACTATAATGTATATCCTATGAGGTTACCTAAATCAAAAAGGAATAACCCCTTAGAACGACAAAGATCTAAACCTATGCCTCTAGAACATTCACATTAGTCATACTCAAATACATATAGAAAATAATATCATTCTCAATTTAATTAATTAAAATATGAGAACAAATTTATCACAAAAGTAAAGATTAATAATTATAAATGAAATTTTATTAATTTAAATTCTGTGAATGGAAATAAATCAAAAGTATGATATGTGCACCTTCATGAAAATTCATGATGTAAACAAATACTTAAATCCCGTAAACTATAATATGTTAACAGTACTAGGGATTAAAATAAAAATATAATAGAACAATAGGTAAAAGTAATCCCATCACTAAAAACCCAAATGTATATTGGATAATAGTTGTCCATGAAATTACATAACTACACAATCTTAGTTTCACACAACCTATCTCATTTTTAATATTCCACGATTATAATGAAGATGAAAATAAAAAAGAAAACTATCCTTTAATAACACTTCACAATTCCCCGAACTAATAGACATAGTCTAATTCAAATTTCTAAACTACCTTATACACAACTCCAAATATGAAAGAGGCTCCCAACTATTGGTTATGGTCTAGATAGTTCTGGGGGAGACAATATTCTTGATATAAATAACCATACAACAAAATCACAATAAGTGTAAATAAAAATACCATAATAGAACAACAGATTTTAAAATAAAATCATCATTCTATAAATAATATCCCCCTTGTTATAAAATATAAATAAAAAACCATAATTTTATAGGTCAAAAAATGTGAAATAACATTGAATGTAAATGATAAAATTGGAATTATATTAATGGGTATGCCTCGACATTGCCTTTATACTATGAGTTCTATATACTCATCTCAATGATGCAGTGCCCTTACCCCTAGCTAGATCCCTAATAATGAAATATGCACTATAATTGAGTGTACCATGAATGGTTTGTGTATAATCCCAGTAAGATACCACCAATTTGTCCATATTTTAAATTTTTAATGCATATAATGGTGAATGTAATGAATGGAATTTAATGAAAAACAATAAAAAAAATTAATATATTAGGTGACAGTTTGATTACAATACTATAATGAGCCCCAACACTACATTCTTTGGATCAATTTTAGTAGCAATTTCTCAAAAATTACCACATACCAAATTTTTTTTAGACCAAAAAGTATATCATATCAACTTCCATAGCCAACTACGCCTCAGCTTAGACCCAAACACCATCACACCCTTCTCCCAGACTTTGATCCGAAGACAAGGTTATCATTCCCCTTCAATTTTTGGGTCTGGACAAATGGCTATCACACCACAGGATCAGACTTGGGTCAAGGAAAAATTATTTTCCCCCATGTCTATTGTATTGGTCAAAAAGGTTTCCACACCCCTTCCTTGTCCTTATGTCATATAGTATTTATCATCACATGTCTCACTAAAAAATATTCCCCATATAGGGTCTAACATATCCATGGTGATCTAAGAATCACATTGATAATATATACAATCCTCCAAATAATATGAATTCATAGAAAATAGGAAATATAAAATAATGGCACAATAATATCACACAATCCATAGGTCTTACGGGCTACAAAAATATACCATACAAAAATTGTAATAATAAGAAAAAACATTATACAGAGACCATGTGTGTTAAATATTTCCATACTTATGTGATAAAATGTTTATTTCCATGATTAATAACCCAAACATGATTTGGAAACAACAATCACAATGGTGATCCATCTCTAATGGTTGATCTAGAATAGTTAATGGGTGGGATTGAAATTCCAAAGATCTAAATTTTATCCATCAATCAACCTGTAATTATCCATTAAATCCTGATATAATCCCTAGATCTAGACATAATATATTATATATGATATATATCTTAAGAGAAGAATAGTATTTGAACAATGGAAAAAGAAAATACCATTTAGGATCCAATAGATAAATCCAATCTTGAAGCTCTAAAGGGAGGGGAAGGTTGGTGATAATCCACTATGGGGGGTTATAGATACCTTAATAATGCACCCTAAAATATTTCACATTCAACCCTTAATGGTTGTATCTTCCCCTAGAGATTAGGTGGCCAATTTAGTTGTTCAAAAAAATCAGATAGTGGTGACCACAGTGTGGTCAGGCCAACCATGACTAAAATGGCTTTGATCTCGCCATACCCAATAAATCCATAAAAATGATCCACCATGAAACAAGATTAATTTCTTCTCTATTTCGACCATACCACACCTTTTACCATTATATTTGAGGTTTCATTGGTCATGGTACATAGAGAGACAATCATTACCGCAAACCTGACCCCATGACCAACAATTTGGACTGATGATCTTTATGTTTCACATAAGATGACTCTAGGAATTAAACAACTTCCTCCATAGTGTGGTAATTCTTGTGGCACACATTAAAATTCAAAAAATACACCACTACTACAAATTTTCATTTATTAAACACTATCCTTTAACAGTGCTAATAAAAAATTGTTGATAAAGGCTGGAATATTATTATTGAAAACAAAAATCAGGGACACTAGTGATGTTTGTTAGCTCTGAAAAAGTATAGATAATTTGGCATTTTTTTAGTTATTTTTATCACTAATTAGGGTACCAGTTTAGTAGTTTTTTTCTTAGAACTGATAAATTTATACCCATTTACAATCATAAGAAAGAAAAAATAAATGGAATCATGAATAATTTAATTTATATATACATATTTATAATTTTATTTAATATTATTTATTAATACATATTAATATTTTTTAAAATATAATATATAAATACAATTTATATAAAAATAATATAATAAATAAATTATTTTCCATCTTAGTTTCATAATTTTAAATATAAAAAATATCAAATTTATAATAATAAATAAATATTATTAGTAATATATTCATATAACTCAAATTAAAAATGCATCTATAATATAATTATTTTAATATTTTTTCTAAAAAGTTATATAAATATATAAATGAATATGTATATACATAAATATTGTTCATATTTGAGTTTATATATTTATAATCATATTAAATATTTTAACATAATCACATATCTTTTTATATATGTGTATTTATTTGTATTTATGTGGATATATGTGTATTCTCATAAGTGAATTTTTATATGTGTATGTTTGTATGTGTTTATATGTGTTAAATCTTTATATATATTTTCAATGTTTTATTATGTGTGTGATTATTTAAATGTGTGTTTATTTATTCATTTTTTCTATTTCGGTGCATGTGTGCATAGGTACGTGTATATATGTTTGTGTATGTTTATATGTTTGGGTATATAGATGGAGGTATGTGCATGTAAGTGTGTATATTTTTTTATTTTCATGTGTATGTGTATATGTATGTGTAAATAAATGTATTTATGTATATCAATATATTTTTATATATGAGTATGTTTATGTAGTATGTGTATGTTTATGCATTATGTGTATTTTTGCACATGTATATGGATGTAGGTGTATTATTATGTGTGAGTGTATGTTTTTGTATGAATTAGTATGTTTGTCTGCGGTTTTATGTGTTGTGTGTGTATATATTCCCTCTCTCTCTCTCTCTATGTTTGTGTTTGTGAGTGTTTATATAGATGTATGTTTGTGTATATATAGGTTTATGTGTACCTGTATGTATTCATGTGTGCATAAGTATGTTCTTATCTAAATGTATATATGCATACATATGTGTATGTTTTTATGTATTCATGTGGATGTATATGCATTATGTGTGTTTGGATGTGTATGCAAATACATATGTGTATTTGTATGTGTATGTGTATGTGTATGTGTATGTGCATGTATGTATATATATGTGTATATGTGTATTAATGTTTATTTTTATATAGTATGTTTATGTTTATGTTGTATGTGTCTATATGCATATATTTGTGTATGTTTGTGTATATACGTGTATGCAATTGTGTGTATGTGTATGTAGATACATGTGAGTATTTTTATGTTTGTGTATAGGCATATAGATACATGTAAATGCATGTATCCATGTGGATGTTTATGTATGTGTATATTAATGTACACAGATATATATATGCATGTATATGTGTGCATGTGTATGTGCATGTGTATGTGTATGTTTGTGTGCATGTGTGCATATGCTTATGTATGTGTGTTTGTGTATTTATGTAATGTGTCATTCTATTTATGCTTTTAATATTATATATTCATCTTTAATATTTCTCTATTTATAATATATTCTTTCATTCGTTTATTTTAAATATAGATTTATTTTGAATATTTTTTGTTTTTCAATATTAAATAATTTTATATTTATATAATATGTTCAATTTTGATTGTTATTTAAACATTTCTAAATATGAATACATTTAATAAAATTAAAATAACATTAAATATTTTAAAATTTCTAATTATTAATATTTAATGGTATTTTTTATATACAATCAATACGATCCATATATCAATAAATGACAATAATATTACTATTTTTTTATCGTTTTAATCCATTTTAATTAATTTAGTGTGTATTTGTAATTCATGCAAAAAATGAAAGGAAATAAAAAATATTTTAATATGTTGAGATCCTATTCAAATATATTTATTCATTTTAAATATTATTTCATTTAATATTATGTTCCCATTTTTTGTTTAGCTTTTTTTTAATACTTTTTTAATTTAATCATTTTTTAAAATGTGTAAATATTTATCGCAGCATTTTAGTATTTTCAATATACTTGTAGTTTATATGATTAATATTTAACCATTTTTATTTATAATGTTTTAATATTTTTTTATTTATATAATTAATTTATTTAAATGGGGCTTAAGTTTAAAATCATTTAATTTTAAGTAGTTAATATAATTCAATTTTTATAATTTGGTTATTTATTAAAATAGTATTAATTATGTATTCATTATTTATTCATTTTTAGGTTTTTTTAATGCATGTTATTATTGTTGTGAGTTTGCTTTGTAAATATATTTTTTTCAATTTATACTATTTACTTTTTTATTTTTTAAAATAAAATCATTTAATATTATTTAGTCATTTTTTACAATTATTTAATTTTTTATTTTTGTGAATGTATTCCTTTCTAAATATTTATTTTTTATATATATATTTACATAGTTTTGATATTTTCAATATATTTTTAGTTTATGTGAATAATATTTATTTATTTTTTATTGTTAAGTTATAATGTAAATAATTTCTTTGAAATTAAAAAAAAAATTTATTTAAATTCATATTCTAATTTTTTAAATAGTTAATATAAATCATATTTAAAAATGTTGTTATTTATATATTTTATATATTTTATTTATTAATTTTTATTCATTTTATGATTTTATATAAGTCAGGCATTTAATCATATGAAATCCTCTTTTTAAATAATTTTTTATTTTATTAAATTTTATTCATTCATTTATCATATTCTTTTATTAAATTTTATTTTTTTCATTTTAAATATTTATTATTTTGTAACTACTTTAGAATAAATTCGTTTTTTAATATTTATTTATACATATTATTTACTATGTTATAATATTTTTATATATTTCAAATTTATATAAAAAATTTAATTACTTGTAATTTTTAATTATTGTTTTATAAGTATATTTTAAATAAATAATTTTTAATAATTGTTTTATTTATAAAATTAATTTTATTTACTTATATTTTTTATTCATTTTTTATGTTAATTTTATGTAATTTATTTTTTCAATTCAAATTTATTTTATATATTATTAATTTTTTCAGAATTTATTTATTCATTTTTAATATCCATTCATAGATTAATATTAATTTATTTTTATATTATCAGAAATTATTAATTTTTTACATTTTTAATATAAATTTTTATATTATGCTTTAATATTAACAATATTATTGTAATTTATTTAAATGAAAATTTTAGTATTTTTATAATTTCTATAGTTAGTATTATTTAGTTTTCATAATTTTGTTATATATATAATAAAAAAATTTCATGCTTCTTTTTATTTATATTTTTACATTTTTATCAACAATAGATTAGTTATTGAATTTTTTTCATTTTTACCACATAAAAAATTAGATATTGATAAATATTGTTACTTTCTCACATATATTTTATGGGCTGATAAAATGGGATTTTTTTCTGTGCTTTTCAATAAGAACTAATAAAATTATTTTTCCTTTTCTAATTGAACCCCAAAAAATATCTTATCCCCATCTACATCCATTCTCTTGTTTATCCAAACCTTCACAACCTTCAAAGAAAATTTTTTGAAAAATTGAAACATCAATATCATAGGATTGAAACTCTGAACACATTTTTTAGGATTTTTAGTCGATCTTTCATATGCTTTTCATGATTTTTTGAGTTTTTTGTCCCCTATTCTTTTGGAGGACCCAAAATCATTTATTTTGGAAAAATAAAACCTCTTAAATAATGATGTACAAAAATATGAAATTGATTTTATGGATTCACAGTTGATATTTAATGTGTTTTCATGTTATGTTGGAGTTTATCTTTCTATTTTCTACTCAACTAGTTTCCGCTATATGTTCACGTGTAATCATTTTTTACCCTTTTTTTCGTTAAATTTTTGGGTGATTCGACAGTTTTATGTGATTTCCATTTAGGTTTTCCAATATTACATGATTTTATAGATTTTAGGATGTTATTGCTATTTTATATATAAATATAGACAATATATTGGGATTTTATAAAATATTATAAAATATTTTTTTTCTTTCTTAATTTTTGAAAATTTATATGGGTCTAGAAGAATGAAAATTATTTTTATCGTTTAGGTTGGGAATTAGTTGGTTGGATAATTTTTTAGATAAGATATCAAGGTTCATAGTGTTATATATACGTATATGTTTTATAAATGTTAATTGATTCACGTTCATTCATTGGTTCATGGTTTCAGTCAAACTAGTTACCATTTTGAAATAATAATGATTGAAGATAATTATTAATGGTTTTTTATATAAACATGACATGAGAAAAGTTTTTTTCTTAGAGACATGTGTTTGTTATTTATTTTTATTTGAATAAGTATAAACATATATATATATATATATATAAAACTTTGAGTATTTATATATCTATGTGTGTGTGTTTATAATAATAACGTTATCTTATATAATATATAAATCCTTAATATTTTATAAAATAATCGTCAATATATGTGTCTATATATAAATAATATCCTTTTAAATTTATGATTTCATATGTTTTGTTTATTTATTTGTGTTTTATAAATATTTATATTACTAAATTAAATAGGATTTATATGAATAAAAAATGGTTGGATTTCATTAGTATGACAAAATATTATGTTGATGGGGTTAAATAGTTCATCATGAGTGTAAAGATCATGTATATGACAATTTTAAAATATTTTTCTTTGTTTACATTATTGTTTTTTAAAACTAATTATTCCAGAAATCTTGGAATAAAACTTGAGGTCACATGGGTCATAAAAAAGTTATAGATGATGGAAAAAAATGGTGCAGAACAAAATGTATCAAGTTATTGGGATAACACTACATTTTATGGATCATATAATGTGTTTAAAAATTTGAATGATAATGATAATTGTATTGAGGATAGGATTGTAGGTGTAAATTATGATTAATATCATATTAAGGAAATAAAAATGATAGTTGAAGATGAATTTGATGATGTTCCAAAGGAATTTCAGAAGATAATCATATGTGAAAAAAACATTATTCAATATCAGTTATACTAAATAAACAACTATCATATCCATATTGAATCTATGTAATATAAAATCTAGAAACAAATGGAGTGGAAACAACTTTTCTAATCTATGTGTCCTGTTGAATGTTATTATACTAGAAGATAATGAGATTTTTGTGAACTTATGATGCTAAACAAATGAAATAGTCAATGGGTATGGGAAATGAAACAATACATGCCATCCGAAAGGATTGTATTTTGTTTCAAGAGGACCATAAATCACATAAAAATTTCCAAGGTGTTGTGTAACTCAATATAAGAATGATGAATCAAGTACTGCAATTTGTTATGATATATTGAAATAATTCTAATTTTTTGGAACCTTCATTGAAGTGAGGTGACATTAACAAAATTAAAATGACACATAGAAAGGGGAAATTGTGCTGGGAAACCATATCACCAAGTAAACTCTCCTATGTGGATGAAAAATGATCATGATTATCAAGAATTTTGAAACAAGAAGTGAAACCTTCATCTTCTACTCTTTGTATATGCAATAAAACGTTTTGGTGTAAAAATATTAACTAAATGTACATATATTGTTATATTTTTATATTATAACCTTCAATTGTGGTTATGCATGACATGTAAATAAATTATTTTTTCATTTATTATATCAGGAGAAAAAACCTGGTAATGATATAGATGTTTATTCGGATCCATTGATTGATTATTCAAAATGTATGTGACATTTAGGAGTAAAATTGTGCACTGATTATAGAACCGATGATTTCTTGTTTTGATCTATGTTATATGGTATTATTATAACTTTCCTAGAAATTTAAAATTTTCAAAATATAGCATTTAAGAAACACAGGATTTCCTAATTCGGGAAGATGTTATAAATTTTTTTTACTTTTAAACATTCCTTAAGGACTGTGCGTTGAGAAAATCAAATATTTCTTCCCATATAAAATATATTTTGATCATGAAAAATAAAATTCTAAGGGAATTTATAATAAGGTGAAACATAATACCCCCAAATATGTGATAAAATATTAGACAATATAAGGTATATTGACATTTCTTCTTGGTAAACATTATTAGAAAAACATTATAAAATTGGATTAAAAAAGATAACAATTTCTTAATTTAGTGTACATTAATTTCTTGTATATCGTAAATCCCCATGCAACTATGAAAGTAGAAAAAATACTTGTGATAGTGTCATTAGAATATTATTAAGTTTAACCTACAAAACAATGGTTGTAATTAAGGCTTGGTTGGACATGATTGATATAGGGGTACATGATGATTTGTCACTGGTGAAGGGACAAAGACTGAATTTTCATCCTCCAACTCCTTATAATATTTTTTGAAATTGAGATAATTATTTGGACACCATATAATTGATGTATAAATTCTAAATGGGTATTCATAAAATTAAAATAATATCATGTAACAGATTAAGAAATTGTTAAAAGGGATAAAATCATATGGCATTCATGTTTTGATGCAAGATATAATGCATATAGCTTAATGTTGTATTTTTCCAAAAAATGATCACCATTTATAAACTCTGGATTTATATTTTTGAAATATATATCGAGTAATGTTATAGACCCCTCAAATTTCTACAAATGGAAAATGAAATTCCTTTAATTTTATGTGAATTCGATATGTTCTTACAACCAATATTCATTGATATGATGGTTCCCTTAATGATTCACTTGGATTGAGAGATCAAGAAATTTTGTTCTATACATTATATATAGATATAACCAAATAAATGATATATGAATATTTCTAAACGGTATGTTAGAAAACTATGTCATCTAGAAGATTTTATTATATAGAGATATATTATTGAAGACTCCTTTTAATTAGATACTGAATACTTGTCTGATATAGATAGAATTGGACTAAAAAAATATTCATAGTGGATAATTGGGGGATATGTAATTTCATGAATATATATTGTCATAATTTTTATTATAGATTAAATTAAGGGTTTTTTAAATATCCTTTTAATGGATTCTCCATATTTTGAAATCAATAATGTAATTAATAGGAATTAAATCTATTATGGAATGAAATATGGATATCAAATACACATAATTGATATTATATAGGATGTTTTTGAGTTAATATTTTAAATGATTCAATAAAAAAATTGAATTTATTTATATAATGACATTTATGCTTAGCTAGAAGAAAAAATATCCATGTATTATCTTATAATGGTTATGTTATTAAAGGATTTATGTTCTATAAAAATGAACACAATTATTGAAATATCCTGAAATATAATAGAGTTACTCTTTTTTTTGAAGTGATTCTTATATTTTGTACCATGGGAAAAAATATAATTTATGTGAATATGTCCTAATTTTAAAAATTGGAATAAATATGAGAGTTGTATTATGCAATATTATATCGGAAATTTTTTTAATGCATGTGGGATGATATTATGTGTTAAGTTAAAATCAATGAATTGTAATTCGTAAAAAAGGGATTTTAGTAAAAAAGTGTACATGGACAACCCATTCATAATGTAATCACAAGAATTGAAAGTATAATATGTTCTAGATCCTATAAACAATTTTATATGTTCTATGGAAAGAAATACTTAAAATCATATTTTTTTTACAATTTAATGAAAATATTTGGATGAAATTGGATGTTAATAATTTTATAACATTGAAGGTTTTGGAGAATATGATAGATACATTTTGAGGAGACTAACATGTTTTTTATTTTCTACTAGGTTAATATTTTACATAGATTCCTAAAAATTATTTGACTATCAGGAATAGTTTTAAATAAATTTTTGAGAAGATATTGACTAATGATAATCTTAATGAAATTATTACATACATTATTCCAAATGAATAGTAATCTTAAAAAATACTGACAGATGATATTATTCATCTAACTAAGATGATATTTGATAATTTGATTGGAACTGTCATTAAGTATGAGTGTAGTTTAAAATGATATATTGAGATTGAAGAGAAAAGGAATGGTGTTTCTCTTGATTCAGTATTTATAACTACAACTAAGAATGAAATTAATATTATGAATGTTTTTAGATCTTCACAATCTATGAAGAATTCAAGGGTTTAATAATATTCTAGTTCTATAGAAAATTTTTAGAAACTTCATGCCTAACTTTCTATTAGAATGATCGTGATAGTCAGAATGAAAGTGTATTGCTATAAATATTATAAAAATAATAATAATAGAAGTTAGGTTTGGACCATATTGGATGATTTATTTTATTAAGTTTTTATAAGTTGTTATGAATATGTTTTTTTGGATTCCATTTTAAAAAACATTGTTTTATAGGAAATGATTTATTTTTTTCTTAACAAAAATCACCTCACTATATACTGTTTCTTTAAAAAATAAGATGAACTTTTCATAAGACTGTAAAAAATATCAGATGAAATTTTCTTATGTGAAAAATATATGATAGAGCCTCCACAATAAATTGAAAAATATTGGACATATTTTTCTTTAATAAGGTGAAAAATATTGAATGAACATTCAATAAGATAATAGAATACATTATATGAGAATTATTTATTGAAGCGGAAATGATCTAATGAGAATTCTATAAGGCTATTGTGGAAAAAATGGGCTAAATTATCTTAATAATGTGGAAATGATCAGATGAATTTTCCAAAAAAAAATTGTACAATATCAGATGACCATTCCTTAAGATTTTTTTTTTGAAAATGATCAGATAGAGTTTCCATAAAATGTGTCAGATTATAATGTTACCCATCGTTGAAGGCTGTGAAAACAAATATGATGATGATTTTCTATTCTGATCATTTCCAACATCATAAGTTACAATAATTCAAAATTTATTCATTTAGAAGAAATGGGATACATTTTTTTGGGTGTATAAATTCAGATTTATTTTTGGATAAGCAATGTTTTTTTGAGGATTATAGAGCTTTAAAGTTACTGTTTTAAATTTGTTTTGATATATATTGTTGGATTCTATCGAATAGTGAAATTATGTAAAGAATGAAAATTTCATATTCATATTCTCATAAGAACAATTTTAAAAATAATGATGAGCATTTAAAATGAACATTTTCAATGAAAAAATTGAAGAAATATGCTGAACATTTTCGATGAAAAAACAAAAAATTTCATACGAACATTTTCAGATGACTAAAGGTAGAATTTTCGGTGAAATTTTTTAGATGAACAGAGTGAAAATTTTAGATGAACATTCCATAAAATCATTCCATATGAACATTTTAGATGAAAATTTCAAACTAAAATTTTATTTATGATGTCTTTGTGAAGTCATTCTATTTACAACAAAATATCCATTAAATCAAATGTGATGATTTCAAGCTGGTCTTTTATTCTTCCAAAAGTTATTTTGGGAAAATATTAATTCTAATTGAGATTTAAATATGTTTAAAAGAAGGGTTTTAATGTCTCTAATTTAATAATTTTTAACATGAGTTTTCAAATTTAATTTTTAATTGAAGAGGGAAAATAAATTATAGTTCTCACCTTTTTATTTTGAGTGCACCTGTATAAAGGGTTCATGTGGGGATAGGGTTGTGTGAATACTCTTGTGTGAAAAATGTTTCAATTCTTATAAATTTGTTTTATAAGAAATTATGGTAGAACATAAAAAATATAGTTTAAGAAGGCTTTTTCCAAGTAAGTAATATCATTTTGGAGGAATGATATTGTATTGGTTATAAAAATTAGATAGAAAAATTATAGACAGAATGTTTATAGACATATAGATTTGGGATGAAAATTTTCAAGATAAAAATAATTAGAACAAATAAATTTTTGACAGATAGATGCAAGATAGATAGTTTGAGTATGGGAGAATTATATATAAATATTATGTATGGATAGATTTAGGATGGAATGTTTCAGGATAGAAAATTTCAAGACAACAAATTCATGATAAATACATTTTGGATAGAAAAAATGAAGTAATTTATTATCTATTAATAGGTAATAAATTGAAGAAGCTTTTTTTCAGGAAGTGATAATGTAATGCTTGTAAAAATATCATAGTGTAAATATTATTAGAATATTGGTGAAGTATTATAATAATGTTACGAGATTATTGTTAAATATTATTTGTTTAGAAAGAACATGAAATATAGTTTTTTAACAGTACAATATAAGTGTAAGGATATTCCAAGCTTATTATAACTAAAAAATATATGATTGGTTTCTAGAGGATTTTTATTTATGATTATTTAAAAACCATTCTATTGACTATCTACTCTTTTAGATTAGTAAACCATGAAAATTATTGTGTTATTTTTTTGTGCATTTTATTTTATTTTTAGAAAATTTAAAACTATTTAATAGTAGTTAACATCTATTTCATAAGAAAATTACTTAAAGGAAAAAAGGTTCATTGATTCAACACCCTCCCCCCAAGGTTGTCACAAAGATGAGAATTTGGAATTTTAAGCTATATTAGTAGGAAGGTATCCTTCATTAAATCTTTTCTGATGTTGTATGAATATTGAAGTTTCTATGGATGTTTTGAATTATATGAATAATAAGTGTATTATGGTTTTTCATGGAAAGAATTATCATATCTATAATGATATAATATTTTAATAGATTATCTCTCATGGTTATTATGTTTCTAAAGTTGCGACCAAATATTTTCTTCCTCATAATGAGAATGTCCGTCTAAAAATTTTTGATAAGAAAAATTTGGAGAATGATGGATGAACCAGAAAATATATATTTTCTGCATACTCTGAATGTTATATTCTTAGAGTTTAAATAGTTGGTACAAAAAAAGGTAGTTGGGAAAATATTAATAACATCTATGAACGCAATATCAACTTTAAGAATAAAAAATTACAATTATAAAGGATAAACTAGAAAGGTATTAAATTGTGTAATTATGAATCTATTAGTGACACCATCACAATAGGCAAAAAAAATTAAGATAAATACAATGTCATTGTGAGATTTTTTAAGAATCAAATGTTATTGAAAATATATTATATATTATTCATGACAAATTTGAATCCAATGTTTCATCACTGGAAGGTAGAGATCTTGAAACTATATATCTGGATGTTTTACATAGCACTATCATCTCAAATAAAATGATAAGAGAGATGGTTACCAAATGTTATGTATGACTGTTATAATTCCTTCAAAGGTTCCAAGAAAATAAAATCTAATAAATTTCTCTATGATTAATAATTTAGTTACTCTAACAATGAATTTGGTCTTAGTAGATATTTTTGATGAATTTATGTCCTTGTTTTCTAAAAATGTAATAGGGGGTATGAGAATGTATAAATTAAAGTTACAAATAAAATGTTTTGATTGAGGATCTATTGGCCACATTGTTGAAAATTTACCTTGGAATAAATAATATGAATTATGTGATGGAGAGGATTGAGAAAATAGAAGACATTTTTAGATTAATTCATAAAATCCAAATCCTACTAAAGGGTAAGGATACAAATTTCCATAAATCTAAATGGAGATTCTTTTTTTCTAAATATTATTAAGATGAAAACATGAAGTAGAATATACAAACATTAATGATAAAGCTACTAAAAATACTTTTATTTCAAAATTTCATAATTAATTTTTGACCAATGATGATTGTAGTTGTTCAGAAGAAGAATAAATCTTGTTATAGTTTATGCTGAAAATAGAGTTAAATATTTTTAATAAAGATTTTACGAATTGAAATAGAGATCAAAACATTAAAAAAGAAATGTCCTATAGAAAAATATTTATAATATTTTATTCCAAAAAAATTAAAATTTATAAGATAAATTGATAATCTCAAAATTTATGCTGGTAAGAAAAAAACATCAATTTTGATCTTCAGTAAAAATTACAGGTAAAATAAGAATATTCAGAACATAATCAAACAAATCATGATAAAACAATGAAAGTATTTTCATGTATCCTAAACCTAGTTACTGAAGGAAGTGAATTTTTTGGGATTTGAAAACATATAAAGGATCAACAAAACTTATCATCAATGGTTAATATGGAATATTAGATACTATATAATATTAATAATGATTAAAAACCTTGTTTGTAGCTAAAAAATGATAATATGAAAACCCTAATGTTCTTATGGTTATAAAATATGATCCAAAAGTTTATTCTAGCAATGATTCTAAAAATATTGAGAAGAAAGTATTATGAAGTGACCAAAACATTGGTGTAAAATGAAATAACAAAGTAGAAGGTAATAAAGTAGATGAAAAGAAGAAACAAAACTAAAAAGATCATATGAATTAATAGGGGAAATAATATTAATATTTTTATTATTGGGATTCTTTAGGATTTTGGAATACATTATGTAGGTGTTAGTTTAACCACCAATAATACAGTGAACCCAGAAGAAGATAGAGGCATATTTTAAGGGGGAGTCAACACACTCAATCAAGGTATTATGAGAATGTTTTGAAATTTGAAAAATGATTCCATACTTTGATAACTATATGTAAATTATTTAAAAATCATGGAAACCATTAAAAAGGTACTATTATTATGTCTGAGGAATGACATAGTTCTTATAACAATTCTCAAAATCTAATTTGAAAAAAGAAAAATTTAAAGAAAAGGGTTTTATTTTTTAAACTAATCTCAATACTGGAAAAGGAAACCAAACATAGATTTTTAATAGTGGGTTCTCTTCACATGTGATAGAATATTTGAAACTGTTAATGAATGTGAAATATTTTAGTGAAGGTAAATCTCTTTTGGAAATGATGATTTTCTTAGAATCAAAGATGTTTGATCTCTTATCATCAGGGATGAAAATTTGAATTCCAAAATATCCTATTTTCATAATGGGAAAAAACAATGTATTAACAATAATACCACATTTTATTTAATGTAATAAAGAGGTTATTTTCAAAAAATAATATTTTTTTAAAAAATTAGATGAAATAAAATATTTTAATAAAGGAAAATGAACCGAGAGAAAATTATCTCAGTTTGTTACTCTATAAATAAAATACTATTTAATAATCATAGAATAAAATAAAATGTGGTATAAGATGTTGGGATATTTTTGTCTAATGAATATAGTAAAAAAACAAATTCGGAGTATTTGTGATATTCTTGACATGGGTAGATGAAGAGATTCACATTTCTCTATTTTTTAAAATGGGAAGATTATAAATTCCATACAAATAAAAGATGAAATCCATTAAAATCTTCACATAAAGAATATACATTATATTAAATGTGGGCCCATGAGTTAAATGTCAACATATGATGATAACATCATTATTTTATTCATTAATTATTTTAATCGCATTACATGTATTATTTTTCTAAAACCCAAATTATTGGTTCTGAAAATGATTAGGTGTTTTGTGAGGAGAGTAACAAAAGAATGTGAATATTTTATAAAGAAGTTACAAATAGATAATATTGGAGGATTATAAAATGAGGGGTTTATATATTATACTTAAAACATGGAATTAATCATGATTATAGTGCACCACAAACACTAAAAAATGTTTGGCTGAAAGATGAAAGACATGTTCGGTGGAGTTGGAATGAACAATTATTATTAAACAAGATAGATCACACTATTATTTGAGGAATTTTATAAATGCATTAGTTTATATACTAAATATAATTATATATAGACCAAACATTGATATGACTTCTTATAAATTGTATTATAATGAAACTCCATGTTTGAATCACCTATGGGTGTTCAGTAGTCCATGAATTATAAAATTAAATATTTGAAATAATGGGTAGATTAATCAAAGAGGTTTTGATGTAATATTCTTTTGCTATGATCCATGTGGTATAGGATACATATTTTACTATAAAGATAGTGGAAAGAGATTTTATACCATAGATGTAAAGTGAATGAAAAATATGGTAAAATAATTTTACAAATAAATGAAGATGTAGAAGATGAGGAAGATGTGGTGGTTTCAGTTTAAAAACCAGAAAAATGTTCTGAAAAATACTAATAAAATTGATTCTACACAAGTTAAGTATTCTTACTGAGAAATATCATGTGATAAGTAACAACATAATTCATCTCATCCTAGGCTAAGGAAATATGTGGAATTTGAAAACATCATTGGTGAACAACAATAAAAGGTTCAAACCATATAAACACCAAGGTTACTTTCACATACATCCTTATACTCAATAGTTATTAAAAAATTTTCTAACAAATTCATTGAGTAAAAATAATTAAGTAATTCTATGAATTTATTGTCAGATCAAATTGAGAATCCTTCTACATGGGAATTTATACACAAACCTAATAATAAAAATGTTATTTGTACAAGGGGTTTTCTAGATATAGTTGAATGAATATGGGGAAGTGATAAGAAACAAATCAAGACTAGTTTATATTGATTATTGAAAAAATTGAAGGCATTTTTTATTATGAGATTTTTTCATCAAAGTAAATATAAGAAACCATCCAAATATATCTATAGCTCACTGTACAATGAGGTTATAAAACTCTTCAGATGGATATAAAGTTAGCATATCATAATAGAGAACATTATGTACAAGATTATTTCGAGAAAATGTGTGGCATCATGATTGGGAAAGGTGATAGTTTGTTTGTATGTTGAAAAAGGATTTATATAGGTAGAAGTAAGCTAGAAATGCATTTTATTCCAAATTGTACGCTAATATAAGGAAGTATAAATTATAGAAATTAATATTTTACAATAATCTATATATCAATGAAAATAAAAAAATCTATATTTTGATTAATTATGTTGAAGATATTATCATTTCTATTAATTTCAACAAAATGTTTCAAATTTTTTCAGAGGATTTTGATGATTTTTTTGAAATTTCCATACTCAAGGAAATTAAATATTTTTTTGGGTTAAAATTTCAAAAAAGAAGAAATATATTTTTCTATCTCATGAAGAGTATGATATATAACTTTTAAGGAATATTAGAATGGAATATTCAAAATGATTTTACACACTAAATGAAGTGATATATTTTTTTTAAAGATGAATAAGGTAAGGAAGTTTATTCTAAGGAATTCAGGATTTCGTTATATTTTTTTATATAGAATGGATTTAAGTCCAGATATTGTATATGTTATTAATTTGTGTGAAATATTTAAAAGTTCTCCAAAATTATTTCATATCTGGTTGGGAAAAATAAATATCAGATATATCATAGGAATAACTAATTTTTGTATAAAATATTATAAAATTGGAATGATTCAATTTTTTGGTTATACAAATATTGATTGTACATGTATTATTGATGATAGAAAATCCAAATATTTTGAGTGGCATCCAGCATTTATGATGACCATTATGGGTGTGCAATACAGTGGAACAGAGAAGTTGGTGGTGACTATCAGTGGTATGGGATGTCGACAGGCTCAGTTTCAGGAACTGTGGCTATTGGGCGATGCAATTCATGGATGGAGGAAAACCATGTGGGATGTTAGAGAAGGTTATCGTATTGGGGCTTGATTTATTCTTTTGCAATCTTATGGGCCTAAATTGACGTTCGACCCTCGGATGATGGAAGTGACTTGTAAATCGTTGTGGATGGATCTATACATGGTGGGGGTGTGAATTTTTAGGGTGGTGGAAGCACAGGGTGGAAAAAATCATGAATATCACATGATGTTTGGTTGTGGTGCTAGCCTATATAGGAGGAATCATTGGCCTGGTGGTATGGTGGTTCTTGAAGTAGCAAGCATGTGATTACCTCGGGTTACATGGGTGAAGGGAACCGAACAAATAAGGTGAAACTGAGCAAGGGGGATGATGATGGGGCCAGTGTTTAGGGTGTCACCATTCTTGGTCCGTCTGACAGATCTGGGATAGATGATAGAAAAACCCTACACCGGCATGGACTTTATGGTAGCCTAAAAGTGTGGATTGTGCATAGAGACTCGTCTGATGGTGGGGAGTGAACCTTAAAGGGTACCTACGAGTATCCCATATCTCTCTCTCTATGTGTGTGTGTGTGTGTCCACGGTGTGTCTGGTATATCCTTCGAGGGGTTATGGACTCGGTATGACCTTGATGTGTGGGTGTGTGTTTGTGTGTTTGATGTAATTATATCCCCCAAGAAACAATATATATTAAATTTAAAATTCATAAAGATATATCAAAATAATTTATTATCCATCGTCTTTATCTCCTATGGTCAATAAAACTCTTATCCATTCTTAAATAATATCTCTAAGACACCAATTTTGACTTTTCATATCCTGTACAAGCACTGTGTCAGTACCAATAAATGTTCGCATACCTATCATGACATAAAAAATTAATTAAAATTAATTAAATAATATTTATATGATATTATGAATATATTATCATATAATCCACATTCTATAAGTTTCTATAATGTTCTACATCATTTAAAAAAGGAATATGTCAATAATAAGTTGAATTCAATTTAAACTCCAATTCTTATTTTAAAAGGAATTTTAATTCAATGAGATTAATAAACATATGACCACGTTGAATTCAAACATGACCTTTGAGATTAGATCCTTTAAAATCATTAATAACATAAATTTAAATAAAAAATATCTTTTATAATCATTTAAAATTATTTTTTATAGAAACCGTGAATTTGAATCACATTTACTCTTTACTACCACACCGTGTTTTTTTAATTAGAAAAATTAGTTTCATCTATTTAAAACATTATTATTAAAAATATATTATTCATTTTACTAAAATACTTATGTAACTATTTAATATCAAATTTTGAAATAATACTCATAAAATAATATATATACGTTTTTCTTAGAATATCAAATATTTTATTTTAAATCAAAAATTTACTTTTGTGTTTCAGATCATGGCATAATATTTTTAAAAGATCTTATAAATATAATATATCATTATAAATTCATAAATTTAATATATCTCCATATATAAAACATATTACAATTAATTGTAAAATATAATAAATATTATCAAACAATTAATCAAATAAATTTTTATGTTATGAAATAATTAGTTTTTATTTATAATTCTAACAAGTATAACTCTATAATATATATTAGAACACCAAATATTATTTTTTAAAAATAAAAAACTTGGATACTAAATTAGTTTTTGTATATGAATATCTTATCTCTGATTATCTTTTTATCATTTTTTTGTTTTTAATAGTGAATCTTTAATAAGATTGGTTGATTTTTTTAATTTTCCCCATCATGAATAATTAATTTTGGTTTAGTTTGCCTATTTTCTTTATTGTAATATAATATGATGTAATTTATTTGTCTTATGAGATATTATTATCTTATAATGTAATTAATTTATTTTAAATAGTTTGTTAAAATTTAATTGAGTGCTATAATTTGTTATTCATTTGGTTATTTTTTTAATGTGTCTATTTTATTTCATATTCCATTTATTAAATGTTTTAGTATTTTATTATAGACAATGGATATTATAGTTTGAGGATTGAGCCTTTTGATCCACAACACTATTCAAATGACATTCATAATGGTTTATAGTTTTTGTGGTATTGTTAGCCATTATCACTAGTTCTGCTATAATAATTTTTTATTGTGGTCATTTATTTAAAAAAATTTCTCTTTATTTTTTAGATGATATAATATAGACACAATAGTTTTTATGTTCAAGTATGTGAGAGATATCTATGGAGGTGTTGGGATAGTAATTTTGGTGGTAATGATATAAACAAGATGGGTCTATGTGATGTTTATTAGAGTTATTGATTCTATGAAAACTGAAAGTGTGATAGATAGTCTTTGAATGGTATTGATATATATATTTATGTTTTATATGTTAGTGTTTTACACTATCATGGAATATGTTGTATATATTTTTTAATTGATTACTGTTTAGTTAAATTTAGTTTTACTTATTAAATTTGTAATTCTTTTTTTCTCATATTAGTAGTGGTATAAGTTAATCCACCTTCGATATTTTTTAAAAAAGATCAAACATTCTCTAAATATTTTAGAGCATGTTTATTTTTTTCATTTAATTTTATTTAATAAAAAAATTTAATGATATAAATTACATATAAATGTACTGAAAATCACCAAGAAATGGGAAACAATTCCCCTTACTTAATCCATCACTAATTAGAAATAAAACACCAGAAATATGATTCTAATAGTGATATATGCAGTAGTTTATTAAACCACTAGAAAATGAATTTGTGATGGTTTAAACTATCACTAAAATCAAAAAAAATATTGTTATTCATTTTCATATAATTCATCATGAATAAAGATTATCATTGCTATATCATACTAAAATATTCATGAACACTTTTATAATTAAGTTGCTTATAAATTACAATGTCCACGTCATATCATAGTAACTTTTAAAATATACCACTTGAATCCATTAAAATATTCTATAATAAAATCAAAATTTTAAAATTAAAATATAAATTTGACATGAACTATAAAATCGACTGAAACAAAATTATATATTACACAAAATATTAATTCAAATAAAAAAATTAATGAATTAATATAAATTAATTCTATCGTATTTAAATTTAGGGTATCCCAATGAGAATACTCTAACATATAATTTAGATAATTTAATATTTAAACCTAGCTCCATTGGTCAATATTATAACATAAATTAATTATTCCTAGTATTATAGGATTATGTATTTCAATAAATGAGAACCCTTTAACATACTTATATTAGAAAATCTTGTCAATAGATTTATTTTACATTTTTCTTAAATACAAAAGGTAAATACTATAAACCAGTAGTGGACATATTACAATGATCCAAATGAAAGGCAAAAAATAGATTAATATCGTCATAATGAACTCTAAATGAACAAAAAAATCTATTCACCTAATTTAATTATTATCGAGTGAAAGAGAACACGTATGATTAAACCGTTCATACCAACAATCAGATCTTATAAAAAATGGTCCCAAAAGTTTTTCATCCCACCTCCAAATATGTGAGGGATTAAATAATGATTTGGAAATTAGATTCAATAACATGATCCTTTCATCCTTGAAAAATAAAAAATTTCATGCCAGAGAGTATATACTTATATTACACAATAGTCTAGTTACAACTTTCCTTCACATTGGTATGTAAGTATGAAATAAGATACCCTAAGTGATCATTGATGGCAATCCCCAGATGAATACCAAACTCACCATGCACTATAGTGTCTGTATTCAACTTGAGACAACCTAATAGTGGATATAGAAATTTTATGAAAGATTTTTGCATGGGAGGGTTCAAAGAGTATCCTGGGTTTGACCCCCAAATATTAATCTAGATTCATCCTTTATCAAGCCAACCCACCTCATCATTCAATACATGATCCAGAAAAAAATCATTATGTAAAACCCAAATAATCCATGATTTAATAGAAATATCATCAACCTCATTCATTTTGAGGGATTCAATCCACACTGACAATAATAATAGATCATTACCAAGAAACTCTCATCGATCACAAACATTCTATGTACCCAGCTTCCATAAATGAAAAACCCAGGAACCCGAATAAATTAAATGGAAGGCTATCTCCACTTCAACCATTAAAAATAAGACATCTTGGATTATAATAAATATGTTGTATAACTATAAGATCAAATGTTGGAATTATACCCCTATATACCTCCCAAAAAAATTGTTTTGTTTTTTGGAGGAAACTACATATTCAAATGCTTATTCTGAAAAAGTATAACTGGGGGAGTATCCATTCATCAAAACACATATATACCCAAAATAAACTAAATACCACCCAGATCTCAAAAAACTATAGTTTAATTTATTTGTACTCACTTTACGAGTTAAAGGGATTTATAGGATAGCCATCCAGTCATAGGAAGAAAACCAATGATCAATTTTGTGATGATACCAACCAGTTATATCATAGTTAAGTGGTTCTCAAAACAAAACATTCTCATTCCCATGCACTATATGGAATGTGGGATTAAAAACAAATATATTAGACAATAATGGGTCCTACCAAATATGGACCTTGTCACCTCGAGTTATCCTCCAATAAAGATAAAGATTCAAAATAAAAATGGAACCCCAAAAAAATCTCTAGAAAAAGCATGGACTAGGACCTGGGATGAAAGATATGAAATTGGAGTGATGGTCATATTTATCCTTAATATGATTTTTACACAAAATATCATGATATTAAAGAATCTTCCACCCTTATTTCTCCATCATAATATTATTGAAACATCTTAATATCTGAAATCCCATTCCACCAAAAGCCTTCAAAGCATAAAGATCCTCCCAATATATCTATTGAATTCTTTTCTTACCTTCAAACTGGAACCATGAAAAATTAACAAATACTGAATGAATTTATAGAAAAAAATCAAGTATTTTGAATAAGGACATCATATAGGAAGGAATATAATAAGACCTTTCTTTAAAGAAAACCTTCTTTCTAAATTTGGAAATATTCTTCTTAGCCCATCCCAAAATTTTGGAGTTGACCTTGTCCATGATAAAAGAGAATAATTTTTTTTGAGAATCCAAAAATAGTCGGGAGGCCTAAATATTTCAGATTCCTTTCAGCATTCAAATTTTTTTATAAGTAGTAAATCAATCCATTCATTCTATTTTTCACTCTTCTACTAAAATAAATCTCTGATTTGGAAAAATTAATGCAATGACCAGATGATCTCACATATGTATTAATAATTTTTAGAATTTCTGGACATTCATGTCGTGTAGCTCTTGAAAAATAAGTCAATCATCAGTGAAGAATAAATGATAGATGGGATTACATTTATGACAAACCTTAGAATAGTGAATAATACCCCCTTCACATACATGGATAAAATATAATATAAAAATTCTATGTGAGAAAGAATAAATATGAAGAAGTAAGATCACACTGTCACAATCCATTGTTCAGAAGAACCCCCAGTTGAGATCACTTTTCACCTTGATTTGAAAGGAAATAGAAGTAACACATTTCATAATCACTTGAACCAACTTAATACCAAATCCAATTTTTAACATCACAGATTCCATAATGTTTCACTTAACTCTATCATATACGTTCTTCATGTCTAGACTCTAATCCAAAACTCCCCCATTAAAAAATGACCAAGTATTCAAAGAACGAAACACTTAAAGTGAGATAATGGAAATATTTGTGATAAGTCTATAATGGATAAATGATCTATGATGTTCATAGATAATGAATGGAAATAATTTTCTCACGCATCAAGAGATAATATTTGTAAAATTATTGTAAATCACATTTCATATTCTAATCAGTAAAACTCAATAATATTATCAGAACTAGGGACTTTAGGAATAAGAAAAATGCGATTTTCATTGATCTTTTCAAAACAAATGGAACGACTCCTCAAATATCTCAATAAGTTAATAATGTATTCTTGTTTAAAGAATTAATCATGGAAGCCATCGGGTCCAGGTGAATTTGTTATATGAAGACACTTTAGTTCTAAGAAAATATAATCAATTTTGATTTTATCTTCAAGCCCCTGGTTCATGTTAAATGAAACCTTTTTCTCTATGCAATCCAGAAGATCTACAGAAAGAGATACAGCCTTAGACTTGTAAGGATTCATGTAGGAATACCATATTAGATCGTGGATCTCTCTTTATTGAGCCATGAAGTACCTATTATCCATCTCGAGTTTAGATATATGGTTTTTCCTTTTCCTCACCATTTTATTATGATAAAAAAGATAGTGTTTTGATCACCATGATTTGTAAAATAATCCCTTGAATGAATAAACCAGTACTCTTCCTTTTCGTACAACACCTCATCCAATGATTTTTCAAACGTAGTGGATTCCAAATTAGTGTTTTCTAAAGGTGGATATGTATAATAAAATTTAATATCCCTCTCAATTATGGATATATTCTGATCAAACCCCCTATTATTTTTATTGATCCAATTATGTAAATGAGAAGTAACACACCGAATCTTCTCCCAGCCCTTCCTATGAAATGATGAATAGATGATTTTAACCACATCCCGACAGTATTATCTATTTATCAACATATTTTTGAATTTGAATAAGTAATTGATTCCTTTGAACTAGTTTTTTTCTATTTATAAAGAAAAATTGGATAGTTATTTGATGATACTGGATGGAGATGAGAGGCCTCGTACATTTTAAAGAGATAACACCAATCATTAAATTCTAGAAATCTTTCAAGTTTCTCAAAAATCCTTGAAGAGGGATTCCGTATATGAAACCATATACAAAGATCTCCCAAAAAATATAGATATTAGAGACCTATATGAATATAACAATCCCGAAACTATAGAATTAATGAAGGGTTTTGAGAGGAGCCTACTTTTTTCTCATTATTATAAAGGATTTAACTGAAGTATCCATTGACAAGAATTGGGCCTTGAATATCATTACGTAGAACCTTAACAAGTTCCCATGATTTCCATTTATCACTAAAATATGGCCACCTATATAATCCAATAAGATGAAACACTTGTTACTGTGGTTGGAAAATATAAACAATGATATGATTTTGGTTGATGTTTTTCACAGCTATATTTTCCTCTTCTCACAACATAATACAAAGTCCACCAACATACCCAACCCTTTCCACAGAAATTTTTTCTTGGAAACCTACTAAGGGGTGATCCCTCTCATGTCCTTGTATGCGAACACGGCCTTTGAAAAAAACATATCATAGTAATATTTGGTGCACCATAATTAAAGTGTTTCAATAATTTTTGGATTTTCAGGCCATGACAACTCCAACACATAAGTTTCACTATAATAAAATGTTGTAGTTGGTGTCCTAGGACCAACTATTTGTACTTTGATTACATATATATTTGATGTATTGATTATTAATAAAACTTCTTATTACACATTGTTTATTGTTCTTCATGACAATCATGTAATAATGACCAAGATTATATGATTCATTGATAAGGTCATAGTAGTTCCATGTTATGATGAGTACCATTATGTGCTATGATGATATTCATAAATAATCTTCTATGGTTTGATAACGTACTATAATGGGACACTTAGTACATAGACAGTCATGTGTGAGTACTTGTAAGGATATTAGGATTTTTCACATGAAGTTCACACTTAGTAATCTCTAAGATGGGATATTATGAGAATAGACCCTCTAGAAAGAATTCTGCATGTTTTGGTGTTATCAGATATTCCTATTTGTGAGAACTTATTATGGTCCTTATACTTTAAGATTATTATTAATACATGTTACTACTTTATATTGAGATTTATTTTGCAAACCATGGTGATAACATTTCATGATGAAGTTGTATACATTTGGTGTGTCATGAGTGACATGTCATTAATAGATAATTTGAGGAAAGATTTTTCCCTTCCAACATTATGGAAAATGATATCTTGAACATTTGATTGTTATATAATTGTCTCATTAAATTCCATGCCCATGGTGTAATGGTGTGTTTATTTCATATAGTCAATGAAAGGCATATTGAGCATATAGGTTGGAGACACAGATGTGAAACCTTCTTGATGAGAGATTATGATAGAGGGATTATATTATATAGTGAGCATTCATATGTGGTTTTCTATGTTGAAACATTAAGTTCTTTATCTTGGGTTCCTAGACATGTTGCTAGATAATAACATTGGACTTTTGACAATCCCGCCTAATTCCAATGAGAAAGAATCTAAGAGGTTCACACACTAACAGTTTATATTGATCTTGATTATAATCTATATGAATTTAATTAACGGAATGAATATTATTCTCACTAGTAAAAATGGGTGCTTTGGATCCCTCCTGACACGGGCGGTCTCTCAGCTTAAAAAACACTTCATCTCCCACTCTCGCTCGAACACCCCTCACGCACCCCCGACGGGCCACCGGAACCATACCCCGCAGCGCCGACCTCCACCACCCTCACTCTGACCGCTTCCATCCTCACGCACATCCTCCCTTGCCACACTGCCAATGATGTCCACCACTACCCACCCCCACCCTCACGGTCGATCCCCCCTCACACCAGAACCCTACCCGCAGTGCATTTTCTCACTTGCCTCACCGCCACCAACCATCTCCGGTCACCACCTTAGACTTCGGCTCCCCTCTGCTACCCCTCCTCCCTCTCTCGTAGAACCACCTCTAGCTCCCCACCCTTCCTGATTTTTAGCGCTATTTGGTATTCCCTAAAGTCCTTTTAGGAGTTTTTATTTTGGGCATTTTACAACACAAATTTTGCATGCATGAAGATTATATGAATATTGTGTGTGAATAGAAATTCAATAAATTGAAGTTCATGTGTATACGGGCTTCTGTGCATGATAAATTATGAAAAAATGTGTGTCAACAGTGTTTTTATAAGAAGACAACACACTTTACTTGAGGTTGGAAGTTACATATAATGTAAAATCCATGTATATGTTGACTGGATTAATATTAAGTTCGGTTGTTATTTGATTTGTTTAATTCTTGAGTATGTGTGTGTATCTGATGAAAAAATGTTTGAGGCTTGACCACATTTGTGTAAATGTTTGTTATACATATATTATTATGAGTAATAGTTGGATTGATCTTCCAAATCGAATGTCTAGAGAATATATCGAAGGCATTATGTCATTCATTGAGTTAACTAGAGGATTTAAAAGTGACTCTATTATTTTTCCATGTAGATAATGTGCAAATAGATATCAATTAACATGAGATACCATGAGGGAGCACCTATTCGTGAATGGATATCTAAAAAATAATAAGAGTTGTACTCGTCATGGGGAAGAATATATTCATTTTCAAAATACAAATGTGGTTCAGATGGATGTTGATGTGAGGATGACGGATCAAATTCATGAAATGCTTACTGGAATTGTATGTGGGTTGGCACTTGAAGGTATTTAAATCTAGAAAATTAGGACCAGTGAGATAAATCTATGCTCTGGTGCATATCATGATTCAAGAAGGTTTTATGAAGCACTTGATGATGAAAAAATGGAATTATATCCTAGATGTACTGCTTACAATAAATTTTCGTTTATCGGGGAGTTGTTTCATTTGAAGACTTTGAATCATTGGTCAGACACATCATTCTACATGTTGATGGCATTATTGAAAAAGGTTATTCCTATCAATGCTAACATTCATGAGTCATATTACCATGCTCATAAGTCGAAAGATAACTTAGGTTTTATATATGATACCATAGATTCATGTGCAATCAATTTTATGTTTTTTAGAAAGGAAACTACCCATTTGGATATTTGTATGGTCCATGCCACTTCTAGGTGTAAAGAGAACATGCGAAATTAGATTCATCAAAGTCAGAATTTGAAATAGGGAAAACTGATTGCTATAAAGCAAATGTGTTACTTTCCCCTAAAGTCGTCGTCAAAAAGATTTTTTATGTCATCTAAAGTTTCTAATTTAATGAGATGGAATGCGGAACGGAATCCGGAATGTGATATGTTAACCCACCTAGAAGACTCTCGTGAATAGAAGGATTTCGATTAAAGACACCCTGACTTTGCTAAAGTTGTTCGTAATGTCCGATCGGGGTTGGTAGCAGATGGATTCAATCCATTCATGTCTATTTTTGGAGTAACTCATAGCACATGGCATGTGGTGTTTTTTCCATATAATCTTCCATTGTGGCTTTGTATGAACCAACAATTTATATTACATTCCACTCTTATTGATGGACCTAGATGTTCGGGGGATAATATTGATGTTTACATTCAGCCATTGATTGATGAGTTGAATGAATTTTAGGGTGATGGTGTGATGACTTATGACTGTGAAACAAATGAAATGTTTAAATTGCAGGCTTTTTTGTTGTGGACAATCAATGATTTCCCAACTTATAAAGATTTATCAGGCTAGAGTACGAAAGGGTAATTTTCATTCCCTTGTAGAAATAAAATTAAAAAAATCTACATGGATTAAACATTCAAAGAAATGGTCATACGTGGGTAATAGAAATTTTCTCCCCCCACAGCACAGGTTCAGAAAGGAAAAAGTGAAATTTGATGGTTCTAGAAAGTTCAGCCCACCACCAAAGATCGTTATAGGATTTGAAATGTTATCACAGATTGAGGAAGAAAACATCCACCCGGTATATGAATTTTAGTATTTAGTGGATCATCCATTATGTAATATCTGTGGTGCAGGTAGAAAATGCAGTCAAAATTGGAAAAGAAAAGTATCTTTTATAATCTCTCATATTGGTAAACTAACATGCTAAGGCACAATTTGGATGTCATGCACATTGAAAACAATTTTGATAATATATTGTGGACCATTTTTTTGTGTCAGTGGAAAATAAAAGGACCATATTAATGCACGTCGGGATTTGGAAGAAATGGGTTTAAGGAAAAAATTGAATTTACAGTTAGCTGAGGGAAACAATTCATATATGCCTGCTTCATAGTATACAATGACTACAAGGATATAGAGACATTTATTTCCATTTTGAAGATTATCAATGTGCCTGATGGTTAATTTTATAATATTTCAAAGTGTGTGAATTTGACGAACAAGACATTGCAAAGGTCGAAAAGTCATGACAATCATATACTACTTCATCAGTTGATTACAATCACAATTTTTGATTGTCTATCCCCAAATGTTGTTCAACCATTGATTGAGATGAGTAATTTTTTTAGACAGCTTTTTCTTAGAATTCAACAAATGAATGATTTAAAAAGTTTGTAGGACTGAATTGTACTTACACATTGTCACATTAAAAAACAATTTCCCCTATCCTTTTTGATATTATGGTTCACTTGATAGTGCACCTTATTGATGAAGTAAGGGTTGCTGGTCCAGTGCATTTCAGGTGGATATATCCTACTGAGCTGTATCTGAATACATTGAAATGATTTGTAAAAAATAGAGCTCATCTGGAGGGATCAATAGACAATGGTTATTTGATGGATGAGTGTACTCATTTTTTGAAAAATATCATATGGATGTTAAAAAAAATTAGATAATCTCTCTCAGATTCAAGATGGTCTATTTGGAGAAGGAACCACATTTTATATGGACAACATCGAGTGGATACAAGTGCATCGATACATCTTGTTCAATACTCCATCAGATTCATCATTAATGTAGTAAGTGTCTTATCAATTTTATTATTTAAATTTTTCACGTTTTTTTGCATAGGTTTTTCATTTAGACATCAAGATTGTTCATTTTCTAAGAAATGCATTTATGAGCTAAAAGAAGAGATGTATCGTGCAACTGATTATCAAATTCAACAATATCATTATGTGTTATTTAATTATTGGTTCAAGGATTTTGTACATATAAATTGATTTTCATTATGAGTGAAGTATTATAATAATTTCTTTCAGCAGAAATCATTATTGAATTCTATGAATTATGTAGGTTCATAAACTGAGGGAGTTAGGTGACCCCACACTAACTGTAGAATTTATCCAACTAGATGAGGGTCTATCTGTAACGTCTCATCGTTATAAATCTATAGATGCTAATGGATTTTTATTTCACATTAAATATTTTGATAACAAATGGGAAACACAAAATAGTGGCATCAGTTGCCCATTTTTCGGTTCTGTTTATTACTATGGTCAATTTAGAGATATAATTGATGTTCTATACACACATGGGTTGAATTACATATTGTTAAAGTGTAGTTGTGTTGATCCAATTCATGGAAGTAAATTCAATCAATAAATGTTTACAATGGTGAATTTTAACTATATGTTATACAGAAATGAATGACTTGATAATGAACCTTTCATTTTTACATCACAAGAGGAACAAGTACTATTAATTACTTTTCCCTCAGATCCAATTTGGAAAGTTGTTGTGAAAATGTACCAGTGCGGAGTATATAAATTTTAACAAGATGGACCTGAGACTGGTCCTTTTGTTGCCCAATAGCTTGATCAACATACCATTGTTCAATGTGAAGAAGATATTTATTGGGTCAGAGAAGTCGTTGAAGGGGAAACAATCGATTTTTAGGATTAACAAAAAAGATTATAATTGTTTTCCCACCAAACCTCGGGCATCCCCCCCCCCCACTGCGGACATCCCCCCACTCCCTGGACAGCTCCCCCCCCCCACACACCCTAGATATCCCCCACCCCCAGACAACCCCACCCCCCTCACCTCAGAGAGCCCCCACCCCCGGACAGCCCACCCACACCCACACCAACCCCCGAACAGCCCCCCTCCCCTGGACACCCTCTACCCCTTAGACTTCCCCCACCCCGGACATCCCCCACCCCTCAGACACCCCCATCACCCCGAACAGCCCCCACCCCCCTCTCTCCAGACATCCCCCCCCCCATCACCCCAAACAACCCCCTCACCCCCGAACACCTCTACCCCTCGAACAGCCCCCCAACCCACCCCAGACAACCCCACCCCCGGATAGCACCCCCACCCCGGACAGCCCCCACCCCGGATACCCCCCAACCCGGGATAGCCCCCCCCCACCCCAACCACCTACCCCACCCCGGACATCCCCACAACACCCCCCTCTAAATACAAGCCTTTTTACAAAATTTTATTTCTATTTTGTTAATTTTTTTATTTTTTAATATCTATTTACAAATAATTATTCTAATACATATTGTTTGATTGACTACTATAAAAGTATGATTTTTTAAAAAACAATCCAATTTATCTTTTTGACATTTTGGATGGTCCCCTTATTAATGTTTTTTATGATCGTAGGCAGGTCAGGGGAACATGAAGCAGATCCAGATCATCCATTTGATCCATCTATGTCTCAGGGTCGAGGTATGTTTGAATGTAACTATTTAATATTTTTTATGTAATTTATAAACATATATATATATATATATTAACTTACTTCAAATTATGTATAAAATTGTTTTCAATGGGATCAAACTCGAATGCTTTTTCCTCTCGCAAGATAGTTCTAGGTCATGGCATTTTGTCATTGAATTTTGACACGGTCTATGATGTTTCATTTGAAAACAGATTTCATCTTGTGGGACTGACTTCCCCTGTATTTATTCTTCAGCTGGGTCATATTAAATGTGACCCACATTGATTTACATTTTCCACATGTGACTGGGATTCTATCCCATAAGATACATTATATTGGCTTTGGAGGGATGTTCAAATAAGAAGGCCAATTTAGTTTCTTCCCTATGTTGAAAAAATACTAAGATGTGTGGTTTTTTTCTTAATGTGAATAATATAAAAGTGTTCCCAAATGAGTTTCCACCTGTGTAGGAAAAATTTTCATAAGATGTGGAATGATTATAAAGTCAAAGTCAAGATAAAGCATTGGGTACCAAATATGGGTATCACAGACATTTTGGAAAAAGTCCCCATAGGTGTTCTCCCATCTCAGTGGTGTGACTTAGTTGCATATTGGTCTAATGAGGCTACCATGGTTATTATATTTATTTTGGAATATATATTTTTAGGAATGTGTGACACTATATTTGCTTGAAATTTGAATTAATTGTATGTAGGAGGTGTCATCTCACCATTCTGGGAATCGATTGTTGCATGGACCACCTCACTGGATTGGGACTCGTCACGTGTCTTAGATCCGAAATGTGGTATTTATTATTATTTTTTAATTATTTATTATGGTTTTGTGTTATATTATTATATTTCATTGGTATACAATTATGGGAGCATGGTGCATCGACAGATAAAATGTCAATATGGATGAGGATTCATAATCAAAATGATCCTGAGGCTACATATCTTATAGTAAGTGCTTGTACTCATTACCAATATTTACATGCACCTATATGTAAACATATATATGTATATATATATTAAATATTTCATCGACTAAATTTGAAGCTAGGTTAGAATAGCTTCCAGAGGATCAACGCCAACTTCCCATGCGAAGGGATGAGATATTCCATTTCATTATTGGTCATGACGGACATGGATATAGTTTAACCTATGGAATGGGGATTCCTCGTTCTATAGTATCACGTGCTAAGGATTTTTCTCCTGTTGTTGCTCAGATTACACAAAAAATTTCAGATTTCGAGGCACGTTTGCGTGCTTCTAAAAAAATAAATTCTCAATTGATCACTGATGTTAGAACACTGCGGAAATATGTGCATCCAGGTACTGGTGCAGGAGATCATACGACACAGGTTCATACTGAATTTATTTATTTACATTATTTTATTTTTTTATTAAATATGTAGAGTTTTTATTTGTTGTAGGACTCTGGCACACCGGATGGTGGGAGAAACCATGACTGTGCATGATGCATCATATTCATGAGGTGTGTTTCTTTTATATTTATTATTGAATTAGTGTTATATATTAATTTACTTTAAATATAAATTTTTATGAGGGGGGGATTTTTGGGGGTGAGGGGTTGTCCGGGGGGTGGTGGGGCTATCCTCGGTTAGGGGGGATATTCGAGGGTGGGGGCTGTATGGGGGTGAGGTGGGTTGCCCGGGGGTGGCAGGGATGTCCGGTATTCATTTGATTGTTAAATGCGTGTGAGTTTTTGGTTACCATAGTCACACGACACCTCCGATTGATGTTCCTTCAACTTTACCGTTTTAAAATTCACCCACCCTTTGTTTTTGTTCGATTTCATGGAATTGCAAGGTTGTTTGGTCGGTTTTGACCACCCCACGCATGCTTTTCAAGCGCTCCAAACACCTAAGAACACCTATTTAGGTGTACTGCGCAGACCATGTGTCTGAATGAAATTTTTTCTCCTTGTAAACCATACCAATAATAATTACAGTGTTCTCGTCTGATTTAAAGTCATGCCGATGTCATTTGGTATGCATTTGACCATTAAACGCATGTTTTGGCCATTTATGACACGCGAAGTGCGTTTTCAGTCACTGTGGTCACATAAAACCTCTGATTGACATGTCATCCACATGACCATTACAAAATTCCCCCACACTTTGTTTTCATCTGATTTCAGGTCATTCTGAGGTCGTTTGGCCGATTTTGACCACCCCACGCACGCTTTTCAAGAGCGCAAAGCACCTAAAAACATGTATTCAACCGTGCCACACAAACCGCACATCTGAATGATGTTTCCTCTTCTCTTACACCTCAAAAATAATAATTAGGTTGTATTACTATAATTTCAAGTCATGTAGATGTCATATGGTATACATTTGAAAATTAGACACATGTTTTGGCCATTTACGGTACGCGGACTGCGTTTTCGGTCATTGCGATCACACAACACCTCCGATTGACGTTCTGTCTGCCCGACCATTTCACAATTCACCCACACTTTTTATCGTCTGATTTCATGGAATTATGAGTTTGTTCAACTGGTTTTGACCACCCCACGCATGCTTATCAAATGTTCCAAACACCTAAAAAATACATATTCAGTTGTTCCGCGCAAACTGCATGTTCGAAGGATGTGTCGTCTCCTCGTTCACCTCACCAATAATAATTAGGGTGTTGTCCTGTGATTTCATGTCATGACGATGTCATTAGGTATGAATTAGACCATTAAATGCATGTTTTGGCCATTTACGACAGGTGGAGTGTGTTTTTGGTCACCGCAGTCACATGGCACCTCTGATTGACATTTCGTCTACCCAACTATTTCACAATTAACCCACCCTTTGTTGTCATCTGATTTCATGATATTCTAACATCGTTCGGCCAATTTTGACCACCCCACGCACACTATTCATGTGTGCCAAACATCTAAAAACACATATTCAGTCGTGTCGCGCAACCCGTGTGTCCGAATGATGTGGCATCTCCTCATACACGTCAATAATAATAACTAGGATGTTCTCGTGTGATTTATGGTCTTGTTCATGTCATTTGGTATGCATTTGACCGTTAAATGCATGTTTTGGCCATTTACATTACGCGGAGTGCGTTTTTAGTTACCACGGTCACACAACACCTCCGATTGACATGCCGTCTTCTCTACCATTTTACAATTCACCCACCCTTTGTTGTATTCCGATTTCATGGCATTCCGAGAACGTTCGGCTGGTTTTGACCACCCCACGCAAGTTTTTTAAGCACGCCAAACTCCTAAAAAACACATATTCAGCCGTGTCATGCAAACCACATGTCGGAATGATGTTTCGTCTCCTCATACACCTCACCAATAACAATTATGGTGTTGTCCTACGATTTCAAGTCATGCTGATATTGTTCGGTATGAATTTGATCGTTAAACGCATGTTTTGGCCATTTACGACATGTGGAGTGCCTTTTCGGTGACCACGGTAACACGACACCTCTGATTGACGTGCGGTCTACCCGACTATTTTAAATTTTACCCACCCTTTTTTTTCATCTGATTTCATGGCATTTTGTGGTTGTTCAACTAGTTTTGACCACCCCACGCATTCTTTTCAAGTGAACCAAACACCTAAAAAACACATATTTAGTTGTTCCGTGAAAACCAAACATCTAAATGATGTGTCTTCTCCACATACACCTCACTAATAATAATTAGTCTTTTATCGTGTGATTTAAATTCATGTTGATGTTGTACAGTATGCATTTTAACTTTAAATGCATGTTTTCGCCATTTATGGCACGCGGTGTGATTTTTCGGTCACTACGGTCAGACAACACCTCCGATTGACGTGTCGTCTGCCCAACCATTTCACAATTCACTAATCCATTGTTGTCTTCAAATTTCATGGTATTTCGAGGTCATTTGGCCAGTTTTGACCACCACACTCATGCTTTTCAAGCATGCTAAACACCTAAAAAACACAAATTCAATTTTGTCGTGAAAATTGCGCATCCGAATGAAATTTTGTCTCCTCAGACACCTCACCAATAATAATTATGGTGTTCTCGTGTGATTTAAAGTCATTTCGATGTCGTTCGGCCAGTTTTGACCACCCCACGCACGCTTTTCAAGCGCACGAAACACCAAATAAAACACATATTTAGCCATGTCTCACAAACCGCGTGTCCGAATGACGTTTCGTCTCCTTGTACACCTCAAAAATAATAATTAGGGAGTTATTGTGTGATTTCAAGTCATTCTGATGTAGTTTGGTATGAATTTGGCTATTAAACACATATTTTGGTCATATACGACACGTTGAGTGCGTTTTCAGTCACCACAGTCACATGACACCTCCGATTGACATGTCGTCTGCTCGACCATTTTACAATTCATCCACCCCTTTTTGATCCGATTTAATGTAATCTTGAAGTAATTCAGCTAGTTTTTTCTACCCCATGCATGGTTTTCAAGTGCGCCAAACATTTAAAAAACGCATATTTAGACGTGCCGCTCAATCCACGCATCCAAATGACGTGCCATCTCTTCGTGGGTGGGGTTTCTCACGAGTGTGGGTGATGTCCGGGGGGTGGGGGACTGTCCATGGGTGAGGGGTGGTTTGGGGGTGAGGGGGTTGTTCGGGGTGAGTGGGGATGTCCAGGGGTGGGGGTGGGGGCTGTCTGGAGTGAGGGGGGGTTCTTCGCGGGGGGGGGGGGGGGGGGTAACACGCTAACACCTCCCTAATTCCCTAATGGAATATTAGTGTAACTCCGTAATGACCAATTGGAGTAATGGAATATTATCTTATTGACCTAATGGGAAATTGACCAAATTCCCAAACGCCTTTATGGCCCAATTTGATTTATATATAAATACTAACTTAATAAATATGTCAAATTTTCATTTTCTTTGTTTATTTGTTTCTTTTGTATCTTATTGTAGGTTTATTGAAGCATAAGATTGGAATGGATTAGAGATGTTTGGATTGCTGTATTTGAAGAAGTATGTCCGTCATTAATGGCGGTCACTATTGGCCCACCCAATAGTGACCGCCACGCGATCGCGGTGGACCGAATTTCTAGTCACCTATAGAGACCGCCATTGGGGGTCGCTATAGGCCTAGGTTCTAGTAGTGTCTCAAGACAAAGGAATAATTTTATTCAAGGTATATTGATCATATAAATTAAATTTATATTTATTCATCGGTATGTGAATAAAAATAAATGTATTTATTATTTGAATGTTTAAATAAATATTTATTCACCGATAAGTGAATGAAATATTTATTTATGAATAAAAATATTTCTTCAGGTATTCATTAAATATCACGGATTTCGAATCAAATAAGACTGTGTCCGGTGATAAACAATTATTAAAATCCAGTAAATATTATTTTTCAATTTTTGCAAGTTAGAGTGCACCAAAAAATAATAACAATATAATTACATTGTGGAATATTGTTTCATTAAAGGATGTTATATTGTTAAATTATCATCATGCATTAAATAAATTTATTAACCTAAACCCAAGATATATAAATAATTGGTTATGTCTATTGTGTAGGGTATCCAAAATTGAGATTAGATAATTGTTTTTAATAAGAAATTATCTCTTGAATACACTTTTATCTCATCCTATCAAGAATGAGAATGCAAGAGATACTTCTTCATGACCAAAGAATTAGTGATCAAGAACAAACAATCCAGGACATTCCATTCACTGCAATCACACCCAGAGATCAAGTGTCATTGCTTAGAGATCGTTGGAGCACATTTGGATCACTTCTAGAAGGATTATACACTTAGTTCCTCACAAGAGAAATAAAAGAAATCATAAACGGTATTTTTGGATGACTGACATTGAATACAAAGAATGAAACCTAAGATGAGGTAATTGCTTTCATCAAATATAAATAAATAAATTATTAATTTAATGTTCAAGATCTTCTATTGGGGTTTTGAGAAATTGATATTACAAATAAATTTTAATTATCACATCACCCACCGCATGCTTCCACTCTGCCGGATACCTTCAAGTGGTATCAATGGGAGGTTTGTTTTAAATTTATAATTATTTATTTTTTTGATGATTTTATTTCAATTGTGGTTAGATTTTTTTTTTCATGTTATTCATTATTTAATCCAATTTGAATTAATATAATTTAGAAGATAATAATGTTTATTCAGTATTTCATTTTCTTAAAGGTCTAAGAATAGATGAATAAGGATTGAAGATTTCGTCAAAAACATCCAAATTGTGGCTGGTAAGATAGGTTTACACTGTGTGTACTCGGAAGTACACATTGTGTACCCTTGTGCATTGTATCTAGAGTTTTCATGGGATACACGGTGAACCACATAGTAATTACATGCGATGTATGCCACGTGATTACCGCCCAACCTAGAAAGCTGTTGTCAGATTACACAGTGTGTATCCATTTATACATCGTATATCCTACATGGGTTAGTGGTGTAAATCACACAATTTGTGTTGCCATTATGCATAGTCAAAACCAAGTGAGATTGAAAAATTGGAGCATTTGTGATATACATGACATGTATGCGGTGTGCATAGAATGTATTTTATCAAATCCCGCATATGAAGAACATGTTGAGCCACTTGGCAAGAAAGAAAACACTTGAATCTAAGAGATACATGGTGGGTAGTTTGCATGTACACACCATGTAGTCTTCTGAGACACACAGTGAATACACAGGCATGCATCTCAAGAACATGGAAAGTGAATACATAGTGTGTAGAAGGAATGTACATGCCATGTAGTATGACTAAGGTGCACATTCTAGACCTAGGCGTGTGACTCAAATACATGGAAACTGAGATACATGGAATGTGGATAGATGTACATGTCATGTAGTCTCCCGTTAAAATACATGATTAAAAGTCGCATTAAATTTTAAAATTATGCCATTAAAAATTATTCTATGGATTGGAATATCATTGTGTGTTTGAAAATTTAATAATGCTTTTAAAGAATTTCAAATTCTCAATTAAATTATTATAATTAATATGTCATTAATGGTTATTCTGTTTATTTTCCATGAATTTCATAATTGGTGGGTATGTCCAATTATGTTCAGATGATCATTAAGATGAAATTGAATTAATTAATTTATTAATGCAAGCACATTAATATTAATAATAATTAATGAATGAAAAATTAATGATGGCTGGTTACTTTTGCATATTCATTGCATTTATGACCGATCATGAGCTTGACCAAGACCTTTGTATGTGTTAGAATTTATTTAATTTAATTTATTACATGGGTTTTCAATTATTTAATATTTAATTAAATGATGGTCTATGAGTCATCCATCCCTCCATTATTATGTAGTACATGTGTGTCCAAGGATATTTATGTAATCCCATTTAACCAATCATTAGGTTTCTCTCACCTATGTGTGAGTAATAAATACATGTAAATAAGGTAGCATCTTAATGAGTGTGGAGGTGGTTCCAGAAATAGCCATGTTGATTCCAAATTAGTAATAAACAGATATACATGTGTAATGTTATAACTCATACCAAGAATAGAAAATGGAGTTATTAACCTACTTCATGGGTTGATTTAATGTTTTCTGATTAAATCAACTGTTAGATAAGATCATGTTCGGGTCATTTACTTTATTTATTTATTTCAGTATATGAATTATGTATTTTATGTATGCAAGGCCGTAGTCTCACAAATAATGTTTGTAACACCCCAAGGATTTAGAAATAAATTTAATGTATAATATAATGCATGCAATACTAAGTCTCTGTGAAACAACACTTTGTTATTATAATTATTTAAATAAGATAGTTATGACCTAGCCATAGTAATATTAATAGTAAAAAATAATATTAAATGGTATTTATAATGGTTTAAAATAAATAAATATATTTATAATGAAATATATAATTTTGGTAAAATAAAAATGATATTGTCAACATTAACTTAGGTTGAATTTTTAGTAATTTTCTTGAGAAGTTTCATTTTTTTGATGAATAGTAAAAACTACTACATTTTAGTTAAAAATTATTTTTTTCTTTTAAACAATTATTAAAATTTGAATTTATTGTTTAATGTCAAAATAGATCAATTATACATATATTAATCTAATGTAGATCAATGGAATCATTTTTATATTTGAATTCGATATAAAGACTTATTAAAATTTTGAACGCTCTTTTTACCTGATTTGTCACCACACTTACTAAATTAGAATTAAACATAATTTTTCCTCTTTTATGAATTGAATTTTGAGAAACTGACATAAACGGTTACGATCAGTAAGATATTTAGAGTTTGATATGATCAACTTAGTTTTTTGGTGAATAGTAACAAGACCCTTTAGAATAATAATGTTACCCTTATGAATAATAATATGTACAAATGAATAGTAACCTCCCCAATGAAATTTTAGATAACATTTATGCATCTTATAAATGAAGGTATGATATAATTATATCATAGTATAAGTAAGTGAATATTTTGAAAATTAATAATTAAGTGTTGCTATTTTTCAAATTCTTAAATATTTAATTATAAGATTATAAATAACAAAATTATTTAAAAGAAAATTTATTTTCATAAAATTTATTCATAAATTATTATTATGTTGTCTTATGATTTTAGGATAATTTTATGAGACCATAGTTAATTTTTTAAAGTGTTATACTTTTAAAATCTGTATTTTTCAAGTAAATAATAATTTTAATTAAAAATTATACTTATAATATTTAGAAAATTATTTTCATAAAAAAGATTTCATTTTTAAATTCTACATTTCAAAAAATATTTACAGTGAATTTTTGCTATTTTTTTAATACATGAATTTTTTTGTGAATAGTAAAATATGGTAATTTACGATATAAATACATTACAAGTTAATTACAGTATTCCTTAAGTCATGACTAATATAAACCATAATATAGAACTTCCATTCATTATTTTAATATATATTATGATAATTTTGAAACTATTCATAGTATTGAGCCAAAAAAATAAACAAATGAATAAAATATTAAAAAATCACCCCTCTCCTCCACTATAAATACCACCCATCACCATCACTTCTCCTCAAAACTCTAAGCCTTGAATCTTGTCCAAATTCAACTCATGTCCTCTAACCAAGTCTCACCCCCACTTTTAGGAGGTTCTGTCCATAACAATAGTCCAAACCAAGGTCCCTTAAGAAGGTTCTCAAAGAGGAGAATTTAAGAGGTAAATGCTCTTTCTTTTACTTTTAATTCCCTTACAATTTAATTTTTCATTTACCATCCTCTCCTCACATAATCTGTCCAAATGTGCATGATAATTCCAGTATCATATATATATATATATATATATTGTAATGATATCATGTTAATGTAATATCTTTCATCAAACTCTTTTCTCTCTCTTTTTATTTTAAAAATGAAATCATCCTCTGGGAGGTGCTTATTTACAACCTTCATGGACAACATATTTTCATTATTCTATTTATCCTTCAAGGATAGTCATTGTAACATCCTGTTACTATTTCAGTTATTCGTAAACCTTCTTATGAAAAATAATTATTATGTTAATTGGGAAAAATGGTTTTTTAGTAAAAAGTTGTGTTTTTTTAAACTCGACGAAGAATTATAAAACTCCCAATTAATGCTCTGTAATATTCAATTAAATATTTTCTAATCTAAACACTTTCTATGTATGAGTATTTATGGACTGAAAAGTCTCGAAGGGGACGGAATAAAAATTTTAAATATATTATTTTAATCAAGAGCAATTTATTGAAAAATAACAGAATAAATCCAAAACAGTCTGTCATATGAGAAATTTTAGACGAGTTATGTCGGAAATATGGTTTTTACCCTATGATAGGTATATCATTCAAAGTTCCCGGACATTTAGATGTCTCTCTCATGAAATAAATTTATTAAATAATAGTTAACATATTATTTATTAAATATAATTTAATATCTCTAAAATGGTGTGTCGTATGGGAAATCTGAGACCCTTGATGGGTCCAGAATGAGGGGTTCACCATAGATGACGTATAATGTTTGTTAGTGTCATACATTTGGACGCCTTGCTCTCAAGAATAACCCGTTTTATTTTATTTTATTATTTAATCCAATTTTAATTAATAAATCATTAATATCTATCAAATGGTTTATCTTTTGAAAAATCAGAGACCATCATTGTGTCTGGAAAGTGGTGTTTACCCTAGACAGGGTATAACATTCATTAGCAATGTGTTTTTGGTTTGTCATCTTGTTAAATAAATTCCTTTAGTAATTTAATAATTAAATTAATTATAAAAGGCCGAGTTACTATTCATCTTCTCTTACCTCATGGTGAAACACCATTTCTAATGCCTTTGGATTTCAAAACCTTCAAATTTCACCCATTTTTACCATTTCAAACACCAAAACTTTAATAGGATGGATTAAAACCCTCATTCATCAATATTAAGTTGAAATGGTGCATTAAATTAGTGTTTTAATAGTTGGGTGGATGAAGCTTATGCAGATTAGGGTTTTAAATACCTGACCCCTCCACTTGTGATTCTTGGTTGTTTTGGTCGAATCTCATGACCCATATTTCTTCAACCAAGTGGTCGTTGTAGTTCTATCCCTCTTCTGCAGTCTTCACCTCTGGTAGTCGACAGTGGAGACTCCTCCCACGCACAAGTCCTATGACTAGCGCCATGATTTTGTATTTGTTTTATTTCTTTTCTTCTTTCATTTCATTATTCTCTATTCTCAAAAATAAATAAATAAAATAGCGGATTTTAAAATAAATGATAAAACCGAGATTTATTTGGGTTATTCCTTAAACAAATTGTCAAATGATAATTTCCCAAATTATTCAATTATAATTATCAAAAATAGATTTATCAATTGATAGTACCCAAATAATAAAGGTAAATTATAATAATAAATATCAATTTTTTTTTGATATTATCAAAGATAATTTTATACAAATTATCATAGGATAATAGTAAAAAATTATTAAAATATAATTTCAATAATTTATCAAAAGATAATTCATCGAATAAAATTTTTGTAATGATAAATGAATGATTTTATCAATGGATAGTTTATTGAATTTCTAGATGGAAATATCACTGAATTATCAAAGGATAATTATTAAAATTATCCAAAAGATATTTTTTCTGAATTTACTAAAGGATAATTATAAATAATTATGAAGAGATGATTCTGATAATTTTTTTAACTACAAGACAGTAATTAATATGAATTATCAAATTATATTTTTATATGTGTATATTTATAAAGAATAATAATGAGGAATACCAAATCTTTCCTCAAGTTATTCTAGGAATATAATTATCGAAAAAGGTTTTTAATTATTCTTATCGATATTTGTTGTGATCACATGTGATAATCAAAATGAAAATTTGAGGATTATTCAGGAGAGAGAATGTATTATAGCATGTGAAATTTTATTTCTTTTTGAAATAAAATAAATGACATTGGTTTTAGGACCCCTTAACGAACATCAAACATTGGTGTGTTGATGCTTATGATAATAGGTTCTTGAGGAAGTGTATCGAACCACACAGGGTGGATTATCGTTGTCGCCGACATCAGTGACCTTGAGGTAGGTGGTTCCATTCTGGTTAACCAAACTGATTATCCTTGTATAGCTTGATTTATTTAAATTATTGATTTAAATTCAATTGCTCATATTTTCTTTCAATTAAACTGATAAAAACCTGGATCTAGTGAATCGAGATATTTGATATGGTTCTGGCATGGAAATTTGGAAAAATCCAATTCCATTAAATTGTGTGTATTTATGGAAATTGATGAATTTAAATTGTTTAATTTAAATTGTGGATTTGATGGAAATAATTTCAATTAAATTATTGAATTTAATTATGGAAATAAATTTTGTAATGATGCAATTGGTTTTCAATGGATTTCAAAATTGTGAAAATGGATTAAATGATTTGATAGAAACCATTTGTTTTATCTTGTGAAAAGGCATGTTTTTGAATAAACCCCATTTTGGTTTTAAATGGAAAGAAATTGGGAATTTTTGAAATGGAACAATGAGATTGATTGTATTTTTATGTGGTCTTAAAATAGTTCACTCATCATGTTAGAGCACATGCAAGCCTTATGTAGTTAGTGAGTTATTTGGATACACTCTACACTACGACAACATTCTAAAACATACTTGCGGAGGGTCACATCCTCGACAGGTTGGTGAAAAGTATCATTTGGAAAATGTCATAGGGACGTGTGTATACACATTTTTCTGAGTTCACATAGAGAGTGTGAAATCCTATAGGTGGGTAATAATATCTTACCTTTTGGAAGAAGGCCATACTGCTCACTTGTTTATTCATATTTGAGATATAAATGTATTCCAATGTTTTTTTGAACTTCTAACATACCTTCGGAAATAATATAAACAGTTTTATATTAATGTTTTCCATAAGACATCATTTTAGAAATATTCCATCATTTTGTAAAGTGTTTTCTTAAATCTTTTATCCATCATTTTAACTAAATAGCATGATTTGTTTAATTATTCTTTAAACAGTCAAACCTGATTATCATTAAAAAAAATTTATTGCATTCCTTTGGTTAATCAATTGTTGGCATCTGCTATGGAATCTATAGTGAGGCCCTTCTAGGATTTTTAGCTCACACCCTACTTTTTATTTCGGATGTTTATATACATTCTTCTTCTAGGTCCAAGCAATGGGAAAGAATCTCTTATAGGTGGATCCAGTTATTGAGTGTTGGGCTTGGTGAGTTATTTTCCTCGGGACCTTGGGTTGTTTTCCCCTATTTTGGTACTTTGGTTATAGTGATTTGGGCCGTTTCATGTCTTGTTGGCTTCTCATACATTAATCCCAATGGAGTTTCTTTGGTTATGCATATTGTCTTGTTTTATATTCTTCTGCATTGTTGGTGGTATAATTGTTCCCACTTTCATGTTGTGTAATGTCAGGTGCTGGTCATCGACCCATTGGGATTAGGAACGACCTTCGATCTATGTCATGGTCGGCTCAGTTATAGGGTTACCAGGGTACCCGGGCAGGTTCATGACGAAGTGGTATCAAGGGGAGGTTAAACATCATTTCTTGAAGTCAGTATGCATTTGTAAAATCTGGTTGGGACTTAGGAGGTTGTTGGGAATGAGTGCCCAGACAACTCTCACTTTAATTTACCTTAAGTCACCAAGGGTGGTTAGGGAAAGACAACTTGTGAATTAGTTCTTGTATTTTCACAATTTGATTTGGATATAGTTAAATCCAAATCATGTTTATCCATTCTAATAACAATAGTTTTCTTTGTTACTTGATTTAATGTTAATCTAGTTCTTTTTTATTTGCTGCAGTTGTGTAGCGTCACACCACAGATAAAATGTGGGAATCAGACCTAGAAAGAGGCTGCTACTAAATCTCAGCAATTGAGTCCTGTTGTGGATCCAAATATGGTTGAGGTGATTGTTCTTATTGCCCAAGCTCTGGGACAGGCAGCACTCCCAGTTAAGGATCAAGATCCAGTTATGGATCCTCATAGGTATTTTCTCTGAAATTGTTCTCAAGAGTTCCTATTCCATAAGCCACTAGTTTTCAAAGGCTCCACTGACCCTCAACATGATGAGGAATGGTTGAGCAAGATTGAATTTCTATTTGGGTTCTTGGAGACACCTGATGCAATCAAGGTGAATATTTCCACCTTCGTGCTAGAGGGACTAAGAAGAAGATGGTGGGACATGGTGGTGATGGCCGGGAAACATGAGGGTTTAGAGTGGGAAGACTTCAAAGTTATTTTCACTAACTAGTTCTATCCAATGTCAATGGTGTTGGCCAAAGCTATGGAGTTTTTTAATCCTGATCAGGCTGAAAGAACTGTGGCTTCGGCAGACGTTTGGGGAACATGTAGAAGTTCTACCACAACTTTTCCACTCCACGTAGCAGGACGAGATCATAAGAAACTTCGAAAAACTACGGGGTAATCAAATTCTTCAAGTAAAAAAGGCTTCTAGCCACATGCATCCGTAATGGATCTTCTTCACGTAGTGGAAGAGTATCTAGAGGAAGTTGATATAGGTCCAGTGACCGTAATAGGTATCATTACTATAGATTTTTCTTTAGTGAATACTCTATTAATAATGGTGAATCTCACTTTTTTCAACCCATACCGTTAATCTTATTAATGTTCCTATGGATCTTTTATCTTGTTCAATGAATATTACTACACCGCTTAGTACGAAGGGAGAGAAAGTACTCCATAGTCCTTCTTGAATCTTCTCTCTAACAGATTTCAAAATTTCTTAGAATTTTAAGGTACTCAACATGAAATATCTGGACATCTTATTAATGAAGGATTGGATCGTTACCAATAATGCCTGGATTTATTGTTATATTCGATGGGTTTACATTATTACACCTAGTGGAGTGCCAATTGTCCTTTAAGAAGATTCTGACCCAAGGTCGAACAGATTTGGACCTTCTTATTCGGAGTTGAGAAAGTGATATCGGTGTTTACTTTTGATTTGGTGCAATATTCAATGAGTGGTGATCTCCCTCTAGGCATCGTTGAGTTTCCTGACATGTTTCCTTCCTACTTCTCTAGTTTTCTACCGGTAAGGTAGGTTATGTTTTTTTGACATGATGCATGATACTCAACCAGTTTCATTTCTTATTTACCAAATGGATCCATCTAAAATAAAAAAACAAATGTCCCAGCTAGATGATCATCTTGAGAACCCCTTTATTCCCCCATGTGTGTCTCCTTGGGTGGTGCCTCTTCTCTCTACCATGAAATCTAGTGGTTCTCTGACATCTTCTCTTCTTGAGATGATTCTTTAGAAACATTATGTTCTTATTGAATTCTGTAAGCATTAGAGACTCTCTTTATGGTGGGGAGACGGATTCCCCATGGTTGTTCTCCAATGAGGGTGTTCTCTGTTATCAGAACCATTATGTTGCTCCGTTAGCATCAAGGAAGGCTATAATTGATGATTTATATAATATCCAATAGGTTTTTCACCCAGTAAGCACTAAGACATTCTATGACTTGAAGAAGTAGTTTTAATGACCATGTATTCTTGATGGTTTCACCCCAGTTGGGTCATCAATATCTTGGGAGGCAATGAAAGCTTGAATTTTTTTATGGGATCTTTTGAGGTTGTTTATTAGGTGGGGAAAGTTGTTAACCATTTATTTGACCCATCTCATGTTCTGAGATGGCATGATCTTGAAGTGGAACATGTATTATCAATGATTGAATGACCGATCATGGTTGTTGATTCTGAAACCATGGTACTTCGTGGTAGGAAAATACCTCCGGTCAGTGTACTATGGCCGCATGGTTCTGATTCTCATGAAACGTAGGAAAGAGAGGAATTGATGAGAGTGCAGTGGACTCATCATTTTGATGTGGAGGATTCTTCATAGGCTTTCTGGGGACAGAAAGTTCCTATGGTTGGGAGGTTGTAAAATCTCGTTACTGTTTCAAGTATTCCTAATATATCTTATGATAAATTATTATTATGTTAATTGGGAAAAAATGTATTAGTAGTAAAAATGTTTGTTTTTGTTAAACACGTCGTAGAATGGTAAAACACCCAATTAAAGCTCTAAAATATTCAATTAAATATTTTCTCTGTTAAACACTATGTAAGTATAAGTTTTTGAGGTCTGGAAAGTCTCGAAGAGTATGGGAAAAAAATTTAAATATATTATTTTAAGCACAATCAATTTATTCAAAATATTTTAATAACTTCGAAACGGTCCATCATATGCGAAATTTGAGACCACGGTTGTGTTCGAAATATGGTGTTTACCCTATGAGAGGTATGACATTTAAAGGCGTCGGACATTTAGATGTCTCTCTCGTGAGATAAAGTTATTAAATGATATTTAATATATTATTTATTAAATATAATTAAATATTTCACAAATAATGTGTCGTATGGGAAATGTAAGACCACCGATGGGTCTAGAATGAGGGGTTTACCCTAGAAGATGTATAACGTTTGTCAACATCGGACGTTTGGATGCCTCGCTTGCAAGAATAACCCTATTTATTTTATTTTATTATTTATTCCAATTTTGATTTAATAAATCATTAATATCTCTAAAATGGTTTATCTTTTGAGAAATCTGAGACCACCATTATGTTCGGAATAGGGCTTTTACCCTAGACAGGTTATAACATATATTAGCAATGGGTGTTTGGTCTGTCTGCTTGTTAAATTTTGTTATTTAGTAATTTAATTATTAAATTAATTATAAAAAACGAGTTATTTTTCACCTTCTCTTACCTCACACCGAAACACCAGTTATAACGTCATTGGATTTCAAAACATTGAAATTTCACATGTTTTTACCGTTTCAAACCTCAAAACTTTAATAAGATGAATTAAAACCATCCTTCATCAATATTAAGTTGAAACAATGCATTAAATCAGTGTTTTAATAGTTGGGTGAATAAATATTTTGTGGATTGGGGTTTTAAATACCCAAACCCACCTCTTTTGATTCTTGGTTGCTTTGATCGAATCTGAGGACCCTGATTTACTCAAGAAAGTGGTTGGTGTAGTTTTATCCCTCTATTGTGGTCTTCTCCTCTAGTAGGCAGTAATGGAGACTCCTCCCATGCGCATGTCCTATGACTAGCACCCTACTTTTGTGTTTCTTATATTTATTTTCTCTTTTATTTCTTTATTCTCTCTTCTCAAAAAAAATTAAAAAAATATTGGGATTTAAAATAAATGATAAAACCTTTATTTATTTGGGTTAATCCTTGAACAAATTATCAAATGATAATTTACCATATTATTCAATGATAATGATCAAAAGTTGATTTATCAATTGATAAAGCCCAAATAATAGAGGGAAAATCTATTAATAAATATAAAAAATATTTTTTCTGAGATTATTAAAGATAATTTTACACAAATTATCATTGGATAATAGTGAAAAATTATTAAAAGATAATTGAAATAATTTATCAATAGATAATTTATCGAATAAAAACTGTCTAATGATAAATGCATAATTTTATAAATGGATAGATTATATAATTTCTAGATGACAATTTCATTGAATTATAATTGGATAATTATTATATTTATCAAGCGATATTTTTTCTGAAGATACTAAAGGATAATTATAAATTATTATGAAGAGGTGATTATAATAATTTATTGTAAGTGCAAGACAATAATTAATTTTATTTATCAAATGATATATATATATATATAGAATAATTCTATGGAATACCACCTCTTTTCTCACGTTATTTTAGGGATATAATTATCGAACAAGATTTATAATTATTCTTATCGATATTTCTTATGATCTCATGTGATAAGAAAAATGTTAATTTGAGAATTATTCAAGAGATAGAATGTATTATCGCATGTGAAATTATATTTCATTTTGAAATAAAATTACTAGCATTGGTTCTAGGACCCCTAAACAAACATCGAACTTTGGTGTGTCAACACTTGTGATAATAGGGTCTTGAGGAGGTGTATTGAACCAAACATGGTGGATTATCATTGTCACTAACATTAGTGACCTTGAGGTAGGTGGTTTGGTTCTGATTAACCAAACTAATTATCCTTGTATTGCTTGATTTATTTCAATTGTTGATTTAAATTCAATTACTCAGATTTTATTTTAATTAAACTAAAAAAACCCCTATTCTAGTGAATCGATTTATTTGATATGGTTTTGGCATGGAAATTTGGAAAACCCCAATTCCATTGAATTGGGTGTATTTATTGAAATTGACTAATTTAAATTGTGGATTTAATGGAAATAATTTCAATTAAATTATTTAATTTAATTGTGGAAATAAATTTTGTAATGATGGAATTGGTTTTTAATGGATTTCAAACCTATGAAAATGTCTTGAAATTATTTGATAGAAACAGTTGGTTTTATCTTGTGAAAAGGCATGTTTTTAAATAAAACCCGTTTTGGTTTTAAATGGAATGATATTGGCACTTTTGAAATAGAATAATGGGATTGATTGTATTATTAAGAGGTCTTAAAATAGTTCACCAATCATGTAAGAGAACATGCAAGACCTAGGTAGTTAGTGAGTTATTTTAATACCCTATACACTATGAAAACGTTCTAAAACATACTTGCGGCTGGTCACATCCCCTATAGGTTGGTGACAACTCTCCTTTGGCTATGTCATAGGGATGTGAGTATACACATTTTACTGAGTTCACATAGAGAGTGTGTGATCCTATATATGGATAATAACATCGTACCTTTGGGAAGATGACCATGTTGCTCCCTTGTTTATTTATAATTGATATATAAATGTATCCCAATGTTTGTTTGAACTATTTACATACCTGCTAAATTTATATAAACTGTTTTATATAAATGTTTTTCATAAGCCATTGTTTTAGAAATATTCCATCATTTTGTAAAGTCTTTGTTTAAATTATATTCCTATCATTTTAAATGAATAACATGATTTTTTTAATTGTGATTTAATATGTCAAACCTATGTATCCTTAAAAAACATAAAGCATTCTTTTGGTTAATCAATTTTTTACATCTGTTATGGAATCTATGGTGAGAACCTACTGTTATTTTTAGCTCACAACCTACTTTTTCCTTCAGATGTTTGTAAACCTTCTCCTTCCAGGTCTGAGCAAGGGGAAATAATCTCTTGGAGGTGGATCCAATTGTTGAGCATTGGTCTTGGTGAGTTGTGTTCCTCAGGACCTTGGGCTATTTTCCGCTATTTTGGTACTTTGGTTTTAGTGTTTTGGGATGGTTTATGCATTGTTGGCTTCTGGTACATTACACCTAGTGGTGTTTCTTTTGTTATGCATACTATCTTGTTTTCTCTTATTCCGTATTGTTGGTAGAAAAATCATTCCCACATTTATGTTCTGTGATTCCAAGTGCTAGTCACCGACCCGTAGGGATCGGGAATGCCCTTCAGGCTATGTTAGTGCTAGCTCAGTTGTCAGGTTACCAGGGTACCCGAGCTTGTTCGTGACAGTACTAAAAACATTTTTATGGTCAAACCATAATACATATATTAATATTAAAACCCATTTAAGGTTCTATAACAAGTATATATACATAATACCAATTAATATGAGAAATCTAGTTCGTGATGATCGAAAAACCGCCAAAATAATCTAAATGATTATCACTAATGTCTTATCTAATGAATCATCCTCATAAAATATAAGAAAATTAATTATAATATAATATAATATAATATTATGGATGTTTATTAATAACATATCTATTCAATTCTAGAGAAATTATACACAATACACATGAACATCCATACTCATATACAAGTATAACGATCTTGAAAACCAAGGACATGAATGCTTCTGAACGATGAAATTAAACTCTATAACTCATTAATAAGGCCATAAATGAACTTAATAAAACTATAATGAATAAAATAAATATGTAAAAGGTTATGAATTATCTAATTAATGGATTTAATTTTTTTATCCAAGAAATTAACGTTAAGTGCCGAACACATTTGGACAAAAGGTATGTGGTTCTGCCTGAACCTTCGTCTTTCCTTCGGATTACTCTTTCACTATCTTTAATCCAGTGTAATTATTATTATTTTGGTTACTTCGTATATATTCTATTTATATGTTACAAAATAATATATGAAAATTATTATATATTTTATTTATTGGTAAATACATGTTTTAATATGGTTTCCATCACTATTCATTCCAATGAGCAATATCGATTAAAGGGAAATTCAAGAATTATTACCCATTTTGAAGTGAACTATATAGTATGTTTTAAGACATAATTACTTTTATAAAATCTAATAATTTATCATTAAAAACTATTTGGTTTCTTTTCTAATTTTATGAAAACAAACTTGTCTTTCTGTTTTAAATTGTTTTTAATATATTCATAAAACCGCACGAAAATGTTTAATATATTAAGTTTATTAAAAACTCTTTTTACATGATTTCAAATTATTGGGACATCATTTATTCTAAAAATATAATTTCAATGTCCTTCACTTTTATTTTATTGTATATAGATGTTTATAATATGATTTTATGAAAAATATAAGTTATTTCCCAAAAGAACTCTTCTTTCCAATGTAAAAACAGGTTTTCTTGTCGCACTTTTACTTCTAGGAGATATATGCCTTATTCAACACTATTTCTTGGTGTGTGCGTGTGTGTGTGTGTGTATACTACCATTTGATATACTATATCATGAATTATATTATTCTCATGATATTTTAGGTTTTATTTAATTTTAAAAGGGTTTATGATTTAAATGTTTAGATGTGGTATGGGACACTTTGGAATGTTTAAGGATTATTTTCCTCAAGTATTTATCAATGATTTTATTAGAATATTTTCATCTTTGATTATGATTAAAGTAATTCAAAGTGGTATGGGACACATTTATTTAAAGATATATATTTATTCGACATATGAGGAATACATTGGACTTAATAGTGATGGGAGGGGACCACTATAGCCCCCAATGCATCAGTAGGTCTAATGAGACAAACTAGACCGAGTTTTTACCCACTAATGTATGGTGTCTTAGACGAGGCCCTGATGGTGTGTTTATGATGTCTGGGATTATGAATTCCCACATTATGATGCTAGTAAATGATATTCCATGTGATTATTCGACTAGTAGAATATCCATGGTAATTTTTTTTCTACTCTGATTATTTTTATAGAATTTTTTATTCATTTTTTATTCCTGACATATTATGATCAAAATTATGTATTCGTGGAATGAGTTATTCACATTGCCTAATTGTTTTTGACATCTTCTGTCGTATTTTTTACCCTTATTGGGCATCTTATATCACACCTATCATATGTTTTATTTTTCCCCCAGATGTGAAGGTGTATATTATGAACGACTGGTAGGGATAATATAGGATTTATGGATATTTCCAATAAAATTGCTATGTTATTTTTCATTTCAAGTTGTAATGTAATGTTCATGTATGTAATATGGATTCCAAAACAACTAAAATTATTCGTACTTTGGGATGTGATTCCTTATGATCATACCAATGTAATAAAGTAAGGCACCGACTTTGGGCTACTAGGGTTGTGGTATTTAAAGAGTGAATATGGAAATATAGAATTCAAATAAATGGATTATGCATAAATGTTTTATCCAAGATGGTTAATTAATTAATTAAAGTACACTTAATATTAACAGGAAATGTAAATGATAAAACAAGATAAAATTTATGAATAATTAATTATAATCCATCAAACTAATATTAACTCAGACTATGTCTTCCACTACTTAATTAAGAATGAATCCATAGAACTAAGTGTGGTAAATGTCCAATGTTTTGACACTTATTTTTATTAGTGAGTTCTCATAATGGTTTTTTGGTTGACTTAACTGAGCTTGTATTGAATTTAATGGAAAAATTCTATTAAATAAAAAGTTGGAGGTAAGTGTTGAGGAAATCCAAGTCAGGATTCTAGGATAGGGGAATCTACTCAATGTATCAAGGAGTTGAATGTATACAGTTGGTAACACTACCTACCTAATTACTTTCCTATAGTTTTCATGGCCAAAGTGTGATTCATTAAGAAATGTTTAGAGACCCTGTTTTTTCCATTAAAGACTTTGAAATAAATCTAGAAGTATTTTCTGACCTAGGAATTGAAATGACATGCAATTACAAATCTTGGTGTGCCTGGAATTAATTTTATAAAAATATTAAATATATTTTATATAACATTCATATAGTTTCTTAATGAAAATGGGATATATCCTAAATAGAGTTTTTGATCAAAAATTTGATACCATGGTTGAATACAAAGAGCATGGTTTACCCTAGGCATGACCTAATTTGGGTCAGTGTGGGACGATTGGATAAATAGACCATTGGCGGTACATTCAATGGATTAATTAAATATTTAATATAATTACTTCATTAAATAATCTAAACGGAAATTATCTATAAATATTTTTTTGGAGGATTGTAATGGTTAGACACATAACCATGGGACTATTGAGAGGATATTTCTTCCACCCTCTATTGGTGAATTGAGTTTAGATGACAACAATCTTTTGGATCCAGCTAAATTAAGGCGCAATGAATGCAGTGACTTCTCTCCTTCATTAGCCAGCACATTATTCCTCAACAAACGATCTGATTTGAGGTAAGGATTATCAATTGTGGTTTTCTCCCTATTTATTAAACTTTTTAATCTTGTATTATTAATCTAATTATTGATCTATGATTCTTTAAACCTTATCTTGAGCCTTGTCAAATTAAATTGATTATTTAATATGATTGTCACACAATATGCCATGATTTCTCACCCCATCTATCCCAATTTTTTTTCATTGGAAAATAATGGTTGGCCAATGAAATTTTCACCATTTTTTTGTTCTTCTCTCCCTATAGTTCTTTTTTTTCTCCACTATAAGCCTATAGGGCCACAGTTCCATATTTTCTAGCGGGATCGAGCTCGATCGGACCACCAAATTCACAGTGGATTCACTTGCGACAAAGTATTTGAAAATTCGAGGATAGATTCAGGTATATTGCATGATTTGGGTGATTACACTATGGATTAATAGATCTATTGAGGTGATGGGAGGAGCCGCAGATGACAGTGGTATGTGTGGGATTTGAAAAATGAGCCATATTCTGTTTTTCAGCCAATGAGAGACTGCAAACAATGGTTGGAGAAGTTGTCCACCATTTTCAGGCGAGCAATGAGTGAGATTCAGAGTGAATGATGTGGATCTAAAATTCCAAAAAAATATCTAATATTTCTATGAAAAAATTGATTACATGACATTTTATCTGAAGAACACATTGCGTATTGGGACCTAGCTATGGCGGCTAAGGTTTTTGGGTGAGTTAAATATAACACGGCATGTGGGACCCATACACGCCATGTGACTCAGTACTAAAAGCCTGAAATTTACTCCTGGATTACATGGGCATGGTCAGGCACATAGCTGGGAACATGGAAAGAAGCCTGTGTGGGGGGACACATCATGTATCTGAATACACAGAAAAATATTAAGGTCTACGGACATGGCCAGGGGCATGGGCCGGACCCTGGGTGACTAAGGAATGTCATGTAATCCCTTTACATACCATTTATACATACCCGAGAAGAGATTAATGTACTGACAGTGACATGTCTAGACAATAGGGAGAGACCCCACATTGTCTGGGTCCCCTTACACACTGTGTACCCCTACTTTATTTTGATGAAACTTATACCTCTTGTATCTATTTTGTTTGAAATTGAATTTTGGTCTCTCAGTATTCTATCCTGAGTGTTTTCATATATAGAATATGATGGTATCCTTTTTATTTTCTTTTTAGATAAGATATGAGATGTTCTGTGTGTGCCACTACTTTAGGTTGTGTTTTATGAAAGTAGTGATTAAGTAGGATCACCAGATACACTAGAGATTCACCCACCTACTTGGTGGGGCATGGGTCCTCTACAGATTCCTAGAGTGGTTCCCTCCTACTAAGATAGGGAATTGATCGTATATTGACCATTGAGTTTCACCCTCTTTTAGAGTCAGTGTATGGGTCCTCGACCATCAGAGCGGTGCCCTCCTATTGGGTAGGGCATGGATCCTTGGCCACTAGATTGGCACCTTCCTACTAGGTTGGGCATGGTTTCTCTACTAATTACTAGAGTGGAACCCTCCTTAAAGTACATTTCATGGGCCTTCCATTAACCATTGAGTGGCACCCTTCTATGTAGTCAAGGAATGGGTCCTCGACCATCAAAGTGGAACCCTCCTATCGAGACATGGCATGGGTCCTCTAGTTATCTACTGAGAGGAACTCTCCTGTGGAGTTAGGGTATGGGTCCTCTATCTATTGATTTTTACCCTCGTATTATACCATGGCATGGTTCCTTTGCTTAGATATTGTTCCCCTCGACTATGTGGAATAGTGGTGAGGTGTGGATTAACTTGGATGTTTCTATTGATAGATGCATGAGATATTGGGAATCGTTGATGGACCCTTTGGAACTATTGGCACTCTTTCCTATACTAGGTTGTGAGATAGATATCTCCTTTCTCCCTCGTTTGGGATTTTTTTGTTGAAGATATATGTATTTCAGTTCATGTGTTTAGATTTTATTACTCCCTTTCTATGGTTTGAGTTGTCTATTCTTAATGTGTCTCTTACTTCACCCTCTTCAACTTTCAGGGAGTCCTATTGGTTATGTATATACTCACCACTACATGGGTTTTTCCTACATGTGTTGTGTCTTATGAAGACAATGAATGGGTCAGAGATGATTACTGATGTGCATTGGGATACCCTGGTTCACAATAGAGCGTACGATGGTTGGGGCTTGGAGATCTGGAGTTGACTCTTTCTTCAATTTACTTATCTAGTTTTTATAGGTTAGGAAATTCATCTGGTTGGATTTATTTTTCCATTTTTTCTTTTCAGATTATGTTTCCATAATCTTGTAATCCCTAGAGTTTTTAGATGTATGGTTATTCTCTAAATGTTTCATCTTTTATTATTATTATTCTACACTTCTATATAGATATGTTTGGGTGTGTGAATATTTGTACATTAGGCAAATACCTCCCATATTAGTTATTCTTTTCTACACTTCTCTCTTTCCCATGGCCTATGAAGTCAGGCTTGGGGTAGTTGCGGCTCAATCCTCATTAGGTTAGGTCAGGATAGATTCATATCAGAGTGGTTCATTCCTTAGAATGGAGTTTGGATTTTTCCCCTTATGAGTATTTGGTTGGAATTTAGGGTAACAATTTCATTGTGTTTCAAGTGAAAATCTTATTCCAGGGAACCCAATGTTGGAACCGTGGCCAAAATATCCATTCACCAAGACTCTGACTACCTACTTGTCGACTCAATATACCAAAAAATTGGTTGTGGGGACAATTGATACATGCATCATATTGTATTGAGTATTTTTACTATCCTTCTTGAGTCAACTCCCCATATATATATGCCCATATAATCATGGTATGTATTGATTAAATTTTCAGGATGCCTCCTTGAATATAGCCAACCAGGTTAGCAATTACGGATCATGATGATGATCTGATGAGTAATGAGACCTTAGTTAAAAATCGGTACCATGAGATTATTCCACCAGGTGGATAGGTGGTAGCGCCCCTGCCTATTGAGCTGTAGATCATACCTGTAAATAAGGTTGAGGATACACGTGGGCTTAAAGAACTCCATGAGTTCTAGAATTAGAGGCCGTTGAGGTTCTATGGTGATCTAGATCCCCAGGTTGTGGAGGATTCTTTATAGTAAATGATCCATGTTTTCTGGTTTATCCAGTAATAGACTGATCAGGTGGATGAGCTAGTATCCTGCATTTTTGATAGAGTAGATGGGCATTGGTGGAGTATAGTTACATAGATACGTGAAGAGTTGACACTCTAAAGGACCGATTTACAGAATTTTTTCTGAGAGAATTATTACCCCTCATTCTTGCACTTCGTTCAAATACAAGATCTTAATGATCTTCATCAGAGAGGGGAGATAGTGGATGGGTTTCCTGTGAGGTTTAAAGACCGTATATGGTACTCCCTCAACATGTTTCAAGATGGATACTTATACGGAAAAATTTTTGAGTAAGGTATCCATAGATAATTTATTTCCAGTATATTACCCTTGTGCATTCTCATCTATGTCAGGATGTTGGATAGGTAACTACCGATAAATAACTTCTTATCATAAGGACTCAAAGTAGATAGAGTTGGTAGTTTTCGTTATTGGTATGAGTCATCTACCACAGCTAGCATGCACCAGTCAATAGGATCTCAGAACATGAGATCTTCCCAGGATCAGAAATGGGAACATGGTCAGGGATAGAATAGAGGACTAGGACACACCAAAGAGGGCTGGTACTATGCATGTGACAAATGAGGTCACATGCCATGTGATTTCTTGACCTAGCGTGCTAAGGTGGGTAGGTATATAGTGGATGGACCTCCATGGCAGAGGTAGCACCATGACCACAGATCTTCTAGGAAAGGGAAGGGTTTCCCCAAGAGAGATAGAGCTAGAAGAGAAATAGGTGGGGCTCGTTGAGGAGGATTTATGGGTGGTGGGTGATGTTATGAGTTACATTCACCACTACCACCATTCGGCCCATATCAGCATCAGGGAGATGGCATTTGGGGGTCATGGTTAGCTATAGGCTACGTATACGTATAGCCCAATGGCACACGATATGATTAGAGGTATGATATTTGATAATTATACTTATAGTTCAATATTATTAGACACGTGTGTGTGTCATTACTTCATATAATTACTCTTGGTGTGAGAGTAGGAGCTCCCGGTTGAGGGTTTCCCCAAGTATCATTATATTGAGTTTCTTATGGGGAACACTTCTTCAATATCCTTTACATGTCGTAAGTGTGATCTATCACATGGTGAAGGGAGATTCTCATGGGACCTTTTGGTCATCACGATGGAATTCTGTGATGTCATCTTGGGTATGGATTGGTTATCCACTGTCGGGTGCTAGATTCATTATCACCGCAAATGAGTTAGATGTATTTTCACTAATGGGATGAGATTATACTTTGTGGATGAGAGTCATATCATAGTTGGATGAGTGAGTTTTTCAATTAGGAGGTTGTATCCCATTAATCATTAGATGACGAGTGTATCCCTCGGTGAAACAGGCTCTTCAAGAATCTGTATTCCTTCGATCATGGATGATTTTATGGATGTCTTCCCCAATTATGTTTTAGGACTACCTCTAATGTGAGAGATAGATTATTTCATAAAATTTAACATCAGGACTTCTCTAATATCTTCTAAATAATATCATATACCCCATACTACACTCTAAAAGCTATGGCTGTAGTTAGAGTACTTTCAAGTGAAGGGTTTTATTAGACCCAGAGTGTCCCCATGGGCAGCTCTAGTTTTGTTTGTGAGAAAGTCATACATGAGCTTTTGAATTTTTATATATTATCATCACCTTAAATTGTCCATGATAAAAAATTACCCCTTGTAGAGGATTGAATTCCTATTTGATCAATTGTGAGGTGTGGGATGGTTCTTGAAAATTGATCCCAAGTCTGGATACCACTAGTTTAGAGTTATCAAGGATGATATTCTAATGTTACCGTTATGATATTACTATAGAAAATGTGATTTTATGGTGATTCCATTCGTTGTGATAAATTACCTCATTGTTTTTATGGATTTAATGAATCAGATCTTCTAGCCATGATCAGATTTATTTTTTATTATCTTCATTTATGATGTACTCATATACTCTATGTCAGAAGAGGGGCGTTCATAGCACTTTAGGATGGTCCTCGATTAGTTTTAGGAGAACCATCTTTATAATAATATCCTCAAGTGTCAATTCTAGGTCTATGAGGTTCACTTTATAGGGAATGTCATTTCTGAGCATGGATTAGTTATGGACCCAACCAATATTGATGAAATGCTTGCTTGGGAACCTCCCAGGATATTTTCAGAGGTGTAGAGATTTAATATATTGGTGGGGTATTACATGATGTTTTTGGAAGACCTTTATAGGTTTTTATCCCCTTTGACCGCCATTACATGGAAAGGGTAATTGTTTACCTATACTAAGCAGTCCCAAAGATCCATTTAAAAGTTAAGGATTTGGCTGGTGAGATCTTCTATTTTGAGACGATCATAGGAGGGTGTGGTTTACGTAGTGTATTTCTATGCCTTAGGAGTTGGTCTCAACTATGTATTGATGTATAAATAGGAAGTTATTGCATATGGGTTGAGGAATTTGAGACCCCACGAGCATAAATATGTTACTTGTGTCCTAGAGAGGGAAGCAATAGTCTTTTCTCTGAGGATGTGGAGGCACTATCTTCTAGGATGCCACTTTATTGTTTACATAGACCATTAGATCATTAGGTATGTATTCATCTAGAGATACCTGAACCTGACGAAGATTCATTGGTTGGAGTTCTTATTGGATTATGACTTTGAGAAAATTTATACTCCAAGAAAGGGAAAGGTGCTAGCATATTCCCTTACCAAGAAGTCTTAGGATCGCTTGGTGGAGGAGGTGTCTGAGAAGTTATCTTCCTTGAAGATTCCCCTAGTTGAGGAGGAGGGTACAAATTGTATTCAGTAAATAGTGTTGACACCTCCATTTCACCAACATGTGAGAGAGTCCCAAATGTAATACATTGATTGTGATGTCTTATGTGACCATATATCCTTAGGGATTTTATGAAGGAGATAATTGTGTCATATTTTTCTAGGGATAGACAGTGATCTTTGTCATGATGTGGGAGGTGGTGATGAGAGAGTTTCACACATCTATATTGGTCTCACATCCCAATGTGAGAACTTGTACAAATACCCACAATTTCTTTTTTTTTGTGGGATGGAATGAGATAAATCATGGTTGAGTTCATCTCTCAATGTCTCACATGTTAGTGGGTGAAGGTTGATCACTAAGTTCTGGAAGGTTGGTTATAGCCTCTTAAGATCTTGGTGTTGAAATGGGATGGAATATCTATAGACTCTTTGATAGGGCTTCCACAAACAACAAGAGACCATGACGTCATCTGGGTGATAGTTGATCGACTTAGGAAGTCAGCACACTTCCTTGCTATTAAGTAGTAGAGTTCCGTGGATAGTTTGAGGCAGTCTTATGTGTGGGAGGTTATTTTTCTTTCATGGGGTTCCCTCAATTAGTGCCTCTAAATGTGATTTTTGGTTCACATCATAGTTTTGGAGTGACCCGTAGGAGAGATTCGAGACCAAAATGAGGATGAGTACAGTCTTTCACCCCCATAAAGATGGGTAGACTAAGCACAATATCTAGGTGGTAGAGGATATGATAAGGGCTTGTGTGTTAGACTTCAGTTGGCGCTTGGAGGATCACCTGGTTTCAGAATAGTTTGCGTACAATAATAGCTTCCACTACACTATTAGCATGGCACATTTTGAGTCCCTCTGAGGGAGTCCCTGTAGGTCACCGTTATGATGGACTGAGATGGGAGAGATATCTCTTATTGGGATATAGATGGTTCAGGAAACGGAAGAGAAGGTCCAGGTCATCCGCGAGTGGATGAGCACATCTCAGAGGAAGCAGAAATATTATGTAGATCAATATCATAAACCCTTGGTGTTCGATCTAGGATACCACATTTTTATGAGATCTTCCCCATGATAAGAATTGTGGATATTAGGTCATAGAGGAAAAATATCCCTGAGGTTCATCTAGTTTTTTGAGATCTTACAGAGGGTTTTGAGGTTCCGTACAACATCTCCCACCCCCATAGTTGGAGTTGGTGCACGGCATCTTCCATGTGTTATAGATTAGGAGACACGACCATGTCCCTATACACATTATTGACTATGGAGAGTTGTAAATCGAGGATGAAGCCAATTTTGAAGAGCACCTAGTAGTGATTAACGATTGGTAGGAGAGGACCCTATGGGGATGTATCATCCCCTTATTTTGTGTGTCATGGAAGTATGAGAGAATGTAGGAGTGCTCCTTGGAGTGGGAGAGATAGTTTTAGGACCAGTATCCTAGATTTTTTGTTTAGATTTTTCATTTTTAGGATAAAAAATCTAAAGGCGGTAATAATGTATAGATCTTTTTTTCCTTGTAAGTCTTCTAAATATATCTATAAATATTTTTGGAGCCAAGGGCTGATACGGAGCACAATTTCGATGCCCGATGTGATCGAAATTAATTTTATAAAAATATTAAACATATTTTATATCACACACACAAGGTTTTTAAAGAAAATCGGATATCTCCTAAAATGAAACTCAGATCGAAAATATGAGATGATGGTTGAATCTAGAATGTGATATTTACACTATGCACAACCTAAAATGGGTCATCATATGAAGTTAGGATAAAGAGACCATTGGCGGTATGTTCAATGGATTAATTAAATAATTAAATAATTATTTAATTAAATGACCTAAATAGAAATTATATATAAATATAATGTTATGGAGGATCACTAGGGTTAGTTGTATAACCCTGTGACCATTATAAGGTTATTTCTTCTACCCTCCATTGGTGAATCGAGTTCAGACGATAATGACTCTCTAGATATAGGTTAATTGGGGTCCAGAGAGAACAATTACATCTCTCCTTAATTAGATAGTTCTTTCTTCATCAACGAATGATATTATTTTAGGTAGGTCTCTTCAATTGTGGTCGTCTCCTTCTTGATTAAACTGTTTAAGCATGGATTAATAATCTTCTTGTTGATCTGTTATTCTTGAAACCTTTTCATGAGCCCTATCAAATTAAATTGATTATTGAATCTGTTTGAGCCCTATTGAGACATGATTTATCCCCCTGGATATCCTAATCTATGTTTTTTGTCCAATAATGATTGTCCAATGTTTGTTACACCTTAATTTTTTTTCTTTTCCCAGAACTGGTCTTCTTGTTCTTTATCGTAGGCCTATAGGGCCACAATTCGACATTGTCGAGCAATATCAAGCACGATCAGACCCATAGATGAATAAAGGATTCACATAAGATGAACTACATGAGGAATACGGGATAGATTTAGGTATATTGAGGGATTAAGTTGATTACACTATGGATTTAGAGATTCAAAGAGGTGATGGGAGGCACTATGAATGATGGTGGTACACGTGGGATTTGAGCAATGATCCATATTCTATTTTTCGGCCAATGTATAGCCAGAAACAACGGTCGGAGGATATTTCCACCATTTTCAAGTGAGAAATGGGACATATTTTTAGTGAAGGCGCTGGATCTGTCATGTCAGAGAAGATATTTGATTTCTGTGAAAAACACAACTACACACCATGTAGTCTGAAGAACACATGGAATATAAGTCCCTAACTTTAGCGGACATGGTTTCCAGGTGAGTTAAATATCACCCATCTTGTGGGAACCCCACATGTCCATTGAGTTAGTGTTAGAAATATGGCATGTACTCTAGGAGTACATGGGAATGGGAATGGTCAATCACACAGACAGGAGCATGGAAAGGACCACGTATGGGGGGGGCGCACTATGTATCTAAGTACACAAACATGGATAAGGTACACATAAATGGACTGTATCACTGGCCGAACCTCAGGTGGCTAAGGCACATCATGTAGTCCCTTTACACTATGTATAGAGATACATTTGAATATATCTATATACTAAAAGGGACATTGATAGGTAGCAGGGAAGGACCACATATCATGTGGGTCCTCTTACACATTATGTACCCCTACTTCTTTTTGAGGAAACATCTACCTCTCATATCTCCATAATTTAGACAAGGACATTTGACCATGAGTATACTATATTGAGTGTTGTTTCATGTTGAATGTGATGGAATCCTTCATGGTAGCTTTTGCTATATGATGTGAGATGTTCTGAGTGTGACGCTTCTTTAGGAAGTGTTCGACAATGGTAGTGATCGTGCAAGATCACTAAAGACACTAGAGCATCACACAATTACTAGGAAAGGCATGGGTCCTCTAATGATTACTAGAGATTCACCCTCCTTTTGGGAGAGTGAATGGGTCTTCTATCAGCCATTGAGTGGAACCCTCCTATGGCTTTATTGCATGGGTCATAGAACATCAGAGTTGAACCCTCCTGGTGAGAGAGGGCATGGGTACTCTGTTGACCATTATGTATCACCCTCCTATGGAGTCAGGGTATGGGTCCTTGTCCCTCAAAGTGGCACCCTTCTGTTGGGACATGTAATGGTTCCTCTAGCTATACACTGAGTAGAACCGTCCAACAGAGTCATGGTATGGGTCCTCTATCTATTTAGTGGCACCCTCCTGTTACACCAAGGCATGAGTCCTCTACCTAGATCTTGTTCCTCACAATAGTTAAGAACAATGGAGAGGTGTTTCTTGACTTAGATGTTTCTTCGGAAAAAATGAACGAGATTTTGGGCATCTTTGATGGACACTTTGGAACTGTTGTAACTCTTTCTTGTCTTGGGTTGTGAGATTGAGATCTCCTTTCTCACTCATTTGGGATTCTTTTTTTGAGTAGATATATATTTGTAGCCATGTTGTGTATTTTGTTACACTATTACTATAAATTGAGCTATTTATTCCTATTATGTCTCTTACTACTCCCCCTTCATCATTTTGGGTGTCCTACTGGGTATGTATATACTCACCCATGAATGGTATTTGCCCGCATGTGTCAAATCTTATGCATACGATGCACAGATCGGCGGTGATTATAGAGGATCATTGGGATTCCCTAGTGCTCTGGACATTGTATGGTGTTTGGTGCTTATAGATCTTGATTCAGGGTCTCTTATCACTTTACATTTCTAGTTTTTTATGTTATGAAATATATCTGGTTAGGCATGTATTTTTCAAAATTTTCTTTTTAGATTATGTTATCGTACTCTGGTACTCCCTAAAGGTTCTATGTGCATGGTTATTCTATAGATGTTTTATCTTTTATTATTATTCCTCTTCACTTATTCATAGATATGGTCTGGTGTATGCATACATGTACATTAAAAAAAGACACCTATATTAGTTATGCCTTTTGGATCTTGTCACCAACCCCTAGCCTATAGAGTCAAGCTTAGAGTAGTTATATATCAATCCCCATTGGGTAGGGTCATGAGAAAAAATATGGGGGGATTCTTGACACTACATTTTCAAAGCAACTAGACATTCTGAGATCAATGGTGAGGTCTATTGGGAGTTGATAAGGTAGTGAGAGATTTAATAAAAACATTTAATTTAGAATATCTCACCTAATTTGTATTCAAGAAAAGTACTAATAATATTCCCTTTCTAATACTAGAGTAGAATGAAATGTTCATCATCCACACTATCTCTATGATCAATAATTGAGAAATACAACCTCCTAACCAGTAGTATCTTTAACGATTTGTTTAGAATCCTTCAGAATCTGTTATTCCATTAATTGAAATCTTATGTTCTAGAATACACAATGTCTGATCTACCAACTAAGGAGGTAAGTGATGAAGAGTTATTTTTCTACAGAAAATATTTTATCAATGAACTCGTTGTTTTTTGATGCTTTTGTCTATGTCTAGTTAACTCATGATGCCTTATGAAAACATGGGTGTGTATAGCATGCTTGATCACTAAAATGGTATATACCACGAGAGAGCTAGATAAGAACTGTTAGAGCTTTATAATGTTCTTTTTCCAAGAAATCTTAGTGAGGGTTCCCCAGCTGGGCCTCGTGTAGTCAAGCTCATTATATACATTGAGTGCCTAGATGTTATAGGGTTTAAACTCCCTGAAGAACTAGGCATAGACCTATGACTCTCTCATAGCTTCTTCATATTTCTTGTGAATTTCAATATGGAAAAAATTGAGAAGTATCTACAAAATATTCTTACTCTCCTTCACCAAGTAGATAAGGTTACGAAGCGTGAAAAACCATTCATCGTTATAGTAAAAAAATGGAACGAAAAAATGAAGATATTTAAGACCAAAGTTTCTTCATTCCCTTCCAAGAAGAGGAACATCAAGGGGAAGTAAGGGAACAAGATGATATCTATTTTTAATGTGTTAAGAAGAGCCACTGAAAGAAAAACTACATCTATACAAAGAATCAAGGGGAAGGTTCATGTGCATTTTTATCGAGTGAAATTAATCTGTTTCTACAAATTAGTTATTAGATATATCTTGTGGTGTCACATATGTATTGAAATACATTAACTAAGTATATTTTTAATGATTGAAAGATGGGATGTAGATATATAAGAATCCAATAGAGCCAAGCATAGTTTTATAGCTATCGGGGACCACCACCTCACATTCCCAACCAAAATGATCTTGGTTTTAAATGGTTGTTATTATGTGCCTTTAGTTACCAAAAACATTATTTCTATTTCCAAACTAGATACTAATGGATTTATTTTCAAATTTGAGAGTAAATATTGATTCATTTATAAAGATATAACTTTTTATGGTAATGCACATTTATATTAAGGTATTTATGTGTTGTATTACACGAAGCAAGTGATGGAAATCGATAACAATGTTACTTTAGATGACTCATACTGTACACAACTTTGGAAACACCATCTAGGTCATGTAAATGAGAACATCCTGACTAAATTACATCAAGATGTATATTTATATTCTTGTAAACTAAGAAAACATAGAGTATGTCATGAATGTTTATAGGAAAAAATGACCAAATACCCATTTATTGAGAAAGGTGGAAGGGAAAAAGATCTTTTTGAAATAGTTCATATCGATGATTGTGGGCCAGTTCGTATTGAGGCGAGGGGTGGGTACTCATACTTCATAACTTTTACTGATGATGTTAATAGGTATGGATATGTCTACCTAATGAGGTATAAATCATATTGTTATGATAAATTCTAGGAATAAAATGGTGATGTTGAGAACCAAGTTGGTAAAAGGATTAAAAAACACCACTCTGATCACGATGGATAATATCTTAATCAAAACATCATTGATTATTTTTGAGAGCTCAGGATATTATCTCAACTAAGTCCTACATATATTCCTTTTTCGAATGGTGTAAGTGAATGGATGAACCTCACCTTATTGGGCATGGTGAGATCAATGATGAGTCATGTGATTCTTTCATTATCCTTTTAGGGATACACGTTAAAAATAGCAACATACATACTAAATGGAGTTCCAACTAAATAAAAAGATGTTATACCGTACCAATTATGGAATGGAAGGAAATCTATGTTGTCTTAATTACATGTTTTGGGTCGAAAATAAATTGTTACGTCCTTTTCAGGTAACAAGATTTCACCTTGAGGCACAATGTGTATCTTCATAGGATATCCCAATGAAATAAAGGGATACTACCTATAAAATCCTTTAGAAAAAAAGGTTGTGGTTGACAGACATCCCACAACTCTTGAGGAGGATATTGTCCTAAAAAAGAGATTGTGGGATTGGGATATACATTGATGAAATCCAGTCTCAAGAAAACAAGAGTTGGAATATGAACACATTCCACAAATCCTCATGGAAGAATAAATTGTTCCAGAGACACAGTTACTGCATAAGAGTACTAGAGAGGTTACAGAACAAAAACAGTATGGTTTTAAAGTCACTGACGATGGTGACTTATTATTAGATGATAATAATGATCCTATAACATTCAAAAATGAAATGTGTGGCACATATGATTCCAAGTGTCAAGAGGCCATGAATTCTGGAAAGGATTCTATGTAACAAAACCAAGTCTAGATTTTGGTAGACCCTCTAGTAGATGTAAAGCATGTTGGTTGGAAATGGGTATTCAAGAAGAAACTAGACTTGGAAAGAAAAGTCAGTACTTATAAGGCGTGACTATAGTAAAAATGGTTTAAACAACATCAAGGAATTGACTATGAATAATCATTTTCACCAGTTTCAATGTTGAAATCCATCAGAATTCTACTTTCTATTATATATTTTCATGATTATGAGATTTAGTATATGGATGTCAAAACAACCTTCTGTAATGGTAACCAATAAGAATATGTCTCTATGACACAACCTAAAGGGTTTATGACTCTAAAGGATTTTAAAAAGGGATACAAGTTACAAAGATCCATTTATTGATTAAATATAGAATCAGGGTCCTCAAACATTCATTTTGATGATCCTGTAATGGAATTTGGTTTTATAAAGAATGAATGTGAGTCATGTGTCTATAAATGGTTTTGTGGGAGTGCAGTTTTTTCTTAATAGTATACATTGATGACGTATTAGTCATTGGAAATGAAATACTAGTCTTACAGTCTATTAACGCATGGTTGAATAAATGATTCTTTGTGAAGGACTTCAATGAGGCAACATATATTATTGGGATCAAGATTCACCATTATAGATCCAAGAGGATTCTCAGCCTATGTCAAAGTATATACATTGATAAGATACTAAAGAGATTCAGTATTGAACAATCCAAGAGGGGATTGTGGTCATCATTACATGGAATTCATCTTTCTAGGAAAATATTTCCTCAGACACATGAGGAAAGAAATCAAATGGAAAGGATTCCATATGTTGTCACGACCCATCCCTCGGGGCCCGTTTTGTGACTACCCCAAGCACATCATCCATAGGCCAGAGGTTGGCGACTAGCACCGATAGGTGTATTCCCTAAAACTGGGAAGACATTTCCTTTATAACATGTTAACACACGCAACAATGCACAAAATAAGATACGAACACAAGTCAACTGTAATGAAAAAAGAGTGTTGAAAGTAAAAAGGTGTCGGAATACAAGTCCAATAGTAATGGTACAAGTACAACTGAAATACAATACAATTGAAGAAAAATAAAGACAACTATTGGGTCATCCCATGAGGTTCCTACTTGAAGGGTGGGTACATTTCGCCTCCTCATCACTCCACGTATGCTCGTCTCCTCTGCATACTATCACGCGATATGGTCCACCTCCTGGCCCTGTCTAGCCCTAGAACCCTCATCCATGATCAGCGTTGTTCATCGTTAGCACCAAACACAACAAGGTGTGGGTATAGCCCATGAAGGGGTGAGTATGACGATACTAAGTTGGGACCACAAGACCCTCAAGGTCTCAAAAAATCCAAAAAGGATAAACCAAAAATTATGAAATCTACTACCAACCCTACTTAGGTATATGACCATACATATACCTAAGTTATCAAGTATGCCCATCTCAATTATGATGGAAGACAGGTTACAACTCAAATACTCAATGATCAATTGTTCCACAAAGGAAGGACTTCCCCAAATGTAGGTACCACAAGGTACAGACTTCTCTCACACCAGGTATTTCATAGGTATAGTAATATAGATGAATAGACGTAACTACTGAATCACCTTACTCTGTTAATAGGTAGACCAATGAAGGATACCTAATCATCATCAGACCCGCAAAGGATCTTAATACTTCGTCAGACCCACACAAGATCCTAGTACCTCATTAGTACATCGTCAGAACAACACAAGATCTTAGTACATCTATAGTACATCATCATACCCACATAGGATCTCTAGGTGCTGACCAACACATGATCGCTCGGTTCTGACCCACACAGGATCACTATGAGATGACCCACACATGATCGCTCAGTGTTGACCCAAACATGATCACTGGGTGTTGACCCACATAGGATCGATCAGTGCTGACCCGCACAGGGTCGGTCAGTGCTTACCCACACATGCTCTCTAGGTTTTGACCCACACAAGATCGCTCGGTGTTGACCCACAAAGGATCTCTATTCATTCTTCACGTCACAACCAGCTACTGGGTTCTCGCACTAAGCTTTCTCATCTCTGGGAGGGTCCGCTTCTTAGGCCACTAGTCGATACACCAACTTCCAAGAAGTACCACGAAGAAGAAATCCAAATGACTGACATGTCTTAGGGGTCTCAACGAAATAGACAGTGCGTCAATCGGACGCCCCGTCTGTATGTTATTAGCGTTTTAGTCCCGATGGCCTGGTTGGATTCGTGATCGATCCATCCCAACCATATCCCAAATTTATTCAAATCTCATGTGGTGTATACCAGAGGGACATTCTTGCTCCAAGGTTTCCAGTTCCACTAACGGTTCATCAAATGGGCGCCCGCTGCCAAAGTTATGTCCAAAAAAGAGTATAGGGTCGAAATTGGCATTGGTCGGTCTGACCCTGTCGAACCGACCTGGCCCGACCCGCTGGGTGGCCGTAGAGGCAGAATGGCGGACGCAAAGGATGCGGGTGGCGCGGGGCCACAGAGGTCGTGGGGCTACAGAGGCCACAGGGGCCGCGGAGAGGCGGAGGCCATGAGGGCCGCGGAGGCCGCCAGCGGTGCGGAGTCATGGAGACCGCAGAGCGGTGGAGGTCGCGGGGAGCTGCGGAACGGCGGAAGACGTGGGGGATATGAAGGCCACTGGTGGTGTAGGGAGGCAGAGGTTGATGGTTCTGATGAGTGTCAGAATCCGTTGGGGCTGCGGAGGCCACGGGCGGCGTGGGGCCATAGAGGCCGCGGGGCAGCGGAGGTCGCGGGGGCCGCAGAGCGGTGGAGGCTGCAGGGCGGTGGAAGGCGGAGCAGTGGCCGCGGTCTGGCGGGGTGGTCACGGTGTGGCAGGGTGGCCTTAGTGCAGTGGTCTACTTCGGTGCGCCATATTTCTAGATTTCCTCTTAGCGCGGCTCGGTCACGAGCCGCGCCTTCGCCGGTGACTGGTTCGGCTTGCCGCTCTTCGTTCTTCATCATGGCACAAATCCGCATTCTTCCATCATGTAAAACACACCATTCAGGAAGAATGGTGGAGGGGTCGGGTCATATTTGTTTGGACTGCACCTCTGTGTTAGAGTGGTAGAAAGTGGCTCAAGGGGGATTATTCAATGTGAGGAGAAAAAAGTAACATTGATCAATTTAAAACACACCCCTACCTCAGAGGTTCTTTGATGTCGATGAGGAGGGATAGACAGACGTCAGTGGAATCGACATTTCCTCGATCGTTAGTTCGTTCATTGAAGACATTCCTCACTGGTGGGAGCGTTCTTTGTTGGGGATCGCGTTCTTCATTGGAGAATGTGTTCTTCGTTGAAGAGAATAATCCTCCAGATTCTCTCCTTTTGCCAACCCTTTCCTCCCAATTCCACCCAAAATGAAAAGTATCCAATATGATGTGTTCCATAAAATTATTTGATTTCACAAAATTAAATTGGCATAATTAATTATGACTTGGTTGGCGTAATTAATTTAGAGTAAACCTAGGGTCACCCTCCCCCCCCCCTCATTAAAGAGGGAGTTGAAAGGTTTCCTCCCATTAATGGGGGTTCGGGTGGTCCCCACCTCTAAATTCAATATATGGTTAGTTCAGGTGGTCCCCACCTCTTAATATTTACATGGGAGGTTTAGGCTCGGGTGGTCCCCACTACCATAACCCATGTTGAGGGGTTTATAAAATATAAATTTTAGACATTTTTATTTTATTTTATTCATTCACAAAAAGCACAAAAATGTAACATTCATTCTTGACCCACTACGGTCAAGGTGAAGGTCTCCTTAAGAAAATACTAGTGATGCAAGTTCAATGGTGCCCTCAGGTTTCAATTCTGAGTACCGGTTTGAATGTGACAAAAACCCACTCGCATATTTACTGAACGTAGCTGAAAAAAAAGTTCAGAAATTCATTCTGGGCACTCCGGGCCCTGAAATCATGCACCGTCTATTTTCGAAGATTCGTAAAATTCCCATATATTTGAAACTGAAACCTGGTAAATCCATTTATGAAATGTATATTAGGTTCAATTAAATCATTATTACTATTAATTCACTTGGAAATACAATGGATAATATAGATCATGTGATGAAACTTCTGAGATGATTACCTGACAGGTGTAATGGAACCATAGTTTCCATTATAAAATCTTCAATAATCAGTACACACCAATAAAGAAACTCATTGAAAAGATTATGTTATATGTGTATAAGATACAAATAAATAAATAGGAATAAAACAAACTCAAGAGGAAGTTATTATCTTTCAATATATCTCACTCAATGATAAAATAGATGATCCAAGATGAATGTTCCAGTGATAATGAACCACCTACTAATAATGATGAGGAAATGTATCACTTAGCATGATGATTCAATAAATTATATATGAAGAATAAATTATTCAAGAAATAAAATTACCAAGGTAAGTATAAAAAAATTAATTGGAGGAAAGACTGTAAAAAGGATTATTCCACTAATGAGACAACCTACTATGAGTGTAAAATAAAAAGGACAAATTAAAACAAATTTACCCAATGTGAAATATAAGGAAAATTTGGAGGATAAAGGTAAATGGTAAAAAAATTATATAATATCTAATTAGAGTGCCTCAACCCAGTTGGTGAAGACTCTATTAGTGCATCCACGAGACCCAGGTTTAAAATCAGGAGGAGGCATAATTTCGGTGGGGGTACTGTAGCAATGCTATAGAATAAACTGAAGTAGACATTGTATCAGACACTGTAGTAGTACTGTAGCAGGCACTGTAATAATTACTTTTTGGTTCGGTATCAGCTGAAACTATTGACCATGGGCCACTGGTTTGGGCTTGGAGTCCTTAAGGCCTTAAGGCCACCCAAGGCATTTAGGTCAGTAAGGATTTCAGGCCACCTCAAGGCCCTCAAGGCCACCTGATTTGTAGTTGCACAGAAATATTCTACAAGGAACCACTCTATAGGAGGAAAGAGTAGAGAACATCCACCAAAGCAGGGTTAAACGGACTTTGGAAGAATGAGAGGGTATGACATTTTCCATCAGTACCGCACTTGTGCACCCTTGCACATGGACATGCTAGCCGAACAGTCATGCAAAGGTGGAGAGCCGATCACGATGCAAATGCTGGGGAGGAGCAGTTTCATGTAGTTGTAGTCGGTATGCTTTCTTTAAGACCTACAGGTCATGTAATGTCTTAAAGCCTACGGTAAATGTAATTTCTAAGCATGTGGGCCTTGAAAGGGTTCCCTCTCATCCCTTGAAGGGGGGGTTTCAGAAAATCAATAAAATGGAAGGCCTTAGAGCCATTCAGTTAACATGTGATTCATGAAAAACAAATCCAAGGTACTAAATAAAATTTATGCATCTCTTGAACATAATTCAAATCATTATAATAATGAAAATAGATATGAAAATATAAGCAGTATTAATTTATTTGAATAGAATAATATGTTGGAAGATTCATTTAATGAGCTAAAAGATAAATATAAAAGTCTAAAGAAACAATGGGCTCAATAAGTTCATTTTAAATCAGATTATACTGAAGAAAAGGATAATAATTATCAATTATTAGAATAAAATAATGAACTTAAGATATCCAAATAGTAGATTAAGAATGATCTATAATGTTCTAAAAATGGTAGAGATACACATACCCGAAGTCTTGATATATAAAATAATCCTAAATATACTATTATAATTGATAACAAGCCTAGACAGAGTAATATATATATGAGAACATTTATTCCTATTTCTAGTTCCTATAGTTCTATATATAATTCTTATTCTTATAGAACTAATAATGTGTTCATTTGTCAAATCTTAATATCTACTTATAGGAAAAAAATTAAGCAACTTTGTATTTCTAAGACTCTTATCACTAGAATTTATGGACCCACAAAAATATGAATACCAAAATCATTCCTTGTTTAACTTTTATATTGGATACCTACACAAAGAGTACTAGTAAAAAAATATTATGTATAGAAAATGGATATTCTAGACACATGAATGCGGATTACTCAATTTTCAAGAACCTTATGTAATTACATGGTGGGAATGAGTCTTTTAATGATAATGTAGAAGATAAAATAATTAGACTCGGTCAAATTGGAAATTATAATACTATTTTTATTTATTATGTCTTATTTTTTGATGGGTTAAAATATAATATTCTTATCATCTGACAGTTATGTGATGATGGTTACCATGTTAAATTTTACAATTATTCTCACAAAGTTTTTGATTCTAACAGTGTTTTAGTTCTTACTACCATCCGTAATGATAATGATTATGATATTGTTTTGAATTATTTATTTTCAAAAAGTATTTCTTATTTAAGTGAGTTTAATAAAGAGTCTTATATTTTGAATATGATACTAGAACATTGTATTCTACATTCACTTAGGAAGCTAACTAGGAAACAATTAGTCAAGGACCTTCAAAAACTAGAATTCCAAACAGAAAAATTCGATAACCTGTGTAAAAAAGGGAGGTAATATAAAATATAATTCAAACCAAAGAAAGAAGGTTCAACTTTTAAACCCATACAGTTGGTTAAAATAGATTTTTATGAAACCACTATAGTTTCTATCTTTAATGGTAAGCTCTATGATTATGTTCTAGTATATGAATTTTATAGATAGACCTGAATATTATTTAAATATCACAAAAGTTAATCTTATTCTTAATTTTCAAGTTTGAAACATATATAGATAATATTAGTAGACTTAGACTAAATACATTAATAATTGATCATGGATTTGAGTTTGAAAATAAATATTTCGAATCGTTATGATCACAAAATTGCTATAGTCAAAAAATTTCTAATCATAGAACCCCACAAATGAATAGTATAGTTGAAATAAGAAATATAACTCTTCAAGAAATTTCTTAGACTATGCTCAATGAATATGATTCAACTATTTACATTTGGGTAGAGTGTATGAATGCATCTAGATATATCATTAATATAGTTCTTATTAGACCACCTTTAAAGAAAACCCCATATGATTTATTGAATATGATAAAACCAAAAGATAATTACATTATATTTTTTAGTTGAACAATATTTATACCCAATATAAAGGATAATTTAAATAAATTTTCATCCCAATGTGTTAAAGGAATTTTCCTTGGATATTCAACATCTAGAAAATCATACATAGTATTTAATAAAAGAACTAAAATAGTGTAAGAATACATACATGTACTATTAAATGAGAAAAACACACATGAACCTAAGACTCATTTATAGAACTATAAGGATAAACATTATAATCTTAATATAAATTCTATACCTAGTGACAATTATGTCAAACATGCTGTAGAAAAATAACCTAGCATAATATTTTTTGAACCTAAACCTGTAAAAGTGAATAAAGTATCAAATACTTATATTCCTAGAAATATTAGACATCATAGATACCATCCCTTAAAATTACTTATAGGAGACCTAAATAGAGAAACATAGATGATATATTAGATTTTAAATCAAGTAGAACATCAAGATTTCTTATCACAACTTGAACCTAAGAACATCAAAAAAATAATAGATGGTGAGTTGTGTGTAATAGAAATAAAAGAGGAATTGAATAATCTAGAAATAAATAAAGTCTAAGAAATAGTGGAAAGACCCAAGAAATTCAGGACTATTGGTGCTAAGTGGGTGTTTATGAATAAAGTAGATGAGTCATGAACTACAACTAGAAATAAAGTTAGACTACTACAAATGGATACAGTCAAGAGGAAGGTATTGATTATGTGGAAAGCATTATAAAAGTAGCTATAATTTAAGCTATTAGAACGTTTTTTTTCCTATTATACTAATTTTTATTTCAATCTATATGAAATGTATTTGAAGAGTGAATTATTTAATGGTTATATATTCGGGGAGGTTTTTATGGAACAGACCCCTATATTTCAAAATCCTAATTTTCCAAATCATGTTTTTAAACTAACAAATGATTTATATGGTTTTAAAAAACGACCCTAGAGATTGGTATTATATGATCAACTCATATTTTAAATCTAAAGGCTTAATAAAAAAAATATGATCCTAATTTACATATTAAAATGATTTCAAAAGATGTTTTAGCAGTAAAAATCTGTGTTGATGATATTATTTTTGGATCATCCAAAAACTCCATGTGTACTAAATTTTCAAAAATGATTAAAAATGAATTCTAAATGAGTTTTATGGGAGAGTTAAATATATTCCATGGATTTTATATTTTTAAAAATAAGGAATGTATTATTTTAAATCGAAGAAATCACACTAAGCATATTTTAAGACATTTAGTTATGCATAGTATAAAAGGTAGTGATACTACCATGAGTACAATATGTAAACTAGATCATGGTGATACTTGGAAACTAATTTATCAAACCAATTACAGAGGTATGATTGAATGTTTATTATACTTAACTATTATCCAATTTTTCTTTATTTTTATTGTGTTCATTATTGAATGTTTTCAATAAAGTCCAAAATAATCTCATTTACATTTAGTAAAAATAAATGTTTTAAAAAATAAAAAAATAAAACCAAATTCATATTTTTTTAATAAAAATGAAAATAAATTTATTCAGTTAGTTTTTAATATGCATATTTATGTGATTTTATGTTAGATATAAAAAGAAATTCTGGAACATGTCTCTTTTTGTAAAATTCTTTTGTTTCATGGTATAGTAAAAAGTAGAAATATGTTGTATTATCCACTGCTAATGTAGAGTATATAACTACATGTTGTGAATAGATTATTTTGATGAAACACATATTAATATACTATGGATATAAATTTAAAATTTTCCCTATAAATTATAAAATTTTATGTGAAATATTAATTTCCATGAATATTATCTCACATTCAAGGAAAAAACATATTGATATAACACATCAATTTTGGAGTGAAAATTTTAGAAATGGTGAAATAAATCCTAAATTCATTGGACCTAAACCTCAAATTAATAATATATTTAAAAATAATTTTAACATTGATAGAATTAGATATATCATAAATGAATCAGGTATGACAAACTCTGTCTAATTATTTCAATTTGATCATAGTATTTTTCTTTATTTGAATTCTTATATTAAATTCTTATATTTTATGATTAATTTTAATGTAACCATGAATTATATTTCCCAATGTCAGTATACTTACTATGAATCCAAATTTATTAGGCCTAACATGCCTAATTGTTCTAAAATAATATGATTAATATACCTACTATGTTTATTATTAACTTATAATTTTTTATTAAACCTTTTTTGTGGGATTTTAAATAAGATTATTATTATTTTATTACCTAAATGATTGAAATAAATTTTAAATTATAATCTATTTCAATGTGAAATAACATATCTAAAATATTTCATTCCCTTTTCAAGCCTTATCCTTATCAAAATACTCTCTCAATCTCTCTCCCTTTCTCTCTCTCACTCTCTCTCGAAACCCTTCTCGAATTGAATACATTGGAGAAATCAAACTGAATAGTGAAAATGTTGAGGATGAAGCGTGTATTGGATGCCCCATTTCCTCTTCACTCACCACCTCAAAGAATTCAAATAAATCAAAATGTATCACAAGAATGGTAGTAAATCCATGAAATTTGCATCTAGTTGATCATCTAGTTTGTGACAAGAAATAAATTTATGTGCAGTAGTTTCTATTGGGAAAATTTATTATTTGGAATGTGATTCAATGTAAAGGATGGGAAAAGTGGTTTAAGGAGAACAATAGTCCTTTTTATCTAAATATTTTTAAGGATTTCTATAAGCATTTGGATTTTATCTAGGAGAGAAAATATATATCATTAAGAACATTATAAATGATTAAGATCTTGATTTTTATTCTATGAAATAGGGGAAGTGATTAGGTGTTCCTTGTAAAGATGAATACAAATTAAATTAGATTTATTATCCAATTAAACATGATTATTTGTAGTTTTAGAGTGATTTGTAAGATCTTTATGGGAATGAAACTCCTATAAGTACAACCAATATTATGTTTAGTGTAGAATATATAATACTGGATAAATTTATTTAAAATTTGATATGTATAAGAACAAGATATTTCAACATATTTTGGAACCATGATTTTTTATTCCAATTTTTAATGAAAATGGATTTCATATCAGTTCATGAAGATATTTAATGATACATATGTATGATTTTTTTATTCCTGATTTAATGATTAGTTCTTTTACTTACCCAAAACACATTTCATCCTTGTTGGTATATAAAATTTTAGTTCCTTAAGGGAAGGAAAGAGTAACTTCTTCAAATGCTCTTTAACTCACTCAAAATATTTTTATGTAGATGAAGGTAAAATGGAACTCTTGTAAATTGAAATAGGTGACAAACTATGAGAAATTGTATTAGAAATTTGACCATATCCAATATACTATTAGAATAGAGGATCTGATAGATCAAGTTCTTGAACCAGATGGATTTCTTGAATATTCTAATGATGAAGTGGCCATTAGTGAGAAAGAATTAGAATTTGCATAAGAACAAGAAGGGTATGAGATGGTTGATATTGATGTGGAATACAGAGTGACCCATGAGGATGATAGATAACCATATCCTATCTTGTATTTTTACCTCTTGAATTTCCTTCACCCAAACAATAACATAGGGAAGATCTTTTATCTGAGGACCTTGCTAATACTAAGGCATTTGGTAGTGTTTATAGGCCATAATTGGATGACTCTATGATCTAAAATGAATATGAAAAGGGATCATATGATTCTCATATGATAGTATGTACTCTTAGAAATCCTATACCAAATGCACATTCTAAGAGGGATATGTCCCCTAGATCTACAATATTAGGCATAGATTACTAATACTCTAAAGGAGATGATGATAATAGTTTCAGTCCACCTGGAAATAGTGGAATTTCCATCCCTTTTACTCAAAAGGAGCTAGAGGGATATGAAATTTCTTTAATAGATTATCAAGAAATACATGAGGTATATCTTTTGAGACCATTAGCTGATCAAAATCAGAATTATGTTTTTGGTCCTACTCCCACCTAGGATAACGAGGAAGCTGAGAAAGTTAGTTCCCATGATAAAGGTGTGGAAGATTTTGAGCATGCAACTCATGAAGATGAATTTGATTATAATTATTGATATGATGATAAGTTTGAATGAGTAAGATAATTGGAAGAATTTACTAAATTAGATTGTTGGAATCAGGCTTTTGATGCATTTACTTTTATACCATTTTCATCGTATATTAAAAAGGATGATTTGAATGAGGTCAAATCATATATTTTGGATGTATTCAAAGAATAATTTCTTAGTTTTGTAATTTATTTAGAACCAACAAAAGAAGAATATATCAACAAGACTGTAATGCTGATTATTGTGCATCTTCAACCCAAATTTCATATAAAAATGGATTTAATGAGAAATAAGATTAAACAATTGAAATCTTAAATAAGTTCTATATAGAAATATTTATCTAATATGATGGTACAATTATATGAAAGATATATAAGTTTAGTATTCCAACAATCTATATCTGTTGATCCACATCCTACTAATCCTATCCAACCATCTTCTGATGAATATAAATTAAGATATCTCATTATAGTGTTTTATGAGTTCATGAATAAAAGGGAAGTGGTGTTTGATGTTTTTCAAACACATGTTTCCAACACATTGTAACTAATAAGGTAGTATGTAAAAAAACCATGGAAAGATAGAGAAATAATAAAAGGTTTATTGAATTATACATAAGTAGGATCCTCACCAAAAATGATTTGAAATGTATGATCATAAATATTGACCTGGATCTCAATATTCCACCTTTGATCCAGTATTTTAAGTCACAGGATGAGACTCTCAAAGTGCTTACCCCAGTGATGGAAGCCTTTATGGAATGAATAATACTTTCTTCAAGAATTAGAACATTATTCTTAGGAAATGAATGATTTTACCAGGTTGATGGAACCCTTCTTTCACACTACTAATATATATTTCTTAGCTCCCAGAACCATTCCCATGTTCTTAACTCCTATAATAATTCCCTCAACCCTTAATCCTTTCATCATTCCTTCTAGACAAGATGTTGAGCCTCTGAGACTTTTTTCTAGATGTGAAGTTATTAGGGACCCTACTTTAACCTCTAAACCTTAGTCTACACATTCTATCCTTGATAGTACCTCAATATTAATGGGTCATATCCTTCCTCATTATTTAAAGGATGTTTCAAATTCTTAATCTGAGTATAATTCCTTATAGGGACTTCTTGTAACCCTTTTGTAATCTATTTCTAAATTTTAATGAAATACTAATTTTTTTGTCTATTTATTTACTCTCCCATCCAACGCATGATAATCCAAAAAGGCGGAGTATGTATGAAAAATTAATTACATTCATTTAAGAACATAATGATTTTGATAACCCTTTGAGATATCAAAAAATAATTATTACAATTTATTTCACATATATTTTTGATGTATTCAATTCATTTTACTTTATATTTAATGATTTGGGATTATAAAAAATGGGGAGATTGATGTATTAGACTAACAAATCCTTATTTTAATGATAGAAAATCATTTTTATAATGTTATTAATTAATTTCATTTTTTACATTAATCAAATTTTTTTCTAAACAGACTGCAAAAAATGACTTGGTTTGGAACTTAACATGAAAACCCAATGCATGTGTAATATACTTACAGTGTGAAGAATTTAAACCAATTTGAAGGTCAAGTGACTGTGTGGAACTTACCACAAATTTTACTTCAACAGAACAGATGAAAAAACTACCTAATATGCATTGAAGATCAAATTAACATGTATTAAATATCAACCTATTATGCGTTGAAGAACCTATAATGCATTGAAGACCAAATTACAATATGAAAAACCAACACACCATGGGACATGTAAGATGAATTTTTCTAAGTCTTATATTAACTATTTATATCTGAATTATTATAAAAACCAAGAATATATAGCTACTAAATAGATTTGTAGCTACCATTAGTACAAAATACGTGACCTTGTTAAGTAATGATGTTATTTTAAGAAAAAATCATATAAATTTACGAATAGAAGTACCTACCGCAAGAATTTATAGACCTACTACATGCAAAAATAGAATTACCTAAAGAATAAATGAAGTGAAAATGGCTGGTTTCTATGTCAACTAACTATTCTAACCAACCATGATCTTAAGTACTCATATTTTTTGTCAAGACAACCTACCATGTCCAACTGAAGCAGTAAAGAATTTTCAAATCTCCAATGGCTATTTTCTAGAGAATTAATTATTGAGTCAATGTAATTATGGATGTAATTAATGTTCTAAAATTACTACTTTGATATGGAGTTATCTTTAAAAGAAAAACCAATATTGAAAAAGATCATGGAACACATAGTCAATAATAGAAAAATATACACATTCACCTGTAATACATTGAGGATTTGTTTATAACACTTCTTTACACTCTATTTTCCAGAACCTCCTGTGTAACCTCATTCGATCATTTTTTAAAGAAACATTCAAGGAATCCATGAGAATTAAATCAAATCATATTGATATATATCCAATCTACACATCTCTCACAACTTAATCTTTTTGTTTTATTTTATCTTTCATGTTTAGTTTTTGTTTACTCTATTTATATGTAAACACAGACTCTTTCACAACATTATAGTGTGACAACACTCTCTTATATTATTTTTCAAATTTATTCCAATGTATAACTTTGGAAAAGGTAATGTGTTAAATAGTATTACTTTTATCCCATGTATAATTGTGGAATAAGATATATTATAGCCTCAAATGTCTGTATAAAATTGTTTATCAAAACCTATCCAGGCAGTCGATTAGTTTTTTTATAATAAACTTTTTAGAAGTGGGTGATTGCCAAGTGGAGTGGATTAAGTATCATATTGAGACCAAATCCCTTGTTTCATTCATTTTTTACTTTTTTCTATTCTCCATAATTTTTTTAAATCAAACATGTAAATATTTTTATAATAGTTTAATAAAAATTTACTTTGATTGTTGGTTTTAACTAGTGTTTTATATATAGTGTTTGTCTCAACTAAAATTATTTGAAAAGTTGATAGAGTGTTAAAAATTATTTTATTTAATTTATGATAAAAGTTATAAGAAACATTTTGAAATATAAAATTATATAATTCTATTGTTTTATTTAACTTGGTGGTTTACTAAATTTAGGGATTAAGATTTATTTTTTTAAAATATTTTTTTATTGGGAACTGAATTCACCCCCATCAAGTTATCCACTCTAACCAAAATCTCCAATGTACCCTCCTTTGGTATTGGGATCACATATTATGTTCCATTTGAGCTCATAAAGAATGAATCTTTAACCAATTAATTGGAGTTATATAATTTACCCACAAATCACAAAATCATAATCTATTCATATGTATGCTACATGTTCATGAAAAAATTTATCATTCCATCATAACAGACCCCATGGAGAAGAGAACATGTTTTATAAATATTTCATCATCATAACCATAAAATATAAAGATAAAATATTATTATATTATCATACATTAATATACCCAATAAAACATAAGTAACATGTAATGATATTATCAAAGATGAAAAATTACTTTTAAAAGATCATTGGAACATTTCATGAGGAAAATACCAATTTTATTATAAAATCACATATTTTAAATCTTAATTTTTAAACAATATCAAGGGAATTATTTTATTTTAAAATAAATATGTAAAATTGAAATGCATATTTAAATAATTTAGTGGTTATAATGATATTAAATTCCATTTATGTGGTGTATGTAAAAACAATTCTTCCTTTCACACTTTCCATAAAAATTCAAAATTACATTGTTCAGAAAAAGATAAGAATATTCCTTTTAATTTTTTTATAAAAAATAAAACATGGGTAAATTTTTTTTAAAAAGTAATATGAGAATAGTAAAAAAAATTGAAAACATTTTTAATGAATATGTGGAAATTGAAAAAAAATATTTATAACTAAATAGTAAAACATAATTAGTTTTCCTTTAAAAAGAAATTTCAGTCTCTTGAGTACTTAAATAGATAAAAATGAAATTAAAACCTTTAATATCCATAAATATACATATTATAATACAATAAATAATATTTGGTAGGGAAATGTCATATAAATTCATCATTATAAATTTAAGCATAAACAATCTCGATAAAACTGATATTGTAACGCAACACCCTTACTTGAAGTCTTGTCTTTCTTCATATCTACTTGAATATTTTATATAATTAATATATATTTAATATAAATATATTCTAGAATCATAATAATATATAACATAAAAAATATTATCTAGTTATTACATCTTATTATCAGTTTATTAACAATTCATTGTTAAAAAATTATTCCACATGATAACTGCTTCTTTTTTCATGCATGTTTTTGTTCAGAAGTCCCTGTACTTTTAATTTAATCATAGTTCTATAATATATAGAATTTTAATAATTTAATTAGTATTATATTTAATCATTAATTAAATTTTTTATGTTTTTATATAAATTGGTGATGAAAAATTAATTACGTCACATTGTAAATACAATAGAATGTATGTACGCACAAGTGATGTTTCCACTTTTTAATGGATGGTAAAAAATATAATTAAATAACAATTTAGCATTAAAAAATTATAATAATATCATAATTATAATATATGTTCATTAAATATATCATTATAACTATAAATGTGATGTGATACTAAAAAATAAAACACATCACTTTGTGGAGGTGGTAGTCCACACATATAGAAAAGTGATGTTTTCTTTTCCAATTGGATGGAAAGAAGGTGGATAATGAATATTAAATCATCATAATAACAATTATTTAATTTTAATATACTTAAATAATTATTTTGAATTAGATACCATATATTTATAGTAGGTATAAGAATAAATAAATTCAAAAGTACTCGGTTAAGAGTTATACCTCTTCACCGAGAAACCTCCTTTGGATTACACATTAATCCATAAATGGATGGTATTTTGGATATACTAGAAGCTATAGGATGTGGATAAAGAATCTTGGATAGTATTAGGGGCAGTTATTTTCTGATATATAAGTTCTAAACATTTTTAATAAGGGATAATAGGATGTTCCATTTTATAAGTGAGAGGAGGGGCACCCTTGAAGTTTCCTAATGTATTAAAATAATCTAAATTAATTTTCATATCCAAGTGGCCCCAAATTTATATATTTATAATATATAATTAGGATGAGTATATTAAATCTCATATAATAAAATTTAGAAAAGTACAGGTGTCTCTTTAACCCTTATCTCTTAGTTTTAACCCTCATTAACCCTTTTGATGATTACTGTAATATAAAGTTTATTTTCTCTTTAGTGGTCATGAAAGATAATATAAATGGAATAGTGGCACATAATTAAAAAATGGTTGATATTATATAAAATATACCTTTCAAATAGATAAATATAACAATTTTATAAATTTTATGTTATTTAATAATATATTATTCAATATAAGATACCATTAAAGTTATTTTTGGGAATTTTCACATAGTTTGACATTATAGACTTCAAGATATAAATGGAATTAAAATATATTTTTTAAAACATCACTAATATGTTATATTTTTCTAAAAAATTCTTGGATCAATATAATTCATCAAAATTGTGTTACTTATCATGTTTTTTAAATAATTTATTTGATTTTTCTATTACTTGAACAAGTACCGTGTCATCATTACATAAGAATTTAAGGTAATTATTACATTAAAAAAATAATTTGACATTTTGAATTTATAATTTTCATAAAATAATATTAATTTATTTATCAATGAAAAATGGCATTAAGTCTCTATATATTTGAATAATGGATGATTATTGTTAAATTAAAATCATAAAATAAAAATAAAATAAAACATATATAGGTTTTTAATGCCTTATACCATTATTTTTAGCCTTAATTATCTGATTTACTTTTACCGATGTGAAAAATATTTACCATAGTCCACATTCATAAAAACCTAAAATAAATTTATTCTATTTAAAAAATTTCTACATGATGATTAAAAATATTTAATCCATTTTTTAAGATTAAATTTTTATAATTGTTATAAATCAAATAAGAATGAAAAACTCAATGAAATCCATTTTTTGAAAAAATGCATTTTTAATCATAAAATATGATTTATTTTTATCCCATTAATAGTAAATCCATTTGATGAAATAAAAAACATTTATTGAATAAATAATCAATAAATTTCATTAAGATAATTCCATAATAGTGATTAATTTAATTTATTATGATAAAAACACATTACATGTATACGAACTATTTTTCAGAAAACGTATCCCTTTTTTGACTATCAAATTATTTTATAAATTTATATAAAATGAATTCATTTTATACATGTTTAAATATATTTTTTAATAATTTTTTATTTCTATTCACACACACCAATAAAATGGATACATTATATCTATCACGTTAAATAATAATAAATCAATAGTATAACATGGTTCGTTTAAACTCAATGTTGCATGAAAGTAAACTATCAAATAATTAATGTTTATTTCAAATTAAATACTTATAAAATATAGGGATGTTATATTTTAAATCCACTAAAATTAGTTTTCCATTCATATTCCATAATTTTGATATAAAGTATTGATAATACATCTATTTTATTAAAACATTAGCATCCCATGTAGCGTATTTGAATTAATTATTCTTCTAGATAACTTTTACCAGGTGAGTAGTCATGTTATGTAGTAATTTATCTCTATTATCCAAGATTTATAATAGTTGTTATTTATAGTAAATATCCTAATCAAGTGGTACAACATCTTATTTTAGTACATGTGAAGGATTAGGTATGCATGAGAGATAAATAGAGCACATCATGAACTTGAGAGAGGTTCGATGGAACAACTGAGTGATAAGCTATAATCCATACACAATAAAGAATATAGAATGGATCAATTTATATAGGGATAATTTTAAACTTCTTTCTTAATCTCATAACCTTATTCTATGGAGAAATTCATAGGAATACCCTCTCACTAAATTCAAATTCCAGACCACACCCATGATTGATTTCATAACTCTTTTGTCAACACAGAGCTAGCTTGATGTGTTGCTGAATGACTCTAACCTTATCTTCCATTTACTTATCTAGATTAGGTACCAATAGATTTAATTATCCAACTTCATCACATTATATTGGGGTTTTATAGTTCATTACATATATGGATTCATGAGGATCTATTTGAATATTTGATTGAAAGATATTATTATAAAAACACTCGTATAAATGAAGGTCTTGATCCCAACCACATTTAAAATAAAGAGAATAGGATCTCAACATATCCTCTTAGGTTTTAGAAGTTTTATTAGTCTAATCAAATTTGTGAGGATGATTGGCAGTACTAAAACACAACTTAATATCCAAATATTACTGAATAATTCACCAATACTTTGAGGGAAACTTTAGATCTTGATAAAATTTAATAGAATGTGGTAAACTATGAAACCTTTAAACTTTATTAATTTATATTATATAAACATGATAAATAGATAAATATTCTATGGTGGAAATTAATTTTTCTGATTTTATAAGGATATCGACTACAACCAAAATAGTATAATGGCCTTTAGATATTTTAGGGAGTCCGACGATGAAATCAATGGTGATGTATTCCAATTTCCAATCTGGTATGTGTAATATCTATAACATAATTATTTAACTATATCTCTCATACTTAACTTTATAATATACCAATCATCAAGACACATACTATAAAATATGTCTCTTTATATTGTCCCACTAGAAATAGTCTTACGGATCTCTATATATCGTTATACATACTAGATTAATAGAGAATGATGAGACCTGAGATTCATTCAAAAAACTATTCTTCAAGTCTAGTATTTATGGGACACATATTCAATTCTTGAACCTTATCATTATATCACAATCAACGTTGAACTCGGGAACATTTCTCACCATCTTTTGTAGCTCTTCATCTTCCTTATATACCTCTATAATATTCACAAGGACAAATGGTTTACCAATCATTTGAGAAAGATAATATTTAACCCCTTACATCCGGAATTATATATAGATCCATCCATTTAACATCCAAAAAATATTAGATCTCTTGTGATCCTCATCAAAAATAATCTAGCATGGTCCTTTTTACTTAGAGCATGATCCACCTTATTCCCCTTCCCAGGGTGGTAATGTATCGAGCATTCTTAATCATTAATCAACTAAAATCTTATTATATAGCATATATTAAACTATTTATAAGTGAATATATACTTTAAGATTTTATTATCATTATATATTTCATACCATTATTAACAATGTTAATGAATTCAAATCTTTAATACAAAAAATACCTCAGCTAACTCCAAATCAGGAGTCCTGTAATTTTTCTCATGAACCATTAATTGGTGTGGGGAAAAATATATCACTATATCATTTTTCTTGAGGATGCATCCTTCTACCTTCCTTGAAACATAATTATAGATCAAAAACCCTACTCCACTATAGGTTAGTGTGATTACAAATTTACTTACCAACCTTTTCTTTAGTTCCTTGAAATTTTCCTCACATTCGTCTATCTATAAGAACTTAACTCCATTTTGAGCTAACTTGGTGAGTGGATTAGATAGGCATGAAAAAATTCTCACAAAGCATCGATAATATCTAGATGAACTAAGAAATGACCTAATAGAGAGATTATCTAATAGTATATTTAACGAATAGACAATAAATCAACCATTGACACAGGGGAAATAACTCATGTTTATTGTCATGGAATGAGTTTTAACATTCCACCTATCTGCCTATATAAAACATGTGTTGGCATAATTATGGTTCCATCTTGAACCGTATCCACATGCCTAGGAAACTATATTAATTAAAAACATTCATAACTCACACATTATTGAGGGAAACCAAAACATTTGTTAAATGGGTTTACAAAAATATCCTTGGACATGCAAGTCCATTATAATAATGGAGGGTGGGATGACTCAAATGCAATAAAATTTAATTTAATAATGAATAATTATAAACACATGAAAAAAATAAAATAAATTTCAATACAAACAATAGTCTAGGTCAAGCTCATGAACATTCATATATTCAATTTATATAAAAAAGTAAAAGGATAAAATTCATATATTATTGGTTATTTTGTATTAGGATAAACAAAACTGCATTGTATAATTAATTACCTAATTAATTTGGTATCATATTAATGATGATCCAAATTAATTTGATGATAACCATCATTAATGCATTAATGGAAAATAAATTTTAAAACCCATAATTGATGATTTTTATAATAAATAAATTTACCATTTAAAATTCTTTAAAACCATTATTAAATTTTCAAACACATAATGTTCCAATAAAAAATATTTGGGTTTAATGATGTAATTTCAATTTTTGGTAATATTATTATTATAGTAATTGGGAAACTATATGGTATGTACTTTCTAGCTACATGCCATTTACAACTATTATCGTTTATGCGGGTCAAACGCCTAAGGATTCAATGTGATGATTTTGACGGACTACATAGAGTTTACATTATAGATACACACCATGTCATAGCTTGTCGTGTGCTCGGTATACGTTCATGAGTCTTCACCATCTATCTTGGATAATTACTCGGCATGTACAATCCAGGAACATGACATGTGCTCATGTAACCCACTGAATGACATGGCATGTTATCAGGTGAAATACTACTCAATGAGTGCACTCATGCTACATGATGTGTATATCTATTGTCATTTTCCAGATAAATTATCACGTATCTTGGAAATGGGAATTGATAGAATACACTCTGTGTACACCACATACAAATTATTTATATCATTAAAAAATCTATGTTTTAAGTATCAGGTTGTTTGAAAATGTATAATGATGACGTAAATTGTGAGATTTATATCACTAACCCATGCAGAAAAGATGACAGATACTCTGATAAATTACATGTAAACTGATAATTGTGTTCCAGGATGGCTGGTCAGCATGTGGCATACACCATGTGTAATTAACATTGTGACATTCCATGTACCTTGAGGCATGGAAAGGTTTAACATACTAGGGTACATGGAATGTACTTTTAAGTACACACCATGTACCCCTATCTTATCGAAATAAATCAGAAATTCTCAATGGAATATCTAGGAATTATTCATCTGTTCATAGACCTTTATGATAATGTAACACTGAATGAACATGATGAATATGTTGATAATATGTTAATTAATTTCATATTAATTAATTAATAATTACCAATTATAATCCAACAACAAATTTTTGTAAATTAATAGTCAATTAAATAATTATAAATTTTAATGTGACCCATCATATAACACTTTTTGGTTTATGGAGAAACCAAAGTGTGCAGTTTTTTGTGTAATATTAAAATTTATTTCTATATTCTAGTTTTTCAAAACCATGATTGAGAATATTTCACATCAAATTTATTATTAATTGATTTACTATCCGAATAAATGAATTCTGGAGATAATGATATTACTTTAATGTGAATGTGGATCATCTAAAAAAAACTTTTGGATTTCAATCATTGCATTGTGTGTATCAAAGGATAGATACCTCTAGTGGTGATCCACACATTCTTATTTGATCATCAAAAATGCCAATTGATATCTAGGTGATAGCGTGGTGAACTGATTATATTATTTTGTTTATATTGATCTATCATCCTTTGGTCTTGATTGATTCTCTCTTGTGTTTCTCATTCTTGAGAGGGACAGAGATGTATGAATCAACATAAAAATCCTTTTGTAGAACAATTCTCTATTTTAGATTACACACCCTACATAGTAGATAAAACTGTCTATTTATAGAGTTTGGGTTTATGTTAAAATAATTATATAATTTTATGTACGTTATTAAAAAATATTATATGATTTAATAAACTCCATGCCATATATTATTATAATTATTATTATTTTGTGGTGCATGCTTACTTGTTAAATAAAAAATATATTAATCGTATTATTAATTAATATTAGTCATGAGATACATTTTTGTTCAGTTTGAACTCCTCTTAGTTTTCTGAATAGCCAAATAAAATTAATTTTTTATCAAAAATTAATATTCTATTCAAAAAAAGTAAATGAATATTTAGTAAACACTCCATAAAATAAATAAATACATTTTATTAATAATCCAGTGAATAAATATTTATTTAATATATTTGATCAATAAAAATTTAATAAAATTAGTCCATATTTTTGTGAATAATATGTATTTTATTAATTAAATTCAAATAGAATTTAATCAATATCAAGGAAAATACTTAGTGTGTCACCCTCTAGGGTTGATTCTAGTTGGAATTCAGTGGGTATGCCTAAATTTCATAATTAATTTTTAGTAATAGGTTATGAATCTTAAGAGAAATAATGTAATGTTACAACAACAACAACCACATACAATTTCTCACAATGTAATATAATCCCTTTATCTCAATATCTCATCAGGAATGTCTCATATCTGTTCCATCAACATACTTTCTTGATACATCTTTTATTGACTATCTGAAATAAACATTGTTACACTAGAGCCATTCATTTTCAACAAAAAATATATTTCAACCAAAGTTCTAAGATATCATATTCTATAATTATGTATGGGAAAAATAATTCCTAAAATCATCCATTAATAATATTTCATTCATGACACAGTGAATATACCCTACCGCACTATGAACATATATCATCGTTGTTTTCCTAATGAAATCAGAGTGACTGACTGAAAATTATTTTTTATTCAGAAAGACACTTTTGAGGGAAAAGTGAGAAACCATAAGTTCCAACAAATACAAAACAACATCAAACATAAAACCAAATACAACCTCTCCCAGCATAAGCAGAAACCGCTAACTCTAATGAAGGACCACTCGGCGATCCCATGCAAGCATGGTCCCTCCCAATAGCATGCCATCCCTCTGAGTCAGCCACATCCCAAATGACCTGCAGAGGAAGAAGCAGCGAGCTCTAGCCCATCTGAGCTGCTCTGACCCTCCAACATTTCCACACACTACAAGGGCGGTAAATAAACAAAGAATTAGTTAGGAAAGGAGTAAAAATAATCATTGAAAACCCGTTGAATTCTACCAGAGTCCGTATCCCTAAACATCTTCCAAGATATATTAGATACCTGTGAAAGTAGATCCCCCCTTATCAGGTCATCAAAAGAAGAAGTCAGTTTATTCCAGACCAGAATATACTCCTCGATTCTGATCAACCCCTTATTGAATCCTCCAACTAGGATCGTGTCCTATTTGTCAACCCAAACATACTTCTCTTCATTAAGGTACACTTCAAGATTCTGACCCATCATCTTGGTTGCATCCTCTTCTGAGGCGTTGAGAAATAACACCTGCTCAGTCGCCACATCGTCCGAACTTAAAACCAAATTCGAGGAATGTTCAGGTTGTCTAGGTGATTTTAGATGACACCTGGCCTCCTTGTCCAGCTTCTCAACCATTAGATTCTTTGCTGACCGGGTCCCCATAGGAGGAGGTAAGGAGAAATAATCCTTCATACCCCTCCTCCTACTACTCCTGTTGTACCTTGAACCTGGCTCTTCTTCAGAAAAAATCCTACTGACCTCATCAAGTTCGACCTCCCCTCCACTGAAAGCACTCTCTGGGAAAACGTTCCCCATGATCCGACCTTCTAAAAAGAAGCCATCGATACTCCTCCTGCTGTCTTTACCTTCTTCAACCAGGGCAGATGATTAAACTCTCGATTCAACCTCAGCCAGTCCTTCAAACCTGTTGCTCAAGACGACTGGGGTCTGGGTTGAAGAAACAACCCCTGGCAGAATGCCAGAGCCGAACCCACTACATCTCCAAGACTGTTCCGAGCCTGCACCTCCAAGACATTCCCTTTCAGTTGACTAGGGATGCTACCCAACGCAAGCCCTACCCTACTGACCCCTTCCTTCCCATTACCAAAATATTCCTCTTCCCCTGACCCCACATGGAAAGAAGGTTGATCGAAACCCCATCCCATATATAGGAATATAATATGACATGGAAACATGCTTAATTCCTTATAGACGTTTTTTTAACACAACCTCTCATATTTGAGATTACCAATTGAGAACATCATGATATAGAGTCTCATCTACTTATGAGTACTCGCTTCCGATAGTCCTTAAACAATATTACACATCATAGTATGTTATATGATTGTATAACTTATTTTAACATCTATTTTCATCAAATCTAAATGTTCTTATTATAGCGGGGAACTTGTATGAACATATCAATGTGATAGATAATCTTTTACATTATCACATCAAAGTTATGATGACGAAAAATAAATATGTGACACATAACGTTATTTATAAATTAGTTGGTTATTGGGAACCAACTCGTAAAAACATGGGGAATACAAAAACAAAATGGGGGAGCAAAAAAAATTAATGCAATAAACATGATATAAAAGCATAACATGTGAGTCAAAGGTTTAATTTATAATATTAAAATATAATGATGATGATTAATGAAAAGGGGTAATATCATAAATAAAATGTTATAATAAGTTCATGGAAATATAATAAATGTGGTAGCAATATAAAACACAACATTATTAAAATCTAGGGATGAATAACAAGACAACATCACATGGTGGATAGAGTCTCATCATGGATTAGGTTTAGTCCCTAGTCCAAAAAATAACATATCATGAGGATAATCATTTACCTAATTCATTGGATAATTTTAATGGTGCACCCATTATAACACGTTCATCATTGCACATGGAACAAGAGGAAATCAATCATAAATCGTAATCATAATAATTACCCATGAAAACAAATGGGTTTCCTAGTCTTTCCTCGTATCATAATGAAATTAAATTTCATAATGATTCCAAATATAGGATAAAAATAAATATCATCGATATTAGTATATAACTATAAAATATTAGGTCTCAGAATAAGGTGTAAAATTTGCAAATAAAAATAGTTTATATGTGTCACATAAAAGGATTAATGGATAAAAATGACTCCCTTAATCTGGATTGATTTTAAAGAAGAAATTGATAAATGAATTTATTTATTGTATTACTTCATCAAAGTAAGGTATAATGAGATAGGTGTATATGTAATAGAAATATATTTTTTATTTATAAATAAATCCATAACATCAATGGGAGGGGGAATACGACTTAGAGAGAGAATGATCATAACTTGAAGAAAAATGATGGTTTAGAGAGATCTCTAACCTTAAGTCACATCATTATTCATAAGAGTGAAGAAATAATTTATAATAAATATTGATTTACTGAACATGAATTATAATACCATAATCATATATATAATACTATGTTGGTTTTTCTTATAAAATATTATCCTCGATTTTTTAAAAATTCTTTATTAAAATTACTATTTCAGATGATAACAACTTTTTTTCATATATGTTTATGTATGATAGTCACATTCCTTATAAATTTATCATGGTTCCATCATATTCATAATATTATACATTATAATAATATAATTTATATATATACCCATTATAGAATATTTATAGTGATCCAAAAAATTTAGAGACAAAAAAATGAATTATATTGTTCGTAGATATCATAGGTTTTAGGTACCAATCAACGTTGTTTCCATTTTTGATGATTGGAATTGAAGAAATGTAAATAATAACTCAATTTTATTAAATCATAATAGTGTCATAAACACAAATTTTTTTAATTTTTTTATTATAACTATCCTTGTGACATGGTGATGGAAAACAATGCCCATTGGCTCCCAAGGTGGTAGTCCATCGTACACATAAATGAATATTTTGTTTCCAATTTGATAAAATATGAAATGGATATATGTTATTAAATTAATATAATAAATTCATAGTATATGGAATAAATGGGTGGTGCAATTTCAACTTTTTTATGAATATTTTTGGGATTTAGAATAATAAATTAAATTAAAACATTTGGGTAATGACTATACCTCTTCTTTAGATAACTTCTTGTACTTTACCACTCAATCCCTACAAGGATGGTATTATAAAAATAATAATACATATATAACATGTGTATATATTTTTAAAAGGTATTTGTGTTTTTCTTTGTTGATATAATAGGATTTTGAAATGTAAATTAAGGAGGAGAGGAGGTTCCCTCTTATAGTTGATGGGAGAGCACTCCTCAAATTAGTTAAAATATTAAACTAAAATAATTTAAATGATATGGAAAATGGACTCCAAAATGACATAATTTGAAGATAGGATGATTAAGGGTCCACTTTATATCATCTAAAAAAATATTTCTCTATATATATTAGTGTTTTAACCATATATCTTTGTTTTAACCCACGATAACCCATTGTTATGATTTCTATGATAATAATTTTTTTACCCGTTCAGAGTAAATATTTTACTATAAATTTAAAATTATACTATAAATAGATACTATTATATATTTTCATCATATACCTAAAATTTGAATGATTTTAAGATTTTTAGTCATTTTAATTCTTTTGATAAAAATATAATTTATTATAAAATAATATAAATGTATTTTTTGTAACAATTTGTATAATATTACTATGAATGTAGGATGGAAAAAGAATTAAAATATTATAAATTAAATCATCTCTAGTATGTTTTTTCTATATACAAAGTAAATTTAGAATAATTAGTCATTAAATTTAAATTACTTGTATAATTTTTGAAATAATTTATTTTCTATTTCTATTAATTGAATAAATTTTCTATTGATGTTGCATAAGCATTTGAGGAAATTATTTAGTCCTTAAAAAATAAAAAACATTACCATGAGTAAAAAAATAATTTATCCTTAAGATAATTATTTATAATAAATCCTAATTTGGCCATTTCCTTGTCACAAAATATTATAGTAACTAAAAGAGAGAGTTTGGATTTTTGGACTTTATCTCTTACATAATATTTACGAAGTTAAAAATCATAAACATATGCCATCATGTTTTCATATTTTAAAATATGGATGGAAATTTACAAACGAAACTCACCCAATAGAATAAATTTAAGTATTATTGTAAATTTTTAGTCTTATTATACTATTTATAACCATAATTATCTAATTTACCCTTACCTAGGGGAATTGTTTTTCTAAAGTTACTATTCATAATGAGAAAAAATAATTTGGGCCTATTTAAAAAATTTATACCTACATATTTAAAATATGTAATATATTTTTCAATATTTAATTTAAGAATTATAACTAATTATTTTAAGATAAAAACATAAAATAATATGAAAAACTATTTTTTAAATTTTTTTTTTGAAAAAAGTTTTTATACAAAATTGAAGTATAAAATTCACTATAAAGAACAAAATTGGATAATTATTTATGAAATAGAACTAATTAAATTTTGAAACTAATCCAAAATACATATTTCATATAAAAATAAATTAATATAAAATAATATTTCTAATAAAAATTATTATTTTTCACTTTTCATTGAAAAATTAATATTATTCGAAAAATACCAAAAATTTACCATAAGATAATTTTAATATGATTATTTCAAAAATGAAGTTATTTTTATCAGAAAAAATATCTAAATTTGTTATATATTATATATATAATTTTCTCAATAAAAAAGTTTTTTGAATAACAAATATTCTTTGAAGAATAAATTGGATTTACTAAAAATTATGAGTATATTTCCTGAGCATTAATCCAAAAAATTTATTTATTGTTATATATATATCATAAAGTTTTTTATCCCATTAATAACACCAATTAAAAAACGTGGTTATAACTGTAAAAATTTTCTATTGTTCATTTGAGCTTGGTGTTGTGTGTTCTATATACTATCAAACATTGTTTTCTATTAAAATTAGTGGTTTTTACATACATAAGTTTGGTTAGTTCACTATATTCCGATATATAATTGGTTACACATTTGTGAATTTGCATTCTCTCATGATATAAAACTTTATATTCATGTGCACTTTCTATTAAGGACACATTGGATGGGGTTGAATAGGTTTATACTAATTCCATGTATGGGAAACACGATGGGCATGAAAATTTAATGTGTATGGAAGCATATAACAAAAAGAGTCCTATATCGGGGAGTAAGGAAGGAAGATCATAAAGGAATGAAGTGATGTTGGTATGAACTCCAAAAAATCGATTTATTGATTAAGTATATTTTCTTGGATATCATGTATTGGTTAACCTACAATTATGGGGTTCTTTTGACTTATATTATTTGACACGAATTCCATTTGTTATAGAAAGATGACTTTATATTAGTTTCAATTTTGTTGTTATGAGATGTTTATTTATACTTGTGATTTTTTTCTTGTATAATTATTTTTACCGATTTTACAGTATCAACACAATTCTAGTCAGACTGGGACTGCTAATCGGCAAACTCTGGCATATGGGGAGACACACATGAGGTCATATAGCACTTTGACCTAGCCTGAGAGATTTGTGTGGGGGTACAAAAAATTAATTTTTACTTTTTTAAGACTCTGTATAATATGGGTTAAATCTTGTGACCCCATTGGCCTCAAAAAAAGGAATTAGGTTCTTTCACACCATCAAATATACTATTATGGAGATTTTTTGAACACCGCTATGAGAATTTTATTTAAAAATAATTTAAAAAATTATATTATTTTTTAGGTAAAATATTATTATATATAAACCATGAAAAATAAAAAAATTTATAATATTAGTAACATGAATTTATAAATAAGTAATGTTAATTATTATCTTATTTGTTAAAATTAATAAATAACTATTTTGAAATAATATTATATATTAATAGTAATATATAATAACTATGAATTTATATTATCAAATAATAATAATTACTAGAAACAAAATAATAAACTTAAATATATTAAATTTAAATATATTATTTGTTATATATTACCAATTATTATCAATTAATTAATATTTTTTGTAAATAGTAATAATTTATAGAAGTATTTAGTAATTAAATAATAATTTTTAATATATATTTTAATATTTTATAATTTGTAAGTTAAAATAAATATTATTCAAAAAAATAAAAAAAATATATAAAAATTTAGTTTTTATTTTCTATTCATTATTAATTATTTCAAATAAATAAAATCAATTTTTAGGCAATTTTCTAATTATTAATAACTAATTATTATGAATTAATCACTCATTATTATTAAAATTTAAATTAATAAGACAAACTATTATTAATTATTTACAAATTTTTAATTATAATACTTATTATTAATTATTAACTACTTACTAATTAATAATAAATTGTATGTTATTTATAAAATAAATAATTTATATTCATAATTAAATAATATTTAATACTTATGAATTTTGATTTTTCATTATCAAATAATTAAAATTATTTAAGAATATTTGTAATTAATAATTTATATTGTTATTTAATTTATTAAAAATGAATATAGAATAATTGTTTTATAATTATTATTTTTTATAAATTAGTTTTTATATATTAATTATTACTATTAGTTAATTAATTCTAAGGTAATTTAAATATAATATAATTAGTTAGACTATTTAATTAAATATAATATATTGATTACTAATTTCTATTTGATATTATTAATTAATATTTATAACTTATGAATTATTTAACATATGTTAAAATTGTGGGTTTAAATAGTTTTTCTGTGTTAATTTTTCAAAAAGATAAATGGGACTATGTTATAAATATTTTTAATTACGTGTCCTGTTGAGGTATTCAATGTATTTTTGGAAAGACCAATTATTTATGTTTAAAAGTATCATTAAAAATTAATAAAAATAATTAAAGTAAATATTAAAAAAAATTATGAACATGTAATCAAAATGTTCCTTATTGATAAACAGTTTTAATAATAATTTATAGTAATAAGGAAATAGTATACATAAAATTAAAATAATCAATAATCATTTCAATATTCTATAGATGTGAATTTATTTTAAATATATTCATGACATTTAAATTTATTTCTAATTATTTTTGAATAATTTTAACAATACATTTAATATAGAGTAATCAATGTAACCGTGAATCATTTAAGATTGAGAGAGCATCTCAAATCATTGAGTAAAATTATAATTCTAAAATTCTTTGTAATTTCATTTATTTTAAATATATTTTTGATATTTAATTATTTTACAAATGATTTGGTCCAATTATGATAGGAATAAGAGATATAATCAAATTTTAAAAATTAAAATAAAATAAAATATAAAATTATGCAATAAATCAAATTAAAGAGAATACGTGAAGGATAAAAATAAATGATCATGAAAAATGATTAAATAAAAATATTACGAAATATGATTATGTACATTGACCAATACTCAATATGAGTGAGAACATCTGCTCCCCTCAAATGATTGGTGGTTTCACTGTCACTTCTCTTAGAAGGTAGTGATGATACCCTAAGAACCATTACTTTTAATTTATTATAATAATAAACCCAATAAAAAGATATTGGTGTTTTATTTATAATGGTTGTAGTAATAAATCTAAAAATAGATTCTTTTATATAGTGAATGAAAGTAACCCCAAAACTCAGAAATTTGTGGTAGTGACCACCCATGAAAAAGAATAAGATAGAGTGGATTGTATATAAAAAACCACTTCCAATTCTATTTGAATTCAATTTAGTGGACTCAAATACTAGAATAGGAGAATTAGTGACAAATGGGTGAGGGGGGAAAATATTAAAATAGTATAGAAGGAATGGAGATAATGTAAATCCAACATGGTAAAGGGTAGTGTCGAAGCCTTCTAGGGGTGCATTTATAAACATCGAAGATTTCATGGGGGGGTTTGGAGCTTTTTGGAGGTGAGAGATGTTTGTGGGGACAAGAAATAATTTTTAGATTTACATTCTAGAAAATTCCCCCAATGGGTCTCTAGAATCCACCAGCTAGTCGGTGGGTTTTCCTTCCTTCACTGATGGGATTTTGAGGGTCACTGGTGGGTTAGTGTGTTTTTTAAGTGTACATGTTCCATTTCCCAACACACTAGGTGGCTAGTGGTCTTCCATTGGGTAGTCTCTGGGATGGGAAAAGTTTAGATGCTTATGTTTTACCTACCCACTGAACAATGGGTTTACATCAAGTATCTAATGGTCATTCCTAAAGAGGGCCATAAAAATGGACCCCCATCCCTCTTTAGCATGTTAAATTACTAGAAAACTTCTTAACATGATATCAATACATAAAAAATAAAAATATATTTAAATTAAATGGTTAGAAAAATATATGGTGTTTTTTAGAATTATAATATCTAACATAGTGAGTGGTATAACAATCTCCCCATTTATGATGACAAGAGCCACATTATATAAAATAAAACTAAGTATAAAAAAGAAAAACAGTACAATCATTTAAAATAAATATATCCATGATAATTTCTGAATTAATTTTAGTTTTTTATAATGAAATTCAGAAGAGATATTAAAATGACATAAGGAAATTATCATTTGAAACTGTTTTGATTACAAAAATAACATTAAAAACAATACGTTTTGAAATGATTTTAAATAAATAAAATAATTTTCATCAAACCATAAACCCTCATGAGATATTATTTCATTGGTAACTTTATACCCCATTGCATTCATTAAATATTTATAACAATTATTTTATTTAGACTATATATAAATCATAAAAAATAAATAGATAACATATTATTTTAATTAAAAAATTATTATATTACAAGTGTTTTAAATGGGGGTTTTTTAAAGTAAATATATATATATTCCGCTCATCATATAAAAACAAATAATCATTTTCTATTGAATGAACTATTCAAATAATAACTGAAGAATGTCCTCCTTAAATTAAAACTCACCAATTGTTAAAAAATGTTAAAAATAAGAATCCATGATAATAAGTAAATGAATTTTCAGAGAACTATAATTGAATTTGATAATAATTAATAAATGCATAAAAATACAGCTTACAATAATAAAAAGTGAGTTTAAAAATCAATCCATATATATATCCCCTTTAATTTTATTAAGTCATTTTCAATCTTGGGGTTTTTTGAATATATCATCAATGAGAATATTCATGGTAATCGAGCTAGTAGGGTCTGCATAGTTGAAACATGGTTTGGAAAACCTTGCATCCAAACCATGAAAATTACCAGTTTTTTAAAAAGTCTAATTTACCTATTTTCCACTCTTTTGTTTTAATCAAAAATTTGGATTCTCGTCCCTTTTTGGTCTTTCTGAATGAGAGGTCTCCATAAATCACCTCTCTAGGGATCTCCTTGGTTCGATAATGCTACTCCTTCATATCATGGAGAGTTTCTTTTAGATTTTGGCAAATTTTTTCCTCTTATTCTTCTTATCTCTTGGTTTCTTTGTTCTTATTTATTGGGTTATATCTTTGGGAAACCCATGAATGAGGGTTGGATAATGTGGGCCGTTTTATTTTTTTTTAGTTGTGTGTGGTTCTATAGCTTATTTCTTCCATCCCTTGGAGTCACATTTTATTCACACACCATTGTGGTAGGTGTTTCCATCCATTTTATTTCCTGAACATTATATTTTATGATTGTGTTATTATAAATTGTTTATAAATGTGTTATGTTTCTTGTGTCATGTTATTATAAATATTTGAGAAATTCAATGTTGTAATCTCGATGTATATTAGTTTTCTTTGGGTTTTCCAATTATGACTATGTGTATAAGTACTCAAGGTGTGTGTCAAAATTTCAATGGCCTATTTAAATGAAGTTGGGTGTTTTGATATAATGATTAACCATGGTTTTGTTTTATAAATTTTATTTTATTTCTGAATTGAGTTTGGTGGGTGGATTGGGTGGCCCTTTCTTGTTTTATTGTTTTGTGTAAAATGGTAATAATTTTCCTTTAGATTCTTAAATTGGAATTTTGTGTAATTCAGTTTCTCATTAAGTGATCCATTAGATGCAGGAACAACCATATTTGCGTGAGTTGCACATATGAATTATCACACAAATTGAAATGTATTTTTAAAATTATTTTCTCTTTAAAATATGGATTTTCAAACACTTCTCCCTCCTCCTATTTATTTTCATTGGACTCCCCTTTTCATATGGTTCTTGAATAAAACTAAACTTTTTTAAATGGACCATTGGTTTATAAATGGTTCCTTGCTTTCTAAATGTTACTTTTTCAAAACAATTTAAAGGTGGTTTCAAATGTGTCAACTAATGCTTGGGCCATTTGGAACTTTGAGGTGTGGTTTGGTTTCTAAATTATCTAATGGTCAGTTATGAACCATTCATACATGTTGGGTGTTTTCTTCTTGGGTTGGGAAATTTTTTTAGAAGAAGATTTGGGATTGTGAACATTAAAGACCATATTTTTACTTTATATAATTCATGGAAATTGGTTTCAATATGATATAATGTGTAAGCCCTATTGAAATTATGAATGACTTGGTGCGTGATGGGTACCACTTTTCTTATCCCTCTAAGGAGAGGTTCATCACATATGTGGTTTCGGTGTTTGGGCTTGGAAATAATGGTGGAATATGTTGGTTATTGGTTTATTCCATGTGTGTGAGGAACTCCCCTTTCTCCATGACCAACTATCATGGGATTCCTAGGGAAAATATACAGGGATGAGTGTTGGTTTCTTTTCTACCTTGATTAGATGAGTTAGTACCCCTAGATGTGTGAGAGGCTCAGTGGGATGTGGCACTAGTGTGTCTAGTTTAGAGCATCCATGTTGGTTATTAACTATGGAGTTTCACCGTACGACGACAGAATAGTAAAAACTGTGTATGTACAAATATTTCTTGTAAAAATTTATATGAGATTACTAATATTTCTATTTTTTCTATGATTATTTTACTTATATTTCAATTTGGTTATTATCCCAACTATTTTTTGAATGATTTTTCTATTTTAGTTCATTTATGTAATTTATTTTGATCACCTGGTATGATATTTTTTTGGTTTTTGGTTTTTAAAACTTGATTTCGACTGGAAAACTATATTTGAAAAGTAAGGCCATATTTGGATCCTTAAAATGGAAAACTTTTATATTTTTAGTATATATTTTTTTAAACTAGAATTTTTTTACTTTTTTGAGTGATAAAATATTTTTAATGTATGGTGATTACCTAAAAATTTGTTTATCCTCACACCATACTTGAACTACTCAGGCCTTGTCTTAGACCAGGTCAGGTGTTAAATCAGATGACAGCCCTACCTATTCAATGACATAAGAGTTTGTTTTTCATCTGAATAATTTTGGGATGAAAACTTGTCACATTAATATATTATGATTCATTCTTTTAAATAGAAAATTAGTTTTTATTTTCATAACTCCAAATGACAAGGTATTTCCTAATTTAGTGACTAGTCCAACTTGTAATTTTCCCCTATAATTAGCATCCACCATAATTTTCATCCAAGAAACATAAAATTTCAAAAGAAATATCTTTTGGATAAAATAAACCCTGGTTTCTAGAAAAGTATAAATATTTGAAAATTCATTTATGAACGTTTACATGAGATTATTTTGTATTTTCTTATAAATTAGCATAAAGAAAAAAAAGAATAATATTTATCCAGGTCATGGTAAGGTAATGAAAACACCCAATAATACCTCAATAAAGATTTTTATCATTTGATTTAGTAGTTTCATCCAATATTAGCATAGATTAAGTACTAATAGGGGTACATATATTGATTAACATATCTATGTCAAAACATTTAAATAGTTAAGTTGTATATTTTTCATTAGTATGGGAGAAACCATTCTTATTTTGAGATATTTAAAAACCAAGGATAAATTTTAATCTACCCATTAAAATTATCTTAAGTCCTTTTGTATTTAAATCAAAAAAGTTCATTTAAAAGAGAATACTAATTAGAACATAATAAAATGTTATAAAAATATATTTTAATAATAATGAGATATTTAGAAATATAATGTTTTTAAAAAATGATCAATTTTTCCCATTTTAAAATAAATATCATTGATAAAATAATTTCACCACTCATACCAATGCTGAGAGGATATTTTTAAACCATAAAGAGACTTATTTAAAATGATATCTTTATTTGAATGTTTTTATTCCTCAAAAAAGGGAAATTGATGAAAAATATTTTGGTAATAAAAATATTCAAAAAATAATCCATGATCAAGATGTATAATAAAGTAGGTCACATTTACCACTGCCATGCTATATAATAATAATTTTCATACCCCTTGGGGTCTAATATAATGTATGAAAGACAATGTAATCCTCAATGAGTCCTAATAGAATCTATTTTGAAACTCAATAGTGTCATTGGTGAAGTCCACAAATCATGTCAACATAGAATTTCTAATACAATTCCTAAAATCCAGATCCAAGGTGTAGAAATTCTTAGCATCCTAAGGAATAAAGATCCATGGATCATACATGTCCAATGTTTCTTCTACTAAAAATCAAGACCCATTAGTGAAACTTCCATTGAATCCAAATGTAATGAATATACATGATATAAAAACCAAGTAATCCACTTCCATTTCATTTCATATATCATTTAATTCATAAATTCATAAACATTCATTACATTCAATTCAGTTCAATTTAGTTTGTTAAAGGCTTCCTCTGACTAGGAAATCACAACAATCACCCCAAGGGATGTATAAAAAAGGTATAATCACAAAGGCACACCCCATGGGTGACCTTGGTTGGGAAGACAACCACCAAAAATATCAAGTAGATAGTGGGAATCACTAACATGTTCCATTACATTCACTTTAATTATTCAATTCATTTTCAAGGCCATGTCGAAATTTTAGGTGGGGTTCACAATGAAAAATCTATTTATAAAGAACCAAACCACATAGAAAAAGTATAGAACACCTACTGTAGTTTTGTATTAGAGTACTCATCCAGTATCATCTTCGAGTTCGACTCAGATCAAAAGAAAAAAAATGAAGGGATTAAACCACGAAAATAAGTAAAATTAGATTGCACATAAATAAATATGTTTATTCCAAGTAGAAAAAATAATGGCACAAATAGAATCTTTTACTTACCAGCACAAATCCAAGGAGACCGACAATGGTCGCTTCCATGTTCAGATGGAAGATCTAGAGAAATGTCTGACACTTTTCCTTTAAGGGATTCTCCCCATAATTAAATAAATGGGAATATATTTTAAATTATAATATTTTTAATGAGAAAATAAAAATTTTCCATCAATTTCACAAGCCACATTGTTGTCCACAATGTGTGCTAACCATACCCGCTATGCTACGCTATGGGGGCACCCACATAGTCACTATGCACGGTTTGACTGGCCATTCACAAACCCTACAAAACAACTCTATAAAAAATTACTTGCTCCCACACATGAATGAATCTCAATCCTCAAGGTTTTACAAACTATTTCAGCTCCTCTTTACCTCTTTTAAACCCTCACATGGTTAGTCAGACCGTGAATCCTGTCCTGCATGGTTTCTACTAACCATGTGGCATGCTTGTTTTTCCCAAAAAGTTCGGTTCCTAACTCCAAACATTCCAAATACACCATCAATAACCCCATGACCTAAAAGTGTGATAAAATTATTATATCACTAATCATTTAAAATAGAAATAGGATCCATTCCACAAACAAAATATGAATATCATACAATCTTCACCTTATAGAAATCTTTCCCCAAATTTCCTTCTTAAGGGTGGTCAAGATTCTTTAAAGAATAAATCTAGCCATTGAGCATGTATATCATCCTCACAATCCCAAGTATCATCTTTTAAATGATCATGTTTTAATATGAATCATTCTAAGGAAATAGGTCGGCCTCATATAACCTTCATTCTCTTATCAACGATAAAAATAAGATATCCTCAAAGGATACATTTACCTGTAACTCCACATCATCCAGATACAAAGTGTGAGACGACTATGAGAAATAATGGTGTAGCTGAGATACATGGAAGGTGTTGTTAATGGATCGATACATCCAAGGAAACTAAAACCAATAAGATACTAAAATAACTATCTTCAGACTCTCAAATGGATAGACATATCGCAGTTAATTCTTATGTTGTCTTGTAATCTGTCCATGTTTGAGCATCTGTGAGATATGTAAAATGACCTCCTACCTGAAATTGAACTATATAGACCATTTTTGGTGATCTATATAAGATTTATGATGACACTATGCAGTATCAATATGCTTTTTGGTCAATTGGACCTACTAATAATCCTTCTGTAAGAGACATAGTCCCAACAAAGCCTCCTCACCTGCCTCTAACCAGTATATGGGAGATCGACATTGCCTATTATACAAAGACTCATAAGGATCCATATTTATAGTAACAAGATATATATTATTGTATGAGAACTGAACTAGTTTTATATACCTCTTCTAGGAGTCCACAAAATTCTGAACGCATTCTCGCATCATGTCCTCAAGCACCTGTATCGTATGCTCTAACTGGCCATCAGTCTGAGTGTGGTATTTTGTTCATAGATAAACCTGTTTACCAATTTACCTCTACAAGTACTGATTAAAACTAGAAATAAACTGAGAATCCCTATATTAAAAGATAATACAATGGACCACATTAAGTCATACTATCTCATAGATATACAACCTCCCAATTTCGTCCATGTTGAGGGTCTCCTTAATATTATGAAATGTGAACCCTTCGTGATCCTATCAACAACAACCCTAAAAACATCTCCACCTGAAGGTGATCGTTGTAAACCTTTCATGTAAGATTTTGTGAAGTCATCATATTTCCACTAAATAATAGATAACTACTATAAGATTATGAATATCCAATTATGCTTCACCTCCTACTTTTGATAGGTAGAACACCTGAAAAAAAAATCCACTACCTCTCGTTTCGTACCTAGCCACTAGTACTAATGATTTAAGTCACAATAAACTTTCTAATTTATGGAAACACTACCAAAAAGATGGAATGAAACTCCTGCATCATCAAATCTTTAATTTCCACAAGAACCCATATGCCTCCATGCATACCTAAGATATCATCCTTTCCGACAATCCAACTAAAAGTTGGGTCCTCACTTGAAACACTCTATAATAAGACTAAACCTTCAGGATATGTTATCTACCTCATCCTTGCTCTATCCAGTAGGGTAGAGGTCACAAATAAGGATGAAATAATATTCTTCCCATGACTATATTTTACTTGCAAGTGCATCTGAGAGAAAAAATGCATAATTTTCAACTAGCTACTGGCTTACTAAACTACCTATATTTGAGTCCTACTCAGTTTATCAGCCACTACATTACCCTTTCTAGGAATACTGGCAAGATTGAAGTCATATGACTATAGGTATTAAACCCACCTTCACTGCAATAGATCTATATCGCACTATTTAAATTTGTAAGTGAAGTGTATTTAGTCCATGTACACCACAAAATGATCACATAGTAAGTAATGTATCCAACTGTGAAAGTCATGAAAAACTACAGCTAACCCAGGATCATGTGTATGGTAATTAATATCATGTGGCCTTAGTTATAACGACCCATAAACCATGACTCGATCCTTTTGTACCATAACTAATCCGATATCGATACAGGATGTGTCACAATACACAGTGTAGATTCTACCATACTATAGAATAATCAAGACTGATGATGCATCCAATCTCCCATCCTGCTCTTGAAAGTCTTTCTTAATAGGTATCAGACCATAAAAACTTCACACCCTTCTTATTCAAACCCTTCAACCACGCTGATAAGTTTGAGATTACCTATATGAAATTCCATTAACATACATTTATCCCCAAGAAGCTCTATATATCAAAGATATTCTTGTCCCTCTACCTAGAAATTATAGCTCTCACCTTCTCTGGGTCAACTGGTACACCTATCTATGTGGTAATTTAACTGAATAAGTAAATTTTATCCCTCAATTTTTGGAACTTTGTGAGATTAGAATATAAATGATTCTCTCTCTATGTATCCAAAATTATATCACGATTTTTGGCATGGTGATTCTTATTGTGAGAGCACAGCGGGATATATTCCATGGAAACCACAATAAACGAATCTAGATAAAGATGGAATACTTGGTTAATCTATTCCATGAAAATGAATGGAGAATTCATGGGACCAAATAAAATAACCACATAATCATATACATTATACCTTCTATAAAAATTCATACAAAGTATGTCTATAGTGTGAAAATGGACCTTGTGATATCCCAACCTCAAATCAATTTTCAAGAACAATTGAGTTCATAGAATCTGATCAAATAGGTAATCTATCAATAGAAAGGGATACTAGTTCTGAACCATCAATTATATCAATTTATGAATATCCAAATATAGCCTATGGTCACTATCCACATTTTCTTCGAAAATACTTTAGAAACCCCTAGAGAAGTACCAGGTTGAATAAACCCATTTTCCTCCAAATCATCTAGCTATCTCTTAAGCTCCTAAAACTATGTCATAGCCATACTATAATATGGAATTGATATAAATCCCACCCCTAACACTATATTGATGGAGAACTATATACCTCTCTCAGGAGGTAGTCCCAAATAGTAATATGGTAAAACATATAAGAAATGATCAACCACTAGAGTAATGTTCGCCTTATATTCTTCTTGTCCATCCAAATATATACTAGGAATCTGGTCTGTCATTCTGCCCAGCCCACAATGTTGTGGTATAGATAAAATATCCTCAACATCCCATTGACCCTTGGAAGTATAAAATTTACTCTCTGTTTATTTGTAGGTCACCCTCCATCGATAGAAGTCAATGTAGGATCAATAATATTTTAGATAGTCCATTCCAAGTATGATGTAAAACATGGTCATATCAAGGAAAAAAGATTCCATAATAAGTGACACACACAAACCTCAAGGTGGATGAACGTAAATTGATGTACAGTCTCTGTTACAATCCCTAATAGAGTGTCAATCATCATAACACCATCAGAAAACTAAGAAATTAGACCAATTATTTCCACAAAAAATATAGATATATAACTATGTGATGAACCTATGTCAAAAAGAGATGATATAATAGTTTTGGATACAATGATATTACCTCTAACTATATATCATTTGGAACCCTTATATTCATGGGTAGGCTCTATATAATTCATATGGCCTGAACTGTGGCCCTATGAATCAACCATACTACTCAAAGAGGGCCCAATCTACTATATTAGTGCAACTGGTGTCTGGCTAGTACGACCATGTCCTCTACTACCTTAGCCTGATTAGCTAGTACTGTTGAAGATCCCTTCATTACAAAGAGTTGAAAAAAAATCTCTTGAACATAGTTTTGGAGGTAACCCCTACGACTCATTTCTAGAGGTAAGGACCTACAAATATATTGCATGTGGCCAATATAGCTATAATCTAAACACTTGAATGGGTCATGATCTCACTTATTTCTCATGTGTCCTCATCTACCACACATATGATAGAAAATTGAGCTACCATTAATCATAACCAAGATGGTACTCGTTTCAAAAGATTCCTCAGAATGAAACATCCTTACTGAAGACACTAAAAACCTAGGTTGAGAGACTGCACTTCTCTGCTCTGATCCTCCATCAAACCTTATGTTTTACCCTATAATTAGAACTTGATTTACAATATTAGAAATAATTATATACATTAATATATTGAAATGAGACCAAACATCATTTTGGAGACCTTCCTCAAAGTGCATCTCCATCAATTCCACATCAGTAATGTACATTAGCACAAACCACTACAACTCTGTAATGTGCGTAGAATACTCCATAACAATCACAACACCCTTCTCCAGAAGCTTGAACTCACTAACCCACTATACTCTCAGTGTATTGGGGTAGAATTTTTCAATGAAAATTGTTTGGAAATTATCCCAAACTATATCTCGTAGCATATCAGTATGGTTCAGAACATCCCCTAGGAATTTTCTACTCCTCAAAGCACATATGTCATGATATTCACTCTCCTCTTAGTAGGTCTCTCCAAATTCTTGATTATTGACCTGGTAGACTGATTCCATATCTTAGAAACCTATGGACATCCATCCTATGAGAATATGGGAGGATTTTGTTGCTAGAACTTTCATTACTTCACATCCATAGGCAAGCTAGGCTTCGGTTCTCCCTAACTAGATTACACGAAGGAGAATAAAACCATGTGAGAACGTGCTTCAAAACCTATGTCCGGTAAAACTATTATTGCCACCGTTGGAAATACAGAAGTATCCACTAGTATCTCATGGCCCAGCACCTCTATAGAATGGTCCTCACCACCCTCCTAGCATATAAATTATGTTCATCATGGGGTAATGTTTCTATATTTCCTAAAACATGCATCAGAGAAGGAAGATATCAAATTTCACAACTCAAAGGCATAGGACATGTCAAAACCTTCCTATAAATAGGTCATAAAACAAATCCTACCTCTAAATCTAGGATTGATAAACATAAATGGCCACAAATTTAACTAGAAACACTTACCTAATACAACTCAATTTTTTTATCATGGTAAATTCCTTGTTAATTACTTTTTAATTTCCATTCATTTTAAAATTTACTCCACAATTTATTTAAAAATGACTAAATCAAATGGTTTTCCAATTCTGATCCATAAGGGAACATACCAACCATGAAATTATATATATAATCCATATAATCCATGCCATAACAGGTTCCAATCTATGTGACTCATGGTCCATGACATAACATGCCATAATTGGATGCTTATGGTGTCCGCTGTAACCTGATCATAAAAACGCAATTTTGGATATGGCAGGTACTCTAAGTACCAACTATTTTTCTCAATTTCCACAAAAAAAATCGATCACAATAGTAGTTATATATATCATGGAACCTATCACAATATCATGTCAACAAGAAATGTACCCTATATGACATGGAAAATGCATGACATGTGAATCCTTCAATATGACTCAAATGACACATGAGATGGATTACTATAATCACATTATGATTTATAAAAATAGAACCCTCAATCATATCAATGATAAAATCTTAATTCATTCTCATCACCCAAAATTGGAATCAGATCAACTATAATAGTCAAAATCTAGAAGACAATAAAATTCATTTGAGGCAATTTGGCGTTTCCCTATACAGGGGTTAGATACTCCAAAGAACGTCTCATTACCAAATTACAACTCCTTCATATCCATTTCTATATTCACAAAATATAAAATAAAATAAGAAAAGAAGAGCCTCTAATACCACATTGTAAAATCTGAAAAACAAATTCCATTGAAAGGTGCTTCGATCCTAGTTGGCCACATGGCCTCAAGTGCATCTCCTTGGATGCCAGATGTTTTCTGACTAGAAGTGAGGGTATAGGTTGTGCTCATGGGGAGAATATTATATCATTTATAGATTTTAACATAGTATAATATTGATAAATATCAAAAGTGTAACCATTAAATCAATTAGGTATAAGATAAACATTTAGATGGAAGACAACAATAAAAAATGTCAAAAGTAATCTAATATACAATTATGATGATGTCATGTGTATAAAAAGAATACATAATATGTATAAATAGAATCATTACAATACATGTATGAAAATGCCAAAAAAAATCACTATTTCCCGATTTCATCATGAGACTCAACTAAGTATCATGCTACCCTTCTCCTATACATGGAACAATGTTAAGAATTATATAGTGGGTGCTTTCCCCAATCGCTACCTGCATCCAAATTGTATGTTCATGTACCCAACGATAGCTTGAGTAGGGTGTGAGATACAATCCTAGTAGTTCACCACCCAAATCATCTATAACATGTTCTGGATATTCAATAAAACCTAAATCCAAGTGGATAATATAACAGGTTTGACAATATGAAAACTAAAGTTCCCATGGAAAAATAAAACAATCATGTGATCCTATATCCATAAAATGATCCCTAAAAAATGTGTGTCATGATCCAAGAAATAGAAAGCTAATAATAAAAAGGAATTAAACACCATGACCATTTTTTATACCTTGTATATCATATCCATCATAACAATACCATATAACAAGAATTGTCATAATTTACCCAAGTTGATCCATATAATCAAGAACGTCACATTTACCACAGTCATTCCATATAATCAGATGTTTTAGACACCACAGGGATAGATAGAAGGCATGGAGGACAAAGGAATCCTCATAGGGTCCTTGGACCATGATAATAGAATCTCAATAACGGGACTAGTGGATTCCAAGAAAAATGTCAAAAGAGAATTTACAATTTGATTCCAACAATACATGTCATAGGGATATAAATTTTATTTTAATCCAATAAAATCAATATCCAATGATCATATAGATCAAATGTATCTTCCACCATAATTTAATACGCATTGGTGAAAGTTCTATGAAATCTAAATTGAATCAATATCCATGGTTTACCATGAAAGGAATCAACTACCATTTCAATTCACATATCATTACAATCATCAATTCACAAGTATTCATGTTTCATGAGTATAACCACTCAAATAAAAATTCATATGAAACATTCAATCCAAACTACCAGCATGAAAAAGAGGCAATATCCATATCTGGCCAATTCAATTCAATTCAATTCAATTAATTAATGGGTTACTAAAACTAGGAAATCAAAACACACACCCCATGGGTGGTATAAATAGGGGAAAATCTCAAAGGCACACCCAATGGGTGACATAGTTTGGGGAAACAACATTCAAAAAGTCTTAAGGAACTAGTGGTCTTCCTTTAAAGGTTTTATTTCATTTATTTTAATTATTAAATTCATTTTCAGGGCCATGTTAGAAATTTTTGTGGGAGACACAATGAAAAAATATATCTATAATGAACAAAACCCGTAAGAGGATGTATAAACCACCTACCATAGGTTCACACTAGATTGATCCTATATTATTAGCTAATGGTTTGACACAAATGAGAAGTGAACTGAAGAAAAGATGAAAAAACTAAAAATAGGGAAAATTATATTTCAATTAAACAACTACATCAATACCCTGAAGAATGATGAACAATATAAAAGGAATTGGGTGGTCATCGAAAAATAATAAAATAGACCAAAGGTTCTCAATTATATGTTTGGATAGATGAATGAGAGAAAATGATATCAATTTTCCTTCAACAGATCACCAATAGGTGAGCTATCCATGGGAGAAAAATGGGTAAATATTTTTGGTTAAAATAATTTTAAAGGAAAATAGTAATTTCCTCAAAAATTTATAGGCTTTACAGTTTTCCCACATGGTTGGCAAAAACGTGTTCCAATCATTTTTCATCTATTATGCTAAGGGGAACCCACATGGTCACTATGCACGGTTTTACATACCATTCTTAAACAGTGAAAATGCCTTTGTAAACTACAATAGGTTCTACTGCATGGGAATTTATCTCCACCTTTATGGATTGAAAAACCATGCAATCCCTAAATTACCTCTATCCATGCCTCGCATGGTTAGATAGACAATGTGACCTAGCCTTCAGGGTTTCAACTAACCATTCCCCTAGCATTTATTTCCAAATAGTTCAGTTCCCGACTCCAAACTATCCCCATACACCTCTGATACTCTCATGAACACAAAGTGTATTCACATTACGCCTTCACTAAACATATAAACTGAAAAAATGATTCATACCATATATGAAAACATATGATATTAGAAAATATATCTTTTTTATGAGTTGTTTTTTCTGTGATCATCCAACTAGTTCCTTAAAACCTTTTGGTACAGAAAATGGTATGATCATAGATTCATTAAAACTTATCCAATATTTTTCCTTGTAAATTTGATCAAGACATATAGTATTGCGATTTACAAATTTTTACTATTAATGGTATCATCAATATTTTGGGGATCAATGTATGAAACAAAATCATGATGTTCAAACTCATTAAAAATTTATATTTTAGTATGAGTATCTCATTGAAAATATTTGATCACATTTTTAAATTTCTACTATTAAATTTAAAACATTCCTTTGGTAAATGGATCAATAGTTTTTTTCCATAGTATAAATATTTTTAGAAGGAGGTGGTCTATTCGTGGTTATAATTTTGAGGTCAACCTCAACATCATCAATTTGGGAAAGGGGTTTGGAAAATTCACATCAAATTTGATGTGAATATATTCTTCGATGGCATTGGGAATATTATTAATGATATTTAATTATATACTAGAGTTATAGTAACGCATTAAAAATGCCTTCTTTATATATAGTTTTATATTTTATTATGTTTTATTTTGAGTTTAGAATGTAAAATTTACACACCAAAAACAAAACATACCAAAAATTAGGTTTTTCCATTCCAATGCCCTTAGGGATTCATCTTAAGGATGGGTCTTATGAGAACATGGTTCATGGTATAGAAAACATTATTTTCCACCTCAACCAAAAAATGTTTTGGGTATTTAAATTCATTAATGACAGTCTATTAAATATCTTATAGAGTTACTTTCTATCTTTGGTTAGCCCTATATTTTTTAAGAGTCCTATGAGTGGAGAAAGTATTATTATAACCTTATCAAACACAATGTTAAACAAAATACATATTTTTATACTCACTCATATGATTAATAAAAATTGATATCATATTATACCATTACTAATTTTTAACATCTTGTTATATTTAACTAATACATCAAAATCCTCACTTTTAGGATCAAATAAATTAACATAAATAAATACTCTGTAATCCTCAAAAATTAAAAAAGTGAATGATTTACCTCATATATATGAAACATGGATTAGTCTAAATAAATAATACTAAAAAATATTTGTAACACCCCAAGCTTCCACGATACGCTTCTCTTTGAATAATACAGTAGCGTGTGTTGTACGCAACTTCGAGTTCTAACTCACACCACGACCAATCAAAGTAGACATTATGAATAGTAATATCTAATTTTTATATTTTTAGAAATTTTATCTCTCAAAATGGACTTCATTTTTGGATTTTGAGTATCGAATTTATCCCAAGGTGAAATTTTGGTACTTTTCAGATAACTTTAATATTTTTATGAATAGTGGAAATTACTAAATTTTAATTAAAAACAAATTTTTTAATCAAAATAATTAATAGTGATAAATTATGAATTTGAGTGGTTTTAAAGTATAATTAGAATATAGTTTTTCCATTTTATCTATTGGAGTTCATTAGAATTAATTTTACTTTGAAATTGGACATAAACAATTGTCAATCTTTTGATATATATTGTTTCTTAAAAACACGCTATTTGTTGTGACAGCAGGAATTAATTATAAAATTAATTAATGCAACATATATGTTTGGAATTTTGTAAAATAGGCATCATTTTTGAATTTGGAATATCAATTATAGCTTAGGGTGAAAGTTTGGCATTGTTCTGAAAAACATCAATTTTGATGAATAGTGAAACTACTAAGTGGCAGTTAAAAAACTAATTTTTTCATAAAACTTAATTTTACCGCTTCTTTGATTGGAATTTTGAAAATAACAGAGACACGGTTAATATCAAGGAGTAAAATGTGGTTCAATGAGATGAAAATATTTTTTGTTTAATAGTAACTTTTTACTTTTATTTACCACGGTCAAAAGTAAATAGGGTAATTAAGGGTAAAGATGATATTAATATTACCCTAACACATGTCCTAATTCTATTTTACAAGTGTATCTCGACCAAAAACAACCTTAGGAATAAAATTTTATCATTTAAGTCTACTTGGATTAGATTAAGACATTTATTATTATTTAATTGAAAGAAAAGTTAAAAGAGTTAAAATCAAAGTTTATTTACTAAAACATTTTTCATATAGGGCTATAAATCAGATAAATTCGATTGTAATTATTAATTAGAACGCTAAAATTATTTCATACTTAATAATATTTTATTTATAATTTTTATACATTAAATAATTTAATTTATTTATGACACAATGATGATGCAGTAATTACCATAATAGTGAAAAAATAAAATAATTGATATTATAAATACCCAAATAAATATAATTTGAGACTTTTTATGAATTAAACTAGATTTATTGGTTAATATGACATGTTATTATTGACTTAATTATCTTTTTTTGAATTAATCATTCTGTTTTGTTTTTTACAAAAATAAATTATTGAATAGTGTCAAAATTGACATAAAATAGTTTTAAAAAAAATATTATATTATTATTTGATATTAAATTCCTAAAATCAAAGGTTCATCCAAGAGTCTTATATCATGATAGATGTATCATTATTGGACCACTTGGGGGTCGCTTGGATGTATATAGTTATTTTATTAACCATAAAATATAAAAATACAAAGAGACATTGTAAAAGTGAAACTAATTATCTCAGAGTTAATACTTAAATATAAGGTTAATATAATGACCCAAACCTGTGTAAATTATATTTGTTGAGTGGTTTTAGACACATCCCCACATTAAACTTTAAATAATCCACTTTTTAGCCATTAGAAACCGAATATGAATTTATTATAAAGTAATATTTCTAGCTTTTCCAAAGGTGCCCCTCACCCCTCTTATAAAAGGGCACTCTCCCTTCTCATTAACTCACACATTCAAAGCCTTTTGGTTCGGCCAACCTCTACCCGAATACTCTCTAAACTTCCCTCACATAATCCTAGAGTCCTTCCTTTAGTCATAAATCCAACTTAAGGAGCCCTTTTGATCAAATCAAAAGGAAGAACCCGAAGAAGAGGTAAGGATTTCACCACCCTTTTTCAAGTTCCTTTCTTCATCCACTTCTTATTTTTTTGTTATTACCAGTATAAAATAATGAATCCAGTATCTCCAATATAATTTAATATTATTATAAATATGGTACAACCATATTCAGTATTCTATCCATCCTTTGAATGACATTTCACTATACGTGCGTACGTACGGCTTACCATCTCCACGTCGTGGTGTAATTGTTATTCAATATATTATTATTTGGATGAGTATAATAATGTTTTTTAAGTAATGTAAATAATAAATATAACATGATAATGATTCTGTATATATGATATACCATCCAATTATATATTATTTTAATATCAAAAGAATGATATTTTCGCTCGTGCGTACGTACGGATTACCGTCTCCACGACGCGATGAGATTCATTTCCAAGTTCACCATTCATCGATGATTATAAAAATATATATTACTAATAAGTATGTAATATATGACATAATAATGCTACTGTAGATATATATATATATATAAGGATTTGTTTACTTACATATATCTTATTCATTTACTTCCGTTCAATACTATATGAAAACAGAAACAACGTTTATGCGTACGTACGGACTATCGTCTCCATAAATGGTGTTTTCCATTTCATATATATGTCTATTATAAATATTTATATTCTATATATATATTATATATTTATCATGTTTTATATTCTGGAATTATTTAAATCATGATCTAAGTGATACAACCAAGAGTGACAAGTTAAAACACGTACGATAAAGAAAGTGATTATTACCCAAAATGATAACATAACATGAGAATTTGTTATTAAATTGGTAATATAAAGTCATAAATGAATCAGGTATGATATCATAAATATTAATATGGTTCTGGTATAATTTAATAACATACTACGATCTTCGTACAGGAGGTTAAACGTACCCTCGACTAATGGAAAGTGCAAGGTAAGTGGTTTTCATCTCACTCCTTATTCCCGTGAGATTCATGCCATATTTCCACTATTACATTTTGTGTGGTGTATGTACTATCCATAATTATATTCTTTGTGTAATAAATTTTAATTTATTTGTATTTATATATTCATTGTATGATACCTCTTTCATGGGTTGTTTGTTTCGTAAGTTTCCAAACTGGTAAGGGTTAATTTCACAATCTATTTATTATCCGAGGTTGTTTTTACATAAGTATCTACTGGGACATATTTATTATCCATGTAAATGATTTATTAAAGTGTTTTCAAAGGGATTATTTTAAGGTAATTTTTACTAAAACATCATTTCAAATGTTTTAAATATTTATTCTTCTAAATCTTTCTCATTAATGTCCATGTCTTCAAAATGGTTTTTAAGGATTTATTTATATGGACATGAATGTTTTTTTAAATGTTAATTCCTTTAAAAAGTTTCAAAGTGGTATGGGACACTTTCATTCAAAAATTTCTTTAAATGACTTATTTTCTAAATTGTGTTACTTTTAAATGTTTTCATGAAAAAGGGGTATTTCTCTCAAAGAGTTTTACAAATAAATCTCTTCTATGTCAAAAATCCATTAATGGATTTTAAAATTGTTTTGAAGTTGATTTATCATGATACAAATCTTCCATATTGTGTTGAAGGTTTTGTTATATATTTGACTGTGGATGTGTTATTTTTATACCATTCATGGTTTATGGGTAAAGTATTGAAATTTCTCATGCTAGTTTTAATAGAAATTTTTATGTTATATTTCATCCCCTTCTTAAGATGAATGTGTTGGACTAGTATGTTCCGGGTTGGGGACCGGTAAAAGTAAGCCCTCCGGGTTGGCGTCCGGTTATTAGAGGCACTCCGGGTTGGTGTCCGGTTATTAGAGGCACTCCGGGTTCGTGTCCGGTTATTAGGGGCACTCCGGGTTGGTTTCTGGTTATTAGATGCACTCCGGGTTGGGTTCCAGTTATAGTTAGCCCCTAGGCCTTGGTACGAGGCCTTGATAAAGAAATTAAAGTTCAGAATTATGCATTCCATCTTTATGAAAGTGGTTAGTGATATTGCATGTGATAATTCGATTAGTAGAATATCCATGTCAATAAGTAAATGGCATTATTTCAATTTATTTCTGCCATATTATGCTGAAGTTAAAGTTTAAAAGGATTTTGTTTTAGTTTTATACATTGCCTTTAATGTTTATGCTTATTTTTGAAAGTTTCCGCTGTATTTCTTACCCTTACTGAGCATTTGAGCTCACCCCTTTCTATGTTTTATTTTTCCCAGGATTCCAAGAAATGTAATGTGATTGAGTGCAGGGTTAAGCCAAGGGAATAATGGTGTTCATAAAGATTATTTATGTTGTTTTTTAACGTCTTAAAGTGCAAATGTAACATTCATGTATGTGGTCTATTTTTCCAAGACTGCTAAACGGATCGATCCTTCAGGACTTGATTCCTTGTAATCATGCCAATGTATTAAAATAATGCACCGACTCTGGGTAACTGGGGTTGGGGCGTTACAGTTGGTATCAGAGGAAGTTTAACAATAACCTTGGAAACTAGATTTAGATAAACTCTTATTAGAGCACATAGCCCTAAGATAGACTTTGAAGATTAGTATATAAGAACATCCAAGAATTTTGGTATTGTAGATATTTTGTGAGTTTCCTGAGCAATACATCTCTGTCTGGATATGAGCAGGTAGAGGTGGATCTGGTACAAATGTACCTAGGTGTAAAACCTGAAAACACCACTTGGAGCTAGACTCGAACTGGAACTAGTGCACGACAATGGGCCTTCCAGCACTCTTGGTTACGACAAACCCGGGGGATATGCTTCGGATAATTCTCATTTTCATTACAAACCATTATGAAGGGCTCATGAGTATATAGTTACACAAGGAAAAAAAAATTATGATTATGGATTATATCCATAAACTATTCATTTTGTGTTAGGTATTTTACAAGTTTGGAATTATTCATTGCAATTCATAAACTGACCTAGTTTATGCTATTGTATAAAAATGGCACCCAATAGAAGGAATGTGAACTCCAGTAATACGTATGACCCAAAGAGTAAGAAGGATCATATCTTTCCTGGTATTAATCCATCATTTTGAAGGGAAATAGTCTCCCACTTCTTATCATCATATAAAGAAATAGTATCATGTGTGGATAAGATAACTAAAGAGTTTACTGAGTCCTATGGCTTTGAAGGGAAGCAAGATATGACAAGGAGGGAAGAGAGAAAGATGGATAAAGGGAAGAGGGAAAAGAAGAATTTCCCCAAATGTGATAGTTGTGGGAAGAAACACCCTGGAACTTGCCTGAAAGGAATGGGTGTTCAATATAAGTGTGTAAGAAAAAGGGCACAAAGTGCATGACTGCAAGGGTAAGAAAATGGTTTCAAATGTACAATGCTTCATTTGCAAGGAGTTTGGACACTACGCGAACCAATGTCCTAGTCATCAGACTATGCCGCAAATGATGCTATTGGATAATAATCAAGTTATGATACTACCACATATGAATAGGAATGACCAATGTTCCTATATTGTTATTTTATAATTATTTAATTTAAGTGTTGTATAAATGATGTTCTGGAAATAAATAAGGATTGTACTATAGTACTATTTAATTAAGGATTTGAGATTTTATGGTACTAAGAAAAGTGACTCTACAGTGAGTTAATTTTTTTTGGAAATTACATTTTTGAAGAAAAGATAAACATTATTATGGTCATAATATTGAGGTAGTGATTTTGGAATAAGAGATGGTTAATTTTGGTAATTCAGGAAGTTGCGGTGTTGTAAAAGAATATATGAGTAAGGCGTTCACATGTTATTACATGGAAAAAACGATCCTCATTATGTGTAACTTCCTTGTAAATTTCGGACTGTGAATTTGGATAATAGTATTTTGGATAAGTCTAATGGTTGGAATGGATTAAGTTTTAAAGGTTATTTTTTTTGGATTTTCATAAAAGGACAACACATAGACCATGTGACAACCCGTCGTGTCGGACAAAGCTGCGGGAATCGAACCCACAACCATAGTGCAATTGGGATTTATCGCCTACCATTGTGCTACATGAAGTTCCTGGATGGTATAATGTAGTTTCTTAACATAAAGGGTCTGATATGTGAATTATAAATTAATTATATTTGGAACCCTATACGATTAGGATAAATAGAGTATTTTTGAGTTATATTATGTTTTGGGGTGAAAGATGAGTTTTTGGTAGAAATTTATTAATGGATAAAACTCTAATTATAAAGTAAGTATATCTCCTTATGATCTTATGCAATCTCATAAATAAATTCCTCAACATTAAGAAAGGGAAATTAGAACAAAAAAGTTATCCTAGATGGTACCTTAGATCATCACTAATTTATGGCTATGGGATTTTTGGCCTTTTCATAGCCGTGTTCTCTACCACTATCCATCAGATAATTGATGGTTAGATTTCTCTTCCATATCCATATTTTCCTACATAGAACCCTAGTATGTGTTATTTTCAGTAATCTTCATACTTTCCACAATTTATTTTAAATAGAGGCCTCATTAATTCATTTTTCGATGTGGGATTTCAACTAATATATTCTGAAATTTCAAAAATGTGTTATCCTAATACCTTATGTTTTGTTGAACCGATGGTATTTTAAATCATCATATATTGATGAAATTAAGGACCTTAATTTTAAACATGTTTGTGATTGATGACCTCAATCACTACCTATAAATATTTACATTTTCCCTCCAATTATATGTCTATAATTTCCACCAATTTTCTCCTAATCGAGATCATAATTTTGTGGTTACCCTTTCATTTCTCTTTTCATCTTGTTAAGACTAAATTTTATTAACCAAATTCCGGATGTGGGTTTTTCCACAAAGATATTTTCTATTTTCAACCTTTATTTTCAATGAACAATATCAAATTGCGAGGACGCAATTTATTGGAGAGGTGAATGTAACACCCCACTCATCCACAGTACGCTTCTCTTTGAATAATATAGTAGCGTGTGTTGTACGCAACTTCGAGTTCTAACAAACACCACGACCAATCAAAGTAGCCATCATGAATAGTAATACCTATTTTTCAAATTTTTAGAAATTTTATCTCTCAAAATGGACTTCATTTTTGGATTTGGAGTATCAAATTTATCCCAAGGTGAAATTTTGGTCCTTTTCGGAGAAATTTATTATTTTGATGAATATTGAAAATTACTAAATTTTAATTAAAAACAACATTTTTAATCAAAAAAATTAATAGTGATAAATTATGAATTTGAGTGGTTTTAAAGTATATTTAGAATATATTTTTACAATTTTATCGAATGGTGTTCATTAGAATTAATTTCACTTTGAAATTGGACATAAACAATTATCAATCTTTTGATATATACTATTTCTTAAAAACACGCTATTTGTTGTGACCGCGGGAATTAATTATAAAATTAATTAATGCAACATATATGTTTGGAATTTTGTAAAAAAGACAACATTTTTTAATTTGGAATATCAATTATATCTTAGGGTGAAATTTTGGCATTGTTCTGAAAAACTTCATTTTTTGATGAATAGTGAAACTACTAAGTGGTAGTTAAAAAACTGAATTTTTCATAAAACATAATTTTATCGTTTCTATGATTGGAATTTCCAAAATCCAAGAGACATGGTTAATATCAAGTAGTAAAATGTGGTTCAATAAGACGAAAATAATTTTTTGTGAATAGTAACTTTTTACTTTTATTTACAACGGTTAAAAGTAAATATGGTAATTAAGGGTAAAAATGATATTAATATTACCCTAACACATCTCTTAATTCTATTGGACAAGTGTATCTCAACCAAAAACAACCTTTGGAATAAAATATTATCATTTAGGTCCACTTGGATTAGATTAAGACATTTATTATTATTTAATTCAAAGAAGAGTTAAAAGAGTTAAAATCAATGTTTATTTACTAAATCATTTTTAATATAGGGCTATACATAAGATAAATTCGATTGTAAATATTCATTAGAAATATAAAATTATTTCCTACTTAATAATATTTTATATATAATTTTTAGACATTAAATAATTTAATTTATTTATGACACAATGATGATGCAGTAATAACATTAATAGTGAAAAAATTAAAATAATTGATATTATAAATACCCAAATAAATATAATTTGAGACTTTTTATGAATTAAACTAATTTTATAGGTTAATATGACATGTTAGGATTGACTTAATTAACTTTTTTCGAAGTAATCATTCTGTTATGATTTTTACAAAAATCAATTATTGAATATTGTAAAAATTGACATAAAAGAGTTTTTAAAACAAATATTATATTATTAATTAATATTAAATTCCTAAAAATATACGGTTCTTCCAAGAGACTTATATCATGATAGGTGTATAATTAATGGACCACTTGGGAGTCTCTGGGATGTATATAGTTAGTTTATTAACCATATAATATATAAATACGAAGAGACATTGTAAAAGTGAAACTAATTAACTAAGAGTTAATACTTAATGATAAGGTTTATATAATGACCCAAACCTGTCTAAATTCTATTGGTTGAGTGGTTTTAGACCCATACCCATATTAACCTTTAAATAATCCACTTTGGAACCATTATAAACCGAATATGAATTTATTATAAAATAATATTTCTAGCATTCCCAAAGGTTCCCCTCACCCCTCTTATAAAAGGGCACTCTCCCTTCTCATTAACTCACACCTTAAAAGCCTTTTGGTTCGGCCACCCTCTGCCCAAATACTCTATTTACTTCCCTCAAATAATCCTAGAGGCCTTCCTTTAGTCATAAATCCAACATAAGGAGCCCTTTTGATCAAATCCAAAGGAAGAACCCAAAGAAGAGGTAATGATTTCACCACCCTTTTTCAAGTTCCTTTCTTCTTCCACTTCTTCCTTCTTTGTTATTACCGTTATAAAATAATGAATCCAGTATCTCCTATATACTGTAATATTATTATAAATATGGTACATCCATATTCCCTATTCTATCTATCCTTTGAATGACATGTCACCATACGTGTGTACGTACGGCTTACCGTCTCCACATCGGGGTGTAATTGTTATTCAATATATTATTATTTGGATGGGTATAATAATGATTTGTAATTCATGTAAATAATAAATATAAAATGATAATTATTCTATATATATGATATACCATCCAATTAAATATTATTTTAATATCAAAAGAATGATATTTTCGCTCGTGCGTACGTACGGATTACCGTCTCCACGACACGATGAGATTCATTTCCAAGCTCACCATTCATTGACGATTATAAAAATATATATTACTAATAAGTATGTAATATATGACATAATAATTCTACTGGAGATATATATATATATATATATATAAGGATTTATGTACTTACATATATCTTATTCATTTACTTCCATTCAATACCATATGAAAACAGAAACAACGTTTATGCGTACGTACAGACTACCGTCTCCATAAACGGTGTTTTACATTTCTTATATATGTCTATTATAAAAATTTATATTCTAAATATATATGATATATTTATCATGTTTTATATTCTGGAAGTATTTAAATCATGATCTATGTGATACAACCAAGAGTGACAAGTTAAAACACGTACGATAAAGAAAGTGATTATTACCCAAAATGTTAACATAAAATGGAAATTATTATTAAATGGGTAAGATAAAGTCATAAATGAATCAGGTATGATATCATAAATATTAATATGGTCCTGGTATAATTGAATAACATACTACGATCTTCTTATAAGAGGTTAATCGTACCCACGACTAAATGAAAGTGCAAGGTAAGGGGTTTTCGTCTCACTCCTTATTCCGGTGAGATTCATGCCATATTTACACTATTACCTTTTGTGTGGTGTATGTACTGTCCGTAATTATATTCTTTGTGTAATAAACATTAATTTATGTGTATTTATATATTCATTGTATGATACCTCTTTCATGGGTTGTATGTTTCGTAAGTTACCAAACTAGTAAGGGTTAATTTCACAATCTCTTTATTATCTGAGGTTGTTTTTACATAAGTATCTACTGGGACATATTTATTATCCATGTACTTGTTTTATGAAAGTGTTTTCAAAGGGATTAATTTATTGTAATTTTTACTAAAAAATCATTTCAAATGTTTTAAATATTTATTCTTCTAAATATTTCTCATTAATGTCCATATCTTCAAAATGGTTTTAAGGATTTATTTATATGGACATGAATGTTTTTCTAAAATGTTAATTCCTTTCAAAAGTTTCAAAGTGGTATGGGATACTTTGATTCAAAAATGTCTCTAAATGACATATTTTCTAAATTGTGTGACTTTTAAATGTTTTCATGAAAAAGGGGTATTTCTCTCAAAGTGTTTTACAAATCTATCTCTTCTATGTCAAAATCCTTTAATGGATTTTAATCTTGTTTTGAAGTTGATTTATCATGATTCAAATCTTCCATATTGTGTTGAAGGTTTTATGATATATTTTACTGTGGATGTGTTATTTTTATACCATTCATTGTTTATGGGTAATGTATTGACATTTCTCATGCTAGTTTTAATAAAAACAATTTATGTTAGATTTCATCCTCTTCTTAAGATAAATGTGTTGGACTAGTATGTTCTGGGTTGGGGACCGGTAATAGTAAGCCCTCCGGGTTGGTGTCTGGTTATTAGAAGCACTCTGGGTTGCTGTCCGGTTATTAGAGGCACTCTGGGTTGGTGTCTGGTTATTAGAGGCACTTAGGGTTGGTGTTCGGTTATTAGATGCACTCAGGGTTGGGTTCCGGTTATAGTTAGCCCCTAGGCCTTGGCACAAGGCCTTGATAAAGAAATTAAATTTCATCATTATGCATTCCATCATTATAAAAGTGGTTAGTGATATTGCATGTGATTTTTCGATTAGTAGAATATCCATGTGAATAAGTAAATGGAATTATTTCATTTTATTTCTGCCATATTATGCTGAAGTTCAAGTTTAAAAGGATTTTATTTTAGTTTTATACATTGGCTTAAATTTTTATGCTTATTTTTGAAAGTTTCCGCTGAATTTCTTACCCTTACTGAGCATTTGAGCTCACCCCTTTCTATGTTTTATTTTTCCCAGGATTCCAAGAAGTGTAATGTGATTGATATGCAGGGTTAAGCCAAGGGAATAATGGCGTTCATAAATATTATTTATGTTGTTTTTTATGTCTTAAAGTGAAAATGTAACATTCATGTATGTGGTCTATTTTTCCAATACTGCTAAACAGATCGATCCTTCGGGGCATGATTCCTTGTAATCATGCCAATGTATTAAAATAATGCACCGAATCTGGGTAACTAGGGTCGGGGCGTTACAATATTCATGTACTATTATAATGATACATACTTTTAAAATTTAATGAAAGATTTATGTTACATTACAATTTGGAAAAGCTCAGAGACATTGAAATATTTGAAATGAAACAAATGGTATTATCTTAGTCCCATCCATGGATATCATTCCTGTTATTATCTTAGTAATTATTTAGTTCCATTATATGGATACCATTAAATCAGGCCATTATATTATGAGACCCATTTTAACATATATAGAATCTTCCTCATGAAACAGTATGTTATCAAACATACTTTTTTTCACATTTAATCCCTTATGCGGGATATTATTTTTACCCATTTATTGAACAAGGAAGGACTATATGTTCTCATCAGCCACCATGGAGTGTCGCCTGCTTCAGCCAATGCTGGAATCTCTGTCATGTAACCCGACACTATGTGCCCCTTGACACTGCGTGTCTCCAGTACCGACCTCCCGAAGGCATGCCCGACAAACAGTAACCCGGAGGAACATCGATTCTTGTCCTAAATAAGTAATCATAGGGACATCGATGTCTTCCCTCAAAATAAGTAGCCGGAGGGACAACGACATCTACTCTCAAAATAAATTATCTGAACGGACAACGATATCTACCCTCAAATAATGGCAAGAATTTTTCCCCAACCCGATAGCCTCAATGCTATCCCCTGAAGGCTCCTCATCTTCCACGTGGCATCCTACGAGAAGAACCCTGAAACTAATAGTACCTAAACTAAAACAAACGGTGGTCTCTACCCATGTGAGTGGTCAAAACCACCTCATCACATAGTCTCTTTATGTGAGCACTACTCAAATTTTTTAGGTGGGATGTAATCACCAAAATAGTACACATGCCACCACACCTCTAACACCTCATGTCCCTACAACCATGTAGCTCAAGTCTGATGGTCTCTCATCAAAGTAACCCAGGCCATGCCCAACCTGATAGTCATCCTGCCTCAAACTAACACCCATGACGCCCAATCCCGTGGTTAGAACCACCCAACATAACCCGAGCCAAGCCCAACCTGTGATCAACATCACTCAACAATACCCAGGTCATGCCTAGCACAACCCGACGGTTCCAACATATGAAATATCACACATCACATATATAATCAAAATGGAAAACATTAAACATGAATTAAAATGAAACAGTTGAATTACACTAGCTAGGTGCAGTATCATACCAGCACCGAGGTCTTGAGAGCCTCTAACAAGTCATATCAGGCTTAATAAACTAAACATATCAGATAAAACATCACTGTTCAATCATAACCATTTTGGCTTCCCTAGACAAAATGCCCCAATTGAGCAACGACCCCTTTCCCATCCCCGCTCAAGAAAAACAGCTAAAGACATACCTAAAGGCATCCCATGAGCCTAATGGACAATTTAATTTTCAATATCAGATAAAACTAGGTCCCACTCAAAATACCAAAAAACACGCTGAAGAATTCACCACCCAAATGACCACGAAAACACAAAAAGAGGTATGCACCACCTACTTGAGACTCGTATGATGCTACTCCTCCGATAACAGCCTCCAATTAGGTCCAAAACGGTGTAGATATACAAAGGAATCAAAACCTCACAAACCCCAATAACTCAATCTAGAACATAATTCCTGAAAAATTGCTCATGAGGAATCAAATCCATACCAAGGGGGTTCCAACGGATTAAACCGTTTTCTAATCAGGTCTTAGACGAAGGAACGAAAGGGAATTGAAGTCCCAGTTGGCTCTCCCCTCTCAAACCCGTCGAGGGTTTGGTTATGCCTCAATACGAGGCTACTATCCATTTTAGTGAAAAAAAGAAACTACACGGCGTGTACTTTAATACTACATGCCCTGTATCATTTTTATGTTCATAAGATGTCTGATATTTCACTGACTGACTTTCCAAACCCTGCCGACATGATTACAAGGCATGTACTTAGGGGTACATGGCATGTGCTTAGTTTTTCTTCTCTTCCTCGCTGACTTACCCACATGCCATGTATATTCTTCATACATGGATAGACTACACGAAGTTTACAAGGAGGACACGACGTGTACTTGGTAAAATGATTATACCTAGACAACATGTCTACACGCCATGTATGGCCTCCACATGGTCACAGGTACATGGCGTGTCGATAACTACACACCGTGTAATAAGAAATTCCTACACGGTCATCACACAACATGTACTCAGAGGCACACTACTGGTGCTCGTCTAACCAATAAATGGCATGTACTATATAATAGTTGACGCGTAGTATGGAAAATTTCAGAATATCCCTGGTTTTCCATGTTTTCTCAGGAACAAGTCAAAAATTCAAATAGGGTCGGGATTTTGACCCATTCTAAAAACTCAGTTTCTTACAATCTCCCTATCATAATATAGCTCATCCTTGTAACACCCCACGCTTCCACGGTACGCTTATCATTGAATAATACAATTACTGGTGTTGTACGCAACTTCGAGTTCTAACAAACACCACAACCAATCAAACAAGCTGTTATGAATAGTAATACCCACTTTTTTAAATTTTATAAATTTTATCATTCAAAATGGACTTCATTTTTGGATTTGGAATATCAAAATTATCCTAGGGTGAATTTTTGGTATTTTTATGAGAAATTCCAATTTTTGATGAATAGTGAAAAATACTAAACTTTAATTAAAAACAGCTTTTTTAATCAAAATAATTTATAGTGATAAATTAGACAATTGAGTGGGTTTAATGTATAGTTAGAAAATATTTTTACAATTTAATTTAATTTTGGTCAATGGATGTAATTTCACATTTAAACTAGACATAAACAAGTTTCAATCTTTTGATAGTTATTATTTCTTAAAAAACACGCTATTTGTTTTGACAATGGGAATTAATTTTAAATAAATTTCTGCCACTTCTGTGTTTGGAATTTAGAATAATAGATTTAATACATAGAATTAGGAGGTAAAATTTTTGTAAATATATAACTTTTATTTTGAGACATTTTGAATTATTACTTCAGTAAATATTTTATTTACCATGGTTGAAGGGTAAATCCGGTAAAAAAGGTTAAACAAATAATATTATAATAACATTAAAGTACCCTAAAACATGTCCTAACCTAATTGGATGATACATGTACGACCATGGACATCTTTGGGTTTATTTTGGGACCCCATTGAGCCACTTGTAAGTGATAATGACACTTTATATTAATTAAGTAAATGTAAATACAAAAATGACATAAGCATATATCTTTTAGAAAAACAATTTTTACATAGGGTTATATATGTTATATTTTAGACTATAAATATTTATAAGAAAGATAATATTATTTCCAACATAAAGGGATTTATTTTTAATTTTTATACATTTAATAATTAAATTTATTTATGACACAATAATGATGCAGTATTTTCCTTATTAATGAAAGAATCAAATAATTGGTATTATAAATGTTAAAATAAATATAATTTGAAAGTTTTGATGAAATAAAAAAATATTATTGGTTAATATGACATGTTATGATTAATTAAATTAATTTGGTTTGAATTAATTCGGTTTTTATGACTTTAACAAAAACAAATTATTAAATAGTGTCAAAATTGACATAAAGGTGCTTTTAAAACAAATATTATAATATTAATTGATATTCTATTCTTAAAAATATATGGTTCAACCAAAGGAATTATTTAATGATATTTTTATCATTAATGGACCACTTGGGGGTATCCTAGAAGTATATAGTATGTTTATTAACTATATAATATAAAAATACAAAGAGACATGGTAAATGTCAAACTATTTAACTAAGAGTTGAATCAAAAAGATAATGTTTATATAGTGACTCAAACCTATATAAAACCTATTGGTTGAGTGGTTTTAGACCTAACACCACATTAACCTTTAAATTATATACATTTGATCCATTAAAAACAGAATATTAATTTATTATAAAATAATATTTCTTTCTTTTCCAAAGGTTCCTCTCACCCCTCTTATAAAAGGGCACTTCCCCTTATTTCAAATTCATTCCATGAAATCCATTTGGCTCTTCCAAACCCTACCCAAATTTCCTCTCAAATTTCCTCACTTCATCTTAGAGGCCTTCCTTTAGTCAGAAAGCCATCTTAAAAAGCCCGTTTGATCAAATCAAAAGGAAGAACTCAATGAAGAGTGAATAATTTCACCTACCTGTTTAGGGTTATTTTATTCTTCCACTTCTTCTTTCCTTGTTATTACCATTATAAAATTATAACTCTATTATATTTTATATGCTGTGATGTTATTGTGAATATGGTACAACCATATTAATTATTGTATCCATCCTTTGAATGACATGTCATCATACGTGCGTATGTACGGCTTACCGTCTCCACGTCATGGTGTAATTGTTATTCAATACATTATTATTTGGATGGGTATAATAATGATGTTTAATTGATGTAAATAATGAATATAACATGATAATTATTCTATATATATGATATATCATTACATTATATATTATTTTAATATCAAAATAATTATATTGTTGCTCGTGCATACATATGGATTACCGTCTTCCCAAATGCGATGAGATTCATTACCCATCGTTTCCATTCAAGAATAATTTTCATTTGATGATTAAAAATAATTTCTAAAGATGTGATATCATTCTGGATATAAATATGATACATCCCATCCATAACAATTATGACTCACAAAACAAGGAATATAAAGGAACATGAATCTGTTAACACACGAAACAACGATAATACTAAGATATTATTAACAAAGAAATATTAATAGATCATATATTATATCATATTAATGTATATGATTCATGTATGATTTAATAACAATTAATTCACCATTATATAGGAGGTTAAACTACCCTCGACCAAGCAAATGTTCAAGGTAAGGTTTTATTTCACAATCTCTTCATTATCAGAGGTTGTTTATACATAATTATATACTGGGACCTCTTTTTCATCCACATCCATGTTCCTTAAAATTATATTTTAAGACATTTTTACAATTTTATAGAATATGGGTTAGAGTCTTTTATACCCTTGTTTGACTTTTTATATTATGTTTATAAAGGAACCTTTCCCTCATTTTCCAAACAAGGTCCTTTTTAACCTTTTTGACAAAACTAAGGTAAGAATATTTTTTTAACTTATACGGAGGGTGCAGCTATATTATGTCATTATAACATCATCAAAGCTTACCTTACAAGCTTATAAGAATATTTTCAAAATAAATTTTTTCTTTATAATTATGTGACTCTTAAATGATTTCAAAATAGATAGATATATTTCTCTAAAAATGGTTTTGATTTCATCTATGTCAACATCCTTTGATGGATTTTAAGTGTATTTGAAATTGATTTATTATGATAAAAAACATCCATATTGTATTGAAGTATTTTTGATATGTTTGACTGTGGATATTCTATTTTTAAACCATTCATGGTTTGTGGTTAAAGTATTGACATTTAGTATGCTAGTTTTAATACGAATGTTTATGATATGTTTAAACATTTTCAAATGAGGAATGCATTGGACTTAGTAAGTAATGGGTGGAGCTCGCTATAGCTCCTCAATCCATCGGTAGGTCTCATGATACAACTAGATGTGGAATTTGCTGAGGCCCTTCCCCAATTTTGATATATGGTTTTGGCCGAGGCCTTAATCATTTTTAGACATCTTGGCCGAGGCCTTGATAAAATGTTTTAGAATGTCCGGAATTATACATTTCCTCATTATAAAAATAGTAATGATGGTTCATGTGGTCAATAAGAAATTATAAAACTAATGATTATGTTTTACTATGGAATTATTTACTCAGCTCATATTCCTGCTATATAAGTATTCATGGTTATTATTCGTAAAGGTATATGGTTTCAATTATTCACCATTCTTAATATTTATGTTATCTTCCACTGTATTTCTTACCCTTACTGTGTGTTTGAGATCATCCCTTTATTATATTTCATTTCCCAGCATATGAATAGTTAGTTATGAGTGACTTGTAGGTATTATTTAGGAGGATTGGATGTTTCCAATGGAATAAATTCGTGTTGTATTTCTTTTCAAGTTGTAAAGTTGAAATTATGTATGAATCTTGTTTCCAATAATACTAAATTGACCGATCATTCAAGACATGATTTCCTTGTGATCTTACCAATGTTATGAAATAATGCACTGACTGTGGGTAACTGGGGTCGGGGCATTATAATTGGTATTAGAGGAAGTTTAGTAAAAACCTTGGAAGCTAGATTTATATAAACTCTGATTAGAGCGTATAGACCTAAGATGGACATTGAGGATTAGTATAGAATAACTTCCTAGAATTATGGTATTTTAGATATTTTTTGAGTTTTCTAGGAAATACATCCCTGTCTAGATACGAGCAGGTAGAGGTGGCTCTGGCACAGATGTATCTAGGGGTAAAACCAAATAACACCCCTTTGAGCTAGACTCGAATGGGAACTGGTTTACGACAATGGACCTTGCTACAATCTTGATTACAACACTCCTAAGGGATATTCTTAGGATAATTCTAATTTTCTTTACAAACCATTATGAAGGGTTTCTGAGTATATACATTCTCAAAGAAAACATTTTTATGATTATGGATTATATCTATAAACTGTTCAATTTATGTTAAGTGTTTTACATGTTTGGATTTATGAATTGCAATTCATAAACTAATATAGTTTATGCCATTATTTAAAAGGACGCATAGTGGAAGGAATGGAAACTGTATCAATGCGCACGCTCCAGGTAGGGATTTCTCTCCTGCTAAAGATAATTATAGTGGATCTAGTGATACAACTGGTGCTGATTAACTTATCACCATACTGGGACAACTCACTCCGGTTATGAATAATAACCTTACCCATTTGGAGAACCATGATCCACAATATGGAGGATCAATGTTAGATCGCTTCATGAGGAAAAAACCACCAACATTCAATTGGAGTAAACATCCATTGGTAGCTGAGAAATGGATAAGTTCTCAAGAGAAAATATTTCATGCCTTGGGGAGTAGCGAAATAGAAAAAGTTGTCATTGTAGTTTACCGCCTCACTGAAGATGCTGATCAATGGTGGTCATGGATTCAAAACACAAAGGAAGATGATGAAGTATCAAATATGTAATGGAGGGTGTTTAAAGAGCTTTTCATAGAAAAATAATTTTCTCGTGACCATCGAGCAGATATGGAATGGAAATTTCTAAGTCTAAAGAAAAAGGAGGATGAGAATGTCGCAAAGTATAAGGCTAACTTTACAAGGTTAGAGAGGCATTCTGCCGATTATATATGTATCCCAAGAATTAGGATTGATCATTTCGTTGATGGGTTCAAACTGTTCTCCGTCGAGCATTAGTCTCACAATCCTTGTCGTCATACGAAGATATTGTCTCATGTGCTATCAAGATAGAAAAATAATTCTCCATGTCTTATGACTTTAAAGAAAAGTAAGAGAAGAATAGATCTGCGTATCACTCTGTAAATGGAAATAAGGGAAAGAAGGAAAAAAGTTGAATATCAATCTGGTAGTAAATGTGGGAAGAAACACCCTGATAGTTTCTTGATGGTAATGGGAGTCTATTACAAGTTTGGTTAAAAAGGCCACCAAGCTCGTTATTGAAAGGGGAATAAAGAAGCTACCGATGTTCAATGATACAATTTCATAGAGATGGGAAATTATGCAATTGAATGTCCTAAGCGTCAAGGGAACATACCTTAGAAAAGACAAAGGGATCCAGGCCATGATTATGCTATCACTACTGCTGAGGTAGAAGCTCCAAAAGAAGTGGTGTCAGGTAATTTAATGGTTTCCTCATGTTTAGCAAATGCTTTATTTTATTTTTGATCATCACATTGTTTCATATCATCCCTGTTTTCTAAGAAAATTAGATATTTCCAATTTTATTTAACAAGGGATTTTTCAGTCAAAACTCCTAAGGGAAGTATCATTGCTACAAAGTTCTGTGAATCAGTTCCCATTAGGGCATATAAATGTTCTTTATCTGCTGATCTCATCGTCATACCCCTGATTGAATTTGATATAATACTTGGTACATATTGGCTTTCAGACCATGTTTTGAATATTTATTGTAAGAATAATGAGGTTACAATTGTTGATGATGATGATAAAGAACACCTTATCTTTAGAGAAGAATATTCACCACCGGATTCTTATCTAGATCCACCCCCAGTAGCTCAACTAATTTCAATTAGTGGGGAGAAAGAGAATGAAATATCTGTGGGTGAGGAATGGAATGTTCAAATAGAGGATGTGCATATTGTGAAAGAATATTTTGATGTGTTTCCAGAGGATTTACTAGGACATCCTCCAAAATAAGAAATTGAGTTTTCCATTGATTTAATTCCTTGATCAAGGCCCATATCGAAGAACCCATATATAATAGAAACCGTGGAATTAGTGGAACTAAAGAAACACCTAGAGGTATTGAGTAATAAGGGATTAATTCACCCTAGTTTTTCTCCCTGGGGAGCCACTATCATTTTTGTTAAGAAGAAAGATGGATCTATGAGGTTATATATCAGCTATAGGGAGATCAATGCTATAACAATTAAGAATAAGTATCCCCTACCTCACATTGATGTTTTATTTGACCAACTACAAGGAGCTCAATAATTTTCAAATATTTATCTTCGATCCGGATTCCATCAGTTTTGTGTGAAGAAGGAAGACATTCTGAATACATCATTTCAAACCAGGTACGCGCATTATGAGTTTACAGTAATGCCTTTTGGATTGACTAATGCACCCTCTATCTTCATTGATCTAATGAACATAGTTTTCAAGGAATATCTCACGGATTTTTTAGTGGTATTTATTGATGATATCTTAGTATACTCCAAAATCTTTGAAGATAATGAAAATCACTTGTGCATTATCCTAAAGACTCTTAGAAGACATGAATTATATGGGAATTCTAGCAAGTGTGAATTCTGGCTTCAGGAGATTTGTTTTCTGGTCCACATTGTCTCTAAGGATGGAATCTCCATTGATCCTTTTAAGACAAGATAAATCCAAGAATGGCCAGCATCGACGAGTATAACTGAGGTACATTGTTTTATGGCTTTAGCAAGTTATTATCGACGTTTCATCCAGAATTTTTCCCGATTGGCTAACCCATTAACGAAGATCACACATAAAGGGGTTAAATTTGTTTGGAATAAAGAGAGTGAAGAATGTTTTGATGAATTGAATATAAGATTAGTCAATTCTATTATCTTCAATCTACCGTCAGGGAATGATGGATTTGTTATTTATAGTGATGCCTCAAAAAATGACTTGGTTGTGTCGTTATGAAGAATGATAGGGTAATTGGCTATGCATCACGACAGTTAAAAATTCATGACCAAAACTATCCTACTAATGATCTTGAGTTAGTAGCTATAATATTTTATTTTAAAATTTGGAGGCACTATCTATATGGTAAGAAATTTGAGATTTATACTAATCAAAAGAGTTTGAAGAAAATTTTCTCACAAATTTAACTCAACATGAGGCAAAGGTGATGGATTGAACTAATCAAGGATTATGATTATCATGATACACTACAACCTAGGGAAGGAAAATAAGGTGGAATATGCTTTGAGAAAAAAGGATCATGGAGTTTTGAAGAAGATGAGAGTTGAATGGGATCCTATTTTCATGGATCTAGTATATATGGATATAAGATTCACCATGGAAGGTGAAACATCAATGATTTTTCAAATGGTTTCCAAACCATCTTTACTAGAAAGGATAAAGAGTTATCAGAAAGGTGACGAAGAGTTTCAAAAGAAGATTAAAGCTGTGAATGATGGGAGATTGAGTGACTTTGTATATGATGATGGAATTTTGAAATTTCGGAAGAGACATTGTATTCCCGATATACCTAATCTAAAAATGGAATTTTTGGATGATGCTCATAGTTCCAATTTCTCTATACACCCTGGGAGCACAAAAATTTATAGATATTTGAAGGAAAATTTTTGGTGGGACAACATGAAGATGGAGATTTCTGATTTTTTTTCAAGATGTACGGTTTATTAACAAGTGAAAGATGGAAGGAAAAATCCTAGAGGAGTCATGCCACCTCTTCCCATACCAGAGTGGAAATGGGATAATATCACGATGGACTTTGTCATGGGACTACCAAAGACTCCTAGAAGGAATGATGCAATATGGGTCATTGTTGATCTTCTTACCAAGTCAGCACATTTTCATGCTATATGGGAAGATTTACCACTTGAACGTTTAGAAAGACTATATATTAATGAGGTTGTGAGACTTCATGGAGTACCCCTATCAATCGTTTCTTATCATGATCCACATTTTTCATCAAGATTCTGGAAGGGTATTCAGAAGGCCTTGGATACTGAACTTCATTTGAGCACTGCCTACCTCCCCCAAACTGATGGACAATCAGAACGTACTATTCAAACCTTAGAAGACATGTTGAGATCATGCCCACTTGACTATCAGGGTATGTGGGATCAATATTTACCTATGGTAGAATTTTCCTATAACAATAGATTCCATTCAAGTATTAGAATGGAACCATATGAAGAGTTATACGGAATGAGATGTCATACACCAACCTGTTGGGATGATGTTGGTGAAAGAAAACTCGTAGGCCCAAAACTGGTGGAGGAAATGATGGAAAAGGTGAAGTTAATCCAAAACCACATCAAATCATCTCAAAGTAGGCAGAAGAGTTATGTCGATAACCGAATGAAGGATTTGGAATTTCAAGTAGGAGAGAATGTTATCTTGATGTTATCTCCATGGAAGGGAGTTATACATTTCATTAAGAAAGTTAAATTGAGCCCTAGGTACATAGGACCTTTCGAAATTCTAGAATGAATTGGGGTTGTAGCTTATCGTTTGGCAATGCCGCCAAATCTCTCCAAAGTTCATGATGTATTCCACGTATCACTGTTGAGGAAATACATGCCTGACCCAATGCATGTACTTACCTATCAAAAATTATAATTTGAACCCTATTTTCTTATTGAGAAGAGCCAGTCAAGATTCTTGATATAAGAGAACTAGTGCTGAGAACCGGACGACTCGTCTTGTAAAAGTTCTATGATGAAACCATAAGATGGAAGAGGCAATGTGGGAACCTGAGAAACTTATGATGAAGAACCACCCGAGTCTTTTTATGCAGTAATATTCTAGAAATTTCGAAGATGAAATTCTTTTAAGGAGGGGAGAATTTGACACCCCAAGATTCCATGGTACGCTTCTCTTTGAATAATACAATAGCGTGTATTGTACGCAACATCGAGTTCTAACACACACCACAACCAATCAAACTAGCCTTAATGAATAGAAATACCAACTTTTTGAAATTTCATAAATTTTATAATTCAAAATGGAATTCATTTTTGGATTCAAAATATCTAAATTAACCTAGGGTGATTTTTTGGTATTTTTCTGAGAACTTCCAATTTTTGATGAATAGTGAAAAATACTAAACTTTAATTAAAAACAAATTTGTTAATTAAAATAATTTATAGTGATGAATTATACTATTTAGTGGTTTTAAAGTATAGTTAGAATATATTTTTACCATTTAATCCAATGTTGGTAATTGGACGTAATTTCACATTTAAAATAGATATAAACAAGTGTCAATCTTTTGATAGTTATTATTTTTTACAAAACACATTTTTTGTTCTGAAAACAGGAATTAATTTTAAATTAATTTCATCCATTTCTGTGTGATGAATTTAGAAAAATGGATTCCATATTTAGAATCAGGAGGCCCGAATTTTGTAAATAGGTAACATTTATTGTTAGACATTTTGAATAATTACTTTTGCAAATATTTTATTTACCGTGGTTAAAGGGTAAATCCGGTAAATAAGGGTAAAAAATAATATTATAATAATATTAAATTACCCTAAACCGTGTCCTAACCCTATTGGATGATACATGTACGACCATGTTCATATTGGGGTCGATTTTGGGACCCCATGGATCCACTTGTAAGTGATAATGATACTTTATATTAATTATGTTAAAGTAAATACAAAAATGACCTAAGCATATATCTTTTAGAAACACAATTATTACATATGGTTATATAAGATATATTTTCAACTATAAATATAAATTAGAAATATAAAACTAGTTCTTACATAATAGGATTTTATTTATAATTTTTAAACATTTAATAATTAAATTTATTTATGACACAATAATTATGCAATATTTTCTTTATTAATGAAATAATCAATTAATTGGTATTATAAATTTTAAAATAATTATAATTTGAAGTCTTTATGACATAAACAAGTTTTATTGGTTAATATGACATTTTAGTATTACATAAATGAATTTTTTTTGAATTAATATATTTTTTAAGACTTTAACAAAAATCAGTTATTAAATAGTGTCAAAATTGACATAAAGGAGTTTTTAAAAAAAATATTATATTATTAATAGATATTATATTACTAAAAAACTAAGGTTTTGTAAAAGGACTTATATAATGATAGTTGTATCATTAATGGACCACTTTGTGGTCTCTTAGAAGTATATAGTAACTTTATTAACTATATAATATAAAAACAGAAACAGACATAGTAAATGTCAAATTATTTAACTAAGAGTTGAGTCAAAAAGATAAAGTTAATATAGTGACCCAAACCTATCTAAAACATATTGGATGCGTGGTTTTCGACCTATCCCCACATTAACATTTATATAATCCACTTTGGAGCCATAATGAACTGAATATTAATTTATTATAAAATAATTTTTCTAGATTTTTCATAGGTGCCCCTCACCCCTCTTATAAAAGGACACTCCACCTTCTCTTTAATTCATAATATCAAAGACTTTTGGCTTCCAAACCATGCCAAAATATCCTCTCAGCTTCCCTCACTACATCTTAGATGCCTTACTTTAGTCAGAAAGCCAACTTAATGAGCCCTTTTGATCAAATCAAACGGAAGAACCCGAAGAAGAGGTAATAATTTCACCTCCCTCTTTCAAGTTCTTTTCTTCTTCCACTCATTCTTTCTTTGTTGTTACCATTATAAAATAATAAATCCAGTATATTCTATATTATGTGATGTTATTATGAATATGGTACAACCATATTAATTATTCTATCCATCCCTTGAATGACGTGTCACCATACGTGCGTACGTACAACTTACTGTCTCCACGTCGTGGTATAATTGTTATTCAATACATTATTATTTGTACGGGTATAATAATGATGTCTAATTGATGTAAATAATGAATATAACATGAAAATTATTCTTTATATATGATATACCATTTAAATATATATTATATTAATATCAAAATAATGAAACTTTTTCTCGTGCGTACGTACAAATTACCGTCTCCACAAACGCGATGAGATTCATTCCCCAACGTATCCAATGAAGACCAATTTTCATTAGATGATTAAAAATAATATCTAAATACTTGATATGATTCTGTATGTGAATAATATAAATCCATTCCATAACAATTATGACTCACAAAACAAGTAATATAAAGGAAAACGAATCTGTTAACACCCGAAGCAACAATAATACTAAGATATTATTAACAAAGCAATGTTAAAAGATCATATATGATATAATTTTAATTTATATTATTATTGAATAATTTAAAAAAAATTATTTCACCATTATACAGGATGTTAACCTACACTCGAACAAGGAAAGTACAAGGTAAGGGTTTACTTTACAATATCTTTATTATCTGATGTTGTTTATACGTAATTATCTACTCTGAAATCTTTATCATCCACATTCGTGTTCCTTAAAAATATATTTTAAAATTGTTTTACTATTTTATAGACTATGGGTTAAATTAATTTATACCATTTTTGACTTTTTATAATACTTCTATAAAGGAATCTTTCCATCGTTTTCCAAAAAAGGTCCTTTTTAACCGTTTTGACAAAATTAATATAGGAATGTTTTTTAACTTATATGGTGGGTGAGCATATATTATGTCATTATAACATCATCAAAGATTACCTTACAAGCTTATAAGAATATTTGGAAAATAAATTTCTTTGTTATAATTATTTGACACTTAAATTATTTCAAAATAGAAATAGATATTTCTCTAAAACGGTTTTGATTTCATCTATGTCAACATCCTTTGATGGATTTTAAGTTTATTTGAAATTGATTTATTATTATACAAAACGTATATATTGTATTGAAGGTTTTGTGATATTTTTGACTATGGATGTACTATTTTTATACCATTCATGGTTTTTGGTTAATGTATTGACATTTCGTATGCTATTTTTAATACGAATGTTTATGATATGTTTAAAACTTTTCATATGAGGAATGAATTGGACTTAGTAAGTGATGGGTGGAGCCCGCTATAGCTCCTTGATGCATCGGTAGGTCTTATGAGACAACTATATGTGGAATTAACCGAGGCCCTTTCCCAATTTTGATATATGGTTTTGGTCGAGGCCTTAATCATTTTTAGACGTCTTGGACGAGGCCTTGACAAAATGTTTCAGAATTTCCGACATTATACATTTCAACATTATGAAAATAATATTGATGGTTCATCTGGTCATTCGACTGGAATAATACCAATGATTAGGTTTTATTATGGAATTATTTACTCATCTCATATTCATTCCATAAATTTATTCATGTTTATTATTAGTATATGCATGTGGATTCAATTATTCAACATGTTGAATATTTATGTTATCTTCTACTGTATTTCTTACCCTTACTGAGCGTTTGAGCTCACCCCTTTCTTATGTTTTATTTTCCAAGGATATGAAGAAGTTAGTTATAAGTGACATGTAGGAATTATTTAGTAGGTTTGGATGTTTCCAATGGAATAAATTCTTGTTGTATTTCATTTCATGTTTTGAAGTTGAACTTATGTATGAATCTTGTTCCCCATAATACTAAACAGATCGGTCTTTCAAGACATTATTTCCTTGTGATCATGCCAATGTTATGTAATAATGCATCGACTCTGGTTAACTGGGATTGGGGCATTACAGTCCCCGTGCTATCAAACGAAACCCAGAGATGGAACCAAACATACCACACCGATCAAGGTAACCCAGACTTCCCCGGTCTCAAAGGTTCTGGCTAAATTATTCAAGGAGATCCCAACCATAGGAATTGCTTAACTTAGTCTCAACACGACAAAACTCAAAACAAACAAAAGATCACTAACCTGTTTTTCATACGCATAGTCCTTCAATGATGCATCATCACCCCTGCACCTCATTGGTGATTCTGTGTCATTCCCAACACCCAATGTATTCCGCACCGCATCGATGTTCGCTTCTATGAGGTTCTGCATCCCATGGATGCTCAAAAATGAACCTGGTTCCTAGAACCTCAAGTAACCCACATCCTTGATGCCCCGATGCCCAAGGCACCTCAAGTAACCTGCATCCTCGATGCCCTGATGCCCACGACACCTCAAGTAACCCGCATCCTTGATGCCTCTGATGCTAAACATCTCATACATTTATATAAATATATCACTCACCCGATATAGTTCCAATCCCACTGACTAGCGTCTAGTAAGTCCACATAGACCCTGTGCATCACGTGCACTCAAAATAGACATGCCTATACGGGTTATTTTAAAAAAGGAAACATGGATATCATGGACACAACCATGGTGTACCTCTAACTGTCATCGTCTCACCAGCCTGCTCAGCCTCTAGTCGCACCATGACGTGCACGTGGCCTGAAGTACGACCACTTGATGCCTGAACTCCCTATGGTGCTACTCCAGCCACCGGCCACTGACCCCTCAGTTGGATCGCGCTTTCTTTGTCATGTCCTTCACGTGTAGATGAACCTCGACTACCCTCTCCTGGTACCGAACTTGAACCAACATCAGATGCCACCGTCTGTCCTGGTCCCTATCTTCCGGCTATCTAAGAAGGATTCCTGAAAAACCTCTCAATGTGCCTAACCTGTCCACATGCCCGACTCTCCTTTAGAGGCCTATCAAACTATGTCCGAACGTGTCCTAGCTATCCACGTTGAAATAAAACCACTGATGAACTACTCTGTGGTGGTCTAGCCAAGTCCTTGTCCTGATTTCCCTACTAAAACTCTTCTCGTCCTCGCTTCCTGTTGTATGAACCCTCACATGAAGTTGACGTTCGGCCAACCTGGGCCATATCCCTCTGGTTTCCCTCTTCTATGAGCACATGATTCACCGCCCTTGAAAAAGAACCCAGTCTGAAGATATTTACCTGGATCCGAATGGTATGTCGTAATCCATCCTCAAAGTGCCTCACCCTTGTCACATCATCGCTTACCATACCAAGTGGAAACCGAGACAACTCAGTGAATGTAGCTGCATAGTTCATGACGGACATGTCTCCCCACAGAAGACTCAAGAACTCTCGAGCTCTCTCTGCTGTCACTATCTCTGGGTAATAGTGCTCAAAGAACCTGTCCTCAAATTCCTTTAATTCCATTCCCTCGTGCCTATGAGCCTAAACTGGCACATCCCACCAATGCTTTGTCAGTCCTCACAGTATGTATGTCACCAACTTTACCCTCCACCCTCGAGGCGTCTCGAGCTTCTCATAGATCATATGTATGATATCTATCCAGTTTTCAGCTGCCTGCGGACCACCCTCTCCCTAAAAAATCATCAGGTGCTGGTACTGGAGCTCCCGCATCAGATATGTCATTGATTTCTATGTACCCTACGTGCCTCTGTCGATCCCCTGCAAGACACGCACCAGAATATCTTGGAGCTGCTTGTCGAGCCATGGTCCAAACACTGCCAAACCTGGTTTTTTTCCTCCTTGCACTAGATCATGGACTTGATCCTATCACTGAGCTCGTACCTGGGGCTCCTACTCTACCGACACCAGATCCTTAACCTGATCCTGCACCAGCAGCATTGTTTCATCACCCACCTGACACTCCATCTGAGTCACCCAAAAAAGAACATGTTGAATACCATAAATGGTCGACATCCCACAGATATATATATATCAATATATATTCAACGCATATAAAAATGTAGTAAAAGGCATCACAAAACTACCACCCTTACTCTCCCCTACTGCATCCATGACCCATGGCATCCCAGCCTCATGGCCTCCTTACCCTCCCCCAACAGAGCCATGTATAAAAAGCACCATGGGCCATGCCCGTCCTGACAACCAACGTTGACTCAAACAGACGACCTAGCCACCCAATCCAGGAGATCAAAATCACCTCAACCGATAGTACATTCCTTCTCATAAAAGAGACAGACCCAAACACCATGTCACATACAATTCTACCAAAATATAAAGCATGGAATACACATTGCAATAAACAAGGAATTCTGTCAATAATTTCAACTTATCACATTTCAAAGCATATAAAACATTGTAATTTTATATTACTCACATGGAATTATCACTTCACAAAACATACATGCGGTTATGAAATTGAAATACCCTAAAATCTTCCTATCAAAAAACAATGAAAACCAGCCTTGTCATACCAGGACAAGGACCAATTATCTCTTACTGCATTGGGTAAATGGTCACATATCACAATCAATAACATCACATGCCAAGTGATCCACTGAGGTGGAAATCACATAAACTGTAATTTGAACAAAAACAAAACAGCAATTCCCACCCATGGAAACATGGTCCATCCCTTGTACGTGTGGCTGTAGGCACCCATGTACAAGCTAGAACCCAGTTCCAATGACAACCAATCTCTAGTCTTCCATATCCCAAATATTAAAACCATTAGAAAATAAAAGGGAAATATCAATCTCTATAGTATCCAGAAAAATAATAATACTTAATCCCGGTCAAGAACTCTTCTAATACCACTTTGTAACAACCCAGACCTGAATAGCCACCTGAACAGTGCTAAACGGGTCGGGTGTTACTTCCATAGGTGCACCTACTCGAATTCCAAAGGCTACCGACTAGCAGGGAGGGTCTTATTGGTATATTGGGGAGGCAATACCCTCTCGTAGGATAATAATAATGGTACTGGTCCGAGTATAATAATAATGATGTAGTGAAATAAATGACTCAGCAGACTCGAACAAGATCCGTAGAGCGGAAGCACATTCAATATCAAAAAAAAGGAAGAAATAAATATAAACAACAATAGCAGAAATAAACACAAGATCATAATGATCCTTAGTAACTACTACTAAACAACAGAACATGCATCCAAATCAGGTCATACATATCTAAATATAAAGGGCGCCAATAGCTAAACAACTGTAGCTATAAACAATAATGATGATGTAGAAATGTATGAAAAAAATTGTAAAATCTATCTTGGCAAGACCTCAAGTTCCATACTATCTCCATGAAACATCTAATGTAGCCCAGCTCCTGAAGCTAGTCTCTTTCTTGCACGTAAATCCCTAAAGGCTCCACATGTCCTAAAGGACCTGTGTAGGGTGTGAGACGAAACTCAGAAGGATACCACCCAATGGTGCATACCTAATATAAGTGTTTAGCAGACATGCATTTATAAGTAAAGAAGTAAACATAACGATGAACAAATAAAGAAAAAATCCACTGGTGTTCAGTATCAACCATGAAGTGTCACATGATTTAGAAAATTCCAGAATCTCTATCATGTAACCCAACACCATGTGCCCCCTGACACCACGTGTCTCCAGTACCAACGTCCTGAAAGCACGCCCGAGAAACAGTAACCCGTAGGAACAGCGATGCCTGTCCTCAATAAGGAACCGGTGGGACAATGATGTCTGCACTCAAAATAAGTAGCCAATGGTACATCGATGTATTCCCTTAAAATAAAGTATCTGGAGGGATAATGATATTATCCCTCAAATAACGGATATCCTTTACCCTCAACCTGATAGCCTCAATGCTATCCCTTAAAGGCTCCTCACCTTCCATGTGGCTTCCTATGGTAAGAACACCCAAACAAATAGTACCTAAACCACAACTAACGGGGGCCTCTACCAACACGAGTGGTCAACACCACCTTAGCACAGAGTCTCTCTATGTTCACACTACTCACAGTTTATGGGTGAGCAGTAATAACCAAAATAGTACCCAAGCCACAACACCTCTGACACATCATGTCCTTGCGACAATGCCGCTCAAGTCTGATGGTCTCGACATCCCTATAACCATGGCCATACCCAAGCTGATAGTCATCCTGCCTTAAACGGATTCCCATGAAGCCCAATCATGTGGTCAAAACCACCCAATGTAACTCGGGCCAAGCCCAACATGTGATAAACATCACTCAACAATAACCAGGACATTCCTAGCACAACCCAAAGGTTCCAACATATGTAATATCACACATCACATATATAATCACAATGGAAAACTTTAAATAGGCAAGACAATGAAACAGTTGAATTACAATATCTACGTGCCTTCACATACCATTACTGAGGTCTTGAGAGCCTCTAAAAATTCATATCTGTCTTAATAAACTAATCTTATCAAATAAAACATCATAGTTCATTCATAACCATTTTGTCTTCCCCCGACCAAAATGACCTAATTGAGCAATGACCCCTCGCCCGACCGCACTCAAGAAAAGTAGGTAAAGGTCATACCCAAAGGCATCCAAGGTTCTAATGAACAATTTAATATGAAATATAAGCTAAAACTAGGTCCTTCTCAAAATGCCCGAAAACTCACTGAAGGCCTCACCACCCAAATGACCACAAAAACACAAAAAGAGGTATACACCGCCAACCCGAGACTCATACGATACTACTCCTCTGATAACAGCCTCCAATAAATTCTAAAACATAGTAGATCTACAAAAGAATCAAAACCGCTCAAAACCCAATTACTCATTCTAGAACAGAAATCAAGAAAACAGCTCAAGAGGATTCAAGGCCTTACCGAGGGGGATCCAATGAATTAAACGGTGTTCGAATTGGGTCTCAGACGAAGGAACGGAAGGGAATTGAAGTCCGAACCGGCTATCGTTGCTCATACCTGTCAAGGGTTTGAGGTTCTTCCTCAATATGAGCCTAATTACCATTTTACCCAAAAAGAAAGAAACTACACAGCGTTTACATTTGGACTACACATTGTGTATCATTTTACTATTCATAAGACAACTGATATTTCACCGACTTACTTTCCAGAACCCAACAACATGAGTACACGACATGTACCTAGGAGTACATGGCATGTACTTAGTTTTTCTTCTCTTCCTCACCGACTTACACACACACCATGTATATCCCTCACAAATATCTTGACTACACAGCGTGTCCAAGGAGGACATAGAGTGTACTTGGTTAAACGATTCTACCTGGCCAAGAGGCCTAAACACTATGTATGGCCTCCACACGGTCCCAGGTACACGGTGTGTCGATAACTACACACCGTGTAGTAAGAAATTCCTAAACTGTCATCACACGACATGTACTCGACAGCACACAGCTGGTGCTCTCCCAACCCATACATGGAGTGTACTCTATAGTACAAAACGTGTAGTCTATAAAATTTCAGAATTAACTAGGTTTTCCCAATTTTCATAGTAATAAGTCAAAAATTCAAATAGGGTCGGGATTTTGACCAGTTCTAAAAACTCAGGTTCTTACATATACATAAATACCATTCACATCATGAAAGAATAGTCATGTAAGGAACTAAATATTGAAGTTGGATTCTAGATTCTAAGCTACTTTCTCCTCAAGGCACTTCCATAAATTCAACCGGTACATTATATATATTTAAGAAAACATGATAAAAGGGAGAAGTAACTCAAACTAGGTGTGTTATATACTACACATTTCTTCATGACCATGTGATTATCCATTTCACATTGTGCACTAATAATCCTTGTAAAAATTGTGTTATTGTGTATAAACATTGATATCTATAAGAAACTAATTGAATCCTATTTTTCATATGAAATTTTCCTCAACCTTTAGGGGTGATGATATTCTAGAAATGACATATCTTATTAATCATACTACATCATCAGTTCTTGTGGGGGAGACTCAATATAACATATTTATCCACCCTATAAACTGCATTCATTACCACATTGGGTCATTGGCTATTTGTTCTATTCCTGTGATATTCATCCTACATACACCAATTAAAATTCTTATTCTCTTCTATTCATCTTTCATTGTTATTATCATACCAAACATGGATATTAGTATTATTATCACACCTATACATTTTATTTCTTTATTATTTTAGTTATTTATTGATGTTTGGTATTATACTTGAATTATGTTATGTTATTCCCCAATTTTTTGTGTTTTTTTTGGTTTTTGTATAGAGTACATGGTTAGCCCACATAGTTAGTATTAACAGTGAAACCACTATACACCGGACTTGTAATTTTTTACAGACCCATGTTTCATGGTTGCCACATGGCTTGTCTAACCATTCTATAAAATCATGCAGTCAGTCCAAAATTTTTAAATTTATGAAATAAAATTTTAATTACCTCTAAATTAAACCCCCAACCATTCCTTTTTCCCCATTTGAGTCGTAAGAATACTGGATCTCCTCCATCACATATATTGTCATACCTAATGAGATTTCATTGATTTTATTCATTATTTTAGGCTATATTATCGATTTAAACACATTTTTATATCCCTATATCCTCTTCTCCCCCTTTTATCTATCTTTCTCTTACCCTAGCAGGGTCTTAGTGACCTATAGCTACCCGTTTCTCAAAATTTCAAAGGTTTTATTATTCTTGGGTTCTCTTATCCTCCATAGGTTTCTATTGACTCCTTAAATATATTTTTTTTCATGAATCTCTAAGTCATTTATTTTATATTTTATTGAGGTAGGTTTCCCCATGAATGGGCCTTTAAATATTGAAATTGTTGATTGAATGAGTCTTAAATTAATTTTTAAGATTCTAAATAATAACATTATATGTTTTGATAAAAATTTAAAGTTGAAACTAGTTTTTCAATTAATTGTAATATTTTTCCCAATGAAACACACACACACACTGTTTTATTTTTTTATTAATTATCAAAAACAAAAAGTTTTTAATAAATTGTCCTAATGGATTTTATAAGAGTATTTTGAACTAATAAAGATGGTTCTAGTTTTTGAATAGATTTCATAAAGGTGTGATTGGTACTTAAAATATATTTTTAAAACTACTAAATGTTTTAAATATTTTATTAAATATGTATTTTAGTTTTAAGAATGTTACATAACTTATAGTTTCAATGGAATGACTATGAGGCCTAGTTGGAACATTCTATGTGAATTTAATAGAAAATAGGTTCTTGTAGTGCACCACTTATGGTTTGGTATCATGTACCTATTATGGGTTGCTATATTTATACTAAATTAAGGATTGGATTTGAGGAACAGATGTATAAGGGTGCTTATGATTCTTGTTTCACACAAACACACACATATATAATTACTTATTTATAAATATATACGTATTTATATTATATATACTTATATATGTATACCAATATATACATAACTATGTATACTTGTTACATTGTTTTTTGCCACTATTTTTTTTAGCAAACATAATTTGTTATGCCATGGAAAATCGAGAGTAGCTAGAGAGATGTCTGGTTACACATTCTTTATAATCTTAAGATCACACTCTAGCTAGTATCTCTTAGTATGGATATGACCTACTTTGAGAGTTTACCCCAAAGTCAGGCCAGTTTGGGTATGACCAAGAATTAGAGAAATTGGATTGTACCAGGCATACCGATATAATGGATCATGTTAAATATTGTTCTGTATTTTCTGTTTAGAGATGAGGAGTTCCAATGATTATTTATTATTAACTATGGATACTGTTTAATATTTGATTTTATACTACTACTATTATTATGACTAATTTTTATAAATTTCTATTGTTATTATTTTTCATTTTAATGAATTTATTTATCTTATCTAAAAAAGAAATAAACATTTAATTAAATATTTATTCTTTATTTAAATCATTAAGAGGTATGTTTTACTTTAAATTCATAACCCTTATGTATTTAATTAAACAGTTTTAAATAATTTATGGACATTTATTTGTTTTTCTAATTAATTAAAAACATTACTTTTTAGTTATATTTAAAACTATTATGAAATGGATCTTTTATTTAAAGGTGATGCATGAGGTGTGGTTTCTATTTGGCATACCTACTGTGATTTTATTCTCATTCCTATATATACACATCATTTATGTTTTAGGTTCAGTATTTGACCCTCATGGATTTCTCATGGTCTTTAGGTTTGATGGTGACTTATGGATTCATATGGAGATCATTTAGGTATCTATTTTTAGTTTTATTTTCATATTACTGACGTATCATCCATTTAAACCTTATCCTTTGATGCATAAGAGATATCATCCTAATTTATTTTATTAAGTTCAGTTGCATGTTTTGTCTAGATATTTTTTAGTTGGTCTTAATTTATTTTTGAAATTATTATTTGATTTAGAATGGATTTCGACTGTATGTACGGGTCATGTTTGAATTTTGGTTCAACTTAGTTGCGTTGTAAATTATATTTGTTGGATGATTTCATTCCTACTCATGTATCAATGATAACATAGCACTTTTATTTAGACCACAGGGATCAAGAATTCCCTTTGGACCATTTCATGAGCCTACTTGGGTGTTCAGTGGAGGGATGACATAGGTTGGTTCATGATATTAACTCTCTAGATTTGGGTTGATACATTGTGTTTGGTGATGCTTCCTTTGTTGAGTCGTACCTATTTTCTTCTCCATTATCTTCATCAACCACATTGACTCCTGATCATGATGGTTTTATGCTATTCACCATTACACCTACATATCCCCGCCACCTATTCCTCTTGGGGATGGTGGTATTCAATTAAAAATCATACCTATCATCCTACTTACCATGAAACCTCCTTTTAATACTGAAACATCCTTCTTCAGTCCGGTCTATAATCACCACCTACACGATACCTCTCATGAAGTTCCTACTAGTAACTTTATACCTTCACCATTGTCAGCTCCACCATCCTCCACTGAGGATATCCTGATTTCTCTATGGAAAGGAAAACTTCTTCCTAGAATCCTATTTATTCTCACACATACTGGGGCCTATCATCACATACTACGACTTTTATTTGGCACATTGGCTATGATGACTATACCACATACTATTTCCAAGACCACATGTTATGGAGGACAATCATATATGAAATCGTGTTACTTTTCCACTAGGTAAGTCATTTTTTGTCAATGAATGGGTATATCATATTCATGTTAATGTCGATAATTCTCAAACTCATCAATGATTGTATTGTATCCAAGGGGTATGCTCAGAATTATGAGATTTAAAATTTTGATACCTTCTCTCTAGTTTCCAAATTGTTCTATATTCACCTATTTATTTCTCATACAACTTCTCATAATTAGACTCTTCACTAGATTGATGTTAAAAAATACCTTCCCCCATATATTTTTAGATGAGTAATTCTATGGGGAGAAACCCTATGGGGTTTGTTTTAAAAGGTGATTCCTCCATGGTTTTTCTATATAAACAATCTCTAAATGGACTTAAAAATCAACCTAGTCATGATTCTCCATTTTTATACATTTATGATGAATTTTGGGTTCTCTTAGGGTGTAAAATATCCACCAATTTATGATCAGTAATAGCCTACCAAAATCATGTGTCTTGTTTTTTGTGTAGATAATATTGTTAGTTAAGGTAGAAATTCAGTGATAATTGAATGACTCATGTTTTTCCTTCACCACAACTTTAAAACAAATAACATAATCTACTTGAAGTATTTTATAGGAGTTGAGGTATCCCAATTCTTGATAGGGATTTTATTTCTCTATGTAAATATGTCTCAGACTTGATTTTTTGAATAATATTATCTCATGTTGACACTAATGTTTCTCCTATCAAGCATTATGAGAGACCCCTTTATATAGAATGTGTATATTTCCCCTCACATGAGATGAATCATTGTCATGATAGTAAACTATCTTACCCCAAATCGATGGATATTTTCTTATTTTGTAAGTTATACGAGTAAAATCATGGATAATTCCACCTTATTATAGTGGGTTTTAGTTCATTGTATTTTCAGATATATGAAGATGTAACCATGTCTAGGACTTCTATATTCTAATATTGTGCATACCAATGTAGAGGAAATATACGATGCTTGTTGTTTATCATATTTTAGATCCATATATTTATATCTAGTATTAATTAGTGGGAATATCATATCATGGTAGAGTTAGAAAGAAAGCATCATTTTGTTCTCAAGTGATGAGTTAGAGTGCCAAACAATGACAAATGTTACTAGATAAATATTGCGTGAACAACATTTATTACATGATATTAACTATCCTATAAAAATTTCTACACACATTTGATGTAACAATCAATAAGTTATCAATATTTTTATAAATATAGTGTTATATGAGCAGACTAAGCATATTGATGTTGACTAGTGCATTGTGAAAGTAAATTTTAACAATGAAGAATCTTATCATTGGATTTTACCAAATGTAGAAATATTTTCAATTATGATTACTAAAGGAATTCTAAGAACATAGGTGAATTTTTTCTGTTAAAATATTGACATGATAAATATATATTCTTTAGTTTTATGGGGATTATTATGGTACTTTGAATATTATATATATTGGATATGGGGATTTGATAGGGTCATTAGCTTATGAAATTTAAAATTTCAAATCACCACTTATCTTAGGATTGCAATCATTTTTCCATATACCAATAAATATTTTATTCCTCACATTTAGGATATAAATTATTGGAATATGGATTCCATAATGATAATAAAACATTATCCAAAATTTATTCTTGTCATTTAATTAAATCACTTTAAATATACAACAACCTATATTAATAAATAGTAATATGACTAAATTATATGACCCCTGTCAATAAGGTAAACCTTTATTTTAGGGAGCATACTAGATTATAACTCCATAGTTAATTGTTCTTGTCCTGGAGTGGTGAACAGTAGGGTGAATTCTTGGGAAGTTTTTAGGGGTGTGTGCGACTAATGAAAAAGTATAATGGAAAGAACAAGTGTTGGTCTATGGGGATAATCATTAGTATGATGACTTGTTTGGGAATATGGGTGGGACCTAGGTAGGGAAAAATGGGTCTTTAGAAAAACTAGTGGTGCCTAGCTATCTAGGACCTGATTAATTTGTTACGGCGGGGTGTCTGTGCTGTTAGAGGGGCCTATTTTTTACATAGTATTAGAACAGCTCCCAACAAAATGTGTAGTGAAGTACCTAGCTAGAAGTGAAGTGACACTGCCTGGGATAAAATTTAATGTCCACAGTGAGTGAGTTGGTATATAAAGTGTGTCTTTGTGTGAGGGTGTGAATTTAACACTCAATAATGATAAAGGGTTAAATGAACAAATGATAGGTCCCATTCAAACAAGGCACACCTTTCATTTTGGGAGGAAAACTGATAAGAAATAAATAATTAAACATTCATGGTCTGAAGTAGTGATTAAGATGTGTGACCTTCTATAATGTTCATTGGGTGTGTGAGTGAGTGAGGAAAAAGAGCACTGGAAAGACCTTGTGTTTGATTGTGGGTAAAGTCATTATTCAGAGGATTTGTTTAGGAAGTACCCAACCAGAAGTGCAGTGACACCACCTGGGTTTAAATTTAGGGTCCCCAATGATATCATGTTTATTTAAAAGTGGGTGAATATAACACCATATATTGATAAAGGGTTAAATAATTAAATGACATGAACCATTTCAATATGTTTTAATTTTATATTTTGGAATCCTACCAAATTACAATTCCATAGTAAAGCATACTTGGCTTGGATTAGGGACTAGGATTATTGAGCTCCAGGGAAATCTTTTCGGGTGTGTGTGAGTGAGTAGAAATAACACTATAAAGAGCATGTGTTGGCCTATGGATAAATGCATTATCCTCGTGACCCTTTTTTGTAATACCTAGCTGAAATTATAGTGGAAATGCCTTGGTTGAAATGTAGGTTCCACAATAAGGACGTTGTTCTCTAAAGAGGGGTAAATCTAACACCCCCAAATAATAAAGGGATTAAAGTCTAAATGATATGAAATATGTAAAAATGGTGAAACATTAGTTTTAGGATCCTACATGATTATAAGTCCATAATTATGCATTTTTTCCCTGAAGTAGTGATTAGTATGGACGTGGGATGTTTCTTGGAGTTTGTGTGAGTGAGGACAAAGCACACTGGAAAAACAATTTATTGGACCATGAGGAAAGTCATTATTCTGATGACCCATTCAGGTAGTACCCAACCAGAAGTATAATGGAACTAAACTGTGTTAAACTATAAGGTCTATAATGAGGGAATTTTGACCTGGGGGGGGGTGAATTTAACACCCCAAATGATAAATTGTTAAATGATATGAACCATGTCAACAAGGTTCACATTTATTTTTGGGAGCCTTACTGAATAGAACTCCATAGTAAAGTATATTTGTCTTGAAGTAGTGATTAGGATTTGTGACCTCTTGGGATGTCTCTAGGGGTGTGTGTAAGTGAGTAAAAATCACACTCTAAAGAGCATGTGTTGGATTGTAGGGAATGTCATTAGTCTAATGATTTTTACTAGCAATACCCAGCCAGATGTGTAGTGATACAAATGGGGTTGAAATGGAGGGTCCACAATGAGTTCATTGTGCTCCAAATAGGGGTGAATGTAACAACATAAATTGATATAGGGTTAAATAACTAAATAATATAAACCATTTCTATAAGGTTTACTTTTATTTTTGGGATTCTATGTGATTATAACTCCATATTTAAGTGTACTTGTGTTGGAGTAGTGAATAAGACTGGTGAACTCTAGGGAAGTTTCTAGGGGTATATGTGCCTGAGGAAAAGGAAAACTAGAAAGAGAATCTGGAGGATTGTGGGTAAATTCGTTAGTTAGATGTCTCGTTCAGGAAGTACCAAGCTAGAAGTGTAGTGGCACTACCTGAGTTGAAATGCAGGTTCCATGATGAGGGAATTATATTATAAATGGTGGTGAATATAACAGCCCAAAATGATAAGGGTTAAACGAATAAATGATATAAACCATGTCATCAAGGTGAAACTTATTTTTGGTATCCAACTTAATTAAAAGTCCATTTTTAAGCGTGATTTTAAAGAAGTAGTTATTAGAATGAGTGAGGAAATAGCACACTAGAAAGGGAATTTGTTTTCCTATGGGAACACTCATTAGTTTGATGACAAGTTCAAGCATGTGGGTGTGCCCCAGGTATGGGATCATTTCCCGCAATGCAACTAGTCATTCATGGTGGTATAGGAATTAACGTCCTTGTTAAGGAAATGTCACATATGTGTTTTTAATTTGAGGTATTATTCTATATATTTTTGTTCTTAAAGTAATCCCATAGTTTCAAAATGTTTTTTTAGAAAAAAAAAGTTATTTTGGGATTGAATGTAGGTTGAACACCGTTGGTGCATGGTTAGGGGATACTGTGCACCCTTTCCCAGAAAACCATGTGGCTAATTTCATTTTTTGATAGTGGAAGATACACGGTTAGCACACGGTTTGGAAAACCATGTGGGATAACCACGTGACATGTCCATCTTGGATAGTGAGGGACACACAATTTCTGCATGGTTTGGAAAATCGTTTGGGTAAACCATACGACTAGTCCAGGTCATTAAAAAGTGGAAATTTACCATTCTACCCTCTTTGATTTTAACACTAAAACACCTCCCATCCACCCAATTCGGGATATAAATCCATGAGAGCCTCCTACAATCCCTCTTGTACCTCTTGATATTCATTCCTTGGGTGGTTTTAGTGAGGGAACTTCTAGGAATCTTCAATTAAGCCTCTTTTCTTATGATTCCCCTTCTTTTGGGGCTTCTTCTCCCTCTTTCTAGATTTCTTTTTTTAGGAGGTTGTTTTTCGTAAAGAGGGTTTGATCTTTTGTTGTTCAAATAAATGTTGATGATTTTTGTTCGATATTACCTTTGTAGGGACCTGTGGTGGTGTGATATTGTTTTCACATTGGTTTTAGAACATTTACAAGTGTGAGGTAGGTGGTTCTATGCTTTTACATTATTATATGATTTTGATATGCTTTCTTGGTTGCCTAAATGTGTTCTACAGTTTTTTTATGTGGTGTGAAATATGTTTATGGAAAAAGTTTTAAATGAATATGTGATGGAAGTTATTTTTGTAATATATTTTTTATTATGTGCTTCATTGTTGTGTTTAATGAAAATATAATATACCTTGTTTGAAAGGTGAGAAATGTGTTTTGAAAGATATTTAAAGGTGGGAACACATTGAAAGTGTATTTTTATAAAGAAATGGGTTTTATTGCTTGTTGGATTATTTTTTGTGCACCATTAATGTGTCTTTGAATTAGGAAAGTAATGTGAAGCATGTTACAAAATGGATTTTTTGTGAGTATGAATTTGAAACGGTATTTTCCCATAGAAATAGTTTAATTTCATATGTGTTATTCTTATTGTGTTTTAAAATGGGTTTCATAAATTGTGAAAGTGGTGTGAAATGTATTTCCAAATGGATTTTGTGTGTGGGAAATTATATAATAAGATGTGGTATTATTTCTCAATTTATTCATGGAACCCCTATTAACTATTGTTTTTCAAAAAATATCTCATGGTTAGTGAGGCATAGTAGTGATGGATTATCTTCCTATAGTGTCTCATTTCTTAGTTACTAATTCTTGTTCCTAATACTACACGATTGTTTTCTTCTAATGATGTTGTCTTGGGAAATATAATCAATTTTTATAAGTTTTTGATGGATTGTCGATGATGTGGTAGTGTAGAAGATCTGGAATAAATTTCTCCAAAAGATAAATCCTCAGTTGGAGTTTTAATTTTACAAACAATAGTGTAGTGGATTATTCACGACATCATAGATCTATCCATATGTCACATAGTGATTCATTTCGCATAGTCATGAAGTTCCAAGGTGTGTGGGATTAGCATCCAAGATATTGTCTCTGATGTCATAGATGAATCTAGTTATGTTTTCACTTCACATGGTTGTCTGTTTTGGGGCCTCTTCATATTTTTATGTTTGGTGGATCCATTATTTTTAGATCATTTCAAGAGTTCTGGAAAGATCCATTGGCTCATGCTAGTTTGTAGATGTTTGTATCTTATAGGAAATATTATTATTTGTTTGTTATGGTGTTTAATATTATTCTCTTTCTTTGTGTCCCCATTTATTGGGGGAATTTTTTCATATGTTGGTTTTAAAATGGTGGGGAGACCCACTATTGGTCTTGTTGATGTCCTCTATTAAGGTGGTTGAGTGTGACTTAGGGAATTAAATAGTCACCCCAGTGTAACGGGGTCTTTCCCTGTATTGTGGGTTGTTTTAACATGAGAAATGGTATATTAATGAAATCCCAAAAATGGTGATGTGAAAACATTAAAAAGGGAATCATGGTGAATTTTATCTTCACCCGTCTTGATGGAGTAACCAATATTATAATCCCATATAGACCTAATGAGTCACATTAGTGGTTTCTACATTAGGGGTTAGGGTGTTCCTGGTTGAGTCATGTTTTGATAAGAGTGTTTCTTGTCCTAGTACTTAGGTAGTAGAGTATTTTCTAAAAAAACATAAACCCTCCATTTATAAAAAAAAATACATAATAAAATAGTTAAATACATTATACATGTGTAGATTTAAAACTCTAATTCCTTTATGTTAAGTGTTATTCATAACCAAAAGATATCTTCCATAATAAAATATTCAATTGAGTTTTAGTATGGTCCCAGATAGATATGTCCTGGAGTAACATATTATAGCCTCCAATACAGAAAATGAGATGACCTAGATGGAAGTCAAAGAGCATTGACGATCTCCTTTGAACATGACACAATGAACTCTCCACCAGATTTGATATTCATCACTTTCACAATGATGTAATCAATCAGCAATGAAATTCTCCATCAACGGATGTTGATCCCCTTTTCAATAAGATCAATATTGAGAACAAGAGTTTTGGGTATGCAGCCAAACATACCTTTTTCGAATAAAGGAATAAACCATTCATAAAATTATTTAAATTGGAACATACATTTAATACCATATATATTTTATAATTATACGTTAATATAGTCTATTTGGAATCATAAAATATTTATATAAAATATATGTTTTTATGTAAATCATATAAATAGTATATGTGAAATCAAATACTGTATAATAATTTTCCATAAATATAACTTCTTTACTAAATTTCAATGATTTTATCTATTCATCCCTATATGAGATATCTTTATTGCTTTGGTTTTGTATAACTGTTCATGAAATAATTTATAATAATGTATAGAAACAAAGTAAAACAGAGTGAAATAGAAGGTTGATGAGACGAAAAATTGACATCATGTTTGGGTAAGAGACCCGACAATGAGCTTCCAGTAATTTTCAACCTCAGTAATCATTTATTCAATATCTCCTAGCACTTAGAGGGGATGTACTTATTCCCTTAATTTCATGTACTTCTCTAGGGAAGAAACATCTTCAACTACAAAAATAGATGAAACGAGAGAATCCATTATGCAAAAATACAACAAAAATCAAATATAAACACACATAAAAATATTTAGACCATGAATCGAGGGTCCCAAAAAATACCCAACAATATGGAGCCACAAAAATTAAAATTATAAAAATAAAATCAAAAATATACTCCTAAGGTTCCTTGTTTGAACATGTAAAGTAATGATAAATAAGAAACCAGATCTGTAATTTGAATTGTCACCAACTATGTTTCCTAGTCAGGTACATGCCCACACCTTCTTGGATAAATATAACAATAATAGTCCAAACTTTTATTTTCATTCATAAAAATATAATTGAATACAAATATGAAAGCTAAAAACATCCTTTTTGATGATGTTTGATCCCTCTAATAAAAATTTGTTCAAATCAAAACATTAAAAAATCATTAAAAAAGATTGAAAGTGCTGAAAAGTATTATGAATGATATGCCTTCTTTAAATGAATACCACAAAAAATCATTAAAAAAGATGGATATTGATTGACAATGAAGATATGTAAATTGATGTGTTAATAAAGATTATATAAAAATGTGATTGTTTTATATTGGATTATGTTAAAATAATTTCAAATCATTAAGCATAGAAATATATAAAATAAAATGTTCTGTCTGAGATTGGATGTTTAAAATTTACAAGTATGATTGAACGTTCAACTGAATTTGTAATGTAAATAAAAGATAATTAAACAAAAATTTATTCTAGTGGCCTAAAAAATCATTATAATTATCTTATCACTTATATTATTACATTAGGAAAATGGAGAAAACATGAGTTTCTAATTTGATACATGATTTTTGAATGAAAAATCTATTTTGATTTACCTCCACTATAACATAATTATATCAAGAATAGTATATAGCATGTGAATATTAAAAAATGGAGCTATTTAGAAAAGAGAAAAAATTCAAATAACTCCATTATTATTCTAATTACCTAATAGATTGTGTCGAAACCATGACACACATTTTGGAATGTTCCCTATATCAAAGCTATTAGTTTGACTTTTTTAATAGCTTGAGTGTTGTAGTAAAAAATATTAATATTATATTAAAACTTATGGTGATTCTCTATGTATGAATTTGAACTATTTTTCATGTTCATCATAAATTTTTAACAGGTGTACTATTCATAAAATTATGTTTCATATCTTGTTTCAGAATGATCAATATTTTAAATTCTTGAAATTTCATTACAAATTGGTTTTGGGTGTGGGTTGGGTGTTTCTAATGATTTTTTGGTGTGTGTAAGATAGCTATTAATATTGAATTTAATGACGAATGATTCATTTTTTTATTTTAAAATAAGAAAATTTCATGTTTTGGAAATTTTAAAAAATTGAATGGGTTTTGGTGTGAATATGAGGTTAAATGGTGATTTTCATTTTTAAAATTGATTCTTTACAAGTGTTTATTCATGTGACGATGTGATTATTGTGTGGAATAAAATTTCCTTTTATATTTATAATAGGTTAATCACATGGGAAGCTTGAGTACCTAGGTGGAATGACTAGGACTAGTCTGCTAGAAGGATCGGTAGGACTGAGGCTCGGTTCACCCTAGTATGATTAATTATTGAACAGTAACTAATCATATAATAATTATCAAATACCACTAGAACATGGGATGTGTTCCCCTCTTATAAATCATGCATGAGGAAGATGTGAGTTTTGGCATATGATTGTAGACCACTAGAGCTTGGGATGTCTCCTCCTCTAGTGGCCTCTTCATGATGATGCTCTGGTTTTTGGTTATATGTTTTTATCTCCACGATATCTGGATCTTAGGAATTCACTAACCACAGCTACTTATGGATTTACCATGGTTCTTTCTAACTTTTACTCATTTTTTCTATGATAATATTTTTAAATTATACTTTACTGTAATATTTTCGTACCATTGTACGTGTTCTTATAAAATTTTCAATCATAAATAATTTTCCTTAAATGTATTCCAATAATTGAATACTATTTTTACAAATATATTGAAAAGTAATATTTTTTATAAAAATGGTTCTTTATCACTTGTTTTTCTAAAAAAGTAGAAAACACTAGTTTTAATATGTATTATTTTTAAATTGGAATGACTTGGTATTGCATATAAATTTAAGGAGTAAAAAAATGTCTTATTTTTTATTCCAAATGAGTTTTAATACTCATGCCTATAACATTATTTTCGTTTTAAGTTTCTATTGTTGCTTCCCACTCTAGTTCGCTCATGGGATGAGTGTGATCTTTTGGTTGGAGGTGACCCATGAGGTCACATATAGGTATGTCTAGAAGATTATATCAATATTTTGTAAGTATTTACTTTTATTTTTGGGTTTATACTTGTTTATTTTTCTATTTTATGTGATAAATCATTCCCAACTTAATATTATGGATAACCGACACTATTTTTCTACTAGGGAGGATTGGGAATGCCTCTTGGGCCTTGTCCTGGAGTTACATAGGTAACTAGTTCAGGGTTGAGCCTGGTTAGTTCATGACACCATGTCACCACAATTCAATAACCAAGTGAATATATTTATCATGGAAAACCTTCTCATTACAGTCCTCAATCTGCAAAAGTCACTCATTGAATGTCACATCATCATCAATTAGATCTCTAACCAATAAATGATGTGAGAGTCAAATTGAATGTAACTGATGATCTACTAAACATATAAGAGATCACATATCCTACCAATATATAAGGGAAATTAAATTTTATATTCTAAAACTCTAACATGAGAAAACACCGTGAAAGGTCCATCAAACTGAGGAGAAAGATTACACCCATGAAAAAACCATCACTACCCCCAGTGTGAAGTTACCATCATGAAAACATGATATCTCGTATCCAATCCTACATATATCATTCAATAATCGACATAGGAATTTTGATTATCATGTGTTGCTTTTATCCTTTCGTGAATCATCTATACCATCTCTATTGTACTATGCACTAGTTCTGGCATAATAATAAATGACTCAATTATCATAGTCTAGAATATTTTTTTTAAATTTCAAATATAAAATGATTCTAATTGTACCATGTCAATGTTTGGGTGGAAACTATTTATATAAGAAATTTCCCCAAAATTAATTTTCCACATCCATGAACCATTAATGTCTAAGAGACATGAACACAACATTCCCTCAAAGTTATGGATAATTAACTCTATCTGACCATCCATCTATAGATGAAAAGAAGTTATGAGGAATAATTGATAGAAAAAAAACATTGTGTAGACCACTCCACAATCTGGATGGAAAATGAGGATCACGGTCAATTATTATTTTGTTAGAGACCCCTTGGAGTCTCATCACCTCCTCTAGGTACGACCTCATTAAAAACTCTACCATTCTCGACCCCTTAACCACTATAATGTGGGTTTATTTCATCAAATGGTAAATTATAACCCATATAGTTTCATATAATCATATACATTGAGTTAAACTGGTAATGAATTACATCTATATGTTCCACACATCAACTGAGGATGATATGATGGTTAGATAAAACCATTGGGAACATGGTTCTTGGTTTTCATCTTATGCTTGACCAGACATCGATACAAAAACTCTCTAACAGCATAACTAATACCAGGCCACCACAATTTACATATAAAATCTCAATATATCATTATCATGCTTGGATTTACCACTAAGGGTGACCTATAGAACTCTTAGAGTATGATCTCATTCATTTTCGATGGGAATAAAATCCTCCCCTGAAACAACAACTCATGGTGTTCATCATTATACCAACCATTAGGGGAATCTAAAATTAAAAATCAATCAATCCAACTATCCACCATAGAATACCACATTCTGGGCCCCTCTATATTTTTAAAATTAGATAAATGAACAATCATCTATAAAATACATCCTCTACCACTGAGTTGAACCAGTGTTCTGTGACTAGTGGATCAGAAGATCCACTAAAGGTCAGTGGTCATTTTCACATAAAAGACTCAATAATAATTTTCTCCCTATTATGTTAAGTAGGATGTTCCACATTATTATTGTTAATTTTTATATCATGTGACAAATAGGCAAGAATCTATATGAAATTTTGAACTCCACCCACAAAGGCATTTGGGATGTCCTTTTGGAATTCAATGTATTATCCCGTACATGGATTTTGGGCTTGGTTTCTCCTGGTTCCCACCAATTTTAAAAATAGAAAAGGTTCAAAAAAATAATAAGTCAAAAAATCATGAATAAATAATTTATTCTTTTGTGAAAATAACTCTAAAGGAATATAGTTTGGGATACCTCTATTTAGTATTTTTTTAAGACAATGATTCTTGGGTTATTAGATATACATAGTCTCATAATAGTGGTTTTTAAAAATGTTATATAATCTTAATTCCTAAATTATCTAAATTGGGTTTTGATACCAACTATAGTGAACCTAATTTTTCATACATTACTATTACATCATTTTAATGATAAATAATATAATAGTGTTACATATACAGAATCCAAGGGTTTAGTGTATTTGGAAAATTAGGCTTATACATAACTATTACAAAATTAAAGATAAACAATATTTAATTATTTATTCTCTATCTTTTTAGTGGCCTTCTCATTATCCCTAGTAGAATTACCCCCCTTAGGATATGCATCAACGAAAGGGGAGATCTAAAAGCCCAGTAAAAGGATAAATCAATAAAAAATGTGTGATAATAAAAATCATCCAAAATTAAGTATGGAATCATCATAATAGTCATGATATGAAGCATTATATAATGACATGGATTGTGGAAATGTGTAAAAATGAAACATTTTCTCTTACTGGTTAATACAACACATAGTTGTGATCAATGATAGCATCACATTCACACATAAAATATGTGAATAATCTTATAATCATCATTTTGATAAAAACTAGAATCATTTTTATGAATATTTCACATTATCTTATGAGATAAATCACATTTACTAATGCATTGGGGTTCTATATAATTCTGGGATAACCTGTCACATCATAACATTTACATAATCAATCTTCGAACATAGAACATATATCAATATTAGACATAAAATAACCCATGGAAAGGAATGGTTTTAATTTCATAAATAAAACAGTAATAAAAAAATTGTGGTTACCAAAGGTTAATAGAATACTGGTATAGGAATCATCAATCTTGAGTGAAGACAAAACAATCCCAAGATAAGTAAAATATGTGTCTTCTTAAAGAAAAATTCCGTAATAAAATCATTATATTTTTTATAAAACCTGATTAGAAACATGTGTATCCCATAAAAGATAAGTTAAGAACAATGAAATTGTATTTTAGGAGTATTAAATAAATATTCTCAATTAAATTTGGCATGTCTTATGGATTACCAAAAAAAGAAAATTCAGTTTGAGAATCCCCTTAGCTTATGTCCAAATGATTTATTCACATTAACATCATGAAAAATCAAATTATATTCAATATTTAATAAATAAATAACCTCTTATATATGTATTTTATTCATTATATTTCATTATGGTCATTTACGGTCATTATAATTAGTTGTAGAGTTCCATTTCATCAATCGGAAGTGTTCATTTTCTTTATTTTTCATGATCAGTTCACTTGTATATATCCATAGAAGATCATGTGAAATTTGAAAAATTATCCATAATTGATATTATATGTTACTAATGGACTTTTATAATTTTAACTATCAATATAAATTATTATTTTTTCATATATGAGGATGATTCATTAGATAAAATGTCAATGACATTAGTTTAGAATAATTTTGGCGGTTTTCCATCACAATGAACTCATTTTGTTTTGTTATTTAATATTATGTACATATGTCAGTTCTAGAATATAAAAAGACTTATAAAACATATTTTAAAATCATTATGAATCATTATAATGGTTTTGTGACATACATTTAATGATTTAAATTAAAATGAATACTTTTCTTCCTCGAAGGTGATAAATCTACACCTCATAAAGGACGATTTCATTTTTTAAAATGAAAGGGAGAGGATAAGAGGTTACTTGATAGATTATTACAATAAAATAATAAAATTATTTTATATGTAAGTTACTATAGTTATCGTGACACTTGGATAAGGGGAGGTGATGAGAGAATATGAAAATAAAAGAACTGGAAAATAAATAAATAAAAATCGGATGAGGATTTTACCTATTGAACTTCTTGTCCTTGAGAACCGCCTTAAGGAAAATTGATTAGGTCTTTTGTTTTGAAAAATGGATCTTGGACATGGGGGAGGAAATTAGGATGATTATTAGGAATAAATTAGACAATCTTCATGGTTTGGAAGTAGTGATGACAAGAGGTGACGAGGGGTGGTATTTATAGGGTAGGAGATGTGTGTTTTTTCATTATTTAATCCATTAATTTAATATTATAGCTCATGACTATCAATAGTTTGAACTTTATCACTAAATAAATTAAAATAATAAAATATTGTTTTATATTATGGTTTTATATCATCCATAAATCATCTATTACTCAATAATTCATGTTTTTGTTAAATACTATAAATTATAGTATTTCATTATTCACAAAACATTCAACTATTCTAGTAAAATCACAAAAATTTATGCTAACCATTTTTTGATGCTTAAAATTCAAAAACAAACTCAATTTTATGAAAATAATTTTCTAAAAATGAGAAATTAAAATTTCATTTGTAATCACTAATTATTCAAAAAATACCGATTTTAGAATTATAACTCATTTGATGACACTTTGAAAAATTGATTAAGGTATCATAATATTATATTTTAATAATAAGGAAAAAAATATTAATTTATGAATAAATTTTATGAAAATACATTTTATTTTAAGTCATAATATTAATTATAAAATTGTAATTAAATATTTATGACATAAAAAATAACAATACTTATTTTCTCATTTATAAAAAAATTATTTATATATAATATGATATAATTATATCATATTCTACTTTATAAGATGCTTAAATTTTATTGATACTTTCCTAGGATAGGTTACTATTCCATTAGATATATTAGTATTCCTAATGTACATGTTATTATTCCAAGGGTCAAGTTAATATTTCATCGGTACTGGTTTCTTACCATTTAGAAATACCTCTTATTTCATTCATTATTTATTTATAAATTTGTGCATTGTGTTCTCTATATGATTGTATTCTATTTTTACCACATGGAATAGTTATAAGAATGTAGTTTCTGTTGATATAATTTTGGGTTTTTCTAGAAACCCTACAAGATGAGTCTTTACTAAGATATCGGGGATGATATTATATCCCCACTTTTTATAGTCACCCTACTCAACCTATGGAAAATATGTCTAATAAGCTCCTATATTCTAGATAGAAGGATATATTTTTGGGAACTTTAATGAAAATTTTTGTTCATGGGGGATCATGTTAGAACTTATCCAAGACTCAAACATGATGTCAACCCTGGGAAAAGACTCTTTCATCATGACATCCATAGATATTATAAATAGCTCCTCAACGTGGTATGGTACTCATTGAGGATATCTCCATGTAGATAAAAAAGGTAAAAGATTATAATACATATCCTAGAGGATCAATTTCTATAATATCCAGTTGGTATCCCATAAAATGATACCCATCTTATTGTGTATGAGATATAAGGTGTTAGTTTGATGGATTTAATGGCTCAGAATTTTAGGGGTCAACCCTAAATTTTTATAGATATGTGTCTTGGAAACTAAGTCATCTTCATAAATAATTTCCTATTGAGTTCTATTTTTAATTCTACACATTTCACTTAGATCTAGTAGGCTCATATCCACTAATCCTTGGAGCCTGCCTCAATAAAAGTCCCCACTCATCATTCCAACTCTTGGTATGATCAATTGAACAGAAATGAAAGTTAGATGAGTCGAATTGCATTTTATATTTTTCTATAAGATTGTTATTATTCAAGGGAGTATTATTATGGTGAAACACATATAATAAATGGTTGGTTCATTTTTAGATGTATAAACCTTGGAAAATATTCCCCCCATAATTTTTATGTACTAAAAAATATATGAATTTGGGTGATAGGTGTATGGGCGAGGGATATCTACATTAGAAAGTTGTATATTATAATAAAATGGTGGAAAATATAATGTCAAGAACTCTTGATGATACTACTTAATAATCTCCAATAGGGCTGATATGAAGGGTTCATATTTACTATAACACTCATTTATAACTTCAAAGACCATGATATTGATCCAAACAATAACTTTGGTATCTATGATAATGTTAGAAGAGCTATAAACTGTAAACATATAAGTGTTTTAACAAGTACCTCATCATGATGAATTAACAAAGCATGAGAGGTTCCCCAAATAAGAGTATAGACTAGGTGTGATGAAAACTCTATTTTAATTTTTCAAAATTGTTCCCTACGTAGCCTCACCCAAGTGTTCCTACTAAGGCCCCCTCACCAGAGTGGCCATATTCAAGCCCCCCTCACTAATGTGGCCCCACTAATCACCTTCACTAATGTGGTCCCACTCAGTCCCCTCGCTATGATGTCCCCACTCATCCCCCTCGCAAGAGTGCCTCCTCTAAATCCCACTCACTAGGGTGTCCATTTTAACACCCCCAAACTAGGGTGGCCCACTAAGTATACCAATACTAGGGTAGCTCCAGTGAGGCCCCTTTTCTAAGTTATACAATTTACAGTCCCCTTTATAGGGTGTCCCACTAAGGGGAAAGGGCACCATTTCCCACCTTGAACCAACATAGGATAAGAGATAAAGAAATGAAGGGTGATCATGAGCTCAAATGGTTGGGGGACCACCCCTATTTATAGGAAAGTAGGTTGCCTCTCCTAGCCTTATCAGCATAGATCACTAAGCATGTATAGCATGGTCTAGACATTCTTTATAGAAAAGATCTCCCCAACCATTTTAGCAGGTAGATTTTTATGTCTTTTATCCACATTACATGTTTGGTGGATTAGACCTCACAATATGATCTACGTTTCTCTACTTGGATCCCATTATAAGGGGGTATATTTTACATTTCTCTATTTTAAAGATAAAGAGAGAGGTAATATAAGGAATTAAAACCTAGAAGAAGTTTGATTTCATCAAATAGGGTCCCCTCTAGTCACAAAGTCTACCACGTTCATGTCTCATGTGGTCACCCAGTCCACCTCACTTATGTATCGTTCAATCACCCAGTATGATTCTATCAGGTCTCCCCAAGTCTCCTAGTACGTCGTTCCCATATCAACTATGTACACTACCTTATTTTATTAAACATTATCTTCCTAGGACTCTATTGGTTTCTATAAATATAATCCATTTCTTATTGTATAGTATAAAATTTCCCCACTTTTAGAATAGAGAGAGATATAGAGCTTCAGAGAGATGCTTCACTCAGACCTACACCAATCCCCTTAGGTATCCTATGTAAATTTAACACCAAAGAAAACATACTAAAATAGTGGTAGGGGTTATCCAAACCCTTCACATGGGAGGCCCATTTCCTGGGTATGCCCTCCGAGGTATTCTATAACATATGGCTTGTCACCTGGGTTAACCATCACCCAGGGTTGGTCACGAGGGTGGCCTATCACCTAGGGATGATCACCCTGGTAACCCATAACCCAGTTCTACTCACCAGGGTGAATAATCCCCAAGGATGCTATCCTAGGTTACCCATATACAAAGAATACTCACCAGGTTAACCCATAACCCAATGATATCACTTGGGTGACCTATCTCCTGGAGATAACCACCTGGGTAACCAATCACTCAGGGCTGCTTGATTTTGCACTCGATCACCTAGGGCTTCTAACTTGGGTGACCTATCATCTATGTCTCATCACAAGGGTGATGTATCACTATGTGATTCTCATGAGAGAAAACCATCATGCAGGGTTTGAAACTAGTGAGAAACATATCCCAGGTTATATGCTTTCGGGATCTTCACTACATAACCACCCACTAGGGAATAATTCTTCTTGGTCCTGCTATTACAGAAAGCCTATTTATTTAACACTATATCAAGATACAATGGATTCTTCATTTTGTTAAAAAAAATACACCTTTTCCCACGTCTCTTATTTGTGAATTTTCAAAATAAGGCCTCCCCCACTACCGCCCGATTCACATGGCCTTGGTACAGTGTACACCAATGTGACCCCTTTTGATCATGAATTCTATTGGTAAAGTTTGATGTCCTAAAGAATTTTATGGTCCTTCATACATTTGGTAATGTGGTCCCTAATTAAGGTAGTAGTAGAGGTAACCCCCCAAACTCATGTAGTGGAATTTGACTCTTTCAAGATTCTTGGAACATGGAAGAAATATAGTGGTACATGCACCATGCATTTTCCAATCAGTGATTATGTGATCCCAATTTGTGGTACTTTTAATGAGGACTAATATCTATCCTTATATCCTCCATTCTTGAGTGGCACAATTAAATCCCTATTCAAATTAATCACCAATACATTTTTAAAAGATTCTATATCCCTCCTACATTCCATTACCCTCCCCCATCCATTATTATATAAGAAGTAGATTCCATCCTTGGACTTATTTTTAGGTGTAAGCCCCTTCGAAAATAGATTATTCCATTCATTATATATTATACTATATCTTAGTTATCATACTATGAATGAATAACATGGGATTAAATATTTTTTACGATTATTCCATCAACATGATATAAATTCCTTCATTATGATCCTCTTTATTAGGTGAAAGACATGGTCATATTGACTCTTGTGGTTAGTGTATACCACAAAATGTTCTCCCAGAAGGTAATTTCTCCACCAACGTAAAGCGTGAACAACCGCAGCTAACTCCAGGTCGTGCATAGGATAATTCCTCTCATGTGGCCTCAACTGCTGAGATCAATACGCAACCACTCGATCCTCCTGAGAAAAACACTGCTCCATGTCTGATGCTAGATGCATCATAAAAAATGTATATCTCTTTCCTGGCTCTAACAAAACTAGGATCGGTGCTGATGTCAATCTCACCTTTAGCTCTTGGATGGCTGAGATACAGGCTTCTGACCAAACAATATTCACCCCCTTCTTAGTCAAGCTTATTAGCGGTGCTTCTAGGCGTGAGAAGTTCTGTATAAACTGCCTATAGTAACCAGCCATCCCCAAGAAGCTCCGTACCTCAAAGAAGTTCTTCGACTGATCCCAGGTAACCAGTTCTCTCACCTTCTCCGTGTTTACTGATACTCCTGTCTCTAAGATGGCATGACCCTGTAATTTAATCTCATCCATCCAAAAGTGGCACTTTGAGAGTTTAGCATAAAGCTGATGCTCCCTCAGTGTACACAAAACGATCTCAATATGGTTTTCCGAGGTCGCCTCTAGGGAACGATGTTGTTTGGGTCATCGTCGACAGGCTTACAAAGGTTGCTCACTTCATAAAAATCTAGGAGACTTTCAGTGTTGATGATCTGGGATGACTTTACATCTGGGAGATCGTTCTTCTGCATGGAGTTCCACACTCCATTTTTCCGAGAGGGATGTGCACTTTATCTCTTAGTTCTGGAAGGGACTCCAGAAGGCCTTGGGTTGACAGGTACTTTTGCGTACAGTATACCATCCCCAAACTGATGGACAGTCCGAGCGCACGATCCAAGTGCTTGAGGATTGGCTCTGAGCTTGCATCCTAGACTTTGGCGGTTCTAGGGAGAAGCATATTCCTCTGGTGGAGTTCGCCTACAACAACAGTTTTCAAACAACCATTAAAATGGCACCTTAGGAGGAATTGTACGGTAGGCCATGTTGATCACCTTTATGATGGATAGAGGCAGGAGAGGCAGCTTTGCTAGGACCACGTCTTGTTCAGGAGACTTCAGAGCAGATAGAGCTGATTCGGAAGACGATGGAAATAGCACAGTCTCAATATAAGTCTTATGCAGATCATCAGAGACGACATCTGGAGTTCGAGGTCAGTGACCAGGTTTCCCTACGTATTACCCCGAGGTTGGTACACAATAGGATTTGGGGACAGGGTAAGATTTCACTGTGGTACGTCGGTCCGTTTGAGGTCCTGGAGAGAGTTGGGACGGTTTCCTATCGGTTGCAGCTACCTCAGAGGTATCGGTCCATGCACGACGTCTTCCATGACTCTCAGATCCGATGCTACTTTTCAGACCCGTCTCACGTCTTTCAGCCTGAGGAAGTCGAGCTTGAATCGGATGCGTCATTCTAGGAGAATCCAATCCGGATTGACGATTTCAGTATGAAGGTTCTCCGTGGGCGGTATGTCCCTATGGTACGGGTGCTATAGCCGCACGGGCGAGTACATGACGAGACTTGGGAATGGGAGGCTGATGTACGATCACAAGGGCCGGAGCTGTTCAAGTTTTTTTCTTCTCCACCTCGTTAGGGAAATTTGGGGACGAATTTATTTAAGGGGGGAAGATTGTAAGAACCCTGATCTTCTTTTCAGGTATGCTTTTCCTTTTTCTGGAGTTTTTGAGAAAAATGAAATTTCTGGACATTTTTGAAGTACACGTCGTGTACTTTCTGAGTACATGTCGTGTACTCTTTTCCCACCACAGATGTGTGTTTCCATGTCCGGGCCACACACACGGTGTGTATGGGTGACGTGGAGGCCATTTTTGGTAGAGTACGGAAAAGACCTAGTACACGCTGTGTACTCTAAATGTACACACCGTGAACATTTTTTTCATTAAACGGACCAGGGTCGCACCTGACGCACAGAAGCGTCTTCTTCTCCAGGTTTCGTTTATCTGAGAGCGACCATACGTCCGAATCTTCTATGATCCACCGTGCCTCCATACGACCTCCATTCTAGTCGTCGTCAATTGCGTTGGAAGCGCAGCGGTGAGTTCTCCGTTCTACTTTAGACTTGATTCTCAATTCCTCCTCATTTTCATGTTATCATAGGTTGAGAGTTTTGTGTGTTTATTTAGATCTACATCATTCTAAGGGGAATCTGTTGTTGTGGTTCACTTATATCTATCTACTGGGATCGCGTTAGGTGGTTTGTTTCCCTAAATAGAATGTATTTGATTTTTTGGTGCAAAAGTGTTGGATACCCATGTATCGGGTATCTCGGGTTAGGGTTTTGATCATGTTTTGTTATCTGCCTTAGATTTATTGTATTCTTGAGGTTATTAAATGATTAATAATTTCTTGCTAGCATGTTTGAGTATCACCCCATGGGTGTTTCCCCTTGTTTTGGCTGTTGATTGCCGTTTGGAACGGTTTGCCTACGAGGCAACCCTTTTTGCACATTGCTAGTATGCCTGTTGACTTGATTGCATGTATTGCCTACTGTTTATATGCTTTTGGATTAATTTTTAGCTATTAGCCAAGTAGTTTCTAAACTTACTAAGGCTGCTAACAGTCGATTACACATGACTAAACTGCTCAAGGATGAGTGAACCTGGTGTGGTAGACTAAAGGGGGAATTGACGATTAGGGCTTCCATAGAGAGTCTGTTATAATTAGTATCGATTGCAGGACCTATGGGAATGAGACTTTGTGCTTCCTCAGAGTGTCCATAGTTATGTAGCGAGACAATATGGGGAATTATATGTGCGTTCTTCCTTAGAGAGTCTATATCTTTCGTTTCAAGACCACATGGGAATTGACGGTGAGAGCTTCCCAGAGTGTCAGTGCCTTTCTACGTCTACTGGACTAGAGTGGTTTTCTAGTAGGAGACACCCAGAGAGTTAGTGCTTTATTTTTTGGTTAGTTTTGATGAGTCCACCAAGCCAAAGAACAACCTTGGGTTTTTACTGCTTGCTGTTTAGGTATACTGCTGAGTTACCTGTTGTGATTACATTCTTTCCTTGGGAGTATAGAGCTGTTTCTAGGTTCCATGGTTGATAGCTAAATGATTGTACTAAACTAAAAATTAATTGTGCATGGAGTTTGGTAGGATTTCTTACTTTAGTTTACATCTTCTTCTCTGATGGATTTATTTCTTTTACTTTTTCTATATTACTCACTGACAGTAGGGCATAGATCTCGTGGTGATTGCCTACTGGGATTAGTCTCACACCCTATTTGAGTCCTGCTTTTCGTCCCAAATAGGTTCTATGGTTGCAGGTGTGGATAGGGATTGTGACCCTTCTACTTCGGGTACGTTATTTCTAGTTGGAGCCAGAGAGCATAGGACCGAGCTTAGGCTTTCGATGCTACTAGAGTTGATGTTACTTTCGTACATTGTTTTCAGTTGTATTTCAGCACGTTTTTGTGTTTGCTATTTCCCTAGATACCTATACCTTCTGCATCATTATCATTATCATAATGTGTCCATTGATTACTCTATTTAGTTTCAGTGTTTGTATATTGTTTACTACTTCCAAAATTAACTGTTGTTTTCTTGCATTGTATACTTTACCAAATGAGGGCATAGTTTCCCCAATAACTTACCCAGGCCCTCGCTGCTAGTCAGCAGCCTCTGGCGTATTGGGAAATGCCCCTGAGGTCAAGTGGCGAACTAGGTATGGGGCACCAGTGGAAGGGCTCCAGATTCGAATCGTTGCAATATTGACTTCTTCTCAAGGGGTGATATTACCTAGGAAATACCCATTTAATGTTATATATTCCTCCTAAATAACTCTAGGAAATCCTTTTAGGCATAATCCACTAGCTCTTGTCGCCTTCACCTGACTCACTAAAAAGGTATATGTACTTCCTAGAAACACATGTGTAATCCCCACAAAATCATTATATGATCTTTACAGAATCTCATTCCTATAATTAAATAAGATATATGGGATTCATTTTTAGAGATCAAGACCCATATCCAACATCAAAATGTCCTCATAAATATTTTCCCTTTCAAACAGAAACAATTCAATATAGATACCATTATCCCTTCATTATATTATTAAATTTAATAATTTACATATTCCATGTAGAAATCCATGTCATCATTGTACAACATTAAATTGAATTGTTATCATCCTACTCGTATGAATTTAAACTAGACAAAAATCAAACTATATAGGTTCTAATTCATGTATTTAATATGATATGTTGGACACCTTATGAAGGTTCGAACATAGGAAACTCTTGTGTAAGACCCACACAATCTTTATTTGTTCGGATGATTCATAAGATAAAAAATTAATGATGTTCGTTTAGATCATTTTAGTGGTACTTTCATAAAAACGACCAAATTTTGTTTTTTAATTTAAAATCATATGTACAAAATAATTGTAGAAATGTCGATGATACGTAATACATATATTATGAACTAGTTTAACAATAAATATTGTTTCATTACTAGAATTAAAGGAATTAATTACAATCGAAATCACATCTTCCACGTTGTCGGTAATTGGACACGTCAATTTATACCCTAAATTCCCATTTTAAATATGAGTATGGGACATCATCTTGTGATAAAAATTATTCCATTATATGTATTATGGTTAAATTTTAGATATGGACACTGTCAAAAATTAATAGAAACCCAATAATGTCCCGATTTCATAACATACTGTAATGAAATCCCTCGCAACATCATTCGACTTCCTCTCGAGAGTGGTTAACTATTGTAAAATCCTCATTTGTTACTGATGCTCCTCCTTCACCTGCTGACAGGTGGAACACCTCATGACAAAACTAGAAAAAACTACCTTCATACCTATGCACCAATAAGGATGGTGGAGATCTCGATTCATCTTGGTGACACCCGGATGAATTGCCCAAAATGGGGAAAGAAAGTCTCACATCATCTCCTCATGTATGTTTATTGGAACCAACACGTTTCAATGAAAACACAAGATATCATCCTCAGTAATTGTCCATCTAGGAAAAGTATCCCCTTATGAAACACTCTCCCGTAGGACTAGCACTTTTGAATTTGAAATCCTCCTCATTCGTACTCGATCAAAAAGAGTGGAGGTAACAACTATAGAATATAGGAATGTCTATCCCAGTCTATCGTGCATATCCAAATGGATTTTTGGGAATAGAGCTATAAGAGGCCACTCATAGTTTTCATCAGGAAATGTTTGTTCCAGAGTCATTTTTCTCAACACATCAGCCATTGCGTTGCCCTTACCAGGTGCGTATGAAACTTCAAAGTCAATGGATGGAAGGTACTCAACACACCTTCATTGTCTCAAATTTAGGTCATGCTGAGTGAAGATATACTTGAGACTTTGTGGTTAGTAAAAGACACAAAATTCTCTCCTAGAAGATAATTTCTACAAAAGCATAAAGCATGAACAACTGCACCCAGCTCGAGATCATGTGTTGTGTAGATCTTCTCATGTGGCCTCAACTTCCATGATCCATATGCAACAACCCCTTCTCCCTGCATAAGCACCGCTCCTAGCCTGATACCTGATGAATAATAGTACATAGTATAGCTCCTTCTTAACTCTAGAAAAACTAGTATTGGTGTTGAAGTCAACCTCCATTTCAGCTCATGAGAGGTAGACTCAGAAGAATCGGACCATAAGTACTTAAAACCCTTCTTAGTCAGGCCCGTCAATGGTGCTCCTAAGAGTGAAAAGTCTTATATAAAAAGTATGTAGTAACCATCAATCCCTAGAAAACTCTATATCTCAAATACATTATTCGGTTGATCCAGGTAAACTACTGCTCTCACATTCTCCTGGTCTACTAATACTCATGACTCTGAGATAACTTGACACAAGAAGTGAATTTGGTCAATCCAAAAGTGTCATTTTGAGAGCTTATCCTATAACCATACTCTCTTAGTGTACTCAAAATGATCTCAAGATGTGTAGCATGGTCATCTAGAGTGTGCGATTACACCAAGATATCATATACGAAGACTACCATTAAAGAGTACAAGTATATATGGAATAATCGGTTAATCAGCACCCTAAAGAATGTAGGTGTGTTACTGAGACCGAACAACATAACCACATACTCATATAGACCATACCTTCTCCGAATGGTAGTAAGAAGTATATTGTATGGTCTAACATGCAACTGATGATAACTGAACCTCAAGTCGATCTCTGGGAACACCCAGGTTCCTCGATGCTGATCAAAGAGATCATAAATCCATGGAAAGTGATATTGGTTCTTGACCGTCAAATGGTTCAACATCTGATAATACACACAAATTATAAGGGTGCCATTCACAATCATTGCAAATAGGACAGATGATACCCATGGAGAAGTACTGGGATAGATGAAACCCTTTTCCTGCAACTCCACCGACTACTTTTGAGCTCTTGTATCTCAGGTGTAGCGATCATATAAGGTGGAATGGACACTGATGCCGCTACTCGAATGAGATCAATAGAAGAGCATAATTTTCACTCTGCATGAAAACCTGAAAAGTCTGCTGGAAAGACATCCCTAAACCAATCCACAACTAGAGGAATTCCATCTATGAAGTCCCCTAGTCATCCAGATATAGACTAACTATCATTGTTCTAACTCCTCCCATTCCATGATGCCCGGGTCCTTCTCTACTCGCCTGGACATCCAACATGCACTTATGAAGAAACATACCACCCTATTATGACGTAAAACACACCCTACAGTGATAACAATAGACAATATATTAGAAGGGAACTGTCCGATCCATTCTGAGAATGATATCATAGCACGTCATCTCCAAGACATATAGGTCCCAAAAAAATTTCACCCACCAACCTCGAGAGGGAACTCCTTTCACTGATGTACACTAGTCATTCCAGTCACCAATAGAGTTTCCAAAATCAATATATCAGTAGAAAAAAAATACATAGCTGAAGACTCTCCATAACAGAAATAGAAAAAAATAAATGGGATGCCCCTATATCGGAATGTGTAGAAGCTGAAACTAAGGCAACTAGGACCGTATCTCGAATTGAAGAGGGTATGGGATCCTACTCATTCTGGGTCTTCTCTAATACAAAATTATGTCATGCACTAGATCCCTATGACCTTGCCCGACCACTCTGAGCTGATCCACCCTACTATCACTAAATGCCTGGAAACTTCCTACCATGGCCTCGACATCCTCCTCAGCCTGGACAGCCGGAAGAATTCCAGTTTCTAGACTGATTCTAAATTTGTGGTGCTTCTCCTGAATGAGGAGTCATAGAAGAACCCCTATCACCAATAGTTGGTGATATGATCTAATAGAAGCATTAAAGATGACCCATCTTGCTACAATATTGGCTCTCCACTAAGTATCTTGGTAAATGTGGCCTCATATGGCTTCTCTTCGCACATAAGTATCATATCACCTGGCTACCAGAATAAGTGTCCCACCTCCTCAGATCCCTATGTGTAGACTCCCTACGACAATTCCTACTGTCAGTAGAAGTGTTACCAACTCTGGAAGTTGAGCCACCCTAGATCACAATTCCATAATCCATTAGATTGTGCTCAGTGATTAGAACTTGGTTGACTTTAGAAGTTATGGAATTCAACCAGAAGATGTTCACCTGAGATCGGATTTCATGCCTGATACCATCCTCAAATTTCATTGTCAGGAATAACTCATCACCTCATAGAATAGGTGTGAAGTGCTGTAGCTCAGTGAAGTGAGAAGAATACTCCATAACAGAAATGTACCCTACTCCAGACACATTAATCACTGGCTCGATCGGCCCTCAAAGTCTCCAGGTAGAAGTAGTCATAGAAGGAACGTTGTAACTCATCCCAAGAAATAACTACCGAGCGTCCTACCATTTACATCACATCCCACCATCTCTTGGAAGAATTCTAAAGCATATACGTGGCGTGCATCACCCTTTTCTCTGGGGGCATCTCCTGATGCTTGAAAATCGTAATCATGGATTCTAACCAGGAATCTAAATCCTGAGACCCTCCGCCCCCTATGAATATGGGAAGATGATGCTGCTGGAAAACCTGGGTCAACGCTGCCATGGAAGGGAAAGGATGCGATAATCCACTGATGTTCTGTGTAAACCACATAAAGCCCTCTCGAAATAGTGTGTCAGCACCTATGTCTGGAATGAATGTGAGTGCCAAGACTGGCACCACTAGAGGATCTGCTGGTATTCCTTGGTCAGCTATATCTAGTTTCTGATCACTACCCTACAATTGGCGGACAACCGTGTGGCATCTCAGTAGAATTTATTTGTAAGGTCAAGTGCACACCTTTGATCAAGATTCAGAGGGAATAAAACATAGAAGTGTAAGAAGGGAACAAGAGAAAGTAATTATTTTAATTTTTTAGAATAGGGGTACGCGACATGTATAATGCCTACATAGTGTGTTATCTATGTCTTCACATGGGAATTCACTTCTCCCAACCCATGTCATGTAACACCCCATACACACAACAGTTTGTCCTAGTACACGTCGTGTACTTGAATCATCTTCCCCTGCCCGAGTTCTTCTATATGGCTAAGCCACATGGTTCTACTAGAACTAGACAACACGACAAGTTGGTTCCAGACAAGGCGTGTACAGGATGAACATCCCCAAACCATGTTGTTAGTAAAAAGACTAGTTACACAGCTGACTTTATAGGGTATGTTTGTTCTAGACACAGCGTGTACTAGAATGATTTGACCGACCCATTTTGTTTTCTACACGGCCGGATACAAGGGTTACACTACACGGAATGTTCAAGATTTACATGGAGTGCATACATTATGTTTCATCTATTCATGTCGTTAGTCACACAAGTGGACACACAGTCTACACAACATGAGGTGTACATTCGGTGCACGACATGTCTCACCAAATATTTCCCAACACCATTTCTCAGTCCACACATCTAGTGACATGGTTAGAGTCTACATGGTGTGTACATACATCAAACAACATGTACTTACGAAAAACAGTACCTTCCCGAACTAAATAACATATTGTGTGTATCCATTATTAAACATCTTGTATTCTAGGTTTTTCCAAACAGTACGTCTCAAAAATACTCTGGAACAAAAGAAAAACATTGAAACAGATATTAATGTTCCAAATTCCGATCCGTGAGGGCCTACACTCCTTGTTAATCAATTCTTGGAATCTTATAGTTGTCATATACATGAAATACAGTGAAATGATCCACCAAATTCTGACCCATGAGGGTCCATGACTCCTCATAACCAATATTTGGAATTAATTAAAATGAAACATTAAATAGTTAAATACCCTATCAATAGCAGGTATTCTATCAAGGTATTTATCACAAGAGCATGAATATCTAGCACTACATATATCACCACAACATGAAGTCAATAATGTACCCTAAATGGAATGGAAAGAATGCATGACATGTGATCACTAGAATGTTCCTATATGATTAATGATATGGAATTCCCTCATCTCATCGGGTTGAAATAGAAATAGAACCTTAATAACTTCAACAATAAGAACAAAAAACATGTGAATCACCCATTGGTAAAATCAAATCAACTGTAAAATTGAAAAAGGATAAAAATTGCAATAATTGAGGTAATTTTTTCCCCTATATACGGGCCAGCTAATCCGGGGCACAACTTATTACCAACTACCTATTTATTCTTATCCCAGGCTATAGGATCCAAACAGTATGTCAAGAAGAATAGAATCCCACTTATACCACTTTGTAATGACCTGGTTCTGGAAGCCACCCAGAGGCACCCCATACCTGGTTGGTCACATGGCCTCAAACGCATTTCCCCAAACACTAGAGGCCGCCGACTAGCAGTTAGGGCCTTGAGTGTGATAGTGGGAAAACTATGCCTTCATTGGTAGAGTAACATAGCAGAATTAAAAGAGATAGTAATAACGTAAGCAGTAATAATACCTTAAAATAGTAAACAATGGAAGAATGGAAGTAAAAAAAACGGATCACATATAAATATATATGATTCCTGATACATATGTCAAGGAAAGTATCCAAAAATGTCACAATGATAGAAAACAATAATAAACCAATTTACAAAGAAAATCAAGTAAACAACTCCACAGCATTGTAAGCCTCTGTTTGGTCCCATACTCCCCATCTCCACATTAATCAAGTACCTAAAGTAGAAGGGAGCTTGACCTTATCAATACCTATAGCAATATAATCTTTTTGGGACCAAAAGAATGACCCAAATAGTCTGTGAGTCTAATCCCACTAGGCACCCACCCAATGATCGTTGCTTAAAAGGCAGTGAATATATATGGCCGACAATAAACAAAATGAAGTAGTAAACAAAGAAGTAGACTTAGTAGCAGTCATACAAATTCAATTCCATTCATTTTAAAATATCAAGTCTATAACTAATAAAAATAAGGTAACCCTCTGGGAATTACTCATAGCCTAACCCCTATGGTTCATCCAAACAATCACAAGAAACCCTCTCGGAAGTACTCATAGTCTAACCTCTTTGGTTCAGCTTTGGAAAAGACTCTATGTGGAAACACTCACCATCAATTCCCCATGTGGTCTCATATCCATAATTAATAGGGAATCTGAGGAAGAACTTAATGTCCAATTCAACATGTTGCCCATATCAAAGAAAATACCAACCCTTTGAAAGATCATAATGTCCATCCCTTCTATGGTCTCACAACGTAATAGTAAAACAGACACTCAGGAGAAGCCCCCAACGTCGTTTCTCCATATGGTCAACTACACAAGGTTCTCACGACACTATATAATTTATTCAGTCATAGTAATACATTGCAACCAATGTAAACCTCAATAACTAGTTGGATAAACAATAAAGACCATATAATAGCATTTCAGATAAATAATCCCTCCATCCTAACAGTACCATGAATGTAAAAAAAGCAGCATAATAGGCAAGGTAGACCAAAAGGTCAAAAAATGAAAACATGGGAGAAACCATCATATTATGGAAAAATTTACCTTATTCATAAACAATTAACCTCTATCCAAACAAATAGGCACATAAGGTAATAACAGGGCTACAAACCATAAACACACAATACCCTATTCTTGGGAATTAGTTACTTTTTCCTATAAAATTGATGACTATCTACGAGAGGGACCAAACCACCTACCTCAGCATTGTGAGATCGATATACATGAACCTCTGGGCTTGAATCTCCCTATAACATTTTTTACCTACAAAAAAATTAAAAAAATTCAACCGAGAATAACTCTCCTGATAAGATAAATCAAGAGATGATGTTCAATAAGAACGGATACCACACTAACGTGATTCCAACACAATCTACGGTGGTCGATTCAGAGAAAGGATGGCGAGTCTGGGTCTCGGAGAAGATCAGCGGCCATGCAGATGCTCTCAGACAAGAAGGTCGAAGAATAAGAATGTTCTATCCATTAGATGCGACCCCATTCCATTTAATGAAAAAAAGAAAGTACACGGCGTGTATCCTAAAAGTACACTTCATTTACTTTCCTTTTCCGATGTCCGCATTAAGAAGTCTATAGGTAAATACCCATGACCATGCACTCATCCATTACCTAGGCAGTACATGGTCACCTGTGGAAACTGAGGACACATCGTGTACTTATAAGTACACAACGTGTACTCCTGAAATTTCCAGAAACTCCTCTTTTTTTTCAAAAACAACCAGTAATAGAAAATCATACCTCAAATGAAGTTCCATTTTATTACACCGGGGAAGGTACATGGCATGGTAGTTGTAAACCTGATGTGTATGCGGATGAAGGAATTCCACACTACTTCATGTACATCTAAGGGGAACCTTGTAAATGAATTGAAACCATATAATATGAAGACATTGAAGTACTGGGATGTTTTATCACTGTGTGACCGGGATAAAGTGACAATTTAACATCATGATGTATGGGAAAGTTTAACGACATGCAGGACAAATGTACATGGAATTTTTAAATTGTATCTCGGATAAAAGTGAGCAGTTTATCATCAAGTAGGATGATTATATTGGGTAGCTTTACATATTTCATCTACAATGAAACGAATTCTTAACGTAATGTAGGGAAATGAAGTTTGGAGTCATGTAGGATAGTGGTACTGGTATGTTTATCATCCTACAAATTGATCATCGGTGGTATTTTTAATGTCATGTAGGACAATGATGCTGAATATTTTAACATCTTGCAGTTCAGATAATGCGGGGTCCTCAGGTGAAGTACTACATAAGAAATTTTGGATTGGTGAGAGGAGTAATTCTCTCACCATCTATGGTAATAAAAGAGTACACACAGTTGGAGTAAATCTTGTGAACAATTTAGTGTCCCTCCCACTTGGGGTCCAACAATGGTGGCTTCTAGCGACATATAATTGGAATCTATAGGGCCAATTCCATGTCACACTGGTGTAAGGAGAGAAGACAATCCTTCTTTTTTAATTCCATGGTTTCTTTTTCTAGTGCCTCTCCAGATTTTGCAAGACCGAGAGCTTATTCTCATCGAGTGATTCTAGTTCAACCAAATGGACATCAACAATCTTATTTGAAATTTTCAAATTAAAAATAGTTATACAGAGTGGTGGTAACTAGATTTTGATGGGAAATACTATCTTTGTCCCATACACTAGGGAATATGGGGTCACTTTGGTGGAGTTGCGAGTCATTGTCTGGTAAGCCTAGAGACTATTAGGGAGATTTTCCAGAAAGCACTTCTGTTACTGACCATCCATTTTCTAAAAATAGTTAGATAGGGTCTTTTTTAATTCCTAAATCTATCAATTTTCTTACACAATATAGAGACCTGTGTTGTTAGACTAGATGATGTGCATGAAATTAAATTTCTTCAGATTGGATTGTCGAAAGCTGGAGTTGTTATCAGTGAGAATGGAGTGCGGGACTTCAAATAATTGGATGATTTTGGAGATCATGAACTCAATGATAGAATGCACCATTACTTCCTGGAGTGGTATTGCTTCAGTACACATGGGAAATAAATTCATGTTAGTCAGTATAAACTTTCACTTATGAGATATTTTTGATGGATATGGTCCCATGAAATTAATTTCCCAATCATCAAAAGGCTTGGATTACATAGTTGTATGGATGGGATTCAGAGAACAATGCACAATGTTGACATGGATTTGACTCGTGTGACATATTTGGGGAACTCGATACACTCATGGAAAATGGTGGGCCTTGAGCATCCAATTAATCACATCTAGTGGGAGAGTTCTGACCGATCCTAGTGTGCTCCACAAGAACCAAATGAACTCCCAACATACCCTTGGGAACTTCATCTTCTTGAATATAGTGGTGGAGATATCCATTAAATCCATGTTTGTAGAGTCTCTTATCAATGTTTTGACCACTCTTTATGGTGAAATATACTTCACGCTATCAGATTCACTCACGTTCAACCCTATATATTGGGAGAAAACCGTGTAGGAGGTACTTGACAAAGGGAATCATCCAATAAGGGGTTTCTTATGCTATAGTATGGTGGTTTAGAGGTATTGGTGTGGAGGTATCAGTGGTAAGGTGACATACATGGTTGCTATATTCAACGTCCTTACTGACGAGAGCGAGGAACCATTAATGAACCATGTGGATAATTATATCTTCCTCATCAAGATCCATGAGGGAAGTGGTGAGACTATGTAAGGAATAAACTCAACCATTGTGTGACTAAGGGACATGGTCAACCTTCAAACAAGAAAGGAAATTATCCAGTAGCCGAGGAGTGTTCTCTAATTGAGGCATGAGCTCTATCTTCTTAAAATCATAGACAACATTGATATTTTAGACAACCTGCTCAAAGCCCCCTTTTACATTTAGGTGGTGAACATTAATCTTGAAGGCTATCTTGAGACTAGTGATAAGGGCCTAATACTCTGCCTCGTTGTGGTTGAAGTCTTCTGAAAACAAGAATGAGTTGGGAACAATATCTTGTGTGGGAAGGATGAAGATGATATCAAGGTCTACATTAGTGAGTCTTCAATCATTGAGCCTTCAACCAATTGGACACCATGAGGCACCATCCAAGTTCATCTACTACAATGGAATCATCTCATCCACTAATAGAATGTCATAATCTATAATGTCATGATCCAGGTACGGTTATTCAAGATCTAGATGGGTGGAAAGGAAGCCCCCCAGTGCATGTCCCTTGATGGATTTTTTGTAGCATGAACCTATTCTCGAACAGCCGAAGGATCAGATCCCAACTAGATAAAAAGCCTATCATGATAAGGAATTTTAGAGTATACCATAGCAGATCGATGAAGGATACAAATTGTATCTTGTGATGCTGTATATAAATCCATATCATTTATACTATAATGCACAGTGTGAGACATCTCTTCTTGATATAGATATATCTGGTCATTGTGTCATGGAGAATACAACTAAGGTAATATAAATAGTAATCTATACCTTTGTTGTTATTATGGGTGTGAAGGGCATTGAGGGATCATTCTAGGGATGTTACGTAATGTACCAACATCATTCTAAAGATATGTTTCTTCAGAACAAGAGGATTTATCAAATACTTCATAATCTCCTCAAAAGAGTTTTGGTATTATTTATCTCATTTGTAGATAGTACCATTCTTCATGAGTCTGTAAAATGGACTACACATACCATATAAATACACAATTAATTGAAATATATAGGATAATTTTCCATTAAATCCTCATATCTGTCATTATTTATGCCTCTATATAAAATGTAGAAGATGAGAAACTTCCTGGAAGTAATCAATATGTAAAACTTCAAGGGGTCAATCTTTATATGGTGGGAGAGAAGGAATTCGAATAGTTTCTAAATATTTTCTAAATGGTATTGATTCTAGCATGAAATAACCACCAAATCACCCACATAAAATTCCACTAATTACCGAAGTATTGACATGAATGTAAAATGAATAAAACATAGAAAGACATATCCTTAATTCATCAGACTAGAAGGAATTACTTGATAACAAAAGGTACCTTGCACTACTTTGTAGGTGGTTGATTCTCCATCCTTAGGGTCCTTTCAGATCTGAATATATATGGAATACCAATCTAGTTAGGAGAGATATGGGGACCTAGTGGTGGAATCTATAAAAAGATTTTTCAGAGGGATGGGAAAACCATCTTTTAGATAGTGGTTGTTGAGATCCCTAAAGAGGATGACAACTCAAATCTATTTGTTCTTCTTCATAAAATAAATGATTTTTGATAACCACCTAGGGTAATTGACATCCTTAATGGAGTTAGAATATAATATCTTATCCACATCGTCCTCAAGAACAACATCATGTGAATGGTGAAACTTTCTGGGTGGATACTTGAACTCACAATGACATACTGGGAGATTGAGACGGTAGACAACAACATGAGGATCTATTCCTAGAATCTCATCTTGACTCCACTAAAACAAATGTTGGAGGTTCTTTAAGAAATAAACATAATAATTATTCTCTTCCCCATACATGGTTTCATTGATCAGCAACAATCTTAGGCTAGCCCCTATACCGATATTAACTTGGATCAACTCCTCAACAGTGGTGGAGACACCATCCAAAAATGACAGAGCATAATATTCCTAATTCACTTCATCATCCATGAAGAGAGGATCATCATTAGGAGCCAACTATTATGTATTAGTGGATCTGGATGGAATGATTCAACCTTCCTGAGCAGCAACAAAATTTTCATTGATATACTCCAAAATTGAAGACACCATGGAGAAAACAGATGTCAATCAGATTCTTTCAAGCCTTCATTTGAGGGGGCCATGGTTGATTATATCATTTTAGTAGTGGTATTTTGGCTTGATATGGTTCAACCCATCCTTAAAAAACAAGAAAGTATGGATTATTTTTAGATCTATGGGGAGAATTTCCAAATACCTAACAGGGCTATGGGATTTTTTTATGAGTCGAGCTTGATTTTTTACGGGTTATGAAGTGATATTCTAGCACTAATTATCCCATGGAATACACATACCATATCATCCAAAGATAATAATGCAGTTCCCTGTAAATGGGGTTTTGGCCTCTAACTAGTGAATCAGGTGGATGAATGAATCGTCCAAGTCTATCCATGGGTTGGTCGTAGTGGTGGTAGGCTCATACTCATTAGCTTGAACCTTTTTGTCATTTCTCTTCTAATAGTTGACATCTATGTACTGAGCTTCAATAAATGTGTCAGAAGACACATCACCGTGGAGGACACCCAATCGACCATTAATGGAGTTCATGAGGAATTGTTGTTATAATGTGGGTCATGATATATGTACATGGATCCAAGGTCTACCCATCAATGCATTGTAATTACTGTCTTATGAGAATACCGTGAACTCAGTGCTGGAAATCAGGCCACCAAACTTGGTCTTTAGGTGATATTGCTGAGCGAAATATGACATGTCCTATCATAAACATGAATCTTCTGGTAAGGGGGATCCAGATCTACTTTATACCGTCCCATTGTGTGGAACTTTTGGGTTGGGACAAGATAAATCCCAGAACATGTGTTGGTCAGACAATGATTAACCTCTACACAATAAAACTAGTTAGTGATATAGAGTGGGAGAATCTTCCCTTGTATGATGTAATCAGCACATTCTATAGAAAATTAGATGATGATATATCATTCTACATGCTCATCTTCCTAATCATGAAATCCATATGTAGCCACTAACTCAGTTTTTTATTAGAGGATGACCTTTAAATCCTATGTGAGGGATTCATGCATATCTTCTAATAAGAGAAGATTCTCTATAATCACGATATTTCCATGATTGTTTCCAAGGTGTGTAATCACAACATTCTTCGAATCCAGTTATAATTTTTCTCTAATTGGAAGATTCTATGTGGACGGTGGTATGAAGGTTACTACTGGTTGAACCAGATGATTTTTGATGGTGTTGGGGATATCTGGATTCTAACATGATAAACCATGAAAAATGACTACCGACTGATGGCTAGATTATTGAGGTCTATCTATAACTGAATACAAATGATCAGAGTGTGCCGGTGGTGGCATTGGATAATTTAGAAACATAAACAGTGGTGGTCATGATCATGACTATATTAGATGAGAGGACTACACATATCGAGCTCTATGTTTGGACTGCTGTCTTGTCATAGTGGCATGTACTGCTTGGCTGGAAGCATTGGATAATGCATTTTTACAGTTAAAAAACCCATGGATTCATTGATGATTTCACCGGACAAGGAAATTAGGAGGATCTGTATGATGTTCCTTGTCACTGTAAACCCTGTATGGGTCCTGCAGCTCCATGGTGTTCCCTAATATGTAATCTAGATCATCACCTGAAAAATTCACCATTTTTGGTGATTTATTGTGATAATACTAATCTTGTGGGGGGGTGGATAATTTATTTGAGTGCTTAGGATGATTTTGGAACTAATGGGGGACATTTAATTCCCTTTCAATATCATAACCATCTCTTCCGGGAGGTGGAAGACTGATATAGGGATGCAGTAGCAGCTGCTGGAGGAGGTGTAGTGGCATCAAATGTCCCAGGGTGATTCATAAGAGAACAGATGACACCATGATCATGAGAGATCACTATGTGAGCCATAATAATGTCATAATTTTTATACCCATGGTAGGAGATCTGTTTCAATTCCCCCTCAGTACCGCATTTAGGCCTTATAGAAACAAACACCACCTGCGCATGGACTAGACCATAGATGACTGTTATTATCAAACTGGTTCTAGTGACAATATGTGATCATGTATCTCTTTTTTAGGGTATTTACAAGGAACCAGTGATATCAAAAATTATTGGTGAAATTGAAGATATCAAACTATTTGGGCTTTTTACATACTGTTAGCTTTAATATTCCTCGATCCAAAGCACTCAAAAAATTTTCGGGGACCTGATCCGCTTCAAAGTACAAGTTCTAGTTTATCCTATATCGAAAAAGACACTGTGATATATTCCCCTAGAGGATGGATTCTAATGAATAGGTTGAAACTAATTATCTCTCCTTGGAAGTGGTGGTTGATTAGGTGGTGTCATCTAATTCTATGTCTTTCAATGTAGAACCTGACAATCCATCAAAGGTTTTTTTCCTTGGAAATACTATTGAGGTTTCTCTACATACAGCCACTCATGTACCCTGGTGGGATCAACCTGTGTAATGGTAGTTGTCTCTGTTGGAACCAGGTTCTTCAAAGCATGATTTGGTGTATGGTTTGTGTTTGTTGTCAATCCTCAGTGGAAGTTCCGAATGTGTTCCAGCAAAGAGATCATACAGTTCAAGCAGACAACAGTTTTGAAGGTGGCGCTGTTTCCCAGTGTTTGCCAATTTTTTGGGCCTCAAAATCGGAAAATGAAGACATGGATTGTCTGCAAAAGGAGCTTCGCAGAAAAAGGAAGTGGTGCGCGAAATATAAGAGGCTTGCGCGAAAAATTTAAGTTAGGCGCGGAAAACAGCGGGATGCGCGAAATAGTTTTTCGCGCAAACAGTGTTTCGAAATCAGAGAGGTGAAAAATGGCAAAGGCATGGGCTGCGCGGAAAATCAGGGATGTGCGCGAAATAACTAAGTTGGGCGCGGAAAACAGCGGGATGCGCGAAATAGTTTTTTCGCGCAAATGCTGTTTCAGAATCAGTTTGGTGAAAGATGGCAAAGGCATGGGCTGCGCGGAAAATAAGGGTTGTGCGCGAAATACATAAGCTGAGCGAAAGATTACGCGCCAGATGAGAGTTTTCCGCGCCGAATGGGTTTTTGCGCGCAGTGGTCTCAGTCGCCTATAAATATGAGGTGACCCCCTTCATTCGTGTGGTTGGAAGACTTAGAGAAGATCCGAGGTCTGATGCGCGAAAAAGGATCGCGTAAAGGGGCTTGCGCGAAATATTCGGAGTTGCGCGAAAAAGGGAATTTTGCGCGAAATATTTTTCCGCGCGAAAAGTAAATTTTGCGCGCAATAGGAAGGTTTTGCGCGCAAAGGGTTGGTGTTGCGCGCAATTGTTAGTCAAGTTTGTCTACACGTTTTGGTTATCCAGTTCAGTGGTTCTGTGCGTTCTAGTGCATCTCTTCCGGACTTCGATGCAAGCAGAGTCTCGTGCTGAGCAGAGGCAAAGACTTCAATGCAAATTTATTGAAGAGACCTTCACGTCTATAAACTGAGTGAGACTTCACCAACGGCAGTGAGCCAGGGGGAGTCAACGGGAGTGACCCGAGGGAAGCAGTGAGCTATCCCTAAACCTTATGTAAAGGCAGTGAGCCTGGGACAGAGTGTCTGTACCCGAACTTTTGTATCCGCATCTAGTGAAGCATAGTGGATTTAGGTACGACCGACAATCTGTCGGCGTATGCTCCTTGGACGTAGCCCTTAGTGGTGAACCAAGTAAAAATTGTTGTGTCATCTCTCTGCTTGTGAATGTTTAATTGCTGATCATATCCTTCATACAGGTTTAAGAAGTTCCTGCCAACGTGGGAACAAGATCCACAACTTTAAGAAGAAAAAGTTGCCACCCTGATTCACCCCTCCCCTCTCAGGGTGTCCCGGGGTCCTTCAAGTGGTATCAGAGGGAGGTTGCTGGTCTTGAATCTGTCCTTTGTCGCCATGGATAATGCAGCCAATGTGAGGGGAGTCCCTCTCTTTGATGGAAATAATTTTCAGATCTGGAAGAATAGGATGCGATCTCATCTAAGATCTCTTGGAATGGAAGTTTTGTTTTCTATTGTGCAAGGAATACAAGTCACTGATCAAACAGGACTGGCTATGACTGACACAGACAGGAAAATTCTTGATGCAGATGCTAAAGCTCAAAATGCACTCACCGCAGCTCTTTCTGATCAGATATATCTAAAGGTGATGAGTTGCACTTCAGCAAAGTCTATGTGGGATAAACTTGAAAACATTTATGAAGGAGATACCAAGGTAAAGGAGGCAAAACTTCAGGTTTTACATAACAGGTTTGACGACCTAAAGATGCATCCCAATGAAAATGCAGATTCATTTTTTAATCGAATTACTGAAGTAGTGGGAGCAATTCGAGGTCTTGGAGAAGAAATCAAAGACATTGATATCGTTAAGAAAATATTGAGAAGACTTCCTCCCATGTACAATGCAAAGGTGTCAGCCCTCGAAGAAAGAGATCTATCCAAACTTTCTCTGGATGATTTGTTAAGTAGTTTAGTGGCATATGAGATGAGAGTCAAACCTGAAGATGCCACGACTCGCGTGAGCAAAGAAATGGCATTCAAAGCCATGGACAAACTGAAAATTTCAGAAGATAGTAGTGGTGATGATGACGAAGAAAAAGAAATTCTTTCCCTCATCGCGAAGAAGCTGAAAAAGGGTAAAGGTAAATTTAGAGGTAAGTTACCTCTTGCATGTTTCCGTTGTGGAAGAGTTGGGCACATTGCCTCTCAGTGCCAAAGAAAGTTGGATAATGATGAGAGCGAAGCTGAAGACATTGAAAAGCCTCGGAAAAGGTTTTTCAAAAAGGGTGATTTCAAATCTGGAAAGAAAATGCAGAGGAAGAGCTTTGTCTGTGAGGAAGAAGATGATGATATTGAATTCTGTGAGGAAGAAGAACCAGAATTTAAAACTGAAAAACATGCTTCCATGATGGCTACCACTGAAATGTCAGATTCTTCAATCAATAAAGGCATAGATAATCAGAGTACTGCCCTTGATAATCCAAAGGTTCAAATTAAGGATGCTTTCTCCAAGATTGAGAGTAAATGTAAGAAATGTAATAAGTGGAAGGAAATGGTCAAAGAGTCATCAGAATATGTTGATGAACTTGAAGCTGAAATTGAACGTCTGGAAGAGTTTGTGAAACTTCAGTCTAAAATCATTGAAAGCAATGATGATGTATTGGATCTTAAGATAAGAATTGAAGAGCAGGGAAAGGTCATCAATGACCTCACCTCAAGACTGGAAGAAAAGTCCAAGACTACTGAGGGTCTTGAGGAGGAAATTGTTACTCTTAGGAGTAAACTTGAGACCGAATCTTTTTCAAAAGAATCAAGGAAGAAAATACAACCTAGAAGATTCTCAGATGCTGAATTATTGGCAAGAGCCAAATGTGGTTCTGATGGAGTTGAAAAAATCTTGAGCGTTCAAAGACCCGCCTGCATGGGAAAGCGTGGAATTGGATGTGAAGCTGAGACATCAACTGCTGGAAATAAAGAAATTCAAAAGAAAGACAAAACGAAGGTTGAACATGTTGAAACATTTTCTGAAGTGCTGAAAAAGGAACCCTCAATCCAAACTAGAAGGATAACTGACAATTACCATCAAACATTTAGAAATGATAGGCAGTTCAACTACTCTCACAGGGATGAAGGTATGAGGAGAAATTCAGGTGTGAAGGCATTCCCTCACATGAAGTGTCAATTCTGTGGCTATCTGGGCCATACTATGTCATATTGCGAAGAGGCAAGGAGTTACATTAATGGAGAAGATCTGGGAAATCAAAAAAGGAGACCGATTTCATATCCTCCATCTTATAGAAGAAATATCTTCTATGGTTACTGTTTTAATTGTTCTAACTTTGGCCATAAAGCTATGTTTTGCAGGCAGCGGTATGACAAGAGAAATTCATACAACACCCAAAGACGGGACAGGGTTCATCCTCCTGATGATGTTGTTCTCACAAATAGTTTTTCTCTTCTGGAAGAAGATTATGGGTATGAAGACTCAGATTATGTGGAAGAAAGTTTTAAAAGGCCATCAGTGTCTTATGCTCAATCCAATATCTCATGGAAAGAAAAGAAGAAAATCGAGAAATCCAATCTTGCGGAGGTAGCCCTCAAAGCTACAAAGAGTAGCAGCACCTGGATTCTTGATAGTGGATGTTCTTCCCATATGACAGGAAATGCTGACCTTCTGAAGAACATTGAAAAGAAGGTTGATGGAACAGTACGGTTTGGTTACGATGGCGCTTTGAAGATTAAAGGCAGTGGGAATACTGCTCTCGCCAATGGAGAGTTGAAAAAGACTGAAGTTCTTTATGTGGACGGTCTACGCCATAATCTCCTCAGTGTAAGTCAACTCTGTGACTCAGGGCTCATAGTAACCTTCAATCAAAAAGGCTGCACTATAAAAGGAAAAACAGGGAATTCTCTTATGAAAGGTTGTAGAACAGATGGAAACTTATATCAGGTTGACAGCAAAGTGAACTCTTGTTACTTGTCTGTTGACGAAGAAAACAATTTATGGCATCGAAGGCTGGGGCACATTAACCAACAAGACATGGAAAAGATATCTAAGCTGAAGATAGTAATGGATATTCCCATTCTAAAACGCGAACGGGAAAAATCTTGTGATGCCTGTATTCGTGGGAAGCTGGTCTGTAATTCCTATCGTCCAAAGAAGAAAAGGGCATCACATCTTCTCGATCTCATTCACACTGATGTATGTGGCCCAATAAATGTTGCTGGAACCTATGGAGAGAGGTACTTCGTCCTTTTCATTGATGATTATAGTAGAATGGCTTGTGTAATGGTGATTCACAGGAAGCGACAAGTACTTGATTGCATGAAAACTTATCGCCGAATTGCTGAGAATGACACTGGACGGTCAATAAAAGTCCTACGATCGGACAATGGAGGGGAATACACATCCATTGAGTTTGAAAACTATCTAGAGAAACATGGAATACAGCATGAGGTAGCTGCTGTGAGAACTCCACAACAAAATGGAGTTGTTGAGCGTCGTAATCGACAGGTCAACAATATGGCCAGGACTATGTTGATTGAGAGTGGTATCTCTCGCCATTACTGGAAGGAGGCTGTTGAAGCTGCAGTTCACATTCAGAATCGAACAGGGCTCTACATGGGAGAAACGAAGACACCGTACGAATTATGGCATGGAAGGAAGCCTTCCTTGAAATACTTTCGGGTTTTTGGAAGCAAATGTTTCATCCGGAATAAAGAAGGAAACCAAGGAAAGTATGGTGACAATGCTGATGAAGGAATTTTTCTTGGGTATCCAATGAACAGTAAAGCTTACAAGTGTTTCAATAAACGCTTGGGGAAGATTGTGGTAAGCAGTGATGTTAAGATAATTGAAGAGAAAACCACAAATGCTTCAAGGACGCCATATGCGGATGTGATGGACAATCAGGAAGAAAGTGAACGTGAAGAAAACACAAACACAGAGATAGAGGAAGTTGTTCAAAACTCTCAGCAGTCACATCATGATGTTGACTCAGAAGAAGAATCAGAAGAAGAACCTATAGCTGAAAAGAATGCTACTGAATCTCTCAGGAGAAACCAAAGAGCTGAGATTGATCCATCCAACATAATTGGGAACATGAATGCACCCACTCAAACAAGGAGGATGAGAAATAACACACCTTCTGCATTTCTATCAGTTGTAGAGCCAACCTCATTTGAAGAAGCTGCAATGGATGAATCCTGGGTGAAAGCCATGAATGAAGAGTTAGATCAGATTGACAAAAATCAGACGTGGGATTTGGTCCAGAGACCCAAAGGTCACAATGTGATTGGCACCAAATGGATTTTCAAGAACAAGTTTGATGAGCATGGCAATGTTATCAGAAACAAGGCTCGACTGGTATGTAAAGGGTATTCTCAGATTGAAGGTGTTGATGTTGAAGAAACCTTTGCTCCAGTGGCTAGATTGGAGTCAATCAGGCTATTCCTTTCCATGGCTCTCCAAAGAGGATATAAAGTATATCAAATGGATGTCAAGACAGCATTCTTAAATGGTGTACTCGAAGAAGAAGTCTACATTGAACAACCAGTGGGTTTTCTTCTTGGTGCTGATGAATCAAAGGTCTGCAAGCTAAAGAAAGCACTTTATGGATTAAAACAGGCACCAAGGGCATGGTATTCTAGACTAGATTCGTATCTCAAAAAGCTGGAATTCAAAAGAGGAGGAGTTGATCACAATCTCTATGTGAAGAATTCTCCAAAAGATCAGTTCATGGTTCTTGTTTACGTCGATGACATTATATTTGGTGGCAGCAAACAGAAATCAGTGGATGAATTTGCCAATCATATGAAATCAGAATTTGAAATGTCAATGATTGGGGAGCTCACATATTTCTTGGGACTGCAAGTGACTCAGAGGAAAGACTACACTTTTATCTCTCAGGAAAAGTATGCAAGAGAGCTGCTGAAGAAGTTTAACATGCAAGACTCCAAACCAATGTCAACTCCGATTGCAGTTGGAACCAAACTTGGGAAGCATGAGGATGGGAAATCTGTAGATCCCACCCTGTACAGGAGAATTATTGGGAGCCTACTGTACCTGACAGCGACACGGCCAGATATTGTCTTTGCCACATGTCTTTCTGCCCGCTTCCAGAGTAATCCAAAAGAGGAACACATGACTGCAGTGAAAAGAATCATGAGGTATATTCAAGGTACTTACAAGTATGGATTATACTTTGCTGTAGGAAGGGATAGTGAATTATCTGCATTTTCTGATGCTGACTGGGCTGGCGATGTTGTGGACAGAAAGTCCACCAGTGGTGGAGCATTCTTTATCGGAAATAATTGTGTTGGTTGGTTGAGCAAGAAACAAGAAAGTACTTCTCTTAGTACTGCTGAAGCTGAGTATATATCTGCCACAAAGTCATGCACTCAACTACTATGGATGAAGCAACAATTAGCAGATATTGGTGATGAGGTAAATCAGCCAATGGTGATCTACTGTGATAACAAAAGCGCAATTGATCTCACGAAAAATCCGGTTCAGCATTCTCGTACAAAACATATTGAAATACGGTATCATTTCATCAAAGAAAAGGTTGAACAAGGGGTGATTAGACTGGACCATGTGGGAACTGATAAGCAGGTAGCTGATATCCTGACAAAGCCATTGTCAGCAGCTGTGTTTGAAAAGCATCGGTTGAACCTAGGAGTTCAACCACCTCCTGCTGCATAAGGAGGTTTCGAAACACCCCTCTCCCCGTTTGTTTTAACTGTTTTTATCTGCTTATGGCTGTGATGCAGGTTTATGGGGGAGATACTATCCAGGGGGAGTATGGCTTGAGCTGAACGTTGAACAAACTTTTCGGTCTTTGGTTTTATTGTCAATGGGGGAGAAAGGAATAAATTCACAGCAAGAGAATTCAATGGGGGAGAAAGGAATAAATTCACAGCAAGAGAATTCAAGGCAAGAAATTCACGGCAAGAAATTCTTCTGTGATGGAAGTGTAAGGTTGTGATGAGAAGTTTAATAAGGATAACATCGGGCGTCATGGAGAATTTCAAAACACTAAGACCCAATTCAAGCTTCCTCTCTTGTTTTCTACACCGAGCATTGCTCACGTAGACTTAGAGTGTTGGCTGAGTTGATTCTTGCGTTTTGGACTTGCTCATGGTTGGAGATCTATTGAATTTATTCTGATTGCCAACAAACCCAAAGGGGGAGATTGTTGGAACCAGGTTCTTCAAAGCATGATTTGGTGTATGGTTTGTGTTTGTTGTCAATCCTCAGTGGAAGTTCCGAATGTGTTCCAGCAAAGAGATCATACAGTTCAAGCAGACAACAGTTTTGAAGGTGGCGCTGTTTCCCAGTGTTTGCCAATTTTTTGGGCCTCAAAATCGGAAAATGAAGACATGGATTGTCTGCAAAAGGAGCTTCGCAGAAAAAGGAAGTGGTGCGCGAAATATAAGAGGCTTGCGCGAAAAATTTAAGTTAGGCGCGGAAAACAGCGGGATGCGCGAAATAGTTTTTCGCGCAAACAGTGTTTCGAAATCAGAGAGGTGAAAAATGGCAAAGGCATGGGCTGCGCGGAAAATCAGGGATGTGCGCGAAATAACTAAGTTGGGCGCGGAAAACAGCGGGATGCGCGAAATAGTTTTTTCGCGCAAATGCTGTTTCAGAATCAGTTTGGTGAAAGATGGCAAAGGCATGGGCTGCGCGGAAAATAAGGGTTGTGCGCGAAATACATAAGCTGAGCGAAAGATTACGCGCCAGATGAGAGTTTTCCGCGCCGAATGGGTTTTTGCGCGCAGTGGTCTCAGTCGCCTATAAATATGAGGTGACCCCCTTCATTCGTGTGGTTGGAAGACTTAGAGAAGATCCGAGGTCTGATGCGCGAAAAAGGATCGCGTAAAGGGGCTTGCGCGAAATATTCGGAGTTGCGCGAAAAAGGGAATTTTGCGCGAAATATTTTTCCGCGCGAAAAGTAAATTTTGCGCGCAATAGGAAGGTTTTGCGCGCAAAGGGTTGGTGTTGCGCGCAATTGTTAGTCAAGTTTGTCTACACGTTTTGGTTATCCAGTTCAGTGGTTCTGTGCGTTCTAGTGCATCTCTTCCGGACTTCGATGCAAGCAGAGTCTCGTGCTGAGCAGAGGCAAAGACTTCAATGCAAATTTATTGAAGAGACCTTCACGTCTATAAACTGAGTGAGACTTCACCAACGGCAGTGAGCCAGGGGGAGTCAACGGGAGTGACCCGAGGGAAGCAGTGAGCTATCCCTAAACCTTATGTAAAGGCAGTGAGCCTGGGACAGAGTGTCTGTACCCGAACTTTTGTATCCGCATCTAGTGAAGCATAGTGGATTTAGGTACGACCGACAATCTGTCGGCGTATGCTCCTTGGACGTAGCCCTTAGTGGTGAACCAAGTAAAAATTGTTGTGTCATCTCTCTGCTTGTGAATGTTTAATTGCTGATCATATCCTTCATACAGGTTTAAGAAGTTCCTGCCAACGTGGGAACAAGATCCACAACTTTAAGAAGAAAAAGTTGCCACCCTGATTCACCCCTCCCCTCTCAGGGTGTCCCGGGGTCCTTCAGTCTCTACCTCTTTGGATTCTCTTATAGGTGAAGTTGGAGGCAACATGCATGCCTTGTTGTCTTCTTGCAAGGCTTCCACTAGGTATAGAGCCTTATCAAAGAAGTCCCAAAAGCCACCGAGTGAATTCAAAGTGACGAGGGACAGAACAAATTCAGTTTTCTCATTCCCCCAACACATTTCTACTAGTTGATCCTCAGTCAGTGGAATGGTGAGGGAATACGCGAGGCCCTTCCTACATTATAGAATGTATGTGACTCACTCATATGGCCTTCTATTTCACTTGATGAATTCGGAAATACTGATCATATTTGTGGTGGATATGAACTGATACAATAATTTTTTATGGAGATCCTCCCAACTCTCTACGAGCAGAATGAGTAACTAGTTTTAGTAGAAGAATTCATGTTCATCATGTTTTTCTATGATGAACTGGAGAATGGAATGCTCTTGATACACTATATTTCCTAGAAGGGGTCCACACCTTAAGATAATGTGGGCCAGATGTTGTAGGGGTTTCCAAACCATATTGAAGGCGAAGAAGGTAGGATTTCAAAAATCTGTTTGTGCCAACTTGTCATCCACCCATGCAGTATATGGATTTCCATCAGGTTTGATCTCCTACATCCTTGTTTCAAGGGCCTCAAGGTCAGAAATTAGACTGGCCATTGGATCATCTTTTCCAGTGTTCCTATCATGGAGTGGATCCTTGACCAACAATGCATTTCTAGGTTATCCAGCATGATAGGTAGGCCAAGTGGATTATGGAACTGCTGCTGAAATAACTCAAGGAGCTGCATTATTAATGACCTATAGAGAATCATGAGGGGTTGTTAGAGGAGCTACTTGTGCAAACATGACTCGAAAAAGATTCTCACATAGCTCAGACAGAATTGGAGACACATACTGTATCCACTTTCCATAAGTTCCAACCTCTATCATGTCGAGATACATAGGGTGATTGAAGTCAATGATGGTAAATCACATGAGGGAACTTGTACCTACCCCTGCAAACTCGGTGGATAATTTTCTGGATCATACTGGAGATCACCATAATTTGGTCTGTGTTATGCAACACACTCGATAAAGATATCGACAATAACTTTTTTCTAATCTTTATGTTCTAGGAGCAATGAAATTTTTTGGGATCATCATCCATCTTCCTCATCGAGCGAGATGGGATAGAGAACATAATAGTCCCAGTGTGTCGTATACCCTTCTTGGGGTCCTAGATGAGGCACAATGACTCGACTGTTTTTGAAAGGACAAGTAAGTTTCTTTGATGGTGAGTAACAATTTCTGGGTGATCCAATAGAAGTGGAACTACTATAGGTGTTATGATCTCCTCAATGATTCTTACTGCAGTGTCTATCTCTATATGGGCATTCATGTTTATAGAGACTACTCCTAGGGTAATATTCACGATACCACACAACAGATAAAGTTGATGTATGATGGGATTTGAGTGAAGACTAGCATACTGCCCCAATCCATGGATCTAGACTTATAGATATGCCTCATAAATAATTCTACGGAGCACAATGATGATCAAAATTCATCATTGATAAAGATATTGTTGACAATTGGGCGATGCACTGTGTTATGCCACAATAATCATAGATAAAATAGCCAGGAATAATTACTGTACAATTTCATCATAATGTTCCTTGAATTTTGGATAATCCAGTCAATGATTATAGTGATGGAAGTGAGTCATCCCTAGGGTTTAGTGGATAATCAGAACATCATCCAGGGAGAGAAACTTCAGAATGCTGATGTCTAAATTAGAAATCAGCCTAAACATCTTAAGATGTTTTTCTGCTATGAGAATTTCCCACAAAATCCTTTGTTCAGATTTGGGTTCTAGCCCTTGGTTACCCATTCATCAACTTGGGGCGACTGAGGAACCTTAAATGGAACTAATGTGGACCATTGTCATGGTGAACTACATGGTGGTCAGAACAGTGCATGAGCAGACAAACCGTTGCATACAAGTTTGTCCCTCAAATATGGTATTGACTACATCACTAAGTCCATATATGATGGGGGTATTGATCAATTCTTACTATTCCAGGGTGGAGAATACTAGTGGTAGGATAGGATGGATTTAATCATCTAAATAACCCCAGAATAACTCATTGCAATATCCCATTGAGGTAGAGGGTGAGTCTGGAGATGGTTGATAAGACTTCACAACAAAACCCTTGAAGGGATCCAAATATACCTCTTCTATCATATCCTCATGGAGGGATTCAATGATTTATTTCATCTCAAATTATAGGAGGAAGAAGAATACATTCCAAGTTCCTACGCTAGACCTTGAAACTGAGGATTCGGGGAAGGATTTTTCATTGAGTCTCATTCTACTTTGGATTTTGAGAAACATATTTGGTGTACTATAACCTCTCACTTCATAGATTTATTACTTTTATGGTGATAATTGTCAATCCTACACCTAGATTGTTATTTAGGTCAAGGGAGATCTATGTCATGGAGAGGGAAAACACTTTTATCAGATTAGGTGCAAGGGGCACCCATGAATTTGTCAAATAGATGATGCGGTGGGCCTCCATGTATATTTACTAGAGCGTAGGGAGGAAATACATTATAGGTAGTGCTGGATCTGGGAGATCCACTATTGGAGATGGTGAAAACATGGAGAGGACATCCCTGTTGATGAATAATAATGTAATAAAATCTATCACTTCGGTTGATTTAATTGCTGGGATGATCTCGTCTTTATTAGGTGATGATGTGTGGAGGGCCTCCAAAATGATATCCTAAAATATGGGGAGAACCTCCATACATTAGATCGTTGTAATGGGAGGAACTCCATGCTGGGTGTTAACAAGATCAGGAAATATTCATTATGGAATAATGATGGTTGTATAGAGAGGACCTCTAGGATGAGAATGGTATTGGAGAGGACCTCTACTATGGATATAATTGGTATTATAAATGTCATCATCACAGGTCAGCCTGTGATGGCTACTACTCACACCTATGACCGAAAGAGTTAGCATATCCTACCTAAGGGTGGATGGGGTCTAAATACTATTAGGAAATAGAACTACCACAGATTTATACAAAAATAAACTTGATTGTATGCATTGGTGGTATCATGGGACAACAAAGTTGTATAATATCACACTCCCTGAAGAGAATCCTCATTATCCAGCTCATGACGTTGATGTCAGGTCAGCTGAACTGGGGCTAGGAGAGAAGGGGTGTAAACCACCGTCTCTTCGACTTTGGGGACAATATGGAGACATTGACATGGCCTAGTGGGATCACTCATTGGTGGCTCCCTAGATGATTTATAATCCAATGAAACTCAAACATCCCTTACCACAGTAGTGTAGGGGAATTAATTATTGGAGTGTTTCAAGTAGTGTATCTTGAAACAGTTGGAAATCCAAGAGGGGATTAGTAGGACCCAATTAAAACATTGAGTGTGGTAGTAATGGCGAGGCATAGAAGCCTCTAGATCATGGATTTCCATATCCCTCATTGGGATAACCCCCTCATTTTCATATCATTGAGTGAGTGTAATTATCACCCTTATCTGGATGACCTACGAGGGTAATATGGGGCATGGGTTCCAAATAGTTGTGTTTATGAAAGTTGTTTTGGCATAGGCAGAGCCATGCATAATTTTCGTGTTGGAATTTTTGCTTCCACTACATGTGTGGGATGGTAGTGATACACTTCCTATAGATATAGAAGTGGTTATAAAAATCAGTAAGATTCAATCATCAACTCATATATAGGTGAGAAATTCTCAATGACCTAACATCATCTAGTCCTCTATGGTTGGAGAGATAGATCCATGCTGATAATTCTGTGGACTGGAATATCGAACAATCAACTTCCCAATGTGCTCGTGAGTTTCACATCAATCAATCTATTGGTTTGGAAGGACCTGTAACAATATATATAAATCTTATGACAAGACCATATATTGATATATCAAGTACTACCAATCCCCATAGATAATAACTAGTTCACGTCAAGTTAAAAATTTATGTTTTAAATGATTTCATTGGGGAATTCCATGTCATGTTGTGTGTTGGTAATTCATTAGAGGAGAGTTCACAATTTCTCACAAAATTCCCACTTTCCAAATTTATGTTGCGTACATCACTTCTTCACTGATGTTTTCTGCTTGATCCAAATGGGATGATGGAATGCCAGTTCCTCCATCTGTGGATTCCTCCTTAGATTTCATTGCAAAGTCCAGGTCTCCCTTATAGATTAAGACGATGTACATTAAAATTGTTTATGGTTCCTTATCTTTGTGGATTCTAGTAAATTACACTACTTGTGTTTGGAAAATCCAAGGGGTGATGTCAGGGAAGCAACCTTCGGTCAGTGGATTAGTCATGTTGAGGCATATTTGGCATGTATGGACACTGAAACCATGAAAAACCTATATTATTACTCAGAACAGGGATTCTCAAGGGAACAAATTCATGAGGCTTCCCACATCGATCGCAGGGTATCTTATTCCAGTTTCATATATCTATGTTATTACCCATCTTCCCATGTTTAAGATGGCGTATGAAGTGATTATAATGACTAGTAGAGATAGATCAGACTAATCAAAACACTTATGAGAGTATATCAGATATATACTTCTCTATGATGGAAGAATGGGATGTTTTATAAGATGGGGGGATCAAAATGACCACTAAGGATAGATCTATGGTGGTGTGTCCCAAAAGAGGACAATTTAAAACTATGAAAGGTAATCTTGAAACAATAAAAGGTGGATCAGAAGAGTTTTCCGTACATAGGGGGACACTAACATTTAACATTGGCTAGGATTGAACCTCATAGAGGATCCAATATACCCTATTTTGATAACAATGAACCAAACTGATATTGTTTTAAGGGGGGATTCAGATCATACACATTAGTATCTGCTCAGATGCTGCAAAAAGAGGAAATAATGTTGGTGACCATACCATAATGGGGGTAAAGTGATGGAATAAGTGGCTGGGAATTATATCTGGTTAGCTGCCTAATGTATGGAATAATTTTACTGGGATGTGGTAGCATTGGAAAAATCAATATGGTTGTGGAGGGAGTGTTGATGTGTGAGTAATGATGATATGGAATCTATGGGGAGACTGAGAGGACCTATTTGGGATATACCTAACACTAAGAGGGGGGTGAATCAGTGTTGGGGTCTTTTTAAATCAATTCTGATCTTTTATCCATATACCGGTTGACCTATTAGGATCTTACTTCTCTTTGTGATTATCAGATCAATGAAGTCCAGTTCATGTTAGCATCATCCCATTTGTTATGGACTGAATAATTGAATAAAAATTGTCCACTTTATTCATATTATTCTCTTCATTCTAATTGACATAGAATAATTTGAAATATTGCATAAGTGTCTTATACTCTTTCCTCAATTCAAAATACCAGCACAAGAGTTTATCATTATACTTCTTACTTTCTTTGTGAGGATATGAGTTTAGTTGCACATATGTATCATCATCACACAAGAAACAACACCCCTGAAAATAGTGTATATAAATCATGAAACCAAAGAGTGTTCAACATCATGTATGTAGAGAGATCCATTGGTCTTCTTCTTCCTGAAGAGGAAGCATGATTCTTCATTCACAGAACTAGGGATGGTCCATGGATCTATCTCTGCAATGAAATACAAGGGTGAGTATTCACCGGTTGTGTACTCATGGGATATTCTTTACAAAATAGAGTAAGGGTTTGAGAAAACCAATCGCTTGTTTGTGGTTTCTTCTTCGCACAGTGTGTGTGGTTCCTTCTTTGCAAGACACTTCAAGAGTGCATAATACCTGTTAAACTCATGTGGTACCCTAAAGTTTTTCTTACACCCTTCTAGGTGACTTTCATGTAAAATTATAACCATGCGCATAAAATAAACCTTTGTGCACAATTTTTTTTCATGCAACTCTTTTTTTTTCACGCAGCACTTTACTTCTTCATGTAGCACAATCTTACTTCACTCGACTCTCCTTCTTCACGAAGCACATCATTTTTCTTTTCACGCAGCACTTTCTATTTTCTCCAACAAATTCTTTTTCACGTAGAACTTCTTATTTTAGCACACTACTCAATACATCAATTTTTCCGCACTTCAAAGCTCTGTATTTGTCTAACTGTCGAGCCTAATTAAATGGGAGGGGATCACCACACATTTATAGGAATTTTTTACCATGCGTGTAAAACCTGTTCCTGCGCGTAAAACTCCTTCCTGTGTTTAAATTCATCCCTCAATTATTTATATTACATGAACCTTCCTTTATTTCCATGATCCACATGGATTTTTTTGTGCACTCGTGACATTGACATTTTTCATCATATTAAACATTAATCCTCTATTACGCGTAAAAAATCAAACCCATATTTTTCATGCAAAGTCTTCCCAATATTTCACGCACTCCATACCATTGTCATTTTTTGATGTTTGGACCTAGAATCATTCTTTGTGCACAAAATTATAAGACAAATTCAAACTTGTGCACAACATACTTTTCCAAAAACACCTTTTTCTATCTCCCGATTTTCAGGTCTAAAAATTTGGCAGTCATTGGAAAACTGCCTCACATTAAAACATTATTTTATGCCACATTCTGATCATCATTTCCTCAGCATTCATCACGAACTCCACTAAAATTATATTTATCCTTTGATCGAATAGATTTAGCATCATCTGAGTTTCCATGGAAGGTACTATAACTTCCCCTGTCTTCTACTAGTATCTTTCCTTCCAATCAAAACTGAATATGACTGGAAGCATCATTTCTCTCACTTTATTTCATAAGGAATTCATCAGAAGTTCTCCTAACTTAAAATATTAGTGATATAAAAATTAACAATTCATCGCCTGATTTAATATCCATTCTTAAATTTTTTAGATAATTAATCACCTTTGAAACACATGCATTGAACTTAGGATTAGCTCTACAATCGTCTAAATTTAATTCATTGGGTCTCATCAATCTCTTTATTTATGTTATAAAACTAGAAGTGATCTCAAATATCACAGTACATCATGTTAAATCTATTATGGATGGAAGAAATATATGTTATGTACATTATATAATATTTAATTATTTATCTCAAGTGATGAAGGCACCAAATGTCTAGTTCCAAACTGAATGACATTGTCTTCCTTGATGTGGAATTAATGAATCCTCTATTATTTTATTAATTTCACATTATTAGGATGCTCAATATCATCCCTTTATGAATCTGTGATCCTCTACAAGATATATGGTTGGGAAATAATTTGGAAAAGGTAGGTTTTATTACCTATCATTTTGATTTTCATATTTATCATTTTCTTATGAAAGAAAATAGGGTCTTTCTCAATCCACATCATGGATATAGTTCTCGGTTATTTTATTTCTATGAACATCAGCTACCTTATTCTCCTTTCTATGATGGTAGTGAATAGAGAAATCATAGTCCTTGATTATCTCTAAGAATATTCACTGATGCATGTTGTCTTCCTTATATGTGAAAATATACTTGAAACATTTGTGTTCTATAAATATATCACATTTTTTCATAAATATAGTGTCTTTACAAATTCATAGAAAATGTGAATTCACCTAACTATAGGTTATGAGTAGTATAGTTCTATTCATGAGTATTTAACTATCATGATGAATGATAAATCACTTCATCAGTTTTTATGTGTAAATATCCAAGTCATTTTATGGATGTATCACTATAAATGTAAAATCCTTCCCTATTAGAGGCTAAATTTAGCAAAGGTTTGCTATCTAACCTATTCATGAGTTCATGGAAACATTTTTTACACCACTTTATCTAGATAAACTAAACTCCCTTTCGAGATAATTTTTTTAGTATATAATAATTCCCTGAAAAAAATTTCAAATTCCTTCTATATTATCCTCATATACTAAGGATAATATGAATATCAATTATAATAGTTGGATGTGACCACTCCTCCAAAAACATTAGCCAAACTATTGTACTTAACAGCAACACGATCATATATTGTCATTAAAACATAATTAGCACCCCCAATATCAAAGTAACATGATGGAAGAACATATGGATGTAGGTATATGAATCATGAGGTACATTCAAGGAACTCACATGTATGGATTTTTATTTGATGTAAAAAATATAATGACCTATTATCATTTTATGATGATGACTTTGATAGAGATTTAGGGTATAGAAAATACACATGTCTCAGATCATTCTTCATTGGAATGAAATATGTGGGTTGGTTTTTCAAGGAATAAGAAATAACTTCTTTCAGCACAGTTGAAGATGACTATATCTCCACAGGAAGGGCTTCTTTTCAACTACATTGGATGAGTAAAAAACTGATTGATATTGGTGATGAGGTAAAATGAACAATGGTGATTCATGGTGATAACAAGTGTGCAACTATTCTTTTAAAGAATCTTATTCTGCATTCTCTAAAAAACACATTAAAACTAGATATCACTTCATCATCAAAAATGTTGAACAATGAATGATTAAAATTAATCATTTTGGAAAACATGATTATTTGTGTGATATACTAACCATTCCATTATAATCACTTGTGTTTGAGATACATTGGTTGAACCATAGTGTTGAACCACCTCCCAGTTCATGAGGAGGTTTCGGTTGGTCCCCAATCCCTAGTATTGATATATATTTTAATCTATTTGCTAATTTATTAAAGGTTTATGAGGGAGATTGGATCTAGGGGGGTTGTTCTTTGAGATCTACATGTCTATATTTGATTCTTTAGGTTATTTTTAAATGGAGTAGAATGGAAAAATTCCATGTTTTATGGTTAAATTTAAGAGGTTGAAATATGTTACATTTTTCATTAGAAGGATGATGGTCAATAAAAAAATTATAAAATGATAAAATAGGGGAGAATGATGAGTTACATAGGGGGAAAGTTTGGAGAAAATGATAAGGGAGAAAACAATTTAGTGTTTGTTATCAATATAACCCAATTCCTATATCCCCTGTTGTTTTCTACACAATGCACTGCTCACGTAGACATTGAGAGTTGGATGAGTTGTTTTTCATTTATTCAGTTTTTGTTGGTGCTTCATTGAATTTATCTACAAATTTCCAACAAACCCATAGGGGGTGAATTTGGATGACAAGGCTTTTTATTGATGGAACTGGAGTATTGTTTGTGTTTTTTGTCAATCCACATTGGGTTTATCAAGTAGAGTGTAAGTTAGGTAGTATCACAGTATATGCCGAAGAAGGTGTTTAAGGTGGAATAGTTTCCCAATGATTTCTATATTTTGTAGCCTTAAAATAGAGAATTTAGTTTTTTGGAAATGTATTGTTTTATATAATGGAGTCAGCCAATACTTTTTTGACCGTGAAAGATAGTTCATGGACCACATAAACGGTATAAGGGTTGGTGATGAAAAATGATATAGGACATATTTCCATGTAGAAGTGCTACAAGGACCACGAAGGGAAGTATGCAAATAATGAATGAGATATGGTTCACAGGATATATATATTTAGTGGGAAGGTTGGAAGTATGTGAAAGTCAAATGGTTCAGAGGAAGGGTTGTAATTTTTGAAACTAAGAAAGAGATCAGTTCATGGAAGAGTTCGTCTATCATGAAGGAAGAGTGGAGGTATGCTGACCGCATAGGTAAAATAGTTAATAGGTAATGCACGATATGTACTAAAGGTGATGTTATATTGAAGATTTGGTATATCTCAGATTATTGCATTTTGAGGATCTATTTTCTAATATAAGTAGCAGTAATCCCTTCATTATATAGATGATTTATTTTTTAGAAATCTGGGAGGAATACAGTGCAGGGAAGAAGGGGTTTGCAGGTACAAAAAATTGTGAAGGATAATAGGTTCAAGAGGAGGACTCTATGAAAGGAGATGAGGCCCATAGAGACATTCTACAGAATGAGTTTTCTAGGGAACTGTATCCCAAAATTAAAAACAGTCTGTATAAGGTGGTCTATAGAAGTTTGATCACGTAAGACAGTTAGTAGAAAATTATTTGGTCCATTGAGAAGAAGTGGTTTGTGAAAAACGAAAGTGGAGGATGTTAGTGGAGTAAGTACATGGATGTGAAATAGAGAGCGGTTTAGTTCACAGTCGATGAAGGCCAGTTCTTAGAGAAACCATTTTCAAAACATCTATGTACAGAATAGCGGATTAAATCTATAGGTAGTAAAGGACTTCAACAGAGAATATATATAGTTGAGGATGCATGATTTAATTATAAATCATTGAAGTGACCTTCATGTCAATAAACTAAGATCATATGATTCCCAATGTAGTGATAATGGGGGAGTAAATGGAAGTGATCCAAGGGTAAAAAGTCTGATATCACTAAAACCTTATAAAAGAAGTGTGCCTTCTATAGAGTTAATGTGAATAACTATTTTAATAAAAAAATAGTGATGATTAGTGAAATTTTTTATGTCCTAAATCTTATTGGAATATGATCCTTGAACAAGGCATTTGTTATGAACCGAATAAAATTATTTTTTGGTCCATCTGTGTGTGAGTGGTTAAATTACAACACATTACAATTTTAGAGATTTTAAATGATCCTACCAACGTGGGAACAATATCCATCACCTTAAAATAAAAATTTGACACCCTGATTCATCCATCACATCTAATTTTGTTCTAGTGTCCTTCAAGATAGGGTTCCCCCCACAATCATGATGTTGTTCAAGTCCTCGTAGGGTTCGATTTGATATGTAGTAGAGACCAAATAGATACCCAGATTAAAATTCATGGCTATTATAAGTTCAAGTTTTCTATTCATCATACATTAGATATTTCATTAATTTTTGGATTTTTTATCATAAAATTGTTATTAAATAACTATTACTCAATAATTATTAATAAATTATTAATTAATGATTTTTATAAATTATTTTAGAAGTTGATTTTATGAAATTTTTTATACATCAAGTGTAAATGTTTCATGGATTTGATATTCAATGTATTATTTTAAAATATTATATGGATTATTTTATAGAACATGTTTTCAGATGATGCATGATATCAGGTCCCAGTTTTCATAGAATAGATGTTTGAAATATTAAATATATTTAATAGAATGAACCCATGGTTTTCTGAGAAAAGTGGAATAAATTCTAATATAGTTTCTATTATAGAAATCATAGGTCACCATTGATTTTTCGATTGATGTTTTACCATAGGTGCAACTTATCATTAGTCGATCTAGGAATCTTGTGAAAAAAGTTTTCATGGGCATTAAAATAAATAAAAATAATAATAAAATTATTTTTTTATGTTTCCTTGATGCATAAATTTTGGAATATTTAAAAATAATCTTATGTAGGAATTACAGGGTAATCTACAAACCCCTGTATCCTATAGAGAATATATGAAGGTATCTCTAGATAATTCTCTTCGGTGAACGACGAAATATCAAGATAGGATCATAGATCATTGCACCAAAGGAACAATGGACCTCATCAATGATGGAAGCACATTAATTCATTATCAATGATTAATTAACTTGGGGAAGGATGTTTTTGGATGATGCATCATTGCTCTTCAATTATATGATGACAAAAAAAACAAACAAACAGATTGATTTGTGGATCGATATCCATGTAGGATTGAATTTATTTTGCGAAGATTTAATGGGGAAAAATAAATAGATTAAATTATTGTTGGATTTGATTGTAGTTATAAAGTAAATCATCCAATATTGACAGAGACATTGATCGAGGTTCATTCCTATTGATTTATTAATCTATTTCTACCCTGATTTCCTGATTCATCACAAGAATTATTCATTTGTCCTAGGGTTAGAAAATTCCTATTTGATCAATCATTGTGCACCTATTGAATGTGTAATATTCTGATATCATAGACATGGTATTGGAACAACATGATGGATGTGTGATGATGGATACACAGCGGATTGGATGAGAGATGATTTCCGATTCTTTATTCTTCGACGCATAATGAAGAATGAAGAGTTAATCCATTTTTCAAGAAGATAAAATGAACGTACGCATTGTTCGACGAAAAAATGGAATGGATGACCTTGTATTATTTTTTTATTGATAATCAATTACAAAATCGAAGAAGGGGAATCAGACGAGGCACATGGAGTAGAATCTGGGATTCTGGGAAATCCTATAGAATAGGGAATGTAGTTTCTGATTACACAGCATGTGGACCCCCTAGAAATAGTTCTATGGTTTTGAAAGATGTTAATGATCACAAGGTGTGTGACCTTTATCACACAGTATGTGAACTTCATTGGTTAACATGGAATGTACTTCAGAAGTACACTGACATATGTTGGAGTACACAAGATGGACATGCCATGTACTCATAGAGAGACACAACTTAGCGTACACTGACTAATACAAGAACATGACTTCAGGTCAAATAAATATCCAATAGAAACTTGAAGGATACCATGTCTATCTACACGCATTGTATAACCATCTCCATAATGTGTAAATGGAGACTTCATCTCATGTGAGCCTCTTCCACATGGGTAGGATATGTGATAGCTAGACATGCCATGTACCCATTATGACATGTCTTGTAGTCGCTTAAAGAGTTCTTAAGGCTCTATGTTTTTTCAATTTTGACCAGTGTAGGTGGAGTATGCTCCCATGGTCATTATTCCTTAATGTTATATTATATAATTATATCCAGTTCATTAGATTATTATCCCCTATAGAGGTAGTGTCTCATATAGGGTTGTGGTATCCCTATCTTTGACTGCACTATAATCCCCTATCATTCCTAGTTAGACTTTGTGGATTAGGTGTGATCTCCATGAGTAGGGCGTTGATCTTTCATCTAGTAGGCCATAACGAGGGGGTTTTTGGAATCATTAATGAATGATCCCCTAAATGGTGGATTGATCAATACTGGGTTTGTGGTGTCCCCCAATGGTCCTACGCATTACCCCTATCTATGTATCATTGTCCCTTTAGACTAGTGATCCTCTTTGGGAAAGGACCAACGTCCCAATCCTCTTCGTCGAGTGTCTCTAATGGTATCATGGATCATGAAGTGAGTTTTCTTGTAAATAGCGTTTCTTCAAATAAAATCCTATGGTTGGGAGTCGGTTATGACTGTGTCATGGTGTGGTGTTTTTTAGACTATATTTATGTATTTTAGTGCTTCTATTATACATTTATAATTGTTTATTTTTTTTATCATACTATACCTGGTGCTTCGTGATTTTTTCGAGTTATACTACTATATATTATTAGACTCACCCCAACATAGGCTTTTCCTACACATGTTTTGTATTGTGCATATGATGGCCCATTTTATGTTTTCCTTTATGAACTAGGTTATAGTGGAGCGTAGATAGAGATCTTCAGAAGAAGGTTTTTTCTGTGATCATTCATTTCACTTAGTCATCTTTCGTAGAGTTGGTTGGATTTTTACAGTTTTTTGCTGGGATTGTATTTGGCCCCTTTATCTTATTTTAGTGCTCTATTATCATACCCTATTGTGGGATTAATGATTTATGCATGCATTATTTTAGTTTTTTACATTTTATCACTAAGAGGGATTGGATATGGTTGTGTCCGTACAATTCCCTTTTGAAAATTCCTCTTATTTCTAGGATATGCCTACTTGTTACTGGTCTCTCGACCATGGAAAAAAGGTGGCAAGCATGGGGTAGACACATAACAGGCCCCTCTTGGATGGGTCATGAAAGAGTGGTATTAGAGGAAAATCAGTTCCACCAAATTTCATGTGTTTTGTCATCGTGTTATGAGAAATAAATGGTGAGACTTTATTTTATGAAATATTTCTTGAGAAATATTGGATTGGTAGGGGGTGTAGTGCATTTCACATCATTTCTTATTAACGATTAGTCTTGATTGGAATAGAATTTATGTATGATGTGAGGTCTTTCCCACATTGGATCAGGCATTGGGGGTTTCTTAATAGGTATCATTGGAGTATTCAATGCTAAAATTAATTATCCTTAAAAGAAATAATGGAGGTGAAATTTATTTTTGAAGGCTCAAGTTATCCGGTTTTAGTATATTTCCAAATGATGCAGGGTATAAAACATTTTATCATCATATTTCTCTAACTCATCAATCTAATTTTGTGTTTGTTCATCATCTAAGAGTTGTCCACATATATCTATTCAAAGTGATGGGAATTGGATGTCAATGGGTAACCCATATTTTATTTTGTAAACTAGAGAATATAAGTTTTCTAATTAATAGTGTGTGTTGTAGTTAAATATGACCACAAGGTGTGTAAGAGCTTGTCTGGCCAATATTTATTTTCTATACCCACCATTTTCACGAGAATTTTTGATATAGTTTATTTTAAATCCTTTATCTATCCATTTTCCATTTCATGGTAGTGGGATGAATGGGTGGATTCAATGTTTTACTCCATGTATAACTTCTTTAATTCGGAAGAATAGAAGTCAGTGTCGTTGTCCGTAGATATTGTGTGAGGGACACCAAAACCATTGATGATGTTTGACTTCATGAAACTAATGATACTTTTGGTCTTGAATTTTTTATGTGGTATCACCTCATCCCATTTAGAGAAGAAGTAGGTAGATGTAAGGTTGTATTTGAACTGCTTGGATTTAGCTGGAGGGTCTGGCCCTAAAACATGAATTCCCCAAAAAGTCAATGACTAGGAGTATTTATCTGTATGGAGAAACTCTAAGGGTTTATGGATGAAGTTAGAATGTACTTGGAAGGAATGATATTTTTTGAAAAATTGTGTGAAATAATGCTGCATCAAATGCCGTAAATATCCAAGACTCTTAATTTGGTAAGGAAGTTTAATCTTTCACTGATGGATCCCATAAGTTAGGTTCCTAGATTTCTCAAAAAATTAGGATTCTTTGATATTAATTGCATTTAATGAAGTAGGATTTCACACAATTTGTCAAAAAATGTCATCCAAAATGAAAACAAAAAATTTATTGTTAAAATTAGCCCTCTCGATCTGTAGCCATCACACATTTATGGCCCAATTTTCATCTTGATCTCACATCCTTTTTTCCTAAGAAAATTTATGGAATTCTCCCTACATGAAATTATTGTATCCATTAAACCATTATTTATACACTGCAATGAGGAATAATGGCCCGCCTAATAGAATGATAGGGTCCGAATAGTTAACATATGAGAGACATTGGAGACTTACATTGAAGAGGATTCCAATTTTAGCATTGATTATAATAAGGACTCTTACATATCATTGTAATTATTAGAATTATATTTCTCATAGTTTATTTGAATGGGAATTACACACGGTGGTTTCCCTTATATGTAGGTAATAATATCATTCGATTTATTGAGGATTATGGATTGAGGTTTCCCTAATAAGGGGAAATATCATATTATGTTATTGATCAAGGATTACTCTCTGAGGATTCTGTAATGTATTGGAAACCATATCAGGACAATGATTGGGTCATACACACTACGACATTCATAACATAGGGGAAATATCATATTCTGTAGCTAATTGGGTCTGACACAATGAGGATGCCCAACTATAGAGGTCAGACATGATTATTATGTCCTAGGATTCCTACTTGACCTGATCTAGTTTTTTACTTCTTGATTATCAATATTAAAAGATGTGGCTTTCTCAAATGAATTTTTTAAGGATGTATGGACATTTTTTGATGTATTGTGTTGATTTCCAAGGACAATCTCATGATCTAGTTAACTTGGCCATGGGACATCGCATCATCGAGGATGGATTTACAATTATACATTATTAGACCTGGATATCATTTACTACAGTCCGTCATAATGTATAGTTTACACACATGGATGGGTTTTCATGATCAAGGTTAACTTCTCTATATGGCTTCATGAATCTTTTCCATCATGTGTTGGAAGGTGTAGCATTGCATGTCTTACCTATCTAGAGGGAATCACAATAACCCATTTACATGCCCTTTCACTATATATAAACTCATCCGACATGAAATTAAGATGATATATGATTTTGTATCCTTGTCTACAGTACTTTGAAATTCGTGGATGGGGATCCCAAATGGGTTTTTCGGACATGGGTGGTATGAATGAAGAGAGTTCATGACATGAGTTGACATTTCCTACGGACCTCACATGATTCAAAGAGTATTCAAAAAGAGCATATTTTGATATGGGAAACATGTTATGGTGCAATAATTTGACCTAGGTGGTTCATGAAAAGTACATTGGGATCAGAATATATGTCATCATGTGTTCCTCTAATCATGTATTAATTTTTTCTAGATTTTATTGTGTATTTTCCATTTACTTTATGTGGGTTTTTGCTTGTTTAGGTATTTTGTGACCCAACGAATATGACAGATTTACTTATAGTAATTTTTAATCCTTGATGAAGTTCTCCACAAGATCTCATGTGAACACCTTGAGTTCCTATTAATTCTAAATGATCCATCAGGTCATTATGTAGAACTTTTACTGGTGGAAGAACATGCAGTTGCGAGATTCATGGCACCGAGATGTCCTATATGATGTCTGGGTGTGATGTTGCATGGATAAAATGATGTAGATTTTCAAGATGGTTTAATGTATTCAAATTCATAAAGAAGGTGATTATATGCTGATTTTTAGGGTGTGTATTATATAGTTCCAAACTGGAGACTGTTGAAGTCTTTCAGGTTATATCAAACTGGAGACTGTTGAAGATTAGTATGGGCCATCGTGAAATTTATTTTATAGCTTTTCTCCCCATCATTGTGGAATGGGGAGTTTGATATTAGATATGGATACAACAGTAATAGCAGGGTTATTTCCTGATGTTACATTCTAATGAATACAGTCTAATTATGTGTTTTCATGTTTTTGACCTTATTCGTTACACAATGTCCACACTAATAGATTCCTTGATATCGATGGATTTAAGTATTGTTATAACTCATACTAATGATTTTTTATTCAATAAATATACTCACCAATCATGATCATGGACTTAATTTCATGACCTTAAAAGTCATGACATGTCGTCTTAGTTGTATGACACAAAACTATAAGAATAAATTGTTTGAACTATAAGACTTTAAAAAATCTCATAACATCGTTTCCACATGATGTTAATGTTTTTCATGATTTCCTCACCACAAGATGTAAAATTTCATGTTTAACATCCCTGTTTCTTGATGTAAAATTTAAATAAATTTCATTCCAATGTTTGGTGGATCACAATCCTTGGTTTTTGTCTCCGACCACACCTCCATTATAGAATAATGTGTAGATTCATTGTCATCTCAATGGAATATATAGTGATGCCTAAAGGTTATTTTCTAAGCCCATCCATGATTAATGGAAAATTTCTCCTCTCTTGTATTTATTTAGAACTATTTGTGGCTTGATACCTATCCATAGCAGATACATATTGAGACCCAGTTCCCTTAAAATAATCCCATATACATTAAATAATATATTATGTGTCCCATATGAACTGTATAATACTACAATCCATGAAAGAGATATTAACATGGGTTCCCTATTAAAGGGACATTATTGGGAAAAGAGACCCCTGTCGGTACATATGAGCTAGATCTGCAAAAGTAAGTTCACACTCTGAGGACAATGTATATCTACATTCTTCCATTGTGGTAAGATGCATTCCGTCCACATATAATTCTTCTTATATTGGGGAAATATGGATCCTCATATGCTTTCCCCAGAAATCGATAAGAGAATTTATAATACCATAGATATCCTTTTTTATCTATGAATTCATACTCCCTAGTCAGGATTTCCATAAGTTTCCCCAAAATGGAATATCAAGCAGAAAAAAAATTTCATAGGACAAACCTCTTATATACACATAAGACGTGAAAACATCTTGATGGAAACCAATTTTCAGACATGCTCTATGGACATTCCTTATATGAATATCTTATGTCACTTATCATGATCTGAGAACACCCATGATCACAGATTATTATTTCCTTCTTCAAGTCTAATCTATATCAAACCATACATGGCCTGATAATTCCAATTCATCTTACCATTTTAATATTTATGGTTCTATTAATATATCGTAAAAAACAATGAAAACCTATCATGGGGAACAAAATGATAAAAATTCCTCTATCCTTTATTTTAATCAACCATGTGTGATGAAATAATCCTTCTACCCTCCATATCTCTCACAAAACGCATTGATCATATGGGATTCTGAGAATTGGTAGAGGATTACATGCATGATCAAGGAATATCACTACATGTTAGGGTTAGGATGGTCCTAGATACAAGTCCATAAAAATAATTTTATAGTTAATTACAACATGATATTAAACTTCATCGTTGATGTATATATCATGATTAAAAATTTCACATTGTTATGGACTTAAATCAAGAGGACTGTTATCATGGAAATTGGTTTCCCACCATCCCTGCATCCATTAACTACATGTTTAAAGATTCTCACTTTGATGACATATATTATTATTATCAGATCCTAAATCATGTACCAAATTTAATAAAAATATTCCCCAACACTCCTACTCATGTCTTATATCCACACATGACACTCCAATATGAGTTTTCACTCCTCTCGCGAGCACATATTCAAGGAATCATTCCCATATCCACACAATAGGTTGATTGAGGTGCTGAATCTACCCAAGAATATTGTGTGTGTTGATTCACTCATTCAAGAGATACATAGAGTTCCCAAAACCATATATCATGGTCCCAACAAAAATATAAAAAATCCCCCCCATCATTGGGTACTGGTCATACCAACATATGAGACATTTCTCACAATTATGGAGTGATTTCACCATGAAATTATGAATTTATAATCAGAAAAATCCTTTCAAAAATAATTCAATTCATATATGGAAATAATAATCTTCTTAATATTTCTTCAGCCATTAGTAATAAAATTTCTAATACCATAGGAAACTTCTTTTAATATGAATTGATATTCCCCAGTCTTTCATTAAATAGTGACTCTTAATAGGCCTTCCAAATAGAGGTACCCTCATCCTTGAGATAATCCTACATTATATATGTAAACAGCAAAGACATCGTACTAAGAAAAGATTTTTAAAAATTGTATATGGTCATTCCTTGCATACGTATCCCATATCATCTTTTAAATATGGAATCCCCATGATTGTGGCTTAAAATTATCCCTCTTCATTACTAAAACTGATGGAACATTTTAGTCAGATCACTATGAAATGGAAAGGTAATACTCATTCAATCAAAGATAAATGACCATAAAATTTATCCCTCGTTGTCCATATAATAATACATTAAATAGCATGGTCCACATCCTAGTCACACGACAATAAAATGAATAAATATTCTACCCTCATTTAGGATGTTCCTTACTTTATGTTGTAGTTCATCCTTCATACCATACTAAAGAAATGCGTATGAATTGATTCTAATTTCATCAATATATGTAGTGAAACATAGGATCTAGATCAAATCCCAATTCACATTAGTGATATAATGTTTGATTTCCATGGAAACCCTTTTTTATAATGCAATGATATAACCTAGCCTAGATTTTCATATGTCACCCCTAAAAGGCTTCTCAACCAGTGGAACCTTCTTCATCTATATAAACCTCATTAATATCTATAATTCTAAACAACAACATGTTGTGAAACGCTTTTCAAACAATCTCTATGGTCAATATCTATATATATTTCCCACATCATTTCATAAAATATGTAAATCAAAAGATCAGGTCTTCATATTTCCATCATCATATCCTGGATGTGTTGGAGAGTTCTCATCATGCATGCCCTATTCAGGTCCAATAAATAATTGACTAAAAAACAATTGGTATTGACAAATGATCCAATGGGGGAGAATGAAGAGCCCATCAAATGGATAGGGTAAAGAATTGTATTTTTGTCCATCACCATTGTTAATTTAAATCAATTATATTTATTGAATAATAATTTAAATATTTTTACAGGTTTTTACAAATTAACTATAGTACAATAAATAAACTGGAAGGTGTAATCATCAATGAAATCTTTTAAAAAGGTACACATGTATATTGTTTCCCTGCAACACATAGAAGTCAAAGAAGAAGTCCATATTGCAGGAGGATATTTTTTCACTAAAATCAATAAAGAGAATAGGACTAAGTACTAGGGATGGATTAAGGATGTATTCAGGGTGAATATTCTATCATAAAATTGTATAAACATCATATTTTAGTTGAACCATTCCTTAAGATAAAGACAAGCATTAAATATATTTCAAAGTATAATCTAAAATAATTTCCAAATAAATTGGAGATTGAACCCATTTAAAATGTATAGTAGATGGGGAGATTGAGGACTCAATTTGAAAGATTGAATGTTTTATTTAATGATGGATACATTAAGGTGACCCGATGCTACAAAATGTACTTATAAAGTTGAATAGTTTCCCAGAATTTGTAAATATAGATGGCTGAAAAGGAGAATACTAGAAGTCACTTGGTAATGAAATAAGAATCAAGAATACTTAAATTAAGAACCACACTAAAGAATGGAAAAGTCAAAACGATTGATCTATAAAGATTATATTGTGAAATTCACCTCATTAAGAGAGTTTATTCCGTAAATGAGGAAACTATAGTCCAAACTAAACTTTTTGAAGTTGCATCACTACATGATATGTTGAAAATAAAAATTTAATAGATAATTAGAATATCATTCTAGAATGTATGTTGAGGTGGTATAACTTACTTAAAATCTCAAAGATGAACAATTCAATGAAAAATTTCTTTATTAATCAAATGAAAATAAAAATTTAAAAAGTAAACTGTCATTCAATATGAGATTATTGAATTTCAAGTTAATAAAATTATTAAATAAGGAATGATGATCATGAGGGCTCTGGAAGATGATAAGAAAGGAGGTGAAATTTATAAAACCACCAGAATCTTATGTAGTGGAAGATGAGGCACTAAATGTTCAATAGTTAGACTAGCTAATGAATTTAGCTTGAAGTAGGTTGATCCACTCTTTACTACCTATCATATATCTTATTAAGGGACAAATCATATTCTATCATACTCACTCAATTTATATCCAATCACTCAGCTCATACATCTATCTAACCCATAACTAGGAGCAATATGGTTTTCAATTACTTCTAGTGCATGAGAGTTCACTAAAAAAATGATTGAATCACCCTTTTGCACCATTCATATCAGGAATTTGTTCATGAATGAAGTGATATTCATGGGATAATCAACCACAAAACCTCACCTAGATTATTGGTTCAGTATATTAGGGGAAGAAGGAGGTAATGGTCAAGAGTGAAAGAGATGTAAGACAATCTTGTGAGTAGATATGATGCAACATCTCAAATTTACTATCACTTATTACTAGTAGAAATGAATAAGTAGAAAATCAACATTATGAATCATCTATAAGAAAAATTATGTTTTACATCCTAATTCTATAAAATATAATTATCCCCCAATTACTAAGGACTGTAGATCAAAACACAGGGGAAGAATAATAAACAACCATATATTTAGAAATGGGAGACTATATTACAATGTGTGAGGCACATGGGATGATAAAATAGAATTAGCTCTTGTATCCAAGAATCATAAATAGATTCCCATGTCCATGAATTTAGAAGGTATAAGTGTACCCAAACACTTATTTGAAATAAAATAATTGGGAAAACTAATCTAATTGGATGTTTCATCCATGTGAAACACTATAAATTTTTCTTCACTAGCTTCAAGTGTAATCCTTAGTGACTGAAGGTTTACTCCTATAATGAGATGAAACCATATCACATGGGAATTCCCAAGGAAAATATATATCCTATAAAATCCATAAAATATCTTCATGAAATATCTAGTATCTTTCATATTTGAGAAACCATTATCATCATTGATTCCTCATTTTGGAATTAATTAACCCCAAAATTTTAGGATCATGCTAATTTAATTCCTTACCCTGGCCTTGATCATGATTTGTGCCCACATAAATTAATATATTTTCTATGTCTTTACATTATCCCAATATACAGTTTCATTTCCAATAAATTTTTATTCTAAATGTTCCTTATAGTATTATAATGTTCATATACTGTCATTTTCACTTTTGTCTTACACACCACCTTTAACTTCTTTAGACTGTAGAATTCCATTTCCAGAGTGATATTTTCCATCATTCCTGACTATCTCCACACTATAATGATTAGTAATAAGAGAATAGAGCCTATTACTCTTAAAAATATATATAGAACTCAATTCCCAGTTCCTAGTCATATTTTCATCCTCCAATAAAGTTTTTTTCATCTTTAAATCATACAACATTATGGGTTTCACTTTGAAACACACCAAACCCGAAGACTCCTACTACTCAACTAGGCCCAAGTTTTTAATCAAGATCGGTCTCCTTTTTTCATTTAATTACCTTGAACCCAATTCATCTTAATTTTTCATGGAATTTATCTATATCATAAAATCATATTATCATATTCCCTATAGAGATTTGGAATATATCATTCTTATCAACATCATAAGGGGTTTGAATTTGGGACTCATTCCACTGATGTTCTTATGATGAAAATATTTTGTTATTTGCTGGTTCATCAAAGCTTCATTAGTTATCCACAGTCTTTGAGGTATATCCTTGAGCACCTAGTGTTCAGTTATAAAAAAACTCTTGGATATAACATTCATGCATGGTGAGGTACCTATATTATCTCAACTTGCAACTAAAAATAGATACCAAAATCCCATATTAAATTCTTCGTCCTCTGTATTCTACTCAAATTTAAAAATTAATAATGTGGTCGAGCTCTAACTTTCACAAGCACATCATAGTATCTTTGCTTCATCCCAAATCAAAATGAGTTTCTCCTTTGATTCCAACCTCGACTAGTTAGTAATAGGTGGTTTCCAAATCACATTTTCCTCAACTTCAATTCAAATTCCATTGTTTAGTAAAATCCCCTCTTCATTGTGAAACTTACCTCATCTTTATTTTATGTCACCTTTTTTATCCGGTGAAGATCCCCACAACATATCCTTAAATCTCCAGTTTGGTGTGCCACCACATTTTTTTATGCATACTTATATTCTTTAATCAATTTAATAAGGATAATCTGTTTCTGAAATCTTGATTCATTATTATCTATTTAGGATCAGTCTCAGTAGTTTGTCTTTTGTGATAGTTTATGTTTCACATATTTGATTTGTTTTTAGAAATCGGTCATATCCTCCATGCAGTTTATTAGAGCTCTGACACCTGGTATTATTCAACTTGGGTGAATTTATTCATCAAATTTGAAAGAATCTTGTTTATTTTATATAAGTAGACATGTGGTAGTTCTCTTCATCATTATTGGTCTCATATAAATCTTCTAATAGAAGCTGCATATACATGAAAGAATGGGTGTATAATAATGGGTGTTGATCGATGGATGACTAAGGATTTCCCCTTATGGTAGATTTAAAAAATAAAAATGTTCACTTGATCAAAACTATCCTCATAGATTCATTAGGTAGAGGCATATAAGAAGTGGCACAAGAAGTCATGGATCCTCCATAATAGACCATCTTCTTGGAAACTTTATAACTGAAGTGAATTTTAGTACACATTTTCCAAAACCACCCAAAACACATTGAATTCAAAATCAATTGAGTGAAATATAATCAATTTAAAATTAAAGAATAGAAAAATCATTTAATTTTAAAATATAAATATTTCCATGAAAAATATTAAATTTAAAATATAAAATATGAAAGGATTAATTTTCAAAGTTCAAACATCAAGATAATAACATTTGAATTGTTTAAACAATAAAACAAAAAATCATTAAAAAATTATTTCTAATGAATAAAAATTAAAAAAATTGTTTTCGAAAAACAAGGAAACTCAATGTGAGGAACAATTGAGCCTTTTTAAACAAGGAATCACTCATTTTCATAAAGAAATCAAATAATTAAGATTTCATCCCGATAAATTAATTTTAATAAAATATCTAATTAAAAGAACAATTTCACATCCAAATCACAATTTAATTAAAAATAGATGTGTAAATATAAATATAGAAAAGGCCACATCAAATTTTCCTACACTTAATCAGTTAAACTCTTGAAAAATTCAATTTTCTCAATACGATATGTCCACCTAGTATCAATTGATCAAACCATAATGTAAGTAAATCAAAACTCATCCATTGCTTAGATTATCACTCCCCATCTATGGATTAATCTCACATACTCACTTCAATTAAGTATCATCTTAAAATCATATAGTGAAATAAATGGATCAAAATGGAATTAAAATCATAAAAAATGGATCTTTTTTCATTACTCTCTCCTAAGATACTCAAACCAAAGTTCCAATTTTCACTTCATTAATACAACTCAAATGAAATTTTTATAATTCAATCCCCCCTTTTAATATATGTTTAATATTACCCTCACCTAAATGAATCTATTTTTGATAAAATTATCTTATTGAGTCTTCCCCATTTTTCCTTTTCTCTATTTTAGATCTATCAATATTAAATAACTTTTGGAAAAAAATGATCAAACTCACAATCCTAGTTCTTAGTGTCTTAGAGTTTCATTATGGCATCCAAATTTCCCATTTTACTCCAATTTCAAAAAACTTATATAAATTTATATTTATTTAGACCCCTAATGTGTTTTCATTCACAAAGTTCAATCACATTTCATTAAGATAACAATTATAGTGACCTCATTTATTATTTCAATTCCATAATTATATATTCACATGTATACCTTTTCCAAGTTCTAAAATGTAATATTCAAAAAATAAGTAAAAAAATACACTCATAAATAATTAAAATTTTAAAACATAAATGTTAGTGAAATCCCTATACACTATAATGATAAATGCACTAGGTAATATAAAATTGAAAATTTTGATGGTAAAATGATGGGAACAATATTGATGTCTAGTTTTTCATAACGAATGAACCCCTCCCAAAATCATAAAACCAAAAATTATTTCCAATGTTATATATCATTGTGGTAGAAACATTTTATACAATTTGGTTTAATATAGATATAAAATTTCATCATTTCATATAATGATTTTAGGGTTACAAAATATTATCAAAACAACTTTTCCACAATCCATGATAGTTTAATAATTTTTATTTGAAAAATTCATGATTATTAATTAAAAAATTAAAAAAAATTCACAATTTATCTCAGAAAATAACATGAGGAATAGTGAATTATAAAATTGTAAAATAGTAAATATAACATAATTTTAAATGTGATACCGTGATTTTAAAATAATTGGATCGATATTATTTCAAACACTCTAGATAAAATCATGGATGATACCCAATAAATGAAATATAAATTCACTCAATTCAGCTCAAAACACTAAGTTGGAGTACTAAACATGGGATTAGGTGTGCCAGTTTATGATGCAATGTTTTCCCTTCACATTGGGTCAACCAAAAACCACTTATATCTGGTTAATAAGACAATGAAATTCTTCCATTTTGAATTAGGTTAGACCTCTCAATAGAGGACGTGATCTCGTGGGTTCGTGCTCGTGATGTAGGGTTCGATGGAGGAGTGATCTATTTGAAGGAGGAGAGATCTGTTCGACGATGTGTGGAGATATCTGTTCATGGGATCTATCCAAGGATTATTTGGTGTTTTTTCCCAGCATTTTCTAAAAATCATAAGGAAATATTGTCTACTATAATGGTTTGAATAAACCATTGGAATAGATTTGTAAAACCAATCCATTCTTAATGGTTTCATAAAACCATTAATAAAACTCATGTAAAATTCAATATACTTACCTTATACCAACAGTTTTATTTAACCATTGAAATAGGGTACTTAAACCAATGGTTTTTTCAATCTGTTGGTATGCAGGTGTTGGTATAGGTAGTAAAATCTTGTATTTTGGATAGATACGCTGAGTATGTATGTTTTTAGGAAAAATTACACAACATGTAGTAAGGTGTGTACACCGTGTGGGAGAACATGAAGTGATGTCCGTGTAGGTGACCGAACATGGACTCATCGTGATGAACAGGGTATCACTACCCTAAAATTGGGTAAGGGAAGCGCCTCGTTTTATTAGTGCAAAGTCGAAAACAATGATAATTGGGGGGGGGGTCAGCGCTAGCTAAAAGCATTGATACATGTATCTTTTACGAATATTTTTCTTACCACTGATAAAGGATGAATTTATCAGTGCTATATTTATCGCTGATAAATGATTTTAATAATGATTTATATAAAATTAATATATATATAATCAAAAGTAATATTTATTTTTATACATTAAATAAAAAACACATGTTTGTAATTAATATTTTTTAATAGTTCAAATATATATATATATATATATATATTTTGTTTTTAATAAAGTATTTCTATGATTATAATTAAATATATATATATATATAAGTAATCACAAGGATATAATAAATTTAATTAAATAATAAATATATTTATTAGATTTAATAGAGTTTTTATATTTATTATATTTATTAGATTAATTAATTCAATATTTTAGATTTATTAGATTTTTAAATTATTATATTTATTAGATTCATTATATTTTTTATATTTTTTTATATTTAGTATATATTTTTTATTTATTTTATTTATTATTAATATATATAAATACCTTATATATATATTACCTATGAAATATATTTTTGTTTCCAATGAATTTTGTCAATAAATATATTTATCATCCATGCATATGTCATGTATCCTAATATTCATTTATACATTACACCATTTCTTATTTTTCATGTTGTCCATTGATGGCTCGTTTTTTCTTATGTATATTTACTAGGTATATGATTACTTCATGTTACCCATATATACAATTATGTTGTAAAAAATACTTATAAAATTACATTAAATATATTTGAATAATAAATATATTTATTATATTTATAATTATTAATTTTAATTATATATAAATAAATTTTAACATATTAATTTTTAATTATAACTAAAACTATATATATATTTTTTAATAATTATATAATTACAATAAATAAATATATTATAATTTTATAAATAAATAAATACAAGTACATATATTTATAATTATATAAAATTATTTATAAATATACTTATTTATAGTTATAATTATAACCATAAATAACTATATATATGTAAATAGTTTTAAAATAGTAAAATATATATTTATTACACTACATATAAAGTTATACTATAATTAAATAAATATATTTCTAAATATATATAAATATTTATAAATATATATAAATATTTAAAAGTAAATATATTTATAAATATATATAAATATTTATAAATAAATTCAAAAATTTATAATTATAATTCCTTAATTAATATAGGTATATTTAAATAAAAATAAATTTATAATAAATATTTTAATTATATATAATTATATACAAATATTTATAAATAAATAAATATACTTATAAATTTAATTCTTAAATAAATGTAGATATATTTATATAAATAAAAAATTATAATAAATATATCTGTATATATTTATAAAATATATTTATATATATTTATAAATTTATATTTATATTTTTTATAATTTTATAATTATTTAAATATATATATATAATCACAACTATAAATAAAGATTTCTTTATTATAATTATCAAATAAAAATAAATAGATTTTTATTTATTAGTTATAAATAGGAATAAAAAATATATTAATTTAAGTAATTATTAATTTATAATTTTTTTTATTTTCATATATAATGTTTTTTATAATTAAATATATATATTTATAAATATATAGAAATATTGATAAATAAATAAAAATATTTATATTTATAGTTATAAATAAATATCGATATATTTCAATAACTATAAAATTATAATAAATCTATTAAATAAATATATTAATACAATTATAAAAATTTGAAATATTAATTTGATATAATTTTATAAATATTCAAATAAATATATATTCATTTATAATTATATGTATAAACAAATAAATATTCATATAATAATAAATAAATATATCTTCATATAAATAATTAAAAAATTAGAGGAAATATAGATGTATATATCTTTAATCTTATAAATATATATAGTTAATATATTCATTATATATATTCTATGATTATAAATATAATAATGATATTTCTTATAATTTTATAATTATTTAAATTATTATATTCTAAATATAAATATAAATATATTTATTTATAGTTATAATTATATATATATATATCATATATATAACTTTATAAATATATATATTAATATAATTAAATAATTAACAAAATTTATTTATCCCCATATTTTTTGTGTTGATAAAGAAAGGCCTTTGTCCGCGCTAAATATGTATGAATTAATGTAAGGTTTATCACCGATTTCTATTTTAGCACTGAAAAGGCATACCACTATCAGCACTTTTTAGCTAGAACTGATAAAAGGTTCACTGAGTTTTATAAAAAAACCATAACAGTCTTGTTCTTCCTCGCACCCCTCAAGAACTCACTGAAGCTGACCCTAATTCTTCTGACCCCTGCTCTACCCAGACCCAGCTCTGCCACCGCCGACCCCTCCTTCACCACCGCCTCTTCCGTTGTGAGAAACACCACCTCTACCGCGAACCCACGTCTACCACAAACCCATGTCTCTCCGTCCTCCATCACTCCTCTTCCATGAACCCACCTCCACCTCAAACCCCTGTCCTCTGCGAACCCCACCTCTACTTTGAAGCCCTCTCCTTCCGCTTCCGCTGCAGCCTACCCCAAATTTTCCATCACCAAACCCTACTACTACCAATGTAAGGGTATGATATCAATTTATTAAAAAAAGGTTTCATTATAGTTTTATCACACTTACTAGTTAATTATTGGTTTTTTATTTTCTATAGGTTTTTTTCCTTTTGTAGGATATGTATTGACTGCTATTATTTTATTCTTGTATGATATTATAGGTGGATATTTCTTTTGATGGTGTTGGAGGTGAGATGAGGTTTATTTCTTATGTTTTATTATCAAATTATAAATTGGTCATGTTAAATTTTTTTCTTAGCTCCCATATTACTATTCCATAGAAACCAATGGTAATTATGTTACTAATATTTTCTATGTCGTAGTGACTGAACATTATTCCCATATTTCGTTTCTGATACTGTTAAGGATGTAATTGTCGTGTTATGTCACCTATAGTGTTAGGGTTGTCATAGCCTTATCTTTTTTCTGATGGTGTTTTTATATATGGGCTCCCTTGGTTATTGATTCAACTATTATATGTCTTATATTTTCTCATCCTAGGATCTAGTGAGATTCCAATGATGATTTCTTAATTGATGATATTAGCTTTGAGATCCCCACAACACACCTTTTTTCATCATTTTTTACATTTCATGGGAATGTTACAAAAATTTAAATTTTTTTTATTAATGATAGTTCCAACACTTCTCCAATAATCATGAGAGAATCACAATGAAAGAATTTTGGATAAAACATTCTCTTCTTTTTTTAAGATGTTAAGAGTGGTGATAACCCTAAATCCAACTGACCTAGCATAGGCAGGATGAAAAACAATAGATATAAAATTATCCATCAATTTTTATCAATGTAATATAATAATATTTGGGACATTATCCTTTAAAAATTAGCCTTTCAGTTCCATCAATTTCATGCAAAATCCCTTTGTTTCTATAATGATATATTTGGAACTAGGATATGTGTATACCTAGTGGGCGGGGACTTTAAAATGTACTTGGATTCACTTTGAGTTTATTCAATAGGGTGAGTTCCATGTCTCTTTCCTTTTTGATTTAGAGTTCATGGAATATGGAATAATGAATCTGATGTTTACGATCAAACAAATTTGACTAAAATGAGTTTAGTATTTAATGTCATTAAAATTTTATAAATAATTGTGGTGATAAACATAATAATGGAGTTTAGGTAAACATGACCTGACTTGAAAAACAAATACTAGTGTAGAAATCATTTTACGATATGTTCACATAGTTTTTGGTTATAATTATTGTTCTAGAAATTGTGAGGTAGTTTATATAATGGTAAGGGAAAGGTGATAACTTATAATGAATGAGTAGTGGATTATATTAGTATAAAAAACCTCAAGAAGGGATGCATGGATTTTATGGAAATAGTTCACAAACCAATGATGAAGGTTATGATGTTACTACCAAAATGGGAGTCAAGATCTTGGGGATCTCTAACACCTTTGAATAAGGAATGAGAACAATGTAAATCAAAACTAAATTTATTTTAATTGGAATTTAGTTTTAATTTAATATATTTTATCCATGTTTAGTGTCTAAAATTTCAAGACCATATATTGGTGAGGTTACTATATTATGGGGAAAGGGGTTTGAATCTTATGAATCCATTTAATGGGTATAATATTAGTGGTTAGGATGAAAAGACATAACTAATGGACCTCTCTAATAAGATTAAAGGTCATATAAGATAAACCATAGGCCATGTAGTTAAAATTTTGTTGAAATGGAATTTTATTGAGTGAATTTTAAGATCATATGTTGAATAAATTTATGGAAATGGATTTTAATAGATCTAGATCATATGCAATATGACATTTTCTTGTATTAGTGCCGATTTAGTGGTTAAAACCCTATATGAGCTGATGAAATCCCATACACTAAGTCTAAGTTTGAGTTTAAATAGGGTGAAACTAGTGAATGAGTATAAAATTAGAAATCTAGATGTTTTCAGCATAGAAAACCCTACATGAGTTGATTACTGAGTATAAAATAAGAAATCAAGATGTTGTTTAATTAGGGAATAAATTGATATATAAGGGAAACATATATTTTGTTTTCCTAACCTATCCAAATATATATGAGACACATTATTTACAACCTAGTCAAATAACCAAAACAACACATGTAATGAATCCTTCCACCGGTAAGCACTTAATGTTGAATCCCCTCAAAAGTAAAAATTATATAATTCAAGTGATTATCAAAACATTTTTCTTCTTATCATAATTATATATATAAATATATAAATTAATATTTTAGTAAACCATTATCAAATTAAATTAATGAATTATTAACTATTTATATTAAATGTTATGAATTGGTTATGACATTTAGGTCGATGCATCCATCAAAGGTACCAAACATATATTTTATTTATGAAATTTTCTTTAAAAGGTTCTAGACTATTTTGATACATGAGAATTTTTATATTTTGTAATGGGTTTGTGCTTATAGATTTTATTAGGTTCATTTATAAAGGAATGAACCAATAGTACATAAGGTGAGCGACATATACATTTTTCTTATGGTGTACAACCAACTGATTTGGTGTGAGATATGGATCATTGGGATAATGTAGTTTTTGTAGTAAACTTGAACATGAATGTTTCATGTTTGCGAGTGTGGTCACTGACTATGGAACATATCCATTGGGACTCTACTGTTGTGGTGAAGGATAACTAATATAATTGTAAAATGGAAGCATGCATAAGGGATATCCAATGTTGGGGATCACAATATCAAATGATTCTGTAAAATATTATTATTACACCACCCTTGGGAATAATGTGATGGAATCATACAACACTGATTTATTTGGGTTGAATTGAGGTGGTTTCTATATATCTTTTATAATGTGTCTATATTGGGATCTATTTCATTGTCAAAATTCATATGAGGATCATTTAAAATGATTCAAGTATTATGAAATGTTTCTTAGAGGGATGTCTCTCATTTTAAATTACTATGATTTTTGGTTCATGAAGTTTTTTTGAATTCTTTAAAAAATGAAATTTCAATTTTTTGTAAGAGTGTTTGGAAGGGATTTATTTATTTTAAAAAGTGTGTGTTATTTTAAAGAGGAATTTGTGTAAATGGTTGTGTTTTTAATGGTATTTCAAGGGTGCTTTTTTAAATAGTTTTCAAAGGACATTTGAACTGTAGTTTTTTATAATATTTTATGATATGATTTTTATATAATTAGGAAAACCGTTATATTATATCAATATATTACATATTAATTGTTTAAAATACTAATATCATTGAATCAAATAGGATGTATATGAATAAAGACTGGATGGATGCCAATTGTTTGACAAGAAATTATGACGATGGAATGAAAGAGTTCATCAAGATTGCAAAAGATCATACATATGACCCTTCTCAAATCCGTTATGCATTTTTACATAATTATTATTCAAGTAAAGTTATTCTAGAAGAATTAGAAGAACAATTGACCTATCATGGAATAGATCATAGTTATAAATGTTGGAATAAACATGGGGAAAAAGAGAATATAGGAAGTGGAGGAGATAAAAGTGCGTTTTTTGGAACATCTGATTTGATTACAAGTATAAAAAATGAAGAATAATGTATCAAGGATGTGACTACAGATGTGAATGATAACAAATTTATAATTGGGGAAACAACAAGGATAGTTGAAGATGAACTTCTTCATTGCCCAAAATTCTATGAGCAGTTGAAGAGTTATGCAATGACGAATTTGTATGGTCGTTGTACTAAATATATACCATTGTCAGCCGTAATGAAGCTATATAATTTGAAAGAACGAAACAGATGGAGTGATGATAGTTTTACAAAATTTCTTGCCCTCTTGAATGACATGATCCTAGAAGGTAATGATCACCAGAGCCAAACAAATGTTTCCAAATTAATGCTACGTTTAATGGGTATTATCTTTGAAAGAATACATGCCATACTAAATGACAATATATTGTTTCTCAAGGGACACAAATCACATAGATAACGCCCAATGTTTTGTTCTCATCGATATAAGATATATGAATCTGGTCCTACAAAAGTTTTATGGTACTTTCCAATCATTCCAAGGATTAGGCGCCTATATGGATGTGAGGAGGTTGTAGGGAAATTGACATGGAACTCATACATAAGAAATAATGATGGGGAACAATGTCACCTGACAGACACTTCCCAATGGCAGAGAATTGATCATGGGTATCCAGATTTTGGAAATAAGCCGAGAAACCATTGTCTTGCATTCTCAACAGATAGAGTGGATCCTTTTGGTTTTCAATGAAGAACTCATAGTACAAGGCCAATTATGTTGGTAAATGTTAACTTTCCATTGTGGTTATGCATTAAACAAAAACATGTCATGAAATCAATGCTTATATCAGGACCGAAATGACCAGGTAATGATATTGATGTTTAATTGGCTCCATTGATCAAGGATTTGAAATTATTGTGGGATTCAGAAGTTATGATTTATGATGGTTATAGAAATGATGGTTTCATGTTGAGGGACATGTTGTACGAGATGATAAATGACTTTTTGGCTTATGGTAATTTGTCAGGATATAGCATTAAAGGATGTTATGGGTGTCCCGTATACAAACAAGGTACACAGTCATTTAGGTGGAAATATTAATTGAAAACTGTGTTTTAAGACATCAAACCTTCTACCCTGATGACATATGTACCGATCATGGATGAATTAATTTGATGGAATCTCATAAAAATGTACAACACCATCTCAAATAACTTTTGATCAAATGTTTGAGAAAGTAAAATATGTGGAGTAAAATATGTGGACACTGCTTTGGGTAAACCATTTTCAAAAATCATTATGAAAACTAGTTGGAAGAAGAGATCCATTTTTTTAATTACCATACTAGAGTTTTCTATACATTAGACACTTTCTAGATGTTATACATGTTGAAAACAATTTATGTGATAGTGTCATTGGCATGTTTCTAAATGCATCCATCAAAACAAAGCCAGTGATTAATGGTATATTGGACATGGTAGACATGGGAATACAAGAAGAGTTGGCACTAGTAAAGGGTGAAAAAATGAACATTTTTCCTCCAACTGCATTCAATTCTTCCCAGAAGAAGAGATAACAATTTTTCATCTTCTTTAATGATGTAAAGTTTCCATAGGGGAATTCAATGACTATCATGATCATCATGTCAATAAAATATTTAAGGTTAAAGGGAATGAAATGACATGAGTGTAATGTTTTGATTCAATATATAATTAAAATAGATTTGCGTATCATTTTTTCTAATAATTTCCATTATATGAAAACAAATATATATTTATTCTTCAAAGAAATATGTAGCAAAGTTATAGACCTAGAGAAATTGATGAGTATGAAAAGAGAAATTGCCATCATATTATGTGAATTGGAAATGTTCTTCCTACCAACATTCTTTGATATGAGGGTTCATTTGATGGTTCAAATGGTGAAATATATTCAACTATGTGGTCCTATACAAAATATATCGATGTATCCCATTGAACATTATAAAATGATTTTGAAAGGGTATGTTAAAAATCTAAATAGACTAGGGGTTGTATTAAAGAGCGATATATTGTTGGGGAAGCCATTGAATTCTGTACTGAAATATTATCTAGTGTGGAAAGCATTGGTCTACCTAAATATCATCACACTAGGCATCTGGTGGGTGAAGGAACTTCTAGAAGAGAGGTTTTGACAATCAATATTACAGATCGGATGCAGGACAACATTTATGTTTTGCATAAAAATTTAGAGGTTGACAAGTATATCAAATCCCAAAATTAAATTATTAGGAATTTGAATCCATACAAGGATAAAAATGGATATTAAATATTTATAATTGATAGTTTATAGGATGGTTTTGGGACCATAAATTTATTGAGTCCGATTAAAATCCGGACTCAATTTCAGAACGACATTGATGGAGAGCCGGAGGACCAAGTGTGTATGTATTATCTTATAATGTTTATGTAATTAATGGTTATATATAATATACTAATTAACATGATAAAACCAATACCATGAAGAATAGTGGAGTTTCACTAGTGGATTAAGTGATTCTTGTCTCCGGTACTAAGGATAGAAATACAATTTCTGAGAATATTTCATACATTGGAATCATCAAAAAAATATTGGAGTTGGATTATATGAACTTCCAAGTGTCAATTTTTCAATGAAAGTAGGTTGATAACATGATTTATATTAAAATAGATGAGTTGGAATTCATGGAATTTGATTTTTGTAAGGAAGGGTATAATGAAAACCCATTTATAATGGAATTATAATTTTTACAAGTATTTTATGTTCTAGATCTGGTAAACTGAAACTGGTCAATTGTTCTGTTATCCACCCAAACAACTAAGCGCTCAGATGAAAATTCAATAGAATATGACCCTTTAACTGGCGTGTCAGAATCATTCCATAGAATTCCCAATGTAGAAGGCGTTTTTTATTTCTGAGGAGCCCACAATAAATGGATTTGGATAGTCAATAAAGGGGTCAAATCCCTTCAGTCTTTAAAAAAAAGAGTTCAATAATCAGGTTATAATTTTTTTCGTAATATACACTGTGTTACCTTATGTTATTATAAATTCACAAATAATTTTATGTAATATAAATTAAAATTTAATACACTTCTACAAATAATTACTTCTTCATGTGATGATGCTCCCAATCCTGATGCACAATAGGTCTCTTAACCTGCGGTAGCTCACAGTGCACAGTAACAACAAGTTTCTCATCCTGTTGCTGATACTTCAACCAGTGTAGATGTAAATCCCCCATCTACATATTCCTATGCTAGCGCTTTGGAGTAACATATTGATGATGTTGAAACCGAGGAAATGGTAGGAAAAAAACACTTGCGGAATAGAAACCAATGAGCACTGTGGTTTGATAGTGTTAGAGTAAATATATAAGGAAAATTGAATGGAATAAAATACGACATTGGGTTGAATATGTGAGGAAAACATGTTAACCCCAAAAGCCATGTTCAGTAGTTACATTGGAATCATCACTCGACAACACATGTCAATTGATGTATAGTCATGGAACCATGTTATCATCAGGATTAATACACTGATGTGGGGAGATATTATAGTAATATTATGATATCATTTATTTAATTTTCAAAAAAAAAACTAAACATTGACTTAGTCTCGATCATCCCTTGTAGAGTGCAAGTGTAGTGGATGACTCACACAAGAAATATATATTAAGGGCTACTAGAAGGATTCATAGAGTCCTCCACACAATTTTAATGTAATGTTTTATTTTAGATACTAAAGGGAATATAAATGCGCACCCACCTCTTAATTATTCACACCAGATAACCCAAGGAGTGTGGGATTCATTTATGAGCCATCATGCGGAGAATTTTTTTAAGTACATTGTGTTTGGTAATATTTTTTTTATGATATGTGTATTAATCACTTTGATTGATAGTTTCTTATTTATCAAAATGAAAATGAGTTCTAAAAATAATGAAAAGGCATCAAAACCTGTGTACCCCTTCCGTAAAGCAAAAATATGGACACTTCACTTGAAAAAAATTGGTTTTTATTTTAAATTGTCTGTAATACTTTTATATTATATAAAAAAACACCATAACTACATTTCTCTATTTATATGTAGATTGATAAATCCAAATCCAATGTCACTTCTATCCCACACCATGTTCTATGAAAGGATACATGTGTTAATAAATATGGGATACTAATAGATGAGTCCATATAGAAAGTGTGGGAAACATGTGTATGTATGACATAATAAATATTTTTTTCGTTTTAAATAAATATTATGTAACAATGATTTCTTGTTTTCTTATATTTTCTACTTGACATAGTCACAGGAATCAGAAACACCCAAACTAGATGTGGACATACATTTGGTGGCCTTGAAGAAGCCATAAAATTATATCCATGTCAGAGGTGTGGATTTTTGGGTGACACCCCAAACATTTTTTTTAGAAAAAAACAAGAGAAGTATCAAAATGAAGAAATAACAATGATGAATGAAATAATATCAATACATTAATAATATATTAAATTAAAGAGATAGATAATAGAAAATATGATGCTAGGGGAAAAGATAAGAAACAAATCCAGAACAACTGGAGCGTAAAGATCCCACCCCATCCACACTAGCTTTGAGGCAACCCACTCCCCTAAAAAACCTATCATAGCTGAGTTAATAATTATTCTAATAATTATTTTGTGAATTGTGAATCTAATAGTCACTAATTCCATTCTTTTAATGATATTATAAAGGATTAAAATGACTATGATTCATATCTATCAACACCCACCCATCACCTTATAGCGAGGGCTATAGTGTTCAATATCCAGAACATCATCCTACACAACATACCAATTCCAACATGTCAGGTAAAAGTGTTGATTAATGTAGATCATGATCTAAGCACCAAGCTACCTATTCCAATTGATGATGAAGATATTCATAAGGTCAAAAAATATCATGGAACATTCATCGCATGGCCATCAGACCTTGTAAAAAAACATGTCGACACAGAGGTATTTATTCGTAAATTATTTTTCAAGATAAACCTTAAACATTTAATGAATAAAGGTATTAAATGATGAATGTTATTAAAGATGGTCATAGGGAATGGGGTGAAAAGAAATAATTTCTTAATACGACCTCGAGGATCAACCAACTGATCAAAAAAGTCTACTCAAAGCACCTTAAACTCAGATGTTCTATATCTGTATTTATTATCATTTTAGGTTCATGTGAATACAATGTTGAAAGAAGGTGGGGTTTACACAATTCTTTTTCATGAAAATATGTATGGTGGGGAAAATCCATATTTCATTGTTGTTGAAAATGTATGTGAAATCCTAGAGTATGATTGTCTAAGTGGCTTAGTTTTAAATGTATAAATGAGGTATTTTTTAATGATTTGATTTCCCAAAAGCTGATATACTATGATAATTATGAGTAAATACATTTCATATTTTTTGAAAAAGTATATATGATAAAAAATTGAAGAGATTTCCCAGTGATTTTTTTGGACTCGCTGGTTCTCAAGTCACCTCTAAAAAAACAGATATAAATCATAGAATGGGGGTGAAATAGTGTACGTCCAGCTCAAATTTTTTAATATAAAAATTACAGATGATAGGCTCTTCTTAATACCAATGATCTAGAGGTAAAACTGGACAATTAATTATATAAAATATATTTTAAATTCTTTCATTTATTATTCATTTTTTTATTTTTAGGTAGCATTTGATCCTCATTGGGGTCAATTTGGATACTCAAATGACTTATTCCATAGATTCAATTCGTGGATATCCAACAAAGCAACCAAGAATTATGGCGTCTATCAATTTTTAATTCAGTACATCCAACATTTTAGAATGAAACACCTGGTTATATAATTTATATTATCTTCTAATGAGGATTATATTATGATATGGAGGTTCATGAATATCATATACATCATAGAATGAGGCCAGGGGAAAAGGAAAATAAACGCTAAAAGTACTACGACTAGATTCAAATCAGTGTATATATAATAAGATTTCCCTATCCAAACATATATAAAAACATTAATTTTTATTTTCAATGATTTTGTAGTTTACGAAAATAAAAAATAAATATTTTGGTTATTATGTTTTTAAATTTATGAAATAGATAGTATTCCATGAATGAACCAGCATCCCTAAAGAGATATTTTTGAATATAATTACTATATCACCATTACCAGAGTTACCCAGAGTCCGTGCATTATTACGTAACATTGGCATGATCACAAAAGACCAAGTCTCTAAAGACCGATTAGTTTAGTAGCCTTGGAAACACTAGATACACTCATAAACATTATATTACATCATAAAGTGAAAAAATACAATAACATGGTCTCCATAGTCCACACTCAAATCCCCTTCTGACTATCCCTGCAGGCCATTCATAAAATACTTCTTCACATCCTTGAAAATTTAAAACATTGAAAGGGGTGAGCTCAGATGCTCAGATAGTATAAAAATATAGTGGAAATATTTATAAATAAACATAAACATTTAAGGAAATGTATAACTAAAACAAAATCCTTTTAAACATGAATTTCAGCATAATATGGAAAAATAAAATGAAATAATTCCATTTACTTATTCACATGGATATTCTACTAGTCGAATAATCACATTCAATATCAATAACCACTTTAATAATGATTGAATGCATAATACCAGACTATCATAACCATGTAACCAAGGCCTCGTGCCAAGACTACAAATAAGATTTTGTCAAGGCCTCGTTCCAAGACACTAGTTTGTCTCATGAGACCCACCGATGCATCGAGGAGCTATAGCGGGCTCCACCCGTAACATATTCAGTCCAATGCATTCCTCATATGAACAAGTTTAAACAGAACATAAAGCATAACTTAATCGTATCACATAAAACATGCATAAAAAAACATAACATTTCATCATATTGATATAATAAAACCACTTTCAATACCAAAATAAAATAAAAGTAAAACTTTGTATTTATTTTTCATTTAAAAAATGTTATGGCTTGTAGAGGAAGCCGATACCCAAATAATGGTCATGGCGGCGGAGAAGTCGTTGTTGCCGAATACGTAAGACAAAACATTCATTTTGTCATTTAGTAAAAACACTTCATATAAAAATATTCCTTTTGAATAAAAGTAAAATTCAAATTGGTTTATACACTGTATAAAAGAATTATGTGTATAAAACAAAATATGCCTCAATGAAATAAGATTGAGACGAAGTCCCTTACCACGTGTCTGACTTGACTCGACAGTTCTTTAAACTCTTGATTAATAAAGTAGAGTTAATTTCTAATTTCTTAAGAACCTTTTTCAAGTTCATTATTCCTTTTATATCACTTATTACCAGGTTATTAACACTATGTAATTATGTATGTTAATAATGGTAGTTTTGTCGATCTTTGGTACTTGAGTCAAAAATAAACATCTTATAATTACAAGTTGTTCTTGTGGTAAAATATCCTTTATATCCAGAATTATATTAATGATGTATATATCATATATATCATATATATCCAGTGTATATATGCATTTATAATATTACATAACATTTAGAGGTATGAAATGAAATGCACTGTTCATGGAGACGGTAAGTCGTACGTACGCATGCATGCTACTTTCATTTCTGTTTCGTCTTTAATGGAATGAAATCATAATGATATAAAGGTGTACTATAATTACAGTATAATATCATATATAATATCATTTATTCCATCCTTTATACGTCCCACATATGGCATTAACGATTCAAATCACATTGAAGGGGCGGTATTCCGCACTTCCTAAAATGAAATTATCGTGTTTACCCATAATGGAAATCATAAAGGAATTCCATAAATAAAAAATATAGAAGTATATGAAAACATAAAAATAATATATATCATATATAAATATAGTTACATCTTAATGGCCACCATGAGAGGTGTTAAAAGAATATTGAACAATCATCATTTCGTGAGGCAGTAATTCACCACCCACAGAAACAGTATGTTCTTTAACCATTAGACGAAGGTATGTGTAAGTGTAAATAAAATTATTCTCATAAAAGCATTATAGTATATTGAAGATACTGGTGTTGTTACAAAATAAAGGAATAAATAGAGTTTATGGAGTTGGAGATGCAAAATAAAACAAAAGAACACAAGTGAGACATTACCTTTAAATTGGGTAACTCTTTTTGATTTGAGCCAAAGGCTTCATTGGGAAGACGTCTACCCAAAGTGAGGCTTCTGGTAGTAAGAGGGGGAAGTTGAGAGAGTATTTGGGTAGAGTTTGGGCGAGCCAAATGGCTTGATGATGTGAATAAGGTGGTAGAGGTGGGGGCCTTTTATAAGAGGAGAGGAGGGGCACTCTTGGAATGTCATGAAATTTTACATTATTATATAATGAGTTTCGGATTTTAAAGGTCCAAAAATTATATATTTCTAGAATAAGGTGATAAGGGTTAGAAATATACTCATCCAATAGGTTTTTTACATGTTTAATTCTTCTATTTTACATTATATTTTCATTTTATTGAAATCGTTAATTATTGAGGTAATCGCTGCATCATCATGGTGTCATAAAACATTTAATTTATTTAATGTCTAAAAATCATAAAGAAAATTACCAGGATGTAGGAAATATTTTTATCTTTCCAATGGATATTTATAGTCTAAAGGATAACATGTATATCCCCATGTAAAAAATGTTTTAGCAAAACAACACATATTTGTGACAATTTTATTTTTACATTAAATAAACAGTTATTAATGTCATTTTCTTACCAATATAGCTCCACAGGGTCCCCAAGTTGACCCATGGATTTTCTTATTCGTCCATTACTTATCCAATAAGGGTAGGACAAGTGTCAAGATATTTTCATATTTTTATAATATAATTTTTACCTTAAATTTCACTAATTACATTTAATCGCGATTAATAGAACTTAAAAGTTACTATTCCACAAAAATTATTTTAATCCCATTGAACAAAATTTTACTTCCTAATTATAATTATGTATGTAAAATTTTTGAAATTCAAAAAACAGAGTTGGTAAAATATCATTTAAAAGAAAAATCAGTTTTCTAACTACCACTTAGTTGTTTCACTATTCATAAAAAATCGATGTTTTTCAGAAAATTACCAAAAATTCACTCTAAGACATATTTGATATTACAAATTCAAAAATTACTTTCATTTTACCAAATTCAAAACATAAAATTTTCATTAATTATTTTTATATTTAATTTCTGCTATCAAAACAAATAGCGTATTTTTAAGAAATAATATCAATCAAAACATTGCAATTGTTTATGTCCAATTTCAAAGTGAAATTGATTCTAATGAACACCATTGGATAAAATGGTAAAATTATATTCTAATTATACTTTAAAACCACTAAATAGTATAGTTTATCACTATAAACTATTTTTATTAAAAATGTTGTTTTTAAGTATTTTCACTATTCATCAAAAATTGGACATTCTCAGAAAATTAAAAAAAATTAAACTTATGATAATTTCGATATTCAGAATACAAAAATGAAGTCCATTTTGAATTATAAAATTAATATAATTTCAAAAATAGTTTATAACTATTCATAACGGCTACTTTTATTGGATGCGGTGTGTTAGAATCTCGAACTTGCGTACAATGCAAGATCTTGTATTGTTGAAAGAGAAGAATTCCATGGAAGCTTGGGGTGTTACATTCTCCCCTCCTTCAAATAATTTCGTCCTAGAAATTTCTAGAAAACCACCGCATGAAAAGACTCGAGTGATTCTTCATCATAAGTTCCTCGGGTTCCCACGTTGCCTCTTCAATCTTATGTTTTCTCCATAGAACATTTACCAGACGAGTCGTACGGGTTCTCAGTAGTTTTTCTCTTGTATCAAGAATCCTGACGGGCTCTTCACAATAAGACAGATCGGGTTCCAGTTCTAATTCCCCATAGGTGAGTACAAGCGTTGGGTTAGGCATGTATTTTCTCAACAGTGATACGTGGAACATATCATGCACTGTGAAGAGGCTTGGCAGAATTTCCAAACGGTAAGCTACAACCCCAATTTCTTATAGAATTTCGAAGGGTCATATGTACCTGGGACTCAATTTACCCTTCTTATCAAAACTTATAACACCCTTCCATGGAGATACCTTCAAGAAAACATGATCTCCTACCTGAAATTCCAAATCCTTCCTTCGGTTGTCATCATAGCTCTTCTGCCTACTTTGAGCTGCTTTGATGGGTTTTGGATTACCTTCACCTTTTCTATTGTTTCCTCCACAAGTTCTAGGCCTACAAGTTTTCTTTTAGCAACGTCATCCCAACAGGTTGGTGTGAAACATCTCTTTCTGTATAACGCTTCATATGGTGCCATCCGAATACTTGAATGGAAGCTATTGTTATAGGAAAATTCTACCAGAGGTAATTATTGATCCCACATACCCTCAAAGTCAAGTGAGCATGATCTCAACATGTCTTCTAAGGTTTGAATAGTTCGTTCTGATTGTCCATCTGATTGAGGGTGGTATGCAGTGCTCAATCGAAGTTCAGTATCCAAGGACTTCTGAAGACTTTTCCATAATCTTGATATAAAATGGGGATCATGATATGATATAATCGTTAGGGGTAATCCATGAATTCTCACAACTTTATTAATATATAGTCTTTCTAGACGTTCAAGTGGTAGATCTTCTCTTATAGAAAGAAAATATCTCACTTGGTAGGACAATCATCAATGACCCATATTGTGTAATTCCTTCTTGGAGTCTTTGGTAGTCCCACGACAAAGTCCATTGTGATATTATCCCATTTCCACTCAGGTATGGGAAGAGGTTGCAATACTCCTCCAGGCTATTGCCTTCCAGCTTTCACTTGTTGAAAAATCATACATCTTGACACAAAATCGTCAATCTCCCTCTTCATGTTGTCCCAAGAAAAATGTTCCTTCAAATCTTTATACATTTTGGTTCTCCCAGGGTGTATAGGGAAATTGGAACTATGAGCATCATCCAACAATTCCCTCTTTAAATCAGTTATATCGGGAACACAAATTGTCCTCTGAAATTTCAAAATTCCATCATCATACACAAATTCACTCAATCTCCCATCATTCACAGCTTTAATCTTCTTTTTCAACTCTTCGTCATCAGACTGAGAACTCCTTATCCTTTCTAGTAAAGATGTTTTGGAAACCATTTGAAAATGTTTTGATTTTTCACCTTCCATGGTGATTCCCATATCCATCTTTATTAGATCCATGAAAAAAAGATCCATTTCCACTCTCATCATGTTCATAACTCCATGATCTTTTCTACTCAAAGAATCTGCAACCTTATTTTCCTTCCTCGAGTGGTAGTGTATCGTGCAATCATAATCCTTGAGTAGTTTTTCCCATCACCTTTGCCTCATGTTGAGTTCTCTTTGTGAGAAAATATATTTCAAACTCTTGTGATCGGTATATATCTGACATTTTTTCCCATAGAGATAATGTCTCCATATCTTCCAGGAAACGATTACAGCAGCTAACTTGAGATCATGAGTAGGACAGTTTTTCTCATGAATTTTTAGCTGTCGTGATGCATAGAAAATAATCCAATCATTCTGCATAAGGAAACAAACAAGTCCTTTCATTGATGCATCACTATAAATAACGAACCCATCATTCCCTGATGGTAGAGTCAATATAATAGCATTGATTAATCTTATCTTCAGTTCTTCAAGACACTCTTAACACTCTTTTTTCTAGACAAATTTAACCCATTTACATGTGAGCTTCATAATGGGTTAGCCAATCGGGCAAAATTCTGGAAAAAATGTCGATAATAACCTTCCAAACCAATAATACTGCATACATCAGTTATACTCATCGGTGCTGGAAATTCTTGGATTGACTTGGTCTTAGAAGTATCAACATAAATTCCATCCTTAGAGACAATATGGCAAAGAAAAGAAATCTTCTGAAGCCAGAATTCACACTTGCTAAAATTATGATATAATTCATGTCTTCTAAGAGTCTTCAGGATAATGCGCAAGTGATTTTCAAGATCTTCGTAGCTTTTGGAGTATTCCAAGACATCATCAATAAATACCACCACAAAATCATCAAGATATTCCTTGAAAACTCTATTCATTATATCCATGAATACAGAGGGTTCATTAGTCAATCAAAAAGGCATCACTATAAACTCGTAATGCCCGTACCTTGTTCGAAATGTTGTTTTCGGAAGGTCTTCCTTCATCACACATAACTGATGGTATCCAGATCGAAGGTCAATCTTTGAAAAGTATTGAACTCCATGTAGTTTCTCAAATAAATCATCAATGCGGGGTAGGGGATACTTGTCCTTTGTTGTTATAGCATTGATCTCCCTGTAGTCAATGCACAACCTCATAGATCCATCTTTCTTCTTATCAAAAAGGAAAGGGCCTCCCCATGGAGAAACACTAGGGTGAATAAATCCCTTATTACTCAATTCCTCTAGTTGTTTCTTTAGTTCAACTAATTCCATAGTGGTCATTCTATAAGGGGCCTTCGATATAGGCCTTTATCCAGAAATTAAATCAATGGAAAACTCAATTTCTAATTATGGAGGATTCCCCGGTAAATCTTCCAGAAACACATCTACATATTATCTCACAATAGGTACATCCTCCATTTGAACATTCCTTTCCTCGCCCTCAGTCATTTCATTCTCTTCCTCCCCAATAATTTAATATAGTTGAGCTATTGGGGGTGGATCTAAATAAGAATTATGTGGTAACGATTCTACTCTAAAGATAAGGTGTTCCTTATCATCATCATCATAAATCGTAACCTCCTTCTTCTTACAATAAATCTTCGCATCATTGTCCGAAATCCAATCCATACAGAGGATTATATCAAACTCAATCATAGGTATGACAGTGAGATCAACGGAAAAAGAACATTTATGTGCTCTAATGGGGACTAATTCAAAAAACTTTATTGCAATGATAATTCCCTTAGGAGTTTTGACTGACAATTATCTTATTAAATCAAATTGTAAATATCTAATTTTCATATAAAACTGGGAAGATATGAAACAATTTGATGATCCAGAATCAAATAATGCATTTTCTAAACATGAGGAAACAATTAAATTACCTGCCACCACATCTTTCGGAGCTTCAACCTCAGCACTAGTGATAGCATAAGCTTTTCCTTGATCCCTTGGCCTCTTCTAAGGTAAGTTTCCCTAAAGCTTAGGACATTCATTTGCATAATGTCCCATCTATCTACTATTATAGAATTCCACATTGACACCAGGTCTCTTTCCCTTGAAATCATGAGCATGGAGGCCTTTTTCACCACACTTGTAACAGACTCCAATTCCCTTCAACAAAGCACTTGGGTGTTTCTTTCCAAATTTACTGCAGGACTGATATTCAACTTTTACCTTCTACCCTTTATTTCCATTTCCAGATTGAGCAGATAATCTCTTCTTCTCTTCCTTTTCTTTAAGGTCATAAGACTTAGTGAATTTTTTTTTCATCTTGATAGCACACGAGACAATATCTTCGTACGACGAGATGGTTTGTGAGACTAATTCTCAAAGGAGAAATGTTTTTAACCCATGAACGAAGCGATCAATCTTACTTCTTGGGTTATGTATATAATCTACAACATGCCTCTCTAACCTTGTAAAGTTATCCTCATAAATTGTGACATTATCCTCCTCCTTCTGCCTCAGACTCAGAAATTGCCATTCCATATCTGCTCGATGGTCATGTGGAAAGTATTTTTCTAAGAAAATTTCCTTAAACTCCATCCATTGAATACTTGATACTTATTCATCTTCCTTTGTGTTTTGAATCAGCGACCACCATTGATCGGAATATCCAGTGAGGTGGTAAACTGCCATGACAACTTTCTCCCGTTCTCTACTCCCCAAGGCATGGAATATTTTCTCTAAGGAGTTTATCAATTGCTCAGATACTAATGGATTTGTACCCCCATTGAATGTTGGCAGTTTTTGCCTCATGAAACGATCTAACATTAACCCTCCACATTGCGGATCAGGGTGCTCCACATGAGTAAAGTTATTATTCATAACCTGAGTGAGTTTTCCCAGTATGGTGATAAGGTGATCAGCCCCAGTTGTATCACCCGCTCCACTATAATTATCTTCAGCAGGAGGGCAATCCCTACATGGAGTCCGTGCATTGATACGGTTTCCATTCCTTCCACTAGGCGCCATTTCTAAACAATGGCATAAACTAGATTATTTTATGAATCAAAATACATAATAACAAACTTTCAAAACACTTAACATAAATTGAACTATTTATGGATATAATCCATAATCATAAAAATGTTTTCTTTGAGAATGTATATACTCATAAACCCTTCATAATGGTTTGTAAAGAAAATGAGAATTATCCTAAGCATACCCCTCGGGAGTGTCATAACCAAGAGTGCAGCAAGACCTGTTGTCGTGTACCAGTTCCCATTCAAGTCTAGATCAAAGCGGTGTTTTCGGGTTCTACCCCTAGGCACATCTCTTCCAGAGCCGCCTCTTCCTGCTCGTATCCAGACAGGGATGTATTTCTCAGAAAACTCACAAAATCTCTATAATACCAAAATTTTAGGAAGTTCTTCTATACTAATCCTAAAATACTATCTTAGGGCTATGTGCTCTAATCAGAGTTTATCTAAATCCAGCTTCTATGTTTGTACTAAACTTCCTCTGATTCCAACTATAATGCTTCGAACCCAGTTACCCAGAGTCGGTGCATTATTACGTAACATTGGCATGATCACAAAAGATCAAGTCTGGAAAGACCGATTAGTTTAGTATCCTTGGAAACACCAGATAAATTCATAAACGTTACATTACATCATAAAGTGAAAAACTAAAATAACATGGTCTCCATAGTCCACACTAATATCCCCTTCTGAATATCCATACAGGTCATTCATAAAATACTTCACCACATCCTGTAAAAATTAAAACATTGAAAGGGGTGAGCTCAGATGCTTGGTATGGATAACAATATAGCAGAAACTTTCATAAATAAACATAAACATTTTAGGAAATATATAACTGAAAAAAAGCCTTTTAAACATGAACTTCAGCATAATATGGAAAAATAAAATGAAATAATTCCTTTTACTTATTCACATGGATATTCTACTAGTCGAATAATCACTTGCAATATCAATAACCACTTTCATAATGATGGAATGCATAATTCCAAACAATCATAACCACATAGCCAAGGCATCATGCCTAGACTATAAATAAGATTTTTTCATGGCCTCGTGCCAAGAAACTAGATTGTCTAATGAGACCTACCGATGCATTGAGGAGCTATAGTGGGCTCTACCCGTCATTTATTCAGTCCAATGCCTTCCTCATATGAACATGTTTAAACATATCATAAACCATAACATAATAGTATCACATAAAAAATGCATAAAGGAAACATAACATTAAAACATATTGATATAATAAAATCATTTTCAACACAAAAATAAAATAAAAGTAAAACATGGTATTTACTTTTCATTTAAAAAAGTTATGGCTTGTAGAGGAAGCCGAAACCCAAATAATGGTCACGGCGGCAGAGAAGTCGTTGTCACCGCATACGTAAGACAAAACATTCCTTTTTTCATTTAGTAAAAGAACATTGTATAAAAAGATTCCTTTTGAATAAAAGTAAAAGTCAAATGGTTTTATACATCGTATAAAATAAAGGTGTGTATAAAACAAAATATGCCTCAATTAAATAAGATTGAGACGAAGTCCCTTACCTCGTGTCCGACTTGACTCGACCTTTCTTTAACCTCCTGAATAATAAACTAGAGTTATTTTTTAACTACATAAGAACCTTTTTCAAGTTCATTATTCCTTCTATATCACTTATTACCATGTTATGAACATTATGTAATTATTTAAGTTAATAACGGTTGTTTTTTCCATCTTTGGTACTTGAGTCAAAAATAAACTTCTTATAATTACAAGTTGTTAATGTGGTAAAATATCCATTATATCCATAATTATACTCATGATGTAGATATAATATGTATAATATATATCCAGTATATATATGCATTTATAATATTACATAACATTTAGGCGTAAGAAATGAAATGCACCGTTCATGGAGATGGTAAGCCGTACGTACGCATGAACGCTACTTTCATATCTATTTCGTATTTAATGGAATGAAATCATAATGATATAAAGTTGTACGATAATTCCAATGTAATATCATATATAATATCATCTATTCCATCCTTTATACGTCCCAAATATGGCATTAATGATTCAAATCACTTTGAGGGGGCAGTAGTCCGCACTTCCTAAAATGAAATTATCGCGTTTACACCTAATGGAAATCACAAAGGTATTCCATAAATGAAAAATAAATAATCATAAGGAAAACATAAACATAATATATATAATATATAAATACAGTGACATCTTAATGGCTACTATGTGATGTGTTAAAAGAAGATTGAACAATCATCGTTTCGTGAGGCAGTAATTTGCAAACCACAGAAACAGTATGTTATTTAACCATTAGACAAATGTGTGTGTAAGTGTAAATAAAATAATTCTCATAAAAACATCCTAGCATATTTAAGATACTTGTGTTGTTACAAAATAAAGTAATAAAAAGACTTTAAGGAGTTGGATAAGCAAAATAAAACAAAAGACCACAAGTGAGACATTACCTTTAAATCAGGTAACTCTTTTTGATTTGAGCCAAAGGATTCCTTGGGAAGACATCTGCCCAAAGTGAGGCTTCTAATAGTAAGATAGGGAAGTTGAGAGAGTATTTGGGCAGAGGTTGGCCAAGCCAAATGGCTTGATGGTGTGTATAAGGTGGTAGAGGTGGGGGCCTTTTGTAAGAGGAGAGGAGGGGCACTCTTGGAAAGTCATGAGATGATACATTATTATATAATGTGTTTCGGATTTTAAAGGTCCCAAAATTATATATTTCTAGACTAAGGTGATAATGGTTCGAAATATAATCATCCAATAGGTTTTTGACAAGTTTAAGTCTTAGATTTTACATTATCTTTTCATTTTATTTAAATTGTTAATTAATGAGGTAATCACTACATCATCATGGTGTCATAAAAAATTTAATTTATTTAATGTCTAAAAATTATATAAAAATTACCATGATGTAGGAAATCATTTTATCTTTCCAATGGATATTTATAGTTGAAATGATAACTTGTATAACCCCTTGTAATAAATGTTTTAGTAAAACAACACATGTTTGTGACAATTTTATTTTTACATTAAATAAAAAGTTACTAATGTAATTTTCTTACCCATGTGGCTCCATGGATTCCCCAAGTTGACCCATGGATTTCTTTAGTCGAACATGACTTATCCAATAAGGGTAGGACAAGTGTCAAGATATTTTCATATTTTTATAATATCATTTTTACCTTAAATTTCTCTAATTACCTTTAATCATGATTAATAGAACTTAAAAGTTACTGTTCACCAAAAAATTATTTTAATCCCATTGAACCACATTTTACTTCCTAATGATAATGATGTATGTTGGATTTTTGAAATTCAAATCACAGAGTTAGTAAAATATCATTTAAATGAAAAATCGGTATTTTAAGTACCACTTAGTGGTTTCACTATTCATCAAAAATCGATGTTTTTCAGAAAAATACTAAATCTTCACTCTTATCTGTATTTGATATTCCAAATTCAAAAATGATGTCCATTTTACCAAATTAAAAATATATAATTTGCATTAATTATTTTTATATTTAATTCCCGCTGTCAAAACAAATAGCGTGTTTTTATGAAACAATATCAATCAAAATATTGACAATTGGTTATATCCAATTTCAATGTGAAATTAATTCTAATGACCACCATTGGATAAAGTGGTAAACTTATATTCTAATTATACTATAAAACCACTCAATAGTATAATCTATCACTGTAAATTATTTTTATTTAAAAAAATTATTATGTATTTTCACTATTCATCGAAAATTGGAAGTTCTCAAAAAATTACAAAAAATTCAACTTAGGATAATTTTGATATTCCGAATACAAAAATGAAGTCCATTTTGAATTATAATATTAATATATTTTCAAAAAGTGGTTATTACTATTCATAATTGCTACTTTGATTGGTCATGGTGTGTTAGAATCTCAAAGTTGCATACAATGCAAGATCTTGTATTATTGAAAGAGAAGCGTACTATGGAAGCTTGGGGTGTTAAAATTACTATTTTCAATTAAAATATTTATTAATAATTTGTGTATTTATTTTTTTTAGTACTACTATGATTGTATAAAATAATACTATTATAAAGATGATATGGATTATTTTAGAAAGGAATGGGTAACATACCTAATGGAATAATGTACAGATTTATTATAAACATGTGACTGTAATGACTCGAAGTGTCAATTTTTATTTAAAATTGTCAGTATTTTTAGTAAAAAGAACAAGTTCCCTACTAAGAACTAATAAAAATCATTAGGATTTTTTTGATACTTTTGGAAAATGATATGTATTTCATTTGTGATGTTTAGTGATCAACCACAACTCAATATAATGCACGGTGTGAACAGTATGACTCAAAGTGTCTTTTTTTATTTAAAATTGACATTAATTATTTTTAAACTCACAACTAGAATTCTAAAAACTGATAAAGCGCAATTGGATTATTTCGATACATTAGTACAATGATCCATCAGTCATTTTTCATCTTTAGAAATATACCACACCTCAATCCGATGAACATTGTGACCAATGTGACTAAAAGTGTCAGTTTTTTGTTTAAAATTGACATTTTATCTCAAAATGCTTCACTCATTAAAAACCAAGAAAAATCACTCCAATTGTATTTATAATTTAGTAAATTGATTCAAAAGTTCTTTATGATATGTATAAAGATGTATCATGTCAAACTGACACATGATGTGACCAATTTGACTCAAAATGAATGATTCCAGTTTGAAATGAATCATTAGTAAAAAAACACATTTTCGATAATGAAAACTGAAAACAATGCATTAGGACTATTTTGAAACTTTAGGAAAATGATTCCTAAGTCATTTTGACATGATGTAATCAAATTCACCTCAATATGATTCACGGTGCACCCGGTATGACTCAAAGTATCTCTTTTTTATTTAAAATTGACATTAATTTTAGTAAAAAACAGAACTGGCATATGAAAAAACTGATAAAATAAATTAATATTTTTCCTTAAACATTATGAAAATGATCTATCTATCATTTTTGATATGTAAGAATTAACCATACTTCAATCTGATGAATGGTGTGACAGATATGACTAAAAATGTCCGTTATCAGTTTCAAATTTACATTATAACTCAAAACTCGTCACTAACTGAAAACCATGAAATCTCACTTCGGTTGGATTCATAATTTTGGTCAATGATTCATAAGTTCTTTATGGTGTGTATGAAGTAGTCTTATGTCAGTGTGATGCACGATCTGACCAGTATGACTCAGAATGCATGTTTGAAGTTTGAAATGACATTCTATTAAAAAAACACAAATTTCATAAGAAAAACAATGCAATCACATTAATATTTTATTGATACATTAGAAAAATGATCTATATGTAATTTCTGTTGTGTTGGAATCAACCACACCTCAATAGGACACACGGTACGACCAATATGACTAAAAGTGTCTCTTTTAATTTTAAATTGACATTAATTTTATTAAAAAACAAAACTAGCATACTAAAATTTGAAAAAACGCATTTAGATTGTTTTAATACATTATTAAAACGATCCATAAGTCATTTTTGACTTATAGGTATCAAACACACCTCAATCCAAAAAATGGTATGACTGATATGACTAAAAGTGTCCGTTATTAGTTTAAAATGGACATTTTAACTCAAAATGTGTCACTCACTGAATACATAGAAAACTCACTTTCATTATCTTCATAATTTAAGAAAATGATTCATATGTTCTTTGGGATGCGTATGAAGCAGGCTCTTGTCAAACCGATGAATGATGTGATCAGTATCACTCAAAATGCTTTTTTCCAGTTTGAAATGATATTTTAGTGAAAAACACAACTGACATACTAAAAACTCAGAATACACATTTGTATTGTTTTGATACATTTTGAAAATGATCAATATGTTATTTTTGATGTGTGTAAATCAACTTCACCTCAATCTGATGCATGGTGCGATTAGTATGAGTCAAAGCAGCTATTTTTTATTTAAAATTGACATATGTTTTATTAAAAAAACACTTCTGCCATAATGAAAACCAAGAAAATGAATTTTTATCGATTTGATACTTTATTAAAATATTCCATCAATCATTTGTGATGTGTAGGAATCAACCACACCTCAATCCAATGAATGGTGTGACCGATATGACTAAAAGATCCCATTAGCAGTTTAAAATTGACATTTTACCTCAAAACATGTCACTCTCTGAAAACCACGATAACTCTCTCTAATTGTATTCATAATTTAGTATAACTATTCATATGTTCTTTGTGATGTGTGTAAATAAGTCTCATGTCAAACCAATTCATCATGTGACCGATATAACTCACAATTCTTGTTTCCAGTTTGAAATGTTATTTCAGTAAAAAAAACACTACTAATATACTAAAAACAGAGAAAATGAATTCATATTGTCTTGGTTAATTAAAAAATGATCTATATTTCATTTTTGACATTTAGGAAACAATATCACCTCAATCTTACACACGGTGTGACCACTATGACTAAAATTGTCTTGTTTTATTTGAATTGGACATTAATTTTAGTAAAAAATACAACTGGAATACTGAAAACCGAGAAAAAACATTCATATTGTTTGGATAAATTAAGAAAATGATATATCAGTAATATTTGATTTGTAGGAATCAACAAAAACCCAATCCAATGAACAGTGTGATCAGTATAAATCCAAATCTGTCTTTTTATTCAAAATTTTCATTAATTAACGTAAAAAGATCAACTGACATACTGAAATCCACGAAAAAAAATTCGCATTATTTTGAGACATTAAGAAAATGATACATGAGTCATTTTTGATGTGTAGTAATCAATTGAACCTCTAAACGATGCACATTATGGTCAGTTTGACTAAAAGTGTCTGTTATCAGTTTGAGATTTACATTTTATCCCAAAACATTTCAATCAAATAAATTAAAGTAAATGATTTGCAATTTTCATCACAATTTAGGATGATGATTATTATGTCCTTTCTGTTGTGTATGATGTAGTCTCACATTAAATTGACACAAGATGTGGCCAGTATGACTCAAAAATTATGTTTCCGGTTTGAAATGATATTTTAGTAATAAAACATAACCAACGTATAGAAAACTGATAAAATGAATTTGTATTGTATTGATACATTTTTAAACAAATCCATGGGTAATTTTTGATATGTAGGAGTCAACCACACCTTAATCTGATAAACAATGTGATCAGTATAAATCCAAATCAGTTTTTTATTTAAAATTGACATTAATTTAAGTAAAAAATATCATGTGACCTACTATAAACTGAGAAAACTCATTGGGATTATTTTTATATTTTATTAATATTATCCATGAGTCATTTTTAATGTATATGAATTAACCACACCTTAATCTAACACACGGTGTGACCAATATGACTATAATTGTTAGTTATCAGTTTAAAATTTTCATTTTAGCTCAAAATGTTTCACTCACTAGAAACCACGAAAACCCTTCTTATTATCTTCAGAATATAGTAAAGCTATTTGTAATTCCTTTGTGATGTGTATGAAGAAGTCTCACCTCAAACCGATGCACGATGCGATCGATATGACTCAAAATGGCTGTTTCCAATTTGAAATATTCTCATACTCAAAACCATGAAAAAAATTTAGATTATTTTGTTACATTAGAACAATGATCCATGAGACATTTGTGATGTGTACGAATCAACCACACCTCAATTTGACGAATGATGCTATCGGTGTAAATCCAAACATGTCATTTAATTCTAATATTATTTTTAGTAAAAAAAAAGGTACATACTCAAAACTATGAAAACCCATTCGAATTGTTTTTATATTTTAGGACAATGATCAATAACTCATTTGTGACATGTCGGAACCATTCCAATCTCAATACGATGCATAGTGTGACCCGTATAACTCTAAATGTGTCTTTTAAATTAAAAATTGACATTTTATTAATGTATTCGTTCATATTAATGTTTAATTTATTTCATTATAGTATTACTAAAATAATATTTTTTTTCATATATATGAGGAAAATTTTTCTTGGTTGGGATGATTTGTTTGACAACTAATACCATGGGAAGATATTTTTGAGAGGGGATCACAGATTTCAAAGGATGAAACATTAATGTGTTTAATTGTTTTTTGGATAATAGTAAATGTAACTATAAAAATTTTATTGAAATGTATATAGCATTGTTTTCAAACCCTATGTGTGCGCTTCTTTGTTCTTGTGTGCACTATTGTGTGCGCTTATTTGTTCTTGTGTGCACTATGTAGGTGCTGTTTTGTGTTGCTGGTGTGTGTGTGCTATGTAGGTACTGCTAGTGGGTGTTCTATTTATATGTGAAGGTGATGCTGATGGGTGTGATTTTATATAAATAGAAATTCACATACCGCTAGGACTTTATCATTACCATTTCCAGCACTGAAAAGGGACTATTTATCAGTTATAATTAAAGCATCGATAATGTGGTTTTTTATCATTGATAAAAATAGCACAGCTAAAAAGTGTCTTTTTTCCACGCTAAAATTACGTGGATAAAGGGGGTCCTTTATCAGTGATTTTTTTCACGGATAAATTAAAATCCTTATCAGTGATTTTTATCACTATTAAATGGGGGGACCCATTATCTTTTATGAGATTAACAATGTTTTTATAGCGCTTTTAAAAGTATTTTCTAACTCTTTTAAAAGCATTCTAAAGCACTGATTGAAGCACTCTATGTAGTAGTGGTATATGGTGTGTACCAAACATACATGTTGTCTATGGTACATGGTATGTGAATTCGTGTAGAACTCAGTACATGGGTTTCTTCTAAAGTTCAGGAAGTGACTCCATACATGGCATGCAACAAATTTAAATTCCTTGTGTTTTTTAAATATAGAAATCAGAGTGTGTGGTCGCATAATTAGTGTACCTAGCGCATGTTTTTCATCTAACCTGTGTTCTGTGGGATTCCATTTTAATGTTCACCAGATCCAAAAATTTCCCTAACCATTATAAAAAAATTAAAATAACAATCATAGGAGTACATACCTAGATCAATGGTCAAAATGGTGCTGAAACCATAGCCCAAATTTAAGGAAAATGAAATATTGACGGAGGGGAGGATGAGCAGCTTCCAGGAGATGCCTCAGGAAGAAAACAAAATGGGGTGGGTGACACAAGTTTAGCTCATGAAGCTATCTGAACTTATATTACCAGGACAAACATCATGTACCTCCCCATACATGTCGTGTATGCACTCATTTTATTATTATTATTATTATTATTATTAATAGCATAGTCCTTATAATAATCTATATAATAATGATTATTTATAATTAAAATTAAATATAAAAATATATTATTTAAAAACAAAAAATAAAACTTTACACGTATTGTATTATGGAAATACACATCCTATTTTATAAAATTCGAAAAACAGAACTACAACCTTTAGTATAGTGTTCTGGGTGTAATTCGAACAGGCTACCCGCCAATCCAAACGCAGGCCTTCAACCACTGCAGTGAAGAATGTTGTGTTGCAAGGTTTTTTAATATACATTTATATATAATGTATAATTATTTCACTATATGAGGAATAGAACAACACATGGTGTGTGGTTTTAATTATTGAGGATATGGATGATGTAGGGTGATTAACCGAGGTTGAACCAAGGACTTTTTTATCTATAGAGTACAACCCTTCCAATCAGCCCACACCACCCTGAGTGATTTCTTATTTTCAATAAATTTATGTTATTATGAACACATAAATTACACGATGTTCATAAAAAAACATGATGTGTGGTTTTTTTAATAGACAATAGAAGGAACCAAACCTGTTGGCAAGAATGAAACTCAGGTATTTTGGAATCATAAGCTACAACCCTTCCCGCCAATTCATCCCCTCCATTTGTTTTATTTTATTTCTTAAATGATTTTATTTAGCTTCAAAAACATCTCACACACTGTTTACAGAAAAATGGGTTCAAAAAGAACAAAGCCTAAACCAATGGTAAGTGTAAAGTGATTTGAACCAGCAATGGATCAAATACAATCCAATGATCCTTCAATCGGCACATGCTTCATTCCTGATTGTTATAAAAATTATTATGTATATATACTAAAATATATATCGAAATATACATTAAAAATGTAAGTTCACACCGCAAATAATGATACACATGATGTGTAACCCAATTTTACTCTTATTGAAACATTTACCCAAGGAAATAAATTATACACAACATGTAATCCTATTCTAATATTATTGAAATAGTTCCCAAAAGAAGGAAAAGGTACACAGAGTGTTGATAAGAGGTAATCACCATGTGTTTATTAAATATAGAAATTAAGGAAGAGTAAATTTGTTGGGGTTCATCCCATCAAGAGCCCTTTTAATGTATTTGAATCGACCAAAGTTATGGGTACATACTTGTAATCTGAAGGTGGGTGTGGATTTTTTTGCGCAAACCACCACATATGTCTAGCACATTTATCTTTATTCCATGTTCCATGACCTTCATGTGGTCTATATGGAATATTGTAGTTTCCTAGATCCATGGCCAATAGATTCTGATGGTGGTCTTGTGCCTTGGTGAAATTAGGTATATCCCTCACCTCTGAAGGTTCTTTATTTGAAATGTACAAGACCTAAAAATAATCGTAGGATTTATCCAAAGTAGGTGCATAATCTCCCAAATATTTAGAAAGAAATAATTGATCAAATTCGGTATTAACATGTTGTTATGTATCCCCATATTCAATGTTTCATTCGTTATATAATGATTTAGAAATTTTAGTGAATGAAAGGTGAGTACCACATCATAACATGTTTCCTAATTTGAAAAATACCTCGAAAACCCAGCCTCAGACTCAAATGAAGTATCCATATAAGTGACTATCTCTGATGGTTTCTCCACAATATTACAATGTCGGCCCAACCATACATTTTTATCTAACTAGCATGTGGTAATGTATTCCATCATTGATATTAATCATTCATCATTATCCAAAGATGTTTCCAGGAGAAGAGAATATTGGTGTAATTGTATCACTAGAATGGATAACTATAAGGGAGTCAATATAGATACTAGGGAAGATGGTAATGTAATATTAAAATTGTGTAGTATTCTCGTACCAATCAATATTTGAACCGTTTACTTTCATATGTACAATTCATGTTTCATCTGTCATTTCAGTAATTTGATTAAAAATGATGGTTTTATTCATTTTAATTTTCAAAATTATTCAATTTCATTGGTTATTATATGTAAACCTTAGATGTGGTTATGAAAATTGAAACATCGTTAGGGGTGTGACTCCATACTCATTATCTTATTCCTGTAGTGATTGGATAAATTTATTATTGCATGCTATTGGTCCATGGACGATGGTTTGGCAGACCAAGATTCATATATAATGGACTCAATACCTTTGAATTCATATGTGATTTATATTCCTATCCCTGCAATCAATAGCATATGGGTGCTGCACAAGGGAATTCTGACCCTGAGAATATATAATGTACTCAATACCTTTAAAATTTAATTTATGGACTCAATACCTTTTTTAATGGTGTTAAAAATGTTCTATGTTTTAAAATTATAATCCTTATGTCATTGAAAGTGTATACAAGTGAATATTAAGGATTATAAAATTATAATTCGGGTTTAGTGGTATATTACCACATAGACCATTTTTAACATTATCCTAAGATCCATTATTGTTTTCATTGCTATAAACATATCTCGATAATGTGATACATATGCATAAATACCATTATCCACCATATCTATGTCATTATCCACCTTATCTGTGGTGCCCCCAATCTCTTACATTTATTACCGTATCTTAGTGGAATCTTGACTCAATACCTTAGTCTTATGGTAATAAGTTTACATATAATAAGAATACCTAGAAGTGGAATTAATAAATGGGTTCTTTTTCTAATGAATAAATTTTATTTTTTTGTTGAATAATATTTTACTTAAAGTGAACTCAAGTATGGAGACCTGAATTCAAATGTACTCAAACTGAATCAATTAGGACCCAAATGAATGAAATTGTGTAAGCTAATATAAACAAAAAAGGAAAAACTAAATCTAATGAAAATGTACCAAACAAACGTTTATTGAATAAACCCAAACTAAGATAAAACTTGAGATAATATGATTATATACCATTAATAAGAAGAAAAATTGTTAATTAATAGGAATGTACTATTTGAGAGTATCATTTTGAAACTTGAATTTGTTTCTCCCTGGATTTTAGGAACATGATTTGACCAATGGGGCATTGTGGTTCTTATATATTGGGAAGTGACATGTATAGACATAGCAGATAGGTATGTTTTTTTAGTTTTTATTTTATTTTCTTTATCACATCATCAGGTTCGGCCTTTTACTACTTTTTATGAATGAATGGTGGTTATATTAAGTGCAGGGGGCCAAAAGGGCACTAGAGGCGGTTGCGCGGTTTTCTTTGTAGGGGAGGGAGATTGGGGTTGTGGAGATATTCCTTAATGTGTTTCATTTCTGTTTTCCTTTATGCCATGTTGATTCTGTTTATTTTATTTTCCTTCGGTGTGGACGTCCAACGTATGGATGGGTCATGCAAAATTTTATTTATTTTCTATTCTTGTTTTTATTATTTATTTGTGGGAGAAATTGTTCCCAAGTGTTGTTTCCTTGATGCCCGGAAATTTGTGCTAGCTCATGGGCTCCTTACATGGGTTTATTAGTCTTCTATTTGTCCTTCTACCTTGGTATGAAATAATCTATTTTCTTAAATTCCATTATATTATTTCTCTATCTTTAAACTAGGGAAATTTTAGAAGGCCTTCTATTTCATCTTCATTAATTCCATTGAATCTAAAAAACATATGGGATCATGAGATATCTTCTATAATTATTTAGTAGTATTACATCCATGTTTTGAATACCAATTTGATAAAAAGAACAGAACACCAAACACAACCATAATAGATAAATTTTGATATACTCTGAACAACCTAGTACTTGTATTATATTCTCAGTGAACATATTTCTACAAACATAGTAATATAACAGAATACAGAAACCCAATAGTGTTTCCACCACACTCTAATTTTGAGTATTGTTAAACTAATAACTATATGGATTCATAATTAATCTTAGATACTATTTTATGTGTAAATATAGGAAAACAATTAGTGGAAGACAAAACTTCAAATCAATACATCCCCCACAAATTAGTATCCATAATTGTAATGTCTAAGCACCCCAAACACCACATATATTTTCCTTCCTTTTTGTTTTAGTCATCTTATAGCCTTACTTATATGAAAATTGAACAAGAAAGATAATAATGAAACAAACATAGGAAAAACATAATCACAATAAACATAAGATTATGTGTATATGACCCCACTCCATTCAAGACCTTCAGTTTCAAAATTATATGACAAAGAATCCACAATCCTAGAGGTTCACTTAGTAACATTCCAATGAAACTATGACCTAATTTTTACATCATTAATAACATCACTAAAATTCATGACATACAAAGAATTCTAGAATGGTAATAAATAAAAACATATCACTTTTTCCAACCAGTTTTTGCATTGTTTTTTCAAAAAAAGGTTTTCCAAAAGAAATTTTTATATCTTTTAGTTTCTCAAATAGTTAATAACCTATTAGTAGAGACAGTGTTGTACATTCTTCTGAACTCCCATTTAATGATGTAATCCATGGTAAATACTTATGAAATTGGTGCACAGATATGTGATGTCTTAGAAATACATCATCAATGAATGTTTCAACCTAATTGATTGTGTACCTTCTTCACAAATGGGGTACCCTCATGTTCATTTAATTCTATATCATTAAAATATTCAGTAAGAAATAATTTTATTTATCATCTCATACAACATGGATATCAATGTGAAATCCTTATTTCTATAAGAATCGTACAATGTAACACATGAATCCCACAATAATTTCAAATATTCGATCAATGGATCTTGTTAAACATTAATATCATTATCTGATTGTTTTGGTCCTGATATATGTAGAGATAACATAATGTATTTTCATTTCACGAATAACCATGGTGGAAAGTTGTAATTTACCAACATAACCATCCATATACTATGAGTTATTTTCTTTGAAAACCAAAAGGATTCACTCCATCTATAGATGACACAAGATAAAGGTTTCTAAGATCATTTAGAAATATAGGATACCCATGACCAATTCTATTCAACTGAAGAGATTAGGTTAGGTGAAAAAGATTTTTATCATTATTTCTTGTATCTATATACCATGTCAATTATTATGGAACATCCTCACATCTATATAGGTAACAAAACCTTGTAATTGTTGGAAATTACTATAAAACTTTTGTAGGACCCAATTCGTATTTCTTGTATTGAGAAAAACTAAAATTTGTGAATTTTTAACTGATTTTTGGTCCTCGATAAATAGTATACACCAATTTATACAGGCACATATTATTTCCAAGATTATACCCATTGAGCATTGAATTTGTTTAGTATCATATGTTTAGAAAGGAAGCTAATTATCTTCTAGAAGCATATCATTCAAGAGAGAATGTATTTCAGTAAAACTAGAGTCACTCCATCCGTTGCTAGATTTTACATTATACATCATTAGTTTTGCTAAAAATGCTATATATTTAGTAAAACTAGCATACAATGGAATCTTTTCACTACTATTTAAATTCTTAAACAATTTTGGATAATAAAAAATTGCATCTTCAACTGTCATTATTATTTCTTTATTACGATATTCACCATCATTCAAACTTATAATCACATCCTCGATAAGGTATTCATCATTCTCCACACTTGTAATCAAATTATATGGTCCATAAAACATCATGTTATCCTAGAATCTAGCAACATTCACTTTTTCCCTATGTTCATTTCAACGTTTATAAATTTGATATATTTTGTGACAAATCATGTTTTCTTATAATTCATTTGACTAAGTATTTGGTAATAATAACAATTTAGACATTGAAAAAGAATTTGAGAAGGTTCATATGCAAGATGTTTTTCAAAATTGATGAAATATTTCAACCCATCCTCCTAATAATTTTTTTATACAATTCACATCCATTAAATTTTGATTCATATCCCTCCCTTTTTATTCGAAAATGTTAATATTTAACAAATAAAAAAATATGTCATAAAAACCATTTCATATAAATAGTTCATCTTATGATTAAAATATTACTATAAGGTAAGATTATTAATTATTATGACTTTAAAGACCTAAATTTGTTTATTAGTGGTTATGATTTTACTAACATGGGTTATCATTAACATTTTCTATATTATATGAACCTAATATACTATATTTTTCATTAATTTGGGTCCGAGGAGAGACCACTCCCTTGTCAGAACCCTACACAGAGGTGATCAACATATAAACTTTAATACAATGATTTAAAACAAGTTGTCTTTAACAATGCTTAATAACTATTTTTATACAGAAATTACAATTGTCTAGATTTAAAAATTTCTCTCTCGACCTTTGGAAAAATATAATTTCCATATTTTAGTTTCCAGAAAAGAAGACTATATTACAATACTATACTCTAGTAGTCAACAATAAATTACAATACAGAAGTTAATGAATTGTTTTAAAAAGTTATTGTAGTTTTAATCCAATGTATTAGGATGTATTCTTTGACGAAAATGTGAATATGTTTTTGATTTTAATCCATGGGAGTTGGAGGGATACTAGGAACTTAGAGATATTTACCTAGCATGCACGATAAACACATTTCCTACATATCATTTCTAGTCACCATCTTACATGATAAGTGGTTCATGTTTTTGTGGTGCGCAGTTAGGAGCTCCATGCAATCAGAGTGAGAAATAATGATGAATGAGTGAAAATGAACATGAAGGTGAGGAAGAGGGTGAACCAATAATGGAACGAGTCAAAAGATATTGGATAGAACATGGGAGAAGATGGGATACATGGAACTTGGAACAAATTACAAGCTATGCATTGTAAAAATCTTTCCTACTTATCATTTACCTTCATCATCATACCTGATAAATGGTAAGGGTTTTTGTAGTGCACAAATAGGTGCTCCATGCAATCCGAGTGAGAAATAATGTCGAATGAGTGAAAATTAACGTGAAAGAGAGGGAGTGGGTGAACCAATAATGTCTCAAGGCAATACATATTGAGTGTAGAATATGGGATTTAGATCAAAGAAAAATAAGATCTCTTATTCATAAGCTATCCAAACCATTAGGGAAAATTAAAAAATAATAAAGATGTTTGAGGGGGAGAAAAGGATCACAGGTGATCACATTTCTTGATTTTAATATATCATTATATAAATATATGTTTATAAAATAATGTTTTTATAAAATAATGTTATATATATATAATAATATATTAAAAATATATTTAAAAATATATTTATAATTTATTATTATTATTATTATAATGTATAAATTATGTTGAAAAAAATATTTATATACATATAATCAAATTTATGAATATACACATAATTATTATAATAAATATTATTAATATACACATAATCAAAATTATCAATTCAGGATAATAAAAATTATTTATAATTTATTTATATAATGTATTAATTAAAAATTATTAACTCAATATAATCAAAATATTGATTCAAAATTTTCAATTCAGAATAATTATTAATTCAAGATGAATAATTTAAAATCATTATTAATTAGAAACTATTAATTATAAATAAATATTAATTCAGTAATAATTATAAATTTAAAGATAATTTTAAAATATTTATATAAATTATAAATGAAAGATAATAATTATTATTTAAAACTAAAATTATCTATAATAAAAATAATTTAGTAATAATTTATTGTTATTTCAATAATGATAATCAAAATTAATAAATATTCTCTATTTATAATACTTATAATTTACATTGATGTTATAATGATAATTATATACAAATTATATTTATAAAATATTTATATACACATGAAAATACTACTTGTTTTTATTAATAATCACAAAGATGATCATTTCTTTCAATATTAATTTCAGAAAACATTAAAAAAAATATTCTTAGGCGATAATATTGAAAATTTGAAAAAATAAAATAGGCTCATTGGTTTATTTCCAAATCACCTTGATTTTGGTGTGATTGGAAATATGTACTGGGTAGATGGTGATAAGTATGAAATCTTGAACAACTTGAACCACCATTATAAAAAAATATATTCAAGATATCGACCAATAAAAAATGAGAACTTGTGAAGGAAAGAAAAACTAATGATATATTGAGACCTCACTGGGTATTTCGAAACAATATTAGGTGCCTCCAAGAGTGAAGGCATCAGGTTCAAGTAAATTAAAAGTGCATCCGAGGAAAAATTTGGAAGTTTTCAGAGGGGCCAAGCAATGGAGGTTCGATTATTTTTATTTCATGTGATGAGATATGGTGGGATATAAATCAGATTAGCTGTGTAGTTTTCAATGAGATGGGTATATTCTGAGAGTTAACCATGAATTTGTAATGAAAATATGATGTTGTTGTCTCGTGATGGTGGTAGGGTGGTGTCATTTAGTGAGTTGTGGATGTTGTATTAATAGTATTTTAGATTGGGTATGGAACTTCATATATCGAAGTAATTTTTTCCATACCAAGGGATGGAGCTAAAATATTGAGTGTGGAAGTATGATACACATAGTAACAACTTCAATTATACCATTTAATAATATTTAGTTATTTACTAGACTTAAATATTAAAATTATTCAGATTATGTATTTCAGATAGAAAATGAGCACATTTATCCCTATAAATATATGCATCTTATTTCATACCAAGGGATGGCCATTTTCAGGTGGAATAAGGTGGATTCTTATTTGTAATAGTTATTTACTTTTTCAATTTATATTGTTTTATCTCTATTATTATTTACTGATTTAATTTTCTTTTTTCTCTTTTGTGTTTCCTCTGTCGTGCTTCTTCTAATCTCTATGGAAATAAAGAACTAACCCCCATTGTTCTTCGATGGGGGTGGCATTGATTGACTGTTTTTTATTAAATAATTATATTTATTTTATTTTTAGAATTTTAGTAGTAGATAAACCATTTATTTTTAAATTAACACATTTCTTTATCTATTATTGTGTTCTTATTCCCATTCAAGTTTATTCCTCTCCATCATTATCATAGTGTTTCATGAAGAGGTTTGTTGCAGCATTGTGGTAATGATATGAAAGAGATTATACTACATATGAAAGGAAGGTGTGGGGTAATTACTATTAAAATGGGAGGGTGTAGACTTATAGGTATGATCTATATAATTAATGGTATAATTAAATTAAATTTTTATTTAATAATGATAGCATCGTCACGAACTCCTAAGAATGAAAATATCTTCTCACGAACATCTTTGTGTTTTCACATAATTTTCTTCTACATTTTTTCATTTTCATTTATATTTTTACATATGACATACATTTATAAAACCCCCCATTATATTATTAATTTATTATAATATTATATTCTAGTTTTAGAAAGTGACAATATAAAAATAGTGTGTGTGATCATTGTTGTACCTCTCGTACCCCTCAAGGTTTTATTTTCATGATCACAATCACCCTCATATTTATCTAATCCTCTTTCAAGTGTTTTTGGTTGATAGGAATCAAATCAGGTGGCTAAGGAATTGGGCCAAGAAAGAAAGAAGGCAAAGTGGACTGAAATTCAGTCCACCGGCCAGCCGGTGGAACACCAGCGGCCGGCCGGTGGCACCTGCACTCAAAGGGAAGCTACTGCCTCCCCACCGGCCAACCGGTGGCCTCAGCACCGGCCAGCCGGTGGCACCCTCTCCAAACAGTGCCAGCTACTGTCTGCCCACCGGCCAGCCGGTGGCTCTGGCACCGGTCGGCCAGTAGAGCCTGGACCAAACCTCCTCTCCTCTGGCAAGGCACCGGCCAGCCGGTGGAGCTGTACCGGCCAGCCGGTAGACCTGGTCAAACTAGCCGTTGGCTTTGACCAGTCAACTCCAAAAGCCTCCCAACAGCTCTGAGGCCTTTTCCAACGGCTCCAAAGCCCTCCAACGGATACTTGAAGGTTCCTAGCCTATAAATAAAGGCCTAGGAAGCCCCGGAACTTCACCCAAGCCACCGGACACATTGTTGATCATTTTGGCGAACCTCCGGCGGATTTCCTCAAGGAACCCAACGTGCTCCAATCCAATTCCACATCCAAGAGCACCTTCAAAGAAGCTTGGAAGCGGCCTTCAACATCTCCATTTAATCAAAGGCGCCCAAGGCTTCTCCAAATACGGTTTTTATTGTATTTATCTTTTTGAGCTTTAATTTTGGGTTTGTGCCTAAAAACCCCAAACCCTTTTCTCATCCCCCTTTCTTTTGGGTTCTCACACCACCATTAAGGTGTGAAGAGGTTTCTTCAAGCCTTTCCTTTTAAAAGGCTTGTGTCACCGGTGAGCTAGCCTTCACCCGTTAAAAAGGCTAGTGGGTTCTTGCTCAACCATCAAAAGCAAGTGGGTTCTTGCTAAACCAATAAAAGCAAGCTGTAATAGGTCCTAGTGCTACCTCAAAGCCTAGTGGGTTTCTTGCTAAAACCATTGAAAAGCAAGCGGTAGGAATATCTCAACGGTTGAGTTGGGAGTGGAGACGTAGGCCGGGTTTTGGCCGAACTCCGTTATCAATTTCTTGTGTGATTGCCTCTTTATTTCCGCTGCATTCTTTTCATTGATTTTTAATTTGTTAATCTTTTTTAAAAAGGCAATTCACCCCCCCTCTTGCCATCATTCCCTTGTTTTCTTCCGACCAACAATTGGTATCAGAGGGCGTATTTGAATAATTCCTTAACCGGTTTCAAATTAAAGATCCTATTTTTTTTATGGCTTCTACCGCTTCTTCCTCTCAATCCCCCGAAGGACATTCTTTGGATCGTGCTCCATTTTTTGATGGAACCGATTATACTTTTTGGAAAACCCGCATGACCACATTTCTTAAAAGTATTGTCTATCCTATTTTTAGAATTGTTATGCATGGTTTTACCCTCACTTCTTCCGATGAGTCTAAATGGACCCCCGTAGACATTGCAAATTTTGAGCTTGATGGCAAAGCCCTGATTCCTCTTCATTGTGGCTTAGACCGTAATATATTTAATAGTATTTCTTCTTGCACTACTTCTTACGATCTTTGGAAATTTTTAGAACTAACCTATGAAGGTACTAGCGAGGCTCAAAAGCAAGAACCCGCTCAAAAGCTAGAACCCGCTCAAAAGAAAGAACCCGATGCAAAATCCGTGCCCAATTGCCCACTCCACAAGAAAAGGGCCAAGAAGAAGAAGGGAAAGAAGAAGGCTTCAAAGACAACATGGAGTGATAGCTCCTCCTTCTCCTCCTTCTCCTCGAGCGACCAAGGTAAAAAATGCCTAATGGCATTCCATGAGGTAACTTCTTCCGACTCCTCTTCCTCTTGTTCTTTAAATTCAAATTCTTTAAATCATTTATCCTATGAAGATCTCCAATACGCTAGAGATCAACTAGAAAAAGGTTTTCATACTTTATCGTCAAAATTTGTTGCTTTAAAAAAGTCTTTCAAAAAACTCTCCTCCGAAAAAGTCCAACTTCTCAAAGAGAAGGAGGAACTCTCCCTAAAAATCCAAAATTTTCCAAATGTTGATTCTATGGAATCAACCATCAAAGATTTAAAAGAATCCCTAGCCAAGTTCACCCAAGGTGAACAAAATTTGTCCAAACTCTTAAGTTCTCAACGAGTATCTAGAACCACCAATGGACTTGGCTACACCAATATAGCTTCCTCCTCCCATGCACCCACTGTTTTTGTAAGGGGGAGCTCTAGTTTTAAATTTTGCAATTATTCTAAAAAAACCGGGCACCTCATTTATGAGTGTGATTTCAAAAATGCCCGGTACGGTCAACCCAAAAGTTTTTTCTTTTCCGATGAATTTTATAGGAGAAGACCCGCCATGAGACAAGTATGGATTGAAAAATCCCTTCTAGCGAGTCTCTTCGGGCCTAAAATCATCTCTTTTCAAAATCCCTCTCCCCGGTGATTTATTGTTTTTATTTAGGGGGAGTTAGGATTGTTTAAGCTTTTCAATTTCAAATTTTTTCAAACTTTCATTTTCAACTCTTGGTATCAATTTTTCATTTCAAAATTTTCAATTCAAATTTTTCATTACAATTTTCTTTTCAAGACTTTCAATTCAAATTTCCAAAATTTCAATTGATTTTCAAATCTCAAATCTAGTTTTTCAAAACCTTTCCCTCAATCAAGTTTTATGCCCCACACTATTTTGATAATCACAAAGGGGGAGAAATTTCTTGATTGATTGGGGGAGAATCCTTTTGATCATGATTTGATTTATTTTCAATTTATTCTTTAAAATCATGTCTTTAATTCATGTTTTTACTTTAATTGTTTTGGTGATTGTGATCATCAAAATAGGGGGAGATTGTTGTACCTCTCGTACCCCTCAAGGTTTTATTTTCATGATCACAATCACCCTCATATTTATCTAATCCTCTTTCAAGTGTTTTTGGTTGATAGGAATCAAATCAGGTGGCCAAGGAATTGGGCCAAGAAAGAAAGAAGGCAAAGTGGACTGAAATTCAGTCCACCGGCCAACCGGTGGAACACCAGCGGCCAGCCGGTGGCACCTGCACTCAAAGGGAAGCTACTGCCTCCCCACCGGCCAACCGGTGGCCTCAGCACCGGCCAGCCGGTGGCACCCTCTCCAAACAGTGCCAGCTACTGTCTGCCCACCGGCCAGCCGGTGGCTCTGGCACCGGTCGGCCGGTAGAGCCTGGATCAAACCTCCTCTCCTCTGCCAAGGCACCGGCCAGCCGGTGGAGCTGTACCGGCCAGCCGGTAGACCTGGTCAAACTAGCCGTTGGCTTTGACCAGTCAACTCCAAAAGCCTCCCAACGGCTCCGAGGCCTTTTCCAACGGCTCCAAAGCCCTCCAACGGATACTTGAAGGTTCCTAGCCTATAAATAAAGGCCTAGGAAGCCCCGGAACTTCACCCAAGCCACCGGACACATTGTTGATCATTTTGGCGAACCTCCGGCGGATTTCCTCAAGGAACCCAACGTGCTCCAATCCAATTCCACATCCAAGAGCACCTTCAAAGAAGCTTGGAAGCGGCCTTCAACATCTCCATTTAATCAAAGGCGCCCAAGGCTTCTCCAAATACGGTTTTTATTGTATTTATCTTTTTGAGCTTTAATTTTGGGTTTGTGCCTACAAACCCCAAACCCTTTTCTCATCCCCCTTTCTTTTGGGTTCTCACACCACCATTAAGGTGTGAAGAGGTTTCTTCAAGCCTTTCCTTTTAAAAGGCTTGTGTCACCGGTGAGCTAGCCTTCACCCGTTAAAAAGGCTAGTGGGTTCTTGCTCAACCATCAAAAGCAAGTGGGTTCTTGCTAAACCAATAAAAGCAAGCTGTAATAGGTCCTAGTGCTACCTCAAAGCCTAGTGGGTTTCTTGCTAAAACCATTGAAAAGCAAGCGGTAGGAATCTCTCAACGGTTGAGTTGGGAGCGGAGACGTAGGCCGGGTTTTGGCCGAACTCCGTTATCAATTTCTTGTGTGATTGCCTCTTTATTTCCGCTGCATTCTTTTCTTTGATTTTTAATTTGTTAATCTTTTTTAAAAAGGCAATTCACCCCCCCTCTTGCCATCATTCCCTTGTTTTCTTCCGACCAATATACTGAATTCCTATGAAAATAAGAAATTATTGGTGATGGATTAATGGAATAACCCTATAATCATTTTGGTGTTTTTCCAAGGATTACATGAGATTTTAAAAACTATTTTTCAAAAAAAACCAAAAAATATCATAAATTTAAAAAAAATATAACTTTAGTTCACATCTTTATTTTATTGGTTTAAATATGAAATTTCAATGAGATTTTGCATATGATTATCATTTGATATAGTTTTATGAGTCCCAAAGGGAAGAAGGATGGATTATTCAATTTCAAAACAAAATCTAAAAAATATTGAGGAGTTAAAAAATCAAATGGAAATTATTTCCTCTTTAAAGAAATTGGATTATGATAAAGAGTCTCAAGAGAAGAAGGAATAAAATCTTTTTTTCCAAAATTTTCAATTCAGCAACCATAATAGGATTAAATTACATATGAAATGGTCTCAAAATTATCCATCCCATTTATATAAGAGGTTAAAAAATAATAATTTATAATTGAATTACAAGTGGGATATCAAAATGTATTTCATTAATATTGGTATGATTTTATAGAATATGAAGCGGTATGTGATACCCATATTTCTTCAAATAGAAAATAAGTACCAATCTACCTTTATTTTTAATTCTAATAATATACCTCCCATGTGGTGGTATTTTAAGAATAATTGTAAGATATTTACTACAAACATCCATTCATAACAAACCAACTCCAAGTAGCACTAAGTGAAGAATAATATTTAAATGTTGACCTTACTCTAAGAGATATTATTTTATTAAACACATTTTTTTCTAACTTTAATGAGAAATAATTTTTTATTACCTCTTAATATATTAATTTTTCATATTCATATAATACATGGATTCCCTTGGTGTATGAATAAGAAGAAGATACACCAGTTGAGACAGAATTACCAGTGGATCTTCCAGAATAAATCATGTTCCATGATGACCTTCTAGAATGAAAATACTTATTTATTAATTCATAATGTTTTAATCATATTCTAGTTGAATTGTTTTATAACATACTATTTTCTAAATATTTTTAAATATCATCACAAGAAAAAATCCTTGATGTTGCTGTTTAAGTGGAGATAGTATTTGTATCCAAATACATGGAGGAACCATTCTTTATCTTCCCTCCACATTTCATGTTATACTACACTACTAAGGGGATGTAACTCTTTTACATTATCCAAGGGTTATTCCCAAACCAATTTGAAGTAATGAATATTGGGAGGAAAACAATTTGGTGGTTCAAATCACATAAACCACACCAACATTCATATTGGGGATGAAGTTATGCAACTTCCTAACTAGTAATAGTAAAAACCTATCACCCACTTGGGGGTAAAAATATGTTATATCATATTTTACTTACTATTTATTTTTTATTATTTTTTCTTCTCATTTGTTTTTTTCCTTACATTCTAGGTCATAGTGTTAGTATCTAGGATCATAACTCAAGGTTTCCATTAGAAAACAAATTCATTTTGTATATTTCCTCCTCATTTGTTTTTCTACCCATATCTTTTGGTTGAGCTTGAGTGATGGGTAGTTAGACTTTAAGTATGGGTGTGGTCAACCTGTTTAAGAGTATTTTTCTGTTTTTATTTTCCTTTTTTATTTTTTTAACATAAATATTAAATGAATAAACATTTTCATTTTTATCACAAGAATTTATTTTGAGGGATTTTTTATGATTTTGGATAAAGTGGATTTTGAATGATTTTTGATGTTGAAACATTTTCTTGGATTTTGATTTTCAATAATTTTTATTAGTTTGGACAAATTTTGAAATCCATGCCCAGGAAACACAGAATTGAGTTATTTTTTCCTCGATCTTGTGAGTTATTCTAATGACTTTTGATATATTATTATTTATAACAATTCTTTATGAAGAGAAACTATTCTTTTTTGTGAAAACTAAAACTTATTATTATTCCCATTCAAAGATTTGTAGTTCATAGAATGTTTTTAATGTGAATGATGAATTTTTTGTCAAGAAATATTTTAACCTTAGATCCAAATTTATATTTAACCTTGTTTATCCATTATAATACATGAATTTTCTTATAGTTTTAATCCCCATTATAATCATATTTTAACTAACTTCACTCTTAATATTTTTTCATGAATATATGAATTCTGATTGCGGAGAAAAGGATTTCCATGAATATTATTTGGCATATAGATCATTTTGGGTGTGTGAGGAGTGTTACATAATAATGGGTATTTTGGAATGGACATAAGTCAGTTTCATTCTTTTTTTCATTTATTTTATCTAGTTCTCCCAAATAAAGAGAAAAAATTTGAAAAAGAAAAGAAAAAAATTGAGAAATAAAAAAATGGATATGGGCATCAAATATTCATTATTATTTCATTTATGACTCATTTCCCCATAATAATTAATGTAATGATTATCATTCTTTAATTTTATTTTATTTTCATCTCATACTCTATGATAAAAAATGAAAAAAAGAAAAAATAAAAGGATTTGGATGAAATTATTTATTGTATTAACTTTTTGAATCCTGGAAAATGTCAAAAAAATGGGGTGTTGTGTTTTATGCAAGGGAGATTTCGTGAGCAATATTTCTAATGCTTCACTAGATTATTCATGTATTGGTTTTTAGGATTTCAGCCTCCTCTTTCCAATGTTAAATTCTCAATTGTTTTTCCCACCAAACCATAGCCACAAAATTATCCTTACAAAATCCCTTATGATTAATTACAATTTTATGTATCATGTTTTATAGAGATGGAAATTCTCACAAGATAATGGTGACACATTAATTTTTCAAGTATGAGCATAACTCCAGATTTAATTTCTCTTGAGTGTAGAATGACATGAAATTCAATGTGAGGTAGGTTCGATTGGGCCATTGATATATTTTTTATGTTTAATAAATTAAAATGTGAGAGATTAAAATTAAATGGACGTTTAAAATTGATTATAAAATATGATATTCACATTTTGGAAAAGATCATGTAAATTTTCTCACTTCTGATTTTCGTGAAGATTTTGATTCTAATATTTGATTATTGCATAGAAGTGAAATTCTTAAGTGTGGTGGATTTATCAAACTCATGATTTCATATATAATATCCTATAATTAGAAGTTCTAAAACCACCAATTTCTTATTTTAAGGGTAATTTTCATAACTTTAGTCTTTATTAATAATTTTATCTTAATTGTGAAAATGTTCTAATTTTAGAATTTAAATATATTTATAAAATATTTTTTATTTCATTCATAAATTCTTATGTAAAAATCTAGAGCATGAAATTAGTTTTTTTAGAATAAAATAGTTGATGGTATTCATTTCATTCTACAAGTTACAAAGCTCAATACCACATTTTGAGGCCCAAAACTAGCTTAGAGTATGGGCCTTGAAATCTCTACCCAAATCTGGAGAATTTTGAAGATGATATCACATATCAAAAAAATTTCTCCACAATGAGCTGAAAATTCCCATTCACATATAAAATATTGGGAGAAAGTTTTTTCATAACTGAGGCCATGTGATATTTAAACACTTTCAATACAATAAATACATGGGAAATTGGGACATTGGAATTCAAATAGTCTACATGACATAAAATATTTTCTAAGTAAAACTATAATAACGTAGGATACCCATATAAAATAGTGCTAAAATATCATTATTTAAGACATAATATATTGTAGAATAACTTCAATGAATGAAAATTTACCATATTTTTTCATTTAGTAGGCTTAATAATTGAAAAATATTAGAATAAATTTTTTCATGAGAAAATGAGAACCCCTATCCGTATAAATATTCACCCCTTATTCCATTCCAAAGGATGTCAATTTTCAAGTGGGATAAGGTGGAATCATGTTTTTGTAATAATTATCTATATTTTCAATATATATTAGTTTATATCTTTTCTCACTTCTTTCGTTTATTTAGTTATTCTATTTCCCCCATGTTATGATCCTTCTAATATTTATGAAAATGGAGAATTCACCCTCATTGTTTTTCATGAGGGTGAGTGGGGGTTATTGCGATTTTATGCTTAAATTATTCTCTTTATTCTATTCAAATAATTTAATTAGTTGATAAAATATTTTTCGGGAAGGGATGACCCTAAATTATCTATTATTGTGTCCTCCTTCTAGTTAAGACATATTACTCTACATCATTATCAAAATGGTTCTTGTAGAGAGTCTATATAGTATTGTTGTAATGGTGTTAGGGAGATTATCATGCATGTGGAAAGTTGTTTTGGGGTAATCATAATTAATGTGGGAGGTTTTAGAGTGATATATTTAATTTATACATTGAATGGGATAATTAGATTGAATTTTTAAAGAACAATGATAGAATCATCATGAAATCCTATGAATGACAACATATTCTCATTTACATCTTTGAGTTTCCCCTTATTTTGATTTCTAATTATAGTTTTACTTTTAATTTTTATTCTTATATATCACATGCATTTCTAAAACCCCCTATTATATTAGTTGTTTATTATAGTATTATATTTTATATTTAAATAGTGACAATATAAAAATGGTGTGTTTGAGGAGCCTCTTCATGAGATCAACCCTATAGGGAATACTATATAGTATTATAAGGAATACAAGAAATTATTAATGAGGGATTCATGAAAAATCCCACCTATAACCCATCGATTTCCATACGTTTCCTATCTTAAAACCATTTACCTTACCTTCACCAAGAACCATGAAGTCTGCATGCATCTCGAAGGGCCTATACGGGGTGTGTGTATCAAATTGATCGGCGCCCACCAAAAGTGTCTCTAGCTCATATACATAAATATACTAGTATTTGAAAAAAATATAAATAAATGTAAATCCAATCACAATTTAATGCTCACTACAATCGGGCTTAGCCAGCCCCATGGGAGTCTTTACCTTCTTTCGCCCATTCTGGATTGGAATGATATGTTGATAGTATTTCAGACTAAAAATTCCATCAACCTTCCAACCAAATCCATACCACATGGAATCACATTCCCACATGAACAATTAATCATTTTGGGTCATCCTAATTACCTAAATTCATGTCCTTAAACCATATCCCATGTCCCAAGGACTTCCACATTCTTTTTAATCATTGGATAAACAGCATAATGAACCTATGTCATGATGACACTTATCCATCCAAATTTACCCCATTGACCCCAATATAAATAATGTTCCTCAAATACCCAACCAATTGTATCAATATCCACTAACTAGGGAATTAAATGGTGATCATATTTTCTATACCAATGGTCAACACAATCCTCTATAATGCTTAATCTATAAAGGCCTCCACATGTGTTCAAATGTCCCAAAAATCCCCATCAATAAAAAATAGTGATTGGAATCACCAATATCTTAGGATACATCCCTAGATAACCTTTTTCACTGCCTAATAACCACTTCACCCATATACTTCAATGTTCAATACCATATACATCATCATGTAAAACCACATCTCCCCACTTCTGGTGATCAAAATCACCGATAACCATACATTATAAACCTATCACGTTCCCACATAATCATATGAGCTAATACATCCCAAGAATAACATGCACAGCTGGTGTCATCACGCCAAACCAACGAAGAATCCACATAACACACAATTCATGCCATAATAGGACTAAACCCATACTCTCATACAAGATTTACCCTCAATAACTCCTAGGTAAAATATAAAATCTAAGTAATATCATTCCTAATATCACCCAAACCACCCCACTCATGCCTATTTTAAATGAGTCACATAGAACACATATAAATTATGAAGAAGCTACACATCATCATCCTTGAATATAAAAGACTCTGCATTTAAGAATCAAATTAGTAGTTCATATTTAATCAAAAGATTCAAAAAACATTAAAAAACCCTCAAATTAGGGTTTTCCATGATAATATCTAGTAATTCGTAAAATAGAAACCTACAGATTGTTGGAATTAATCATACCCTCCCCTAACATTGAACGATAAGAGATCCATGAAATAATCTAAAGGGGACTCTCTCAAAGAATAATGCAATGAGACTAGGTATTAAAAGATTATTTACATTTAAAAATACATCTCTCCTCATATTATAGTCATTTATCATGTTAAATAATCATTTTAATTTTTTTTTTAAAAATACCTAAAAAAATTCATCATAGTCATAATTTGGAGAAGGTAAAGTATTACTATCATAGTAAGGATTTACAAAAATCCTTACTATCATATGTAAGGCTTTTAAAAAGGCTTTAATATTATTTTAAGGGTTTCCCAGAATCGTTACTATTGTGATTAAGGATTTTCCAAAATCCATTCAATCATAATAACGATTTCTCAAATGTATTATTATCTTGAGTAAGGATCTCCAAAAGGAATTAATATCATGCATAAGTCTTTTAAAAAAGTCATACCCATGGAAAAACGTATACATTTCTCACTATAAAATGACTCTAACATGCTATAAAATGACTCTTTAGTGATTACCTTTTCAAATTTTCAAAAATATACTACAAGTCATAAAACATTATTAAACTCCTAAAATCGTTTTTAGCCCTTCCAAACATGTGAAAACTCTAAAATATTTGTATATTAATATAATAAAAAGACATAATTTTTTTTACAAGAATTAAACCCTCAATATTAGGACAACTCCCAAATCTTGTTCCTTGCTCTATATCGACACTTACAATACCAATATGGCGTCTAAAGTAATGTGATCAATCCAAGAACTAACGCAAATCACTTTTCTAAATACCTAATACCTTACAACTCTTCCTTAATAAGATATCTCACCCTTAAGTTGTAATGAAACAGCTCAGGTTGTGATCCAAACTGGTATTGAAACCAGCTCACCACTAACCTGAGGGATATTCCCAATCCCCATGGGCTAGGGAAAAGTACCAAGGAATTAGATGCATATAAAATGGGAATGATTTAATCTTTAAATAATATTTATGAAATAGTATAATTCTACGGAAAATTATATATGACCCATCCTTATGTAATATCTCCATGCTAGAAAATAAAATGGCATATATAAACAAAACATAATCATGAAACAGATATAAAAATTTAAAATCTAAATTCACTTTAAAACTCCCTCACCAATCTAGAATACCATCTTCTACCCCATAAGCTCTCTTAGCATATTGTAGATCCAAAATCACCTAGTCTTTCTAGAAATAATGCATTCCACCAATAACCATAACTGAAACTAATAAATAACTAATTTAAGGGAAAAAATTGAGACATTCTATGAAAGTAATGTTGGGTCTTAGAAAAGCAAATAAGAGTCACATGACCAATTTTGATAAAATAAAACAACATTAAATCCACCAAATTCATTCAAATCCCCAAATAGTATCCAAGAACTTTTCTAGGAACCTCCAGGTGAGATGATATAGGCATGAGTATAAAAATACTCAGTAGGAAACCATCTTCATTTCAATATTCAAAAAAAGTTAATAAAATTTCATTAAAGATAGTTTTAAATACAATAATAAAATATGGATTAATTATACTTAATTGTGTTTAAAAAATAATAACACCTCAATGTGGGTTTACCAACATTACATTTTACATTTATTAAATGAAAAAAATTTATTTTAAAAAAATATTTAGAAATCCCACTTGCAATATTAAATAACCCTTCATTCCATTTTAAATGATCTTTTGAAAACCAATTTTGTAAATTATTTATAAATCTAACACATAAAACAAGAATATAAAGAATGATAATAGAAGACATCATGTCTTTGATGAAGCAAATAAAAAAAAGGATTTAAACGCATGTTCCATGTATGTCAATAAAGCAGGGGAAATCAAAGGAAACCAAAGAGACCAAATGTGTCAATCTAATAACCAAGAAAAAATTTGATGTGATATTCCAAATAGTAACTAATGTTGGTTAACATAGAACATAATATTATATAATCTAGAGGAAATTTTACTAACACATCGCCGACCTATGGATAGAAATAGACTTCACAAGTGTAAGAAACCAGTTTTTCTATGATCTATGGAACCTTTTAATTTCGATTTAATTATTTGGTTGTGTCATAATATGAATTATTAAAGAGATCATGGAGGTTAAGATTGTGTTTGGGGCATGTTCAAAACCTATAACTGGATTTTTTTGGGAAATAGGTTGGCCACGTGGTTAGTATAAATCATTCCTCCCATTTCACATGGTTTATTTAAACCGTGTGGGGTTCTCCAGTGCAGATAAGGGGGCCTCATGGTTTTTCCAAACCATGAAAATGTTTCAAGCCTTGTTTTAGAGGTTTTCTTCATGGATGTGCAAGGTTAGTCAAACTATACACATATCCCATGTGAGGGGGTTTCCTTGGGATGTGAATGTCAAATGGTTAGCACCCAGTTTGGATAACCATGTGGCCAAAATTTTCAACAACATAAGAAAGGTGAATTTATGTTTTCCCCTTAAATCAAATTTCTTATTCTTTCCACTTACTTATCAAACACAAAATACCCTCCCTTGTGAAAGATCATCCTCTACATTAAACTAGATTATGATCTTCCTCTATTTGGACTCTGATCGATCCATTGTTTGTCTCATTGGTTCATTATCGGTAAATTTTTTGATCTACTTTATTCTTTTCTTAGTTTTCTCACCATATTCAATTCCATTTTTGTGCGAGATAATATACCTGATTTTCAAGGAATTTTTATATTATTCCATTTTTTCAATTTATACTAATCCAAGGGCTGACACTAGATGATTATTCATCTAGAACCACAAGGTAGGTGATCTTTGAACTTTCTATCCAGTGTCGTTGATTTATAATTTTTGATGTTGTGTCATGCACTGGTTTCACCCACTCTTTTCCCTTAAAATAGCTTTTCCATAAATTAATTGTTTAATTTGGATTATAAGTTTCAAAATATTCCATATAATGTTAGTTGGAGTCCAAGGACCTCAACTTGAGCCACCCTGTTGGTGTGTCTTGTTTATACCGATGTGCCACATTACATGTTAATAATTGAAACATCATTGGTGTGTTATGTTCAACTTAATCAATGATTTAATTAATTAAATTGGATTAATTTACCCTTGTAAATGGGTAATCATGTTTTGGTTATATCTTATAAATTTTGAATCAAATAATTAATTTTACGACACCTTTTATAGCCATTTTCATTATTGAGTGAAAAGGTATAGACTTGAATTTTATAATGTGAATAAATTTGAATTGTTATCACATAGCCTTGATTATTTCCTTAAAAGTAAGATTCCTATTTCTGAATGGACATTTTTATTGTTATAATAGTGGTTATACTTGATCCATCCTTGGATTCCTGAGGTAATGATTTGAGCACTCAAAGGATGCCATTCTTATTTAATAGGATAGTGTTCTTGGGAGTACCCACCATGGAAATTGGTCACTGTCTTATTATACATGATTTATTTAGCATGGTACAAAAGATTACTAGAATCATTTTTTGATATTATAATGCCTAAGATTTCCATGGATTCAGTTTATGTATTAGGATATGAGGCACATTGGATTTTCCCATTTGGCCCTAGTCCTTCTTAGCCCGATATTTACTATAAATGTGCTCCATGGACTTAGTTACATAAAATTATAGTGAAATATATTGATTTTAAACCATGTATTACACTTATACACATATAGATAGGTTTCATGGTTTATGTAATGTGAGCTGGATTGACCTTATAAGGTCAAGTATGCCTTGATTCCTATTGGATTTTGTATTACTATTGTTATGAGTTTGATGACCTGGTTTTAACTTGGATTATATTTATGATTAATTAGACTGGTGCACTTGTTTTATCCATGATAGACCCTAAATGCTTCCAGGTTCATTGTTCAAACAATACCAGTATGTGCCAGTGTAGGAATCATCATTCGATAATCCCATGAGGAGTCTGCTCTGGATGTGATTATTATTTCACGCTTTTTATTCCACATCTTATCTACTACATACTACTAAACCAGTTCTTTATCCACAAATCCTTCAAATAACATTCCTTGAATAATAGCTGGAAACTCCCTTCATGGGCTTTAAATGATCAAATTTCCACCCCCATGTCTTGATCCTAAAATTTACACCTAATTTTTCACCCACACTTGATGCATTAGGATCTACTACCTATCCTAGCAGTGTCTTACTCATCTGTGGTCCCCCTATTCCATTTGTGGCATTCCATGTGTTCACTTCCTCTGTATATGATGAAGTTATAGAAGGCTAATATCCTCCCTTAGCCACATTATGTGTCTCCAATTCCTGTTTTCTTCCACTTTAATATTTCATATCCCCCTAATTGGAATCTCCAAATCATTTCCTATTAAAGGATCTCCTTAATCTTTTCTAAAGCAAGTAAAAATGTCGACCACTATTTGTTTTTTCCCTTTTGTCCAACATTTCAAATTTTTTATAACATTCGGATCATCTAATCGTCTTTATCCATTAAATGCTTCATCAACACTTGAACCCACACCATTATTGCTTCTTCCCAAGTACATAGCCTTCTCATGGTTGAATCTCTTAAGCACAATCCTACAGGCATCCATTGGATGGCCCAATTTTTTATAGGTGGAACAAAAAATGAACCATGATTCATAAACAATAGGTTGTATATATGGGAACTCTTCTCCCACTAAAATCCAAACATAATCGGTGGGAATTTATTAAACATAAACTTGCACATAGATTCAGGGATAAATTGGGCGACAAAGACCTCTAGTTAAACTATCAGAACAAAAATATCTTCAAATGATGTTCATTAAAATTCTCATAATATAAGGGTTTTGAAATAGTAAAGGATGTTTTGTAAAACTCACCCAAATTTCCACCAATGGGAAGTCTCTCTACATCTGTATGTTATATGTCCATCTGAAGAGGTAGAACCAAAGACTGTTGTACCTGCAGGGTGCACTAGGCCAACCCTGACGAGATCCAACTGTAATTCGAAATGAATCATAATATGTTTGGAATTAACAAAACCCACCATTTCTCTATCCTATAAACCCTATGACCCAAATATTAACCTACCAAACAAATCCACTGAAGGAAGGCTCTGCTTAAACCTAGAAATCAATGATAGATTTAGAAGGTCTAAGGATTCATTGAACTCTGAGGTCAAAATAAACATATTTGAATAGTCCTCAGGTAGATCTAGTACCATAGATTCAAGTGAGATTTTAGGGAAATAAGGATGAAGGTTGAGGTTAGAGAAATGGGATAATGATTGTTATGTGGATCCCATGAAGGACGTCAGATGTCCCTCCCCCACTGAGTGGGGGGGACCAGCTCATTGGACACTGCCATCATAGAAGGTGAGCTGACATTGTGAACCCCTTTTACTTTTCCATGAAAATTATTTCATGACATTAGGTTGTTGTTTTCATGTTATTTATGGTCCTGATATTCTTTAGGATTTATTCACATGTTGGGTATCTATTTTATTTATCTCCCATTTATATATGTTAATTTATATCTTATGTAATGGATATATTTTATTGATATATTGAACCTTTTTTGGTTTAGCCTCAATCTGGATGGTGCTATTTCGAAGTTAATTTTTTATGTTGCTTCATAATTGTCTACCACTATTTCCACGATTACCTTGAGTTAGGTGGAATAATAGATTTTAATATTAAAAGGGAATGAAGTTTTAAAAATTAATATTTCTATTAGGATACAATGAAATGTTTTATACTATTTATGTGTTTAATATGAAAAGAACAATGTATTGAGGAAAATGTTGGGATTTCCTTGGACGTGACACAATTTTGAAATAACTACATTTTTTTGAAATGAAATAACAATGGTTATATTTATGGAAGTGAATGATTGAAAATTTATTTTCTCCTGTGAAATAAATTAAAAATAATGACATATTTTTCCATTCTTTTTTTTTCAGACTAACATAATTTTTTTATTGAAATATAATTGAAATGGAATCATAGAAGTATCCTGCTATATTTAGATCAGAACCTAGATACTCACATTTGTAGTTAAATAGTATTTATGTTTTATGAATGTCTTTTAATAAATTGGATAACTTTTTTGATCAACTTTCACATATCATTGAATAATATGGTTCTTTGAATCATGGTGGTTACATGAGTGTCATGAAAATATGGTGATCAGGCCATCAGTTTGTATAACAGTAGGATTGACTTTGTTTTAATCTGCATGGTATTTTTTTCTCTCTTTTAGATTGTGATGTAATTTTGTAACTCTATATCCATTGGTTACTTGTTGTAAATTTACCTATTTGATTATTTCTTATTATTGTTTATTTCATTTTTGTATATTTTTGATGGGTTGTTAATGGTTAAAATATCCTATAATTTTATTGAAAACCTTGTTGGTTTTATGGAAACCCTATCATTTTACACACACTATTA